>OY728123.1:1414057007-1416557007 GCA_963277665.1 Viscum album
CTACCGTCTCCACGAACACGATAAGATTCATTCTCCATCATATCCATTCAAGTATTATTCTCATTTTAGGGTTAAAAATAATGTTAATATCATTCTGATTATGAATAAGATATAATCTATCCATTACAAACATGTTTACGTAACCAAACATTTAAGAAGAACGAATCGATTATCACCCGAAACGACGATAATACTAAGATATTATTAATAAAGCAATGTTAAAAGATCATATATAATATCAAATTAATGTATATGATTCTTGTATAATTTAATAATAATTATTTCACCATTATACAGGAGGTTAACCTACCCCAACAAAGGAAAAGTACAAGGTAAGGGTTATTTTACAATCTCTTCTTTATCCGAGGTTGTTTATACGTAATAATCTACTGGGATCTCGTTATCATCCACATCCATGTTTCTTCAAAATGTATTTCAAAACATTTTTACTATTTACAAGAATATGGGTTATAGTCATTTATACCCTTGTTTGACTTTTTATAAGAGGTTTATAAAGGAATCTTTCCGTCGTTTTCAAAACAAGGTCCTTTTTAACCTTGTCGACAGAATTGAGGTAAGAATGTTTTTTTTAACTTATACGGCGGGTGCGGTTATTTTCCGCCGTTATAAAATCGTCGAAGCTTTCCTTACAAGCTTATAAGAATATTTTCAAAGAAAAGGTTTCTTTTATATTTATGTGATTTTTAAATGATTTCAAAAGAGAGATATTTCCCTCAAATATATGAAAATCCAGTGTAAATGTATACGTATTTAACGCAAGCTTAAAAATGTTTTCAGAAAACCTGACTCTCGAGTTTGGTAGACAGGAAGGGATTGGGAGTGGACCCATCATGGCCTGTAATTAATCGAGAAGTCTCATAATTAGTTATTTTGTTTTCAGAAGCTTGCATATTGCTTTCAGAAAAACACTGGAGTATATTTTATCAATTTTAAACATAAGTATCTTCAAAAAAAATTGCATCGGTAGGTCTCATGAGACAAACTAGTGTCTTGGCACAAGGCCTTGACAAAATCTTATTTGTAGTCTTGGCACGAGGCCTTGGCTATGTGGTTATGATAGTCTGGCATTATGCATTCCAACATTATGAAAGTGGTTATTGATTTTTTCATGTGATTATTCGATTAGTAGAATATCCATGTGAATAAGTAAATGACATTATTTAATTTTATTTATGCCATACCATGTTGAAAGTTCATGTTTAAAAGGCTTTTGTTTTAGTTATACATTGCCTTAAATGTTTATTCTTATTTATGAAAGTTTCCGCTATATTGTTATCCTTACTGGGCATTTGAGCTCACCCCTTTTCTATGTTTTATTTTTCCCAGGAAGTGAAGATGTAAGTTATGAATGACCTGCAGGGATATTATGAGGGGATTATAGTGTGGACTGTGGAAACATTATGTTGTTGTAGTAGTTTTTTTGTAATGTAAAACTTATGAATATATCTAGTGTTTCCAAGGCTACTAAACCAATCGGTCTTTCGAGATTTGATATTCTTGTGATCATGCCAATGTTATGTAATAATGCACCGACTCTGGGTAACTAGGGTCGGGGCGTTACACTTACGGATAGAGAATCTTACAGGAGAAGACTCGACAATTACGCACTAGTGTCGGCAGTGTGAGCTTACTCTAGGAGGCAAGAGCTTCGGCTGGGATCTTCTTGTAGCAGCATCGAGGCCTAACGATGTCATCTTGGTCATGGGTTGGTTATCCACAGTCCAAGATCTGATCGACTGTATTAGGCGTAAGGTGTGGTGTGTACGCACCGAGGGGAGCAGGTTCACCTTCACCGGTGAGAAGGGAACCTTTGCTGCACAGGATGGACTCTCACAGAGGAGAGGACAATCCATCACTCACCAGTTGGCTAGCCTCATCCTAGGAGTTGTTGACGTGCAGAGTCCTAGTTTTCCAATGGTGGTGGGTCAGTATGCGGACGTTTTCCCTGACGATGTTCTAGGACTACCTACTCACAGAGAGGTAGACTTTTATATTGACATGTACCCCGGTATAGCCCTGATATCCACTCCAGCATATCTGATGGCCCCTGCTTAGCTTCGAGAGCTATGGGTATAGTTGGAGGACTTGCAGGCCAAGGGATACATCCAACCCAGTGTTTCACCATGGGCTTCCCCAATATTGTTTGCCAAGAAGGCGGGCGGGAACTTGCGACATTTTGTGGACTATCGTCGCCTGAACCAGGTGACCGTGAGAAACAAGTATATACTACTGAGGATTTACTACCTATTATATGAGATCAAGGGAGTGCGGTGGTTCTCAAAGATAGACCTTAGATCAGGCTATCATCAGCTCAGAGTTCGAGATGAGGACGTGTAGAAGACGGCCTTCAGATGTCGGTATGGCAACTATGAGTTCTTGGTTATGCCTTTTGGTGTAACCAACGCTCCAGCAGTGTTCATGTGTCTCATGAACAGGATCTTTCAGCCATACCACAATCGATTTGGTGTGGTCTTCATCGAAGACATATTGATATACTCGACCACTGAGAAGGAGCACACCTACCACTTGCAGGTTGTACTAGGCACACTCCGAGAGCACCAGCTTTATGGAAAGCTCTGGAAGTGTCAGTTCTAGTTATGTGAGGTCCACTTCTTGGGACACGTCATCTCTAAGGTGGGAGTTTCCTTGGATCATGTGATGATAGAGGCAGTGCTAGCTTGGGAGCCTCACATGAGCATGACGGAGGTGCGGAGTTTGTTAGGGATAGTTGTGTACTACCGGAGATTTGTGCCAAACTTTTCAAGAGCTACGACACCACTCTCATCTTTTACGAAGAAGGGGAAACCCTTTGTGTTGTCAGACAGATTTCAGCAGCGCTTCTAGGATCTGAGACAGAGATTGACCATCACTCCTATCTTGAGGCTATCAGAGGAGGGAGTAGGGTACATAGTCCACTACGATGCATCTGGTACCAGACTCGGATATGTCCTAATGCTGGAGCGGGTCGTGATATCCTATGAATCACGTCAATTGAGGCAGCATGAGCAGAACTACGCTACCCATGACCTAGAGTTAGCAGTAGTGGTCTTTTCTCTAAAGATGTGGCGACACTATCTGATGGGAGAGCGCTTTACAGTCTACTCTTACCACCAGAGTCTCAGGTACATCTTCTTGCAGAAGGACCAGAATCTGAGACAGCGGAGATGGATCGAGTTCATTCTAGATTATGACTTTGAGATAGTCTATACTCCTATAAAGGGGAACATGGTAGCTGATGCCCTCAGCAGGAGGACGGGAATTCAGCTACTCGATGAGGCGACAGAGTAGCTAGCCGCTTTGCAGATATCCTTCGTGGATAGAGATGGAGAAGCCTTTCTTCAGTCACTCACAGTCACTCCTACACTACTACAGTGGGTCATAGAGGCACATCTTGGGGATGCTGACTATGATACGCTGTGTGCACAGATATCCTCAAGGAAAGCACCTAACGGATTCGTAGTAGGAGGAGAGAGAATATTCCTTTTCAGAGGACGTACCATGGTACCGGTTGGTTTACAAGAGGAGGTTTTGAGAGAGTTTCACACTTCCCCTTTGGCAGTATATCCTGGAGTGGCGAAGATGTACCAAGATCTCAGACGACAGCACTGGTGGATGGGTATGAAAAAGGTTGTGGCAGAGTTCGTTTCTTAATGCCTCACCGGCCAGAAGGTGAAGGTAGAGCACCAGGTACCAGCAGGCTTGGTACAACCCTTGGAGGTCCCAAAGTAGAAGTGGGACGAGATATCTATGGATTTCGTGACTGGACTTCCATGCACTTCCAGAGGTCACGACTCTATTTTGGTTATTGTCGACCGACCCACCAAGTCGGCCTACTTCTTACCCATTAGAGAGCAAGGCTTAGTAGAGATCTTGGGATGCCTCTATGTTCATATGATCGTACGGCTTCATGGTGTGTTGTCATCTATCATCTCGGATTGAGATGCTCTCTTTACTTCCCGGCTCTGGGAAGGGTTGCAAGAGGAATTTGGGACACAACTACATCTGAGCACCACCATTCACCCTCAGACGGATGGTCAGATGGAGAGGACCATTCAGACTCTCGTGGACATGCTCTGCGCATGTGTCCTCAACGTTGTTTGTAGCTGGGAGGACCACCTACCTTTGGTGCAGTTCGCATACAACAATAGCTACCACTCCACCATCGGGATGGCACCATACGAGGCATTGTAAGGCCGACCTTGCAGATCACCTCTATGCTGGATAGGCACTGGGGAGTCAGCACTTGTGGGGCTAGAGATGGTCCATGCCATGACAGAGAAGGTCTAGGTCATCCAGGAGTGGATGAGGACAGCTGAGAGCCGGCAGAAGTCTTATGCTGACAGGAGGCATAGGACATTGGAGTTCAAGGATGGCGACCACGTCTTCTTGTGGGTCTCACCTCGACGTGGATTACAGATATTTGGTTGAGGTGGCAAGTTATCTCTGTGCTTCATCGAACCATTCCAGGTCCTCAGCAGGATAGGCGAGGTGGCTTATCGCCTGGCTCTACCACCTCAGTTGCACCGGGTGCTCGACGTCTTCCATGTATCTCAGCTGAGGAGATATGTGCATGAATCAACGCATGTCATCAACCATGGGAAGTTTGACATTGATAATGGGGAGACTTTTTCAGAGGTCCCGGGGGAGATCGAGGATCGATAGGAGCGGGTCCAACGTGGACGGTCGATACCTCTAGTGCGCATCATATGGCAGCATGGTAAAATCTAAGAGATCACTTGGGAGCGGGAGGCTCAGATGCGTGCACAATACACACATTTTTTCCCCTAGTTTATGATTTAACTTTATGGGGACATAAATCCCTGATGTGGGAGTAATTTAATGACCCGTAAAATTAAAGGGTATTTTTTTCTTAATTTTTTTGGGATTTTACAAGAACGTTGTTTCTGACGGCACCTGATTCTGAGGCCCGGTGTGCCAGAAATCATTTGTCAATGTATAGCTTGCGTATGTTCAGTGAACGAATGATTGGGTTTTCCTAACTTTTGGACCGGTGCTCAGAATCAAATTCTGAGGGCACTGATGGAATCGCAGTGCCAGTAATTATTTAAGAACACCTTTTCCGGAGTTGTGTTTTCTTGGTTGAAGTTATTAATTAATTTGGTTAACTAATGAATAAAATAAAATATTGTGCAACAGATTTTATTTTTATTCTAAGAAGTGTTAACCTAGGGATGGTGGTTGGAGTGGGACCCACTGATATCCTAACTCCTAGGTAGCATATTAGTGATGTGGGGCCCACACAAGCCCCACACCCCTTTATTTCCTGTGTACCTCCCACGTGCATTTAATTAAGAAACTCACTCGCACCCCCTCTTAATTTCCAAGTCAAATACCAAGTTTAATAGGATTATTAAACGCCTCATTTATTGGAAAACACTCAATAATTAAATTTTGATTTAATTTTGAGTTTCAAAAACAGATGGCATGAGTAATAAAATAAGGAAACGCCTTATTGTATTATTGTTGTTTCGTTGTGAGAGAGGGATTGGTAGAGGAATTGATCAAAGCCTTTGAATGTTTATCTTCATCATTTGAGAATGTGAAGAACGATGAAGAACGCCGACCTCCGAAGGAAGACAACAAAGAACGCTAGTTGCCCAGAGATCGACGACCTGACGCTGTGTTCTGCGACACCAAAAATCCTCTTCCACGACGTCGTCTCACGCGATGTCCCTTTCCCGCGACAAACCTCATTCGACGAATTTATCGAGGTAGGGGGTTTGGTTTAATTTATTTTATGCGGATTATATCCTCGACATATGATTAAATTTGTTGAATGTTTTTTGAACCTCTAACGCGGTGGGTTGGGACCAACGAACAAGTCCGAACCCACCGATTTCTCTGTTCTTCATGCGAGGAATGTTGGTAGACGATGAAATGGGACCGTTGAGCGATTGGAGTTCGTCGTAGTAATCTATGGGTCCCGAGACAACCCCAAGCGTAGACGGGACCAAGAGCGGACCACTGGAGCGGCTCTGGTGGCCCACAGACTTCACCGGCGGCGCAGGTCGCCGTCGCGGCGGCGGCCGGCACCAACCGACCACCTGGAGGCGGCGGCGTCCCGAAGTGCCGCTAGGAGGGACCGCCACAGCTGAAGCCGCGATGACATGTGACCGGTCCCACGACCATGCGGGACCGAGGGAGACGCAGCCCTGGGCCGCGTCCGCTGGCAAGGAGCAGCACCCACGCAGGGGTCGCAACTTCAATCAAGGGGGAACACCCCCCCCCCCCCCTCCTTTTCCGCAACGTCATAGCCAGCTTGGTGATAGCCATGCGGGGCACGCCCACATTCGGCCAGCCGGCCACCCTGGCCAGACCGGATGCATCGGGTCAGGCCGCCCAGGCTGGGCCGAGCCGCGCCGGTGGGGCCGGGTCGCGCCGGTTGGGCCGGGCCGCGCCGGTTGGGCCAGGCCGCGCTGGTTGGGTCGGGCCACGCTGATTGGTCCTAGCCGTGCCCTAATGGGCTTGACTAGGACCCGGTTCGGGTCGACCCGGTTCGGGCCATCCCAGGGGGTCTCGGGTCGGGTCGGTCCGGGCCCCAAACCCCCTAAAACCGGACAGGTTCTTTCTTTTGGCCATATCTTCGGCTGTGGACCTCCGATTGACACACTATCAGTTGTGATGCGATCCTTGGATCGAGATGGTCATTTCAGTATATTATACTCAAGGTTTTGAAGAACTTTGGGTATGGCCGGGATGGTTCGAACACGAAACCAATCGGGCCCTCTCAGTGGAAACACTTATAACTTGAGCTTCGGACGTCCGATTGGCGTTCCATCAACTTTGTTGGATTCCTCTTAGTGAGATGGACCCTTTGAATTACTCCACTAATGGTTTGGACACATTTGGGCTGCGTTCGTGTTGTTTTTGACTTAGAAACCAACCGGGCCCCTAGAATGAAAAAACCAATAACTCTCAGACCAGGCATCCGATTGACGCGTCGTCTGTCTCGTTGAGTTCCTCTTGTCGAGACGGAACCTTGAGATACATCAACTCCAGAATACGTGTCAGTTGATGTATCGACCCATTGGCTCGTAGAGTGGACCCTCCAAGAAACAAGCATGCTATGTGTGGGAACCCTGGAGCTGGCTGTGACTGCGACTGTGGCGACTGCACTGAAATCCTATGTGGGTTCGGCAACAATGAAGACCATACTGTAATCCTCCGTGGGTTCGACGGTGATGAAGACTGCACTGAAAAACTATGTGGGTTCGGCAGCGATGAATACCATACTAAAATCCTCCATGGGTTCGATGGTGATGAAGACTGCATTGAAATCCTATGTGGGTTCGGCAGCTATGAAGACCGTACTAAAATCCTTCGTGGGTTCGACGGTGATTATGGCTGCCCTAAAATCTTATGTGGGTTCGGCAGCGATGAAGACCGTACCAAAATCCTCCGTGAATTCGACAGTGATAAAGACTGCACTGAAATCCTATGTGGGTTCGGCAGCGATTAAGATCATACTGAAATCCTCCGTGGGTTCGACGGCAATGAAGACTACACTGAAATCATATGTGGGTTCGACAGCTTGGCTGGTTTAGTATCCTATGTGGGTCCCAGCTTAGATGAATCAGTGGCTATATATTATCATCTCTTTTACCGAAGAAGTATACTTGTGGCAGCTGATTCTTGACTTCAATCAATATCTTCTGTATGATTGACTTACTATCTTGTGTGGTTTGGATTGTACACCTATGTGGACGTGATCAAACATGGGATTAGATATTGGAGCAAAACTGGAATTGATGACTTAGGTATATGTATGAGAATATACCTATGTAGTGTTGGATGTTACTTCGTGATTGTATCATTCCTTTGTGGATTAACATATGTGGATTTTGGGAGACTTTTAGGGTTCTCGGGGTCCATACTGAGTATCATATACTCACCCCTGCACGGGATATGCCCGCACTACGTTGTGTAGGATGCAGATGATGGACATCGCTGATCATGGTTGAGGCTTGTGGAGAAAGTCAATACCTTGAGGTGGAACACTGGGCGGAACATACATGGAGCGGACGACTATACCCGAGGGGCTGAGGAGGCTATCTGTACCCACCCTTCAGGTGGGACTTCCAGTGGACGACTCGACGTTACTGCTTTACTTTACGTTGTTGTACTTTCTTTCAAGTTTTACTTTACATTCATTTTGGGTTTTTATTCTGGCCCACTTACTTTTCCGCACTACTTTTTTACCCAGTTTTAATTAGTGTTTACTTCTACATGCTTAATCTATGGTGTTTGTTTTCTTTATAAAGTAAATTCCTTACCCTTTTGTTGGGATTTACTCCTTGGTGCTAGTTGCCAGCCCCTGGCCTATGGGAGGCGGGCTTGGGGTTAGTCACGACACGGGTCCTAAGGACAGGTCGTGACAATCTTCCCACAAATGTCATATCTTATTTAGACAACATTCTATTTGATAGTGTCCTAGGAGGACATAGAGAAGGTTGATATTATATTGATCTGGAAAGACTGATGTGTTTTCTAGGAGTTTCATTTTGATCACAGCTCTTTCCGTCGGAGCAGGTCGGACCACCAATATAATTTTTTTCTTCGGGATGATTTTTCCCATTTCAATTTCATTACATTAATATTTATTTCTATTATGGGATTTATAAATTTGTTCATGCATTGTTATCAGTTGTTTTACATTTAATAATTACATGTGATGAGAAATATGTTCTTATGTATAGTTACATTAGGATAATGCCTCCTGATCCTAGGATATGACTACCTGTTACTGGTCACCACCCCTAGCATGTTGGAGGTGGGATTAGAGAAGTCATGGGTTGGTCCATGGTGGCTTGGGTCATAAAAGAGATATTTCATATAGTTCAGTTCAACCTTTGGACCGGAGTGTGAAAAATTGGTTTTGGGTAAAAAATTATGTGATTAGTGTTTGAGTTTTTAGATATGGACTATAGTTTCGGGGTGCCGATCGACTTATTGATACATGAGGTATATGATTAAAATTCTTTCGACTCTTTATATTTAGAAATTGGTTGTTTAGAAAACAATATTACACACATCATATTAGACTGGTTTGTTTTTTCCAAGACCTTATTGAATTATATACCCTAATATACTCTCTGAACATAATATATCTTGTTTATTTCATGATTCCACCATGAAGATATATTGCATAGATTTCACTACATGATCACGAGAATAATCTACACAGTGAATCAAATTCTGTACAGGGGCATGTATATGGGATATAAACTAAATGTGGTTTAGCATCCATATGACCAACCTCTGGGAATCAGATACTGCTATTAGTTCTAAATGAGAATGTAAATTGGCCATGTGCACTGCACAAGTTCTAGAGGCAGTCAACTCATAGATTTTAGGGTGATCCAGACCCCCTAGTGGATAAAGACTATCTAGAGATTTCACACAAAATTTCCAACTTGTATAGACACCTCTATATCAAATGAAAATCCTCAGAGATAGTCCTATTCAGGGCACTACTGGGGGATGACGAAGCTTAGTGACTTAGTGACACAATGAGGATTCACTCTCTTGGTCAGAAAACAAACATATCTTTGTGGAAAATTCGTATGAATCAATGTTGTGATAATTTCACACACAGAAGATTTTTCATCTATAAAATGGATCTTTTACCATGGAAGAGTGCTCAGTGAGGTTTATTGATCTCCCACTAAACTCAAATGATATTGTTACGGATTTTTCCGATAGACAAACCCATTGATCAGGGCTTACACCATGAAATCAGGGCATCAATGGTATTCTTATGCATTACCATCTATGCTGGGGTGCACATAGAGGCATTAGTGGGAGGGATATTCCTGGAATATAAGATGCCATGATTGGGTGCTGGTCGCGGGTACCTATGAGATGAGACCTTATATGTTGGAAGCTGATGGTAGTCACTGGGATACAAGAATGTCAGTTGATCTAGGATATTATCATAGGACACATGGTTAGTAGTGAAGGGTTCTCAAGATCTCTTAAATTTTCCTAGGGAGAGGTAGTGTCCCTCCTTCTATGGTCATATACGTTTGGCTTGCGATTATCTGACCCATTGTACAACGGATCAAGATATGGTTGACTAACCACTGAGGATGAGGTATAGGTATGATATGTGTGGTATGTAGGGATTAATACACAACAAATGGGACAAAAATGTATTAGTAGATGGGAATAGGTTTGACTTACTACCACCTCCACCCCCAGGTGGTGAAATCTAGACTCACTGAGATAGTGGCCATAGATAAGGCATGATGCAGGCTACAGAGGCTGATGACCCCAAGGCTCTAAGGATGACATAAGTTATGTTTTTTTAATTTTATACAATAGTTACAATATTAATAAAAATTAGTGTGAGTCAATAAATTATTATCATATATCTGGTAAGATATTTCATAAATTTCTTTTAACCTTTGGCTCAACCATTGTGGTTGGAAACAATGACACATGGTGACTCGAGGATTGCACACTTTTCAAGATCTTGTGACCTAATTCTGGTTGGAGAGAGTTTTTATTCAATCTTTTTTAATCAATTATGAGGTATTATGATGTCATCTTATTTATGTACTGGATATCCTTGAATCATACATAGTTTAACTATTGTAGCTACAGGATGCGATGTGTCTGTTGTGACAGGACCATAATTTCTATAGTGGGTCCAAAATATACCTTGGTGATACTGGATGAGCACCGAAATAGGGAAGGGAATAAGATTACTCCAATATTGGATATCAAGACTCTTAGTGTACTAGATTCTTTGGGCTAATAGTTACTTATTGTTGTGGAAGAGTATGAGGAAATCATTCTGGAGGAAGTCTAATTGAATCCCTCCAATGAGTTTTAGAATTATTAATTGAATTGCACTTTGGGATGGGCCTTACATCCATGGAAAAAATTAGAGGGATCATGTAGATCTTCATGATATGAGGGAGTTTTTGGATGATATATAGGAGAATAGATTTTTGATAGCTATTTTTCCTCCTAGACTTCCCCAATTTTCCACCCTTGATGGAGGATGGGATCTCGACTATAATGACCCATAATTTCCATGTAATTTTTTTAAAATAAATGGGAATTTTATAAGTACAAAAAAATTGATGGCACATGATTCTGAGTCCTGGTGTTCCTGGAATGAATTTCTTATCTTTTCATTGTGTACGTTCAGTAAACGTATTAGCGGGTTTTTTTTTTGACATTTGAACCGGTGCTCAGAATTGAAATCTCAGGCCATCATTGAACTCACATCACTGATGTTCGTTTAAGAAGTCATTCACCTCAAAGGGAATTGGTTGATGGTGAAAGTCAGTTTTTGGGATTTTCATGGAAATAATAAAATAAAATAAACACACGTTTTATTTTATTTTGTTGTTACCAACCACCTTGTGGAAGTTGGGGGTGGGGACCACCAGACCTTAACCTCCCATGATAGGTTATGGTGGTGGGGACCACTCGAGCCTTAACTCCCAATAGAGTTTATGGTGGTGGGGACCACCCAGGATTAAACCCCCATGAAATACCTCGTTAATTAGTAGAAAACCTCAACCCACACAATAAATGTGGGAGATCCTATTCAACATCTCGTACATTAATTGTGCTAATTAAACTTGCCAACCCTTCTTTTTAAATAATTGATCCAACACATAAATTAATTAATTATACAATTTTATTTTATGCCAAGAAACATAATAGACCTCATAATCTATTATTTTTGGCTAATAATTCTATTTTGTGGAATTGGGGAGAGGAGTAACTTGGGAGAAAGCTCTCCAATGATGAATGCTCGGCCAACGAAGAATGTCGACCTCCTTCGACCTTCTTCCTTGGGACATATTCCGACGTGGGATGTCCTCATATTTAAAGAATTGATGGCCGTACTTCCTCCATGAGTCAACGTCGACATGGAAATGAGGCACATATTTATTACTAAATATTTATGACTTTCCATGTTATCCCTTCATTTCTTGTGCGTGTTGGGAACAAAAATTGTAGAAAAGTATGGTTTCACGTTCATGCTTCGATCTTCGTGAACCACTTGCTACCACTCTAAACACAGAGGGTGCGGGAAAAACAAACATAGCCCGAACCCTCCTCCATTCTTCTATGGTGTAGTATTTGAAATGGATAAAGGTGACGAAGATGACAGAGGTGACGGCGCCGCCCCAGCCAACCCGTGACCTCGTCGTGCCACCTCAGCTGACCAACAGCCTCACCACGCCACCCTGGCCGACCCGCAGACTCGCCTCACCTCCCCGGCCACCCTAACATCCACTCAGCCACACAGCCATTTGAGCAGAGCCGTGCCGCCCTCTACCGCACCACACTGCCGATCGCCGAGTTGCGCCGTCGTCCGAGCACTATCGCGATATCGCTGAGCCGAGCCACTCCGTTGAGCTGAGCTGCTCCACCCTCCTGACCGAACCACTTCTAAACCACGTACAGTCTGCTAACCCATAGTCAGATCACTGACCTATGGCTGTTCGACTCCCCCATGGCCAGTCTGTGCCCTCGTGGCCGGTACGCACCCTCGTGGCCAGTCTGTCACCCTCACGACCCTCGCGGGCTGGGCCGAACTGCGGGTCAGGCCAGACCCAAATGGTTAGGGCTGGTCGACTCGTACCGAGACCGGCCAAGCCAGGTCGGGCCGGGTTGGTCGGGCCTGGGCGGTCTAGCTGGGTCGGACAAGACCCGGGCCCACTCTGACCCATTTATGCTCCTTCACCCATATCTTTGGCACCAGACATCCGTTTGACGAACTGTCATCAGTGCTGAATATTGTGGAGTGAGACTGTCCCTTTGAGGGATAGCCCACTGTGTTTTGGTTTGAGATGGGTAACAGTCAGGTTGGATCGAGCACAAATCCAACCGGGGCTCCGGGACTAAAAGGCTAAAAACTCACAAACTGGGCGTCCGATTGACGCGCCGTCAATTGTGTTGCAACCCCTTTGATGTGGAAGACCTTTGAAATACCTTTTCATTGGACTTTGTGATAGTGGGAGAATTGACCAGTAGCTCGTGGAGTGGATCCTCTTATATAATAGAGAGAATAGTGCAGATACATAGTAGCTGGCTGAGTCCAGATGACTACTGACCGATTTGAATCAAAGTGACTCGACTAGCCCATTGGTGATGACCTTGGTGTCGTAGAAGACCCATAGTGGGGAGTGAATTGGTGTCACATCAAACCCATGTAAACGATGTGAGGATTACCTCAATAGGCTATGAGGCGGTGCACCTTGGTGACATGGCAGTCCCACAGTGGGGAGCACCTTGGTGATGCGGAAAACCCATGGTACTCTACATGAGGAGTACCTCAACAGTCCATGGTTAGTGGGAATCACCTTGGTGTCGTAGAAGGCCCATTGTACTCGATATAGGAGGAGTAATATAGAAGTTGAGGTTCCGACAATGTGATTGGGGATTTTACTTGATACTACCCCTAGAAGAAATCCTAGTTTGAGTTGAGTCGATTTTTCTGTGTTTTTCACATGATTGAGATGGATTACATGATAACTTAGCTATATGTTTGGGCATATAACTAATTAGGGTTATCTGTTGATTTCATACATGGTGGTTTATCGTTGGTGTATTATAGTTATAACATGAGGGTCTCGGGTCCCTATAGAGTATTGTTATACTCTCCCATGCCTGGGTTATTCCCGCACCTTGTTGTTTTGGGTGAAGACGACAGACAGTGCATACTGAGGCTAAGAGTTCCAGGACTGGACGGTGCTCGGAGGTGGACCATACGACGTATCGATATGTGGAGGAGACAGACGAACATGGAGTGCTGAGGAGGAAATCTATACATACCCTTCAGGTAGGATCCTGGAGGACGACCTAGTAGCTGTCTTTCCCTTTATTCTTTTGTATTGCATTTCAGTTGTACTTGTACTTTCCAGTTGGGATTTTATTCTGGCCCCTTTGAACTTACTGTACTCACATGTTTACTATACAGTTGGCTTACATTATTACCATACTATGTGTTTGTTTGCATGTAATTATAGGTTATAAATGAAATGTCTTCCCAGTTTTAGGGAATATGCCTTTCGTGCTAGTCGCCAGCCCCTAGCCTATGGAAGGAGGGATTGGGGTAGTCATGGCATGGGCCCTGGGGTACGGGTCCTAACAAATTGGTATCAGAGGAAGGTTCTACTGTATAACTAAGAAACTGATCTTTTCTATGAAGCAATAGTGTTAATGGTAATGAGTGCAGTTATCAGTTTAGGAAATCTGGTGTTGGTGCGGAGGCCGACATATCCATACACTAGGACCCTAACTTCTGATTTCCGACGTAGTGCACGAAAACACTGATTGCTTGTGTTTTATGAAAAGTTTTCTTTGTGATCTTTTCAGTCATCGCATTAGGTATAACTTTCAGCTCACAAGGTATAACCTTTTAACCATGGTGCACCTATTATTTCAGGATTCCTCCAAGAAGACAATCAGCAAGGGTTCACGAGTGTTGTATGCACTAATATCCCACCGAGCAACGAAGCCTCGGTGTAGGTCCCTCTTCTAGTAGTGGAACCATCAGTACCACTCCTTGTTAGTCCACCGATGGCACCATCCAAACCCGCAGACAGTGCAGGCCACTTGAGTGCATTTAATGAGTTCTACTTCTAGAGGCCACCTAGGTTCTGGGGAGATAATGAACCACATGCGGCTAACGAATGGATAGAGGCTATGGGGAGAGTTTTCCTACTGGTTGGGACACTAGATGACCTCGTGATGATTCTTGATTCTATCCTTCTACAGGAAGTAGTGGGCAGATGGTGGAGCATGATGCTCTAGGTTCACGAAGAGGTGATGCTTCTTTGGGCCGACATCGATTGTTTGTTTCATGAAGATTTTGAACCAACGACTCATTAGGCAGTGCGCATACAAGAGCTTCTTCATCTGCAGCAGTCCATTATGACAATATCTCAGAAATCAGTGAGGTTAACTGACCTCTCACGCTACTCCACCGATATGGTGGGGGACACAATATTTAGGGCCCGAACCTTTGAGCAGGGGCTCAGGTGAGAGATCGGGGCTTCGATGATCTTATTTGGCATCCCGACACAGGTAGGGGTGTTAGAGAGACCACTCATGGTTGAGATTTTCCTTGATGAGAAGTCAACAGGAGCGAGACTCACTACCAGTAATCACATAGCAGAGTTTTCTATAGCTGGAAGTAGACAGATGTCGCACAGGTCCAAGAGGAATAGACATATAGGTGGATGACCGCAGAATTCAGAGTAAGTTGTGCAGGGCACCCGAGGAAGAGACATACATGTTAGGAGCAGTGAATGATTCACATGCCGCTAGTAGGGTCACTTGGCTCATTACTATCTGACCCGCCATACCAATGATAAGCAGACAGTTTTGGGACCACCCATGTAGATACATAGGTTCGATCGAGGTGGTATGTATGGAGAATGTGGATGTGGAAGGGGTGTTGGTCATGCAACTCGTGGTGGGAGACGATTCGGGATATTACTACCACCACCATCAAGAAGTCCACCCCGGCCTCATGGAGCATGTGGACTGAAGAGATCTCAGCTCTAGGCAGCTGCGGCTTACAATCATGGAGCTCCGGAGATAATTCAAGGTACGATCTTGGTCTATGCCACCATAACTACATTATATATAGTCACAAGTGCCATTCATTCTTTTTTTCCACTACACCTGTTCAGAACTCGGAGATTATGATGGAGCCGTAGGCTCGATCTTTACTGATAAATACTCCTACGACAGTGGATTTGGTAATTACGCACTGGTGCTGGTAGTGTGATCTTAATATAGGAGGCGAGAGATTCATCTGGGATATCCTAGTAGCAGCGTCGAGGCCTTACAACGTCATCTTGGGTATGGACTGGTTATCTATAGTCCATGCTCATATTGACTGTATTAGGCACAAAGTGTGGTGTGTCCGAACAGATGGGATGAGGTTTACCTTCATTGTCAACAAGGGATTATTTTCTGCACAAGATGGACTTACCCGGAGGAGAGTGCATCCGATCACTCATCAGTTGGCTAGCCTTACCCTCGGAGCTGTTAATGTGGATAGACCGAGTTATCCTGTCGTGGTGGACCAGTATGAAAATGTCTTACATGATGATGTTCCAGGTCTACCTTCTTGGAGAGAGGTGGACTTTTACATTGACCTATACCTCAGGACGGAACAGATATCTACACCAGCATATCAGATTGCTCTTGCGGAGCTTCGTGAGCTACGAGTACACCTAGAGGACTTGTAGGGGAAGGGATTCATTCGACCCAGTGTTTCTCTTTCGGCATCCCAAATTTAGTTCACCAAGAAGGTGTATGGGAGGTTGAGTATTTGTGTTGACTATCATTTCCTGAACCAGGTGACCATTCAGATCAAGTACCCACTCTTGAAAATTTACAGCCTCTTTGATCAACTGAAGGGAGCACGGTGGTTCTCGATGATATACCTCAGATCAAGTTATCACCAGCTCAGAGTGCGAGATGGGGATGTGTAGAAGATGGCCTTCAGATATTGGTATGGCCATTATGTGTTCTTGGTTATGCCATTCAGCGTTACCAACACTCCAAAAGATTTAATGGGTCTGATGAACATGATATTTTAGACATACCTTGATCGATTTGTAGTGGTCTTCATCGACGACATTCTGATCTACTCAACTACTGAGGAGGAGAATGCCTATAATTTTCGGGTATTATTGGACACACTCTATGATCCCCAGCATTATGGTAATATCTCAAAGTGCCAGTTCTGGATTCAAGAGTATCACATTCTGGGATATGTCATATCAGAGGCTAGAGTTGCATCGGATCTAGCAAAGATTGAGGTGGTACTTTATGGGATCCACCCAGGAGTGTGCCGGAGGTACAAAGATTCTTGGGTTTCTCTAGATATTATTGGATGGTTTTATAGACTTTTCCAGAGTTTCATCACCACAATATGCCTTGATTAAGAAGGGGAAGCCCTTTGTGTGCTCAGATAGATGGTAGTAAAGTTTTCAAGAGTAGAGGCAAAGGATTACTACTGCACCCATCTTGAGGCTACCTGAGGAGGGAGTTAGGTACGTAGTTTACTGGGATGCATCTGGGACCGGAATCAGATGTGTCCTGATGCAGAAGAGAGATGTTATCTCATATGGTTCTCGATAGCTGAGACAACATGAGAAGAACTATACTACCAATGACCTGAGGATAGTAGTAGTGTTCTTCGCCTGGAAGATGTGGTGACACTATCTGATGGTCCAAAATTTTACCGTGTACTCTGGTCACAAGATTCTCATTTATATCTTCTATTATAAGCTCTTAAATTGGAGACAACAACATTGGATTGAGTTCCTACATGACTATTACTTCGATGTATTCTATACTCCTAGGAAAGGGAACATTGTTGCAGATGCACACAACAGGAGGTCTAGTATACAACTGCTAGGTGAGGCGACACAGCAGCTAACTACTTTGCAGATATCCATTGTTGATTGAGATGGAACATCTTTCCTTTAGTCTCTTACAATCACTTTCGCACTTCTTCTACTAGTCTGGGAGACACAGCATGTGGATGCTGACTGTGTGGAACGACGTTCCCAGATTTCCATAGGACAGGCACCAGATGGATATAATGAAGGTGGGAAGCATGTCATCCTCTTAAGAGAATGCACAATGGTACCAATGTCACATTAGGAGGAAGTGTTGAGGGAGTTACAAACATCCCCTCTAATAGTACATCCAAGAGTGGAAAATATGTTCCAAGATCTCCGATGATAGCACTGGTGGTCGGGAATAATGAAAGTAGTAGAAGAGTTTGTTTCTCAGTGCCACACATGTCAGAATGTGATCGTGGAGCATCAGGTACCTACATGATTGGTCCAGCCTTTAGAGGACCCAGAGTTGAAGTGGTATGGGATATCCTTGGACTTCGTGACTGAAATTCCACGTACATTGAGTGGTCATGACAAGATTTGGTGATCGTCGACCGACTCACCAAGTCATCCCACATCCTACCAATCAGAGAGTAGGGTTTAGTAGAGATCTTTGGGAGCCTTTATGTGCAGTAGATTGTGCGGCTACATAGAGTACCCATGATGATTGTCTCTTATCACGATACACGTTTTACTTCCCAGCTATGAAAGGGGATGGAGGTGGCTTTTAGGATGCAGATTTGTTTGATCACCACCTTCCATCCTTAGATGGATAGCCCGACTGAGTGGACCATTCAGACCCTCGAGGACATGCTACTTTCTTGTGTCCTCGACTTCGGTCTTAGGTTGGACGATCACTTTTCTTTGGTGGAGATTTCATACAACAAAAGATATCACTCAACCATTGGTATAACACATTTTGAGGAATTATACAGGTGACCTTGAAAATCACCTTTGTGCTAGACAGACCCAGGGGAGTCAGCACTCGTGGGATTAGAGATGGTAGGGGTTACCATATAGAAGATGCAGAACATCCAGGAGTGGATGAAGACTACAAAGAGCAGGCAGAAGTAATATACCGACAAGAGACAGATATCTCTGGATTTCGATATGTGTGGAGGAGACAGACGAACATGGAGTGCTAAGGAAGAAATATATACCTACCCATAAGGTAGGAACCCGGAGAAAGACCCAGTAGTTGTCTTTCTCTATCTTCAATTGTATTACTTTTAAGTTGTACTTCTACTTTCGGGTTGGGTTTGTATTCTTACCCCTTTTTACATATTTTACTCACTTGTTTACTATACAGTTGACTTGTGTTCGTAGTTTGATGTGTTTCTGGTTGCATGTTTTTATAGGTTATAAAGGCAGTGCCTTTCTAGTTTTATGGAATATGCTTATGGTGCAAGTCGCCAGCCCCTATCCTAGGGAAGGCAGGCTTGGGGTAGTCATGGAACGAGCCCTAAGGATCGGGTCGTGACATCGAGGTTATGTGTAGACTATTACTACTTGAACCTGGTGACCCATATGAATATGTATCCACTATATAGGATTGATTAACTCTTCAATCAATTTAGAGGGGTGAGAAGGCTCAATAATATTGACCTCTAGTCAGACAATCACCAGTTATTTGTACGACATTAGGATATAATGAAGATGAAATTTTGATCTTTCTATAGTCACTATGAGTACTTTTTGATGTCATTAGACAAGAATAATTACCTATAAATTCTCATGGGACTCATGAACTATATTTTTCTGACTTTCATAGACTGGTTCGAGGTGGTCTTTATCGATGATATCCTAGTGTACTCGACATTTAAGGGGAAGCATGTGAGACACTTGAGGAGTGTCCTGGACACACTCCATGAGAACAACCATTATGGGATACTCTTTTCATTTCATTTGTTGATTTGATATGTGAACCTTCTAGGACATTTAATTTCTATGATATTTGTGGTATTGGACTCGATGATGGCCGAGGTGGTTCTTACAAGAGATCCAGTAAAAAAAATTTCCAAGGTGTGGAGTTTCCCTAGGTTTAAAGGGTACTATCATATTTCCATACCTATGTTTTATAAAGTACTAGAACCATTAATATTAGTGACCCTAAAAGTGTATCATTTCTCGTGTAAAAAACGGATCGATCATTTTTTTAGTAGTTGAAAAAAATATGTGATGGAGCTCTCATTCTATGATTAAAAGAGGATGTTGTCAAGTAAATAGTTTTCTTTGAAGCATCGAGGATAGGGTTTGGTTTTGTTCAGAGAATAGGATTTTTTTCCTACGGTTTACATTAGTTGAGACCTCATAAGCAGAACTATGGGGCTCATGACCTTGAGTTAGTTGAGTAATTATTCTGACAGAATATGTGGTGACACTACCTAATGGGTGAGAATGGTATTGCCAACTCTGACAAAACGTTCTCAAGTATATCATGTCACCTAAGGATCATAACATAATTAGAGGTTATGGCTATATATTTTCAAGGACTATTAACTTTATATTTTCCATACACCTTGAAATGGGAACACTTTGGTAGATTCTCTCATCATGATATCATGTTCTCAGTTGTAGGTTGTGGCTTCAAAGAAGTTATCCACTTTGAAGTAGTCTTTTAGTGAATAAACATGGTAAATAACATGTTCAATTGATGTATTTTACTCCACTTTTTTTGTTTAATGACAATGATACTCACCATGTGGAGAAATTCAATGAGACAGTATATATTCATATGTCTCCTGGACTTTCTCTCAATTGATATTCTGATGGTTAGGAGCATGATATAATTTTTAGAGGGAGAACGGTGGTATATTTTATGTTGTGTCAGTAGGTGGTACCAAATTTATATAAATTCTCTTTTAAGGTACATCCAGTTATGAAACATATGTACCATGACCACTAGAAATAATTTTGGTGTCTATACATAAATACATATGTTGCAGAATTTGTCTCTCGATGCCTCAATTTTCAGTTATTGAATGCTGAGAACTAGGTTCTAGTGGGTTTAGCTTGACCCCTTCATGTTCCAAAGTGGAATTGGGATGGGATATCAAAATAATTTATAATAGGGTTACTACATATGTCTAGGGGACACGATGACTTCTGGGTGGTCATATAAATAATCCCCAAGTCATCCCACATTCTATCCATTCAAGAGTAGTGATATATAGATAGCATGGGATGCCTATATGTGTATGACCTAGGGTATATCCATGGAATTCCATAGATTATTATTTCATACTATGATAATCACTTCATGTTGTGATGATGGATACGTTTACAAGAGGCCATTAGGACTCTATTGTGATTTAGAATAATTTTTCACCCCCATACTGATTGTCAGACTGAGAAGACCATTTAAGTAATGGAGAAAATGTTGTGGGACTTCATGATGGAATTTGATCATAATTGAGAGGATCATCTAACCCTGGAGAAGTTTACCAACATTATAGCAGCTATAATTCAACCATTAGTATGGCACTATTCAATGACTTTTAAGGGTGGAACTCCATGTCAGAATGTTATTGGACTAATCCATTAGTGTAATCAGTTATGGTCTTAGAGATAGCAAGAGCTATAATAGAGAAGGACTAGATCATTCGATAGTAGATAAGGACTCCATTGAGCTGTAATAAGTCTTATGAAATAAAATGATGTTGAAAAATATTTTTCAATGAGGGATAGCATGAGTTCTTAAGTTTTTCACCTATGGATGGATTATATAGATATGGATGAGGTTTCATGATTTATTATAATATCAATTATCCCATACTAGATTCTATGTAGAGTTTTTGTGGTGGAATAATGATTAGAACTACCTCCACACATGGTCTAGGTGAACGACATATTTTTTGTGTCACGCCTATGTTGGTACATGCACGACCCAATGCATGTTATCGACTGTGTTGTGATAGACATCAAGAAGGGAGCTACCTTTGTTGAGTACTTGGTAGAGATTGAAGATTTATATGATAAGATCCATAATTGGTGATAAATTTCATTATGAACCATAAATTAAATGTAAATTTTGTTATATTATATGACAATTTTATGAGTCCGTAAAAATTGAAGGAGCATGATTTCGAGGCTCGGTGTGCCCATAATGAATTTCTGAACTTTTTTTCAGGTATGTTCAGTAAATGTGTGAGTGGGTTTCTGTAACTTTTGAATCGGTGCTCAGAATTGAAATCTGATGGCACCGTTGAACTCACAATGTTGGTATTCTCATAAGGAGACCTTCACCTCTACCATTCTTGGTCGATGGTGAATGTTAAAATTTTGGTTTTTCATGAAAGGATAATATAAAATAAAATTTTGTAACATTTTATATTATTTTGGAACTCCCATGTGTATGTTGAGAGGTGAGGACCACCAGAACTAAACCTCCCACGTGATTTAATGGAAGTGGGGACCACTATGATTAGCCTCCCATGTGGGTTATGGTGGTGGGGATAACTCGAGGATAAACCCCCTTAAACTACCCTCTTTATGGGAGAAAACCCTCTTAAACTCTCCCACATTATTTATACTACCCCATTAATTAATTATGCCAACTCATCAATTAATTAATTAATCTAATTTTAAATTATTACAACAAATATAATAGATATCTTGTTATATTATATGGGATATTTTTCATTTGGTGGAATTGAGAGGAAATGGTTGGCAAGAGGATAACATGGAAAAACACATCCTACAAATAAGAGATCCTCCAATGAAGAACGTTGATGCACGACTTCGACTTCACCCTCAAGACATCCTCTAATGATGGAAATATTCATCAACGAAGAAACACCTCTAATGAAGAGTGTTTATCCGATGAACGGACTCGAGATCAGAGGCATGTGGTGAGCGGGACGAACGTCAACAACTTCAACTTCTCTCATCGACGTTAACAATCAAAAGTGTTAAGGGGGGGGGGTTTAAATTTGATAAATGTAAAATTCCCTCCCACATTGAATCGTATTCCTTGAGCCGTATTCTACCACCCTACCCTGGAGGGTACGGGACAAACAAACATGGCCCAACCACTCTAAAAATCTTGTGGATCATTTGTGTGACAACTGAGTCCCAGTGACAGCACAGCCACCCCGCCTTAACATGGTCGTCGGGTCCTGGCCGACCAGGTACCACCAGTTGCCCCCGCAGACACGTGGGGCCCACCCAGGGTCCACCCACATGCCCGAATGGGTCATCTGAATAATGATAGTCCCCACAGGCCAACACATGTCCTTTCCAGTGTTCTTTGTCCTCATTCACACACACCCTGGGAAACTTCCCAGGAGGTCACCTATCCCGATCACTACTCCAAGCCAAGCACGCTTAACTGTGGAGTTCTAATCAGACAGGGTCCCGAAAAGGAAGGTGCACCTTGTTGACACGAGTCATATCATTTAGTCATTTAACCCTTTATCATTTGGGGAAGTTACAATTTGTGGGATCTTTGAGATGGTGACTACGACCTGTGCCGGCGGTTGGCACTGGTGGAACTCAAGAACCACGATGAAGGAGATGAATGAAGGGTGGCTGGTCAAGCCGGCTGCCAGCGTCGACGCGGAGATCCTCCACCCGTGACCTCCGCACCTCGTAGCAATCCGATGATTGTAGCCTTGCGCCGCCACGCGGCACCCGCGACCTCCGCTGCCCCGTGACCCCCACGTCCCCCCCGTGACACCTGTTACCTCATGCTGTCTCAGGGAACCCACTCCTCCTAGCATGGGCCAGGCTAGGTCAACCCAAATTGAGTCGGACCAAGCTGGGTCGGGCCGAGTCAGACCGGACCTAGACCAACTTCCATCCATTTATGCTCTTTTGACAATAAATTTGGCACTGAGCATCCATTTTACGAACCGTCAGTGGCACTGGAAACCTACGAGCTGTTCGATCACATTGATTATAAAACACTAAATATTGGGATAAAGTTGGATTATGGTCAGGTTGGATTGATCATGCATCCAACCGGGCCCTCTGGACAAAAAGCCTAATAACTAACACATCGGGCGTCCGATGGACACACCGTCTATTGAGTTGATACCCCTATGAAGTGGAGGTCCATTGAGATACTTCTTCGTGAGACTTTGTGGAAGTTGGAGTATCGACCAGTGGCTTGAGTAGTGGACCCTCCCAGATATGCGAAAGCCTATTGTAGGAACCCAATAGCTGGCTGTGACGTGAAGACTAAAGAGCGATCATGTGTGGGTCAGCACCAAGAGATCATGTGTGGGTCTACAACGAGCAATTCTTTGTGGGGCCGCACCTAGAGATCCGGTGTGGGTCTGCACTGAGAAATCTTGTGTGGGTCAACACTAAGCGATCCTATGTGTGTCACCATCAAGCGATCCTTTGTGGGTTAGAAGCAGAGCCACTTAATAGAGTAAGATGATTTAGAAGTTTCATCTTATCATCTCTACTATCGTACATAAGTTAGACCTAGTGTGAACGGAGTTTTTACCTGAGATGAACTTTCCTATGTGGTAATATCTTGGTGGAATTATTCTATTTGGTGTACCTATGTTGTACATACCTTCATGGTATTATTTCCATTGTGGAACAGTTGAGCTTTGGGCTTTTGAGTTGGACTATGTGATTCCTCATGACTGAGATGGGTATACTTGATAAATTAGGAATATGTATGGGAATATACCTAAGTTGGGTTGATAGTTGATTTCATGATTTTTGGATTATCCTTGGTGGATTTGTGAGACCTTGAGGGTCTCAGGGTCCATAATGAGAATCATTATACTCACCCCAGCATGGGCTATGCCCGCACCCTGTTGTGTTTGGTGCAGATGACGGATAGTGCTTACTAGGGATGAGAGTACCGGGACTGGGGGTGGCTTAGAGGAGTACGTTAGACAATCCAAACCATAGAGATGGATGATTGTGAGCTATACCTACCCTTCAGTTAGGATTCGTGGTGGATGATAATGGAGATGATTTTCAAGTATCAGTCATCTTGTACATTCCATTTTTCCTTTTACATTCTAGTTGGGCGTGTATTATGGCCACTTTTACTTACTGTACTGGCACTATTTACTATTTTGTTTACTTGAGTTCGTATCTTGTGGTCTGATTGGTTGTGTGTGTTATAGGTTATAATGGAAATGCCTTCCTAGTTATAGGGAATACGCCTTCGGTGCTAGTCGACAGTCTCCGGCCTATGAAAGGAAGGTTTGAGGTAGGCACGACACGGGCCCTGGGTGACGGGCATGACAAATTGGTATCAAAGGAGTCAGTTATATCGTAGAACATAGGACACTAATCATTCCTTTTAAGGGAAATAGTGTTATGTGTAGTGAGCGTAGTTATAATTTTAGGGAAACCAGTGTTGGTGCAGTGGTCGACGTATCCATACACCAGGACCCTGACTTCTGATTTCTGAATCAGTGCATGAAAACACTGATTTCATATGTGTTTTGAAGAGTTTTCATTGTGATCTTATTGGGTAAACTCACCAGGTATATCTTATTGATAATGGAACACCTGTTCTTTTTTCAGAATTCCTCTACGTAGATAGCTAGATGGGGTTCTGAGAGTAGTATGAACTGATATCCCACCAAGTGTCGAGGGCTTGGTGCAGGGCCCTCTTCTAGTAGAGGAACCAGCAGTAAAATTACCCACTTAGCCACCGATGACACCAGCCCCAGCAGTAGAGCATGCATGCCACTTTAGTGTGTTGGAGGAGTTCCAGCACCCAATGCCACCCAGGTTTAGGGGAGTGATGAACCAACAGGCAGCTGAGGATTGGCATGAGGCTATGTTGAGTGTCTTTCGAATGGTAGGGACACCGGTCGTTCTCATGGTGATCCTTGGCACCGGTATTCTACAGGAAGCAACATGAAGATTGTGGAACTTGATGCTCTAGGATCACAAATTGGTGACACTTCTCTTGGCAGACTTCGATAGCCTGTTTTGGACAGAGTTTTACCCAACGACTCTTTGCACAGAGCGCATTCAGGTGCTACTTCATCTAGAGTAGTGTAGCATGACTGTGGCCCAGTACTCAGAGAGGTTCACTGACCTCTCACACTGCTCCACAGATATGGTGTGGGACCCATTTTTCAAATCCGAACCTTCGAGAATGGACTAAGGCAGGAGATCCGGGCTCGATTATCTCACTCAGTGTCTCGACGCAAGCTCAGGTGTTAGAGAGATCTCTTTTAGAGGAGATTTTCCTTGCTGAGTTGTCACTAGGAGCATGACCCACTACCAGTCATCACGTAGAGGAGTCTTCTGCAACTGTAAACAGATAGATGACACAATGGTCTAAAAGGACCAGACATATAGGTGGAGGACCTCTGGATTTAGGGT
Source organism: Viscum album (assembly GCA_963277665.1). Classification (NCBI taxonomy): domain Eukaryota; kingdom Viridiplantae; phylum Streptophyta; class Magnoliopsida; order Santalales; family Viscaceae; genus Viscum; species Viscum album. The sequence continues at coordinate 1,414,082,759 of OY728123.1, forward strand.
CAGTTGTGCGGGGCAACCAAGGCAGAGCCAGTCATGCCTAGAGCGGGAATTGTTATGCATGCGGCGGGCAGGGACACTTGGCTTCTAACTATCCGACCCGCCATAAGGATGATCAAAATACGGTTAAAGGACCGCCCATGAAGAGGAAAAGGTTCGGCAGAGGTGTTCCGTAGGGAGCAGGCAGACGTGGCAGAGGGGTTGGTTGTGCAACTGGCGGTGGGTGATGATTCAAAATGTAACCACCACCACCACTAGGTGGTCCACCCCGACCATAGGGTGCTGGAGTACAGGGGCGGGCTTAGCTCCAGGCAGTTGAGGCCTAAGATCACGACACTCCGGAGATGAGACAAGGTATGATCTATGTCTGCTCCACCTTAGTTGTACTACATATATACACGGGGGCCATTCATTCTTTTAATTCCACTTCCCTTGTTCGGATCTCTGAGATTCCGACGGTGTTGTTGGATCGATTTTTACGGCTATAAAATCCTACGATAGTGGATTAGCCGATTACACACTTATACTGATAGTGTGAGATTACTCTAGGAGGAAAGAGCTTTGGCTTGGATCTTCTACTAGAAGAGTCTAGGCCTTATGATTTCATCTTGGATATAGACTAGTTATCTACAGTCCATGCTCAGATAGACTGTATTCGGCTCAAAGTACGGTGTGTCCGCATGGATGGTTTCAGGTTTACCTTTAACTAAGAGAAAGAAGACTTTGCTGCATGGGATGGACTTACTCGGAGGAGATTGCAGCTGATCACACTTCAGTTGGATAGAATTACCCTCAGAGCGGTTGATGTAGAGAGTCCAAGTTATCCTATAATGGGGGAACAGTACGCAGATGTCTTCCTTGATGATGTTCCAGGTCTACCTCCTCGCAAAGATATGTATTTTTACATTGACTTGTACCCCGGGACATCACCGATATCTACACTAGCATATCGTATGGCCCCCGCGGAGCTTCATGAGCTATGGGTATAGCTAGAGGACTTTCAGGGGATGGGATTCATTCAGCCCAGTGTATCTCCTTGGGTAGCCTTGAATTTTTTCGCCAAGAAGGCGGATGGGAGAATTAGACTTTGTGTTGACTATTTGCACCTGAATCTGGTTACCTTGAAAAACATGTACCCACTTCCGAGGATTGATGACCTCTTTGATTAGCTAAAGGGAGCACGGTGGTTCTCAATGATAGATCTCGGATCAGGCTATCACCAACTCAGAGTATGATATGAGGATGTGCAGAAAACATCTTTTAGATGTCAGTACGGACACTACGAGATCTTTATTATGCCATTCTTCATGACCAACACTACAGCAGTATTCATGGGACTCATGAATAGGATCTTTTAGCCATAACTTGATCACTTTGTAGTAGTCTTTATCAATGAAATTCTGATCTACTCTGCTACTGAGGAGGAGCATGCCTATCATTTCCAAGTAGTACTGCACACACTCTGAGAGCACTAACTTTATGGTAAGCTCTCTAAGTGAAAGTTCTAGATCAGAGAGGTGTAATTTCTGGGACTTGTCATATCGGAGGTTGGACTTGTAATAGATCTATTGAAAATTGAGCAGGTAATTGCTTGGGAGCCACCCATGAGTGTGACCAAGATACAGAGTTTACTAGTTTGGCCAGATACTACAGGACATTTGTGCCAAATATTTCCAGAGTTGCAGCACCATCATAACCGTTGATGAATAAGGGGGAACCCTTCATGTGGTCAGCGAGATGCCAGGAAGAGTTTTTAGGAGCAGATGCAAAGGCTATCTAGTGCCCCCATCTTGAGGCTTCCAGAGGAGGGAGTAGGGTACGTAGTCTACTATGAAGCATCAGGGACTGGAATTAGATGTTTTTAGATGCATGAGTGAGAAGTGATCGCTTATGGTTCTTGATATCTGAGACAGCATGAGCAAAACTACACTACCCATGACCTGGAGATAGCAATAGTGGTATTCACTTTGAATATTTGGCGACATTACATGATGGGCGAGTTTTTTAAGGTTTACTTTGATCACAAGAGTCTTAGGTATAACTTCTCTCAGAATTACCTGAACTTGAGACAATGATGTTGGCTTGAGTTTATCCAAGACTATGACTTAGAGATATTCTATACTCCTGGGAAGGGGAACGTTGTAGCAGATTCACTCAGTAGAAGGTTAGATATACAACTTCTAGGAGAGGCGAAGGAGTAGCAGGCCGCTTTTCAGATATCCATTGTGGGTCAGGATAGAGTAGTTTCTCTTCAATATCTTACATTCACTCCGCAACATCATCAGCGAGTCAGGGTGGCGCAGCGTGGGGATGCTGACGACAAGGCTCGACGTGCTCAGATATCCATAGGGAAGATACCTGATATTTTTTTTGAAGGTGAGGAGAATTTCATCATCTTCAGAGGATGTACCATGGTTCTGCTTTCACTTTGGGAGGAAGTGTCGAGGGAGTTCTACAGATCTCTTATAGAGGTACATACAGGAGTGGCGAAGATATACTATGATCTCCAACGACTGCACTGGTGGTCGGGAATGAAGAAAGCAGTTGCAGATTTTGTCTCTCAGTGCCTCACATGTCAGCAAGTGAAGGGGGAGCATTAGGTACTAGCGGGCTTGGATCAGCCTTTAGAGGTCCTATAGTTGAAGTGGTATGGGATAACAATGGACATCGTGGTAGGTATTACACGTATATCTAGGGGGCATGACACGATTTGTGTGATCGTTGACCGACTCACCATGTCAGCACAGTTCTTACCGATCATAGAGTAGGGTTCCCTAGAGAGCATGGGACGCCACTACATGCATGATATTGTGCTGTTACATGGAGTAACCTTGATGATTTTATCTGATAGTGAGGTATATTTTACTTCCCAGCTATGGAAGGGGTTGCAGGAGGCCTTTGGAATGCAGCTTCATTTGAGTATCGCCTTCCATCCTCAGACGGAAGGCTAGACGGTGCGAACCATATAGACCCTCGAGGACATGTTGTGTGATTGAATCCTCGACATTGGTCACAGCTGGGAGGATCACTTTCATTTTGTGTAGTTTTCATACAATAACAGCTATCACTCCACCATTAGGATGTAACCTTTTGAGGCGTTGTACGGGCGACCTTTCAGATCAACTTTGTGCTGGACTGACCAAGGGGAGTCCACACTAGTGGGACCAGAGATGGTATAGGTTACCACAGAGAAGGCTCAGATCATTCAAGAGTGGATAAAGACTGCACAGAGCTGGAAGAAGTCATATTCCGACCTGATATGAATACCTCTGATGTTCAAGGATGGAAACAACATATTTCTACGGGTCTCACCTCCACAAGGTTTGCGAAGATTTGGCTGAGGTGGTGAGTTATCTTCAAGGTTCATTGGACCCTTTCAGGTTCACAACAGAGTTGTTGAGGTGGCTTACCTCTTATCCCTTCCACCACAATTTCATCGGGTGAACAACGCCTTCCACATGTCCTAGTTAAGGAGATATGTGCACGACACTTCTCACATCATCGACCACATAGTGCTGGACCTCGACGATGGGGAAACTTTTACAGAGCTTCCAGTAGTTATTGAGGATCGACAAGAGCTAGTTCTTTGTGGCGGTCAATACCTCTGGTGCATGTTTGTTGGTAGCACGAGACCTCTTGGAGATCACATGGGTGTGGGAGGTTCAGATAAGTGCTCAGTACCCCCACTAGTTTACCTAGTTAGTGATGTGACTTATGGGGAAGTAAAGCCTTGAGGTGGGGATAATGTAAAGACTCGAAAATTCCATGTAATTGTTTTTATTATATGGAAATTTTATGAGTCCATGAAAATTGACGGCGCATGATTCGGATGCCCGGTGTGCCCAAAATAAATTTCTGATCTTTTTTTCAGGTACGTTCTGTAAACGTGCAAGTGTGAATTTGTAACTTTTGAACTGGTGCTCGTAATTGAATTATAAGGGCCTTGTTGAACTCACAGTGCTGGTATTCACTTAAGGAGACCATTACCTAGACTACAGTAGGTCGTGAGTAAATGTTAGAATTTGGATTTTTCATGAAAGAATAAAATAAAATAAAATTGTGTATCATTTTATCTTATTTTCAAATCCCATGTGGCTTTGGAGTGGTGGGGACCTCCCAAACTAAACCTCCCATGTGAGGTTATGAAGGTGGGGACCACTAGGAATAACCTCCAATGTGGGTTATGGTGGTGGGGATTACCCAAGGCTAACCATCCACACCCTTGAACTTCCCTCTTTGTGGAATAAAAACCTCTTGAACCCCCTCCCTTTATTGGTGCCACCCCCATAATTAATTATACCAACTCATCAATTAATTAATTAAGCTAATTTGTAATTTTTCCAACAAACATAATAGATAATATGTTCTATTATGTAGGATAATTTTCATTTTGGTGGAATTGAGAGGAAAGTGTTTGAAAGAGGAGAACTAGGAAGAACACATCCTCCAACGAATTGCTCCTCCAATGAAGAACGTCGACGCATGACTTCATCTTCTTCCTCAAGACATCCTCCAATGGCGGAATTGTTCAACAACAAAGCACCACCTCCAATGAAGAGCATTTATCTAAAAAAAGATCTCGAGATCGGAGGCGTTTGGAGGGCACGACGAATGTTGAAAACGTCAAATTCTCTCATAAACGTTAACAATCAAACGAAGAAGGGGTGATTTTTTATTTGATCAATGTTAAATTCCCTCTCACATTGAATCATATTTCTTGATCTGTATGCTACCGCCCTAATGTGGAGGGTACGTGCCAAACAAACATGGCCTGACCCCTCCGAAAATCGTGTGGATATTTTAGGTGATCTCCATGATGGTGATGAAGAATGGTGTCGGCGGTTGGCCCCAGTAGAACTCGATAACTGCGATGAAGGCGATGAACAAAGGGTGGTCGGTCATACCGGCCGCTGGCGGAGGCTCGGTGCTCTGCCGCCTAAAACCTCTACTACACTACGGCCTCTGCACCCCACGACGCTCCGCCGCCCGCGATATCCATAGCCCTTGAACCTTGGAACCCTGTGGCCCTCTAACGCCCGCGACCTCACGCCGACCTGTAGCACTCGCGGCCTCTGCCACACCGTGGCACCCGCAGCACCCGCAACCTCCGCTGACCCGTGGCACCAGTGTCCCCCCGCTTCCTTCGTGGCCCCCGCGGCCTCCGCACCACCCAGGCCAGACATCCCAGTGCGGGCCTAGCTGGACCTAGTGGGTTGGGCCGGGTCAACCCACATCAAGTCGGCCCAAGCCGGTTCATCCCAGGTCGGTCTGATAGGGTCACACCAGACCCGAACCCTCTTGGACCCATTTACGCACTTTTTTCCATTACATTGGCACCAGGTGTCCGTTTGACGAACCGTCAGCGACGCTGGAAACCTTGGAGCAAGATAGTCCCTTTGAATATACCCCACTAGTGATTTAGATAATGTTGTAGTAGAGTCGGGTTTGATCAAGTAGGAATCCAACCGGGACCTCAGGTCTAAAAGGCTAATAACTCACAGACCAGGTGTAGGATTGACGCACCGTAAGTTGTATTGAGACCCCTATGATGTGGAGGTCCATTGAGATACTTCTTTGTGAGACTTAGTTTTAGTTGGAGTATAGACTAGTGGATTGAGGAGAAGACCCTCCCGGAGATGAGCAAGCCTAGTGTGGGAGCCGAGTAGCTAGATGTGACCTAAAGAATGAAGAGTGATCTTGTGTGGGTCCGCACCTAGCGATCTTGTGTGGGTCAACAGTGAGAGATCAGGTGTGGTTCGGCACCTAGAGACCCTATGTGGGTCAACACTGAGCGATCTAGTGTGGCTCAACACCGAGAGATCCTATGTGGGTTAGCACCGAGCAATCCTATGTGGGTCAGGAGCAGAGCCTCTTAACAGAGTTAGATGATTTAGTAGTTACATCTGATCATCTATACTACTGTACTTATGTTATACCTGGTCTGAGCTAAGTTCGTATTTGAGTGGTACTTTTCTTTATTGTAATACCTTGGTGGTATTATTCTTTTGAGCGTACTTGTTTGGTACTTACCTTCTCTGTATTCTTTCCTTTGTTGAACAATTGAGCTTTGTGCTTCAGTGTTGGACTCTGTGATTCCTCATGATTGAGATGGGGATATTTGATAACTTAGGTATATGTATGGTTATATACCTAAATTTGGTTGTCAGGTGATTTCATGCTTTGTGGAATATACTTGGTGGATTTGTGAGAGCTTGAGGGTCTTAGGGTCCCTACTGAGTATAATTATACTCATCCTTGCATGGGCTATTCCTTCACCTTATTGTGTTTGGTGCAGATGATGGACAACGCTTACTAAGGACGAGATTACCTTGACTAGAGGCGGCTCGGAGGTGGACGTTAGATGAGGGAATCCACAGAGACGACCGTTTGTGAGTTATACCTACCCTTCAGGTATGATTATTTGTGGACGATCCAGGACCTACTTTTCACCTATCAGTCATCTTGTCCATTCCAATTGGGCATGTATTTTGGCCCATTTTACTTACTATACTCACATAGTTTAGTATTCAATTTACTTGAATTCGTATCTTGTTGCGTGCTTGGTTGTGTGTGTTACAAGTTATAAAGGCAATGCCTTCACATGTTTAGGGAATATGCCTTCGGAACTAGTCGCCAGCCCCGGGCCTGTAGAAGGTGTGTTTGGGTAGTGACGGCATGGGCCCTGGGTGATGGGTCGTGACAAATTCACTTATTACCTTTCTGATTATAGCATGTGAATTATCCACAGAGAACCCGGGTGTAAGAGACCGAATTACAAGCCACATACCCTCATTAGTACGATAAAGTGTTCTATTTTTTAGATGAAATGACCTAATGTGGGGAGAATATCATGAATCCAATTCTTTGGGTATTAATTTTTTATATTATATAAAATATAATCATGACCAGATTCTAAGACGAAGTGATATTCTGAGTCCCGGCGTGCCAAGATTAATTATTTGATACAAAATAAAAATATTAAAAATATTAAATATTGTTTAAGAACCCATTTCCTCAAAAAGGGGGAATAACTCATAAAAAGGGTTTTGGTTAAAAATCATAGGGAACAATTTTGGTTATAAATTTAGTTTTACCCTATGCATGGAATAACATTTCTTGGTATGGGGTGTTTATAAAATTTTTTTTCATGAATATAGAATAAATAAAATTAAATAAATAAAGGAATGGACTTAATTTATTTTATTTAGAGACCTTCTTTATCATTATATAATTGGTTATTTATTTTTTCACATGGTTGACAGCTAGAAAATGGACTCTTAAAAGTCTATTGGAGGATTTCATTCATTCCACACAATAATTAATCGAGATCGAATCGAGGATAGTTGAGAAAATGATGTTTTAGGATCTCATCAATGATGGAAACATAGAACCATTCATCATAAATGATTGATACAAACATAGGTTTAGTTTTGTATTTGATATTTACTATCACTTTTTTTTATCATGGTCAAATTCAGATCAAAAACATTAATAGAATTGATTCATTCATCAATGGTATATTTAATTGAGATGGATAAACATTTTTGTTGTATTGCTTATCCTTTTTTATGAATATTTCTATGATCATAGATCATAGGATAATGAAAGAAATATGAGGTGCATTCCTCACATTTTATGGCATGTTTATTTCATTCCATATTCATTTTATGATCATAATGTGAAATTGTTTTGACTTTGGGTTCGAATATACCTAATAATCGATCATTGTGTGGCAATTCTTCAGTGCAACAGATTGGTTATTTGGGGGATTGTTTTGATTGAGGTATTGATTAGTGTATAATGAATATTAGGGATTATTATAGGTGTATCATGATTTTTTTTAATTCTTCACTTTCCGATTTTGATGTACGACTATGCCAGATGGTTCATCAATGCTGTTTTATGACTAGATCTAAACTTGGATCCCATCGATTGAAAATGGAAAGGGTTTTAAGACCATCAATTTGTGATTCTCTAGTGATATTGGAAACTCAGTTGGTGTATATGAAAATGTGTAGGAAGATCCATTGTGAATGGTAAAATACAAGATTACACATCACATAATCTTGAATTGTGTACCATGTGAGACCCCCGGGTTGCTACACTAGGGTTTTCAATAGAGTAAATAGTCACAAATTCAGTGACCCTATCACTTGCCTCGTGACCCTTACCCAGTGGATCTACGTGTATATAGAAGGTTACATGAACATGACTGAGATTACATAGGCTTGTACATGTAGTGCATATAGACTCATAGAAAGCAATATGTATAGAGGAACAACAAGTAATACAGGGGCACAACGAGGCATCAAGGATTGGGTGTAGAGATATATTTATAAACCTTGCACTCTAACCATATTATATTTAAATTGAGATCTGTATGAAATGTGTGGCCTCATGACACTAAAATATCCTAGTTGAGAGAGGCACGATGTGTACTACTATAGAGATATCTCGATTCCTATTGTTTCTTCCATTTACAATAGTTTTTTTGAGTGTTTTTCCGTTAGTCCTTACCCTTGAGGGTACAATAGGTTATTTTGTCCACATCTCAATATTGTGATCCACTCTAGACGACGAATCATATATAGTGTTCAGGTTTGTACATCTATGGGACAAGAGTGTGAACTTCTATCATCATTATACAGTATGTCGGGTTTGAGGAGTCAATATGGTCTACATTAGAACTGATTTTATCATCTATATAGAAATATATATAGGTAGGGTTGTTTTTATCATTATCATATGACCCCCTATGCAGAAGATTGATCATGATTGGGTTTGTGGTGTCCCATATTGATCCTTTGTGTGAACCTCTATCTATGTATTAGGGTCTTTGAGACTTGTATGTTTGAACTATTGGATGAGTGACTCTGATGATAGCATTAATCTCTGAGTGGATTCCCCTGAAATGAGCAGTGATTCATGTAGAATCTTATGTCTATTAGTCGGTTTTGATCTCTAGGGGTATTTTTTCTTTCAAAAGTATATCATAATTTTCATGAATCCATTTCATATTATATTAATGTTATTAGGTGATGATTCATAGAGAATTTTGTTTAGTGTTTTTGGGGATTCAAAATGGATATTCCAATACTCACCCGTGCATGGGATCTGACCACACATGTCATATATTATGTATAATACAACCCATTTGATAGTTTCATGGGTCGATATGTAGCAGGAAGAGCATATCCTTAGATTTAAAATATGAGGTGTTTTTAGATAGTTTTCTTTTGTTAATATTTATTTCCCTTGGAGTAGATTGGACTATCTATAATATTTTTTTTCATGAATTTGTCCCTTTTTATCATTTAGTACTTTTCTTTCATACTCTATTGTGTGATTTAAAATTTTATTCAGGTATATTTTGTAGTCTTTTTAATTTTGGTTTTTTTGTCTCAGAGATTTTTCTATGCATGTGTAGGTTCATTAAGATAATACCACCCATTTTTTGGTATTCCAAATTGGAACTGGTCGCTAACCCCTAGACTATTGGAGGTTGTCATGGGATAGTCATTAGTCGACCTTGTCGGGCTAATTCTAGATGGGAATATATTGAAAAGAGGGACTCATGATTCAAACATCCTATAATTGATTATATGTTTTTACACTATGATTAATCATACTGACATATTTTGTTTTTTTAGTCAATGGGTTGAACATAAATGAATCATGTCAAAATTTAATATAATGAGAAATGTGGTGATTATGGGTAACAAAATGTGATAGTTATTAGATTGTAGGTTATCATTGTTATTTCTAATGAGTTATCCTGATATATTATTAAAATCCTACAAATTATTCAAATTCTAGATTCAGTAAATCAAATATAGATGAATTATGCTAAGAGATAAAGTGGTGGAGACCATGGAATAAATAAGTATAGATTTTATTCATGTTAAAAACCTATAATGGTATATCATGTAACGTATCTAAAAAAAATAGAAAAAAATTGTGGGGAATATAATGTCATAGATGAAAGAATTGGAATGGTAAAATAAGGAGTAAAATTGAGATAAATAATTTTCATCATATACATTTATTTAATGTTTCTGATACCAAAAATGGGGATCCTATGAGTTATATATTCCAGTGAAATATTTTAAAGGTTACCTCCTAGACAAAGGAAGGACCTACACCCAAAAAATAATTTGTGTAAAATGGATCAATAATTTTTTATTTTTTGAGAAAATTAATATATTTTAAAAGTATATTACTTGTGGTATTGTGGTTATATGAATCTTAAATTTTCTATGCATTTTGATAATTTTATAGTCTTTTATTTTTTCATATATGACTAACATAATGGTAAAGGATATTATCACAGGGTTATGAGTTTAATGGTGATCATATGTTCATTATCTTAATCACCCTTTTTGAGGTTTTTGTTAATGGTATTTTATGAATAATAATGATATTTTATGATACATTCAAGGAAATATATCCCTTTTGTTTTTTGTATGTTTTAGTGAAAGTTTTTTCTAAGAATGAAATCAAATAAATATTGGTGACACAAGATTTATGTTATCTATAAACATTATGGTTTTTCTTATCTTTGATTTTTTTTGTAATTATGGGTCAATAAAATTTTGAAGATTGATAGAAATATTATTAATATAGATTTTGAAAAAGTAAAAATTGCACATCGGGTGAAAACCCATCACATCTAGAAAGGGCATGGGGCCTGAACCCTCAACCGAATTATGAAAATGGTTAAATTATTACCACTAGCCTAGGTGATGTACGAGATTTAATGCATTTTATTTTACTTATGTGATATGACATATACATTCTTATGGAATGTATTATGATGAATAATTGGTGTTACTATTGTGTTTTTAGAGATTAATGTAGTATATTTATAGCTATTAATAATTTTTTTTCCTGGTGACTATTTAGAGATATATGGAAAGATTTTTCCATCATTAATGGATATTTAAATCTATTAAACTTTAATTTTAGCTATTTAAGAGTATAAAAAAATCATTATGGATATTCATTTCCTAGAGTAAAAAATTATGTTAAAATTTATCTAATCAAAAAATTAGGATGAAAAAATACTTACTAATATAAAAGGAAATAAAATAAGTACATTTTATTGTGTTCTATATCATGATAGGTAAAGAATACTTCACCTCAAGGGAAGGTATTCTGAGATAAAAAAATTATTCTATCAACATCATATTTGATGAACCAATTTTCCTTCATAACATCAAAGATTAATGGATTTGTGGTGGTTAAATTATTCATGACCATGTTCTTTATCACTCCCTATTAGTACTCAAGTATTTATTTTCTCATCCATGTACATATTTTAACTTTCCACTAATGTACAATTATTTTTAACCAAATATTATCATTGTATTAAATTTTTTGTTTCTCTTCTTTTTTATATGGTGTTTTATATACAATAAATCAATGTATATTTTCTACAAAATTATTTTCAAATTTAAATCCTATGATTTATAACAAAAAGATAAAATTCTATGTGAAAAAATAATTTATATGTGGAGAGTGTAAAATATTGAGGTTTTAAAATTAATACTATGTTCAATAATTAATATGAAATGAAACATCCTGCCTAAACGAACCTTGAGAAACCATTAAAACATGACATGTATTACATGGTTGTTAAAATTTGTGGTAGGAATAGGGAGGTATTTTTTAGTAAATTGTCTATAAATATTATAGATTATGAAAATACATTTCTATATAAGAATCTAATGTTTATTAACGTATTAACATACTTCAAAAAATAATAACATTCATCAATAATGTTTTTATTTGATTCTGTGACAGAGTAATATGATTAATTTATCCCAAATGAAGTAATTATGTTGTAAAAAATGAAATAAATTTTTGAAATAAAAATGTAAATATTAATTTATGGTGAAATTATTATACTTTTCCGAAAAATTTGATTTATTAGTGGATATTGAAAATTATGGTTTTTTTAATGAATTTCTATAAATAAATAAGATAATTTATATATACCATTATGTTTTTAATTAAAATATAATGGAACTTAGTTATTATTTAGATATATTAAGAATAAATAATTACATTTTCATCATTATAGTACAATATTTTTTTAAAAGTATATTTTTTAGTCTTAAAAGAACATTTCTCTTAAACTTGATTTAAGTGAATAATATTCCTCCATTTGATTTATCTTCTTTTAAATGTAGCTTTTGAAGCCTCATTTTATAATGAAATGAATTAAATATTTATATTTCGGAAGAGGGAGACCCATTACATATCTTGTATGACCAATTCAATGTTGCATGTATCATGACCGCATCACCACCTTCCCACCTCATTAATGCATCACTGCTCACCCACATAATTCATGTATCACCACCTCTAATGTTCGAAGATCCGTTAATATGACCAAGGATTAAATCATGTAGAACTATTATAATTAACTCATATAAGTATTAACAATATTCATTTTGGTTAGTGTAATATCATCTTATACATCAAATAATATTTTATGAAAACTTGTATTTGAAATATTTTTTGGGAATATATTTAAGTAAATTTTTCATTTTTTTATATTAAATTTGATAAAAAAATAATAGAATAATTTATTTTTTGGAATATGGTCAACACAATTTTAGAACATAATTAATACAAACATTATAAAGAATTAATTACCAAGGGTATGGTAAACTATGGGTTTGTTCATTAGAAATGCTTCTATTAAAATTTTATTTAATCAAAAATTAATTATTTATTCAATATAATGTATATAATATTATATAACGGAAAATATAAATTATATAGTAAGGATTATTTTTTAATAACTGATAAATTACCTAGTTAAAAAACTAGTTACTCTGGTGAAAACTAAAATGGTAAAATATAGTATCTATATAGTTAAAGGGAATAAAAATTTTAAACTGTGTTTTTTCTGAGTTATCGATGTGTGGGTAGACCTTATCATCCATACATCCTATTACTTATCCACTTTTTTGATATTTTGGTTTGAGGCACATCACATTATCGAATATTTTGGGTATTTAAAAAAATGTCACTCCCGAATTATAAAAAAAACTCCACCCTCACTTATTCACTAATATAATGAAATTTATATCAAAAAAACCACATAAAAATATATCTCCAATATCCTTATAAACATAATATAGGTTTTTTATTCCAAAATTTTTATTCCCTCGGAACATAATAAAATATCCAAATGAGGAACTTATAGAAGATGTTATTTTTATTTAGTAATCTATTTCTTTATCACTTATTCATTACCACATTAAATTATTCCATAAAACATCCAATATAGTAAGTCAATTATATCATATATATTGATATTTTATAATATTGATTTAATAATATAAATCCATATCCTCATTGATCAAAACAAAAATAAATACATCAATTGTGTGTATTGTGGACTACCATAAATAAAACTTTTGTATTTTGTTTCCATCAATGATTTCCATAGATTGTCATAATTATGGATATAATGAGTATATATGATACATATGAAATTATATTAATTTTTTAAAATTAAAATATCATCTACTTTTTCACCATTTCAAAAATTAATTGAATGATATCATCACATTTGCATACATACGATCGACAATATTCATGAAGAGAAGAAACTTTTTTTTTCAAATCCAACTGAGAAGAATGATTATTAAGTGTATATAACGAATAAATATAATATTTATAAAATTAATATCATCATAGTAATTATTAATATATATGCTATACTCAACATTTATATTTTTTCTGGAAAAATATTCATGAGAAAACAATATATTTACAATGGGAAAGAACATTAATAATGAAATATTATCAACGAATGGGTGATAATATTTAATAATAAGAGAATATATGATATGAAAATATAAATAATTACCTATTATTGATTAATAATATTTTTATAACCATAATAGATGGGGTTAACGAACATTCATCCAATGAGTAACGTGATTTAACAGACTTAATCAAAATTTTCCTTCATTGAAGTGTATTTTAATATTATGGTCCTAATTTATATTATATGGTTTATATTATCCCCATCAACATGAAATATTATAATTTACTATAATATATTTGTATTTCTTGTTTCAAAATTATTTATTACATCTAATTGGATTTAAATTTAAAATTACAAAGTGGTATATAATTTCATAACTGAATTTTTTTCATTTGGTTATATTATATATTCATTATGATACATATAATATGATTATGTGTTTAATATATTTTTATTATTTAATTTTTATGATTATTTAATTTTTATGAACAATAATAATTTCATTGAGTAATCGTCACTTCAAATGCTTCATCATTGATAATATTTTGTCTCAATTTAATCCCCTATTAGACTTACATGGTATTATGCACCTATTTATTTTTTATGTGAATATATAAGAAACTTTCATTTTTATATCCTGAATTTATTTATATTTTTGTTATTCAGTGTTTGATTTTATTTTATTTCTTTCATGGGGTTGTGATTCAAATGTCATACAGGTTGTAATAAATTTAGGTTTTAATATCATTTTAATCGATATTATTTATTTTTAAACATCATTTGATGGAAATATTTTTATCATTATCAAATTACCCCCTTAAATATTTTTATGTACTTCGTATGAATAAATTTCTCATGTAATAGTACAATTTACCTCTCTTTTTTACATTAAATTATTGAATGGATTTCTTTTAGAAAACGCATATTTTTGTATAGTTTTGGTCATAAATGAATTTTCTTCTATATATATGTATATACCGTCAAATTTTTTATAGTATATTTTTCTTATTCTCTATTTATTTATTGAATGAAAAGATAAACAATTTTGAAATTTTATTAAATTATTTAAATTGAATATTTTTGACATTTTTTTAAAATTGTACCTTTGACATGATATTGATAAACTGAATGAAATCATTGTTTTAACATACTCGACATGAAAAAAAAATTCATTTAGTCATGATAACTCAATACATTAATTCTATATATAAAATTGTACTGCATTATTTTGGTCGAAATAAATTTTCGTAATATTTCAGTTTTCTTTTTTTTACAAAAGTAATCTTCAATATGAATAGTTTATTTTCTTTGAAAATGTTTTTGATGATAATATTATGTTCTTTATATTCATCAATGACAATAAATAATTATTTTTCATAATCTCCACTAGGGATATGTAATAATGACACCATATTTATTATTTATATAGATGTTTATGATCAATTTAACCTTGTAAGGTATTGAATATAACTTTATTGATTGATTTTGTAGTCATTAACCTTCCCTTGAGACAATAATATTACTGTGATCATTAGACAATAAATTTCCTTAAAATATTCATATTCTTCGCATAACATGTATTATTATATCCTAAATGGCACACTATTTTTGATATAATTTTTTTTTATATTAAACATATTTGAAATACTATAGAATTATTGGAAATATAAATTCTTTAATAATTTTATATATTTTCTATATGAAATATATTTATGGAAAATCCATTGTTATTATGAAAAGTAAAATAATAATGATGAAAAATTACTGATGGGGTCAAACACTACATATCACACCTCTTCCAATTAAAATTTCAAACATATTTTCAATTAGAAATAATAATGATCTTAATTAGTATTATATTAATCACAATCATAAATCCAGTTATAATCATAACTTGAGGGAATAGATATGTTTTATTTTTCTAGGGACCTTTTGAGTAGTGTTGGTCTTTATTCTCATTATAGGTATAAAATGAGATTAGTAATTTTGAATCCATACAATATTTATATAAGAATATGAATGTCGCACCTCATCTATCTTCCACCATTGAGACACTTTATCTCTAAACATTTATTTAATCTTTTGAATATTTATATCATAATCATGGTGTAATACATCTCCCCACTACAAAGTGATTCCTGAGATTCCATTCAACTCTTGAATGGCCTGATGGAATTATAAATTCATATTCTCTTAATAAGAATTTAAATATTATTCAATGGTATCAATATTTAAAATACCTATTTTCATTCTAAAACCAGGTTGATATCCTAAAATTTGAATCCGAGAAAAAAAAAGGTTGAATTAATGGAAAGGTCAATATTGTTCATGGAGACAATGTTTTTGGTCTCATGTTGATGATAACAATCATCCCTTGGGGGAACTGAATCTATATCTAAGGATAGTACATTCTCATCCTCTAGGTAAGACCTATATTCTTGAGAATGATGCACCATAAGACATTAAAATACCCACAATATGACACCATATTAAGAAATACGTTTATCCAATAATGATAATTTCATCCACAATAAAAACTAAATGTGATTCAATATTCTGCAAATTTTCAGCATATGTATATCTCCTGAAAATGGTTGAAGCTTTCACATTATTAGAATCAACATTTTTAGAGAAATCATAATTCCCCAATGAACCAGAGTTATATTAATCGATAGAAGTTATATAAGTCACATCACCTCTCTTACCACAAACCTTGTCAACCCACGTTGAAACATAACATGTTTCATAATGTGCCTTCTGATTTTGACTACAATGACCTTCATTATCAACATATTTCATCAATCAATTCATTCATCTCTTACAATAAGAGTGATCATGTTCAATTATTGATAATATTTGTTACAACAGAGACAATGTACACGTACTCATAGAATAAATAATTTCCTTTCAAACACTTAATAAATTAAAGACTTTTCTCAAAATCTTAAAGATTATTAAATTCAAATGATTCGAAGACAATAAAACCATCCCTATAGAAGTTGAATTTATATTATCCTCAATAATAACTCTCACATATTCTCCAAGTAATTCATGTTAAATTATCATATAAATTTTTTAGGAACCCCATTACAAATAAAATATCAAAATGGATACTATGGTGACCTAATATTCTATTTAGACCAATGTATTTGACCGAATGTTTTACATAATTATAACGACCCATACTTTACATACATTTTTATTAGTTCAAAATTGAAGCACACTTATTAGAACATACGACAAAACCACAAAGGACCGTATAGGTATAGTGTCTTTAGAAACTGGGAAACATAAACAATTGGTTCATAATTCTTCTACAGTGTCTTCCATTTATTTCATCATATCTAGGGTCCCTTTTAGCATATTCTACTTAATATCCATCTTCCTGACCTAGGGAAAAGAAAACATACAAAAAATGGTGAGCTCAAATGCTCAGCAAGGGCAAATAATGGAAATAAAAATCATATCATATCTTCTTGAAAATCATAACCTGCAAAAGAGATCATAATATCTTAACATGGAATAAATCATATAAGTGAAAATGAGATCCCCGTAATCATAACATAAAACTTGAAACTTTGTGGAATGCACACATAATCATGGAAAATCATTTCTTGTTAGTCATGACTCATTGCCAAGACTATCTTAGCGGAAAAAGTCCATTTCTGAACCGAGTTCACTCCTCGTTTCAGTCCTGTATCACTGAACGGAAATAACCTTCCGTTCCACCCTTGTCTATCTCATGAGATATAAATATTTACCCAATGCATTGGAGGGAGATATAGTTCCCACCCATCTTATAATGAATCTTTTCTTATGTGTGCCACAAAATCATAAATCATACATCATTACATAACCCATGTAATAAAAATGGGATTCTTAAACAACATGACATCATAAAACAATTCATATAAGATAAAGGAATTCATAAAAATAATTCCATCACAACATAATCAAATAAATGTAATAATAGGGATAAAAACATAACCCTTTATTATCATAGATGGAAAATAATTTTGATAAAACACTTGAAATCCATTCTTGAGGAAAATATCCTTTCTATTTCAAAAACACTTTTCCTTTCTTAATATGTCATACAATTTTTAAACTAAAAGAAGTTGATTAAAAATAAACTTGAAATCTTGTAAAGTAAGATTCTTGGAAATAATGTTTTAAAAATCCATTCATGCCGTATAAGTTAAAAAAAACATTCTTCGTACTTTTGTCGGAAAAGTCATAAAGTACCTCGTACGAAAAATGACAAAAGATTCCTTTCATATCCTTTAATAAAAACTCACCGAAGGGTAAAATTGGATTTAAACTATTGTATAAGGATTGAAATAACATTAAATATTGAGGAAATATGGATGTGGATGATAAAATACACCCCAGTAAATTTCAATGTATAAACAATCTCAGATAAAATGAGATTGTGATATTTCCCTTACCTTAGGTCTGATTTTCTTTGTACGTGTCCGAAGATCCTGTATAATGGTTTAAATAATGTTATTGACTTATTCCAGAATCATACATATTGATATGATATCATATATGGTCATATTCTTAGCTTCTTATTAGTAATATTTCATTGTTACTTGTTACTCGGGTCTTTATTGCCTTTTGTTCTTATGCGTGTTTTGCCGAATAAATTCTTATTCTTCTTTTAAGGTTATAGATACCTTATATCCATAATGGTATTAGTGTAACATATATCATATTTATTCATTCAATTCATTTATATAATTACTATGTAATTATGATCATGTAGAACGAGTCACATCACATCATAGAGACGGTATTCCGTACGTACGCACGAGCGATGATATTGTTCCCATGATTGTGGAATTATATTTAAGTGTATTTATACTATTTCGGTATCAATATCAATTTATAATAATCATATATAGTTACTCATTACACCATTATTCCCATCCCTGTAAGGTGATGGTGGAAAATAGATTACACCACGGCGTGGAGACGGTATTCCGTACGTACGCACGTGCGGTGATTTCATTTTTCCATAGGATGGATAGAAGGTGAATTAGGGTTGTTTCATATTTATAATAACATATCAGTATGTAAGTAATAATGATGTTATTACTTTATCATGAAACAACTAAAGAAGAAGAAGTTGAAGAAGAAAGAGTTTGAAAAGATCGGTAATGGATATAACCTCTTCTTTGAAACGCCTCTTTGAATCCTCCACTTAGGGAACTAAGATTGGTATTTGAAGAAGAACAGGACCTTTAGGATTATTCAAGGGAAGTGGAGAAGGGATTTTGGCATGGTTTGGCCGAGATTGAGTGCTCAAATTGGTGTGAGGAGGAGGGGGAGGAGGTGCTCTTTTATAAGGGAGGAGAGGGGCACCTTAGGAATATCTCAAAATATTATTTTATATTAAAGTCAAAATCGGTTTATAATGGTTCCAACGGGCCTTATGTCGAAGGGAAAGTGGGGAAGGGTCGAAATCATATCAACCAATAGTATTTAGATAGGTTTAGGTTATTATTTTAACCTTATCAATTAGATTTAACTCTAAGTTAAATAATTTAACTTTTATCGTGACTTTTTTTTTCTTACACTATATGGTTAATACACTTACTATATCCTGGAAAACGAACCCCAAGTTGTTTATTATTAATATATATCCTTATATAAGTCATTTGGCCGAACCTCAGATTTTTAGGAATAAAATAACAATTAATAATATAATATTGGATTTAAAAACTATTTTGTGTCAATTTTGACACTATTTGATATATGATTTTTGTGAAAGTCATAACAGAATTATATGTTCGAACCAAGTTGATTAAATCAACAATAATATATCATAGAAACCAATAAAATTAGTGGAATTAATAAAAAGTCTCAAATTACATTTATTTGAGCATTTATAACATCAATTATGTTAACATTTCTTTAATAGTGTAATTACTGTATCATCATTGTGTCATAAATAAATTAATTTATTTTAAGTCTAAAATTATAAATAAAATATCATTATGTAATAAATATTTTTATATTTCTAATGAATATTTATAGTATAATTTATCTTATGTATAACCCCATATTAAAAATGTTTTAGTTATTAAACTTTGATTTTAACTATTTTAACTATTCATTAAATAAAATAATATTAAATGTCATAATCTAATCCAAGTGGACCTAAATGGTCATATTATATTAATAAGGTTGTTTTTGGTCGAATTACACTTATCCAATAGAATTAGGACATGTGTTAGGGTAATAGTAATATCATATTTACCCTTAGTTACCCTATTAACTATTAACAACGGTAAAAAAAGTAAAAAGTTACTATTCACCAAAAAATTGTTTTTATCTTATTGAACCACATTTTACTTATTGATATCAACCGTGTCTGTCGGATTTTCGAGATTCCATTCACAGAAGCGGTAAAATTAATTTTTATGCAAAATTCAGTTTTTAACCTACCACTTAGTGGTTTCACTAGTCATCAAAAATAGAAAGTTTTTTGAAAAATACCAAAATTTCACCCTAGGCTAATTTCGGTATTCCGAATCAAAAAATGAAGTCCATTTTGAAAAATAAAATTTATAAAATTTCAAAAAGTGGTTATTACTATTCATAACGGCTAGTGTTAATAATATTTTATTAGCATATTGTTGTTTAGTGAAACTCAGTATTGCGTACAACGCAAGCTATCGAGGAAGGTCGCGATTGCGTGTAAAGTAAGTCAAGATATTGTGTAGTGAAAGATTCCTTTGATGATATATATATAACATAAAAACAAAATATTACTCATAAAAATCTCAGGTGTTACATTCTACCCCCCTTAAAAAGAATTTCGCCCTCGAAATTCGTCACTTTGTAACAAACAGATGAGGATACTTCTCCCTCATCATATCCTCAAGCTCCCATGTAGCTTCTTCAAGTTGGTGGTTCCTCCATAAAACTTTCACCAATCGAGTGGTCTTGTTTCGTAGGACTTTTTCGCTACGATCCAGAATCTCTATCGGTTGTTCTTCATAAGAAAGATCTTGCTCTAGCGGTACAACTTCTCAACTGAGTACATGTGAAGGATCAGGTATGTAATTTCTCAGGAGAGATACATGGAACACATCGTGAACATGAGAGAGATTCGTTGGAAGCGCCAATCGGTAAGCTACCTTTCCAACATGATCCAGTATTTCAAAAGGACCGATATATCTAGGGCTCAACTTCCCCTTCTTTCCAAATCTCATAACCCTCTTCCAGGGAGATATTCGTAAGAACACTTTATCACCCACTTCAAACTCTAGGTCTTTTCTTCGGTTGTCGGCATAACCTTTCTGTCGACTCTGAGCTGCTCTTATGTGTTGTTGAATAGATCTGACCTTTTCTGCCATTTCATCAACGAGATCAGGTCCTAATAGCTTTCTTTCCCCAACTTCATCCCAGCAAGGTGGAGTCCTGCATTTCTTTCTATAGAGAGCTTCATTAGGAGCCATCTGAATTCTAGAGTGAAAGATATTATTATAAGAAAATTCCACCAAAGGTAGGTGTTGATCCCAACCTCCTTTGAAATCCATAGAGCAAGCTCTTAACATATCTTCTAGGTTTTGAATTGTTCTCTCAGACTGACCGTATGTATGAGGATGATAAGCAGTGCTGAAACTCAACTCTGTATCCAGAGTATGCTGAAGACTTCTCCAAAACTTCGAGGTAAATCTCGGATCCCGATCAGATATAATAGAAAGTGGTACTCCATGCAATCTTACCACTTCCTTTACATTTATCCTGGCAAGTTGATCTAGAGGGAAATCCTCTCTAATATCAATGAAGTGTGAAGACTTTGTAAGACGGTCAACTATGACCCAGATAGCATTATTGCCTTTGGATGTTTTAGGAAGTCCCATGACAAAGTCCATAGTGATATTTTCCCATTTCCATTCGGGTATGGGTAATGGTTGTAAAATCTCCTTAGACTTCTATCTCTCAGCTTTAACTTGGTGAAAAACCAAGCATCGAGAGACATATTCAGCAACATCTCTTTTCATGCCATCCCACCAAAAGTACTCTTTCAGGACCCTATACATCTTCTTGCTTCCAGGATGAATATAGAATGAAGAACTATGAGCCTCATCCAGCAGCTCCTTTTTTAATTTGGGGATGGGAGGAACACAAACCTGATTCCTAAACATTATTATTCCATCACTATCAAGGTTGAACTCGGGAAAATTTCTCACCTTCTTTTGTAACTCGACATCTTCTTTCTGTGCCTCTTTAATCTTCACATGTATAGATGGTTGAACATTCATTTGAGAAAGATACGATTTTTCCCCTTCCATTATAATTCCAAGATCCATCCTTCGTAAATCCATAAATATTGGATCTTTTGTGATCCTCATCATGGATAAACTAACATGGTCTTGTCGACTTAATGCATCTGCCACCTTGTTTGCTTTCCCAGGGTGGTAATGGATTGAGCAGTCATAATCCTTAATCAGCTCCAACCATCTTCTTTGGCGTATATTCATCTCCCTTTGTGTGAAAATATACTTTAAAATTTTATGATCAGTATAAATATCACACCTTTCACCATAAAGGTAATGCCTCCAAATCATTAATGCAAATATTACTGCAGCTAACTCCAAATCATGAGTTGGGTAATTTTGCTCATGGATTTTCAACTGTTGTGAGGCATAAGCTATCACTATATCATTTTTCATAAGAACACACCCCAATCCCTTCTTGGATGCATCACTATAGTTCACAAACCTTTCTCCACTACAAGGCCATGTGAGCACAAGTTCACTGGATAACCTTCTTTTCAACTCCTTGAAATTCTCTTCACATTATTCTGTCCAAACAAACTTAACTCCTTTCCGAGTCAACTTGGTGAGTGGATTAGATAATCATGAAAAATCTTTCACAAAATGTCGATAATATCCAGCCAAACCAAGAAAACATCGGATCTCAGTTACTGTTGTTGGTCTCGACCATCTTTCGATAACCTCTGTTTTTGCTGGATCCATATATAACCCCTCTTTTGAGATTATGTGACCCAAAAATGCAACTTTTTGAAGCCAAAATTCACACATGGTAAATTTGGAATAAAGCTTCTCCTTTCTCAGGGTCTTCAATATAATTCTCAAGTGATCTTCATGCTCTTCCTTTGTCTTTGAATAGACAAGAATATATTCTATAAATACTACAACAAATTGATCAAGATAGTCTCTAAAGACTCTATTCATTAGATCCATGAAGATAGCAGGGGCATTAGTAAGACCAAATGACATCACTATAAATTCATTGTGTCCATACCTTGTACGAAAAGCCGTATTTGGTATATCCTCCCTTTTGACCCTTAATTGATGATACCCTGAACGAAGATCAATCTTGGAAAAGTATTGAGATCTGCGTAGTTGGTCAAATAAGTCATCAATGCGTGGGAGAGGATATTTTTTCTTGATAGTGATCTTGTTAAGTTCTCGATAATCAATGCAGAGTCTCATTAATCCATATTTCTTCTTATCAAATAGAACAGGTGATCCCCAAGGTGACGCACTAGGGCGTATGAATCCCTTATCAACATTCTCTTGGAGTTTCTTCTCCAATTCCTGCAACTCAATTGGGGCCATTCTATAAGGTGTCTTTGAAATAGGAAAAGCACCCGGTACGAGTTCTATTGAAAAATCAACTTCATGATTTTGTGGAAGACCCAGTAATTCCTCCGGAAAGACATCACCAAACTCCCGTACGATGGGAATATTCTTAATCGTGAGTTTCTCACCAACCATTTGAGATAAATAACCTTCATTTAGTGGAATCAATACCCATATAATGGAATAAATTTCCACTGGAAGGTTATGTTCATCCTTGCATTGATAGAAGATCATACATTGGTCTAGAATATGAAATGTGACTTCCCTTCTTTGGCAATTGATATGAGCTCCGTATAAAGAATGTCAATCCATGCCAAGTATAACATCGAATTCCACTAAAGGAAGGATCACAAGATTTGCAGGAAGCACTTTCCCACAAACGACAATTGGAGAAGAATTATAAACTTTTGATGCGATTGAAGTGCCATTAGGTGTTGTCACAGCTAACTCAACATCTAATTGTTGAGGTAATACGGTGATACCCTTAGAAAGTTATTCAGAAATAAAAGAGTGGGTGGATCCAGAATCAAATAAAACATTTTCTACTTTAGAGTGGATGGTAAATGTACCTTTCACCACTTCGTTATCGTACTCCACATCGCTGATAGAAATTGCACGTGACTTTCCTTTTTCTTTAGCATTAAGAGTTTGTTGACGTCGATCATCATCATCAACCCTTGGATTTGGGCATTGATTGGCATAATGTCCCATCTCCTTGCACTTGAAACATTGAAGTGTAGTAGGTTCATTCAGTGTATCCCTTCCTTTATTTGCATCATTAGAAATCTTCTTCCCATTATCGCGGCATTCAAATGCCCGATGACCTTCCTTTCCACATTTGAAACATTTACTTGTCCCTTTAAGACAACTCCCTCCATGATTCTTTCCACACTTTGAGCATAAGGGAAAGCTCATCTTCTTTTCAGTGTGCTCTTTAGATTTTCCTTTGAATTCCATTTTCCTCTTCTTATCAAACCCATATGACTGATGGGTTACTCCAATCTCCATCTCGACTTTGAGAGCACATCGAATGATTTCCTCGTAGCTATTGAAGTCCCTTATGGCTAACGCCCTTCGAAGACTTGGTTTTAAGCCACTAAAGAATCGATCGATCTTACTCTCTGGTTGGATAATAATACCAGAAGTGTACCTTTCATGTCTTGTAAAATTTTCTTCATAGGTACCAATAGATTCATCTTCCCTTTACTTCAGTTCAAGAAACTCTTTCTCCATCTTTGTTCATAGAATACGAGGGAAGTACTTATTGAAAAATAAGTTCTTGAACTCGTCCCATTCCATGGACTGAATTTCATCCCTTTGCCTCGTATTCTTAATAAGATTCCACCATTGATCAGCATCTCCTTCCAAACAATACACTACTAGGATGACATTATCATGTTCGTAACATTGAAGAACTGAAAATATATTTTCAGTAGTACTAATCCATTGTTCAGTAACTAATGGATCAGTAGACCCGCTAAAAGAAGGTGGACGCTGCCTCATGAAGGATTCAACAGAATGTTGCTCCTTCCTTTGCTCGTTTGGAAGTACTGCATGATTCATAGCTTGAGAAATTTGTGTGAGCATGGCTACAAGATTTTGCATTCCAGCTCCCATATCGTTTGGTTGCTCAGGGGGACAATCATTGGATTTCCCATCACATTCCGCATTAACACAGTTCTTTCAGGTTCCAACCATTGACTAAAACCAAGAAGAATAGTGTGAGAAGAACTAATTATAATAGGAAAACCACATAATTCAAGAATAAAATTTTCACGCTTAAGGTCTTATCCTAGGTTATTCATGGCCATTTCTAAAACACTAAAATTGTGTTCTATTCTTAGACTTATCCTTAGGGTTCTTACTAAGGATTTCACATCCTAGTTTCCAAAGGTTGACTATACCTTTCCTCTGATACCAACTATAACGACCCATACATTACATACATTATTAATACTTCAAAATTGAAGCACACTTATTACAACATACGACAAAACCACAAAGGACCATATAGGTATAGTGTCTTTAGAAACAGGGAAACATAAACAACTGGTTCATAAATCTTCTACAGTGTCTTCCATTTATTTCATCATATCTAGGGTCTGTTTTAGCATATTCCACTTAATATCCATCTTCTTGACTTGGGGAAATGAAAACATACAAAAAAGGGTGAGCTCAAATGCTCAGCAAGTGAAAATAAAGGAAATAAAAATCATATCATATCTTCTTGAAAATCATAACCTACAAAAGAGATCATAATATCTTAACATGGAATAAATCATAGAAGTGAAAATGAGATCCCCGTAATCATAAAATAAAACATGAAACTTTGTGGCATGCACACATAATCATGGAAAATCATTTTTTGTTAGTCATGACTCATTTCCAAGACTATCTTAGCGGACAAAGTCCATTTCTGAACCGAGTTCACTCCTCGTTTCAGTCCTGTATCACGGAACTGAAATAACCTTCCGTTCCATCCATGTCTATCTCATGAGATATAAATCTTTACCCAATGCATTGGAGGGAGATATAGGTCCCATCCATCTTATAATGAATCCTTTCTTATGTGTTCCACAAAATTATAAATCATACATCATTACATAACCCATGTAATAAAAATGGTATTCTTAAACAACATGACATCATAAAACAATTCATATAAGATAAAGGAATTCATAAAAATAATTCCATCACAACATAATAAAATTAATGTAATAATAGGGATAAAAACATAACCCTTTATTATCTTAGATGGAAAATAATTTTGATAAAACACTTGAAATACATTCTTGAGGAAAATATCCTTTCTATTTAAAAAACACTTTTCCTTTCTTAATATGTCATAGAATTTTAAACTAAAAGAAGTCGATTAAAAATAAACTTGGAAAATTGTAAAGGAAGATTCTTGTAAATAATGTTTTAAAAATCCATTCATGCCGTATAAGTTAAAAAAACATTCTTCGTACTTTTGTCGGAAAAGTCAAAAAGTACCTCGTACGAAAAACGACATAAGATTCCTTTCATATCCTTTAATAAAAACTCACCGAAGGGTAAAATTGGATTTAAAATATTGTAGAAAGATGGAAATAACATTACATATTGAGGAAATATGGATGTGGAAGATAAAATACACCCCAGTAAATTTCAAAGTATAAACAATCTCAGATAAAAATGAGATTGTGATATTTCCCTTACCTTAGGTCCGATTTGTTTTGTACGTGTCCGAAGCTCCTGTATAATGGTTTAAATAATGTTATTGACTTATTACAGAATCATACATATTGATATGATATCATATATGGTAATATTCTTGGCTTCTTATTAGTAATATTTCATTGTTACTTGTTACTCGGGTCTTTATTGCCTTTTGTTCTTATGCGTGTTTTGCCGAATAAATTCTTATTCTTCCTTTAAGGTTAGAGATACCTTATATCCAGAATGGTATTAGTGTATCATATATCATATTTATTCATTCAATTCATTTATATAATTACTATGTAATTATGATCATGTAGAAGGAGTCGCATCACATCGTGGAGACGGTATTCCGTACGTACGCACGAGCGATGATATTGTTATCATGATCATGGAATTATATTTAAGTGTATTTATACTATTTAAGTATCAATATAACTTTATAATAATCATATATAGTTACTCATTACACCATTATACCCATCCTTGTAAGGTGATGGTGGAAAATAGATTACACCACGGCGTGGAGACGGTATTTCATACGTACGCACGCGCGATGATTTCATTTTTCCGTCGGATGGATAGAAGGTGAATTAGGTTTGTTTCATATTTATAATAACATATCAGTATGTAATTAATACTGATGTTATTACATTATCATGAAACAACTAAAGAAGAAGAAGTTGGAGAAGAAAGAATTTGAAAAGATCGGTAATGGATATTACCTCTTCTTTGAAACGCCTCTTTGAATCCTCCACTTAGGGAACTAAGATTGGTCTTTGAAGAAAACCAGGACCTCTAGGATTATTCTAGGTAAGTGGAGAAGGGATTTTGGCAAGGGTTGGCCGATCTTGAGTGCTCAAATTGGTGTGAGGAGGAGGGGGAGGAGGTTCCCTTTTATAAGGGAGGAGAGGGGCACCTTAGGAATATCTCAAAATATTATTTTATATTAAAGTCAAAATCGGTTTATAATGGTTCCAAACGGTCTTATTTCGAAGGTAAAGTGGGGATGGGTCGAAATAATATCAACCAATAGGATTTAGACAGGTTTAGGTTATTAGTTTAACCTTATAAATTAGATTTAACTCTAAGTTAAATAATTTAACTTTTACCGTGACTTTTTGTTTTCTTACACTATATGGTTAATACACTTACTATAACATGCCAAACGAACCCCAAGTTGTTTATTATTAATATATATATCCTTATCTAAGTCATTTGGCCGATCCTAAGATTTTTAGGAATAAAATACCAATTAATAATATAATATTTTATTTAAAAACTATTTTGTGTCAATTTTGACACTATTTGATATATGATTTTTGTGAAAGTCATAACAGAATTATATGTTCGAACCAAGTTGATTAAATCAACACTAATATATCATAGTAACCTAAAAAATTAGTGGAATTCATAAAAACTCTCAAATTACATTTATTTGAGCATTTATAACATCAATTATGTTAACATTTCCTTAAAAGGGTAATTACTGCATCATCGTTGTGTCATAAATAAATTAATTTATTTAAATTCTAAAAATTATAAATAAAATATAATTATGTAGGAAATATTTGTATATTTTTAATGAATATTTATAGTCGAATTTATCTTATGTATAACCCCATATTAAAAATGTTTTAGTTATTAAACATTGATTTTAACTATTTTAACTATTCATTAAATAAAATAATATTAAATGTCATAATCTAATCCAAGTGGACCTAAATTGTCATATTATATTAATAAGGTTGTTTTTGGTCGAATTACCCTTATCCAATAGAATTAGGACATGTGTTAGGGTAATAGTAATATCATATTTACCCTTAGTTACCCTATTTACTATTAACCGCGGTAAAAAAAGTAAAAAGTTACTATTCACCAAAAAATTATTTTTATCTTATTGAACCAAATTTTACTTACTGATATCAACCGTGTCTGTCGGATTTTCGAGATTCCATTCACAGAAGTGGTAAAATTAAGTTTTATGCAAAATTCAGTTTTTAACCTACCACTTAGTGGTTTCACTATTCATCAAAAATTGAAAGTTTTTAGAAAAATATCAAAATTTCACCCTAGGCTAATTTCGGTATTCCGAATCCAAAAATGAAGTCCATTTTGAAAAATAAAATTTATAAAATTTCAAAATGTGGTTATTACTATTCATAACGGCTAGTTTTAATAATATTTTACTAGCATATCGTTGTTTAGTGAAACTCGGTATTGCGTACCATGCAAGTTGTCGAGGAAGGTCGTGATTGCGTGTAAAGTAATTCAAGCTAGTGTGTAGTGAAAGATTCCTTTTATGATATATATATAACATAAATACAAAATATTACTCATAAAAATCTCGGGTGTTACAATAATAGTTACTTACTTTGAATGTGATGATTAATGGGTTCCATTCCTAAATTTTGAGGTCACCAAGTTTTGAGAAAGCGGATATGAAGCCTCATTCTTTCTACATTAAGTTTATATTGGTAAATAAGATGTTATAGAAGTCATACCTTAGTAGAGTACACTCATAGTTTGAGAAAATAAAAATCGTTGACACATTACTAACCAGATTTTATTGATATAATTTGTTTTTATCTATTACGAGTAAAAATCAACAAATAATTGAGTGAATAAAAAATTCCACTCTCTATGAGAGTGCATCCTACATCACACATACATAATTAGTGTAACACGTTTTTGAGCATCTAACTGATATATTCATAATGGAAAATAAAGAACAATATTTCTTTTAAATATTAATACTTTCCAACATATTTGTCCCATGTATCCACCTCCATTGTTGAAACATTACCCGTAGCATCAATAATCATGGAAGAGTGAAGCTATTTATTAGTGTTCTTTCCACATGAAATCCCATCACTATGCAACTTAATGATATCATTGCATATTTCTTAATAATTTTTGGGATTATATTTCAAGTGGGTGTCCAATAAATATCCATTCAAATAACAATAAATTGTATAACTCCATTATATATTGGGAACCCTATACAACATCATCTTATTCGAAGAGATTCTTCGAGGGATTATTCTATCTCACCAATCTCAGTCAAGAGGATATTTATTGATAATACAAATTATCTGTGAATTAAATTGAACATTCGTTATATGAGGAATCCATATTAAATGATATGGAAGTGGATCCTAGAAATTTATAACCCCTTGATGCATTCATATGTCCGATGATTTAAATTAGTATGATGAATTAAATGGTTCTTTAGCTGAAATTTAAAACTAACTTGGTTAATGGTCTTGATGGTATAGATATCATGATGTTTAAGATCATAGAATCCAATATAAATTATTTCATTAATTTATAATTAAATTATTATCATCCATGGGATTACAATATTGATGTTTTCCACGGATTAACATCCAGATGATGTGATTATTAATATATAATTATATTATATTTAATTATTACTACTATATTATTACTCATGATCATGTTATTGATTTAAATTAATAAATTTTTTAAAATTTTCCTTTAAAATTATTATTCCTTTTTTTATTAATGATAAATACCAATGTATGCAACACATATTGTCAATTTGAGCACACAATGGATTTTTTACACCCCCTATGATATTACAAAGGAATTTCTTAATGAGTGCATGGATGAATAATTATTACAGTCACTATGCTTTATTTATTATCATCAAAACATAATGTTATATTCATGAATCTTTATAGATTTATTATACTACAAATATATTCATTCCTTTAGGTAGAAATCACTTGTATCTTATAAGAAAGTTTAAAATTAACCACAAGCTATGGGGTAACAGTATCGGGGACATTATAAAAGGATTTCGAAATAAATCATTAGTACAATAGATAATGTATAATTGAATGACATGAGATAATATAGGTTGAAAAAATTTAATTTAATAACTATACTATGTGTCATATTCCTTCATATATGAATACATGACATGACATCAATCATGAAACTAAATAATTTAATGCTAATGATGAGTTCCCATAGATAAATTTTGGTAGTCCTAATGGAAATGGATAACCATACAAGTTATGTAATAAAATCCCAATGTGTGATTTTGGTTAAACATTGATATGAGAACCTTTACAAATATATCAATATAATAGACTTCATATTATATCCTTATGATGGATTTTTCAAAAAGGGTCCTCCTATCAAATATCTAGGATTTATGTATGAAAATATTTGAATAATGGAAAACATAAATATACATTTGCTGAGATAAAATTTATTGTAAACTCCCTACAATTAAAAATAACAACAGTGTACCATTAATAAATATTTTTTTATTAATAAGGTTCATCGTTTTTGTGGAATAATATTTAATAAAAATATTTATTAATTTTATCTTAAACAAAATTCTCCTATAATGATATATTTTATTATAAAAAAAATCCACAATAATAATAAAAAATTAATCTAAGATCAATATTTTTATAAAATATTATTAATTTAAGAATCCTATAATAATAGTAGAAACATATGGAATTTCCATATGTATAAATTGAAAATTATTTCTTGTAGATAAACCCCTTATTGAGTAACCTAACATGAAATTTTTATGTCACATGAATATAAATGTATAAAATAAAGATAAAATATTTAAAATAATGTTTCAAAACCATTTGATAAATAATTATTAAAGGGCCATCATACTCTATTAACATATTTTATTTTATAGATATGTTGATTCCAAGGATATACTAATATATTATAATTTTAAATAATCAATATATGTTTTTTATTAAATTTTCATCTCATTAAATTTATTAAAAATGTAACTGAATTGATTATATATATAACTAATTTCCTAAAAATATTTTGGATAAATGACCTTGTCATGTTATCTAAATCCTATAATGTTTAATCTATAGTAAAAGTGGTTAAAAGATCATAATGGATGTAAAATGATAGTTGGAGAGCCGTATAATGAATGTTCAAATAGTAACATAAGTACATTTAAATGTAAGGGTTGTTTTAGGATGGGAATATAATGATTCCATTGATTTGAATGGTTTATGTTACATAAAGTGGTCTTCAACACTAAATGTAATGTCCATGATATATATAATTATTATTTAATCAATTATATTATTTTGAATGTATAACAATTCAAATTGTACAATTACAAATGTTATCAATATTCTAGATTACAATCATAGTGTATGATTTGGGGGAGGATATAATTTCCATTTTATTTTTAATTATATATTTTCTTAGATTACTGAAATAAATAAAAAGTAAAATACTAATCTCAAATATATAATTTTTTAGATAGAAATTATTAACCAATTTGTATTATGTTATTTGAAAATATTTTTGTTTAATAATTTGTTTTTGTGAAGAATATGGGATGATGGTTAAAATAATATTTTTTTATTAATCATCATATTATATAACATTATTGAATTTATTAATTGGAAAACAAAATATTTTTTATTGATTAAGGACTTTATCTAGTATGATTAAATTTATGATGGATTTCATACCAGAATTATGGGATTTTTAAAATAATAAGTAATTTTTTTAAGAGAAACATTCCATATATATAGAATAATATATTGGGTATGGATATTGTAATGAAACTACCCCAATGATACCCCTCATCTGATGATAATGATGATGTGACTTGATCCCCTATACAAAGCCTCGAATTTGATATGGTTTGGTGACAAGAAACAAGGGTATAACTTCAAAAATAAGAGATGCATTATCCACAATATTGGTTTAATTTTGAGACATAATATAAATATAGGCCAACAATATCTATATCAAAAACAAGAAAACATTTTTGTAAAATACATAATCATCCTAGTATTTGATTGAAATGAAATAAATCATTGATACCATTTCTACAACTAAAAAACAATATCATCATATGTCACCATGAATCTCTAATATCTTTTGAAAAAATCCTAAAACTAGTATTGTCCAACTTATATCCTTCCAGATCATGAAAACCTATATATATATATATATAGTTTAATCGAAACATTCATATAATGTAGGATCCTCTGAGAAACCACTCATGAATAATATAAAATAATCATGGATAATCATGATTGCTAAAAAAATTAAAACAACTCATTATATAGGTTGGTATAAAAATTTTACATAAGTACAAATTATCACACACTATTTAATTTTAAAAAAATAAGCTGCTTAATATCAAATCATATATATATAAATATTGTGAACATAACCCATTTCAACAACACTAGACTATTGCCTCTCATATGTGCCTAATCAACACATCATATTCTAATAACCCTTCCATACAAAATCCTTCCATAACTTAAGAAATAATATAAGTAACTTGAATCGGGTAAAACATTACAATATCATTTCTAAAAACCTGTGTCATAATTACACCAACATCCTCATGATTTTCATTTCAACAATAACAATGAATAAGACATGAATCCATTATAACCAATATAAATTTATTATTCCCGATTCAACAACATACAATTCATGTATAATAGTGGGAAACTGCATTTTGTACAATAAGAAACTGTTATGTACTATATCATTAAGCCAATATAACACATAAAACATTAATAATAAATAAAGATCAATCACATCCCATGTGAGACCATACCATCTACCACAAGATGTCACAACTTGAATATTCTCCCATATGATTCTATATTTCAAGTGAGAGACAATGATTGGTTTAGGATATCCATCAACTCCCTTATTATCAACGATATTAGGGATAACCCCCCCCCCCCAATATGGGTTCTAGTTTCCCTTATGACTCAGGGGGCGAAGCATATGAAATTATACAATATAACATATTTGACAAAATTGACACCAAGGAACACTAAATAGATTTAGACTCATCTGTAGTTATCATTTGATAAGGCACTCGATTCCCATGGCTATGTTGAATATCTAAAACTTTTATCAAACCCAAAAACTGATATATAAATCATTTACTATCCATAAATTAATTACTTGTATTTTTTATTTATTTCATTGATTAATAAATTAACCTTTAAATACAGTTTCCTTCAACACCATAATTTTTTTATTTACTATCATATGTGTTATAATAATTTATATTCATCATGAAGTATATTTATTATTTAATTAATTGATTTATTTTTTTAATAAACTTGAACACTCTATGTCTCATATTATCATACTATATTATTGATACATATTCTATGCATAAACCTATTATATAAGGTTGTTTTGAAACATAACCAACACCCCCATCGAAAAGTAGAATTAAAAATCATACAGAGAATAAAATTATTTTAAATCTATGGTATCAAAATGGACCATCCGCCCTGAAGTCATAACTATTAGAATTATACATAATACAATCAATCATTCCATCACCAGCATTATTCGTTATATACCCCAAGTCCATCCATACCTTACATTACTAGTAATCCAAACCCTTCTAAGTAATAATAAAGTTAAAAAAGACTCTAATTCTCCATAGTATGAATATATATATATATATACATAATAAAATAAATAAAACTAAGTACTTATCATCAGGTAATTTGGGCCTTTTAAAAACATGCTAACCATTCTCATTACTGATAAATTTTCTTCATGAAATAACCCATTACAATACCATTTGGAAATATTAAATTAATTTTTCAAAGGTTCTTATTAAAAAGAAACATAATACATGTAAAAATAAAATGATAACAACAATTATATTATTGTTCCTATAATAATTCCATATTTGATTAATATTTAAGCATGTGATGTAGTAATTTAATGCATCCTGCACTCATTAATTATTTTAATTATTAAATCTCTCATTTATAAATATTCATTTATATTAATCATTTTATAATAAGAATTTTTTTAGGTTATAGATATCACAATATCATCTAAATCCAATGTCAAAATAAAATATTTAAAATAAAGATTCTATTATAATATCTCAATCCATTATCAGCAAATAATAATCATGTGAGGAAAGGCACACGATTTTTATATTGTTTTTATAAAAAATATTATAACTATTTCGTGCTTTTTTGTCCAAAAATTCACATATAATTATGTATAATTCTAAATAAATATAATTCCATGCTAATGAAAAATTTATTGGGAATTTAATGTAACATTTTCATGACATAATCGTCATATTTCCATTATTTCTTTCAAGGAATGAAATAGAGAAACATAAATTAAAAATGTGATACAAAACAATATTATATTATAAAATTATATATTATTACATAATTATAACTTATTTCATAAAATAACCATCACACTATCCCTTTCCTCAAGAATTAATTAAAAATATTTCACATTTTTAGCATATGATAATATTTCCATCTGAATTAATTATTAATAATATTCATTATGTTATCCTTAACCAAACATCATATTTCTTTGAATACAGTAAAATTCAATTTCATGAATCTTATGTAGTATACTGATAGTATACTATTATCAATATATTTTATTCTCTTATGTTTATCCATAATATCATTAAATAATACCCATTATATAACACATGTAATTTTATCATCCTTATTTAATTTCAAAATTTATTAACTAATTATAGACGTCCCCATACTTATTAACTCTATAAATTTATTCATTATTCCCTACATATGTAAATAAAAATATAAATGTATTTAACTCCCCTATGTGTATTTACAAAATATAAAGGATTAATAAAATCCTTAGAAGCCCTCAGACATTCCTCACATTAATGGGAGGAAAATGAAATGTTCATGTGAAATGTTCTTGAAAATAAAATTTGTTCAAGTGATCAATTTAAAATGAGGGAGTAAAAAAAAGTTGGGACACATTTTTTTAAGATTTAGTTTCTGGTCAAATCATTCTTAGATATAAAAGAATGAAAATTTTCATGGGAAGTGGAGTAGAATAATAATAATATATAATAATACAACCAACAAAGTAGGTTATAAAAATGAGAATATGTTCAAAAAAATGACGAGTCTACATTAATATAATTAAATAAATATAATATATAATCTATCTAATCTATTTCAGGATTTATAATCCAGTCATTATATTCCCTATTAACTATTTTATAACCCCAATTTGATTTTATTTATTATTTTATTTCAAAAATTGTTAATATATTTTCCCATTATGCAATGTTTTTATATTTTTTGATAATACAAAACTAATATTCCATAAATTTTGACCAATAATTTTCCAATGATTTTAGGAATAAAATATAACTTTGTACCATTAAAATTAGGATTCAGGTAGTACTTAGTCAAAATAATCGTAAAAACAGTGGAAACAAGTACCTTTATGAAGATATGGGTTATGTACGATGATACCATGGTTTTAATCTTACAAGAAATTATGGACTCATGTAAGGTAATATAGCCTATATTTATTTAATTACATAATAATTAAATTTACCCATATATAAATACCTTAACACATCATACCTTGACCCAATATATAGACATCCATAATATAGAGAACGTAAATTTATTTTTACATTTGTGTGAAATCATTCTATCATTATGAATCCATTTAAAATTTTATATTATTATTAAGTAATCCATTTATATTTTTTATATAATTTTTTACTATTGTTTACCTTTATATAGTGACAAACAATATATTCTTCACAATGGAAAACATCCCAAATATTATGTGTGTAATGGGTCCTACATAGGGGTAATTGTTCTAAAAAACCATAATATCATATTTATAAAATCATATGAATTATATTTCAAATGATTTATTATGGATTTTAGAGAGACCAAATTTTGATATAAATTACATGAATCACTTCAAAATAATTCAAAAAAATTCAATAAATGTTTTCAAACAACTCTTTAAATTGAGAAAACATTCCAATGACACAAAAAATCTAAAAATATTGAAGTAATAACTAGGGTAAAATTTGATACATTACATTATATGAAACTAAAAATATTATTACCCTTTAAAATATATAACTAAACATAGAGAGGAACACATTTCGTGAAGGATATTTTATTGAATGAGATATCTCAAAAGTATCTCACTTCCGAAAATGCATGAATATTTAATATGATGTGAAAATAGATAGTAGGAACAACATTAAAATTTCACTAAGTATGATATCATGTTATATAACAATCAATCACGGACTAGTCCATCATTAATATTCTAGCTTTTAAAAACAAAAAATATTATATAAAAAATATTTTTCAATAAATCAAATTTTAATTAACTATCTAATGAAACCCATTTATTGAATATCTTATGAAAGTAGGCATGAACCCCTATCTCTCATTCTCAATTACATAATAAAATATCATAATAGTGTCCCCATATATAACCATTAAGAATATAAAAATTATTATGTCAATCAATCACAAAAGAAAAAAAGTAGAGTTGGAATAAACCATTTGAGTAAAACACATTAGACTGGTTAAAAAGGTAATTAATAAAATAAATAACATAACATGTTCATGAAATAGGATACTAAAACATTATACATTCTAATCCCAATAGTCATTCATTAATTTTTTCATTTAGATTATCAATCATAATTTCCATTTATTAATTCTATTATTTCATCACATAATTCAATTATTTAATAAAAGTTAAAGAATATATATTTTTATATGTATTTAACAAATTTCATAATTTAATCGAATTCCATTAGGTTTCATATTTAATATATTTTCAAAATGCATTTAATAATATTTCATATTAACATTTTTTATAATTATAGACTATGATGTGAGTGGATTTTTACATTGACTTTAATTTCAAATCCAACTGTTTAGAACAACATTAAATTTAAT
Source organism: Viscum album (assembly GCA_963277665.1). Classification (NCBI taxonomy): domain Eukaryota; kingdom Viridiplantae; phylum Streptophyta; class Magnoliopsida; order Santalales; family Viscaceae; genus Viscum; species Viscum album. The sequence goes on from OY728123.1 coordinate 1,414,120,147, forward strand.
TTTTAACTCGCCCTTCATAAAAAGATGATATTAAAATAGATTTTATTAAATAATTTCCAATTATTTTTTATTTTTTAAAATAAATGAAATTTTTACAAATTAACTATAATCTTTTATTTATTAAAATAAATTATGAAAAAAATCAATTTCATAATATGCGTGTCAAATAATATTACTACACACAATCACACAACCTGAAGTAAAACCCTAGAAAAAACTTACTCAATTAAAATATTTTTAAAAGATATCAATATAAATTAAACAAACCATAATATTTTATAAATTAAAAATATTAATTTGTCACAAAAAATCTAAATTCAAATAATACAACATCATGCATTAATTAAAATATTAACATATTTTATTTTAAACTTATTGGTAATTTAAAAGAATTTATAAAATTCCATCGAAGATGTATGAAATTCCATATAATATTCAATACCAGAATTCTTTATTACCTTTATGAATTATATGATGGTAGGAAATTGGATTTATAAAATAAAAAACACTTGTATTAGAGTAAACATTACTTATGATATCATAAAATCACGGAAACCCATATTCAACATTATGATATTATCTATATTGGGAATCCCATACTCATACAAAAAACATTAAAGTGTATCATGGGAAATAAAATATTAGGATGGCTGAATTCTCCAACATATTATTGTCTTCTAATCCATAACAACTGATACCTCTAAAGGATAAATCTATCAAGAAACAAAAGAACATAAAATCACAGACACATCATAAACAAATCCATAAGTAAAAATTAAATCATAAAATTTTTAAATCATAATGTTTAAATAAATAATCTAATAATATGTACAAAATTAATGAATAATGAATTATATATACACAACACATTATTTAAAATTATACAACACAAATATCTCGATTTGGAATCTTGAAATGAATAAGGTGTTAAATATGAAGGTTCATTCCCTTGAACGAAATTGGTCCTAAGTCATATGTAATATAATAAAATAATAAATAAAAACCCCTCCCCAAGGCTAAATAATATATATCGATCGATATGGGAGATATTGAACAAAAAATAATTTAATGAAATTTTCTTATAATTTTGAAGTAAAGTGTTCTTGTCGGATAATAAATTTTTTATTTAGACTTTATATGTGTTTTTTATTCAAGTTAACCAAGAGTTTTTCTGTAAAAAATAATTACAAGGTATATAAATAGAGAGATATTTTTTTAATGTAATTGGATTAAATTAGTACATAAATGAGTGGTTTATTAATCAAATGTGTAATTAAAAGGTATCTTATAAAATTAAATTTAGAGTATATAAATTTTCTAATGGAGGGAAAATGTTTTATAATTATAAGCTACATTCATGGTAGCATAAATAAAATAAATATGAATTCAAACACATAATAATCACTAAATTATACCATGCTCCCCACGATACCTAAGGAAAACAAATCACCTCTATACATAATCCCTATAGAGAATCATTATAGCCAAAGATAATATAATACTTATTATGTTGGAATAATAAGAATACATGGGGTGGTTAATTATGGAATTTTATCACTCATGAACAATTCACATGTAATCCCTCTTTCTTTTTCGTAATGATCATGAAATTTATTTTATATAGATGAAATATAAAATGAAAAAAGACACAATGTAGACTATAATTTGTAAAGTTTTTTACGGAATAATGATCCCCAAGTCAATTATATAAATACACTCTCATTGATCTTAGATATTTTCTATAACTTGTATCTCTTAACTGGAGACCACAATAACTAAGTGTAAGAAGTTGACACCTTACGTCAATTAAAATTCATTTAAATGAATCCTTTAAAAAAATATCAAGAGAGAGGCTTATATTCTATCATGACTGAGTATAGGTAGTTAAATAATTTCGACTACATTATTGGTTTTTTGTTGAAAAACAAAATTCAACTCATAGTTACAGCAATAACTTAGTGATGATGGATCTTATTCTCCATAGATTTAATTCATCATAAAATAATAGGTCTATGGTGATCATATATTTATTTTATCTTTAAAGAAACATATAAATAGAATAATAACGTTTTAATTTCATTATAGATAAAATATAGTAGATGATAAACATGTGTGTCTCCAAAGCATAGCTATGATTGTTTCTTCAATGAACTATAGTAAAATATATAAAATGGATACAAAACAATTATCCATATGATCAAATATAAACGGATAAAATAATATATTTCATTGTGTTATATCTCTTAAAAGTGCTATAATTGTTATTATTTAGATGATATTACTCATGCTATTCAATAAAAATCATTATTCTCCTCAGGTCAAACAAATCTAGAATATCCACTTCATAAATCATTATAAGTTTAATTTTAAAAATATCAAACTAAATTCATTACTAAAATATTAATATGGTTGATTTAAAATATTTTATAAGGACCATTGAACATAACAACAAATATAGTAAAATGTTAAATATAATTTGATGATATAATTGAACAAATTATATAAATAATCAAACCATAAAATCTCGTAGATGATTAAGTCAAATGTAGGGATTCACTACTTGGGGATAATATTAAAAAGTATGGTTGAAAATGTACAGATGATTCAAAATGTTATTTTGATGAACTATTTGATAAGAACAAAAATCATAGGGTAGATGATAAAATTATGGTTCACAATCTTATATTTTATAAAAATAATATGGTTCCAAAAGTTCTGATCCTTACAAAAGTAGAGATCATGATCGTAACATTCACATAAGACATAGGGTGTAGAGCATTGGTTATTGTCAACATAAATATAAATATAATACTTTAAAAAAACAAACTGAATTAAAAACTAAATGGCATCCAAAATAAAATAATTAGACAATAAAAATTATCCTAAATTTCACATCAATCAACATTGTTAGTAACAAAAATATGGGAGATTTTTTTGCATCATAATCAACTAGTAATTATATAAATTGTTAGATCAAAACATTCCCAAAAATATCACACTTTATATGATCCGAAAAATCCTAGAAAATATTATAAAAAGATAAATGACAAATATGATATTTAATTAATGGAAAAATATAGATTTAATAAAAGTTATATTTTATTAAATATATTATTTGTAGATGAATTAATTTTTTCAAAATTTATCACTTCAATTATGAATAGGTTTTCACATTCTCAAAAAATACTACATATCATGGATATTTGAAATTTTTTGAATGTCGAAAATTCTATATTTTTATATCAAAATGAATGTAGATAAACAGTTAAAACACATATAATGTTTCACTAAACTTTAAGTGGATGTTGAATAATAAGAAATTTAAATTCTTCAAGAATATTTCAATAGACATAGACATAAATATGTTAGTAAATTATATCAAAATTTAATAAAATAAATTTTCTTCATTAATTTATCATGATTAAATGTAATAATTAGTTCTAGTATGAAAATTAGTAAGTTATATGATGAGAATTGGGTGATGTATTTGGATGAAAATATGATTCATATATAAGGGAATCATATATAATTTAGTCAACGACATATATATCTACCATCAATATCACAAATGTTTATACTAATTGATGAGTCCCACTACATAAATACAGTATTTGACTCTTGACCCATCTTAATATCTTCAGTCAAATTAATTTTAAAAATATCATGAATATATTTAGATGAAAATAATATCAGTTCAACATTTCTCCTAATGTGATGATAATATTTAATACACATTGAGATATAGATGTTATCCTTAACATATTTAAATCATATTTTATAATAAAAAATATAAATAGATTTTATCACATTTTAGGCTCTAAATCTGGTTATTTATAATAGAAAAAAATTAACGATAATGAAATATCTTTATTAAATCAGGAGAAGATATTTTACTTGAGGTAGAAGTCCTCCCATGGCTTGTACTAGATCATAAAATTTAAATATGACTTAAAAGATAAAAATTAATATCTCTCTTATTATACGATTAAAATGAATTAGTTCTGATATTTTCAATATGATCATCCATATCACATTTGAAAGAAAAGAAGTTATATTTTGAAATTCAATTTACTTTCAAACTTCTTAACTGAGTCTGAATTAATTCTACCTCTATCCAATGAGCATAATAACTACTTAAATGTTTATGAATATTTATAGAAAATTATAATACCACATGATGTTTGTAATTAGCTTCCATAAACTTATTAAAACATTAAACTAGATCTTCAATATGTGGTATAATGTAATTGAAAATAATATAATTTTAGTTGTATTATCATTCTTTATTTTTCCATAGGAATGGAATAAGCATATATTCTTTCACTAGATAGACATGAAAAATATCTAAGAACTAACGTCTTCTCCCCATCCTAATTAATAGTATTTTATAAATATTAATTGACAATTTAAACCAATATATTCCAAATTATCCTTGTTGAATCTCTTATGATGTGTGAACAAACTCATCATCTTGAGATACCTCATCACCCTTCTCATATTCCTGATCCACCTCATCGTAGATATGAGCCATTTTCTCATCCATATGTGATATAACCTTATCTAAATGTGATTAATATACCCTATCATTATAATAATGAACACTAGAGTTTTATATCATTTATTCTAAAAATTATTGGTGAACCACACCATCCATAGTAGTTTCATCCCTATCTACTATCCCAAAAACGCTTTCATCAAGAATCATAGATGATTGATTAAAATCGTCAATATCATGGTGGATAACATAATCAACATGTTTTTAACATATTCATGGAATTATAGAAAGGTATTATCCACTATCCAAAATAGAGGTTTATTCAAAAGTTAATGGTTTTTAGAAAAAACTTCTGAGATCACCAGATTACTCATATCCAATATCAAAAAATTTATTGACGTGACAAGAATGTCTATTGGAAAACATGTATACATTCAATTACATCTATATATCCTTCTATTCTTCATTTTCTAATATCCTCAACATGAAACCAAACAAAACAATATATTTTGGACACTTATACTCTTTATGAGATCCATCTATGTATTTATCTACATCCTTAGCTTAAAAAATCATCAAATTTCGCTTAACTGTGCTCTTGGAAAATTCAAACATTATAAGAATCATTATATAAGATAATGTTTTCGTGGTGAAATTTTATGCTTTTCCAAATTTAAAATATCTTTTCATAAAATGAAAAAGATATAAAAAAATTAAATAAGTATAAAAGGACATCCTTTCATCCTTATAAAAGTAATGATGTATAAACCTCCTCATAAATCTACTAAAATAGTTCAATATTTAACTCAACAATAATACAAGGTCATACAAGTCATGGAAAATAAATTTTCTACCATTATTATATATTAAAAATTACAGTTGTTTAGGAATACATAGCCAATAACTTTTCACCTACCTCCAAAACCATCAAAAACATTTTTCTATCATTGGAATACCCAAATAGAAACTACATTCTATCCTTTGATATATGGATAATATTATTAGTTGACCATAAAATAATGTGACCCCCCATTTCATAAGGGAGCTAATATATTTGATTGTGATCCACTATAGAATCATAAAAATCTTGATCATTGTCATTCTTAGAGACAACATATTCAAAATATCCAATTAGAATGTAATAATTTAAATAAAATCCCATCTCATCCTGCATAAAAATATACATTGTATTTACACTATTAAATAATATCTCCATACCTTGAATGATTTTTTATTGTTTATGTATGAAATTTCTTTTGAATAAAAATTCAATATATAAAACTTTTTATTGAACACAAATCCTTTCTAAACTTGAAACCCTATAACTTTTCAAGTAGGTTTGACCATATTTATTGTTTTTTCTCATTTATTTCATTTCAAATAATCATATTGTTTGAGGGTTAAATGGTATAATAGTTGAAATAGTGATTAAATGTTCAAGAGGATAAAAGTGTGTAATATGAATGGAGAGAGATATAAATATATAAAGTGATTATCTCTGATAATTTTTTTAATTTTCTGTTAGGATTTTAATGCTAAATATTTTCTTTCAATATTTTGGTGTTGTAAAATATGAAAACCAAATTTTCAGAATAAAATAATAATTTAATCTTGAAAACTAAGATATAATGAATAAATATCACATATAAAAATAGTTAATTATTAATTAATAAATTAACTAAATCTACATGGATAAATAGATATTATGTTGAAAATTTAATAAGCCTAACTCCCCTCATAATAATTTCCAAACAAACATAGTGAATTGGTTGTGGGGAAATATCTACATATTAATATTAATTATTTAAAATTTTAAAAAAAATCAACTTTCAAGATATTACATCATATAAAATTATTTTTTAATCAATATGGTTATTCCTAGAGCGACTCATTATATTTTTTGAAATATTAATGATCATACCCATGAATAAATTTTGAGGATATTTTGTTTTTGTCTAGATTTTTACCCTTGGGTTTCCCTTGATATTCTAGAGAAAATGGAGATATCTGTCTTTGGTAGTAGGTGGCACATGATCTATGCGCGGTGAGGGAAAATTGTACAACTTTTCCATGAAACCATGCACTAAGGTGTAATTTATAGAAAGAGACATAATGCATAGTTTCCACACAGTTCTTCAAACCGTGTGACTATCCATGTGACATGTCCCTTTGTGGATAGTGGTGACTTCACGTTTTCTATACAGTTCGGAAAACCATTCGAGAAAACAATTTGGTATATCATGACCATTAAAAGTGGGATATTTACCTTTTTCTCCTTTTCATATTTAACCACAAATCTACCCATATTCTTCCCCACATAAGATTTATATCCCATGAAGCCTCGAATCTTCCATATTTCTCAATTGGACATCCATTTGATTAGGAGGATTTTGTGGGAAATAATCATGATTCATCACGTTTGTCCCTATATCCTTGGTTAATATTCACTTTATAGGGTTATTATCCTCTTTTCATGGGTTTTTATATCTCGTGAATGTTGGATAATGTTTTTAGGGTTAGATAATAATTTTTTGGTATAATCATGATTTTTAAGGATCACTTTTTTCCTCATAAGGGTGGTATTGTGGTGCGGTTTGAGTTTTTCACCATTTTCTAGAAGTTTCTTCACTCAAGGTAGGTGGTTCGATGCTTAATGTTTATTTGACGAATTATATATGCCTTCTTTAGTGTTTAAATTTGTTATACATATTATTTATGAAGTGGAATTTGTTTTTGAAAAGTTTCAGTATTTGAATGTAATGAAAGTGGATTTTATAATGGAAATCAGTTGTTTCAAGGGTTTCTCATTTTATTGATACATAACCATATTTCCTAAATTTTGAATATGATTTGAATCATGTTTCAAAGGCGGTTTGGTTTTCATTTGGTTTCAAAATGTATTTTTGGATGTGGATAAGGTGGTTTAGCATGTTTGTTTATAATTTTTTGGAATGTGTGTATGTGAATTTTTTGTGATACTTATGATATGTGGAATGCGAATGAACCGAAACCTAGGTAAATTGGGGGGGGGACTAGGAGAGGTACACTATTTGTCTCAGAATTTATTCTTCCAAAAGTCCACTAGAATAATTAATGATATAACACAAATTAATAATAATGATGACTGGAGACCACTATGCCCATGGTGTGTCACCCCCTAGTGGTTCATGTGCGAGAAAGTTCTTATTCTTGGTTCTAATACCACATTTCTTCAAGATATTATATACCTAGAGTCCCATTTCAAGCTAGTGCCTATATGGTTTTCCCATGACTCTGTTCTCTTTTCTAATATTGTACTTACTATCAGAATATGGTACACTTTGTCACTTATTTAAAACGAATGTATGTTTTCTTTTAAAATGTTTTCCAGAAACTTTTCTCTTGATTTTCGTTTATAAAACATACATGTTTATTTATTTTATAATCTTTATAGCCATGAATCTATTTTTTGGGTGGCATCTTACAGGGATTTGGCTCACACCATACCTAAAATTTTGTGTGTAATTATACTTTGTTATGTTTGACATATGTAAGAGAAATATGCTTGGAGATGGTGGTTCATGATGGTAGTTGTTTCCCCTTATAGGATTTGTGCTTATTTCTTTAGTATGATGGTCCTCTTGTTTCAAGGTGGTGATTGGGATAGTGTACTGTTCCCCACATATAGTAATCTCTTTGGGTTTTATCTAAATGTTTAAAAAATTGAATTTTAATATTATTTTCCCATGATTGGTTGTGTTTATCACATTTTACTTTATTTTTTTTTAATTTTTATTTATGTTTATGAAATTGGGTGAATCATTCCCAATTTACATTTTTGATACCTAGGCACTTTTTTCAGCCTGTGGAAATATGAAATTACCTTTGTGCCATGCCACATAGTGGGTTCGTATTTGGTTTGAATAATTTATTGGCTTGATTTCTGAAAAAATGGTATCAGAGAATGTCATACTATTTTGAGTTATGTTTTTTTGGATTAGTTAGAATAGACTAAAGTTAGGATTATCAGTTATTGAGGTTCTAATTGCGAGTAGGGATCTTGGCCAACACACCTTAGGATAGATCTTATGTTATCATGGGTTTTTGGGATTTCACAAGGAATTATCCTCTAGGTGAGACATGTAGCCTGCATATTATTCATGGACACCGAGGGAGGATATTTTGTTTGGTTATTGATGTTATTTTAAACATTTTTATATTTTTTTGATTTATGGAATGTTGGTATTTTTTTATGATTGAAAATTTTCATAATGTTTGGTTTGATGATTTTTCTTGTGGGTGTTTTTTTAGAAATATTTCTCCCTAGATACGTCTTATGAAACCATGATATGTGGAATGAAAGACTTCTACCTCACAACTTATTAAAGATTATTGGAATTTGTGGTCTATGTTTACCACTCTTGGGGATATGGAGCGGGTTCTGACCCTACATCAATTAGATAAGATGAACCTAGTCCTATGAAAAAAACAGCTCAGGATCCCCTCAAGAAAAAGTCTACTTCCATCTGTTTTATCATGGAACCCCATGAATTGGAGGAATATCTTGGTAAGATTAAGTGGATGTTGGAATTCCCCTACACTCATCAGGATGTTAACGTGAAATGTTCTTCATTTTTTCTAGATTATCATAGTCGTAGTGGGGTGAAACATAGTGTTAAAATTGGAAATCATGACTACATGAAGAGGAAAGACTTGAAGGATATTCTCAATGAGTAGTACTATCCTGAGGCCTTGGAATATTCCAGATCCATGGAATTTAAGGATCTTGTTTAAGGGGACTAGTCGGCGGTCGAGTATGCCATGAACTTTTTCAATCCATTTATGTATGCACATGATATATTTTCCTTCAATAATATGAAGGATACAAGGTTTTAGAGGGGGTTACAATCATAGATCTATTCCCAGGTCTTTCCATTTTAGAGTAATACAGATTCCAAGGTGGTTTAACATGCTTTTATTGTGAATGTGGACATAAAGGGAAGGTCTAGATCCAATGTCATGTGTATTAGCAATTCCCAGTGGTATTTTACCTATGAAAAATATGAAGATGGATCAGAATTGGAAGAAGACAGGTGGTTTTTCATCCCGTACATCCAAAATATCTTCATATATTTCTTGAGTTGTTGGGTCAGTTTTGTGCCATTAGTGCGGCGAGGTAGGGGAGATTCGAGCTGTGTGTAAATCTCCTCACAATACCCACCGTCAGTGTGGATCTATGGGACAACTAAATCATTTTTTTAAATTGTTGAGACAATATTTGAGTGGTGTAGTATATGAGTCTACCAAAGTGGTTTCAGCTCAGTCGAGTCTATCCGTGATGATTGATGTTCAATTTAGTGGTCGTGATAGTATGACCTGATCCTCCTCTAAAAAACATTAGTTCAGGGATAACCCACAGGACAGTGGTCAAGCTCAGACATTAGTAGTGACAAGGAATCTCCATGCATTAGATTAGATAGAAGTGTAACCATATACATGTCCTTTGATAGTTTGAGATACCATTTTGATTTCATCATCTATGTAAATTTTTTTGTTTGCTACTAGTGATTTTATTTCGTTTATATATTCATTCTTTGTGAACCTGTTTTGTTTTTTCAACTGATACAATGTCTTATGAGATGTGATTTGTAAAACCACTTGGTAAAAAAACAAGAGAAGGGTCTTAGGATACCATATTTTTCACTAACTGCAATAGGGATAGAGGTGGAATGGGATTAACTGGACATGGATATAGGCCTATTTGATGTAGACCTCAACATGGATTAGATGTTGTGTTTTCAGTAATATATCAATTGGTAAAGGTGGTATGTGAGTTTTGTGAAACATGATGGAAGTACACAGTTCTTTCATAGAGAATGGAATCTTCAATAGGGTCATGCTGGACCTGCACATCCAAAATTGGCCAACATTGTTCTTAAGAATCAATACTCTCTTCGGAGGGAGATGGTGATTTTTATAGGGTGAATTACTTCCTATTGTGAGTGTGCCCCCAAACGTATATCCTAATGACTTTTTAGGCTTACATTAATAAATGGATCTAGTGTTCTATATTTATATGGTTTCGTGAACACTTATAATATCTCTCATATCATATTGTATGGCCCCCACTAGGTTAACTTAATGAAATATACAACTATACAATTTGGAGTCGAAATAATTCAATCGCTCGAGAGTCTCTCCTTTGGCCACTGTAGTTTTGTTCAATAAAATGTCAAAGGATATATCTAGTAGATTATTGATTACTAGAAATTGAATAACACAAAAATTATAAATAAATAATGTTTTCCCCATATTGAAGACATGTGTGATCATATTAGTGGTTCATGTTGGATCTTAATGATTGACTTGCATTCTGGTTACCATCATCTCAGAGTTAGGGACGTGGACGTCCCAAAAATTGACATATGAAGATTGTATTACCATTTTTAGTATTTAGTCCAGCCTTTCGAGTTTATGAATTTTCCATCGGTCTTCATGGAACTTATGAACATGTTGTTCCACTAGTATCTCGATTATTGTTTCTTGGTATCTGTGGATGAAATCATAGTTTATTATGGTTATAGGTAGAATCTTGAGTGTCATTTGAGAAATGTTTTGTGATCACATTAAGACCATAATCTATTTTCCATGTTTTAGTAATGAAACATATAGATTAAAAGGATTATGTTTTTGTACATATGATCATAGAATGAGTAGTTTCAGTAAACCCTGTGAAGGTCGGTTCAATAATGTCATGGGACAAGATGAAGAATGTTTTTTAGATTATAAAATTTCTAGAAATATTTGTTTATTGAAAGATGTTTTTTCAGTAATTATCTTGGATTCCATCACCCATTATGATGCTCTCCTAGAAATGGGTGATGTTTTAATGGAGCCCGGGGTGTTCTGAATCGTTCCAGGAGCTAAATAGTTTGATGACTACCACCCCAGTCTCGATCATTGCACAACCAAGAAATGGGATTGTAGTTTAATCTGATGCTACATGTATGTGTAAATGATGTATACTTATGAATAATGACCATGTGGTGGCATGTGGTTCTGAGATACTATAACCACATAAAAAGAAATATCTAACCCATGACATGGATTTACCAGTGTTGTTGCATTATTTAAAAACCTGGTCCCGCAATATATTTGTGGAAAAATATTAGGATTACTCTAATAATAAAATCTTAACCTACATTATCTACCAAAAAGATTTTATCTTAATGTAGTTACCATGGGTGGAGTAGTTGTAGGGGATAAAATTTGATATATTTCATACCCTAAGAAAATGGAATGTTTTTCAAGCTTCTCTGGGAGGAAAATTTCCAATGAAATCTTTGAGGATGTCCAGTGATGAGTAGACATTGATGGATTTTTTCTAGTTTCTCTTGGATAACAAGGAAAAGGGTCGAGGTTTTTTCATTTACAACATCTATTTGACCCCTTATCTTATGGATTTTATTAACCATGATCAGTCTAGAGATGACTTGTTGCCTTATTTTATGTTTTTACTTCATGGTGGGGTGGTACTTTTTGTTTGGTTGTTGTCTCATGAGGGAATTTTATGCTTTAAGGGTTGTTTTTTGTGTCGTTTTTATTTAGAAATGTGGTGATCTAGGATATCCACCATTCTCAGTTGGTTTTTCATCACGGTTCTACCAAGATGTATTTTCATGCTCATCAGCAGTTTTGGTGTCCAGACATGGGGTGAGTTAGAGCTCGCTTTTTCTGGCAGTGATATACATGCCTACATGTTAAAGAAGAGTACCAAAGGCCCTCTAGTTTTTTTCAGCAACAACCCATTCTAGAATAGATGTTCTTTTTGGTTTCCATAGACTTGTTTTTTTCTTTACAAATACACCTTGTGGGTTGAATTCTATCTGGTTAGAGACCAATTGTCTAACCAAATCGTCCCGTTTCATTCTAATCTTGGATTTTGTCAAAGTGGATTATTTTGTCTGACTACATGCTCATGTGGTTGTGGGGATTCACGATATTCTTCTAACTACTGATTCTGATATGGAACTTCATTTAAAATCGTGTTTTTTTAAGGAATTAGGAAAGGAAATTGGGTCACATATCATGTTATGTAACACCTGAGACTTTTATGAGAAATATTTTGTTTCTATGTTATATAAATCATCAAAGGAATCTTTCACTACACAAAACACTAGATTGGATTGCTTTAGACACAACTGTGGCCTTCCTCAATAGCTTGCGTCGTACGCAATACCGAGTTTCACTAAACAACGATTTGCTATTAAAATATTATTAAAACTAGTCATTATGAATAGTGATAACCACTTATTGAAATTTTGTAAATCTTATTTTTCCAAATGGACTTCATTTTTGGATTCAGAATATTGAAATTAGATTAGGGTGAAATTTTGGTACTTTTCGGATAACTTTCATATTCTGATGAATAGTGAAAATTATTAAATTTTAATTAAAAACATCTTTTTAAATCGAAATAATTAATAGTGATATATTATTAATTTGAGTGGTTTTAAATTATATTTAGAATATATTTTTACAATTTAATACAATGTTGTTCATTGGATGTAATTTCACATTTAAACCAGACAAAAACAAGTGTCAATTTTTGATAGTTATTATCTTTTAAAAACACGCTATTTGTTTTGACGACGGGAATTAATTTTTAAATTAGTTAATGTAACTAATATGTTTTGAATTTGGTAAAATAAACATCATTTTTGAATTCATAATATCAAATATATCTTAGGCCTAATTTTTTGTATTTTTCTGGAAACATTCATTTTTTTATGATTAGTGAAACCACTAAGTGGTAGTTAAAAAAACTGAATTTTTCATAAAACATAAATTTACTGCTTCTGTGAGTAAAATTTCGAAAATCTAAGAGACACGGTTAATATCAAGGACTAAAATTTGGTTCAATGAGAAGAAAATAATTTTTGGCGAATATTAACTTTTTACTTTTTTTACCACGGTTAAAAGTAAATAGTGTAGTTAAGGGTAAAAATGATATTATTATTACCTAACACATGTTCTAATTATATTGGATAAGTGTAATTCGACCAAAAAACAACCTTAGGAATAAAATATGACCATTTAGGCCCACATGGATTAGATTAGGACATTTATTATCAATTTCTTTAAAGAAGGGTTAAAATAGTTAAAATCAATGTTTGATAACTAATGCATTTTTAATATAGGGTTATACATAAGATAAATTATACTATAAATATTAATTATAAATCTAAAAATATTTCCTACATAATGATATTTTATTTGTAATTTTTAGACTTTAAATAAGTTAATTTATTTATGTCACAAAGATGATGTAGTAATTATCTTATTAATGAAATATTGACATAATTGATGTTATAAATAACCAAATAAATGTAATTTTAGACTTTTTATGAATTAAACTAATTTTATAGGTTAATAAGACATGTTATTATTGATTTAATTAACTTTTTTAGAATTAATCATTCTGTTATAATTTTCACAAAAATCAATTACTAAATAGTGTCAAAATTGACATAAAATAGTTTTTAAAACCAATATTATATTATTAATTGTTATTTTATTCCTAAAAATCTAAGGATCGGCCAAATTACTTAGATACGGTTATATATATTAATAATAAACAGCTTGGGCTTCGTTTGTCTTGTTATTGTAAGTTTATTAACCGTATAGTGTAAGAACACAAAAAGACACGGTAAAAGTAAAATTATATAACTTAATGTTAAATCTAATTGATAAGGTTAAAATAGGATCCTAAACTTGCCTAAATTCTATTGGATGAGCTTATTTAGACCCATCCCCACCTTAGCTTCGAAATAAATCAATTTGGAGATATTTATAACCAAATTTGGCTTTATAATAAAATAATATGTTTAGTTTTTCCAAAGGAGCCCCTCTCCTCCCTTATAAAAGGGCACCTCCTCCCCCTCTTCCTCACACCACTTTGAGACTTCAATCTCGGCCAACCCCTGAAAATATCTTCTCTACACTTCCCTAGAGACATCCAAGAGGTCCTGGTATTCTTCAAAGACAAATTTTAGTGTCCTAAAATGTGGTCTCAACGAAGCGCTTCAAAGAAGAGGTAATGTCCATTACCGATTCTTTCATCTTTATTTCTTCTTCCACTTCTTCTTATTTAGTTGTTTCATTATGAAGTAATAACATAAGTATCACTCATATACTGATATGTTATTATAAGTATTAAACAACCCTATTTCATCATCTATCCATCCTATGGAAAATGAAATCACCACGCATGCGTACGTACGGAATACCATCTCCACGTTGTCGTGTAATCTATTTTCCACCAGCACCATACTTGGATGGGTATAATGGTGTAAATAATAACTATATATGATTATTTTAAAATTATATTGATTCTGAAATTGTATATATACACTCCATTACAATTTCACGATCCTGGGAACGATATCATCGCTCGTGCGTACGTACGGAATACCGTCTCCACGATGTGATGCGACTCGTTCTACATGATCTTCATTGCATAATGATTATATAAATAAATTGAATGAATGAATATATTACACTAATACCAATCTGGAAATTATGTATCTATAACCTAAAAAGAAGAATAAGTATTTATTCGACAAAACACGCATAAGAACAAAAAGTAATAAACACCCGAATAACAAGTAGTGATGAAATATTACTAATAAGAAGCTAAGAATATGACCATATATGATATCATAAAAATATGTATGATTATGGAATAAGTAAATAACATTATTTAAATCATTATATAGGAGTTTCAGACACTTACGAAGTAAATCAGACCTAAGGTAAGGGAAATATCACAATCTCATTTTTATCTGAGATCGTTTATACTTTGGAATATACTAGGGTGTATTTTATCATCCACATCCAAGTTTCCTCAATATGTAATATTATTTCCATCCACCTACAATTGTTTAAATCAATTTTTACCCTTTGGTGAGATTATATTAAATGATATGAATGGAATCTTTTGTCATTTTTCGTACGAGGTACTTTTTGACTTTTCCGACAAAAGTACGAGAAGAATGTTTTTTTAACTTATACGGCATGAATGGAATTTTAAAACATTATTTCCAAGTAGCTTCCTTTACAAGTTTTCAAGATTATTTTTAATCAACTTCTTTTAGTTTAAAATTTTATGACATGTTAAGAAAGGAAAATGTTTTTGAAGTAGAAAGGATATTTTCCCCAAGAATGGAGTTCAAGTGTTTTATCAAAATTATTTTCCATCTAAGATAATATAGTGTTCTGTTTCTATCACGATTATTACATTGATTTGATTATGTTGTGATGGAATTATTTTTATGAATTCCTTTTTATTATATGAATTGTTTTATGATTTCATGTTGTTTAAGAATCCCATTTTTATTACACGGGTTATGCAATGATGTATGATTTATGATTTTGTGGCACACATATGAATTGAATCACTATGAGATGGGTAGGACCTATATCTCCCTCCAATGATTTGGGTAAAGATTTTATATCTCATGAGATATACATGGCTGGAACGGCAGGTTAAACCGGTTCAGTGAAACAGGACTGAAACGAGGAATTCACTCAGTTCAGAAATGTAAATTCTCCACTAATATAGTCTTGGAAATGAGTCTTTAATAACAAGAAATGATTATCTATGATTATGTGTGCATGACACAAAGTTTCATGTTTTAAGTTATGATTATTTATATTACATTTCACTTCTATGATTTATCCCATGTTAGGAAATTATGATCTCCTTTGCAGGTTAAGATTTCCCAAAGATATGTTCTTATGAATATGATGTGACTGATATTTCTTTTGTTTACCCTTACTGAGCATTTGAGCTCACACTTTTGTATGTTTTCTCCCAGGTCAGGAAGAAGATTATTAAGTATGATATTCCAAAAGGGACTATAGATATGATGAAATAAATGGGAGACAGTGTAGACGCTTTATGAACCAGTTGTTTATGTTTCCGAGTTTCTAAAGACACTATACCTATACGGTCCTTTCATGGTTCAGTTATATGTTGTAATAAGTATGCTTCAATTTTGAAGTAATAAAAATGCATGTGAAGTATGTGTTGTTATATGTTAAGTATGTAATAACATCAAGAAATAGATAGTTAAATATATTGGGCAATTTGTTTTAAGACATGCACTAGGTATGTGTTTTGAATTTCAATGGTTTTTTTTATAATTATTTGGGATTTATCATGTTTGAATATAACAATAGATACCAGTCCAAAATGAAAAGGAATCCTTTTTATGGAACTCAATAGTCAGTGGTGTTGATCACATTTGTGTTGGTATGTGAAGACCCAGAACCCCCTTGGTCCCTTCCTTTGCCAAAAATCCGGTTTCCTTGCGGTGTACCGATCGGTGAGACCGATCGGCGAGACCGATCGGTGAGACCGATCGGTGACACCGATCGGTGAGACCGGCCCTGCCAAGTTGTTCCAGTAATGTTCCTTTTTCGCAAATAGGGTTTTAAACCCTATTCTTCCTTGCTAAAAATATCTTGGAAATCCGAAACGCGCGCAAAGGTCTTAATTAAATGCTTCATTAATTCATGGGTCAGTTAAAACCACCCAGCGCCATTAATGATGAGTCAAGCCACGTGGTCAACCCACGACTCCCTCGTCTTCCGTGGTTTTGTGTTTTCATCTCAACCGTCCCCAGCCCTTATAATTAAGGGTTAGGCCGTGGTTTTCCCCCTTCTTCGATCGTGACTCTTCTGGTGCATCGGGACCGCCGCGTCGTTATCCGTAAAGTTCCGCGCCCCCGGCCTAAACGTCGATCATCCATCAACAAGTAGGGAATTTCTCTCGTCTCTCACTTTTGTGTATCATGCGGGGTGGGCGTTACTTTTGTTCCTATCAAATTGGTTGAACCAAACCCTAATGAAGATACTAAACGAAGTTCTAAAGAAAGAAGGGGAAGGGGTTGTGATCGTTGTTTATGCTTTATCTTGTGATCATCCCTTTTGTTGTACTGGTCTATGTTTTCTGAAAATTGAGGCCGTTGGTGGTCGTGTGTGTGCACTTGAGTCCCCTCGTGATGTTTTAAATGGGTTGCTGAAATTGTGAACTCCTGCTGTGAAATTGGTTAATCACGTATACCCGGCTGAATAATTTGAAAGCACCAGGATCAACCCTTCTGTGATAACTAACGGATAGAACACATGGAATTTTGAAATCATGGAGTGTGTTAAGTCGTTTAAATCTGAAAATCCCTGACTCGTGTTGGTAGTGGTTGTTGGTTGTTTTCCCTTCGGGCCGTTTGCTGGAAATGTGGGAGGGGATGGGATCCCCCGTTCTTTTTATACTCTCGGCGGCTGTGTGAATTTGGGGGATGGGATCTTCTGTTGGCATGATTTCAGTGGTTGTGGGTTTTTATCACAAACTGGGGAGAGATCCTCTGTTGGCAGAACCGGGTGTGGGTGTTTTGGTTGATCTATGCTTGACGTTTTCCTTGGTTATGCTTATGGTAGTTGCCCAGTAGTGCTTAAAATTAATTGAACAATTGACTGAACGTGAAACAAGAATGGGACAAATGGTTTTGTGGGCAAGGGTCGCGAATTGTGACTCGGGCGTTGTGGTATTGTGTCCTGTAGGTTGGCTAGGAAAACCTAAGTTTTGGGTGAGTGTTTGTTACCTATATCTATACTTGTAGCTTTGTGTTTCTTATTCGCGCCCCACCCAAGTTGAGCACTTAGTGCCGAACACCCCCATTTATGGGGGAAGGGTGTTTTTCCCAACACTATACTTAGTGGCTGGTTATTTGCTCCTTTTCTGCTCCCTTTCCCGGATAGCCCAAGTACCTTCGGGCAGGCTGTGATGGCCTGAAGTCCATTATTAGCCCAAGAACCATCGGGCAGGGTGTTGTGGTGGTTGGCCAGGTGTGTGCGGCAGGTGGTTTCCCAAGTGTCTTCGGGATGAGGCCCAGGTGTTTTTCGGGCGTGGTAGTGGATTCTTTAGCCCAGGTGTCTTCGGGCGTAGCGGTGGTTGTTCTGGCCTAGGTGTTTGCAGGCATGGTTACTTGTGACAGTTGAGGCCCAGGTGTGTGCGGGCGGGATTTGGCAGTGGGACTGCGTGTGGTTGTGGCCCAGGTGTGTGCGGGTGGGATTTGGCAGTGGGACTGCGTGTGGTTGTGGCCCAGGTGTGTGCGGGCGGGTGTGGCAGTGGGACTGCGGTGAGAATGGCGGGATTGGTCTGATGCGTAGGATGTCTCAATAACCAGTGGGAAAGTGGCGCGGGGTACCCAAACATCGATGTGCTCTTATATATATATTACTTGACTTGCGTTATTTGGGGAGCGAACCTTGGTGAGGCTTGGGATGGATAGTTGCCTTGTTAGGTGTTTGGTTTACTCTTTCTCACGGGACTTTAGTACGTTCCCCCACTTGTGCACGAGAGTCTTGGTTTTCCCTACTGAGTGTACTTGTATGCTCACCCTACGTTTACTTTCAGGTTTCCAGGAGGACTACCAGGGCTGCGCGGGACCCTATTAGTCGGACAGTTGGAGTTGTCGCTGTTGTCGTACCTTTGTTTTCTTTTGGTATTGTACTTGAGAGCTTCTTTTTCTTTTGTACTTGTACTTTGTTGTAAACTGTTTAAACATACATGTGGGAATGGTTTACTTTTGGCTTTACTTTTCTTTCTATCTTGGTGTTGTTGGGTTTTCTCCTCCTTATCTTTCGATCCTATAAAATAAAAAGGGTAATGCCTTCCATTTGTGAGAACTTCCTATACCCTTGGTGCTAGTCGCCACTCCGGGACCTATTGAAGGCGGGTTTCGGGGGTCATTATCTCTCCTTCAACTCGAAGAAGGAAGGGCCTGGCAACCTGCTGACCCTTCCCTCCTTTTGGTGAAGGCGGGTCGTGACAGAATGGTATCAGAGGAAGGTTGAGAGATAGGACGGAGTCTGGAGTTAGGCACAGTGAGGATTTCATGGGATGGTAAGGCAACAGCGTTGGGTGACCTTGGTGCGTGAAATAGGCCAGGGAGGACCGGCTAGGACACGGGATTTTAGGGCCCCCCGTGATCCGATGCAAGGACTCTGGACCTACCGAACGACCAAGTGAAGCCACACTCATTGCAGGGTAGAGACCCTAGGAAAGGTACATGCATCATAAATGACTTGTGTTCTTGTGTTTCTGGGATGTCTTGGGAAATTAAGAATAAATTAAATCTTAATAAGTTTTGAGAACGGTTTTCTTTGCACTACTGGGCTTAGGTATTCCTTGGTTACCTTGCAGCTATGGCACCTGGAAGGCGACCACGTGTGGTACAGGCGATCGAGACTCCTGAGACTACCTTGGCCAATCAGCAGAGAGCTGATCGGGAGGAAGAGGACGACCGGTGGCAGAAGACTCTTCGAGCCTTTCAGCGACAGGCCCTCGAGAAATATGAGGGCAGCACCTCCGACATGAAGACGGAAGGCTGGCTGGAGGAGCTAGTCATAGCCTTCGGCCTGATTCGGGCCCCGACAGAGTACTGGGTTCCTCTGGCTGTTAGCCAGATGCGAGGAGCGTCACGTCAGTGGTGGATGCTTCACCTGGGGAGTAGGAAAGAGTCTGAGGTTGCTTGGGCGGAATTCGAGAAGGAGTTCCGGGCGGAGTTTCTCTCCTCGACAATGAAGGCGGAGAAGAGACAGGAGCTACTCTCCCTCCAGCAGGGGAGCATGTCCGTGAGGGAACTTGGAATCAAGTTCAAGGACCTCCTGCGTTTTGCTCCATACCTCTTTCCCGATGAGGAGTCTCGGGCAAGACGTTTGGAGGAGGCGCTCCGACCCTCCCTCCAGTATGCTGTTACTCCCTTTACCCTTCCGACATACTTAGAGGTTCAGAAGAAGGCCGAAGTGGTGGAAAGGATGCACACTCTAGGCGGACTGTCACGAGAAGGGATCCAGCTGGGACCATCGAAGGGGAAGGCCGTCAGCACCAGGCCCCCAGCATCGGGACCCTCCAGGTTCCGACCCGCAGGGAGCAGGCCGCAGCAGTTTCAGTTTCGATCCCCTGGCCCACGTTCTTTCCCTTCGGGCTCGGGACCACGGTGCTTCATCTGCGGGAGCCCTGGACATCTTCGGAGTCAGTGCCCCGATCGGGTGCAGTACAGCAGTGGCAGTCATCCCCAGCATCCGCCACAGCAGCAGCAGTTCCCAGCCAGACCCTTCCAGCAGCAGCAGCAGGGACAGCGAGCTCCCGCTCCTCCGCAGACAGACATAGGAGGGGGAGGCCGACCTCAGGGCGCTCCCCAGGGACCTCGACCAGGGCGTGGTCGGGGAGGTGGCCGACAGCCGAGGGGTAGGGGAGCTAGGCGTGGACAGTTACACGCCGCAGAAGCAACAGTTCCAGCAGGGCCAGAGGTTGTTCGAGGTACGATCAGTGTGTTTAGCACTCTTGCTTATGCTTTGTTCGATACCGGAGCTTCGCACTCCTTTGTTGCACCCAGTCTAGCCCGCGCCTTGGGTCTAGATGCCGAGAGACTTCCAGTGCCCCTGGTGTTGAGCACACCAGTTGGAGGTCAGATCGACTTGCTGTTCGTTTGTCGGGGATGTAGACTGATGTTGGGGCCACATCAGTCGGTTAAGGACCTCCTTCTGCTACAGATTCGGCCGTACGATGTCATCCTAGGCATCGACTGGCTATTTTCTGTGTGCGCCGTCATCGACTGTTTCCAAAGGAGGGTGGTGTTCTCCGGTTTGGACGACCAGCGTGTTACTTTCACCGGCGAGCGGAGCTGTCCGAAGGGAAACAGGAGGGAGGAACCTCTCCTCTCCTTGTTGACCGAACTGACGATAGAATCAACAGATGCGGAAATGGTGGAAGTACCAGAGATCGTTCGTGAATTTATGGACGTCTTTCCTGAGGAGGTGACGACTCTACCCCCTCGACGTGATATCGAGTTCGGGATAGACCTGCAGCCCGGCTCTCGACCAATCTCGATGGCTCCTTACCGGATGGCACCTTCGGAGCTACGGGAGTTGCGGATACAGATTGACGATCTGATGAAGAGGGGTTATGTTCGTCCAAGTGCATCACCGTGGGGTGCCCCAGTCTTGTTTGCGAAGAAGGCAGATGGTGGCCTCAGGTTATGCATTGATTACAGGAGGCTGAATCAGGTAACAATCAAGAACCGCTACCCTCTTCCGAGGATAGATGATCTTTTCGACCAGCTGAAGGGGGCAGGATGGTTCTCGAAGATCGACCTGCGATCCGGGTACCACCAGCTGAGGGTGAAGGATAGCGACGTCCCGAAGACGGCGTTCAGGTGCAGGTATGGGCACTTCGAGTTCGTGGTCATGCCCTTTGGTGTTACGAACGCCCCGGCCGTGTTCATGGGGCTTATGAACTCCATCTTTCGGGAGTACCTGGATCGGTTTGTGGTGGTGTTCATCGACGATATCCTGATCTATTCAAAGTCAGAAGAGGACCATGCAGAGCACCTGAGGACATTTTTGGAGGTCCTACGACAGCACCAGCTCTATGGGAAGTTGTCAAAGTGCAAGTTCTGGGCGCGAGAAGTGCACTTCCTTGGACATGTAGTGTCTGAGCAGGGAGTAGCAGTCGACCCATCAAAGGTTGAGGCAATTGTTTCTTGGGCAGCACCCAAGAATGTGGCGGAAGTTCGGAGTTTCCTTGGACTGGCAGGCTACTACCGGAGATTCATACCCAACTTCTCCCGGGTAGCAGCCCCTTTGACGGCTTTGACCAAGAAGGACCAAGTTTTCATGTGGAGCGAGCAATGTGAGTCTTCCTTCAGCTACCTAAAAGAAAAACTGGTTAGTGCCCCAGTGTTGAGGTTGCCAGAAGAAGGGATGGCCTATGAGGTATTCTGTGATGCTTCAGGACAGGGCCTGGGGTGCGTATTGATGCAGCGACAAGGGGTGATCTCCTACGGGTCCAGGCAGCTACGCCCCCATGAGCGGAACTATGCCACCCATGACCTGGAGCTTGCAGCGGTGGTGTTCGCATTAAAGCTGTGGCGACATTACCTCTTTGGGGAGCGCTTTGTGGTCTTCACCGACCACAAAAGCTTGCGCTATATCTTCTCCCAGCGTGACTTGAACTTGCGACAGCGGAGGTGGGTCGAGTTTATCCAGGACTACGACTTTGAGATCTCATACACTGAAGGTAAGGGAAACGTTGTGGCTGATGCCCTGAGCAGGAAGCCGCATCAGGAGGTGGTTCGGGAATCTGCTGATGCTTGGAAGGCAATGGGGGAGTTGGCTGCCTTGCACTTGGATGCAAGGGTGGAAGGTACTAGAGGTTGTTTGTTTCAGATGACGGTACAGTCCTCCTTGTTGCAGCAAGTGGAAGAGTCTCAGTGGGGAGATCCTGAGGTAGAAGTGTTGCGGGATCGTGTCGATCAGGGGAACGCCCCGGAAGGATGGTCGGAGGACAGCCGACATCGGATGCTCTTTCATCGGAGGTTGTTTGTTCCAGAGGTGATGCGTGATGAAGTCCTTCATGAGTTCCATAGCTCAGCCTTGGCGGTACATCCGGGTGTTTCGAAAATGTACCGAGGCCTGAGGGGACAGTTTTGGTGGCCCGGGGTGAAACGGGCAGTGGCAGAGTTCGTGGCTAAATGCCTGGTGTGTCAGCAGGTGAAGGCTGAACACCGTGTTCCTGGTGGTCTGTTGCATCCTCTAGATGTTCCCGAGTGGAAGTGGGACGACGTCTCAATGGACTTCGTCACGGGACTACCCAGAGCTCAGGGCGGGCATGATGCTATCTGGGTAGTGGTGGATCGATTGACAAAATCTGCTCACTTCTTGGCTATCAAGGAGTCGGGACCCGTGAGTACCTTAGCACAGAGGTACGTGGATGAGGTGGTGCGTTTGCATGGAGTTCCGAAAACGATCGTCTCGGATCGGGACACTCGATTCACCTCACGAGTCTGGAAGGGGTTACAGCATGCTTTTGGCACCCAACTACGCCTTAGCACTGCTTTTCACCCTCAGACTGATGGGCAGACAGAGCGGACTATCCAGACTTTGGAGGACATGCTGCGAGCATGTGTTCTGGATTTCGGGGGATCATGGGTACGACACTTGCCTTTAGTAGAGTTTGCCTACAACAACAGTTTTCACTCTACTATCGGCATGGCTCCTTTTGAGGCTTTGTATGGAAGACCATGTCGTTCACCCTTATGCTGGGCAGAGGTTGGTGAGACTGGTACTCTTGGACCAGAAGTAGTGCAGAGCACCACGGAGAAAGTCCAGCTAGTGCGGGAGAGGATGAAAGCAGCTCAGGATCGGCAGAAATCTTATGCTGATCGTCGGAGGAGGCCCCTGAAGTTCGAGGTGGGAGATCATGTGTTTTTGAAGGTTTCCCCTCGACGGGGGCAGCGGAGGTTCGGAAAGGGGAGTAAGCTCTCCCCTAGGTTCATCGGACCTTTCGAGGTGCTGAGGCGAGTTGGCGAGGTGGCATATCAGCTGGCCCTACCACCTCAGTTGGAGAGGGTCCATGACGTCTTCCATGTCTCCCAGCTTCGTCAGTACTTACATGATGACTCTCATGTCATCAACTGGGGAGAGCTAGACGTGGGAGGAGACGCGACCTTCGAGGAACGGCCAGTCAGAATCGAGGATCGCAAGGAGAAAGTGCTCCGTGGACGAACCGTCGGCCTGGTTTGTGTGTTGTGGAGACATGGCGGCCTCGAAGAGAGTACGTGGGAGAGGGAAGCACAGATGCGTGCCCAATACCCCGAGTTGTTCTGAGTTTTGAACCCTTGGTGCCTGTTGTGACAGAACGTTTGACCTTTTTGGCTATGAAATGTGCTAGGTTCCTTCCCTCTGTTTTGTGTGGGAAGCCCCGGTTGAAGGGGAGGGGAAACCCGACCCCTAATCAGGACGCATTAAGGTGGATGCGATTAAACCCGTGCGGGCGAGTCAGTGCCGCCCAAAGCGGATAATATCTTGACATGGGGGAGGGGAACTCCCCAAACCCACATGACCGGGCGGTTTGGCGTGGTGTGATGCTTGGTTCTTGACAGGGAGTATTTCCAACTAGCGGGGGTCCACTCCTAAGAGGTATCTTCGAAGATGGTTGTTCGGATCCTCTCTTTCCTTCTAGTTTGTTTGATTCTCGAGGACGAGAATCGTTTAAGAGGTATCTAATGTGAAGACCCAGAACCCCCTTGGTCCCTTCCTTTGCCAAAAATCCGGTTTCCTTGCGGGGTACCGATCGGTGAGACCGATCGGTGAGACCGATCGGCGAGACCGATCGGTGGCACCGATCGGTGACACCGATCGGTGAGACCGGCCCTGCCAAGTTGATCCAGTAATGTTCCTTTTTCGCAAATAGGGTTTTAAACCCTATTCTTCCTTGCTAAAAATATCTTGGAAATCCGAAACGCGCGCAAAGGTCTTAATTAAATGCTTCATTAATTCATGGGTCAGTTAAAACCACCCAGCGCCATTAATGATGAGTCAAGCCACGTGGTCAACCCACGACTCCCTCGTCTTCCGTGGTTTTGTGTTTTCATCTCAACCGTCCCCAGCCCTTATAATTAAGGGTTAGGCCGTGGTTTTCCCCCTTCTTCGATCGTGACTCTTCTGGTGCATCGGGACCGCCGCGTCGTTATCCGTAAAGTTCCGCGCCCCCGGCCTAAACGTCGATCATCCATCAACAAGTAGGGAATTTCTCTCGTCTCTCACTTTTGTGTATCATGCGGGGTGGGCGTTACTTTTGTTCCTATCAAATTGGTTGAACCAAACCCTAATGAAGATACTAAACGAAGTTCTAAAGAAAGAAGGGGAAGGGGTTGTGATCGTTGTTTATGCTTTATCTTGTGATCATCCCTTTTTGTTGTACTGGTCTATGTTTTCTGAAAATTGAGGCCGTTGGTGGTCGTGTGTGTGCACTTGAGTCCCCTCGTGATGTTTTAAATGGGTTGCTGAAATTGTGAACTCCTGCTGTGAAATTGGTTAATCACGTATACCCGGCTGAATAATTTGAAAGCACCAGGATCAACCCTTCTGTGATAACTAACGGATAGAACACATGGAATTTTGAAATCATGGAGTGTGTTAAGTCGTTTAAATCTGAAAATCCCTGACTCGTGTTGGTAGTGGTTGTTGGTTGTTTTCCCTTCGGGCCGTTTGCTGGAAATGTGGGAGGGGATGGGATCCCCCGTTCTTTTTATACTCTCGGCGGCTGTGTGAATTTGGGGGATGGGATCTCCTGTTGGCATGATTTCAGTGGTTGTGGGTTTTTATCACAAACTGGGGAGAGATCCTCTGTTGTCAGAACCGGGTGTGGGTGTTTTGGTTGATCTATGCTTGACGTTTTCCTTGGTTATGCTAATGGTAGTTGCCCAGTAGTGCTTAAAATTAATTGAACAATTGACTGAACGTGAAACAAGAATGGGACAAATGGTTTTGTGGGCAAGGGTCGCGAATTGTGACTCGGGCGTTGTGGTATTGTGTCCTGTAGGTTGGCTAGGAAAACCTAAGTTTTGGGTGAGTGTTTGTTACCTATATCTATACTTGTAGCTTTGTGTTTCTTATTCGCGCCCCACCCAAGTTGAGCACTTAGTGCCGAACACCCCCATTTATGGGGGAAGGGTGTTTTTCCCAACACTATACTTAGTGGCTGGTTATTAGCTCCTTTTCTGCTCCCTTTCCCGGATAGCCCAAGTACCTTCGGGCAGGCTGTGATGGCCTGAAGTCCATTATTAGCCCAAGAACCATCGGGCAGGGTGTTGTGGTGGTTGGCCAGGTGTGTGCGGCAGGTGGTTTCCCAAGTGTCTTCGGGATGAGGCCCAGGTGTTTTTCGGGCGTGGTAGTGGATTCTTTAGCCCAGGTGTCTTCGGGCGTAGCGGTGGTTGTTCTGGCCTAGGTGTTTGCAGGCATGGTTACTTGTGACAGTTGAGGCCCAGGTGTGTGCGGGCGGGATTTGGCAGTGGGACTGCGTGTGGTTGTGGCCCAGGTGTGTGCGGGCGGGATTTGGCAGTGGGACTGCGTGTGGTTGTGGCCCAGGTGTGTGCGGGCGGGTGTGGCAGTGGGACTGCGGTGAGAATGGCGGGATTGGTCTGATGCGTAGGATGTCTCAATAACCAGTGGGAAAGTGGTGCGGGGTACCCAAACATCGATGTGCTCTTATATATATATTACTTGACTTGCGTTATTTGGGGAGCGAACCTTGGTGAGGCTTGGGATGGATAGTTGCCTTGTTAGGTGTTTGGTTTACTCTTTCTCACGGGACTTTAGTACGTTCCCCCACTTGTGCACGAGAGTCTTGGTTTTCCCTACTGAGTGTACTTGTATGCTCACCCTACGTTTACTTTCAGGTTTCCAGGAGGACTACCAGGGCTGCGCGGGACCCTATTAGTCGGACAGTTGGAGTTGTCGCTGTTGTCGTACCTTTGTTTTCTTTTGGTATTGTACTTGAGAGCTTCTTTTTCTTTTGTACTTGTACTTTGTTGTAAACTGTTTAAACATACATGTGGGAATGGTTTACTTTTGGCTTTACTTTTCTTTCTATCTTGGTGTTGTTGGGTTTTCTCCTCCTTATCTTTCGATCCTATAAAATAAAAAGGGTAATGCCTTCCATTTGTGAGAACTTCCTATACCCTTGGTGCTAGTCGCCACTCCGGGACCTATTGA
Organism: Viscum album; assembly: GCA_963277665.1. Lineage (NCBI taxonomy): Eukaryota > Viridiplantae > Streptophyta > Magnoliopsida > Santalales > Viscaceae > Viscum > Viscum album. The sequence continues at coordinate 1,414,147,244 of OY728123.1, forward strand.
AGGCGGGTTTCGGGGGTCATTATCTCTCCTTCAACTCGAAGAAGGAAGGGCCTGGCAACCTGCTGACCCTTCCCTCCTTTTGGTGAAGGCGGGTCGTGACATGGTATGAGGTGGGTAAGACCTCACTATTAGGACAGATCATAGTGCAGGAGACATCTGAAAAGGATAATTTAATCAGGAAGTAGATTTTGGGAGTATTATTTAGCACATTTCATATGCATATTTGATAATACGACTTCTATATTTCTCTCTGGGTGAGTGGGTGTTCATGAATGTGGCACCTCACTTGGGTTATTGTTGTTTCAGTAAGCACCGGAAGCTAACGCCGAGGTATGTCAAACCTTTTCAAAATACCAAGTGGGTTGGTATGATTGAATACATTTTATCCTTACGTTATTAGTTGACATCAATTCATGATTTGTTCCATGTCTCTCGTATATAGAAGAATATCCCAATTCTATCTCATACTCTAAATTTGGATTTGTTCGAAATAGATATTTATTTATCTGTGTTTGTGTGGATGGTACAGATAGTAAATTCCCAAGATAAAGTGATTTGTGGGAAGTATATTATTCTAGTCCATATTATTTGGCCGCATTGTAATGATATTCATGATACATGGGAGTGGATTCCATGTTTTTTTATGTCTATCCATTTTTTTCTCTGATCATTTTTTGAGTAGACATTACATGGATGGGAAGTTCTAATGGTGGGTAGAATTGTAACACCCATGATTTCATTTTGAGGTATTTGTCTTTTTATTCTTGGTATACCATTTTCTCAATGGGTTTCCATTTATTTTGTGGAGAAAAAGAATAAATTTGTACTTAGAAATAGGTGGCTAACGGTCTATGATCGATTAGGGGAAACCATGAACCTTTCTAAGGAATCCATGATCCACGGTTCCATTTTTTTAAATTTTCAAAATAAACTTTTATCACATGTATTGATAACTATACAACTAACTATGCATCAAGTCCCTTATGGAATTTCAAGACTGAATGGTTTATGAAATATTTAGAAAACAATGTGGCTCATCCAGGACATTATAATTTAGATATTGACCTTTTTTCTTTTCATATTTAACCCCATATCCATGCCTCTCTTTCCCCACTCAGGATTTCCATCCTTTGAAGCCTCCAATCCTCCATCATTATCCCTTGGACCACCATTTTATGACATGCACTTAGTGGAAAATCATCTTGATAATCCAAATAATTCCCTCATTCCTTAGTTTCTGCCTCCTTTCTAAGGTTCTTCTTCTACTTCCTTGGGGGTTTATGTCTCTAGCATGATGGGTGACATTTTTAGGGGTAGGTCATAATTATTTTGGTTTAATATTTATTTTTAAGGTTTGATATTTCCACTAAAAGTTTCTATTGAGGTGTGGTTGATGTTTTCACCATTTTATGAATATTTCTTCACTAAACATCGGTTTTCAAGAATTAAATATTATTTGATGAATTTTATATGCTTACTTCAGTGTTTAAATGGGTTCTATGAATTATATATGAGATAAGAAATGAGTTTTTGAAATGTTTCATGTTTCATATGGAATGATGGTTAATTTTATAATGTAAACCGGTTGTTTCCAATAGTGTTATTTTTTTTCACTTCTTAAATGTATGTAATAAATTGTTAAAATGATGTGAAACATGTATATGAGGAGATTTAGTGTGCATTTGGTTTCAAAGTTGATTTTTTGATGTGGGAATGGTGGTCTAGAATGTGTGTTTATATTTTTTGGAATGTGTGTATATAATTTTTTGTGATCCTTATGATATATAAAATGTTAAATGAGAATATAGGGAAACCTAGGTAACAAGGTGAGAAGGTGTGGACTAGTACGCTAGTGGAATCAGAGGTGGTTCATCCCATATTCATCTAGAAGTATTGAGGACACAACAATAACTAAATAATAATGATTATTGCAGACCAATAGGCCAATGGGGGTTCCCACCTAATGGACCGTGCATGATAATACCATTGGGAATAGTTTCTATACAACATTTCACTGAGATACGATCTACCTAGTGCCCTTTTATATCTCATAACCTATAGGTTTTTTTCATGAAATAGGGATTTTTGGAGATATTGTACTTACCATCGACGTATGGTTAGCCTTGTTGGCTTCTTAAAAATAATTTATGTTTTATTTTTAAAAAAAATAAAAAAATGTTCTGGGTTTTCTTTTACAAAACATTCATTTCTATTTATCTTAAAAAATTTCTATAATGGAATCTTTTTTTGTGGAATCCTTCAAGGATTTGGATCACACACTAGTTAAACATTTTTTTAGTATACTTGGTTATGAATGGAACTGGTAAGGGAATGATGTTTTTGGATGGTGTTTTGAGATGCAAGTAGCTTCCCCTAACAGGTGTTGTGGTGGTGGATTGAGCATGATGCTACTCCTATTTCATTGTTGTTTGTGGGATAGTGTACAATTACCACACATTTATCAACATCATTGGGTTGTATTAAAATGTTGCAAACTTTTAAAAATAAAATTATTATACAATGGTTGGTTCTATTTATAATTTTTCAGATTTTTTTATTATTATCGATTATTTATGTTTAGGTAATTGGGTGAAATATTCCACCAAGATATATTTTTGATACCCATGCACTTGTTTCTAGCCCATAGGGATTAAGAACACCATTCGAGCCATGCAATATAATAGGCAGAGTTCTAGTTATGATGCCATCACAGCTTGGTTCATGATATTAATTGCAATAGTTATTTCAACTTCAATATGATTATGAATAAAATTAAATTGGAATTCCAAAAGTGTCTATTTAATCAACAACATTTGTTCCTTGAAACTATCATTAGGAGTACATTCTACCATAGTTTCTGACAATTAAACTAAAGGTGGAATCTTACTAGAGTATGAAACTAGAGAAACACATAAAAAATTGTATGTTTATTATTTTATTTTTCATATCCAATCAACATCCTACAAAATTAGTATCAAATTATGAAATTATATTAAATTTGAATTTTTTTGGAAAGAGAAAATATTGAAAAATAGTTCTTATCAAATATCATAAAATTATTTTAACAGCAGTAAATTTGAATTCATTTATTTTAGTTTGAAATTATTAACAATGACATTCAAAATAAAATGTCAGGATATCTAATTTTAAGATATAAGAAACTACTGATCATTCCTCTCTTTAACTTATGTTCCAAAAATTAAAAAATGTCATCCAAATAATGTTTTACATTAATACACATGGGAGTTTTATAAGTATTACTATTTTAAAGTCCCTAAATTTTCAATAAATGAATAATATATGAAATTTTCTTTAAAATCTTTCTAAAAAAAGTATTCATAAGTTTGAAAACCATTAATTAAATTTCATTCTACCATAATATTAATTTCAATTTCCATTAGTATATGTTTTGAGAAATCACTAAAAATATTTTTATTTGCTGATCCAAAAATAATATTATCTATGTATATTTATTCTATTTAAATATTAGAATAATTATTTTTAAAAAATATACTAGGATCTTCCAATCGTACAAAAAATTTATTTTCATAATAAATAACTTAGTTTTTCATAACAAGCCCTTGGTGTTTTTTGTGTCTATTTTTGGAATTAGCGAGTTTTAAAAAAATCTATTAGATGAGGATTTTCAAAACATGGATGTTTCTCAAAATAATCTTCCTCCATTAAATAAAAAAAATAACAATTTAGATTTAACATCCATATAATATAATTTAAAATACATATAAGATGCATATGAAAAATTTATACATATTGTTTCTATTCAAGCATCAAGTGAAAAAATTTCTGTATAATATATTCATTATTCCTAGTATATCATTATGAAAATATACTATCATAATTTATTTTTATTATAAATGTATCATCTATTATATTCTTTGAGACCTATTTAGTTTATATTATTGAATGAATTTAGGACCTATAAAATAATCCCAAAACACAATTTATCTTAAATTGGTTTTCTTCTTCATATATGGATATTATCCAACATTCATCTTATAACTACCCAATTTTTTTCAATGGACGTTCCTTTCTTATAAATATGTCATATAATCACATAAAATCACAACACCACAGACTACTATGTTATATATGACCATTAAACATAAGTTTTTCGCATCTATGATTTGAATTTAAAAAAGTTGACATAAACGGGTGCGATCAGTATTTTATTTGGGGTCTTATAAGACAAACATAATTTTTGGTGAATAGTAACATAACCTTAATAATAGTGATGTTACCCTTATGAATATTCACATAACATGATGAATATTAACCTTACCTATGATAGTATATAAATAATATTCAAGTGTAAGTACGATATACCTATATCTGGGAATATAAAAATAATTATTTTAAAACTGTATTTTTCTAGAATATTATGATTCTAATTAAATATTAAATAAATCATTTTTATTAAATTATTTTTGAAAAATGGTTTTCAATTTTGAATTCTACACATCAAAAAATGTTTAGGGAGAAGTTTTGGGATTTTTCTGCAATACTCGATTTTTTTATAAATAGTAAAATACGAAACTTTTCTGTATATATACATTATAAGTTAAATAAACTATTCCTAGAATCATGGCTAATGTCACAAAAATTGGTTAGAATTATCATGACCCATTTACTATTTGTTTTATGTAATCATCACACATTATGGTCTTGAATGAAATTAATAAACTAATGATTAAAACTTTATGAAACCCTCATCTCTTCCACTATAAAACCTCCCTCACTCCCTATTCTATTCACTAATCACAATCATTATACATTATTTATATTCTTAAAAATATCACCTCAATATCCCTTCCCATGTCCAACAGCCTTTGGCCTCTAAAAAATACAAAAAACTCCCCCTTAAGAAGGTCTCATGTAAGGGTGATTCAAGAGGTAAAATTCCTCTTTTCTTTTCATTCTTTTTTATGTTCCTTTATTCTATTTTCTTTCCTAAACTATACTCATATAAATGGAATAAAATCCAGTACCATACATGTAATAGTATGTTATAATACTTATTGTATTTTTCATTATAATCTCTCCATTCACAACGTTTTATTTGAAAGAAATGAAAACAATGTTTGAGATGTGTTAATTTAGCACATTCAAGGACAACAGTTTATCAATTTCTATTATCATTTTTAATTCTGGTCATGAAACCATTTGAGTAATGGTTGAACCAGATTATTATATATTTAAAATATCTTAGTTATGGTTCTGTAATCCATTTGTATAGATGGTATTATATAATAATTCTAAACATGTTCATTGTAATCTAAACCCACTGTTTAACCAAAATGTTTGTCAATATGGCTTTACATAATAACTAATATTAAATAACAATAAAAAATGAATTTTTATAACCATTTCATCTCCTAGATGTTAACTAATAACAAGATACATCAATTCTGTATAACCACATTCATCATACATGTTTATCCCAACAAGAATTGATCATTAAAACCAAGAAAGCAAAACTAACCCGAACAATGAAATTGAAACAATTAACCAATAAATATGTTTATAAATGTACATAAAAAGTATATAATAAACTTTTTAAATATATAAAAGGTTCATTAATTATTAATTAGTGAACCTAATTTTACTATTCAGGTCATTAATATCAATAAAATATCACCACCAGACATAAGGTAAGGGATCCTCTCCATTACAATTCTATTCAAGAATGTCATCTATGCAATTACATTTTATAGGTAATACCTAATGATGGAGTATAATTATTTACATACACCATAATTTATTAATGATATATGAAATATTTTAAATCCCATTCCCTCTCATTAATCCCTCTTAATTACACCTGATATCACACATATAATCCGTAAGGAATTCTACCCGAACCACCTTTATTCGTTCGTGTTACTCTATCATTATTTTTACCCAAATGAAGTTTTATTTTCATTTTATTTATAAATTATAAGTTCTATTTATATTATTTAGATGAATTTTTAAATATCAATCCATCATTCTCTTTTAGGGATATACAATCTTTTATGTGATTCCATCTTCGATGCTTCCCAATAAGCAAACTCGTTTTAAGGGAACTTTCAAAAAATTTACCCAATTTAAAGTGAACAATATCCTCTATATTAACCCCGAATATCTTTCTATAATAAGTCTTTACATTTTTAAAACCTTCATGGTTAACTTATTATTTTTAATAAATGATTGTTTCCTTTTTTATTTTAAAAAATCTATTGTATTTTCCTTAAAACGTCACAACAGTGGTTTAATGGTAAAATTTCACAAATACATTTCATACATGTTGTAACTTTTTGCTTATATCACATACTATTATTTATGCCCATTTTACCGTATTAATTTCAATTTATATCCTAACTCATTCCTTCATGGACACTTTAATGCTACCACTTTTGGTTTTTATTTATGTCCTGATTGTGGTGCCCAATTCTTTCCATGGGTAACCCTTATGTTTATATATGATTGATTATGTACGATTATTTATATGGAAATTTTTTTCATGAAATGTAATATGGGTGTTCCCATATAGCACTCTAATGCATTAAGAAATGTTGAATCTCATGAGATGATTCTGTGTGATGGTCTTCCCAGTTAGCCTTGGCTTGTGCTATAATGTGAAATGGTCATGGTGGTTAGACTTGGTTTGTGATACTATCAGAAATGGTATTGTATTTTATCCTTGAATCATAATAAATTCATCTATTATTATTCTTCCACATTTCTATGATTCCATGTTTAAATGATCCCATGTTTTATGAATATGTTACATGCCTTTTTACATACTCATGAAATGCCTTCTATCCTGTGTGCTATTGTTCTTTTTCGCATGGTTATTCCCATAATGGGATTTTAGATCTACCATTTGTTCATGTTATCCGTAGGGTACCCTATAAATATGTAAGGGCTAAAATGATTTTAGGATCTGTTTTTAAATATTATATAAAGAATTATTTTTCCTATTAATTTAGTTTATGTACCTACTCTTCTAAGACACAAGACATTGTGATCCATGGATTTTACTCTGATGTATAATTATGCATAAAATCTTGTAATGTTATTTGAAAAAGGTAAGGGTTTATATAATTCTTATTTGGAATCTTTTAGAGTCAAGGTTTTTAATGGTAAATGAATAAAGATAATTATTCTAGGTTTCCTACATTCATTCTAGTCTTAAAATATTTATCATTGTTTCCGATAGCTATCTCAAAAGAATAATTATTTTATATTTTAGAATTATATGTAAGACAATAATTGATTTACTAGTATCATGGTATTTTTAACTGCATTATCTCTCCTCATATTATAATTGTTTTTTCAAAAACATTTTTATAGGATTTGTTTCATAAGTTGTTTATATAATTAGTGACATCATATTTTTTGTTTTTAGTGGGATAAAAAATATAAATTTTATCAAACATCACATAAAATTGTACTCTAATTTTCTTAAAATTTTTATTTCACTCTTTTTGTTCTATATATGTATTATAATATCCTAGAACAATTCAATCATTTGAATTATGATTAGATATAAAATGGATTTCTTCAGTATTCAAGATATAAAATTTACATCAAATAATATGATTGTTTTTTAAATTTTGTTTTATATTATTCCATAATAGATATGGTATATTTTTAATCTAGGGCATCAAAAAAAATCCATTCCTGAAAGAACATGTTTTGAAAAAATTATCAACCATGAAATAGGTATGAAGACTATATTCATTTAACATATTACCTTGTATATATTTAATTATAATATTGATTGTCACAATGATTCCATTTTATTGAGGTATTATTATAGAATAAAATATATATTTAATACCCAAGTATATGGAAAAAGAATCAACATCATGAATCTCAAACTCTCCTCAATGATCAATTCTCAATGAGATTATTTTAAAATATTTTCCAATTTTAAATAGTTTGAAAACAATTTAAAAAAATATAAAAGGTATCAATTTTGGTTTTACATGATATGAACAAGTAAATATATAACAATTACCTAATAAAACAAAACCAAATTATCTTTCTTCCATGTGTTCTACTCCATATTGTCCAAAAAATCCTTTTGCATATGGTATAATGGTTTAAATGTAGTGAGCTTATTAATATATTTAAAATATTTCGTATGTTTTGTCCTTATTTTTCATGCATCAAATAGTCCATTCTAATCTAATATAATATTGGGAAAATAAAAAACTAAATGTTTCATAGATGACTAAGAGAAAACAAATTTATTTCAATATCCATATCATTTGTTAAAAATACATGATTCATTTATTTTAACAGCTCAATGATAAAATTTTGGTTCAAACCAGGAACTAAGATCCTAATTTGAATAATTTTATATTGATTATGCTCAAAACAGAAGAACATTATCGTTGAATATAGAATATGTATTATTAAGGAAATTATCAATTCTTTATCATATAAAACATTATTATTGAACAATGATTTTGGATATCCAATTGAACAATATCTAATTTTTTTCAATTTAAAATATACCCAAAGGGGACCAGTCCCCCATCTACATTGGATTGTGTATGTAATTATGAAAAGAATTCCAATTTATTCCTTGGGTAGTCACTATCCATATAAAATATTTAACTTATGACTTAATGTATTTTTTTCTTATTAAAATGATGTTGAAAAAAAATAATTTTGGTACACAAATGAAATTGGGCCATTCTATCTTAGTAAAAAAGGATATAAAGATCTAGATCTACATTATTTTATGTAAATTGATCAATATGACTATTAAAAACCAATTAAAAATAATGGAATTATTTTTAATATGGATTTTAGGGTTCCACATGAAATAATTATTAACATAATTAAAATTAATTCCAAAATTAAAACTAGTAATTCTAGATATTTGGTGTCTTTTTGAAATGGGGAAAAATAAATTTTATATAATTGCATCTTTTCACAATAAATTCTTATTCATATTTTTATTTTATACAAAAATTATTTCCACAAATATGATTTAAGTATTCGTATCATTTTTTTATTATACTAGCCTCTCATTAAAATTATTGTACTTCATCATATAGATTTATAATTTTACATTAATTCCTAGTGCAATGTGAAGTTGATATGTTAAATTTATCTTCCAATTCAATGTGATGTTTTAATAGATTATCATTCTCATTTATAATTCCATTTTGAAAACTCATTGAGGATTTTTTATTTTTTACTATAGATTCATATTTCTTCAAAATAATAGAGTATTATGTAACTGATTTACTATTTTAATAATTTAAGAATTAGATATAAGAGAGTAATATGACTATTTCCCTTATTAATTAACCATAAATCGGATATTTTTATTCATTATTGCTGGGTCCTTTTCATAATTATATATATTAGATCTACTGAATTATATATTAATAATCCATTTAACATTATTTCATTCCATTCATTTTCTCCCACAATCATCTTTCAATCGGTACTTCTTTCCATTCTTCTATATTTTTATTTTCTCTTCATTAAGCTATGGGAAATAATGTATGATATATCTGATCTGTGTTCATTCATAAAATATCAATTACTTTACTCTATGAACAATTTTCATGAAATAATTGATATAATTTTTAAATATATTATAATTCATATAAATATTATTGAATCTTCTATCAAGATGTTCTAGTTTTAATTTAGAATCTGAATATTTTGAATCAGTTTATGACCCTCTTCTATCATGATGTTCTAGTTTTATTATAGAATCTGAATATTTTGAATTATTTCATGATCAAACCATGTTATAAAATTTTTTATTTTTAATAGGGATAACTTTGAATTTATCATTCTACGTTTTTTATCATTCCACGATATTTTACTTTATTTTTAATTTTACATTTATATATCATTAGATTCCTAATCAATTATTTTAATGATAGTTTTTTGACATGAGTGGATTTTATGATTATAGTAGAAATTAAATCAATTTTTTTAGTAAAACTATAATACATTTATCAAATGATCAGTTTAAATTGTTGGTTCTCCAAATGAAGCTAAAAATTGACAATTTCAATCATTCGTTCATTCATTTTAGTGATTCTTTCGCAAACATATATAATTAAATTATGAAACATTATCGTATCAGTGTTATATTATACTTTTATATCATTTTTAGTGACTTTATAAGTAAATTAAATTATTTGATACATCATGTAGGTATAATCAACTTGAGAAACATGAATGATTTCAAAATATCTAATACCACATAAAATTGTATTCATCTATATTTAAATGAAATCATATTTATCATCATTATAAGTATCACACATGTATTATTATGCATTAATTTTATAAGGCTTTAATTCTAAATATAAACATTATAATGAATATTCTATAAATATATATTCGTTATTTATTTTCAAAAAACTATAATTTCCACCATTTAAATATAAAGCTCGGTCATTGGGATTTCTAATATGAGTTCATCCATTGGAATCATTGTTAATATAATATTTTTACTCAGTCTTATAGTTTTGTAATATATGTATTCATGTTTAACTCCTCTGATACCAATTTTTTTGTCATAATAATATGAAGACAAAAAATGTGGTTAATTTTTTCCTTCTAAAATTATGAAAAATTAATATATGATCCCACTTTTTTATTTTTAAAGATATGAAGTTGTAATATATTTTGAATGATTATATAGAGGAAAAAAATTAATTATAATAAAATTATATTTATATTGGTTTGTGTCACAAATATCCCCTTTTCTACTCCACCTACACTACCTCAAGGTGCTTTGTGATTTTCAATAATTAGGCCCCCTGATCCAAATACCTCTAAAACTGAGAATGAGTTATTGAAACCATTTATAAGGTTAGGTCAAGTTACAAGGAACCTTGATAGAAATATCTCAACACGAGAATTTCATTCTCTAACATGACTATGTATAATCAAATAAAGCGTCAAGAAATCACGATTTTGTAGTTGATGTAAAGAATAATATTGTCTCAATTGGAGAAAAATATAGGGATATTGGATCTACATCTCCATATAGTAAATTAATTTAGAATGAAAGAATCCAATGTTCTCATAGATAATGATAATCAGAAAAGAATTAAAAAAAATAAAAGAACCAAATTTTTAGAGATGTATAGTGAACAATCAGTATGTGATGAACATGTACTTCTCAAAAGTCTTGCTCTGATATGAACTTCAATGAAAAACATAAAAAGATCAAAAATTGATATAGATAGAGTATCTCAATTTTTGAATTGGAATAGATCAAAACATGAATGTATATAAGGTGTATCTCTTCAGAGAACTAGAGTTTTCATTATTAAAATATACAAATCATGCTTATAAATGAGAATCTTTATTCTCTTCCAGTTAAATAGAATTCGAATATCCTCTTGATAAACTATGAAAATTTTAATCTAAAAAATGTTTAATGAATACCATACAACCCTTAGAAATATAAATTATTTAATACATTGAATAATGTACCATGAAAAGATCTCAAATAACCTTTAAATGATAAAATAAATTTTAGGAAATATTGAAAAAATTGAAGAACTAATAAGAAAATTAAATAATATAAATGACTATTTCAAATATAGTATTTCACTATATAGGGATAATATTGAAATGACTAGTTCAAATTGTATGGATATTTCCAAAACATTACTGGATAAACCATACATTATGTACGTAATAATATTGTAGTTTATTAACTTGCGATTCCAAATCAAAACATTTTGAAATAATCTGGGGTAAAAATGCTATGATACTTGAAAATGTAAGGTTTCATATCCTAACATTCACCTAAAAGGAAGATTTATGAATAATGATTCCAAAATACATTTATGTATCTAGAATCATTAGGAAATTAAAACAATAGGTTAATTTATAACAAATGTTCTTACATAAAAATTAATTATTCCAATAATAATTTTCTATAAAATCACTAAAAGAAAAATTAGCAGTCACTAAAATGTGGTTTTTTGTGAACATAATAATAAATGAGAAATTTATTAAATTTTTGGATTAATAAATTATTAACAGGGATTTCTCTGAAAAAAGTAACTAATGGTTATCTGTACCTCTTCCCTAAATCAATATCATCATCTTCCTCCATATGTAAATATATTGGAACTTCCTTCTAGATTTCATCATTGAATACATAATTGGCATGTTTATTTGGTTTAATCCCTATTAAAAAATAAATATGATAGAAAATTAATCAATTATTGAGTATTATTTATTGTTTTTAAATGTTAATAAATTTATATTATTTCTCATTGTACACCCAATTGAATCTCAAGCACTAAAAATCATGACACATGTTCCCTTCCTTGGTCTCTATCATGTAGGAAACACCTTATTCCATAACATGTTAATGAAATTTGATTGTTAATACATAGAAACATAGAGGGACCTGAATATTCATTTACAATATTTTATCTCTTATTTACATTATGTATTAACTATTGTAAACATTTTTTCCATACCAAAACATGAAATAATCAAATTTTTGTTAATCTATACTCATTACTCTAACTCAATTATCAACTATGATACTAAATTGTGATAACCCAGACTCTGAATACCCGTCATTGTAAAACCCTGGCACCTCTTGGCTGGATCTGGTGCATTACATGTGATATTGGCTTTGTTATAAGGAATGAAAATCCTGAAGGAATGATCAGTATAGTAGTCTAGATGAAATTAGATACATATATGTAACTAAAATTACATTGAAAATGGTTACAAGATACAATACATAAAAAACTAAAAAATTAAACCACATGAACTCAATAAACGATCACCTCTTCATCACCTATTAATAAAAATCAATGAAAGGGGTGAGCTCAAACGCTCAGTAAGGGTCAAAAATAGTGGAATCATTAATACAATAATAATTGAATCATAATCAATTTGACATAATAAATATGTAATGGTGAATAGATGAAATACTGACACTACTAATAAACTGAGAATGAAACTCCATCCATGGATTTTTTCATATTAAAAACATCATGGATAGTAATAAATGATAATGTTTAAAGATAATTCTTATTAATTGGACGTCATGTATCTTTCACATGATCCATAATTCCGTAAAAATGGTTTAGTTATATTGGTTGAAACCCATCTGATTTTTGGAATCAAACTCGAAGGGTTTGTTGCCAAATTGATTTGTCTCATGAGACCTACCGATGCATCGAGGGGATATATAAGGCCCCACCCACCACATCATGTACATATAATTAATTATAAATTGATTAAATACAAGACCAATAGGACTTATTAAAATCCTTATAGTGTAGAGTATAAATATTCATCAATATTTCCATAATTAAAATAACGTTCCAAATAAACCTCGTATGTAAAATGATATATAGTTTAAAAAAAATACATGATATGAGATTATGGATATTTAATATCAATATAATTCTAAATGAAATGTGATCTAAAATGGGAAATAGGTTCACCACATTAGGATTATTATTTTCACAATACAATGTTAGACACAAAAAATAGTAGTTGAGGCAATGTCTCATACCTCAATGTAATGAGACAAATCATATGAAAAGAACATAATAAACCTAAAAATAATAATTTAATAACATGAATATAAAAATATCCATGTTATAATATATCAAATTTATGTACACATATATCACATACAATACATAAGTGGTGAACAATGCAATCCTTAGAGACATTAAAGTGAGATGAGAAACCCCTTACAAACATTTTGGCATGGTAACGAGTGTTATTATGAGGGATTAATGAGAGTTAAAGGGGTATTCCATTATTTATTTTCCACAAGGGATGTACGGGGGGGGGGGTGTAAAAACATACCCCATCATTTGGAATTAAAAATAAAAGAGCACAACATACGAGATATTTTTTAACAAAAGTGGGAGAGAGGATCCCTCACAAAGGAAATATCATTAGATTGAGGACAAATCAGTCAAATATTTATGTGTTATAAATACAAATCCACAAAATATAAGTTGATATACAGTATAAAACTATCACATGTCATTCCCACATATTCATGGAAATACATAACCAATGACATAGATATGTAACTCAATAAATGAAAATTGAGTTAAGATACCCCATACCTTATGCATGAAGGTGTACTTGACTTATTATTTATGACCTGAATAAACAAATTAGTCTTATTAATTAATAAGTCCAGAACCTCTTCTATATGTAAACAATTTATTATAACACTTTTCATTTTATTAAAGAACTTCTTTATTAGTTATAATGATCAATTTCATTTTTCGAGATCGTTTGATTACTTGTTTTTAAAAGATCAATTCAATTATATTCAAGTTCGGATAAATATAAAAAATGGAAGTGGTTGTACAGAAATGAAGTTATATGCCATTTATATTCCATTAGTGAGTGTGAAGATGATTAAATGCTTTTAAATTTAATTTGGTTACATAGAGTGAGGACGAAATATTATATATATATATATATATATAACCTTAGTGACAACCGTTTTGGTTAAACGATGGGTTTGATTATAATGAAAAGGTTTTTCATTATAAATTAATTCAATTTGTACCAAAAGATTACAGAACAAAAAATAAGATATATTACATATATAATAATCGTGTTCAACTATAACACAACTAGTTTCATGACCAGAATTAAGGATTATAATAGAAATTGATAAATTGCTGTCCTCGAATGTGCTAAATTAGCACATCTCAAATGGTGATTTCATTTTTACAAGTAGTGGGTGGGGAACGGATAGAAGATAATGAAATATCACTTTACAAGAAAAAAATTCCAGTACATGTATATTACTAGAGTTATCATACTATTTCAGTGAAGGGAGGTGAGAAAAGGAACCAAAAGAAAAGAACTTAAAATAAATGAAGGAATTGGATAGAGGAGTTTACCTCTTGAGACTTCTTCTTTTGAGAACCTCTTAAAGGGATAATTTTTGGTATTTGGAAGATTATTGGAACTTTTGGATGTGGGGGAGGATCTTAGGGAGATATTTTTGATGGATATTGGCATGGAACAAGGCTTGAGAGGAGTGACGAGAAGGGGGAGTGAAGGGGGTTTTTATAGTTGAGGAGAGAGGAGTTTTCTTAATATTATAATCATAAATTTAATATTACCTATCAAGAAAAAAAATAGTGATTTTTTCATGACCAATAACACTAATATATACATGTGACTTCGAGCCAACTGGGCTTACATCATTAGATCATCATCAATGACTCAATAAATTCCTTATTTATCATTTATCTTAAATTATAGCATTTTTGTATTTATCATAAATATAAGTATTTTAGAAAAATCCCAAAATTTCAACCTGAAATTTTTCAACATGTAGAAGCCAAAAATGAAGTTCATTTTCAGAAAAAATTCTCTAAATATGTTTTATTAAATATTTATTTGAAATAATTATTTAATCAAAAAATATAAACACTTAAAATATTCATCATCATTTTTAAGGTGCCTAAATTAATTTATAAATTCAAGGGAATGGATACCATTCATAAGAGTCATTTTTTTATTCATAAGGGGGGGTTACTATTCATAAGGGTAGGTTACTATTCATAAGGTTACGTCACTAGTCACTAAAAATAAAGTTAATTCTATCAGACTCTAATTATCTTCTTGATAACAACTGTGTATGTCAAATTTTTAAAATTAAAATTGCAGAGCTGGTGAATTTATATTTAGTGGATAGGATATGGATATCTCATATATGTAACCATGTTTTATTCCATATAGTACCATTGATTCATGAAATTTAGGCTATAACAAGAATTTATTTAAGAGAAACATACCATGAAGTGTTTTGGGTGCTACATTTTTCGCTCCTACAGAAATTTTGGCCTCAAAATTTTATGTTTGATATGCACCAAAAAGATGTGGGTTATTAATTTTCATAACATCCTCAGGATCCCATGTTGCTTCATCTATATCCTGGTTTCTCTATAGAACCTTTACTAGAAGTTTTTTATGATTTCTTAATACCTTCTCCCTTGTGTTAATAATCCCGATAGGCTTTTTACAGTATGCCAAATCAGGTTCTAGTTCAATTTCATTATATGTTAGTACATGCGTTGGGTCTGGCATGTATTTCGTTAACAATTATATTTGGAACACATCATGAACTCTGGAGAGATTTGAAAGCATCACTAAATGGTAAGCTACTACTCTAATTCTTTCCAGAATTTCAAATGGTCTGTTGTACCTGGGACTCAGTTTCCCTTTCATAATGAACCTTAAGACAGCTTTCCATGGATATACTTTCAGAAATACATAATCTCTCGCTTGGAATTCCATGTCCTTTCTCTGGTTGTCATCATAACTCTTTTTCCTACTTTGGGTTTCTTTAATATGGGCTTGTATTTTCTTCACCTTTGTCATTGTCAATTCAACAGGTTCTGGGCCTATAAGTTTCCCCTCACCAATGTCGTCCCAACAAGTTGGAGTACAACATCTCTTTCCATATAATGCTTCATATGAATCCATTTTAATACTAGAATGGATACTGTTGTTGTTTAAAATTCCACCAAAAGCAATTATTGATTCTACATACCTTGAAGTCGAAAGAGCATGACCTGAACATAACTTCTATAGTTTGAATAGTCCTTTTATACATTCCATTAGTTTAGGGGTGATAATTTGTACTCATATGAAGCTCAGTATTCAGAGCATTTTGGAGACATTTCCATAATTTTGATGTAAACCGAGGATCTAAATTGGACACAATCCATAGAGGTGCACCATGAAGTCTTACAACTTCATTAATATAGAGACTTTCCAAGAGATTTAGTGGAAAATCCTCTCTTATACGAAGGAAATTTACTGATTTTGTGAGCCGATCAACAATTACCAATATTTCATCGTTCCTTCTATGAATTCTTGGTAGTCAGGTGACAAAATCTGTCGTATTGTTATCCCACTTCTACATAGAAATAGGTAGAGGTTTCATCACTCCTTTGGGATGTTTTCAATCTTCCTTCACTTGTTGACAAACTAGACATCGTGACATGTAGTAAGCAATTTTTCACTTCATATTATCCCACCAAATATATTCCTTCATATCATTATACATCACGGTGATACATGGATGTATATAGACATTTCATCTATGAACATCATTTAATCATTCCCTTTTTTGATCAGGTACTGATGGAATGCATAACCTCTTCCCTAATTTTCGAACTTCTTCTTCATAGATGAAGTCAGAGAGTCTCAAATCCTTAACTACATTAATTTTCATGTGAATATTCTCATAATCATATTGAGATCTTTGTATCTTCTCTAGTAAATATGGTTTAACAATCAATTAAAAGAGGAGTGATTTTCCCCTTCCTTAACAATTCCCATATCCATCTTCTAAAGATCCATGAATATATGATCTCTTTAAATCCTCAATAGAGTATAAAGGCCATGATCTTTCCTACATAATGCATCTTTAACCATATTCGCCTTTCATGGGTTGTAGTGTATTGAACAATTTTAATCTTTGAGTAACATGAGCCATCTTATTTTCCTCATGTTGAGATCATTTTGTGTGAAAATATCTTTGAAACTCTTGTAGTCTGTATAAATCTCACATCTCTCTCTATAGAGATAATGCCTTTATATTTTCATAGCAAAGATTCTAACTTATAACTCGAGATCAATAGTTGGATAATTTTTCCCAAGGGTCTTCAATTGTCTTGATGCATAAGAAATAACTTTATCATTTTACATAAGGACGCAACCTAGTCCATTCTTTTATGCATCACTGTATATTACAAATCCATCACTTCCAGATGGAAGAGTAAAAATTGGAGCATTGACCAATCATCTTTTAAATTCTTTGATGCATTCTGAAAATTATTTTTTCCACACAAACATTACTCATTTACGTGTGAGCTTGGTTAGCGGGTTTTCCAGTTGGGAAAAATACTGAAATAAAGGTCAATAATAACCTGCAAAGCCAATAAAATTGCATACTTATATTATGTTTATTGGCGTGGGACAATCTTGTATTGCCTTTTTCTTCACAGGATCAACTAGGATTCCATATTTAGAGACAATTTGGACTAGAAAAGAAACTAATTGATGCTATAATTCTAACTTGCTAAACTTCCCACATTATTTATTTCATATAAGTGTTCTCATAATCACCCACAAGTCATTCACATGGCCTTCATATCTTTTTGAGTATACGAGGATATCATCGATGAATACCACAATAATGTAATCAAGATATTCCTTGAAAACTCTATTAATTAAATCAATGAAAATAGAGGGTTCATTTTTTTATCCAAATGGCATCACTATAAACCCGTAATGCCCATACCTGGTCCAAAATGCTATCTTAGGAATATCTTCCTTCTTCACATGCAAGTGATGATCTCCGGATCAAAGGTCAATCTTCGAAAAGTATTGATCTCCATTAAGTTGATCAAATAAATATTCAATCTAGGTTTAATGATACTTATACTTTATTATTATAGCATTGATTTCTCTATAATCAATGCAAAGCCTCATGGATCCATCTTTCTTAAGGTAAAAGAGGACAGAGGCTCCACATAGAGAAACACTAGGACGAATGAATAATTTTTCACTAAAATCCAGTATTTGTATCTTTAACTATTCAAATTCTATAGTTTCCATTCTATAGGGAGTCTTTGATATAGTAATTTCATCTCAAATTAAATAAATAGAGAACTCAACTTACTGCCCTGGAGGATGTCTAGGTAAATCCTCTGAAAATACATCAATGTACTCTTGTACCATGTGCACATCTTCAATTTGAATTTTTCATTCATCGCCCAGAGGTATTGGTTTATCTTCCTCAAAAAAATGTATGGAATTTATTAGAGCTACTGGGGGTGGTTCTGGATAAGAATCTAGTGGTGATGTTTTTTCCCTAAAGACAACAGATTCTACACCATTTTCAGAAATTGTAACTTCCTTCTACTTAAAATAAATATTTTCATCATAATTTGACAACCAATATATAATGAGAATTATATCAAAATTTAGTCATTGGTATTATTATAAGGTTAGCAATGAAATCATGTTTTGGTGTCTGGAGGGGGACCGGTCGATGTTCCTTTGTTTTAATGACACATATTCAAAGAGTTCTGACTAACAACTCATTTATTTAATCAAATTGGACATATCTAATTTTCTTGGAAAACTGGGAAGATATGAATGAATGCGATGATCCAGAATCAAATAAATTGGTTGATATGTTTGAGGAAACAATTAAAGTACCTTCCACTGTATCAATTATGAATTTCAACCCATGCAGTTGTAATCGCATAGGGTCTCCTTTTTTCTATTGGAAATTTCCAGGGCATGTTTCCTTGGAGCATAGGACATTCGTTTTAATAGTGTCACATTTCTCTACAATTGTAGAATTGAATATCATTGAATTGTTTCTTCGACATTCATTCATCAGATCGATGACCCTTTTCTCTACAATTATAGCAGACTCCCATGCCTTTCAATTATTTCCTGAGATAATTCTTTACAAAGTTCTCACATAATAGGAATAGCTTTATTACCATTCTCTTCTTTGGTACTTATCCTTTTCCTTTGTTATCATAGTACTAATTCTTATCTTGGTTTCCTTTGAAAAGATTTGATCTAGAAAATTCATTCTATGTTTTGATAGTACTTGATAAAATTTAATCATATGATGAAAATGATTGAGAATCCAATTCCCTTTGAAAACAAGGCTTAAGACCTTCAATAAAATGATCAATATTGTCTGGAGATTCACATATGTAATCTATGGCATACCTAGACAGCCCTGTTAAAGTAGCCTCAAACTCTATAACAATGTCTTCTTCACATTGTATTAAGATAAGAAATTTCATCTTTATTTCAGTTTGTTGCTCACATGGGAAATATTTTTTGAATAATATTTCCTTAAAAGTCATCCATTCAATATCTTCTATTTCTTCTTACTTCGTGATTTTTGAAATCATGTACCACCATTGATCACTGTCACCCATGAGAAAATACACTTCCAATATGCCCTTTTCATTTTAATTGCATATTAATACCATGAATATCATTTCAAGGGATTTGATCCATTTCTCATTAACCACTAGGTTAGTAGTCCCGCTAAAAGATGGGTGCTTCTTACGTATGAATTGATTCAATACAAGTGTGGAATGGTTATTCGTAACAAATTGAGTAAGTTGTCCCAATATGGTAGTGATCTGATCTACTCCATCGTTGAATCTGTTGACTTGCTCAGTAGGTATATCCCTACCTTTCCCAAGAGCATTGATCCCCCTTCTTCCGTTACACACAATTTTTAAATAATGAGATACTCTAGATTAGTTTATGAATCTCAAATAGAAAATCACTCAACATAGATTGAAATTTGAGGCATATCTAAACTTATAAACATGGTTTCTCTGAGGAAAAATTTACATTAATCTCCTTCATAATGGCTTTTAATGGAAATTTGAATTATCATAAGAATATCCCCCGGGAGTTTCATAACCAAGAGTGTAGAAAAGATCATTTTCATGCACCATTTCTCATTCGAGTCTAACTCAAGGTATTGATTTCGGGTTTTACCCCTAGATACATTTGTGCTAGAGCCGCCTCTACCTTCTTGTATCCAGAAAGGGACGTATTTCTTAAAATACTAAAATAATATATTTCATACCAAATTACCAGGAATTTCTAGTATGTCTATCCTCAATTACTACATTATGGATTTTTTACCTACTATACATCTCCTACTCTAGTTTAAATGTTTTCTACTAAACTTTCTCTAATACCAACTGTAACATCCCGACCCCTCTAGGCTGGAGCTTGTGCATTACTTGTGATATTGGCATGGTTAGAAGGAATGAAAATATAGAATTAATGAAATTTGTAGTAGTATTAAAGAAACTAGGTACATAGATGTAACTCAAATTAAATTGTAAAAGGTTATAAAATACAATACATAACAAAAAATTAAAACTGAAACTAGAGGAACTCAATAAACGATCACCTATTCATCACCTATTGATGGAATATAATGAATGGGGTGAGCTAAAATGTTCAGTAAGGGTTAAAAATAGTGGAAGAATGAATACAATAATATGTGAATCATAATCAATATGACATAACCAATATGGCATGGTGAATAGATGAAAAACTCACACCATTAATAAACTGAGAATGAAAATACATCCATAGATTTTGTTATAGTGAAAACCACATGGATAGTAATTACTGATAATGAATAAAGTGAATTCATATTAATTGGATGTCATTTATCTAGAACATAAACCATAATACCATAAAAACAGTTTAGTTCTTTGTGTAGAACTCCGTCTGATTTTTGGAAACAAACTCAAAGGATTTGTCACCAAACTGATTTGTCTTAGGAGACCTACAGATTAAAAAGCGGGGATATAGCGGGTCCCACCTGCCACTACATGTAAAAATCATTCTTTACACATTGATTCAATACAAGAGATATATTCCTTTTCAATATCCATAAAGAGTAGTGTAAACAGATTCATCAATATTTCTATAATTAAAATAACTTTACAAATAAACATCGTATGTAAAATGGTATACAGTTTAGACAAAAAACATATACATGATATGAGATTATGGATATTTAATATAATAATTATTTCAAATGAAAAGTTATCTCAAATTGGCAGTAGGTACACCACATAATGATTATTTGGTGCACAATACAATGTTAGTCACAATAAAATAGTAGTTGAGGCAAAGTCTCTTACCAAAATGTAATACGTCGAAACATACGACCAGAATATAATAACCCTCGAATGAATCATTTAATAACATGAATATAAATAGAACCATGTTATTACATATCAACTGTTTGTACACATATATCACATACAATAAATAAGTGGCGAATAATGATAAGCTCAAAGAAATACAAGTGAGATGAGAAACCCCTTACAAACATTTCAGCATGGTAATGAGTGTTATTGCGAGGGATTAATGAGAGGTAAATGGGTATTCCATTATTTATATTTTACAAGGGATGTATGAGGGAGGTTCGGAAACATACCCTATAATTATGAATTAAAAATAAAAGAGCACAACATAGGGGAGATTTTTGAACAAAAGTGAGAGAGATGATCCCTTACAAAGAATGTATCATTAGATTGAAGAAACCATTAGTGATATATTTATGTGTGACAAATAAAAATACACAAAATATAAGTGGATATAAAGTATAAAAAAATCATGGGTTATTCACTTATATTCTTGGAAGGAAAAAATGACATAGATGTGTAACTCAATAAATTGAAATTGAGTTAATATATCCCTTACCTTATGCTTGACTGTGTTCTTGACTAGTTATTTAAAACCTGAATAAAAAAATTATGCTTATTAATACATAATTTTAGATCTTCATCTATGTGTAAATCATTTATTATAACCCTTTTTAGTTCATTCAAGGCCTTTTTGATTAGTTATAATGTTCAATTTCGTTTTTCGGGCACGTTTGATTACTTGTTTCTATAAGATTTGTTCACTTATATTCATGTTTGTATAAATATGAAAGATGGAAGTGGTTGTCTAGAAATGATGTTATATACCATTAGTGAACTTGCGTGAGATTAAATGGTTTTAAATTTATTTTTTTAACTTAAAGTGAGGTCGAATTATTTCATATATATAACCTTCATGACAACCGTTTTGGTTAAATGGTGGGTTTGATTACGATGGACATGTTTTGCTTTAAAAAAATACCATTTGTACCAAATTATTTCAGAACAAAAAATAGGATATATTCCATATATAATAATCTGGTTCAACCATAACAAAAATGGTTTCAGGAACACAATTAAATATTATAATAGAAA
This sequence comes from Viscum album, assembly GCA_963277665.1. Classification (NCBI taxonomy): domain Eukaryota; kingdom Viridiplantae; phylum Streptophyta; class Magnoliopsida; order Santalales; family Viscaceae; genus Viscum; species Viscum album. The sequence continues at coordinate 1,414,170,094 of OY728123.1, forward strand.
TTGATAAATTGTTGTCCTTGAATGTGCTAAATTAGCACATCTCAAACGGTGCTTTCATTTCGTCCAAATAAAAGATGGGGAAAGGAGAGAAGATAATGAAATATCCCATTAGAATAAAGGAAATTCAGTACATGTATGTTACTGGAATTATTATACTATTTGTGTGATGGGAGGTGAGGAAAGAAACAAAAAAAATAACTTAAATGAAATGAAGGAATTGGAAAGAAATGATTACCTCTTGAGACTTCCTTCTTTGAGAACATCATATGGGGAGAGGTTTTGGAATTACGAAGAGGCTAGGAGCATTTGGAAATGAAGGGGAATCTTGGGGAGATATTTGGGCAGAATATTGGCAAGGCACAAGGCTTTATAAGAGTGAAGAGAAGAGGGAGGGAAGCGGGATTTTTATTGGGGAGGAGAGAGAAGTTTTCTTAATATTATATCCACTAATTTATTATTTTCACTCAAGACTACCAATAGTGACTATTCCATGACCAAGAACAGAAATATAAGCATGTTACTAAAATCCAATACGGCTTACATCAGCAGATCATCATAAATGACTCAGTAATTCCTTATTTAGCATTTATCGTAAATTATCGCATTTTACTCTTCATTAAAACTTGAAGTATTTCAGAACAGTCCCAAAATTTCACCCTAACCATTTTTCGACATGTAGAATCCAAAAATGAAGTCCATTTTTTAAAAAAATATTCTAAATATGATTAATTAATTATTTAATTAAAATAATTATTTAATCAAAAATTATAAACACCTAAAATATTCATCTTCATTTTAAGGTGCCTAAATTCATTTATACATTCCAAGGATTGGATACCATTCATAAGAGACACATTACTATTTATTTGGGTAAGTTAATATTCACAAGGGTAGGTTAATTTTTATAAGGGTATGTTAATATTCATCGAAAATTACGTTAATTATATCAGACTCTAATTATCATCTTGATCACAACGGTGTATATCAGATTATTAAAATTCAAATTGCAGAGCTGTAAAATTCATGTTTAATGGCTAGGTTATGGATATATCTTATATGTAACCATGTTTTGTTCTATTTAAGCTCAGTGGTTATTGAAATTTAGGCTATAACTAGAATTTATTTAATAGAAACATACCATAAAGTGTTTGGGGTGCTACACTCATAGGCTAGTTGTGATAATTGGATGTGATCCCACAAAACCTTACTCTAATATGTCATACATTTTTATCTATCCATGAGAATATAATAACATAAAAATTAGAGTCACTTCCCATAGAATATGTTTATTGAAAAAAGAATAGATGAAAAGATACAACGTAACTCTATATAATAAATAAATAAAATTACAATAATAGATAATCACAACAGAATAATCAAGTGATATAAATGACTGAAACACTTTCATTATCGAAAATACTAAAGAATCCCTCAGTGGTGTCCATGAACCCCAAAATTCTCCATATAATCTCTTCAAGTGAGAAATATAATACTCGATGACCAAAGAGCTCATACAGAACTAAAAAATAGGATATTAATACATATGTTAAGCATGTAATATATGAAATGGAGGATCCACCCTGATACATCAAGTGAAAAACGAAAAATAATAATATCATTTATTGTGAATAAATGAAAGAAAATAAACAAATATTTATGTAATGGTATTTCCCATCCTTAGAATGGCTCACATACCAAGTAGAAGATGTAACACCCCAAGATTTTATAGTGTGTTATTTCTTTAAAATAATTCAATAACTTTCACTACACGCAACACCAAGTTCAATCACACCATGACTTACCAAACAAGCCGTTAAAAAGAGGTTATGAATAGTATTAGATAAATTTTAATGTTTATATAATCCTTATAATTTTAGAATCCATATTTTGAGTTTCTTAGTCATAATGCAAGAATAGATTCATTTTCAGTATTGCACTTTTATCAACTTTTGATAGTGAAACCTTTTTGAATACAATATTTTAAACTTTTTGACTAAATGGAGACATCAAAAAATTTAAAATGAAACATCCCAAGCTTCCACGGTACGCTTTCCTTTGAATAAAACAGTAGCGTGTGCTGTACGCAACATCGAGTTTTAACACACACCACAACCGATCAAACTAGCCGTTATGAATAGTAATACCTAAATTTTGAAATTATATATATTTTATATTTTTAAATGGACTTCATTTTTGGATTTGGAAATTCGAATTTAGCCTAAGGTGAAATTTTGGTACTTTTCAGATAACTTTCATATTTTGATGAATAGTGAAAATTACTAAATTTTAATTAAAAACAACTTTTTTAATCAAAATAATTAATAGTGATAAATTATGAATTTGAGTGGTTTCAAAGTATATTTAGAATATATTTTTAAAATTTAATATAATTTTGGTCATTAGACATAATTTTACAATTAAACCGAACATAAACAAGTGTCAATCTTTTGATAGTTATTATCTCGTAAAAACACGCTTTTTGTTTTGACAGCGGGAATTAATTTTAAATTAATTTCTGCCACTTATGTGTTTTGAATTTAGGAAAATGGATTCCATATTTGGAATCATGATTTTCAAATTGTGTAAATAGGTAACTTTTATTTTTAGACATTTTGAATAATTACTCCGGTAAATATTTTATTTACCATGGTTAAGGGTAAATCCGGTAAATAAGGGTTAAACAAATAATATTATAATAATACTAAATTACCCTAAAACGTGTCTTAACCCTATTGTTTGATACATGGTCGACCATGGGAATCTTTTTGTCAATTTTGGGACCCCATGGATCCACTTGTAAGTGATAATGACACTTTATTTTAATTAAGTCAAAATGAATACAAAAATGACACAAGCATATATCTTTTAGAAAAACAATTGTTACATAGGGTTATATAAGTTTGATTTTAGATTATAAATATTCATTAGAAAGCTAAAAAGATTTCCTACATAATTATATTTTATTTATAATTTTTAGACCTTAAATAATTTATTTTATTTATAACACATTGATGATGCAGTAATTACTATAATAGTGAAAAATTAAAATAATTGATATTATAAATACCCAAAAAAATATAATATGAAACTTTTAATGAATTAAACTAATTTTATTGGATAATATTATATATTAGGATTGATTTAACTGACTGTTTTAGAAGTAATCAATCTGTTATGAGTTTCACAAAAAATCAACTATTGAATAGTGTCAAAATTGACATAAAAGAGTTCTTAAAACAAATATTATATTATTAATTGATATTAAATTCCTAAAAATCTAAGGTTCGGCCAAGAGACTTATATAAGGACAGGTTAATCATTAATGGACCACTTGGTGGTCGCTTGGATGTATATAGTAAGTTTATTAACCATATTATATAAAAATACAAAGAGACATTGTAAAAGTGAAACTAAGTAACTTAGAGTTAATACTTAAAGATAAGGTTAATATAAGTACCCAAACCTGTCTAATATCTATTGGTTGAGTGGTTTTCGACCTATCCCCACATTAACCTTTTAATAATCAACTTTGGAGCCATTAGAAACCGAATATGAATTTATTATAAATTAATATTTCTAGCTTTTCCAAAGGTGCCCCTCACCCCTCTTATAAAAGGGCACTCCTCCTTCTCATTTCTTCACACCTTCAAAGCCTTTTGGTTCGGACAAACTCTGCCCAAATACTCTACCAACATCCCTAAATACAACCTAGAGGCCTTAGTTTGATCATAAAGCCAACCTATGGAGCCCTTTTGATCAAATCAAAAGGAAGAACCCGAAGAAGAGGTAATGATTTCACCACCCTTTTCTAAGTTCCTTTCTTCTTCCACTTCCTCTTTCTTTGTTCTTACCATTCTAAAATAATAACTCCAGTATCTTACATATACTGTGATGTTATTATAAATATGGTACAACCATATTCAGTATTCTATCCACCCTTTGAATAACATGTCACCATACGTGCGTACGAACGGCTTACCGTCTCCACGTCGTGGTGTAATTGTTATTCAATTTATTATTATTTGGATGAGTATAATAATGATGTGTAACTCATTTAAATAATAAATATAACATGTTAATGATTCTTTATATATTATATACCATCCATTTATATATTATTTTAATATCAAAAGAATGATATTGTCGCTCGTGCGTACGTACGGACTACCGTCTCCACGAACGTGATGAGATTCATTCTCCATCGTATCCATTCAAGTATAATTTTCATTTGAAGATTTAAAAATGATGTTTAAGGACTTGATATCATTCTGTATATTAATAATATACAACCTATCCTTTACAAACATGTCTTACGTAACAAAACATATAAAAGAAAACAAGTAAGTTAACACCCGAAACGACGATAATTCTAAGATATTATTAACAAATCAATGTTAAAAAATCATATATGATATCATATTAATATATATGATTCTTGTATAATTTAATAACAACTATTTCACAACTATACAGGAGGTTAACCTACCCCAACCAAGGAAAAGTACAAGGTAAGGGTTATTTCACAATCTCTTCATTATCCGAGGTTGTTTATATGTAATAATCTACTGGGATCTCTTTATCATCCACATCCATGTTTCTTAAAAATGTATTTCAAAACATTTTTACTATTTACTAGAAAATGAGTTAAAGTCATTTATACCCTTTTTGACTTTTATAAGTGGTTTATAGAGGAATCTTTCCGTCATTTTCAAAATAAGGTCCTTTTTAACCTTTTCGACAAAATTACGGTAAGAATGTTTTTTTAACTTATATGGTGGGTGCGGTTATTTTCCGCCATTATAAAATCTTCAAAGATTTCCATTACAATCTTATAAGAATTTTTTTCAAAGTAAATGTTTTATTTTATAAATATGTGATTTTTAAATGATTTCAAAAAATAGATATTTCTCTCAAATACATGAAAACCCAGTGCAAATGTATACGTATTTAATGCAAGATTAAAAATGTTTTCAGAAAACCTGACTCTCGAGTTTGGTAGACAGGAAGGGATTGGGAGTGGACCCATCATGGCCTGTAATTAGTCGAGTAGTCTCAGAATTAGTTATTTTGTTTTCAGAAGCTTGCATAATATTTTCAGAAAAGCACTGAAGTATATTTGAGAAAATTTAAACGTAAGTATCTTCTAAAAAAATGCATCGGTAGGTCTCATGAGACAAACTAGTGTCTTGGCACAAGGCCTTGACAAAATCTTATTTGTAGTCTTGGCACGAGGCCTTGGCTATGTGGTTATGATAGTCTGGCATTATGCATTCCATCATTATGAAAGTGGTTATTGATTTTTCATGTGATTATTCGATTAGTAGAATAACCATGTGAATAAGTAAATGGAATTATTTCATTTTATTTATGCCATACTATGTTGAAAGTTCAAGTTTTAAAGGCTTTTGTTTTAGTTATACATTGCCTTAAATGTTTATTCTTATTTATGAAAGTTTCTGCTATATTGTTATCCTTACTGGGCATTTGAGCTCACCCCTTTTCTATGTTTTATGTTTCCCAGGAAGTGAAGAAGTAAATTATGAATGACCTGCAGGGATATTATGTGGGGATATTAGTGTGGATTATGGAGACAATATGTTGTTGTAGTAGTTTTTCGTTTAATGATGTAATATAAACCTTATGAATATATCTAGTGTTTCCAAGGCTACTAAACCAATCGGTCTTTCGAGATTTGATCTTTCTTGTGATCATGCCAATGTTACGAAGTAATGCACCGACTCTGGGTAGCTGGGGTCGGGGCGTTACAGTTGGTATCAGAGGAAGTTTAGTACAAACCTTGGAAGCTAGATTTAGATAAACTCTGATTAGAGCACGTAGACCTAAGATTAACATTGAGGATTAGTATAGAAGAACTTCCTAGAATTTTGGTATTGTAGAGATTTTGTGAGTTTTCCAAGAAATACATCCCTGTCTGGATACGAGCAGGTAGAGGCGGCTCTGGCACAGATGTACCTAGGGGTAAAACCCGAAAACACCGCTTTGAGCTAGACTCGAACGGGAACTGGTGCACGACAACGGGCCTTGCTGCACTCTTGGTTACGACACTCCCGGGGGATATGCTTAGGATAACTCTCATTTTCTTTACAAATCATTTTGAAGGGTTTATGAGTATATACTTCCTTAAAGAAAAAATTCTTATGATTATGGATTATATCCATAAATAGTTCAATTTATGTTAAGTGTTTTATAAGTATGGGATTTTGTATTTTGATACATAAAATAATCTAGTTTATGCCATTGTTTAGAAATGGCGCCCAGTAGAAGGAATGAGAACTCCATAAATACACATGATTCAAAGAGAAGGAAGGATCATATCTTTCATGGTCTTAAGCTAGAATTTATAAGAGAAATAGTCTCCCATGTATTATCATCATATGAAGAAATAATATCATGTGTTGATAAGAAAAGTAAAGAGTTTACTGAGTCCCATGGCTTTGAAGGGAATCAAGAGAAGAAAAGGATGGAAGAGAGAAAGATGGATAAAGGGAAAAGGTAAAAGAAGAATTTTCCCATATGTGGTAACTGTGGAAAGAAACACCCTGGAACTTGCCAGAAAGGAATGGGAGTTTGTTATAAGTGTGGAGGAAAAGGGCACAAAGTACGTGACTGCAAGGGTATGAAAATGGTTTTAAATGTACAATGCTTCATTTGAAAGGAGTTTGGACACTACGCGAACCTATGTCCCAGTCATCGGACTATGCCACAAATGATGTTATTGGATAATAATCAAGTTATGATACTACCACAGATGAAGAGGAATGATTAGAATTCTTATGTTGATTATGTCAATTGAGGGTTGTATCAACAATGTACTTGTTACAATAATCATGGAGTATATAAGGATTGTACTGCAGTACTATTTCATTAAGGACTTGAGATTGTGTGGAACAAAGAAAAGTGACTCAATAGCAGGATAAATTTTTGGAAAATATATGGTTGAGAGAATGATAAATCATAATATAGTTCTGATACTGAGGTAGTGATTTTGGAATAATATGTGATTGTTTTGGATAAATTATATTGGATATTCTTGACTACCCTGGAACTGATTAATGATTTGTATATTCCATCATTGTTGGGGTTTAAAACATTTTTGGATTAATAATGTATATCCAGCTTTCTATATGGAATAAGGGAGCATGAATGTAATCAATAAGGAATATGGTAATTAAGGATGTTTCGGTGTATTAAAAGAATACATGATGAAGGTATTCATATGCTATTACTGGGTAAAAAGGTTCTACATTATGTTTACCTTACTTATAAATGTTGGACTGTAAGTTTGGATAGAAGTATTTTGGATAGATCTAGTTTGGATTATTTTGGATTGCCATAAAAGGACAACCCGGAGGTCGGGCGGCAACCCGTCGAGTCCGGCAAGGCTGCGAGACTTGAACCCGCAACCGAAGGGCGACAAGGGTGTATCACCTACCACTGGCCCACGAGATGTCCTGGATTAAATAATGTAGTTTTTATTAAAAGATCTTGTAGATGAATTATAAATTCGTTTATTTTGGAACCCTATACGAATAGTGTAAATAGAATTTTTTTTACATTCTATTATCTTTTAGAGTGAAAGATGAGTTTGTGGTAGAAATTTATTAATGGATAAAACTCTAATTATAAAGTAAGTATATCTCCTTATGATCTTAGCCAATCTCATAAATAAATTCCTCAATATTAAGAAAAGAAACCTAGAACAAAAATGTTTTCCTAGATGGTACCTTAAATCATCACTAATTTATGGCTTTGGGATTGTTGGCCTTTTCATAGCCATGTTCTCTACCACTCTCCATCAGATAAATGATGGTTAGATTTTTCTTCCATATCCATATTTTCCTACATGGAACCCTAGTATGTGTTATTTTCGATAATCTTCATACTTTTGACTCTTTATTTTAAATAGAGGCCTCGTTAATTCATTTTTCGATGTGGGATTTCAACTAAGATATTTTGAAACGTCAAAAATGTGTTATCCCAATACCCTATATTTTGTTGAACCGATGGTACTTCAAATCATCATAGATTGATGAGTTTAAGGACCTCAATTATACACTTGTTTGTGATTGATGACCTCAATCACTACATATAAATATTTACGTTTTTCCTCCGATTATATGTCTCTAATTGCCACCAATGTTCTCCTAATCAAGATCATAATTTGGTGGTGACCCTTTCATTTCTCTTTTCCTCATATTAAAACTAAATTTTAGTAACCCAATTTCTGATGTGGGTTTTCCCACAAATATATTATCTATTTTCAACCTTTTATTTTCGAAGAACAATTTCAAATTGCGAGGACGCAATTTATTGAAGGAGGGGAGAATGTAACACCCCAAGATTTTATAGTGTGTTATTTCTTTAAAATAATTCAATAACTTTCACTACACGCAACACCAAGTTCAATCACACCATGACTTACCAAACAAGCCGTTCAAAAGAGGTTATGAATAGTATTAGATAAATTTTAATGTTTATATAATCCTTATAATTATAGAATCCATATTATGAGTTTCTTAGTCATAATGCAAGAACAAATTCATTTTCAGTATTGCACTTTTATCAACTTTTGATAGTGAAACCTTTTTGAATACAATATTTTAAACTTTTTGACTAAATGGAGACATCAAAAAATTTAAAATGAAACATCCCAAGCTTCCACGGTACGCTTTCCTTTGAATAAAACAGTAGCGTGTGCTGTACGCAACATCGAGTTTTAACACACACCACAACCGATCAAACTAGCCGTTATGAATAGTAATACCTAAATTTTGAAATTATATATATTTTATATTTTGAAATGGACTTCATTTTTGGATTCGGAATATCGAATTTAGCCTAAGGTGAAAGTTTGGTACTTTTTGGATAACTTTCATATTTTGATGAATAGTGAAAATTACTAAATTTTAATTAAAAACAACTTTTTTAATAAAAATAATTAATAGTGATAAATTATGAATTTGAGTGGTTTCAAAGTATATTTAGAATATATTTTTACAATTTAATAGAATTTTGGTCATTAGACATAATTTTACAATTAAACCGAACATAAACAAGTGTCAATCTTTTGATAGTTATTATCTCGTAAAAACACGCTTTTTGTTTTGACAGCGGGAATTAATTTTAAATTAATTTCTGCCACTTCTGTGTTTTGAATTTAGGAAAATGGATTCCATATTTGGAATCAGGATGTTCAAATTGTGTAAATAGGTAACTTTTATTTTTAGACATTTTGAATAATTACTGCGGTAAATATTTTATTTACCATGGTTAATGGTAAATCCGGTAAATAAGGGTTAAACAAATAATATTATAATAAAACTAAATTACCCTAAAACGTGTCTTAACCCTATTGGTTGATACATGGTCGACCATGGGCATCTTTGTGTCAATTTTGGGACCCCATGGATCCACTTGTAAGTGATAATGACACTTTATTTTAATTAAGTCAAAATGAATACAAAAATGACACAAGCATATATCTTTTAGAAAAACAATTGTTACATAGGGTTATATAAGTTGGATTTTAGATTATAAATATTCATTAGAAAGCTAAAAAGCTTTCCTACATAATTATATTTTATTTATAATTTTTAGACATTAAATAAGTTATTTTAGTTATGACACAATGATGATGCAGTAATTACTATAATAGTGAAAAATTAAAATAATTGATATTATAAATACCCAAAAAAATATAATATGAAACTTTTAATGAATTAAACTAATTTTATAGGATAATATGATATATTAGGATTGATGTAATTGACTTTTTTAGAAGTAATCAATCTGTTATGAGTTTCACAAAAATCAACTATTGAATAGTGTCAAAATTGACATAAAAGAGTTCTTAAAACAAATATTATATTATTAATTGATATTAAATTCCTAAAAATCTAAGGTTCGGCCAAGAGACTTATATAAGGACAGGTTAATCATTAATGGACCACTTGGTGGTCGCTTGGATGTATATAGTAAGTTTATTAACCATATTATATAAAAATACAAAGAGACATTGTAAAAGTGAAACTAATTAACTTAGAGTTAATACTAAAAGATAAGGTTAATATAAGTACCCAAACCTTTCTAATATCTATTGGTTGAGTGGTTTTCGACCTATCCCCACCTTAAACTTTTAATAATCAACTTTGGAGCCATTAGAAACCGAATATGAATTTATTATAAATTAATATTTCTAGCTTTTCCAAAGGTGCCCCTCACCCCTCTTATAAAAGGGAACTCGTCCTTCTCATTTCTTCACACCTTCAAAGCCTTTTGGTTCAGCCAAACTCTGCCCAAATACTCTCCCAACATCCCTCACGACAACCTATAGGCCTTAGTTTGATCAGAAAGCCAACCTAAGGAGCCCTTTTGATCAAATCAAAAGGAAGAACCCGAAGACGAGGTAATGATTTCACCACCCTTTTCTATGTACCTTTCTTCTTCAACTTCCTCTTTCTTTGTTCTTACCATTCTAAAATAATAACTCCAGTATCTTACATATACTGTGATGTTATTATAAATATGGTACGACCATATTCAGTATTCTATCCACCCTTTGAATAACATGTCACCATACGTGCGTACGAACGACTTACCGTCTCCACGTCGTGGTGTAATTGTTATTCAATTTATTATTATTTGGATGGGTATAATAATGATGTGTAACTCATGTAAATAATAAATATAACATGTTAATGATTCTGTATATATGATATACCATCCATTTATATATTATTTTAATATCAAAAGAATGATATTGTCGCTCGTGCGTACGTACGGACTACCGTCTCCACGAACGCGATGAGATTCATTCTCCATCGTATCCATTCAAGTATAATTATCATTTGAAGATTTAAAAATGATGTTTAAGGACATGATATCATTCTGGATATGAATAATATACATCCTATCCTTTACAAACAAGTCTTATGTAACAAAACATATAAAAGAAAACAAGTAAGTTAACACCCGAAACGACGATAATTCTAAGATATTATTAACAAATCAATGTTAAAAGATCATATATGATATCATATTAATATATATGATTCTTGTATAATTTAATAACAAATATTTCACCATTATACAGGAGGTTAACCTACCCCAACCAAGGAAAAGTACAAGGTAAGGGTTATTTCACAATCTCTTCATTATCCGAGGTTGTTTATATGTAATAATCTACTGGGATCTCTTTATCATCCACATCCATGTTTCTTAAAAATGTATTCCAAAACATTTTTACTATTTACTAGAATATGAGTTAAAGTCATTTATACCCTTTTTGTCTTTTATAAGTGGTTTATAGAGGAATCGTTCTGTCATTTTCAAAATAAGGTCCTTTTTAACCTTTTCGACAGAATTACGGTAAGAATGTTTTTTTAACTTATATGGCGGGTGCGGTTATTTTCCGCCATTATAAAATTTCCATGAAAAAAAGGATAGGCCGACCAGTGCAGAAAATGTTGAAGTGAGGCGACACGCTGTGGAAGCACGCCATGAAGGAAGGTTGTAGCTTCTAGTCATGGATACGGGTAGACTTGGGCCTGTAGGTACATTGTGGGCCAGTCTGGGTGAACCAACAATGTTGTGTGGCGCCATTCTTCGCTGCTGCAGATCTAGGCAGTGCACTATGGTAGAACGCCACGGATGAGGGTCGTGTCTTCTAGCACTGGTGAAGGGTTGACCCGCTCCCACATGAACTTAATGTGTGGGTCCACTAGGACCGTCTAGAAGGTGCGACGACAACTAGTGTTGTGGCTTTGAATACCCGTACATCAAAAGACATACGAGAGGGGAGAGGACCCCCCGCGCTCGGCCAGTGGGCCGAGCATTTACGTGGCTCGGTGTGCCATGCCAAGCGGGGTGGGTCGGGAAGGTCCAGGCCCAGTCGTACCATGTCGAGCCCTTCCCCCTTCGGGCGGGGCCCAATAGGCCGGGTCGGGTTGGTGAGAGTAGGTCGGACCGTACTTGTACCCATTTTTCCTAGTTACACTTAAACATGCGTATCTCCAAAACTGGACATTCATTGGATGAACCGTCTACAGTACCATAACCCTTAGGACGAAGCAATCATTTTCAGATACATCAAGAGATACTCAGAGAATGTTGATGTTTGGCCAGGTTGAATCTTACCAGAATCCAAACCCGTCCCTCAGAACTAAAATTTCTATAATTTCAGACCAAACATCTGGTTGACGAGTCATCTATTGTGATGGAACCCTTATGACCGCGCAGAAAATTGGGTTACTTAATTAAAGGAATTCATTCCATTTGAAATATGATCGATGGATTTAGGAGTGGCTCTCCCTAGCACGCTACTAGAGGAACCCTGCGACTGTCTGAGACCTAAAGTCTTATGACATTAGACTCTGTGTGACTCGACGACCCTGTGATAAGCACCTATATGTGAATTTGTATTACCATGGTGGTGAGAGGCTCTATGTGTCCCGGCAGACCCATGATACTCGACAGGAGGAGTACCTCAGCATGCCATAGTGGGGATCATCTCTTTGTGACTGTGCATACCCATAGTACGTGATGGGGAGGAGTACCTAAGAACATCAAGGTTAGTGGGAAGATCATCTCTGTGACTTGGCATGCCCACTATATTCGATATAGGAGAAGTTCTCCAGCAGCCGAGGTGTTCGATGATGTGACTAATGATGCTACATTTAATACCCTAGAATGTACCATGTGTGAGATGTATTTTTCTTTGTACTTTGTGATTGACATAATGTTTTGTGGTTTTTAATTTGTGGGATTCCGAGAGACCTTCGTGATTCTTGGGGTCCCTACTAGGTATTGTTATACTCACCCTACATGATCTTCACCCAAACCTTGTTTCGTCTTGTACAAATGATGAGAATCTTTGACTGTGTCTCGAGAAGATAGTACATGAAGGTGTACAGATAATATCATTGGACGTGGAAAGCCGCAATGCCAAGATGTACCTGCCCTTTATGTAGGATCCTTAGCGGACAACCTCAGGAGATGTTTTACCTTTTTGTAGTATTTCCATTTCAGTTGGGCTTGTATTTTGGTCCCACAACTTTAGTACATACCTTTACACTCTATGGTGGTGTTGATTTGTGTTTGAACCTTTCTCCTTCTGCTTTGGTTTACTTGTGGGCAATGTGCCCTATCTGTATGTGTATAGGTTATGAGGAAATGACTTCCCGTTTTAGGGAAATTCCATTGTAGTGCTAGTCACTAACCCATAGCCAATGGATGGTGGTCTTAGAGTAGTAATGGAATGGGACATGGGGGACAGTTCATGAAAGGAACCATGGCCCACACTTCTGGATTTAGTAAAACAAAAATTAATATGTTTTTTTAAATAAATGAAACTATATAGTTCATCTTACATATGAGGATATTTTCGGCTCTATGATTTGGATAAAAAGGACGACTAATAAAAATTATAAATGATAAATAATAAATACTGTAAAAATAATTTTATTTTCTCATTCTATCTCTTTTTATAAGATACTCTCCTTAAAACATCTAATTGATCCAAAAAACATTTTACAAAAAAGGTGAGAAATTTTCCCGAAAGGGATATTTTTTAAAAATATTGTGGGATTCTTTATTAAAATAACTTTTGGAAAAACATTTTTCAAATTCCTTATCAAAATACCTCAATAAAATATTTCGGTTAATTTATTTTTGAAAATAGATTTTGAAAATATCTTCTAAAAATACTTTTTGAGAATACATTTGGAAAATTTCTTTTGAAAACATAATCTCATTAGAAATGTATTTATAAATCCTTTGAAAGCATTATTTTGATAATGCTTTTGAAATAATTTCTTATTAAATTAATATATTTAGTTTGAAAAGACATACACTTTTGAAAACATTAAAATACAATTGAAAATACATAAATAATTTTAAAACATTATAATATCTCGGAAAATAATATCATACTTTGAAATCATTATAATATATTTAAAAATAATTATGTAATTTGAAAACAATATAATCCCTTTGAAAATACTTAAGTAATTTGAAAATACAATAATACTATTGAAAATTCTTACTCTTTTCAAAACATTATATTACCATTGAAAATACTTACACATTTGAACATATTATACTACCTATGAAAATAATCACATAGTTTTAAAAAACTTTGAATACCTTTGAAAATACATATATGATTTGAAATCATTATATAAAAACGGAAAATAATTAGGTAATTTGAAAAAACATTTTATAATAAAATAATCTATTGATTTAACCGAAAATATTTGGCAATCATTGGAATGAAAAATCACGGGGATACATCAAACAATGATGGTTTTCTTCGCCTACCCACTTTCTTTAGGGATGAGTTCACAACAACTACCCTTTTATGTTTTCAATTTCTAAGTGATATTTTTTTATATAGAAATATTTTGAACATTCCACATATATATATATACGTTTCGTAGTTCCTTGAAACATGTATTCTAGTTTAAAGAATCACTGTTTCCCAGTGGTTTCCGTTGGATTTATTTGTGGAACCAAAAAAATCCAACAGTTCTATGTCCAAAGGTGACCTGCTTTCCAAAGGTTGGTGTTCATAATGTTTGAACTTCACGGTACTTAGGAATGTACATTGGATGAGAGGATGGGAGGTCGAACTCATCAATCCCTTTTGGGGGGGAATTATTGTCTACTCGTTGATAGTCTTTATAATTTAAGATATTTTTAATGAATCCTTATTAATTCACCAAGCATTAAATAAGTACCCCTTCGAATTTTCAATCACTTATTCATCATGTGAAAAATCATCCGAATGTATTCAAGTTTCATCATTAATAGAGATATCCCTATGTACTCCTTGTTCTCCATCAATGGTTTCCTCTCATATACTACTTATAGGTTCTATTAGTCATCGATGTGATGATTCTGGTTTATAGGCCACCTATTGGGGAACTATAGAATTTATTGTCATCTGAGGAGAAGAATGTTTGTCTAATTTTGGGATCGTTCCCATAAAATGGGATACCTACATATCCTAGTGAAAGGAATCAGAACCCTTGTTGTTCTATGTCACCAAATGGGACACAAAATACCTTTTAAGGTCATGTTATAAGGGCCTCTAAGAAATAGGTACATAGTCAATGTTTGGTATGGGACTTATGGTGAAGCAGCCCAATGAACATGGAAAGGATATGAGTTTGCAAGTAAGATTGGACCATATTGGGAATATTGCCCAAAGATAACACGGTTGATTTAAGGTTTTGGTTTTGATCCTCAAGGAGTCTAACTATGTATCCCATATGAATGAGAATCACTGACCACATAGTTCAATAAGTCTCAATGGAGAGTATAGTCCTTTGAGTGAAATGTGTTTGGGCTAACATTCTGAAAAGGATACATTGATGACTTAAAGGTTTAATTTTAGTAATATTCTTATGAATGATTCCCATATAAAGGGAATTATGGTTGGATCCTAGAAGACGATATCTAGTGAGTTCAGTCCCTAAAAGGGCTTCCTACTTATCCTGGTTTGTACATGAATTAGATTTCTCGAAGTTCCTTAAATTATAAAAATGGTGTGACCATGAAAAATCTATATTCCCAGGTGATTAATGCTCGATGTGAGAAATAAGAGTTTGTCAAGGATTCAATAAAGTCATTCACACATTCACATTTTACCTCCTATACTAGTGGAAGAGGGTGTGTCGACCATGGAAGAGGTTCAGGCGATGAGCCTTCCCTCTGTTCTATTTACATCGGACAAGGGTCTAATGTAAGAAGGATGGGATGAATGTTAGTGGTCACACAAGGATGGTTTCCCTACGATTGATCCAGTTAGGGGAGGTATAATTCTCATTTTCTTATATGGAAAAGCAAGTGTGATCCTGACCTTCCGTATCAGAGACCTGAGGTTCCGGGTCTTAGAGACGATAATGCAAGGATAGAACCTAAACCCTTATTCTCAGAACTGGGAACATCCCAGCACTATTCTCGAGAGAATTCTCAATTTGATTGTGTATATAAAAACCCACATACATTCCATAAAACCTAACCCCATTTTGAATCAAATTTGGAAAGCCTCTGACTACAGAAATTCGAACCCAAATAGGAGACACATTGATGTGCCTTTCCCAAAGATTTGATATTTCATGAGGTTTTGATGGAGGTCTCAACATAATCCCTTATAGAAAAGGGATCCAAGGAAGAATAACCCTTTCCATGAATGTATTAGAGGAATTTTTGATGTCTTTTAGACTTAATTGAGTATGTGAATCAAAGAGGGGCACCCAATTAGGTGTGGGTGCGCAATTATGGGCGCACAAGTAGGATTTGGCGACATGATGTTCACTTAATCAACGAACAACTTGTATATTAATACTTCAAAGAGACCTTTCATGACCCTTCATGAGTATTCATATGTTTTCCTAGAAGTGGAGCGCCTATTTTCCTAGTAATGGAATTGGAAGCGTGTGTGTATTTCTGATTTGGGGAGGTTGGGCGCATTACATGTGCAAGTGTTATGGTTTTCAAACACAAAAAGGACAAAAGTCCAATGATCCTCCCTTAAATCCTCCGCTCAAGGTGTTGAAGATCTACATTGATAGTTTTAGAATATTGGGGCGATGTACTAGGGAGACCAAAGAAGCAATTGGGATTCAATGAAATTCTTCCGTACAAATGAAGGCCCCAAGGGTCTTTTTAAAGGAAAAAATAGGACCTTGGTAAAAAGGATATTGGGATCTCAAGTAACATGTGAACATTTCAATCCCATTTGAGGAAATTTTGTGGAAAAGTGCAAGGAACACATTTCATGGGGTCTACAATGTGTTATTCACTATAGTATTTCCTTGAAAAACAAAACAATGAATTATTATTTTTACACTCATATATTTATATGATATATAAATAAATATGTACTTTCATAGGAAATCACAGGTAATTTTTTTACATCCAAATCTCTTAAAAGTTGTCCTTTTTACTAATTCATGGAATGTTAAATAAGTAATTACTAACAACCATGTATTTAACTTTCAGTCATAAACTTATATAAACTATTTTGGAAGTAGTTCTTATAATTAATAATGATTTATGTTCTCATGATTATATAACGATATAAAAATATATAAATTTATGTATGGAATTTCATTAAAAAATAAATAACATATGGTCATAATTATGTTAATTAAAGACATTTATAAGGATATGATTTCATTACATGAAATAATTTTATTCATAAACACTAATTATGAAAAACAATTTTTTCAAGATATAGTTTTTCAAAACATGGGGCTCCCCCTCCTGCTCTCGGGTCCTTCTATGGTTTCTCTTGAAACCCTCTTTTTATGGATGGTGGTGCATCTGAGCATCGTTTCCCCTATTCCACTTCTTAAATTTCTTCATCCCACATCCTCTAATCTCATTTCAACTCCATTCTTCACCGCTGATTTCTTCTCTCTGAAGGTGTGGATTTTGGTGTTTTTTTGCAGCTGGTTTTTGACCCCGACGATGGTGGTTGTTGCAATCCTAGACTACTTCGTCCCCACTCTAACCTCGCTCTACATCATGCCTATACATTTCGTATAAAAAGTGATGATTACTCTATGGTTTTGGGAAAAGAGGTGTGGTGGTAGAGGTCTTTTCAGGTGATCCGGTGTCGGTATGATCTTGGTTTTTGATTCTTCTTTTAGTTTAGGTGAGATGATGTCGTTAGGAAAAAATGACTACCCTTATCCCTTCCTTGACACCAAGGCCCTCCTCTCCACTCCGAGTTGGATCTGGAATGTCGGTTCCTCAAAGGTTTTGGGTGGTGGGATATTGTGGCGATTTTTGCTTCTCATGTGATATTTTTATCACGGATTTGATGATGATATGTGTTTTCAATCTATGATGGTGGATATGAATAAGGTTTGTTTAGTGATGGTTTCAGCTTCTACATCTGGTAAGGTTTTTCACTGGTTTAGTCTGGCCATGATGAGGTAGTGTCAAGTGTGGTGTTCGAATGTGGACAATGACGGTGGTGTTATGCTGGCGATCTCGCCGCTGGTAGTCTTGTGTCAGGAGTCGACTAAAGTAGTTGATGATGGCGTGATGTTTCATGTTTTGAGTACGGTGGAGATGATGAAGCTTCTTTAGATAGCGACAATGATGGTGGAATCCAGTAGATGCTCCCTAATGATTTGGTATGATATAAAAATGGGTGCATCTCTAGGACATGGTGGCTATCATGATTGGTGTGACAATTGAGGAAGTATGTGAAACGAGATGTCTCCTTTACCGAGATGGTTGGTGATGACTTGAAATTTGAAATTTAAATTTTAAAGGTTTTTTTTATGTGGTATGGAAGTTTTTGGTTCAAGGTGAAGATGGATTTTTATTTCTAAAGTTTGTATGTTGTATTATGATTTCAATGTTGGTTTGTGTGGGTGGTGTTTGATGGTTTTTGTAATGTTACCAATTTTCCATTTAATAGATTCCTAATAAAATAAAAAAATGGATTGAGTCAAGATAAATTTTTTCGATTTTTCATATGATCATAATTAAATTATTTTTTAAAATAGTAATTTAATTTAAATATAAAAAACATGAAAACTATAATTTATTTTTGTACCGAAAATATAATAACATGAAAATATAATGTTTTCAAAATAAAATAATACTATAAAATCATAGTTTTAAATTATAATCTTAAATCATATATTTTAATTTTTTATATAACCATTAATTTAGATTTATGAAATATGAATATACTTAGAAATTAAAAAAAACCCCATATATATATATATGTATTATTGAATAGTATAACCTCAAATAATTAATATAATACACTATTTTATAAATACAAGTATTAAAAAATAATGTTATTCCAAATAAATAATTATACAGTTTGAAAAGAATATAAATATATATAGCTGAAAAATATGTACTTGAAATTCCAGACATAAATATAATAGTTAAAAAATTATAAATAATATCCTTACATTATGGAAACATGAAAATGATGGAGAGGAAACGTCTTCCATCTTGGAGGAAAATGAAATTGGATTAAATTATGTGGTAGTCGGTCTATTTGATTGAGTTTCACGAACAATTCTAAATAGAGAGGGGGAGAAATCTTGGATCGATTGGGGTCCCTTCTCTAAACCATGTAAAGGGGGTATTTTTGGTGTAATATGATTATTTTTTATATTTAGATACATTTATCGGTTTGGAAAGTCATTGATTTATCTTCTAGGAGATGTTGGGATTTTAATTAAAAATTCCATAATGTATCTACAAACTGTGGGTCTTAGTTGAAGATGTAAACTAGAAAATCCTTCCTTTTGTTATACTATTCATGACATGCTGGGGAAATAAAAAAATGAACCAGTATCATTTTAAATAATAATAAAATCTCAATTTAACACTGATAAAAGTGTGTTTTTATGATTTTCTTTGTCAAGACTTCTCAACAACCAAGTGAGGCTACTGCCAATGGCCATTGGCAGGAATGAATTATTTTGTACATCAGATGATCTTTGGTAATGTTTTTTGTATTGAAAATTTTGTAGTGGAATATGGTATTTTTCATAGTTGGATCAGTGTATTTTTTTTTATATGGGGAAATAAGATCGAAGGGATTACTATGATGGTAATGGTGATTAGTCAAGAGTATCTTGTATGATAAATATATTTGATGAACACTTAAGGTATTTTTCTCATGGAAGAAGATGATGTGGGGGAGGTGATCAAATAGCTAGAATAATTTTATCCAACGGTTATTATAGAACTCAGGTTTTTAATTTTGATTTTAACTTGGAAGTATCATCCCACATTGACATGGAATGTAATGTTCAATTCCCATATATGGAAATATGTATGCTATTATGGCCAGAAGCATACCCTTTTCAGGCATCATCTAATCATATGCATCATCTGATCCTACATGCACACCCTTAGCCCAACATATACATGACCTCTCAAGGATGTGACAAACTATTCCCTACCACCATACTATTGGGGTCTTGGAGGGATTAAGGCATGGGATGAGCTTTTTCCTTGTAGTTGGTTGCAGTTTTGGTCGATCTACATTGATTGGGTAACCTAAATATTTTTATCTAAAGTCAAAATTCGATAATATAAACTATAAATTAAAAACACCATTCAAATTATTATTATTTTTAAAAAAACCTTTTTAAATAAACCTTTTTCTTTCACATTGATCACAAATAAAATTAATGAATACTTGTTTTATAATAATTTAACTTATGGTCATTAATATAAATATTTAATATTAAATAATATTATATCCAAATAATAATTCATTTAAAATAATAATAAATAAAAAAATTGATCTATAATCATAATAATGAATCTATTAACTTTTATCCAATATGAAATATATCAATTATATCTAATGTTCAAAAATTAATTACTCTATATATAATGAAATTGTTGTTTAAAAGTAATACTGTATTAAAACCATAGAATAATAAAACATGATTTTTCGAAAAATAAATTTTAATGAATAAATATTATATTTAAAATTTTATTTTTCAAAAATATAACAAATCTACAAATATAGTTATAAATTATTTAATATAAAATCTTCTAATATGTAAATTGAAATAAAAAACCAAATATAATTAAGAAATGATTTATTTCTATGATCAATTATACATTTTATTGTTTTAAAAATAAATAATTTTATTTAATAAAATTTTATTAAAATAGTAAATTTCAGGTATTTGACATTCTACCCCCATTAAACAAAATTTTATCCTTGAAATTATTTATCTGTACATAATTATAATTATTAAATTTGGTTTCTGTATATGAAACCCAGAGTCACTAGGCTTATATATTATTAAAGGTCACATAATTATATATTAGTTCAAAATAAGGATTTTAAATCATCTATTTTTCATCCATCTAAAAGGTTATAAAAATGAAATTTTACTAAAACAATATACTTTGAAACAATGCTTATTTGAAACTAAATGTACCAATATTAAAAGATATCTAATCTATTACCCTTATTAAAAATTTTAATACACTATGACCCATGCTTCTGAACTCTGTACATAAAATTTTAATATAAATTTCTTTATTAAAAATATCTAAAAATATACATTTGATTTTAATTCCAATTAACTTTTTTGTTAAAAAATTTGTAGGAAAATGATCGATCATACAAATTATCAAAGATAAAAAATAATTAATAGGAATCTATTTTTCTTTTTTGTGTTATCCACATGATAAATATAATCTTCTTGTAACATCTAAATGATCCTAAAAACCATTTATACATAATATGGTGAGAAATATTAGATAGTAAGTAGTTAAAAAAAATAAATTTAAAAACATTTTTCAAAATAGATTTTGAATATAAATATTTAAAATAATTTCGAAAATACATTTGAATTTTTTTAAAAAAATATCGTTTGAAAATAATGTTTCATAATACTGATTGAAAATACATTTCAAAATACATTTCAAAATATAGTAGCTTTTGGAATAATTTTAAAAATCCTATGAAATCATGATTTATGAAATTCATATTAAAATACATATGTCATGAATATACTATAGTACTTTTGAAAATACCTATGCTTTTCAAAATATTATAATTACATTAAAGAAACCTATGTACATTTAAAACGTTATAATACCATTGAAAATACATACATAAATTTAAAACATTACAATACATTTGAAAATAATTACGTAATTTGATAATATTATAATACCATTGGTAATAAAAATATATTTTGATAATATAATCATATGTTTGAAATTATTTCTTAATTAAAACACATTATAGAACCTTTGAAAATATTTATGTTGTTGAAAATATTATAATAACCTTATAAAAAATTATATAATTTTAAAACATGACAATACTTTTTAAAATACATACGTAATTTCAGAAGATTTTAATAATTATGATTATACAGATGTAATTTTTATACTCATTATTTAATAAAATAATCATATTATTTATCAAAAAATATCTGGAAATCATTGGAAAACAAAAATCATTGGCCACATCAATTATTAAAGTCTATATGGGCCTACCCACTTCTTTTTGGGATGGGTTCACTCCCCACTTCCCTTTCAAGTTTACAAATTCAATGTTCTAATTTTATTTATAAAAAACATTTTGATCATGACTTACAAACAAACACACATGCCCAGATATATATATATATATATATATAGAGTTTTTTCCATTAAAAACTAATGTTTTATTACATCTCCACAATTATATTAATGGAAATATATATTTAAATGTAAAATTTTGCAGGAAATCAATTGTTAAATTTTGAACAACCATATCTCTTGAAAAATTGAATTTTAACTCATGTATGGAATGTCAATGAAGGAATTATTAACATCCATCTGTTTAAATTTCAATCATAAACATATAAAATCGATTTTTAAAGTAGATTCAATAAAGAATAATTTATTAAATTAAAATTCTTGTAGATATAAATAAGTATTTATTAATTTATGTATGGAATGCCATGAATAATAAATAATATATTGACATTATTATAATCATCTATGGGATTTATAGTGATATGATTCCATTACAGAAATTAATTCTATTCATAACAATTATTTCTCAGATAAATAAATATTTTAATGATATAGGTTTTCAATTACATATAACATCATAATTTATTTATTATTGAAAATAATTCATTCATTTACATATATATAACAAGAAAATGAGAAGTTCATTTTGTTCATAAAATATCAAAAAATGAAAAAATTATGTTTATTACTTAAATTAATACCAATAAATCATTATTTGAAATTAGAGTAGTAAATAGTGTATTTGAATATAATATATAAAATTCAATTCAGACATCCTAAAAATAAATAATCATGGATATTGAATAAAACAAACACATATATAAGTATATCTATTTGGGTTAGTGTGTTTCTGAATAATATTACATGAAATAATAAATATGATACAATCATTATTTAATATATGTATGAAAACACTAGTACAATATGATGTAAATAATTATAGTGATTGAAAATAATATATGGGTGTGTCTGTGTGACAAATATAGACATGAAATTAAGCACTTAAATATAATTTTTTTAAAAATAAATGAATCACCTTACCTTATGAAAACTACAAATTGAAGGGGATTCATCATCTACCTGCAACAGAAAAATTTGCACCATATAGAAAGCAGTGACCTTCCTTGTATTTTATTGAGGTTCTAGAACCATGATAAAAAGAAATATATAAATATTGAATCGGTAGTGGTCTCTTCTTCAATCCAAGTGAATGGGGTATTTTTTGTGTGATCAAAATATTATTTTTATATGGATATATATTTGTGCTTGGATAGCCATTTCATCAACATCTAGGATATAATGGATTTTTTTTACAGAACCTCATTGTATATGCACACTATAGATCATAATTAGTGGGTGTAAAATGAAAATTCATGATTTAGGTATACTCATACCGATTAACAAGTTAAAGAAAATAACAAACCAGTTTCATTTTAAATAATAACACTATAGATTTTTAACACTGATAAAAGTTTGTGTTTATATTTATATTTATAAATATTTCTAATTACGAATGAGTAGCTACTGTTGACGGACGTATGTAGAAAAAATTTATTTGGTACATATTAATATCTACCTTCCTATTTTTTAATTAATAGTGGATTATGGAATTTGTTTGGTTAAATAAGCTACTTTTCCCTATGATGAAAGAAGATATAATGGATTCCTTTGATGGAGATAATGGCTAGTTAGTTGCAGCTTGTTGGAGAAGGATCTATGTTGACCACTATTGGGATTTGGCTTTTTGGAATAAGATAAAGTAGATATGGTGATCATCTAGAAAAAATATTTTTATCCAATGGTAATGATATAAATGAGGTTTTTAAAATTGTCATAAAAAAAAATAAGTAGAATACCACATTGAAACATAAGGAAATCTTTGGATTCCATATAATCTAATCTATGTGTCTAGCTGACCAGAAGTGCCTGAAGGGGAGAAATACAGGGGGGCTTTTACAGGAGCTCATTAATACTTCACCATATCCTATAAACCATCTAGTCCTGGTAGGTTCACCAATCGCCGACTTATGCATGACCTCTCACTAAGGAAACTGAATATAAATCCCTACAATGCTGGGGTGGTCTTGGTTGGATCTCCCAAAGGGTTTATCTTTCTCCCCACAATGGGTTGTACTTCTGGCTAAGCCACTTGTCATTGATTGCCAAATTTTTTCATGTGATATAGAAATTCTGAATTATGAAATATAATGTAAAAATAATTACTTTTAACTTATTTTTATATTTTGTAAATTGAATTTTATTAAAACCGTATGCATTCACATTGATAACAAAAAAAAATTAATTGAATTATTTTTTAGGAATTCATTATAACAGATTTAATACATTGAGTTATTTTCTGATAATATTACATCCAAATCGGATCTAATTGAAAATAATAAGAATTAAAAAATAATAATTATATAAAAATAATAATAAATAAATTTTAAATTACAAACCATTAGGAAATAAACAAATTATATCTGATGGTCAACATGCCTTACTATATATATAAATATTTTTTTGGTCAAAATTAACAATATATTCAAAATATATAATATTAAAACATTATATGGATAAAAATTTATTTTATATAATAAATCATATATATAATAAGTTTTAGTGAAAAATAAAAAAAAATATTAATATAATTTTTTATTCCATAATATAAAAATGTAATATCTTAATTGTCTGAAAAAAGTAATTTTTTTTATGAAAACATTTATGTTTAGGATAAATTATACTATATATTTTTCATTAATATGAAAACAAATTTATTTATTAAACATTTATAGAGAAGATAAATTTTTTATGCCACATAATTTATTCATATTATATAGTCATTAAAAATACCATAAATCATTGAAATTTTGGATATATTATTTATTCAATTAAAAGAAAAATAAAATTATAGAATTTTAAAAAGGAAATATTAATATATTTTTAATGATTTATAGTGTTCTTTGATTTGAGTATATATATATAACATATTTTTTTAATCAATGAATTATATTTAAATTCAATCATGTTTTATGAGTTTTAAATTCAATTAATTGAATAATTCCAAAATTGATATTACTGATACTTCGTCAAAATAATTATATATTATATTATTTAAAATCATTAAACTATTTAAAGAGTACATGGTTAATAATATATTGTGTAAAATATCATACCATTTCCATTTTAGAGAAAATTTCCACGTTATATTTAAAATTATTATTATTTATGTGTTAAAAGAACCATGAATACATGTAAAAATAGGTTAACTAAAGGATTAAACCAAAGATATTGTTTCAATGAACACATAAAACCATCCATGTTTCATTTTTGGATGGTATTTCAACCCTATACTATATATGTTTCAAACAACAAGTATTTTTGAGTCATTTGGGATACATAATAACTATTTTTTATTATTTTATGAAATTTGAAGAGTGAACCTCCCTTAAATTATAAAATGTAACCTCTCTATTCACTTATTCACACCACATTGAGCCATTTACCTCATCCATACCCATCCAAAATCACATATAAATATCATTAAAAATATTCTAGAGTCACTTTCCTAATCAAAATACCATACAAACATCTGTAATAGAATATTTATAATTATGTATTTATAGAAGAAACAATTAGACAACCATGAAAGCATGTGGAACTCGAGTTAAGTGTATTTCATCTCAATTTATCTTCTTTGGAAAATATGATATGATATGAATATATCATAATTTATCTCATGTATATAAATAAATTTTACATGTTAGATTAGGATTATCCTAATATTAATGATATTTTATGTTTCTTTTGAATTAATTATTCCATTGGGTTTAAGATTCAAATTCTACGAAAGCAGTAATGGTTTTATCTTATAATCTCATTATTTATCAAAATGGGTTATTCTTATATTTCAAATGATTAAATCCAATGATCTAACTGTCATGAAAACTCATGAATTTTCTTCTCCTATGGTTATTTTTTGAGAATATATGTTTTCATTTTATTTTCCTCTCTTTATATAACCAATAGACTGAAAGATTGTTTTTATGAAGAAAAAAAACTTTTTATATTCAAACCAATATAGTTTCACATTAAAGAACATGTTTTCTTAAAATGATTATAAATTTTTTTTCAATATTCTAAAATGATTTTTTAAATTAATCTTTTGAAATTTTTAACTTTTTTTAAAAATAAATTGATGTGATACATTTATATGTTATTCTAAATGATGTAATTTTGACCTTTTCCCAAATTTTTTTGATGAATTTTTATTTAAACATAAATCGTACGAATGAAATTTCACACATTCATGATTTCTCAAGCTTTTAGAACTTCTTTTATATTTATCCATGGTTCTCTATAATGAATTTTTTTCTTTAATATTGGGTAATTTTATGATTTTAAATATGTGACACATTGAGAATATAGTATTTTCATCAAAAAAACCTAGTGTTATACTTTATCATAGTTTTAATATATGAAAAAATTATTGATTTTTATTATTTTTTTATTGAGGATATGATCTAATTATTCCATATATTTTCCTTCTCAGTATAGTTTAAGATTATTATTACATGATTTTTATGAATAAAATTTAATTTCCCTGTGATATTTTAGGATTATGAAACCCATTTCTTTTTCATGTTTAATAATACGATAAATATTTTGTAATCTTGTGAAAAACATGTGTATGGTTTTAATTATGTGATGTATGGTTATAAAATATTAGATCCTTCTAATTCATTTTATAAATATTGATATCTCATGAGATAAATAATAATGGAATGGGGTGTGATGAAAATTCTATAAGCCACTCTATATAATATTATTGTAATGGGAGTGAACATAGAAAAATATTATGGTTTAAGGAGTAACCCCAATACACTATGATAGTATTGGGTGTGAGGAATTATGATTCATGTGTTATGGGAATTTAAGGAATTCAAAAAGAGATGACATGGGTAATAAATCATAATGACTTTTTCAATACAATTTACCATTCTTTAGATTTTTATATCCTTAATGCAATGAACAAATAAATTTTTCCAATCATATATTGAAATATAATAACCCAAAACCTAGAGAGTTTCTTTTTATATTAAATTTATGGATGCATTATTTTGATATGATGATACCAATTTCCTCATATTAGGATCCATTTTTTATGATTTTGTTAATAATACAAAATAATAATTTCCGATTACCCCTATTATACTATAAGGATCCCTGTGTATGATGCCACTAGTAGTGATACAAATGTTCTCCTTTGAACTCTGAGAAACACAGATGGGGCATTAGGTGCTATCATAGATAATAATTCATCTATTATTGTTCTTCTTAATTTATCATTCATTGAGCATAAAGAGTTATCTCTAGGTAATCTTGATCTTTAGAGAATTAGAGGAGGAGGAGTTGAGTGAGAACTATGTTATGGATAATTACATTATATTCTCGATTAACTATAAAAAAATGATATAGCGATCTATTTATATAGTGATGTTTTAGGTAAAAAAGTTATTTTTTATTTGAATAAAAAAATAATATTTTATTACAAATAAAGATAAGATATAAAGAGAATATGGAATGGGTAATAAGAGAAGTTATTAACTATTCAACATAAAAAGTATAGATTATAATCAAATTAGATGGTAGAAACATAATCATTATACCAATCTACATCAGAGTATATGGATCTATGAGACCTGGTAACCATGGTTAGCATCCCATATGAATAGTCTTTCTTACATCTTGATTTCCTAGGTGGGATGGATAAGAATATTTAATAGTAAACATAATAATATTTTCCATTATAAAATGATTAAATAATGGAAGTCCCTTTAGGGGAAGCATACTTAATATCATCCCATTTAATGTGAATGCCTTGAGTTTCTCTAAATTAATTGATTTCAATCTCGATCTTTATTTTATTTTCACCAACACCTTGATTTGAATGACCCTAAATTGAAAGAATATTGTCAATAGATCCATGATATCTTTGATAAAAGCAAACAAACTATTCTTAGACTTCTCATGATTTTATGACATTTGAACATTATCCACTTATGCCATATATGCCACCTTTGGTGAAAACTCTACATCCATCTAAAAAGAACAATTAATAACATGATTATTTCACCTTTCAATATTATATTTTTTATTAGAAAAAATCATATTATTCATGTATTTCATGCATCTTTAAATTATTCATTCATGAAGCTTAATTATTTCTATTTATTGATAAAAATAAAAAACAACATTATTGTGATCGCTAGCCATAAAATGACCAAAAATTGGAAAAATATGAAATGAAATAAGGATGTATTTCATATTACACTTTTAAAGTGATATCATCTTCTTACATTTAGGAAAATGTTATAAATAATGAAAGAGCTTAAGTATACCTCCACCCATAACCCATCATGGTGACCTAATCTAAAAATCTCAGTGCTCCTATACATTTTGTTCAAAATTACCATATAAAAAGCAATTTTAAATAAAATATTTTGATTAAACAAGATCAAATTAAGAGAATTGATTTTGATATTGACTTGTGCCATAATATTATATAGATAAAATGGATTAAACCAAGAATCACATTCTTGAAAGAAGAAGATATCTTGCATTAATGATGTTGAATAGAATCCATATTCCCTACAGATCATATAATATGATGGGAAAATGATATGAAGGAAACCCCAACCAACGAGATTACTTCTCCCTTAAAAAAACCCATCTAGTGTCAAACCACTGAACTAAATAATCAATTTTTTAAAAATTTTATTCCAGTGGGTAGAATGATCCTAAAAATGATACATTGGTAAAAAAATTAATATATCAATAATAGACACATTGTTAGAAAAAATGTAAATTTTTTCCCTTTTTCACATTTTACTACAGAGAAATTTCATTTTGAAAAGAAAGATGAATTTAGTTTGAATACCTCATCTTGTATGCAAGAAAAAATTGCAAGAATTCAATTTTCCTAAACGAATCTACCATTTTGATCAAATAATTGATTGATTTAACATAGTATATGTTTGGCACACTTCCACCATAGCTACCGCACTAGGCCGATTTAATATTCCTACTACATCAACCAAAACACTAAATAATGGATTCATTAAAATTTCTTAAGTTACATCATATCTAAAAGACTGTTTTATATCGATCACTTCCACTACCATCCAGCATGCATCATCCTCCTCGGTCTTAACCAATATAGTCTTACACATATCAATCCTCCCTGACACAGTTGATATGAGTTTAAAATCACTATTTTTCTTGTCCATTTCCACCTCAAATAACAATATCCATGAACATTGGGTACAACTTCCATATTAATAAAATTCCTATTAACAATTATTGAGACCATCATAACCCACCAAACTCTATTAAACGAGGGGGATTTGTTTATATTTGTCTCCCTTTTCATGAAACTATATCTACAAGATCCATTCGATCCTAGAATGATATCTACAAAAAAAATAAATGATTCAATTAATTTTCATCTCTTCCATCTATAAGGATATATTTATGAAAATGTGATGTCCACGTGTAAGAAACACCCAAGATTTCCATAACACCAGAGTCAAAATCATTCTTAATATCCCCATCCCATGAACCCATAACCCATAATGATTACTAAACATTGGATTTTGATATTATTTAATTGCATACATGTCATTAAATAATTTAATAATCATTATTTTTACCCATTACATATAATAATAATAATATGTTTAATATTTTATAGAAATCACTAACTCATGGAATGATAAATATTGTTTAATTTTTTGCTAAAAAATATGTTTCATCTGACATGATATAAGTCTATTTGAACTAATATAAATTTATTTATTATGAGAATATATATAAAATAAATTATTTAATTCATAAATAAATAAAATAAATATTTCATTCTCAATCCAATAAATTAATATGTTTAATATATTCCAATGCTTAAATAAAATATTTAGTAATGAAAATATAATTATTTTATATATTGATAATATTAGAAATCAATAAAACATGAAAAAATTCACTCCTCAGTCTTGATAATAATATTAATTCCTATAAATTAATTGAAATAAAATTTAATATACATAAATAATAACACATAGTGTGTGAACCTCTAGGATTCTTTCTCATTGGAATCATGACGGCTTTCCTAGAGTCCATGAATACTATATATAAATAGGTCAAGGAACCCATGAAAAAGAACATAATTTCACAAAAATCAACAACCACATATGAATTCTCATTGTGTTATATAATCACATCAGTAGGATCTGACATCTTGTATGTTTCACATAATTATCACTGACATATATACCCAATACATTATATTTAGACTACATAGAATGAAAATGTCATTGAACTATGGCCATATAATTTAATTCACTGGTTCCATTCCCATTAAAGGGATAATATATCATCTTTCATTAATATGGAAGGGAAAACTACATCATAAAAATTTTCATTACTAAAATTTTACTCATGACACACCCAATATATACTTTTTTTCCTCAAACTGTATCATCATTGTTTATGAAATACATCTAAGTAAGTGAGTCATAAAGAAAATTAATAATAATTATAATGTGTATATACTATTACACATGATCCTTGATAGTAATATATGATGAATCTAAAACATAATGAATTTATATTGTTGGGTTTTTTCACAAAAACTCCCTTTAAGGAGATCACTAAGTATGAACATTGTGAAAAGAACCATCATTCGTATATGAGTAATTTCACTTGAAAGTCCCATTATATATTTACCATCATCGAATTTTGTCTGACCATAGAACTATGTTTAATAATATCATCATGGGATGTTATGTTTCACATCATAGTGGATAACTACTATGACTATATCGTTATTGATGTTTGGAGTGGACAATCAAGAGGGGGGGGGGTGAAATGAGTTCCAATTGAAAATTTTTGTTAAAAAGATTTCTATTAAAATCCTCCAATTTAAATAAACAGTTAAACTGTAGTGAATTTTTAATATAGTAAATGTTTAGTTAGGTTCTCAAGAGATTGATTATATCTCAGTTAACTTAATCTAAAGAATAATTAACTTTTGAAACTATCCTAATGCTTTAAAATAAATACAAACACTTGATAGTTTAACAATTAGAGTAACATAAAAATAGAATTGTATTTCAAAGAACATAGCAGCAGAATATTATATAACTTATACTAAATAAAAGATGCACATCAGATATAACCAAGAGGTTCAGTCTCAATCCGAGACATAGTCCTCTCAAACAGTTAATATAATCTTTGATCCACACCCTGGATTAGGGTAATATGTAGTACATAGACTGTCCAGGTACTAAGACCTCTACCACAGTTCTTCATGGGAAAAACAAAACAATAAAACATAGGCTATCCAGGTCACACTTGAACTCTACCACTATCCATAGTGGGATAAAAGAGTATAAGGAATGATTGAGTAAGGATTTATAAATCCTCTAGTTCAGCACCAGAGACATGGTGTGCTAAAAAATACAGAGCACACACTATTCTCAAAATATAAATAAAGGAAACACAATAGAGCTAAAAAGATAGAGATGAGTTTATAATGCTCTATGTGTTTTGAGTGAAGCTCTGGACTTTTTGAATTGATGTAGATGAGGCCTTGAGTCCTTCTATGGTTTTTGGTCAAGAAACAGAGTTTCGTTTTTGTATTTGACTTCCAGGTCCTGGTTGATCAGTCTAATCAGCTGGAGTGCAAGGTAATTCATTGAGGCTCTTTTCTACTTGAATGATCAGGTTCTAAAGATTCAGTATGTGTTCTTCCTTCTTAGTCTATTCATGTAATTTCTTGAGTATCTCTAGAATATTGTCTCATATGTGCATGGAAAGACTGACCGACCACAGTCTCTTTATTTAATAGTTCGAGGTTCCCTTTTATCACTCATGTGCTCTGAAAAAAGTATGATTACTTCTGCAGGTAGGAGGTACTATTTCCTGACATGCCAAAAACTATAATTAATTAATATTAGAAGCATAAAAAACAACAAATATGGCAGTTTCTAAATAAAACAAATGTAATAGAGTTTAGATATATAGTGACTGGTTTCCATCGGTATCTCTTAGTATCAGTGGGCATGTAACGGTAGCTCTTAGTATCAGTGATCTTGTAACGATATCTCTTCTATATCGGTAGCTATTATCCTTTATAACGATAGCTCGTAGGAATCGATAGCTTCTCTTATCGGTAGCTATTACTCGTTAAAATAGTAGCTCTATGTATCAAAAAATCTTTCTTTCTGTAGCTCCTCTTATATCAGTGGACTTCATATCGGTAGAGGCCTCTCTGTCTGTCTGTTTTTATCGGTAGCTTGTATCGGTAACTAAGTACCAGTGACCTTTACTTATCGGTAGCTGTTATGCATATCGGTGACCTTGTCTATATTAGTAGACTTCTATACTGGTGTGCTTTAGCCTTATCGGTAGCTATGTACCTAAGACCTTTGTATCGGTAGATATTTGTATCAGTGACTCAACAATTAATACTTATCCATTCTATAAAAATCATATTCAAATTGAGTCAGTAACATTTCTAAACAAGTATAAACATAGATAACCATGGATTAACAAATTCCAATGATCATTTGGATATTTTATTTACTTAATAATATGACATCATAGATTGAAAGAATAATTATTATAAAGATAATCATTATTTGGGATTATCAAAGAATATTAAAGCATAATTGGGATTATCAAAACATATGGGGTCAACAGTTGTGTTATATAGTATAAGAAATTACCACATCAATGTTATGATGTGGAAAAACCAAGATGTGATAAAATATATATGTTAATATTCATTTATTTGATAATTAATGTAATCTAAAGAACAATGTAGTTGGTTCTAGGGAATCAATAACAACAAACTCCAACTTTCACTGGATCCAACTAATAACAAATGGTTTTTCCTCAAATGTTAATCATTGTTCTACTTATTGTGGCTATAGTTTATAGGCCTTAAAAATTTATCTAGATAGGGTTAGTTATTCCACTTGTTTGTGTAGTAAAATTTTTCCCTGCATCATTACTATCATGGGGAAATCCCCCGTGTAGTGTTGTAACTATGTATCCACCTCTTTTTTCCATGTGAGAATCACGCCATCCTGAATAAATCAAAAATCCAATCATATAATAAAACGTTAAATCTATTTCTTTTGGTATTAGCTAGAATCAAACTTGGGATTTGGTAATCTATGTATTAAGGTATATATGATGATACAATATACTTCGTTATTATAGATATTGAAACCACTGTCTCTTATATATGTTTCTTCTGTATTAATGTATCCTAATAAATGATACCCGATCAAATTGATCTAAATAATGAAAAGTGTAACATTCCATTGATCACTTTTATTCAATTTATATACCCTAGTAAGTCTACTAAATATATTTTTCTATTCCTATCATATTGTTCTAACATTATTTCTATGATATTTTATTCGATGTATTTAATATTTAACTATAATGATTTTTTAATCGTTAATACAAATGATTTGAAAATATCATTGTACATGAGATGAAATCCTTGAAATTATTCCTATGAAATTATTCTTAATTGGATAATATGTTCTTATAAATAAATTTTTTTTCTAGAAGGATAATAAGTGAATAAAAATTGTTCTTTAATAATATTAAATTATATTTTTCAATAAATTATATATATATATATATATATATGTAAATATATTTATAAAATCGATGGATATATTTTTTAGATATTATTACCAATAACATATTTCCTATATTAATACATACTTATAGAAATATAATTCATTAGTATTGAAAAACATGTAACATATAAGAATGATTTTCATATGTTAAAAACGTAGTTATCTTGTAAAAATATAGTGTTCCTACTAAGTAGTTAGAGGGATATTTCAATCATTCATTTCCAAATAAATTTTATATGATTACTAAGAAATAATTATTAATAAATGGATTTATATAATATGAATATCTTCTTGAAATTTATGAATGTCACTAAACCTTTTATTTATTCACAGCAGACGTAAATAATAGGGTTCCCTTCTTATCGCGTTATAGAGAAATATTCCATATAGAATCCATTAAATGTTTTTTCCCTTCACAATCAATTGACATATATCATTATTATATAAATATTCATTAACAGGTAAAGTTAAAATGGAATTTAGTCATGATTTTTGGGGAATATGTTTTTCTAGACTAAACATTTCAATAATGTTCCATGCTATAAAATTTTCATCTTATACTATCAATTTATGATTTCTCTTGAATACTCACTAGAAGTATCATGTCTTAAAAATAATCAAAATATAGGATCCCCAAATTTTGATACCATGATTCCATTACAAAAATTTAAAAATACATGGACACTATAGAATATTACAATTATCTATTTAATTGTCTGAATATTAATTCATTATGAATAATATATATATATATATATATATCTCCCTACACGATGAACATTAACATACAATTTTATTATAAGTTCATAAGAAGTATGTGTGTTTTGAAAAAAAATCATTCCCTTAATATTAGGTTGGTTTTGTATTCATATACCCACTCAAGTATATACATAGCCTTAACTCATACGAGTTAAGTATTCTCCCACTATGTTCAATGAGATTGGATACTATTATTGATATATATTCAACCATATTGAGTCGTTGATATCATTAGTGTATATAGGTTAGTTAAATCATATGCACCTCCAGAGTTTTGATGTTTAATTATAGCTGAGGATGAATTTAACAAATAGTTTTCATCAGAAACTTATGGTAGTGTCTTAATATACTATTATTATTTAAAATTACATGTGATATATATTTGGAAATATAGTTTTCATATGGATATTTTTCTAATTCAATTTTCAAAATATTTATTGGAAGGAATAATGGAATATTTTCAATATATATGCTACATAATTATTCTTCCTTTAACCTCCATCACAAAATTTGTTTATATAAGGAAATTTGTTTTTGGAATAACCTTTACTCCATATATTGATCAATGATTAAATGGATAATTTGTCATATAAAAA
Organism: Viscum album; assembly: GCA_963277665.1. NCBI lineage: Eukaryota > Viridiplantae > Streptophyta > Magnoliopsida > Santalales > Viscaceae > Viscum > Viscum album. Next base: position 1,414,205,234 of record OY728123.1, read on the forward strand.
TTGGCTAAAAAATTTCATAATATTTACAAATAACAATAATTTATTTCAATGAAAATTTATAATTTTTTTTAATGCAATCTCATAATGTATCTGAATATATATTTATAAATAGAATTATTCATGTAGCCTTATTTACATAACTATAAATGGATTTGTGAAGTACCTTAAAAAGGATTCTATATATAAAATATGATAAGTAGTTTTCTCGATACACAATATGTAAACTAAATTTTGAGTAAAAAAGTTATTGGGTATACACTGGTGCACTATATACTATATCATCCTGAGATTTAAGAAAGAAAAACTATGTTCAATAGTGTACATGATACGCTACATCAAACATTAATGAAAAACTAAATATTATTATATAAATATTTCTATAATAACCTAGTCCTTGGAATATTCGGAATGAATTTTCTCAACTGTATTATGAAAATATGGTTTACAAATATTTAAATAATGATATATTGGATACCATATTTATTAGAAATAAAAAAAAAATCAATTGAATATAAGGGATGTCTTTTTATGAATAACTATATAAAAGAGAATAATTGTGTTTATAAGATCATATCAATCATTAGGGATTTTCATTTAATTAAAAATATATGTTATATATTCAATGTAATATTTTAAATTCATCTTAAATGTCTTCAAGATATGATATGATAACAAATTCATTTTTTCAGACAAAGGAATTATTTTTCAAAAAAATAAAATTTCAACTCTTTTTGATGGAGAACCATTTCAAAATATATTTTTTCACAATTTTATATGTTCTATTAGTCATAATAAATTTATTCATTGGAATAGCGACATCAAAATTTTCCTTGGTTGTTATTTTGGTATTTTCTAATGAAATTTATATTTTCATGAATAGTGAAAAATGATGCATTTTTATTTAAAACGTCCTATTTGACAAATTTATTTATATATTTCTGTTATATTTTTAAATGATTTTAAAGATTAATTGGAATTTTTTTTTAACATTTAATAAAATAATGTTCATTGGAAGTAATTTTATAGTGAAATTTGATATAAACACATATGATTATTTTGATGGTTTTTACTTTTTATAAAACCCATTTTCTCTTTTTGATAATGAGATTTAATTTAAAATTAATTAATTCAAATTTTGATATTTGAATTTGAATAAATGGATTACAAATTTGGAATAATATTTCACAAATTTTTTGAATACATACCTTTAAATTTTTGTCATTATGAATTGTGACGTAAGTAAATATTTTTATTTATAACTGTTAAATGAAAAATTAGTAAATAAGGGTAAAAATAATATTATAATAATATAACACTACTCTAACACATGTCATAATATTATTGGATGAGTCATGTTCAAACAGATCATTCCTTAGACCAATATTGTTGCATTTGGGAGTCACTTGGGTGTGAAAATGATACGTTATAATAATTAATTTAATGTAAAGGGAAATATATCTTGAACAAGTATCTTTTGACTAAAAAAATTTATGAAGGGGTTATATAATTGGTATCATTGAAAATAAACTTTAATGAGAATTATAAAAATATTTCCTAGGTCATTGTATTTTATTCATAATTTATATACCTTATATATATTAATTTATTTGTGACACAATGATGAAGTAGTGATTACCGTAATACAGAAATATTCAAATAAAAAATATGAAAAATATTACAATAAATATAATTTGAATGTTTTGATTCCATACATGAATTGTTTTTATATTTTATAAATTTTATATTTTATTTAATTTATTTATTTCAATAGAATTAAGTGGGAATGAATTTAACAAAATCAGTTACTAAATAGTGTCAAAATTGGCATAAATTATTTATTCAAACCAATAAAATTTTCTTAATTGATATAATAGTTGAAAAATTTAAGATTCTGAAACTAGACATAGATAAGGTTACAAATGAAATTAATGATGCACTTGAGGTTATATAGGAATTTTATTGTAAATATATTTACTATAAAGTGTAAAAATACCATAGGACATGGTAAGAGTTAATTTAATTAACTAATGGTTAATGCTAAAAGATAAGGTTAAATTTGGGACACAAACATGTATAAAACATATTTTTTGAGATTATTTTGACTTATAATCATCGTATACTCGATATATATCACATTGGAAATATTATAATTAGAAAATGAATTATTAATAAAATATTATATCAGGACCTTCTTAATGTGCCCTACGTCCCTCCAATAAAAGACTACTACCTCAACCTAATTAATCACACATCTAAATCACATTATCTCACCCAACATCGGGTAAAATAATCTTTTAACAGACCATGTTTCATTATATAAGCCTTAAATTGGGCATAATGAAATTTATGATATCATTTTGGATCGAATCAAAAAGAGTTGCCCAATTCATATGTTACATCTTCTCTCAAGATCCTTTCATTTATTTTCCTTTTCCAACCACAGAAACTATTTTTATTACATTATGGAAAACAATATTATCCTCATTATAATAGGATTTTTTTATTATATGTTTTATACTACACTAACACACAGTGCCAACTAATGAATATAGAACATGTTGTTTCTATGTACGGTGAACTACTGCCTCACAAAATGATGCTTTTTCAATTTTCTCCTACCACCTCTCATGGTGAACATTATGATAGAACTATTTTTATATATAACAAATATTATATTTATATTTTCTATATTATTGTGTATTTTTTTACAACATGAATTTATTTTTTTCATAATGAGTAAATATGATAATTTCATTTGAGATAGTGTGGACTACCACACCCTCAAAGTGATGTGACTCATTTTTGACGTATAAGGAGAGTATAAAGGTTGAAAGTAATCAATTTATTTAACATATATAACAAATATATTATACTGATATTATAATAAAACAATGTGTAATTTAGTTTTATTCCTTTAATATGATAGAGATATGACTGTAGCATTCATGTATACGTACGACCTACCGTCTCCATGAGCGGTGCATTTCATTTCATATCTGTAAATGTTATGGACTATTAAAAATAAACATATAACCGATATATATGATATTTAAATATTTAATATTATTATTTAAATGATGAAATTCTGACTTCATGGACAATTTACATCAAAATAAGTTCAATTTTCACTCATGTACCAAACATCGACAAAATGTCTGATGTGAACTCAAATAATTAACTAATTTCTATAACATGGTAATAAGTATTATAAAATGAACAATAAACATGAAAATGGATTTGATGAAAGTATAAATTGAACATTTTTTACTATTTAGGAACAAAATGATTATATGTGACTAGTCAGACTCAGGGTAGGGGACATCATTACTCAATCTCCATTCATTGAGTAAAATATCCAAGTCATTGATTTTTTTTTCAAGGAAATTTTTGAATTGACTATGATTTTTTACACTAAATATCCTCTTATATTAGGTTTAATTAAAATTTTCACACATAATTAAGTAATTTATTTATTTTCAATCTAAGGATATGATCTTTGTAAACTAAATCATATCTCAATATCTATTCATTGAGTTAAATATCCAAGTCATTGGTTTTTTCTCAATGAATATGTGTGAATGACTTATGATTATTTTACACAGAATATCCCATTATATTGTGTGTATTTTTATTTTCACACATAATAATTTTGTTAATTTATCCTAAATCTAATGATATTATATATTTAAGGGACTCCATCTCAACTTGCTTTCATTGAAGGATATTTTAATAAAATAAACATACATATTTTATAAGGTGTATAATTATACCCTTTTAGTTTGATTTAATTCATTTGTTTTCAAATGAATTTTTTCAATGAAGTGTTTTACTAAAAAACACAAAGTAATGTTTCATTTTAATGTACACAACGACAATAATTGTTTACCCTTCGTGAGCATTATTTGATATTTGACTTCAAAAAAAAGTTGAAATGTTTTTTAAATAATACCATTTACTATTTCAATGTATTTTGGAATTGAAAAATGTTTTGATAGAGGATAAATTATATCAATATCATCAAATCATATATTGTGATTGCATTGTGGAAATGTTATTTTTTATGCATGTTTTATGAGTTATTATTATGTAATGGTTCTTGGGAATTTCTTATGTATACAGGTGGTTCCATGATAAAATGAGTGTGGCTGGGCCCATGATAGCTCTCTAATGCATTCGGTAACATGACCCATGTAAATGTTGTGGTTTCTCTTAAGAGATTTAGCGTATATATGGTGATGGTTATTCAAAACGTAACCATGAAGGTTACTCCCTATATAGCAGTGAAAGCTATAATATATGTATGATTTGGATTCCACCAGTTACCATTATGTTTTTTGATTAATATGAAATTTTATAGGAATATTATGATTACAAGATGTAAGTAAAGTAGTTTATGGTTTATGGATGAATAGTACGATTTTGTGAAAATGTTTTAACGGTATTAAATATTCATGGACTAATAGCTTTATTACTTATTTTTTATTACTTAATGAACTTTTTATGCTCATCACATATTTTTGAAATGTTATCCATAGGATATAAGGATGGGTAATGGAAAGAAAGATGTCAAGAATATTTTTATCATGAAAAATAAATCATAGTTTTAAAGTGTCTCTATTGTGGGAAATAGTGGATAATATGTGTAACAATCCACATGTAATGTTTTAGTTTCTTATGTAATAGTTATAGACAAATTTTCTAAAACACTATACCGGAAAATATCATCAATGTATGTTATTTAATTAACTCATGATTAAAAAATATTTAATTTTGGGGCCTTAAATTAGGTATCAAAGGATTTTTTAGACAACATTAGATATTATGAAGTCTTAATTTTTGATAGCAATGTCATTTTTGTTTATAATTTTCTAATTGAACATAAGATCAATATCATAAAAATCCATTTTGAGGCTTATGTTATGAAATTTCAAGGTGATTAATAGTATTTTTGTATACATTCACCTATGAATAATTTATGTGTTTTTAGTTTTGGTGATGAAAAATGTGAGGTATGAAATAAAAATTGAGGTTTTTAACATGTAATGGTTATTTTTATGCTCTTTAAAATATTTTTCTAATATTAAAATAATTATATTGTTTTAGAAAAAGGACATCCCATGGGATGGGTGATAACCTGTTGCATCTGGAAAGGCAGAAGGGATCAAACCCACAACCGAAAGGTGATATGGCTATATTTCCTACCATTGTCCTATGTGAATTCCTAGTTAGTATGATTATTATATTTATTTTAGTGATTTTATGGATTAATAATATGTTTATTTTAGATACATATATTATATCGAATAGAGAAACATGGGATTGGAAAATTATATTGGGATTTATTGATAAATGTAATTTTGGACGATGTTCAATATTTTGGGATCTTTATATGATTATGGTAAATATATTACTTTGGTATTTTATTTGAGGAATATAGGTTGAATTATTTTTAGTGAAATCCTTACATTCATTGTGGACTTATGGAAATTTGCATTATATATGGATCTGATTAATCTATTTTAGATAAAATGTGATTAAGTTAATTAAGAGTGCTTGCTGTTATTTGGAGATAAATGTTACAGTTTATCATGGAAGGATATGTTATTAAGAATTTCTAAATTTTGGGGTTCAATCTATGTTTTCAATATTTTTAGTAATTTTATGGAAAATTATTTATCAAATTGTCATTTTTCAACATTGGATATTACTGTTGAATTTTGGAGATTAAAAGTAGTCTTTCTCCTTGTAAAGGATTATTTTTTTGGGATTATTTGATCTGGTTGATGTCTAATGATAGGGGAAATATATGTTTCATCTATATTTGATCATTTGATTCTCAATAAGTTGATTCTCGTGCTTCAGGAGTGTCCAAGTCTTTTTAAATAGCCATCGACTTAGGAAAAAGAAATTTTTGAAGTGGAATTCAATTAATGGATCAAAATATACATGTCACATAAGTATATTTCCAGATATTACTATTCTAATTTGTAAAATACTTCATCAACTTTATGTAGTGGATCTTAAATAAATGTTGTATTCTGGTTACATTTTCATACTATGAAATCAAAGACTATTTAACCCATCACAAGTTTCTGGTTTTCAGGTTACTAACTTTCTCCTAATCATGTTTTCTATCACTCTCCATCAGAACATGGAAAAAAAATAATCATATTCTTGTTTTACTATATGAAACTGTTGTTTGTGTTACCTAGGGTGACCTTTGTGCTTCACGTTCTATATTTTAAAGTGTATGTTTTAATTAATTATTTTTCATATGAGGGTTTTAAATATAGGTATTTCGAAAATTCATAACCCAGTTATCGAACCCAAATTCAAATTGCAAGGACAAAAATTTTAAAAGTGTCGGAGTATGTAACATCTCAATTTTTATGAAAGGAACACTACGTTCAATAGCATACATGATACACTACATAGAGCAAAGTCAAACAACTAAATATTATTATTTAAATGTTACCATTATAACCTAGCCATTAGAATTGCAGAATGAATAATATCAGCTGAATTATGAAAATATGGATTACACATGATTAAATAATTATTCATGGGATACCAAATTAATTATAAATGGAAAAAAATCAATTGAATATAATTGATGTTTTTTATGAAAAAATATTTAAAAGAGAATTATTGTTTTTATAATATAATATATCTCTCAATAAATTTTTATTTAATGAAAAATAAATTTTATTTATTCAATTTAATGTTTTAAATTCATATTATATGAATTATATTGATGATATAAGAACAACCTCAATTTTTCAGATAAAAGAATTATTTTTCAAAAATAATACAATTTTATATCATTTTGATGGAGAACCCGTTTTAAATCAATTCATTTAATTTTTATAATTTTTATTTTACATAATAACATTTTTATTTGGAATATTTAAATAATAATTTACCATGGTTGAAATTTTGGTTTTTTCGAATTAAAATTATATTTTAATGAATAGTGAAAAATACTGCATTTTAATTCAAAACGGTCATTTCAACTTATTTATCAATATAGTTAAATTTTATTATTAATTGGTTTTAAATTTTTATTGGATTATTTTTTCTAACATTTATTCAAATGATGGTCATTGAAGTAATTTCACATTCAGATTTCATATAAACACGTATTAATCTTTTGATGGTTTTTACATTTTAAAGACATGTTTTCTCATTTTGAAAATAAGATTTAATTTTAAATTAATTACTAAATATTCTGTGTTTTACATTTGGAAAAACTTATTCCATATTTGGAATCAAAATTTTTTCATATTGTGTAAATAGATTCCTTTAATTTTTAAACATTATAAATAGTAAAATCTGTAATTATTTTTATTTACCACGATTAAAGTGTAAACTAGGTAAATAATGGTAAACATTATATTATAATAATGTAAAAAAACCATAACATGTGTCCTAATCATATTTCACGAGTCATGGGAGATCGAAAATATCCTATGTCTAAAATTTTGGCATTTTCTGATCCACTTGGGTGTGAAAGTGACATGTAATAATAAATAATTTTATGTTACATGAAACAAAAAATAAATGTGTATATTTATACTAAAACACATTTTGGGTGGGTTTATATTATTTATCTATTTGAATATAAATAGTAATTATAAAAATAAAATTATTTCTACGTCCTGGTATTTTATTTATAATTTTTAGAAATTAAATAGATAAATTTAATTCTGAAAAAATAATGAAGCAGTGATTACCATATTAATAAAAGATTCAAATATTGATATTATAAATATTAAAATAATTGTTATTTGCATCATTTTATGCCATAAATGAATTTCATAGTATATTATGACATGTTTAATTCGGCATAATTTAGTTTTTTTTTAACCATGTTGTAATGACTTTAACAATAATCATTTTCTAAAAACTGTCAAAAATTACCAAAATTCATTTTTAAAATAGATACTATTTTATAAAATGATATAATAGCCATAAAATTCAATGATTAATCCAAATTACTTATAATATTTTAAAAATGACTTTAATGATCTAATATGGTTTCTATTGTCATTTTATAGTAAATATATTGACCATATAGTGTAACAATACAAGAAGATATGGTAAGAGTTAATTTTTTTAACTAATGGTTAATGCCAACAAATACAAACCTAAACTTTACTAAAACATAATGGTTGAAATAATTTCGACTCATAGTCATCTTATCCTAGAAATATATCACTTTTTAGTGATTAGAATTTGGAAATAAATTTATAATAAAATAATATATCAAGACATTATTAAAGTTCCCCTCCTCACTCTTATATAATCTAACCACATATACCCACTTACTCACACATATCAAGAAATTTGGCTTACCCAAATTTTGATAAATAATCTCCCAACATACATACCTTCATCTTAGAATCCTTACCATAAGCATAAGGTAATTCAATAAATCATTTTGGATCAAATCAAAAGGAGTTACCCAATTTAGAGGTAAAATCTCTTCCCAAGATCCTTTCATTTATTTTCTTTCTCCAAACCCTAAACTAATTTTTCCATTAATTCATAATAACACCATTATCCTCAATAAACTATGATTTTTATTATTATTGTTCTTCCTACACTTTCACACACCTATATCTAATGGATATAGAACATATTGTTTCAGTGTACGGTAAACTACTGCATCACGAAACGATGATTGTTCAATTTTCTCCTACCAGCTCTCATATTGGACATTATAATGGTGATATATTTATTTACTAAATATATTATATTTATATTGTATCTATTATTCTATATTTTTTATTTACAATATATCTTTATGGATTCAATATTCTAGAAATATGATAATTTCATTTGACGAAGTGTGGACTACCGCCCCCTCAAAGTGATATAACTAGTTCATGCAATACATGGAACATATAAAGGATTGAATTAATGAAATTATGTAATATTTATAATATACCTATTTATTATTTTGTTTTCATTTCATTAATATGACAATAAAATGAAAGTAATGTTAATCCGTACATACGACCCAATGTCTCAATGAGTAGTGAATTTCATTTCTTATCTCGAAATATTATGGCTTGTTTTACATTAATATATACTAGATATATATGAAATTTAAATCATGAATAATATTCTATAGATGAAGTAAATGTGACCACATAGACATTTTACATCAAAACAAGTTCATTTTTGACTTATGTACTAAACAACGACAAAATGTCCCATATTAACTCAAATAATTAACTAATTGATATCACAAGGATATAAGTAATATAAAATTAATAATATAAATGAAATATTTTTTATAGAAAGTATAATTTAAGATATGTTTATTATTTAGGAACATAACGATTGTACGTGACAAGTTTTAGTCACGTTAAGGGACATATTAACACAATGTCCATTCATTGAGTTAAATATCCATGTCATTGGTTATGTTTTTCAATATAATTTGTGTGAATGACTTAGGATTTTCTTACACATAATATCCACTTATATTGGGTGTATTTATATTTTTCACACATAGTTATGTCCTTGATTTATCCTTAATCAAAGGATACGATCTTTGTAACGGAAATGTTATCTCAATCTATATTCATTGAGTAAAATTTATGTGTCATTGGTTTTGTTTTTCAATGAATATGTGTGAATGTACTATTATTGATTTACAATTAATATCCAGTTATATTGTGTGTATTGTTATCCACATATAATAATGTCATTTATTTATCCTTAATAAATAGATATGATCATTGTAAGGTACTTCGTCTCAATATGCTTTCATTGTGGAATATTTTGAGAACATACACCTCCTTCTTTTATACGGTTTATAATTATACACTTTTTATTTTAATTTAATTCAATGTTTTTCAAATGGAATTTTGTTCTATGATGATTCTTACTAAAAACGTAATGATTCTTTTTAACGTATGTAGTAACAATGATCTATTCAATGCCGTGAAAAATATTAAATATTTTGATTCCTCTACAAGATATAATGTTTTTAAAAGAAAAATAAATAAAATATACTTTATTTATATATGTTGGTATTGAAAATGGTTTTGATAAACGATTAAATATGTCAATATCATAAAATAATCTATTTTTATATCAATGTGGAAAATTTATTCTTCTTTTATGAATGTTTCGTGTGTTATAATTATGTTATAGTTCATGGGAAGAACGTATGTATATAGGTGGTTCCTTGATAAACCAATGGTGGGTTTATAAGGAACCAACCTTAAACATTATATAATCATGAATTATGTCAAGAATTCATATTAACTATTTCTTATGTTTAGTGTTTCCTAGAATTACGCCATAACTATTACATAACAACTTGTATATTTCATGTAGACACTACTACTTTGTATCCATTTTTCATAAAATTAATAATCTTAAATAGAAACATGTCTACTTCCATGTTTTAGACAACATTACATTTCCTCGATCCCATTCCTGACCCCAGTCATCTTTAATGATTGTGGAAAACATTTCAAAAACTTGGGACAAGAATAAAAATATTAGTAAGGCTTATAAAATAAGGAAAGAAAACAATAGCCCATAAATAAATACAAATCATTGAATCCAAACATTTCAATCATAACATTCATTACTATATATTATAATTTATGAATAACACACAGAAATCATAAATCATAAATGTAACTTATGGCGTTCATAACATACATACATTATAGCTATCACAATTACCTAGAGAGTCACATTTACAATACCCATCAGTGTATATTCTATAAATCTCCTAGGAGAAACATTAACATTTATCACTGTCATGTTACCCAATGCATTGGAGATCTATCTCGGACTCACCCACCCTTGGTTTATCATTGAACCAACCTTATACATAAACAATGCCCAATAACCATAAAATATTCATAACACATAACACAAGCATAAAGAAAAGATTACATTTCCACATTCTAATCACAATATTTCAAATCAAGATATTGAAAAAAGAAATGATTTATCAAATCATTTTCAAAACCATTTAAAATATTTAATAAAGAGATTTTGAATCAAAGTATCCCATAACACATTGAATATTTTTAATTAATTATAATTTGAAAACATTTATGTCCATATAAATAAATCTTAAAAAGTGATTTTGGAAACATAGACCTTAATGAGAAATATTTCGAAAAATAAATCTTCAAATCATTTATAATGATATTTTAGTTGAAGTGTTTTCAACAAAATGAGAGACTATTGAATACAAATAATTGAGGAATAAAATTAATTAAAACATTATAATATCATTATAATAAAGGTATTAATGATATAATATGGAAAAGGACAGTATATACACCACATAATTGTGAATTGGTGCATAATAACAATGAAGTCTCAATGGAATGTAAATTGAGAAGAAATCCCTTATAAAAACTGTATCTTTAGATTTGGGATAAATCAATTAAATAATAATGTGTGACATATAAGAATACACACAATATAGGTGGATATTCAGTTTGAAACAATAATAGGTTATTCACACATAGTCGTAGCACGATATTTTCACGAAGTATAAGTTTAAGCCCAAGAATTGATATTGGGTGAAGATATTCCCTTATAGAAATTTGACAGCCTAACAACGTCACATTAAATTTTAGAAAATGAATTCATGAAAGATAAAATGGTATTTCATCACAGGGAAATAATATTTAAATCAATATTGATGTAGAAGAATATATCCCATCAAAATAATATGTAAATTAAAAGACATAACAAAAAGAAGTCTTTTAAAAAGAGAAGGGTGAAAGGCTCCCTTACCGATTTTGTATCTTACGAAACATACACTTCATAAAAGATGGATTATACAATGAAGATGTAAATAAACATAAATTTAATTATATTACACAATGAATTCAATCATGGGAAGTACATAAACTACACAATAGGAAATAGTGGCAATATAGCATGAATCTCACAAAAATAAACAAAGAGAAGATAACCCCTTACCATGTTGTAATCAACATGTTGTATGACCAAAATTGAATAACCATCAAATGAATCACTGAATACCATGAATATAAATATAATCATGATAATATATATCAAATGGCGGTACCTAGTACACTACATTCAATAAATAGGTGGTGAACAATGGAAATCTCACGGAATTGAAAGTGAGATAAGAATTCCCTTACCTCGTGTGGGAGTTGACTCGTTTGTTCCTTATTTTTCCATAATAATTAACTGATATTAATTTTTAATTGATTAGGAACCTTTTTCTTGTTTATTATTTCTTTTATATCACATATTACCTTTCTATAACAATTATTTAATTATTTGAGTTCATATTGAGCATTTTTTCATTGTTCGGAACATGAGTAAAAAATTAATTTGTTATAATTACATGTTGTTCATGTGGTCAGAATTTAATTATCTATAGAAATATATTCATGATTTAGATATCATATATATCATATATATCTAGTATATGTATGTATTTATAATATTTCATATCATTTGGATATAAGAAATGAAATTCAACATTCTTCGAGATGGTAAGACGTACGTACGCATGAACGCTACTTTCATTTCTATTTTATATTACATGGAATGAAAACATAATGATACATAGGTATATTATAATTAAATTATAATATCATATGATATATACATTACATAATTTAATTAACACCATCATTTATATGTTCCATTTATGTCATGAATGAATCATATTACCTTGTGGGGGCGGTAGTCCGGACTTCCTCAAATTAAATTATCAAGTTTACACATATTTAAAATAAAAATGGTATGTTTGTAAAATTAAAATCACAGAAGAATAGAGAAAACATAAACATAATATATATTATATATAAATATTGTGTCATCATAATGGCCACACTACCAGGTGGTAGGAGATGATTGAACAATCATCATTTCGTGAGGCATTAGTTTGACATCCATAGAAACAATATGTACTTTACCAATTAGATGTAGATGAGTGTAAGTGTAGTTTGAATAAATATCATAACAACAACCTAGAATATTTAGGATACTTTTTTTGTTATAATATAAATGAATAAAATTAGTTTAGGGGGTTGGAGAAGTAAAATAAAACAAAAAAACATAAGTGAAGACATTACCTTTAAATCAGGTAACTCCCTTTGATTGGAAACAAAAGGATTTCGCGAAGTCCCTTCTTCTTATAGTATGGATTCTATAAGTAGTATAAGGATTTGGGGGATTATATAGGATGATTTTGGAAGATCAAAGGGGCTAGAGTGGTGTAAATAATGGTAAAAAAGTGGTGTCTTTTTATAAAGGGGATGATGGGCTCTTTAGGAATGTTTGATACAATTATTTTATTATAAACATATATTTGGTTTCAAAATGTCCAAAAATAAATAAATTAGAATATATGATGACTCATGTTTTAAATAAAATCATCCAATAATATTTGACAGGTTTTAAATATTTTTTTAGTATTTATAATCGTATTTATTTAAATAATTTTTTTAAGAGGTAAACACTCCATCATTATTGTGTCATAAATAATATTATTTATATAATGTCTAAAAATAATAAACAAAATACCATGATGTATGAAATCTTTTTAGATTTAAAATTAATATTTATAGTCTAAGATATAACTTATATAACACAATGTAAAAATTGGTTTCCTAAAAGATATTTGTTTTTGTCATTTTTTCTTTACTCTAAAATAATTAATATAAAGTGTCCTTATGACTATTAATTTGCTCCATGGAGTCCCAAAATTGACCCAAATATTCCCATAGTCGGAAAGGTAATAACCAATAAAATTAGGATACCTTTTAAGGTAATTTTATATTATTATATTAATATCTATTTACCATTATTTACCAGATTTAACCTTTTACCATGGTAAATAAAAATTTTACTGAAGTAATTTTTCATAAAGTATAAAAATAAATGTTAACTATTTACACAATTTGGACCTCGGGATTCCAAAAATATAATAAATTTTTCTAAATTCAAAACATATAAGTGGCAGAAATTAATTTAAAATTAATTCTTGCTGTAAAAACAAAAAGCGTGTTTTTGAGAAATAATAACTATCGACAGATTGACACTTGTTTCTGTCCAATTTCAACGTGAAATTACTTCCAAATACCAAAATTGTATTAAATGGTTAATATATATTCTAATTAAACTTTAAAAATAATTAAAAAGATAATTTGACATTATATATAAATTATATTAAAAGGTAGTGTTTAATGAAAATACTGTATTTTTCACTATTAAAAAAGAACTTTATCAAAAAAATACCAAAAATTTACACAAATTAATTTTTGATGCCTCGAATATAAATAAATGTCAAATGAAAATTATAAAAGGGACAAAAAATATATTTACATATGGTTCTCCATTAAAAGACGGTAAATCTACCTTTTAAAGAATATTAGAGTATTTGTGTTTAAAATTGGATCCATTCACATTTTAAGCCTCTAACAATTATTGGATAAATGTAAAACCATTTAACAAGCATGTATACTCATATGGTTGTTAGATATATTCATTACCAATAATAAAATGTCTAGGAATTAACTACCATTTAAAATAATAATATATTATTAATTTTCAGTATGATTCAACATTGTGTGCAACATAAGACTTCGGAGAAACCAATTGTTGCGTGTCAGGTACACCCATTAATATAAAAACCCCTTTAAAATTAATTTATAATTCAAAAATATTAATAAATATGAAAATTTAATATTATTTAATTTCCTTGGATGTTACATCATTCCCCCCTTTGGAAAATTATGTCCTCCAAATTTTAAAACAAGACTTGCAAACATCATTGAAAGTCCCACATCGAAAATAGAGTATATAAAACTAGCACTTTGATAGAAATAGATATATGAAAAAAGTTCACATGAGATTACCCATACTAGGATTCTATGAAAACATGGATATGGAAGAGAATATAATTGTCATGTTCTGATGCAGAGTGATAGAAAACGTGATTAAAAGAAAGTTAAAAACAAGAAAACCAAAAAAAATGATGGGTTAAACGATCATTGGTTTCCCAGTAAGAAAAGTAAACAGACCACATTTTTGTTTTATGTTCCTTTTCATAATGTTTATTAATTTATTCATGGCCTTGAAACAGAACATAAGGACACATAATTACATGTCATGTAGACTTTCATACTTTTTAAAATTTCTACAACAAAGTCTTATTTTCTCAAAACGATGAGTATTCATTTTTACATGGACACATAAAATTTTCTAAAATCATCTTCTAATGAATTAATTGATCCACAAAATATGAAACATATATTTCTCCAATCATTATACATTAACCAAAACCAAAATTTGTTAGTATAAGTTAATATAATCCCTAAAAGGATAATCATTTAAAAAAATAAATATAGCTATTAAGCTCAAAAAACCAACAAAAATTACCTAATGTTCAAGAAAAACCATTCAATATATAATTTTCTATAGAATTATTCAAAAATAATCAAAACTAATATTGAGACCCTAAACATAGAAAGATTTTTATGACATAGTATTCCACAATAAATCATAATATTTTTTTTCTAAAAACATCGACTACTATTAAAGTCTCATACTAAAGTGTAATTAAGCTAATCACATATTCTCTATTATAGGTTAATCATCTCTAGAGATAACCAAAATCTGACTTAATCTTGATTCGTAAAATCATCCAACTAAAAAAATTAGTCATAATAACAATGGACTTCAGGTAGTCCAGTGTTAGGCGATAAATCCCAATCGAACATTGGTTGTGGGTTTGATTCCAGCATCTTTGTCCGACCCATCAGTTTGTTACGTAGTCTGCGTGTTGTCCTTTTTCAAAAAAAAAATATAATTTTATAACATTACCTAAAAGAGATAAATTCATCAAAAATAACCATAAATGTTTTAACCAAAAATGTTATCTAAAAACTTTTATTTTTCATCCCAAAATTTATTCACTTGTAATTGCATCAAATTCAAGGATCATATGATCCCAGATGGTTTTTTATAACTATATACATAGAAGAAAAGATAATTATTCCTTGAATAAAAAAATTATATATCAGACTGTAGGGTTGAACATACTAGAAAATGTCTTCTAATATAATCCCATCTTCAAAAGAGAATTAATACCTTAAGGAATTTCATCATCTTAAAATATACCATAACTCTTGAATCCATTATATGTTTACTTCTTACTCATTCAACATTCTTCATGATCCATTAACCATTCTTATCCAACATATTCTGAAATACTTCATTTCTACATACAAAATCATGGGTCATATCCTAAGATTCAATAATATCAAAACATATTTTAATAAATAATCCATACCATTCATTGGTAATTTTCAATTTATTCATCTTCTGTCGGAATGTAATTAGGTATTGGTAATCATATATTTGTACAATCTTGATGATCCCAATCCTGAAACATCTCCGTAGGACATTTGTTATTATAATGAACATGCACAACACATTTAAAACATTAAATTGATCCCTCAGAAAGAACTTCATTCCCTTTCTTAGAGTTAACTAGATGCTTCCTTTTTCCATGACAGGTTCTTCCATTATGACCTTCACTTCCACATCTATAGCATATTTCCCACCCATTTGAAACATTTTACACTATGTTTCTTTCCACATCCTTGAAAAATAGTTTTTTTAATATACGTACCTTTATGATTATTACCATATTTTCTGTTGGGATTTTATTCTCACATGCACGATGCCTTATAAAAATCACCAAGGTTCATGTGTTAAATCATGACTCTATATAGTTGGTTTAGAATTACCACAAGAGTTCTCATTGCAACTCCCATTTCATTTAGTTGTTCATTCAGAAAACCGTTACAGTTTTCGTCTCATCCACTGTAACTTTGGAGCCTACTAGATCTAGACATTTTCTAAAACCAAAGAGGTATGTGTGAATATATCAGTAAAATCATTATATAATATCTTATAGGGAGAGTAAATAATAATATATACTTATTCATGTTATCGTAAACTAATTCACAATATCTAAAATAACTATGACTCTTTCAAAAATCATAACCATTATGGTAATGTCACATATGATTAAAGAACACCCTAACCTCTAATGTTATCCAAACATAGCTCTGAAACCAAATATAAGGACCCAACCATAAACATTACATATTCATGAATTATGTCAAGAATTTACATTGATGATCTTTTCAGGGTTAGAGTTTTAGAGAATTATTCCATAACTATTACATCAGAAATTGATTATTACATGTAGTCACTACTACTCAGTATCCATTGTTTATAAAATAAAAACATTTAAAAAGACACATGTAAAGTTCAATGTTTTAGACATCATGACTTTTCCTCGATCCATTCCATGACCTATTTGTCTTTAAGTCTTGTGGAAAACATTTAAAAAAATTGGGATGAGCCAAAAAATCTCAGTAAAGGTTATAAAATAATGAAATAAAACATTATCATTTACCTCTATCACATTACACAATTCATTGGAGAGCTATATTAGCCACACCCACCCTAGGTTTATCATGGAACCACCCATACACGTAAAAAATTCCCAATAACCATAACATATTCATAGAACATAACAAAATCATAAAGGAATGGCCACATTTCCACATTCCAATCACAACATATAAAATCAGGATATTGTAATATTCAATGCTTTATCAACTAATTTTCAAAACCATTTAAAACATTTAATAAATGGATTTTTGAATCTATGTGTCCCATACAACATTGAAGCATTTAAATTAATTATCATTTGAAAACATTAATGTCCCTATAAATGAATCCTAAAAACCATTTTGAAAAACATGGTCATTAATGAGAAATATTTAGATGAATAAATCATTAAAAAAATTTAAAACGATATTTCTTATAGAGTTTTTTAAAAAATGAGAGTCACTTGAATAATATTATTTGTGGAATAACATTTAATGAGAAATTTATAATATCATGATAATAAAGGTATTGATGATATAATATGTGAATGGATAGTATATACACCACATAATAGTGAAATGTTTTCTATCAATTATGATGTCTCAATGGAATGTAAATTGAGACGAAATCCTTTATAAGAGCAGAATCCTTAGATTAAGGATAAATAAATTTCATAATAATGTGTAATAAATAATAATAAACTCATTAAAGTTGGATATTAAGAGTAAAATTATCATAGGATATTCAAAAATATTCATATCACAAAATGATCATGAAGTAGAAGTTTTTCCCCAAAAATTGAAATTGGGCGAAGAAGTTCCCTTACATGAAATTTGACACCCTAACGACGTCACATTAAATTTCATAAATTGAATTAATGAGAGAGAAAATGGTATCTAATTACATGGAAATAAAATTTAAAGCAATATGAATATATAAGAACATATCCCAAAATAATAATATGTAAATTAAAATACACACTAAAAAGAAGTGTTTTAAAAAGAGGAGGGTGAAAGGTTCCCTTATCGATTTGGTAACATACGAAATATTAAACCCATGAAAGATTGATCATACAATGAAGATTGGAATACCCATAAATTTATGTTTAGTACACAATGAATAAAATCTTGGGAAGTACACAATCCACAGAAATGGACATATTGGCAATTTTTAATGAATCTCATGGGAATAAAAAGTGAAAAGACAACCCCTTGCCATGTTGTAATCAATCAAGTCGTATGAACAAATGTTATGAGACACCAAATGAAGAACATAATACCATGAAAATAAAGATAATAATGATAATATATATCAAATTTATGTACCCAATACAACACATGCAATTAATAAGTGGAAAATAATGGAAATCTCACATAATTGAAAGTGAGATAATAAATCCCTTACCTCGTGTCTGACATGACTCATTTTTTCCTTGTTATTATGAATAATAAACTTATGTTAATTTGTACCTGATTAAAAAAATTCATGTTTATCATTCTTTATATAACATTTATTACCTTTCTATAAAAATTATTTAAATATTTTAGTTCATATTGGACATTTTGTCGATGTTTGGAACTTGAGTCAAAAATTAACTTGTAATAATTACAAGTTGTTCATGTGGTCAAAAGTCCATTATCTATGAAATTATATTCATGAATTAGATATCATATATATCATATATATCCAGTAAAGGTGTGTATTTATAATATTACATAACATTTGGAGATAATATGTGAAATGCACCGTTTGTGGAGATGATAAGCTGTACATACGCATGAATGCTACTTTAATTTATATTTAATAGTTAATGGAATGAAAAACTAATGATACATAGATATATTATAATAATATTATAATATCATATGATATATATGTTACATAATTTCATTAACACCATCCTTTATATGTTCTAGTTATGTCATGAATGAATCATATAACATTGAGGGGGCAGCAGTCCGCATTTTCTCAAATGAAATTATCATTTTTACACATATTGGAAAGCATTAAGGTATGTTTGTTAAATAAAAAATAAAAAAATAATTGATAATACATAAAGATAATATATATCTTATATAAATAGAGTTCGATCATAAGGGCCACCATAAGAGGCGGTAAGAGATATTTGAACTGTCATCGTTTCCTGAGGCGTTAGTTCTCCATCAAAAGAAACAATATGTTATTTACAAATTAGATGGAGTGTGTGTAAGTGTATTTTGAATAATTATTATAAAAACAACATAGTATTTTGAGTATAATGGTTTATTTCTCAATGAAAAGAAAAAAATAGTTTAGGGGTTTGGAGAAGTAAAATAAAACCAATGAACTTAAGAGATGATGTTACACTACTGTAAAAACATTTAACACGTTGGCATTTTTCATGTCGGTTCTATATAACCGATGTGAAAAGCTTTAATGATCGATATATCATGTCAGTTATTTTATAACTGAAGTGATATATCCATCAGGATCCATATTTTACATTGGTTATAAAATAACTGATGTAAAATATACGGAGATTAGCTTCTTTACATCGGTTATTGTATAAGATACATTAAAAGAGAATCTGGCATGCTTTATCACGTCGATTATAAAATAACCAATGTGATAAAAGAAATCTCCACGATTTATCACATTGGTTATTTTATAACTGACCTGTTAAAGGAAATCTCGGGGATTTACCACTTCATTTATAAAAAATGACGTGATAAATCCAATCTCAGCAATTTATCATGTCTGTATAAAGTGACATATGTCACGTCATTTATAAAATAACCGATTTGATAAATTGTTTTCAACAATGGTTATTAAATAACATACCTTATAAACATTTTAAAAAATAGTTTACCACATCGGTTATTAAATAAATGACTTGATAAATATTTTAAATTATTTATCACACCCCGTATTCAGTTATTCTGTTTTCTTCGATCAGGTGACCTGCGACTCGTCTCTCTCACACGGAATACCTATAATTGATTAATTGAAGTCATTCCCTCAAACCATGTTTTTCCAAAATAATTATTCATATTCATTATTATTTGATCTATCAGGTCGACTCACAACACTCATGTAATCCTCACAAGACTCCTTTTCAGTTTTCTTCCGCGATAACCTAAACTATTTTTTTGAGAAGTTATTTTTCTTTGTTCTTGCTATCATGGATAGATTCATAGTGTGCATTTATACCATGATAAATTATTTTCTGGTAAAATAAACCTATGAATGTGATATCAATCATGTTTATGATTTTTGTGTGTTCTATCATGTGTGTGTGCGCGTACAGGGGGTTTTCTAGTGGTGGGGGGTTGTGAAAGTGGGTGGGGGTGTTCAGGGGGGTTGGGTGGGATGTGTAGTTGGGTGGGGGTGTCCGGGTGGTGTCAAAGGTGGTGGGGGTGGTGTCCAGGGGGTGTAGGGGATGTCTAATGGGGTGGGGGCTATCTAGAGGGTTCGGAGGGCTGTCCAGAGGGTTGGGGCTGTCTATGGTGTCCTTGGAGGAGGGGGGGTGGGTAGTCCAGGGGTGTGTGTGTGGGGGGGGGGGGCTTTCCATGGGGGTGGGAGCCTGTCCAGTGGGTTTGGGGGGTTGTCCGGGGGGCTATCCAGAGGGATGATGTGTCTAAGGGTGTACGGTGGGGGTGGTGTATAGGAAGGGTGGGGTGTCTACGGTGGTGGTGGTGGGGGGTGCGGCCTAGAGGGGTCGGGGTTGTCCAGGGGGTGGGGTGGGGGAAGTATATAGGGTAGGGGGATATCCAAGGGGAGTGGTGGTGCCTAGTGGGTGTCCACGGGGGTGGGGGTTAGTGTCCAGAGGGTTCGGGGGGCTTTCCAGAGGGTTGGGGGTGTCCAGGGTGTCCATGTGGTGTGGGGGGGGGGATTCCAGGGGTGTGTGTGTGGGGGGGGGGGGTCCAAGGGGTGGGGGTGTACAAGGGGGTGGGGGAATGTACAGAGGGTTTTTGGGGTTTTTCAGGGGGAGGGGTTATCCAGAGGGTTAGGGGGTGTCCCGGGGGTGTCAAAGGTGGTAGGAGGTGGGGGTGTTTTCTAGGAGGGGTGGGGGTGTCCAAGGGGGTGGGGGATGTCTAGGGGTGGGGGGCTATCTAGAGGGGTGGGGGCTGTCCATGGGGGTGGTGGTGTCTAGGGGGTGTCCAAGGGGGTGTGGTGGGGGCTATCTAGGGGGTGGTGGTTTTTAGGGGTGTCCAAGGGGGTTGGGGTGGTGTCCAAGGGGGTGGGGGATAAGTGTCCATTGTGATTGACTATTGCATCGTGGTTTATGATATTATGAGATGATTATTGTATTGTTTCATGGATATTAGGCTATAATTTATGAGTGTTGCTTAAGGGGGTGGGGTGGTGTTCAAGGTGGTGGGGGTGGTGTCCAAGGGGGTTGGTACAGTCTATGTTTGAGTTTTCCACTATGATTTTTAGGGATTAAAGCATTACAAAAATATGAGGGGCGTTGAAATATGATTATATTAGGTTATATATATTTTGACAAGTCATTTAATATGATAAAATTAATGGTAATGGGTGAGACCATGTCGTTGTTTTCAAAGATGCACAGTTACCCTGACACCATTGTGTCATGATGATAGGCTTTACACTGTGGTTTTCTCCATCTGAGGTGTTTTTAAAATTTGATTTTATTCTCAGGTTTACCCCATTTTCTTCAATGTTCTATCAACCATTTGAGGCGACATGATTTTCTTGGATTCCTTGAAATTTCTTAAATAATTTACTTATTCTATGTTATTCTTCCATTATTCTTTGTTTCTTTTTTTTCTTCTTCGTCAACTTGTTCTTCTTCTTCATTCCTTCTATTATTAGGGATGTTTGTTCATTTTTAAATTGATGGTTTAATAGTAATCGATGTGTTCTAGGGTTTTTAGGATGGGTGGGGTGTCCAAGTGGGAGGGGTGCTGTCTAGAGGGGTGGGGGCTGTCTAGGGGGTGCGGGGGCTGTCCAGAGGGTTGGGGGGACTGTCCAAGGGGGTGGTGTTATCCAAGGGGTGGGGGTGTCCAAGGGGTTTGTGGTGTCCAAAGGGTGTCCCTGGTGGTAGGGGGTGGTGGGTGGTGTCCAGGAGGGGTGGGTGGTGTCCAAGGGGTGGGGGATATCCAAAGGGGTGGGGGGATAACCAGGGGGTGGTGGTGTCCAGGTGGTGTCCAAGGGGTGGGGTGGTGTCTAGTGTGTGGGGGTTTTCCAAGGGGGTGGTCGTGTCCAGGGGGTGTCCAAGGGGGTGGGGTGGTGTCCAAGGGGGTGGGGGTGTTGTCCAATGGGGTAGGGGTGTCCAGGGTTGAGGGTGGTGTCCAAGGGGGTGGTGGTGATGTTTAGGTGGGTGGGGTCGGTGTCCAGGCGGTGGGGGGGGGGTGTCCAGAGGGGTAGGGGGGCTGTCTAGATGTTTCAAATCATTAGGATCTGTGTAATTTTTAGTAGTGAATGTATACATATTTTAATATTTACACTTCATATTTATTTTTTACGAAAGGTGAATTGGTATCTAGTTGCACCATAAGAAGAAAGGATCCAAGATGAATTCAAAACTATTATATCTAACTATATTTGTTTTAAAATAATATTCATTCATATTTTTTAAAATACTCATTGATTTATTTTATATTTAAAAAAAATTTACATTCAAATTATGATTTTTTTCACATCAACATATATTTCTCTTATATTAATAAGATTTATAATTTTGATATTTGTTATAGGTAATAATGAGTTGATGTTGGATTACGACACATCAAATGAGAAATGAATATGAGGAAGGTGTTGATGCATTTTTTGGAATTTTCTAAACGAAATGCTGAACATAGTGACATTTTGTTTCTATTTATGCCTGAAATGTTTGAATATGAAGAAGTTGAAAATTATAGAGTTAAAAGATCATATGAATTGTCATGGTTTTAATATGAGTTACAGCCCTTGGATTTTTCATGGTGAAACTGGATGGAATGTCACAGATGATGATGATTCGCAAGATGGTAACTCCAATAGAATTGATGAAATGATTCATGATATTGCAGAAGAAAAAATCCAGATAGAACCAACAGGTGCGCGTCAATATGTTGATTCTAAAAAACCATTATATCATAGTTGTACGTATTTTATGGGTTTTTGGGCTGTGTTATGATTGATTAAACTAAAGAAAAAAACATGGATGGAGTGACAGAAGTTTTACAGAGCTACTACAATTGATGAAAGTCATTCTTTTAAAAGATAACTATCTTCCATAGTCACATTATATGGCCAATAAAATATTATGCCTGATGGGATTGGGGTGACAATAAAATACATGCCTGTCTGAATGAATGCATGATATATAGGAAGGAATATGAATTTCTGTCAGAGTGTCTTAAATGTGGGACATCATTGAATAAGGTGAATGAAAAATCACAGGCTGATGTAGAGACTACAAAGACCCCTTCAAAGGTATTTTGGTATATTCCTAAATTTCATCATTTAAAACGTTTATTTGTTATTTTATATGATGAAAAAAGGTTATTATGACATGATGATGAGCAGTTATGTGATGGAAAAATAGGTCATCCAGCTGTTTTTTCACAATGGAAGAAAATTGATGAGCAGTATCCTATATTTGGAAATGAAATTAGAAATCTCAGACTAGGGTTGTGCACAGATGGAATGAATCCATACCAAAACCTCAGTAGCACACATAGTTCATGGCCTGTTTTATTTGTAATTTATAACATATTTCATGAAGTTTGTATGAAGCGCAAATATTTCATGTTGAGTATAATGATCTCGGGTTTGAAGCAACCTGGAAATGATATTGATGATTTCAGGTCACCACTGATTGATGATTGGAAACTTTTATGGGAAGATGGTATTAGGGTTTATGATTCTTATAAAATGGAATATTTTCAACTGCATGAAGTGAATTTATTCACTATAAATGACTTCCCAGCATATGGAAATATGTATGGATATATTGTTAAAGGGCATAAAGCCTGTCCAATTGGTGAACAAAAAACATCTTATTGTTAATTCCATCATGGGAGAAAAACAACGTACATTGGTCATTGATATTTTTTGCATGTGGATCACTATTATAAAATACTAAAAAAGGAATTAAATGGATCACAAGAATATGATATTTCTTTATAACCTTACTCCTCATATATATATTTTCGGAGGGTGGAAAACATTGATGTGACATTGGGAAAGGCACAGAAATATGGTAATGATAGATATATTTAGAAAAAAAGGTAAATATTTCTTGAGCTACCATATTTGAGATATCACGAAGTTAAACATAATATTGATGTCATGCATGTGGAGAAGAATATCTATGATAGTTTGATTGGAACATTGTTAAATATTAATGGGAAGACACATGATGGGTTGAAAGCAATATTAAACTTACTATCAATGGGAATATGTTTGGGGTTAGCTCCCACTCCTAATATAAGATGAACATTTCTTCCCCCGTAATGTCATAGATTATCCAGGAGGGAGAAAATTAGTTTTTTTGGTTTCTTAATTATATAAAAGTGCTTCAAGGTTATTCTTAAAATGTAAAAAAAATTTCACATATAAGTACTTGAAGTTGATAGGTATAAAATCTCATGATTGTCGCATTAGGATGGGAAAACTTCTACTAGTTGCATTGTGTGGAATATTTTACATCTGTGTCAGAAAGAATATAATGATGTTGTGTTATTTTTATAATTCTATTTGTAATAAGGTTATTAATGTGAATGCTTTCATCATTTTGTAAAATGATGAAATTTTTATACTTTTTTTATTGGTAATGTATTTTCCTCCATATTTTTGATATAATGGTGTATTTATGGATTCATCTGTATCAAGAAATAATGCTTTGTGTACATATATATCTTTGTTGGATGTATCTTTTTGAGAGGTATATGAAAATATTAAGGGGTATGTTAATAATCCCTATCGACCTAAAGCCTCCATTATTGAAAAGTATATTTCTAAGGAGGATTTAGAGTATCGTACAAGGTACATGGCTGTGGCGCATCATATATGCTTGCCTCCATCTCACCATGAACTAGTTAATAATGAGGGAAAGGGGATTCGTGGCATTAAAGTCAAATTGTTGTTAGCTGAATAGATGATGAAGTTAGAATCACACATTATGAATGACATAGTTGATGCTCAACTAAATATCAGATTGCATATTAATGATTTGAAGTAATGTCATCCAAAGAATGAAGAAATGTGGATTTTGAATGAGCATAACAAAACATTTTTTTTCATGGTTTAAAAATACCTTCCTTGGTAGATCAGATATATTAGAGACATTAAAATGGGTAGTGTGTGGTCCATGTTTAAATGTGATAATATGGTCCGGTTATGACACTAATGGATATACATTCCATAAAAAATCTCCGGACAACAGAAGTACAGTTCAGAATAATGGTGTATTGGTGTTTGCAGAAGCAATGCATTTTTTGAGTGCTAAGTAAAAAATCTCAATTTCTACATCAAGTTAATATTATGGAGTGATTGAAGACATATGGGAGGTTGATTACATTAAAATTAATGTTCTTTTTTAAACTATAAAAGGTTTATCGCTAAAAACATTGTCAGCCACAATGAATTTGGAATGAAAGTTGTTAATCTGAATAGATTGGAAGACATAATTGATTCATTTATAATGGAAACACATGCAAAAAACATTTTCTATGTAGTAGATTAATCAGATATGCAGTGGGCTATTATTTTACAAAGGAAAAACAATATGTTAGTGAGGATGAACTTGATGAAGATTATGATTTATGTGATATCCCTAATTCCAGGGAAATATTAACAGAACAAAAGGATGAGCATGTTGAAGACATGGTATGTTCCATAAGGAATGATCATGACGAAGGAATTTTGGAAAACAATCCATTTGTACATTCATAAAATTACAGGTAACATTTCTTTATTTCTTGTTTACATTTATTATTTTAAAAAAATGTTAGATATTGTATGTTTTTTCTTTATTAAAACAAGTATTAATACAAAATAAGTATAAGTTTTTGTCAGACTTATTTTTATTTAGTTTACTTTATCATGTTTACCATTACATAAATTATATATCTATTATTTTTGTTCAGTGACAATTAATTTACCATGTTTACCATGTTTACCACGTTTACAATGTTTACCATGTTTAACATGTTTACTATCATTACTATCTTTACCATATTTACCAGTGTTTAAAATTCCTACCAGATTAACCATGTTTACAATTATGTAACTTAGTATAATTTTCTATCTTCTATTTATATTAGTATTGTAATATTTTAATTTGTATATTTGTGAAGGATAATGACAGATCAATCCGTTGATCAACCACGTGATTCTGGAGATGGGAATTTGGCCATACCTCTGGGGAGGAACATTCTAATTCTCCTTTTGAAGTTCCCCAATATTCATCACGTGCTCCCATTACGACAAAGAATTCAAGAGTTGGTAAACATGGGTGCACAAGTTTACCAAAATTATCACTTTCCCGTATGCAGGATCAGAGGATACTCATTGAGTTTGATGAGGATGATATTCTTAGAGGTCCAAATGCAAATGCTTTTGTATGATGACTGGAGAAGTGTGAAAAAAATGATAATCACTCAGTTGTGGGAGACGATTTTGGTAAGACCTTTTGATATTGTTTTGTTATTCTTTAAATATTTCTATTATATATAATATGTTTAACCTCTTCTTTATCAGATGAAATTTGATGTTCCTGACACTAGAGGACTCAGGAAGAAATTCTTATCGATGGCTTCCATGAGATAGGGAGATTTCAAATCAACCATCTCATCTGATTTTATTTTGGGTCAAAGGAGTAACGAAAATTAATGTCATATATATCCTTACATATATGAAGACACATGGAGACACTTTGTTGAAAGTATAAGAAAAAAATTCATTTTGGTTATGTAAATTTAAACTTTTATAAGTTTTCTTATATAAATGATCTTATTAATGTTTTTTTGATGATTTATTATTCTTAATTTAAAGTAATCAAGGAAATATCATCAGGTTATCTAATCTAAAAATGAACACCCTTATATTTTATCTCGGGGAGGGTATACATTATTGGAAGAACAAATGATGGTGGAAAAGTTAGAAAAACTAAGAGCTAAGTCTTCAAGATCCAGAGAGGTGGTCCCTCCATCCCCTCCATCTAGACATAAAAAATGAATGAGAGCTTAGATGGGAAAAAGGGAAATATATTTCAGATGATTTGAGAATCATTGCTGGAGGATTGTATGATATTTGTTTTATTTATTTAAGTTAACTATTTTCTTCATATAATTTCAATCATTACAGAAATGGTTAATTAATTAATACATGATTGTCTTGAGGAGCAGAGCTCATAGAGTGTATTTACATCTGCGAGGAGGCATGATATTTTATCTGTATCATTGGGAAAGCCTGAAAATCCTGGTCTTGTATGAGGATATATGTCAGGTGTGTCGATATGAAAAGTGTTTTCATGTTCTTCTACTTCTTATGTTGAGGGTGTTTATAAAAAACTAGAATCCATGGAGGCTGAAGTTCATAATATTAATGGGATGGTGGAGGAAAATATTAGAGCTTCTGTATATTATATGTTTGTCGACATGAAAAGAAGATTTCAGACTACATCTCCCACTCCTCCACCTCCCCCTGCAAACCCCATTATTTTTCCTCCACCTCCGCCAGTAGCTCCCACTCCCCCACCTCTCCCTATAGACCCCATTTTTTATCCTACTCTTCTGTTGCAGCTTCCTACATATTGCATGTTTTATATTGATGATCCTCAATATCATAAAGTTTCATATGGGTTGGTATATTTTATAGGGGATTCAATTCATCATCAACAATTAAGGGTAGATATTCAAAGGGTCATTATACATGATATTATAGATAGATCAGCTCGAGTAGCATTACCCACATATGAGGTTATGATAGTTGGACATTATTTCAGCCATTTTTTAATTTGGACATCGAGACTTCTTCCACTCATTACCATAGAGGTATGTATGTTATATCTTATATTTTATTATTTTATTAAAGTTGTTTTATCATTTGAAATCTAATATATTTTTTGATTTATTTTTACAGGAATACTTCCAAGGTAAAGAAATATTGTTTAGACAACAATAAAGACAAATGGCTATGACATCAGATAAAAATTTAAGTAGTCTTGACAGATTGTCAAGATATCCAAATTTGTTGGTGGAAAATTATGATTTTCTAATGGAAGATAATGTTTGGGGACGTGCAATAACTTTGCAGATTGTGAAAACTGATATAATGTAGCTTGTAACTGGAGATATGTTGGGCATCAAGGTGGTGCAAATTTTTCCGTGTAAGTCTTAACACCTTTCCCTTGCGTTATATTTATTAAAAATGTATACTTATCTCTATTTTGTATTAGGTATATTTATAAAATTTGTGAGAAGAATGAGCGGAAAAATGTATATGGATTCATGGACTCACATTTGATTTCCCATGAAGCATGTGCATTGGATGAGGAACAAAGAATGCTTTATATTGCTGAAAGACTTGAACAGAATATAGTCACACAATGTTGGGTGATTCCTTTTTGTGAGAGGTGTGAAACACATCTCTCTCAAAGAGTTCACTATATTTTAACATAAAAACCCACTAACCATAAATTTTATTTTATGAGTGATCATTGGATGTTAAGGGTTTTTTACCTGAGGGAGAAAAAACATCATTGGATATGCTATGTCCATGGTGATGTGCGGTATAGTTTTAAGAAAATGACAGAAAAGTAAGTTTAATTTTCTCAATAGTTTTATATATTATAATGAATTTAAAATTTATCCCATTCATCTTATTTTCTAATAGGGGATGTTTCTACTTTCGAAACAACACAATGTAAAAGAATGCAAAGATCAAATATGTAAATATAAAGGTAAATATCAATTTATAATTTGAAATTTTTGATTTTTTACATAAAAATAATATATATAATTTACACTCATTAAAAAAATTGATGAACAACAAGGCATCGTAAAATGCAGATATTATATGTTAAGATTTATGTATGAAATAATAACAACTGGGACAATTGTGAACTTTGACCTGATAAGATTTCTTTTTAAAAATTGACATTATATTTCATTTTATTTATTCATTATACACATTAACAACTATCATTTTAATTAGTATCTATTTGATGACCCTCAACCCTATAGTGCTCAAGATGTCAAACACTTACAAGTGGAATGGTCAAATTATTTTACAGGTTTCATTGAATTTTAGTTGTTTTTAGTGTAAAATGTAATTTTGAATATTGTCATTGTAATTATATAATTGGTAGTTTTTTAGGTTGGATATTGTTTTTTTAAGTTTTCATTGTATGTTTTGAATGTTATATAGGTTAATGTTTAATTTTTCTCTACTTCTTATTTTTTTCAAATTATGATGGTTTTTCTGGAATGGATTCTGGTCTGGGGAGGAGTGGTTCCAACGATGTGGGGGGTAGTTCAGTGGGGCGGGGTATATCCAGGGGTGTGGGAGGGATGTCTGATGGGGTGGGGGTGTCCTGGGTGTCCATGAGAGTGGGGGGGGGGGGGGTAGTCTAGGGGGTGGTAGAATTTCCAAGAGGGTGGAAGGGATGTCCAGGGGAGTGGGGGCTGTCGAAGGGGTGTTGAGGGTTGTGGGGTTGTCATGTGGGGTGAGCAGGGTTTCCAGGGGTGTGGGAGGGCTGTCTAGTGAGGTGGAGGGAGGGGTCTAGGGTGTACATGGGCATGGGGGAAGTCCAGGGGGTGGTGGAGGAGGCGCGTAAGCCCTCGGGGGGCTGAACATCACTGGAAGGTACTCATCAGTCCCAGATAGTGTCTTCCCCTAGATATACTGGCATCAATGTGATAGATTGAATGATGTTTCAAGGAGAATGAAGCATTGGTGAAACATTTTGAGAGCTCAATCATCGCATGTGGGAGTGATGAGTACCTTCCAAGAGAGTTCATCCCCCCGAGGGATGTAAGTGCCTCTTCTCCCAACTGCAGCTATCCCAGGGTAGTACAGGGGGTTTGGGGCAGTCCATGGGTGTGTGTGTGTGTGGGGGGGGGGGGGGGGTTCTGGTCGGGTTTTGGTCTAAAGTTGTCTAGTGAGGTGGGGGTGTCTAGGGGTATGGTGGGGGATATCCAATGGGGTGGGATGGTGTATAGGAGGGTGGAATGGATGTCTATGTGAGTTGGGGATGTCCAGGGGTGTCCATGGGTGTGGGGGGCAGTCCCAGTGGTGGGGGAATTCCATGGGTGTGAGGGTTACCAGGAGTGTGGGGGGTGTCCAGTGGTGTGGGGGGCTATCTAGGGGTGCGGGGGGTGTCCGGGGGTGTGCTAGGGGCTGTCCAGTGGGGGGGGGGGGAGATTCTGGTCTATTTTGGTCTGTTTTGGTATCTTTTAGGTCTGTTCCAGGGGTGTGGGATGGTTGTCCAGGGGTGTGGGGGTGATTTCCAGGGGTGGGGGGTATACAAGAGGGTGGGATGTTGTCCAGGGGTGTGGGGATGTCCAGGGGGTTGGGGCAGCCCAGGGGTGTGGGGGTGTCCAGGAGGGTGCGTTGTTGTCCATGGGTGTGGGGACTATCCAGGGGGTGGGGGATATCCAGGGGTGTGGGGGTGTCTAAGAGGGTGGGGGGGTTGTCCAATGGGGGTAGTCCAGGTGGTGGGGGTAGTCCAGGGGTGTGGGGGGTGTCTAGGGTGTGGTAGGGGCTGTCCAGTGGGGTGGGGGTTCTGGTATGTTTTTGGTGACTTTTTGGTCTGTTTTAGGGGTGTGGGAGGGTTGTCCAGGGGTGTGGGTGTTCTGTCCAGGGGTGCGGGTATACAGGAGGGTGGGGGAGGGTTGTCCAGGGGTGTGGGGGCTGTCCAAGGGGTAGTGGGGTAGTCCAGGGATGTGGGGGTGTCCAGGGCTGTGCTGGGGATTGTCTAGTGGGGGGGGGGGGTTCTGGTTTGTTTTAGATAACATTGTGGTCTATTTCAGGGGTGTCAGAAGGCTGTCTAGGGGTGTGGGAGTGTTTTCCAGGGGGTGGGGGTATACATAAGGGTGGGAGGTTGTCCAGGGGTGTGGGGTGCTATCCAGGGGGTTGTGGGGTAGTCCAGGGGTGTGGGTGAGTCCCAGAGGGGGGGGGGGGTTGTCCAGGGTTGTGGGGGCTGTCTAGGGGGTGGGGGCAGTCCAGGGGTGTTGGGGTGTCCATGGGTTTGGTGGGGGGAATCTAGTGGGGTGGGGGGTTCTAGTATGTTTTTTTTACTTTTTGGTAACCTTTTGGTCTGTTTCAGGTAATTTGGCTGGGCATAGCAGTGGTTTGGTTTTATTTAAAAAAAATTCTTTACGTCTGTTATGTCATAACCGATGTAAAAAATGCATTGGGATTAGTTTTAACATCGGTTATTTGGAAACAGACATAATTACTTCATAGGAAATGGTTTTTACTTCGGTTATTTCATAACCGACGTAATAAATTGAAATGGATAGTTTTTTACATCGGTAATTTTATAATCGACGTTGTAGATATGTTTTATGTCAGTTATTATATAACTATCATTGGAAACTGCTTGGAAGACAGG
The DNA here is from genome assembly GCA_963277665.1 of Viscum album. Classification (NCBI taxonomy): domain Eukaryota; kingdom Viridiplantae; phylum Streptophyta; class Magnoliopsida; order Santalales; family Viscaceae; genus Viscum; species Viscum album. Next base: position 1,414,237,227 of record OY728123.1, read on the forward strand.
TTTATCACACAAGTTATAAAAATAACCGATGTGGTAAATGCTTCGGAGGAGTGCTTTATGACATTAGTTATTATATAACTGATTTGAAAGGGTATACACCACATCAGTTATTAAATAACCGACATAACAAACCGCGACTCTGAAGCGTTTCCCACTTCAGGTTTTTATCAACCGACGTGAAAAATGCTTCAGATTTGTGTTTTTTATGTTGATTGTAAAATAACCGACATAAAAAACTATGTTTATAAAATCTTTGGTAATAACTTCGGGAAAAATCCGACGTTAAAAATAAAAAATAACCGCCGTAAAAAACATTTTTTTCACTACTGTTACCTTTAAATCGGGTTTCTCCCTTTGGATTCAACCAAAAGGGTTTATTAATGTCTTTTATGCCTAATGTAATGCCTCTAGGATTCGAAGAGGGATATGGGGAGATTATTTAAGCAGTGGTTGGATGAGAAAAGAAGCTTTAGGGGTGTAAGGAATGAGATAGAAGTGGTGTCCTATTATAAGGGGGAGAATGAGATCTTTTGAAATGTATGAAATAGTTATTTTATTATAAACATATCTTCGATTTAAAAAGGTCCTACAATAATTAAATTTGAAGATAAGATGAATAATGTTGTAAATAAAATCATCCAATAATAATTGAACATGTTTTTGATATAGTTTTAGTATATATATTCTTATTTTTTAATCATTCATTAAATATGTAAACACTGCATCATTATTGTGTAATAAATAATATTATTTATTTGATTCTGAAAATTATAAAACAAAATACATGATGTATAAATATTATTATATTTCAAATTAATATTCATAGTTGAAAAGAAATATTATATAACCCCATGTAAAAACATCTTTACTAAAATATATTTTTTCTGTGATTTTTGTCTTTACTTTAAAAGAATTAATATAAAGTGTCATTATCACTATTAAGTGGATAAATGCGGTCCCAAAATATACCTCATGATGCCCATGGTCAGAAATGTATTATCCATTAAGATTAGGAAACATTTTGGTGTAATTTTATATAATTATAATAATATTTTTTTACCCTTATTTACCAGATTTACCCTTTAACCATGTTAAATAGAATATTTACTGAAGTAAATATTCATAATGTCTAAAAATAAAAGTTACTTATTTCCAGGATTTGGACCGCCTGATTCCAAATATGGAATTAATTTTTTTTAAATACAAAACCCAGAACTAGAAGAAATTATTTTAAAATTAATTCCCACTGTTAAAACAAAATGCGTGTTTTTAAGAAATAATAACTATCAAAAGATTGACAATTGTTTATGTCCAATTTCATCAGGAAATTACTTCCAATAGAAATAATTGGATTAAATGAAAAACATATATTCTAGTTACACTTTAAAACCAATTAATAATATAATCTAACCCTATAAATAAATAATATTGAAAGGAAGTTTTGTATTAAAATATAGTATTTTTTACTATTCATTAAAAAATGAATTTTGTCAAAAAAAATACCAAAAAATTTCCTAAAGTAAATTTTTATGTCTAAATTATAAAAAAGAATTTTATTTTGTCAAATATATCATATAAAAGTGACCAAAACTATATTTAATGACGTTTTTCCATTAAAATACCGTAAATCAGCCTTTTAAAGAATATTAGAGTATTTGTGCTTCAAATTGAATTCATCCACATTTTAAGACTCAAAATTTGGTTAGATAAATGTAATAACATTTAAAAAACATGAATAATCATATATTATTTAGTTCTATTTATTCCCGATAATAAAACAGCTAGGCATTAACTACCATTTAAAATAATAATATATTATTATTTTTCAGTATGACTCAACATTGTGTGCAACATAAGAATTCGGAGAAACCCATTGTTGTGTGTCAATTATTCCCTTGAATATAACATCCCCATTAAAATTAATATTTAATTCAAAAATATTAATAAATATGAAGATTTTATATTATTTATCTTCATGGGATGTTACAGGGTGAGCATGTGATGGCTCTCCAATGCATTGGGTAATGTGATTGAGGTAAACCTTAAGGTATCATGCTCGAAAATTAGGAATATACTGTAATGGGTATTCCAAAATTAACCATGAAGGTTACTCCATTTTTATCTATGAATGATAAAATGTAATTATTACATGGATTACACATGTTACCTTAATGATTTTTCATTTAGATAATGTATGGCAGGAATCTTTTGATTACATTTTTTATGGTATAGGTAGGTTATGTTTTGGGGGTGAAAAGTATGATTTTTTGAGATTGTTTTAATGCGTTTTAAATAGTTATTGACTAATATATTTATTACTTATTTTATATTCTTTAATGAGATATTTATGAACATCCTAGGATCATGAAATGTTTTCCATAGGATATAAGTTTTGGGTAAGAGAAAATAAGATTTCAAAAGTATTTTTATCAAGAAAAAAGAAACCATGTTTTGTTTAAAGGGTTTCCTTTTGTGGATAAGTAGATACTTACTGTTACTACCCGCATTCAATGTATGGGTCTATTATAAAATTGTTATGGCCTAATTCTTTAAAACTCTAAACTTGAAAAGATCCCCAATGTGAATTCTTGATTTAACTCAAGATTACATAATGTTTAGGGCTGGTGAATTACAGTTGATTTCAAAGGATGGTTTAGAAAAATTTTGAGATTATGATGTCTTCATAAGTGATAGATATATCATATGTGTTTATAATTTTTCGGTTGATCATAAGATTACTATCTTAGAAATCTCTTTTCATGATTATGTTATGAAATTTCTATGTAATTGGTGGTATTTTTGCAGACATTCACCTTTGATGATATTATGGTATATTAGTTTTTTTACATGTAAAATGTGAGGAATGTAATATAATTTGGGGTTTGAATCATGTTATATATATCTTTGAGTTAATTATAATATTTTTATAATATTATAATAATTATATTATTTTAGAAAAATGACAACCCACAGGTTGGGTGACTTCCAGTCGTGTCCGAGAAACCAATAGGGATCGAAACGACAACTGGAGGGTGAAAATGTTGTATTTTGGACCACTAGAATATGTAATGATCATGGTTAGTAAGACATACCATTTTTAGTAAACAGATTTAATGTATTAAGAATAATTTTATTTGGGAGACATATATTGTATCAAAGAGATTAACATATGATTGGAAAATGATTTTGGGATTAAGTGATAATTGTAATTTGGAAAGATGCTCACTATTTTGGGAAAATTATATGAATAAGGTAAATATAATACTATGAGAAATTATTTTTTCAAAAAAAATTGAATTATTGTTGGAGAATTATTTTTTTTAATTATGGACGGGTTGAAATTTTGGTTATTTGTGTAATTGATAAACCATTCTTGGAGAAAATGTGATTAGGTTAATTAAGAGTGTTTAATTTCATTTGGAAATAATCCTTACAATATATCTTGAAATAAAATGTTATCAAACCCTTCTAGTTTTTGGGATTCAATCTTAGTTTTTATAATATTTAAAAACATTTAAGGAAAATTATTAATTCAATTGTCTTTGTTGAACTTTGGATATAACTATTTAATTTTAGAGATTTAAAGTAGTCTTTCTCTTTATAATGGATTATTAATTTTTGGGGGATTTCATGATCTTTTACTATTCATTTTGGTTTTTGTTAATTTATAATGATAGGGTAAATATATGGTTTCTCATTTTTGGATTATGTGATTCTCTAGATGTTGATTTTAGTGCTTCAGGAGTGATGAATTCATCATAAATAATCATCAATTTGTGAAAATGATGAGTTTGTGGTTGAATTTGTTTAATGGATAAAACTCTACATATCAAGTAATAATAATTCCTAATGTTATTATTCTATGTAGTAAAATAATTCCTCAACATTATAAAGTTCATATTAAATCATAAATGTTTTCCATCTACATTTTCCTACTATGAAAGAAATGATTGTTTAACCCATCACAAGTTTGGGGTTTTCTAGTTGTTCACTTTCTCCTGGTCATGTATTATATCCATCTCCATCATAACACGACACTTATTTTTTCATCCATATCAATTTTTTCATATATGGAACCCTAGTATGTGTTATCTCAGGTGACCTTTGTATTTCACTTTCTATCTTTTAAAGTGAACGTTATATTGAACCTTTTTATGATGTGGGATAGTAATAAAGGTAATTCGAAACATCATACCCTAGTTACCAACCCCAAATTCAAATTTTGTGGATGAAATTTATTATAGGGGAGGATGTAACATCCAAAGGTTTACTAAATAAACACTATGTTCAATAGCGTACATAATATGTTATATCGAGCATAAAAAAACAATGAAATATTATTATTTAAATATAATCATTATAACCTAGTCATATGAATGGATGTAATTAATAGTATCAACTAAATTATGAATATATTTTTTACAAATGATTAAGTAATGACTCATTGGTTACCAAATTTATTTGAAATAGAAATAAACACCAATTTAATATAGTGGGTGTGTTTGTATAAAAACCTATTTAAAATAAAATAATTTTTTTAATTAAAATATTTCTTTAATATTTAATTTAATGTTTTAAATTTTTATATATGTTTCCTATATAATATATAATAAACAATATATATTTTTTCATAAAAAGAAGTATATTTTAAAAACAAATAATTTGTTTTTACATTTTGATGGAGATGTTTTTTTCAATCTAGTTTGAAAATTATGAAATTTTTATTTGAAATAATACACTTCTTATTTATATGAGGGAAATAAAAATATTCCTTGGTTTTAATTTTTCTATTTTTCTGATTAATTCATATTTTAATGAATGGTGGAAAATACTGCATTTTAGTTCAAAGATTTATTTTTAACTAATTTTTTATAAAGTTAGACTATATTTAAATTATTTTAAAGTTTAATTGGATTTTTATTATCATTTAATCAAATTATATTCATTGGAATTAATTTAACATTGAAATTTGATATAAATATGTGTCAGTCGTTTAATGGTTTTTAATTTTTAAAAAGTTGTTTTCTCGTTTTGACAACGTGGTTCAATTTGAAATTAATTATTGAAAATTATGTTTTTTGAAATTAGAAAAAAGGATTCGATATTTGGAATCAGAAGGTCCAAATATTATAAATAAGCACCTTTTATATTTGAACATTATTAATAGTAACATTAGTAATTATTTTTAGTTACCACAATTAAAGGGTATATTTGGTAGATACCGATAAAAATAATATTATAATAATATAAAACAACTGTTACACATATACTAATCCTATTTTATGATTCATGGGTGAAAAAACAATTATTATGCCAAACTGTTGGCATTTTGGAGCCACTTGGGTATGAAAATGACATGTTATAATAATTAATTTAAAGTTAATGGAGATATAACATAATCATTTATATTTTTACTAAAAAAAATCTAAGGTGGAGTTATATAATTGATCTCATTCTCTATAAACAATCATTAGAAATCTAATAATATTTCCTAAATAATGGTATTTTATTTATAATTATTTAACATTAATTAAATCAATTTATTTATCACACAATGATGATGTAGTGATTAACTTATTAATGAATGATCCATATAAATGATATTATAACTATTAAACTCAATGTAATTTGAATCTTTTGATGCCATCAATGATTTTTTAGGATGCTAATGACATGTTTTCTTTGTTCAATGATGCTTCGTCCCTACTATGTCTGATGTTGATAGATCGATTCAAGCAATGACGTCCGCATGTGGATTGATTTGATTGACTTATCTTCAGTTCCTGGAATCTACAGGAGCACACCACTATGGTTCTTCTTGATTCGAAACAAATAATGGTTCTCTTTGAGTCGGAGAATTATTTGATATTGGCATGGTCCACTACCCCGGGTACCTATGATGGTTGTCGATTCATGCTCTTCTGATGGTCCTATGACCATTATATGAAGCGTGACTCTTGTAACACGGCTATCTGGGTAAGATTTCTAGAATTACTACTTCTATTTCAGAATCCTTCCATCATCCACATGCTGGGAAATCTAGTTGGTCATTATTTATGATCAGACAATAGAACTTGGGCTGTTTGCCACCTGATTTCACCAAGAATTTTTGTAAAATTGGACCTATTGAAACCTCCGTTTAAGTCGATCTTCATTACTGTGAGTGAGGAATTTATATGTAAATAGCCTATTATTTTTGAGTCTTTTTTGACTACTACTCTCGGTGTCTTAATGTCGGGAATTTGAGGGAGGATTCTAGAGGTAGGAGTGTGGTTCCGCAGGGGTATTTGGATCAAAAAGTTTCAAAGGTGGTGGAATTAAAACCTCAGAAAGGGAAGCAGGACCCGGGTAATGGAATTCAGACAGAATCATGTCCTGTGAGTACCAGTACACTGAATGGAAGACGAATGGGGGAAGTGAATGAGTCTTTGAATACCATGGTAGATGATGTATTTGGAAGACTACAGAGTGATCTTGGGGTGACTGATGCATGATGATTGAAGACTGCTGTGAAGCAGGAAGTCCAATCTGATGGGGTGACCAGTGGCCAAGAACTGGTACCAGTAGGGGGTAAGGAGGTAGTGGATGGATCTATTATGAACCTACAGTAAGGGGATTCTTCATATGAAGTTGGTTGTTGGTTGAGGGCCTCACCTAGGCTAAAGACACATCATGTACATCAGGTGGTGATAATTGAAGTCAGTAATTACTTTGCTGGTCTGGTGAAAGAAGAACTAGAAGTGGGTCAGGACCAAATTGCTCCTAATTTGTCTCCTGGCCGGATGTCTGCTGAACCTGTTGAGTTTCATGACAGTGGGATGATGGGTTTGGGACTAATATGTGATCATAATGGTAGCAATAATGAACTAGTGAAGAGGCCGGGATCTTGCCATTTTGCTAAGGAATTGGATCATGGGAGAATCTATCATAATGGTGAGGATTTTCCAAGGATTAAAGGTAAAAATATGAAGGTTGGGTTGATTTCGGATTATATTGTATCTAGAGAAGGTCATTTATTGACCGATGGGGTTGACGTTCATGAGGTTGTGGTGCAACCACATTGTTTATCACTGATTAACATGAACAGTCACGTTGAACAGGAGCAGGGTGTGAATGGAGGAAACTAGAAGGTTCTTATCCCAGGGAAATGGGGGGAAATACTTGAAAGTTAGAAGGAGAATGATTTTTGAGTCTTAACCTCTTTTAGTTATGTTTTTCAGTATGGAAAGAAGGTTGCGATAGGGAATGAGGGTGCTAAGACCGCCCCACCAAGAAGAAGGCAGTGGAAAGATTACTCTTCTATGACAAATATGATGTCTACCAGATCTTATACCAGAGAAGTAAAAGGGATGAATTCTTATGAGGAGTTTTTGTATTTGGAGAAATTAAATCTCAGATGAAAGAATGCGATGATTCTGAAGCAGTCTGGCGGTTCAGAATGAGAGTCAGCTACCGTAGATGAGGCAATCGACCATAGATATGGAGAAGGGTATGATGATGGGTATGGTTTCAAAGACATGTAAATATATTCTCTATTTTGTAATTCTTTCCTGCTGAACTATCCCTTTATATTACTAAACTGCCAAAGATTTGTTTTCTAGCTGAGCTTTTCTGGTAAAATAATATTTCAATTCATTCTAAAAGTGCCCCTCCTCCATCTTATAAGAGGCCACCACCTCTACCCACTTACTCACCCCTATCAAGCCCCTTTTCTAAAACTAATTCTACTAAAATAATATCCTAACTTCCATCCCTTCTTCCTAGACCTTTACATTGGGTAGAAGGAAATTCAAGATAGTCATTTGTCTCAAATCAAAAATATTTACCTGATTTAGAGTTGTCCTCTTTTATTAAGCTCCATTAATTTATTTTCCTTATACAACCCCATAGACACTTTTTTGTTACATTATTTTATAAAAACCAATTATCCATAATATAATGTTATTTTATATTCAAATTTTTAGACCTAAACTTATAAACACTTCCCCTAAAGAGATATATAACATATTGTTTCTATGTAAGGTGAAATGCTGCCTCACGAAACGATGATTGTTAAATTTTCTCCTACCTCCTCTCATGGTGGCCAATATTTATGGGACTTTTTGTATATAAAAAATATATAATATTTATATTTTATATATTATTCTATAATATTTATTTATAACATACCATTATTCTTTCCATAATGTGTAAATACAACAATTTAATTTTAGGATGTGTGGACAACAACACCCTCAATGTTATATGACTCATTCTTACCCTTCATAGAATGTATAAATGATAGAATTAATGAAATTATATAAAATATATAACCTAGATATTATAATTTAACTATATTATACCTATGTTTCATTTAGTTCTCATTCCTTTAATATGAAAAATAAATGAAAGTAGTGTTCAGGTGTACGTACAACCTACCATCTCCATATACTGGGCATTTATTTTTTTATCTATAAATTTTATGGACAGTTTTAAATACATATATACTGGATATATATGAAATTTGTATCATGAAAAATATTTTGGAGATGATGTACTTTTTACCACAAAGAATATTTACATCAAAACAAGTTCATTTTTGACTCATGTACCAAACATCAACAAAATGCCCGATATGAACTCAAATAATTAACTAATTGCTATAACATGGTAATAAATAATATAAAATTAATAATAGAAATTAATTTTTTTATGAAATTAGAAATTAATCGATGTTTATTATTCAATAACCTAGTAAATGTACGTGACGAGTCAGACTTAGGGTAAGGGATATCTTAACTCAATCTCCATTCATTGAATTAAATTTCCATGTCATTGGTTTTGTTTTTCAAAGAATATGTGTGAATGACCTATTATTGTTTTGAAATTAATATCTATATATATTCGGTGTTTTTATATTTTTAACACATAATTAATTTATTGAATTGTCTTTAATCTGAGGAAACAATCATTGTAAGAAAAATCTTATCTAAATCTCCATTAATTGAGTTAAATATCCATGTCGTTGGTTTTTATCAAAGAATATGTGTGAATGACCTTTGATTGTATTACACTAAATATCCACTTATATTTGGTGTATTTTTATCTTCACTCATAATAATTTCATTGATCTATCCTTAATCTAATGATACTATCTTTGTAAGGATCATTGTCTCAATATTTTGTCATTGATAAATATTTTGATAATATAAACCTCTTTATTTTATACGGTGTATAATTATACCCTCATTCTTTTAAATTAATTCAGTATTTTAAAAATGAATCTTTTTTATGAAAAATTTAACTAAAATACAAAAATGGAATGTTTCTTTTTAAAGTAACCGATGACAAAAATCTTTCCACCTCCACGATGATTATTTTATATTTTCCTCCCTCTACAAGTTGTAGTGATTTTAAAAGAAAAATAAATACCATATACACTTTTTATGTATTTTTGAAGTTATAATGGATTTTATAAATGATTTATTATGTCAAAATTATAAAATAATATATTATGATTACAATGTGGAAAGGTTATGTTTCCTTTATGCATGTTTTATGTGTTGTGATTATGTTATGATTCCTGGTAAATTATTATGTATTTGAGTGGTTTTGTGATAAACCTGGAGAGGGAGATCCCATGATATCCCTAACATACATTGGGGAACATAACGAAGTTTAACATTAAGGGTTCTCCAAATAGATTTAGGTAAATTATGGTTATGAGTATTCCAAACGTAACAGTTAAGGATACTCCCTATGTCTCTCTAAATGTTACAATGTAATTAGGATATGGATTCAAAAAGTGACCTTTATGTTTTTTATTTATATGAATATTTGTAAAAATCATATTATTGCATGATGTTGGATAATTATTTTATGTTTTATAGGTGATAAATTTGATTTTGTGAAAATGTTTTCATGGGTTTTACTTACTCATGGGTTAACAGTTTTAGTTCTTATTTTGTATTCCTTACTAAAAGTTTTATGCTCATCCCATGTTTTTGAACATTTTCTCCCAGGATATATGGATGGCTAAGAAAAATGAAGAATTCAAGAAGATTTTTATCGAGAAAAAAAATTAGTGTTTTTAAAGGGATTCCTTTAGTGTAAAATGTGGACACTGAGTGTAGCTATCCACATGTTATGTTTGTGTATATTATGTAATAGTTATGGGCTAATTAAATAAAACTCTTAAACCGAAAAGATCCTCAATGTGAATTATTAACATAAATCAAGTTTGTGTAATTTTTAATGCTGAGGCCTTACATGTTCAATATTATTTCACAATGAATTATATTTTCATAATTTGAAAAGAGAATTATATTTTAGATTTATTATTCACCACAGTAGATATTTTTATTCTTCATGGACTAATCTGTTAGTTTATCATTTTTATACTATAAGAACATATTTTTAGAAATGAAATAATGTCTCGTTTTTTATATACTAACCCTGAGAATCATGTTTTAGTTAAAATTTTTACTAACATGAATCAATCCAACCAGAAAATGATAATTTGTGATCACCACTTGGTTTTCATATGAATGCCACTTTCCGAACTATTATTGAGTTCACTATAAAAATTTTGAATTCTTCCTCAATTACATTATTTGAAAATTTTTATTTTGTATAAATATTTTATTAAATATTATTTTCGACAATAGAAACATTATGAATATAATTTAAGTTGATTCAACTACTTTCTACTTCTATTCATTTCCATTTATTTTCCAATATCAATTCTATCACACATATGAAGAAAATAATATAATATTAATTCTTCTATCTTTGAATATATTATCTCTGTGAAAGATAACATAAAGGATATTTTATCTCTTGATTATCAATGGGATAAATAGCCTTGATTTTGAATCTTCTCATCATAATGGGTGGGGAAATTTATTTCAACCAATCCATATCACCTTGGTGAAATATTGCAAACTTTTTCTTGAGTGAATGGACTATTTTTTATCTAGGAATTAAAAATAATGATAAAAATGGTGGTAATAAAATTAAATTGATAAATTCATTTCCATGTGAAATCCCAATTTCACTGATAGATCATTATACCCCAACATTATTAAAATATGATCAATATCATGATTTAATTATTCATGTTTACATTCATATTGTGAATTCATAATATTTTTAATTTCATTCCATACCATATAATTCTCAATAGAGTAAATATGAGATATTATTGTACAATAATAAATGTGTTTATGTTGTATCATCAACATTCCAGAAACAATCTATAATATAATGAAAAATCCATTAGAAGAATCTTCTCCATATCTTTGGTAGGTATCCTTTCACCTTCTCTCAAAATCTGTGGTGGTAAAAAAAGGTGTAGGATATCCAATGGATAATATAATCATTCCAATAATAATGCATCACATAAATGAATGAACAAATTCTTGAATGGTGTTTTGTCCTGAATGTTCTGGCTTCCATGGTCTTTTCTCAGTGGGCTTCTGACTTAATTTTCATGTGCTTTAGCTTGTCCTGGTTCACGGTGAAGTTCATTGGTCCATAGTGCGTTTTTCTCAAAGCAGTGCATGGGCTACGATAGGGAGATCCTCTTTCTCCTAATATTTTTGATTTCACTCAAGATTTTCTTATAAAATATCTTTCCATCTCTATTCATAACAGAACCATTCTACCTTACAGTTGTTGAAATCATTTCAATGGAATTTCTCACCTTCTTTTTGTGGATGACATTCTTCTTTTCATTAATGGGGGCAGGTGATCTCTTCAATGCTTATGGAATGTTATGTAGGATTATTGAAAATGGATTGGCCAACATATCAATTATGACAAGATCATCCTTTTTGTCTCCAAAATTTGTTCTAAGCGTCAAGGTAAGAGAATTGAAGACATTATAAGGATTCATAAAAAATCCTCTCACATAGATTATGTGGGCACACCAGATTCTCTAGGAGGTATTAAAATTCATCACTTTGATATTCTTGGGTAAAAAATCTCAGGATGAATTGACAGTTGGATGAAAAAATTCCATTCATTTGGGGGGGCACATTATGATGGTCAATTGTGTCCTATCTGAAATACTAATGAATGTACTTTCGGTACATAATGTTCCTAAAACTATTGAGAAAAATATTTAAAACAAACCAGCCTTTATTTGTTTGGGAAGCTCATATGCAGGGAAAATTCACCTGGGCATCTTGGACCCGAATGGAAAAACTGATCGCGGGAGGTGGGATTGAGCTCCGGTGTGTGGTCATAAATACGCACAATTTTCAAGAAAAACTAGTCTGGGATGCTCATGAAGGGAAATTGCTATGGGGAAGATTTGTTAAAAATAAATACCGAAATATGTTGGATGAGCCACGAGGTCACATTTCTTCCCTAGGGAACATGTTGTGTAAACATTTACTTGATCTTCAAGAAACAATCGAGGTGGATTATTGGGTGTGGTGAGATAAATTACTCGAATCAAAACTTGGTTGGCATTAATCATGAATTTCTGGGATGTCCGACCCCTGCTGTTTATTAAGCAGAAAAATTTTCCTTCCCTGCATTTTTTTAGGCTACCCTCGATGAGTCACACCATGGTTTTTTCCAAAAAATTATTTTCTCTTCGGGATCTGATACTTTGGTCTATACTGGGACAACGTCGGGGATTGTTTTGGCCAGAGAGTATCATGGTTCCTTGATGACCAGTTCTATCTAGGGAGACAGTAATATCCTATGGGGCAATGGAATTCCGATCAAATTCAACATACTCTTCCAACAGATGATGATGTCTAGTGAAAAGGTATCTGCATGGGATCCTCATGTTTCTATTTTCATTCCCCATAAAAGGAATCCTTACCTCACCTTTTCTTGGATGGGGACTGGATGAGGTCAGTTTAGAGCAGTCTTGGACAGCTGATTATCATCATCGTTTAGGTTGACGATAGAAAATCGTTCAACTTGTATTGGTTTCATAGTCTAGATGTGGATGACATCGAGAGGAAGGTGAGGGATACTCTGATCTCTGCTGGTTTCTGGGTATTATGGGATGGCCAGAATAAATATCGGGTGAATGGGTTCACTAGCTCCTGTCTGGCGCTGCAAACCCGAACTATATTTATTACTACGAAATTTGGGACTCTTTTGAATGGTTTCGAAAACTCTATGTCCTTGTGCCGCACATTTCATGGCAGAAGGTGTGCAACAACCCCCCAACAGTCACTTTTTCTCAGTAGATGGGTTCATTGGAAGGCCCCCTGTAATGGGTTCAAGCTTAACATGGATGGATAATGCAACCGAGACATCATGAGAGGAGGTGGGGTGGTCCTCATCCCCAATGGATCGGCGGTGCTTTCTTTTAGTATTTTTTATGGTCCTGGTGATCCTCTCATGGTAGAAGCAAATACTTTACTTAGTGGGTTGGAGATCTATCATCATAATAACATTCAGTTCCCAGAAATTAAAACAACTCTTCAGTTCTCTGTGACCCCCACCAAGAAAGTTGTAATTATCCTTGGACAATCATTTATTTTGTTTCCAATGTAGGAAGCTTATTTCTGGTTCATTGATGAAACATACGTGGCGTGAAGAAATGTTTTTTTGCTGAAAACTTTGCCTCATAGGGAAGCCAAAACAACCCTCTTATTGTTTACACCAATTTGGATTCCTTACCTGATGAGTGTACTGCTTTTTCTAAAGTTGATGGTTTGGATCTTCTTTGTTTTAGGCCACCCTAACATGTTGTGTTTTTATTTTTACCATCTTATTTTAATAAAAACCCCATTTTTATGATGTATTTGTCAGGAAATGCAGTTATGGAATGATCATAATTTTTTTTTGGTTAGTCTTTGAGTTTATTTTTTTTATAAAAATCAATTAATAGATTCCATTATTACAAATCAGGTGACATGAGAAATAATAATAATTTATTTTATTAATTCTAAATCAATTTTATGATGTTTGGATAGCACTCACCCTAAAAATTGGATAGTCTAGTTTATTTGATGTTATATTAGAAATGACACATATTTCCATTATTAATGATCCAAACTATGGACATGAAAATTCTAAGAAGGTATTTTGCTAGGTTGTATTGAAAACTGAGGTCTTGAAGTTCCTTGATCTATAGAATAACTCCCCTATCATGAAGTAATGACATGGATTTCGTCATTGTCTGCCTTCAAATTTTTAATGAAAAAACATTGGAAAAAATTCAATATATATTTTATTAAGCCAACCTACTATTTTTTTATGTCCATATAATTAAAAATACCCCTTACATTTGATAAACATAAACTTTAACTATGGTTTCTTCTTAATTTAGACAGTGGGAGGAAAACTCACATAATATTAAAAGATTTTTTCTAATGTATAAATTCTATCTTATTTTATCTGTTACATGAAATATTAACATTATATGGTTTATACTCAATTAATAAGACATGCTGGATAGACCATTTTATGAATACCACATCCATTTGAATTCAATATTTTTTCAATAAATATCTATTTTTTTATTGTGGTCTTGCATTCATAAAATAAAGAATGCATAGAAAGAAATGAATAAGTGTATAAATGATATAATCAAGATCTTATCTAATAATGGATTAATATAGTAGATAGTAAATTAATCTATGGCCATAAGGATAACTCCATGTGACAGTCTTGGCACAAGTTGCACCATTCTAATTATGGACCATTATATCACCAGGGTCGGTAATGTCTTACATCGGTCTTAATCCTCATTTATACACCATTAGACCCTGTACTTGTTATATGTATTAATATCCCAAAGAATTTTTATAGGAACAAATGGGTTGGTCAATGGGGAAGTAAATACAGATCGTAGGACACCCATGTCCTGTTTTATAATGAAGGTATATGTGAAATGTATGCAATCAATATTTTCAATTATATAAATTTGAAATCCATGCAATAACTAAAATTAAATAATGAAAACTCATACAAAAATATAGTCAAGGTCATGATTGGTTATACGCAGGATATGAGTATGCTTTAAATTTACTATCTCAGAATTATTTAAATTAATTCTATAATAATATAAAGAAGAATGGATTGATCTAATTGATTATAATATTAACCAATTTATTCATTTTTTTCTTATCCCATTCAATCATCCTCAAATTCCAACACACATGACATAAATCAAGATAAATACTTTATTTTTATTTAAAACATGATTAAAAAGAACAAATAATTTTACATGGATGGTAAATATTGATTATCAATCTAAACCACTCAGTTAGGTTAAATTTTATACAGTTCATCCAAATGATATATTGTGTACAAGGAATGTGTTATAATTTATCGGGGTGTTTTTCTAATTATGTTACACAAATAATCCATGTCAATTATGTAGCCTATAAAATTTAATGTGTTGAGTTTTCAAAATACAATAACCATATCTGTTTCAAAGGATCAAATATTATACCTAATTAATTAAAAATTTATATAATATAAAACCTAATGACCAGTGTGTTCAATCAACATAATAACCCAAGCTACTCGATTCAATAAGGCTTAAAGAGACAATATTTAATTTATATATATATATAAATATATATAGAGAAATGACCCAACTTTTACAATCCATCTACATGGAATGTACTTATCTTTTATGGTCATCCACAGTACACACTTCGAGACTCATCATGCAATTCTCACAAAAAGGTTTTATGTACAAGGTTTATCTGGAAGATACCTTACATGTACTTATAGTCACGTAATTTAAAGAATGTCAATATAGATTATTTAAATCACATTGTGTATTTATTAAATGACCTTATTTGACCATATGTTTTCTTCAAAAACACTTGTGTACTACACTATATGTATATCAGAAAAGTCATGTGACACCCTGGAAGGTCTACACATGGTTCATTAACTGCACACCTTGGGCTTCTATTAATCAATTACCCTAAATTGACATGTGTTCCCTAGTCTAATGAATAGGGATACAATAAGTGTAAAAAATGAGTATTTTTTTGTATTATTATGTGATCTATATAGGTTCTTTGATATATAAAGGGGATATAATTATTTCTAATTTCAATGAATTGTTAATTTATCATGGCCATATTTGAAAGAAATAATGTAGAGTAAAAAATAGATTTAGTTTATATATTAAGAAAAAAAATAACACATCAAATGAATCTTCACATAAAAATGTATATTAATAAAAAATCAAATAAATAATTTTGAATTTGATCATGATCGTTCTTATACCAGTGGAAGGATATTGGTGACCTAATGAATTAGGGTGGGAGAAAAATAAAAGAAATTGATTTGATTTATCGTTGAAAAAATATTCAACGACATGAACACCATTAAAAATTAAATTTTACCAATCATATATTGATATATAGAATCCTATAATCCAAACTGAATCATTACAATTTAAATTTAAAATTAATTAATTTAGGTATGAAGAAAATATTTACCTAATCCAAGGATTCATTCAATAATGACATTATTGATATTATTAATGGTCCCTTTAATATTACAATCATTGTGTTTTAAGGTTCCATGTGTTGGATTCCTGTAATAAGTTATGTATATGTGCTCTTCAAATCTACAAGAATCAGAAAATGAACATCTACTGCTATCAAGGTTATTCTATATCAATTTTTTATTCTTCTAAATTTTCAATCATATAGTACTTATTGATGTTCTATTGATATTCTTATTTTTGAGAGGAATATGGGAGGATGAGTCATGATAGAAATCCATTTTGTCCAATGATTTTTAATTCATTATTAACACTAGAAAATATAATAAATCATCTATTTATAGATAAAGGGTTTGGGATATAACATTATTTCCTATCATACAAACCCTTAAACAATATAGTAATACCTTTTAAACCCCATGACATATAATAGTTGTAATAATAATAATAATTTATGTAGTAATGTACCTTAAAAATGATAAATATTAATTACCGGTATGAAAATAATTATTTTTCGTTAGACATAATTTTGGATCACTAAAAATCCTTAGATGAAACAAATCCTTTTTTTAGGAACTTTCTTGCAAGTACAAAATATAACATTATCATTTACTTAGGTCTGAAAGAAGGAACACTCTCTTTCACCTATCAAGGTGTTCCCATATTTTGGGGAAAGCTCAAGTCATTCAACTTTGCGACTATTATTTACCAAGTCATAAACCTACATTATTCTTGGAAAGGAAAATCAATCTCTATGACTAGTTGGATTTTCATTATATATTTCACTATTGTTTCCAAGATAGTCTACTCTATGATGGTCTATAAATGGAAAGTTGGTCAGATCAAAGAAATAAACAACTCTATATATAACTTCATATGTATTAGTAGTACTGTAGAAATTAAACTTGTGACTATCACCTGGTCAACTTGTTGCATTCCCATTGAGAAGGGTTGTATTGGAATTAAAAAAAGTACTTTAGTGAATCCCTTGAATATTTACTTACTTGAATCCTTTTTTACAATTCTTCTATATTATTACCTTACACAAAAATAGATATCTTGAAAAAAATAAGATGGGAATGTCGAATTTCATGAACTCTTTATTTTGTCCATAAATCAAACAATATTTCTCCAATATTATGTATAATTTTATGTGGATGGTCTCCAGATACCTCCACATGAAGTTCTGTTTGGTTAACTGGACTGGCACTTCAATATTTTTAATGATTTTTCCAAAACCAAACCTTGTGAGTGATAACTGTTCTTTTAGAGAAATTTTAATATCTGATCATGAACACCACCCTGATACCATTTTTAATGTCATTGAAAACTACACATTTACTTATACTAATGATTTATTAATTTGGGAACCTACTCATAATGTGATTCTTAACTCAAAAAAAACATTCAATCATTATTTCTGTAACTTTGAAAGGTATTACAGTTGGATAGAACATTTTAACAAGCCTTGGATAAATCCATCATGATTCAATATCATCTGGTGACTTACTCAAAATAGAGTTCCCACATAGATTTTCCTTCAATCATTCTGAATCCATCTCTTCTCTATGTAAAGAATCTGTAATCAACACAGAGATGATGCTAACAACCTATTTCTTTCTTGTGTTACTTCTTCTTCTCTTAGGAACTATATTGTTGTCATTTTTTTAACTATAGATGGTTGATTCAAGATTCCGTAAAAACAAAACTAATGAAATGTGCAAAAAATGGAAGGCTCTCAGCAAATCCAAAACCTTTTCCTAGCTATAGTTTTTAAGCTCCACCATGTGATCTAGTATGATCAGAATGCCATTATTCGTAACAATTAATCACTCAATCAAAATGCAGGTCGCATGCAGATGCTTATTTCTATACATGAAGCTGCTTTAATACAAAAGGGACATTTCCACTACACTATCCATGACTTTAGAATTATGCGACATCTACAGATTAAAGGAAATTTATGTCAACCACATCACACTCTCTAGGTGTTTTGGAGATATCCTCTTCTGGGTTGCATCAAAATTAATATTTATGGATCCTCCTATGGAAATACAGGCACTGCTGGATGTGGTTCTATCTTTAAAAATCACCTCAGTTAGAACCTTGGCAGTTTCATGGGTAGTTGTGGCATGATCACCTCCCTTGATGTTGAGAAGATGAGCTTAATACATGATATTACCTATACCATGCACTTTGTTTGGAACAATATATAGATTAAAATATACTCGAAAACCGTCGTGAAAAAAATTGGAATGGAGTGACACATATTTCTTGGGTGATTACAACCCATTGTATGGAATACAATTGTTTTCTTATCAACCTAAACTATATCATCATACATTTTTATTAAGAAGAAAACAAGAAAACATATTGGAGACAAGGGATGAAAGTAGATGTTAATTTTTGGAATTTTCGGGAAAAAAATAAAATAACCATAAAAGAATACATTTTTTCCTATTCATCAACTAATGAGAGGTGACAAGGCAATGCTGGGACACAATGACGATATAGCGACGAGGTGCGTTAATTGGAATTATTAATGACATGTTAACACACAACATAATGATAATTTAATGATGCGTAACAATGACTCTATTTCATAAATGAATCAGTGTCATGATGCAATGTCACAGTGTAACAAAAATGATTCAATGTGTTATCCGTTTAATAGTATGACGTGCTAGTATAATGATGATTAAACTGTGAGGATTCTCTAATGATCCTATAATGGATTTTTCCACCATAATTATGAATGACGAACGATGCCAGGACATCATCAACTTCAATGTAATTAAAATAATGGTGAATGAAATCGACCACTTAGACCCACGAGGATGAACTTCTATGAAAATTAAAGTCAACGTGGTTAGGGATTGATTTTTTTATTGATTTATTTGTCCTTTTTCTAAATGGCGGATGTGGATTAACCCATTAAAATGTTAATCTGCAGATCGTGCATTCTTGCAGTAGGGTGATGTTCAACGATTTTCTACTCAAGACTAATTTATTTCTTGATAGAATTGTAATCCCAGGACCATCCCCTATTTTAAAACTGTAATGAGGAGGGTGAAAGCTGACATGTCCAAGGACTGGTCCCTCCGCAGATGTGTTCATTGTTGTTGTATCCTCAAATAGGTGGGGAGAAGATTTTGGGGCCAAGGTAGGGATTACGAGCACCCGAGAGGACCATTGGAATAGGTGGATTGAGAAACAGACCACTGGAGAAACTCTGATTGCCACGAGTGGAGGGAGGCAGAGCACCCATTTTTATACAATGACATCAAGGGGCTGTGATGGCACGGTGGAGAGGCAGCCAACAATCAGGCTGCCCGGGTGACCTGGAAATCCACGGTCGCTCAACCGTGCGGGTGGGGGTGGGGTGGGCTATGGCATGTTGGCCATGGAAGATGGTAGACCTAGTTCCAGGAAGAAACTGCATGGGAGGAGTGACCCACCCCTTGCGGACTGTGTTCAAACATGGAAGGGATACATCGACAGCTACCACATCTCATTCCCATGACATCGGTACGCCTGTGGTAGATAGGGATCTTGCTGGTGGGCCATATCCTTATCCCGTTGGACGATCCGGACATGCGTAGGTGGGTCAGGCTAGGCCGGTCATGTTCTATTGTGCTGGACCTGTGCGCTTTCAGTTGAGCCAGATGAGACCGTGACATCGGGAGACTCGGCTGGCAGGACCCCCAGCCAAAATGGGCCAGGACAATCATGAACCATTGGGCCAGGCCCACTGGCCATGTCGGACCGGACCGACCCAGACCTGAGTCAGGTCAGGTATGGTCATTCTAATTAAATCAGGGTATGTGGGACTCCCTAAGCTGGGTTGGTTGGTTTTGTCTGATTGGGTCAGACCAGGCCCAGACACAATCTGTCCCTGTTTAATAAAACGTTAGTAACTCGTAGATCGTGTGTCTAATTGATGTGTTTTCTAAAGAATATGACCTTTTCAATGAAGAGGTCCTTCTGATATACTCTACTGGAGTTTTTTTGGGGTTGGAATATGTCTAGGTTGGATCATACATGAATCCAACCAAGCCCCATTTACTAAAATGAACATATCATACAAACATGGGGGCTGATCGACGTGTCATCTATTGCATTAGAACCCTTGAGACAAGAAAATACTTTGGGTTATTCTATGCGTGAATTTATGGGTCTGGTGGTACAAATTATTGATCGAGTATCAGCTGTGTGGATCCTTAGTGGCATATCAAATGAGTAGCAGCCGTATGGATTGTTAGATGCTCGAAAAACGATAATTATCCATGTGGATTATTAGTGGGCTAGCAGAAAATTGTAGACATTTAGATCCTTAGTGGAATGATAGAAAATAAGTAGTTGTGTGGATTCATAGTGGCCCCCCAGACAAGAAATGACTCATCGGGGATGAGACCCTCAATAGTAAGAAATGTTTTTCACTATTGCTGATGGTCCTACTTCATATGTTATAGACTATACCAGGTGTGAGTTTTCCATGCATTGTGGTCTTACTTTGTGCTCTTACTTTGTTGACATACTTGGTGACTTTGATTTGTGTTCGTTTTTTGGTATTTCTCCTCAGTGGAATCATGTCCCCTACTAACTACTATGTTACTCACCCATACATGGGCTTCATCATCATGTGTTGTGTCTTATACATATGAGAGAAATTGTGATGGAGGACTTGGGGGCCAAGGACCAGAAAGTACCTTGTGAGATTAGGTAGATATGGCATACTCCAATAAATTCTAGTATATACCCTACTCTTACAATCAGTTGGGGTTCGTAGTGGCTATCTTGTTCATTGTTTTTACTTGTACTCTTTAGTTTTTAGTTTTCTTTTGTTGGGTTTGTATTCTGGATCTTTTGACCATCCAATGTACTCATACTCAATGGTTATTATTTAGTGGCATGATTGTGTTTCTTTCAGTATTGGGTAATTTTTGTGTGCATTTGTATACAAGTACTCATGAAAATTACACCCACATGCAGTTTGACATCTTTGGTGCTAGTCTCCAACCCCTATCCTTCGAGAGGTGGACTTGGGGGAGTCATGGTGCGGGCCCCAATGGATGGGTCGTGACAAAGTGGCATCAATGGTGGTCAATTCTACCTCAATGACCGGGAGTCTTGTGTATTGTTTTTTCTTTGCAGGAATTTTGAGTGTCTCGTGTTCAACTTTCAGATATGGGGAGTCTAGTGTTGGTGCAGTGGTCGACGTATCCCCACACCAGGACCCTGAATTCTGCTTTTTGGATTTAAACATAAAAAAATTGGTTTCATAAGTGTATCATTATGTTGTTTTGTATAAGAGTCATATCACCGGGTATAATATATTGGCTTCAGTCCATCATGATCTATTTTAGGTTTCCCCCACACAGACATCCTGCTCGTTTCCCGATACGTGGTCATGAGGACCGTCCAACTAGCAACGAGGCATCCACTACGGAACCAGTGCTAGAGACGGCCCAACCGGGTGGTATACTGGTGTAACACCCCACCCGTTTATCAGATATAAATCCCCTCACTAGTGGTTTAGGTGGATTCATCTTTCCATACTGAGTTGAGGATGACTGTTTTTGAACTTAGTGATGAGACATAGGGAGTGAATGTGTCTTAGGGGATCTAATGCAACGATCAATCGAGATACAAGGTCAGTTGGACATATTGATATGTTGGTGTGCACTGTAATTTGTGGAACCAGAGGGTTCATAGGAGGGAACATGATAGTTTCTAGAAGGGCAGACCTTTCTATGCTTTTTGTGAAAAAGGAAATCTCATGAGAGATTGTCCCACAATTCATGATTCTGTGTAGGAGAGGAGACAATTCCAAACTATCGAGGCATATGACCTAATGAATATAGGGATGAATCAAGTTATGATGCATGTGTTTCTACTTTATCTACAGTATTGAAGACATGTTTAAAATTGATTTCTCTTTCATACCACTTTTTCTTGTTTGATTCCTAGAGGTTCTGGTTAAGACTGCTGACTTGACCCTCACATTTGGAGACTCCGACTAGAGGAGACCTAATGACCACACACTGGTGATAATAGTGTTACCTTACTATAGGAGGAAAGAGTATTGGTTGGGGTATTTTTGTAGTAGTGTCGGGGACTTACAATATCATTTTTTATGGACTAGTACCATCCATTATAGGATTAATTGAATTATGGAAAATTATGTGGTTCATTCATGGAGATGGAACCAGATTTACTTTTATCAGAAGAGGGGAAATCCTTGAAACTCTTAATTTAATTATGAAATAGAGGGTCCTTCCATTTTCTATTCAGTAGGCTATTTATAACCTTAGTGCGATGAATATAATGAGTACCCATGTTCTGTAGTGACTGTATTGTATATGTACTTCTCCCTTGAAGATGTTCCATGTTAACCTCTCTGTTTAGAGTTAAACTTCTGCATTGATCCATACCCTGGGATGACACTGATATCCACACCAGTTTATTAGATAGATCCAATGGAACACCATGAATTGAGGGTAATGCTGGAGGGCCTATAGGATAAGGGAATCGTGAGGCCCATAATTTCATTTTGAGAATCCCCTGTATTGTTTTATGAGAAGGAAGATAGATGTTTGAAGTTATGCATGGACTATCACCGCGTCAACCGGGTGACTGTGAAGATCAATTGTCCACTACTGAGGATTGATTACATTGTGGTGTACTCAGTGTCCGATGTGGAGCACGTTACACGCCTACGGATATTGTTGGATACATTTTGAGAGCACTAGTTTAATGGTTATCTCTCAATGTGCAAGTTCATTATAGAGGAGTTCCACTTTCTATGAAACATCATCTTAGAGGGTGGATTTGTAGTGGACCTGTCGAATATAGAGGTAGTTCTAGCTTAGGAGCCAACCGGGAACATGAATGAAGTGAAATAGTTTCCAAGGTTAGGTGTGTACTACAAGAGATTCATGCCGAAATTTTTAGAGTATCATAACCCTTGTTGGAATTTACACAGAAGGGATAGATCTTCGTGTGGATAGAGAGATGCCAGTAGAGTTTTCAGGAGCTGAGGCTGAGACTGACTAGTCCCCCAATCTTGAGACTAGCTGATGAGGGCATTGGGTATGTAGTTTTCTGCGATTCATTAGGGACCGGATTGGGTTGTGTATTGATATAGAATGAATTAGTGATATCATATGACTCACAGTTTTTTAGGTAGTATGATCAGAACTATGTGACCCATGAAATAGATTTAGTAGCATTGGTCTTTTAATTGAAGATGTTGGGACACTACTTGATGGGTGAGAAGTTTACAATCTACTCTGATCACTAGAGTCTCAGGTATATCTTCTCCCAGAATGACTTGAACTTGATACAATGACGATCTTTAGAGTTCCTCTAGGACTATGACTTCTAGATAGTCTTTACTCATGGGACATGGAATGTGGTGGCAGACTCACTCAACAAGAGGTCCAGTTTGTAGCTACTGGGCAAGGCCATGGAGCAAATATCTATGATGAAAATATCCATTGTGGATAGTGATGGATCATATTACCACCAGTCAATGATTGATACTCCCCACACCCTCAATGAGTTAAGGAGGCACAACTTGTGGATGTTGGTTGGGTGGCCCGACGTGCTCAAATGACCTCAGGACATGCTCCTGATTAATTTATGATAGGTGGGGAGCACATCATCTTTTTCAGAGGACCCACTATAGTACAAGTGACGTTATGGGAGTAGGTTTTTATTGAGTTCTATACTTCCCCTTTGGCGATACATCCTAGTGTTGTAAAGATGTAATCAGACCTACGATGTCAATACTGGTGGCCAGGGATAAGGAAAGCGATGGTAGATTTAATTTAACGATGCCTCACATGTCAACAAGTTAAGGCCAATCATCTATTCCTAGAAGGCATGGAACACCCTCATGAGTTACCAAAACAGATGTGTGATGGTATATCCATGGACTTTGTGATAGATTTACTACCCAGATCCGGGGTCCATGATCAAATCTGGCTGATCATTGACCGATTGACCAAGTCGGCTCACATCCTACCCATATGATAGTATGGAATGGTAGAGGGGTTTGGTTGCCTCTAGGTCCAAGAGATAGTGCAGCTTTACAGGGTAACTTTGACAATAATCTCTAATCATGATAGTCATTTTACATCCCAGTTATAGTAGGGGTTTCATGATGTGTTCGGGACTCAGCTGCGTTTGACCACCGCTTTTCACCCTCAGATAAATTTTCAGACAAAGATGACCATAAAGACCGTGGAGGACATGATTTATGCTTTCATCCTTGATTTGGTCATAATAGGGAGGACCACCTACCGCTAGTGACATATTTATAAAACAAAAAATATCACTCCACCATTTTCATTGAACAGTTCGAGGTCCTGTATGGGTGGCCTTGCAGATCACCACTATGCTGAATGGACAATGGTGAGTCGGAACTCATGGTTCTATAGTTGGTACTGGCTTCAACTGAGAAGGTGCAGGTCATCCAGGATTGGATGTAGACTTCATAGTGTAAACCTATATCTTATGCCAACAGTAGGCGGAGGCCCTTGGAGTTTGAGATTGGAGACCATGTGTTCCTTCGGGTCTCACCCTGATAGGGATTTCAGAGATCTTTTCCAGGAAGGAAGTTATCATTGAGGTTCATCGAACCTTTTCAGAACCAATGCAGAGTTGGTGAGGTGTCGTACCTCCTATCTCATCCCCTAGATATGCAATGGGTGCAAGATTTTTCCCACATGTAGAAGATGAGGATATACATTCATGATCCCTATTACATCATCAACTATGGAAATATGGAAATTGATGACGTGGTGACATTTGTGGTGTTTCTAGTGGAGATAGAGGATCGACAAGAGCGGGTTTTTCGTGGGCGGTCGATTCCTCTTGGGCGCATCTGGTGGAAGCATGGGAATCTCTAGGAAATCAAATTGATGCGGGAGACTCATAATCATGATCAGTACCCCCATTTGTTTTATAAGAAAATGTATTGGCTATTGGGGACGTAAATATCTAATGTGGGGATGAATGTAATGTTTTGGTATTTCCATGTAATGTTTTATGAATTATATGGAATTATATCGAGACCACACGCTCGGACAACACATGATTCAATGGACTGGTGTTATGAGGATGGAATTTTGAACTTTTTTATTGTACATTTAGTAGATGTGTGAGCCAATTTTTAATAATTTTTTTGTGGAACATGAATATATAATATGAGACACTGTTGAACTCAGAATGTCAGGATTTACCTAGAAAGAATTTAACTATGTCCGATAAGGGTGGAATGGAAAAGATCATTTTTTGACATTTTGGGGGAAAAATAACCTTATGAAGATATTTTATTTATATTCCTCAACCGATGAGCAGTGACATGGTAACTCTGTGATGCAACAGTGAGGCAGTGAGGAGGTACATTAATGGGACTCATTAATTGTTCATTAACATGCAGTGTAATGACGCATTAAAGATGAGTCATAGAAACACTGTATCATTAATGAAACAACATAATGACCCAAAGTCATAGCATAACAGAAACGTTGCTATATGTTTTACTTTTAATAGTTTGACGCATTGGTGGAATGATGATTAAGCTGTGAGGATTCTATAACGAACCTCCAATAGATTTTCCTCCCCAATAAATAATGAAGAACGTCAGTGGGACATCATCGAATTCAACGCACCACGAAGAATAACGAACACCATCGACTAGTTGGACCCTCAAGGAAGAAGCGCTCTAGAAACGGAGGTCAATAAGGTAGAAATGTGATTTTTTTATGATTTCCATGTACCATTTATAAATTAATAATGAGTATTAACCCACTAACTGGTTAACTGGAAGATTGTGAGTTCTTGGGGGAGGGTGTCATTCGTGGGTTTTCAATTCGGGATTAATTTTATTGTTGATAGCATTGTAATCCAAACACCTTCTTCTATTTTAAACCTCTAACATGGAGGGTGCAATCTGGCACGAACAAGGCCTGGGTACCTTTGAATGTACGTTATTCACATATGTATATTAAAATTGATGGTATGAAGAATATAAAGATAAGGCAGGGATGGAGGAGAACTGAGAGTCTCATAGGCGTAGGCAGATCGAGAAACCGACCACTAGAGAAACTCTGGTGGCCCACATTAGGAACCACCAGCGTTCCGGTGCTGGTAGCGTTGAAGACACATAGGAGAATAATCCCACGTTCGGGCCATCCGGGTGAATTTCCGCAACATAGTTTATCAACTGTGGAGGAGTGGAGGCAGCGGTACATCAGATGCGGCAGATGCTAGATGCAATGCCAGGCAGGCACCGGATGGGAGGAGCTGCACACCACTTAAAGGCCATGTTAAAACAGAGAAGGGATTCAGTGGAGGCAGCCACATTCTGGGCGAATGCCAACGATCCACCACGGGCGGACCAGGCTCTTGTTTTTGGGCCGCAGCCCCATCCAGTGTGTCGGGCTGAACCCGCACCAGTAGGTTTGGCTCGTGCTGTAAGGCCGAACCTACTCTACTATGTTGGACCTATTCCTAGAAGGTTGGACCCTCACCCAGGGGTTACACCAACCCCCTTTATGACAAGATGAACGATACTAGGTCACCGGGCAACCTGTGGGGCTGGACCCCCGACCTAACTAGGCCAAGTCCAGTGAGGCCCAATGGGCCCAGCGCACTAACCGGGCCGGACCGGAATGACCTGGACAAGATCTGGGACATGATGATTAATTCAAATTAATCCCAGGTATATGGGACCCCTAGGACATGTTAGTTTGGTCGGTCCGACCGGGTCGGACCAGGCGTAGATGCAACCAACCCCTATTTACTGAAACGTCAAAAACTAAGAGACCAATTATCTGATGGACAACTCCAATATGGATTGAGGATGTTTGTGATGAGGCGGTCCTTCTGAGATACTCTACGGGAGTTTTTTCAGGGGTTGGTGTACATTCAAGTTGGACCAGACTTAATTCCAACTGATCCCTTTTTACTAAAAAGACCATATGTTATAGACTAGGAATCTGTTTGACACGCATTCTATTGTATTGGAACCCTTACGATGAGATGATCCTTCATGTTATTCTACATGGGAATTTTTGGCAGTTGAGGTATGACCGATGGTTCGAGAAGAATCCATGTGAATCCTTAGAGTCTTGATAGATGAGTAGTAGTCATGTGGATTTTTTTGTATCCCAACAGATGAGCAGAGTGGCCCAAAATACGAGAATTAGCCGAGTGTATCCATAGTGGCCTCGCTGATGAGCAACAACTGTGTAGATCCTTTGGGGCCTAGTAGATGAGCAATGATTCATTTGGGATGAGTCCCTCAATAGTATGAAATATTTATCACTATAGTCAACGAACCTTTATCATATGATTTAGATTGTACCTAGTGTGAGTTTTCCACACATTGTGGTCTTACTTTGTGGTCTTACTTTGTGGTCGTACATGGTGAATTTTCATTGTGGATTCATTGTGGTATTTCTCTTTAGTGGACTAGGGTCCCCTACTGATTATTGTGTTACTCACCCTTGCATGGGCTTTGCCCGCACATGTTGTGCCTTACACCGATGATGGAAATTTCGACAGTGGTCATGGTGGCCTAGGACAATGTTGGGCCCCGTGAGATTAGGCAGACAAGGCATACTCCCATTGCTTCCAGTAGCTACCCAACTCTTCCAATTAGGTGGGGTTCTCAGAAGCCATCTTGTTCATACTTTTTACTAGTACTCTTCAGTTTTTAATTTTCTTTTTGTGGGTTTGTATTATGGAACATTTAACCTTATGATGTACTCGTACATAATGGTTATTATTTAGTGGAATTATTTTGATTCATTCGTTTGTGGATTTTGGATGTGTGCGTGCGAGTACATGTACACATGAAAATAACTCCCACAAGTTGGTTAAGGAATTCGATGCTAATCGAAAACCCCTGGCCTTTGAGAGGTGGGATTGAGGGAGTCAATGTGCGGGCTCGGGGGACGGGTCATGACATTGCGACTATGTTCTCATAATCTACCATTATATTGATTACCATTGTCTGAACTTCATGAAAATATGTCCCATTAAATTATAAGAACTCGCACCTTAGATTCAAAATCATTATGTTCTATTACATAACAATTTTTGACTACATAAATGTATTTATGAATATCATCATGGAATTACAAGGATCTCATAATAGTAAGGAACTGCAATGACTATATAAATGCGAATGATATTCTTGGTCATTATCAAATAAATGTTATGCCGAACAACAATCACTATATGATAGTATATTTATATTAATATTCACTACATTGAATATAAAAGTAATATATAGTATAATATAGTTGGTTTCATAGAACAAAATCCAACATTATAAAAATCTAATATTTATGAAATGTTTCAATATTATGATCTATGAAATTAACTGTAAGAGATTTTAAAATCATTTCATCATGATATTAATGACTTATAATTATTTTATGTTATTATCTCCCTTATTTACCCTTACTGAGAAACTCATATAACACTTTATTAGGGTTTGTTTCCCGAGGTTGTGATGAGATGTAATAAGTAAAATATGTCTAAATGGTTTTCTATTTATGATGAACTAAATGGGAGATGTTGAAGAACTATTATGAAAAAGTTTTTTATATATCTACGTATCCAAAAGAACTAGACATATACAATTCTAAAATGGATCATTATGTTATTTAATTAATATTCATATAAAAAGATAAACAGGTAATGCAAAAAAATTATGGGTCATTATAGTTGGAATCAAATAATGTTTTAGTTATCCATTTGAAATAGGAGTGAGAAATTGTTTATAAGAACCTTGGGGATTTTACCAAGTATTTTATTGCATCAAAATGTTCTCATAATTATCACTAATGGACTAGTATGAACCTAAGGTTCTAGAGATTAAAAAGACGTTATCTTGATTTAGACACCCCAAAAAGTTTTTTTAATTGTTATTTGTTTTTCTACTATGATTATTCTTCATTAAAATATGATTATTGGTATTATTTAATGGATGGAATATGAAGGAATAATGTTCACATTAATATGAGATACAATGAAACAACAATTCTCATGAGAAACCAAACGTTATAAGAGATGGAATATTAAATTTCTTTATTATTATCACAAAAAATTCAAAATAAATAAATCATTATACATCAAAATGAGAAATGAAGTAATAGTGTTCTATAACATCATTTGTGAGAAACAATACACATAATTTTTTTGGTTCCATTTATCTTATTACATAGATGTAAATTAATTCCTTTGAAAATATAATTTTTATTGTTTATTGTTCATATCAAGAAAAATTCATTTTTGATCCCAATAATTTGGAAGGTGAATCAAATCATTGGTGGTATCATATAATGAATACAAGGAAAAAATTAATAAGTTTACTATATTGAGTGGTCTAAGATTAATGGATTTTTTTTGATATGTAGATTTATTATATTCTTTATAATAACATTTAGTAGGAATTCCTTGATGTCAATTTGAAGGATGATGAATCTGTTGGTACCTATGAGGAAACATTAATAAATATTTTGATTTGATGTTATAGAATTTTATTCAACAGAAAAGTAGGGTTGATCGATTCTTCAGTTTCCTAAAACTAAATATTGGAAGGGTGTTAACCATTGGAGACATCACTAGGAATGATCAAAACATTCAATGTTCTATCAATGGGGAAATATATATTGGTTTTATGCTACAATATCATTGATTTGAAAACAATATAAACACAAAATTCAATGGAAATTATAATAATAAAACAGAAAATAATTATAGATTTATATTATTCTTTATGTGTATAAGGTTACATGGTAGAAATTTTATTAAGCGGAATATAGAATGTTTTATGTGTGGAATGTTAGGTCATTGGGAAATATAATACTGATGAAATTAGAATGAGTATATTGATGGTTCGAATTAAGGGATATTTTCACAGAATACCCAACCCATACTCTATAGTTTCAAATGAATGTAGTATAGAAATAATGAAAACCAGTGCTCAAATATTAATATTAATGTTGATGATCAACACCACTAACCTCTTAATCTGAGATACCAATAGAAATCACATACAACCCCTAGTGGCGATGAGGATTGTTATTAAAAATGGTAAATGGTACACATAACATTCACTCATGAACTTATAGTATATTTTTTCCCTACATTTACCAATTCCATTATATCAAATAAATTTTCTCGGTGAATGAAAATTCTACCATGTTTATTAGATTTTGAATTAGTAGTGAATCCCCAAAATTGTAAAATAATTTCCTTATATGTATATTATTATTCTCTGAGTGTTATTTGGGACAATTCATTCCCTAAAAATCATTTTATTCTCACACTGATTGAATTTGATTTTATTTGTGGTATTAAATTTATTTATTAACATAAATTCAACATAAATTTCTAAATAAGGGATACCACATTTGATATTCAAAACCATTCAATTGTTTAATATTGGTGTGATTATACATGTGAACATTATATGAAAGTAATATCCATTATAATAATATTAATTCTTTTTAAAAAGTCTTATTTATCTATTATGGTTGGGGTGAAAGTCAACATCGAAGATATTTCTATTTTGAGGGAGTGTTTTTTATTATTGAATGAATCTCATGGTCTTACAATGAATAATAATTTTGTTATCTTATTATAAATTATAATAGTTCTAAACATATTTAAAATAATCCTAATATAATGGGAAAATTTTATTTTTACACATATAAGATGATATTATAAGAGCACCATGACAAGGTATTTATTCATCCATGTTTATCTACATGGGGTGAAACTACTATTTTGATTGAATAATAGTGGATCGATAAGAAAATAAATTTATTATCTAGAACTTAACAACATCATAATCATGATAAACTGTCTTATAACTCATATTAATGATCTCTTTGATTGAATGTGTGGAGTTCAATGCAATTCAATGATTGACCTTAGTTGTGGAAATCATCAATTTGTAGTAAATAATGTGGATACACCCAACAAAAAACTCCACACAAGGAATGAACACTATTCATATAATGTGATTCTATATGGCCATTTTGAGTCAACATATATCATACTGAATATAGTGAATATAGTCTTTATATATTTCCTTCATCAGTTTTTTCCAGTTTTAATAATTATAATAAAATATATTCATTGAGACTGGAAGAGAAAAAATATAATATATGAATTGGGTTGAACACAATATGGAAAGATAATAATTCTAAAAAATTAACCAATTATGTATTTTGTCTTTGTAATGGTTCATTATTGGGTATTATAATCTCATGTTAGGGTATATTGGAAGATCCATAAATGAAGTTTATTATTTAATGTTTCACTAGTTTAACAATTGTTACTATGATATGTAATTTTCTAATTTTTAAGGACATGCATGGTTCTATATGGAGAATTTATAACAAGTGTCTAATATAAAAACCATGTTTACTCATATTAGAGATAAATTTCTTTAGAAAAAATGATGTGATGAAAATATCAAGGAACTGAGAAGAAGGTTAGACAATACACATGTGCTTACATTATCCTATAATTGAAATGTTTTTGTGATCTGTGTTGATGTATCTAATAATTTAATGTGTTTAATTATCATGAATATTGATATGGTAATGTCTTATATCTCACCCCAAATGATGATTCGTGAGAAAAATTACCCAAATCATGAATACGACTTATATGGGGTAATTTTTTAATTAATGATATGGAGGAATTATTTTTATGTAGAATTTTGTGATATATATAATGAACAAAAAATAATTAATGTTTGTTTTTGACCTATAAATAGTTGAATATGGTCCATAAAATTAGTCTAGGTAAGCTTAAATATTATTAACTATCAATAAATTATCTCCCTAGGACAATAAACAAGGTGTATGATTATATGTGCCAAAAATATCATGTAAGCCTATATATGATTAGGAGAAGAAAATATATCATATTTCTAGGCTTCCAAAAGATGAATCATGAATTCATTATGGAAGGTGAGATCATTCACAGATGATCTACGTGTCGAAAAAAGAAGGGAATATGGAAGATATTGAGCTATAGGAGAAAGTTAGAATTTTTTTGGGTTTAACCATAATTGTGAAGAAATTGCAATGATCTGGAACCATGCATTTTTTTGTCCAAAATATATTTAAAGGAGTTATTTCATGGGGATCAATGTTCATCATTCACTATTTATCATGGAATTATAATGACATTTTTAGATCTAAAACAATATTTATAGTGGGATAATATATATCTACATATTTCTAAGTCCGTCTTTCGGTACACATTATGTTATCATGTAAATTATAAGAAATAGTAGCATAAGATGATTTTATAAACATTACCAATGGAAGAATATAAATGGAAAAAAATCACCAAGGACAATATATGCACACTGCCCAAAACTACTAAAGGACAAATTTGTATTTTATTTATAAATGATCTCCTTATTAAGCTATCACACTTCATTTTTGTAGAAAATATATCTCTACCAAAAAATATTCTATAATCTATAATGAATAATATTGAATGTTTCATGAAGTACCACATTCTATTATATATTATCAGGATATGTGGTTTAACTAGATGTTTGTAAAAATTATACAATAGAATATCGATGTTAATATGATTTATAGTAAAATATATAATATTCAAATTGGTGGGATGGATGAGAGAAATATCTAAACCCCATAAGATGTGTTGACATCTTATTATATGAATTTCCATGATTTTTGGGATCAAAACCGTCCTTTGGTCTATTTTTCCTACAACAACATCTTTCACTAGAGCATTTAGATGGATATTAATCCATCTATGGAAAAAACTATAGATCCTTAAAATTATGAGATAAATTTGGAGAAATAAGGGTATTTAGACTTGATATATCTAAAGAAACAACCATGAATTGTA
Organism: Viscum album; assembly: GCA_963277665.1. Lineage (NCBI taxonomy): Eukaryota > Viridiplantae > Streptophyta > Magnoliopsida > Santalales > Viscaceae > Viscum > Viscum album. The sequence continues at coordinate 1,414,270,582 of OY728123.1, forward strand.
GAACCATTCCATGTTATATAATGAATTAACAATGTTGTATGGAAATTTATATTGAAAATCCATAGTTTCATCTAGAATATGAATTTAGTTAGATTATTTCCTATGAGTTTATCCTTAAGAGAAGATTAGGATATTAATAAAGATGTTAAATTTAATATATAGGTATATTAGACCTTTTTAGATTCCTTATCGAGTAGGGATAGTAGCTTATTTCCAAACACTTATAATAAAGATCTATGAAGTTGTTTATGTGATCCATTTATCTCTCATGAGGAAGAAAAATCATGATCCATAACATCACTAAAAATTTGTGTTATAGCACTAGAACATGTTCTTTATTATGAACAAAAACCAAAATATGTCTTCTATAGTATAGATGATGTGATATAGATTAATATTACTCAATTGGTGAATGTTATCTATAGGAATTAGTAATTTAAAGAAGCTACTTGGGAACCTAATAATGTAATGAAATAGGGATAGCCTCATTTTTTGTTTTAGTGTGACAAATTTAATGGTTGAAATTAATTTTACAGTAGTTGGAATGTAACACACCAATATTTCCTAATATATTTCCTTTTAAATAATTTGGATTCTTTAATAGAATGTGTTACATGAAACACTGAGTTTAAACAATTAGCAATATACATTTAAAATATAATTATGTGACTATTACCACCTAGCTATTTAATTTGAAGGTATTAATAGGTCTAAATAAATTATAAATAATTTGTGGTTATATATTTAAAAAATTAATTAATTGCTTATCAATTAATGATAAGTAAATATTAAAATAATTTTAAAATAAAAAACTTATGTTTTTTCTGAAAAACTATTATTATGCATGTAATTTATTATAATCATACAAAATTAAATAAATAACTATTATTGAGTAATTTGAATTATGTTTTTATATATATTTTTTTAATATAAAATATTTCAAATTTATTTTAATGTTTTTTGATTAGGGTATAATAATAAAACATGTTTTGTTCAAAAAATTTTGTTTTTTAAAATAGTTATTTTTTTCAACATTTTCATTCATGCCATTAAAAATATTTTAAAACACTTTGAATCATGTATTTTTTTCTATATTTAGAATCAGTAGGTTCATTTTTGGAAAATATTATTCTTTTATATTGGATCAATATGAATAGTAACCAATGTAAAATTTATTACCCCAATAAATGGTACATTAGGATAGTATAGATTTTGACTAAATGATAAGACCATATTGAATCATCGAAATTATTATGTTATGAATTTAGAAAGACCCTTATCACTCACTAACTTTTAAATATTTCTTTTGTTTCCATATATTGTTAAAATGTAGTTATGAATGAATCTTAAAATTAATTTTCATATATAGTGAAATTATATTAATGATGAAAATTTGTTTCTAATATTTAGTGACTATATAATCAACATAAATAATTTCATAATTCTAGTATATTATTTTCTTCAATTAATATGGAAATAAATTAAAATATTTTAAAAATACTAAATGAAATATATTTTACTGAGTTGTAGTGTTAAATGAATGTTCTAGATAAATATTAATAATTAGTGTTCTATAAATGGATTATTTTATAATTATAACTTTTGTATTTATGTATTTCAATTAAAATAAATTTTATAGTTTCAGATATTACAGGAAAAATATTTGTCTAATATAATATTTTATTACATTATTTAAATATCATAAAAAACAGGAATGGGGATAAGGTGTTTAATAAATGGTCAAATTTTCCTCCATCATTTATTTATGATCCAATGGTAACCTATTATTAAATATTATACCCATTTAAGAGTGAGAAACTATTATATGCCTTTTAATGTTAAAATAGGTTAACTAATGGGTAAACGAATAGATAATGTTTGAAACACCACTTTAACTTGACCAAATTTTACTAGTTTATGGATTTTAACCCATACATATTGTATAACTGAATAAATGTTCTTATGGAGGAATTTGTGATAGATGATGAATTTAATATATTTTACAATTTTAAAAAATTCCTTGTATTCTTCTCCCCTCAATTATAAAATGCCACCTCTACATTCCATTCTCCATAATGCTTTTAGCCATCCAACTCAACCATACTATACCAAAATCCTATAATAACTCCATTAAAAGAATTTTATAAGTTATATTAATACCAAACGACTATAAATACTATCCTTAAAAATATATATAGAGGAGTTATTTCATATAATCCGAGGATACAATGCCTTCAAATCAGGCTGAATCAAAGGTAAGGGTTTATAGGCTCAAATTTTATCATTTGGGAAATAAGTTGTGTTATTAACAATTCATCTTTAATCTTGTGTAAATACAACACTTTTATATGTTATATAAAGATTATCATCATTTTCAAGATTGTAAAATTTTCATATAATGTTCTTCTTTCTTGGGGATTATGATTCAACTGTTACCAAAGCGATATGAGTTTTAGGTTACAATCTCATTGATTATAGGTAATACATATAATTATATTTCCAATGATGAAGTATTATAGTATATCTCATAATAAACACTTACATTTTTTCATATGGTTATTTATGGGGAATACATGTATTCATTTCATTTTCCACTATTTACATATTCATGAGAATGAAAGAATTTTCTTAAGGAAAACTGAATTTATTCCACACAGCATTCAAAAATACTTTCTTTTCCTTGTACATGTATTCTAAACAAATGAATAATAATTTTAATAGACTCTAGTGATTGTTTAAATTCATTATTACCTATTATATACTTTTTTAAAAAAATATATTCTATTAATTTTTGGTGTACGTGGTAATTTAATCCTTTTAAAAAAAGGTGAATGGATTCCTTGTTTTAACGAAGAAAGTATGAATAAAATTTCCCACCACTACGACTACTAATTGTTATAAATATTCCATTGCAAGTATCTATGTTTTTTTAATTAAACAATATTCCATATTATTTGGGAATATTTTTTATTTGAAATATGTTATTTCAATGTGAAAAGTTTTTTTCATCGAGAAATGTTCCATGAGATATTTTAAAGTGATTTTAATATTAGATATAATCCTTGAAATTTGTTGTTATTTACTAAGAATGTGAACCAATTATACTATCCTTATTCTTTTCCTGCATGGTTTATCTTTCTGATGAAAATATGTTTATGAAACTTGTTATGTTATATGGATTATTATATGATTATTAAACTCATTCCCATTTCACATGTTTTGATATATTGAATGATTTATAATTCTATGGAACACATCTATACGATTTTCATTATTGGATGGTTGGTTCTGGAATTATATATCCCTTCACTGAACTGGATAATGACTTATAGCTGATGATATAACATGAAAGGAATAAAAATTCTCTCCAATTTAGTAAGGTATGTTGTTCAATATGATAGTATTGGGAGTGAACCTTGACTACTATGATGGTTTGGTAAGAGAACCCAATCCACTATAATATTCATGGTAGATAACTTTTATAACCAAGATGGTTTGTGCAGTTACGCAACCCACTATGATATTTTTTAATATATTTATTAACTACTGAGGAAATTATTTTTTATGATTATGAGTATGGAATATACATCTGGATTTTGCAATATTCTTCTTTTATAGATATTGGTCACTGATTTTCCTTATTATTCATGTCTTATGAACAAAAAGGATTTATTAAATTACACATGATTATGATCTATGATATCCAAATTATTATTTTTTCAAATGTATAAATCATGATCAAATACCCTTATTCTCATGTTATGTTGACAACTCCATTTTACCATCACTAAGAATTTTAGTTCACCCTTTATTATTTTGACTTTCTCTAGGTTATAAAGAAAGGAATTGATTATGACATTTTAATATAGGGAGATAGTTGTAAATAACTATGTTGGAGATGATTTATAACTATTATCAACTAACCCTCTTTTTATCTATGATTGCAATGGTACAATACCTATATGACTCTGGAATTGATCATTATTTTATGTAATGTATACTCAAATAAATAGATGAAATTTATATTTATGAAGTGAAAGGGTGGATATAAATTATCTCATATAAAATATACCAAACTCACTTCCCATCACTCCCTCCAATTTTATTTAGGTTTAACTAAAAATAATGTACCATTCTATGAGGTCTCCAGTATTTTCCTTTATGGGTGATGGAAAAAATCATAACCACTTATTTCTTATTGTTTTAGTTTCGTTATTCTTTTACATATTATAAAAAACATAAAAATGATTATATAATTACAAAATAATCATAAGTATGATAAATTATTGTAATGTTCACTGATTAAAAATTTTATGCCACCTTATTCATTGGAAAATATAAAACATTGTATTATCCTATGAGATGTCTTTAACCTCCATGGAAGAAGGTTTCGTTTTATATCACATATTTAGATATATTGTTTTATGATTTTATTCTATGAATAAATAAGTCATATTTTGAAAAATTACTATTATATAATGATATATTAATCATTTTTTTAATAATTTATTATATTCTAAAATTAAAATTTTCCACTATTATGTGAGGACTAAAACCTCCATCAAGGATGTTTTTTTGAAATATACCCCTTACATGGAATAGTTATAAAAATTATTTTATGAATATATAAGAAATTAATGAGAAATATAATTAATTAATATGTTCCTAAATGGATGGAACAATAAAAAATAATCACTGAAAATTAGTATATTTATATTTGTAAATAAACTCAAATAAGAGAGAATGAGATTTCTTAATCATGAATTGTAACTAAAACACTCAGGGAATTATATTAGGGAATAATAAAGAATTGGGTAACATATATTATATTACAATGAATGATCTACTAATAATAAACATTTTAAACCTATAATTGTTTTTTGATCAGAAACACGTAATGTTATTTCTATCATTTGATTTAGTAGATTTTCAATATTTTGTTTAGATATAAATATAGGTATGTATTTTACAAATTTGAGAAGTTTAATGAATATTTTATGTTTATTCCAGAAGTATCTTAAAATTTTCAAATTTTTATTATTTCACAATTATCATTAAACCTTATTGACGTCATAAAGGATAATTTCAAAATTCAGTTCCCATCACAAATGATTTAAATATGGAGTACTGAATGTGTATTTTTATTAAATCCTATTCATAATTTGAAGTATAACTCAAGACAAGAAAGGATACCAAAAATTTATCGTTCATGTGTTAAACCATCCATCACTCATTGAAAAATTTCATGTATATAGACAACACCTTTATATTTTTATAGTTAATATATCATTAATTTGATCTATTTCGACATTACTGAATCCCAAGGATTTCACAATGATTGTGGTTATCTGTTAAAATAATAATTATTAAAAAAACATTGGATTATAAAAATTACTAGATCATCTAAAATATCCACTTACCTATGACCAATTATTGATTAAATGACAACATGTGTTTTATATATATATCCAAGAAAACATCACTTCATTAAAAGGAAACTGGGATTCAACAAAATTTAACTAATTTTAATCTCGTTTTCTCATCGATAAACTATAATCCATGATGTATGTATTAATGTATTTTAGTATAAATTCTCTATTTATCTCTAAATATCATTTATATTATTCTACATATTTATAGGGTTATTTAGTGTAGTGTAAAGGATTTATGAAAACACACTAGTATCTTCCCCATTATCCTCTTTTTGTTATTACCACCATTAATGTTATGGTTCCTGGTTGATTTAAATTATTAAAGAAAATATTTTTTTTAGGTTTTTGGTTTCCTCAAAATATATGAATCACTACTTTCTTCTTTTGGTTATGTATGTCTATAAAACCACAAGATTAGTATAACCCTCTCAATAATTCTTTATGGTACGAAGTCTATGATATTATTATCATTTAATTTATAATCTACATTAACATAATGTTCTTATTTTACATACATAAATAATTTTATCTATGTTTTATAATTTAATTTCATTTAAACTTTTTTTAATTTTCTTTTTTTCATATGAAAATCAATTTCTTTGATGCTAACATCATTTCATTGATAATTTTTAAAAAAAAAATTAAAAGTAAATTCACCACTGATTTCCATTTATTTTTTGAATCACATTTTTCATTAGAGGGTATCGCCATGTTTTTAGCAAGATATCATAATTTTAAAAAACCATGTTGTGTTCACTAACATAAACTTTTATGATGATCAATATTTTCATAATGCCATCAATTACATGTAGTCAGGTCGATCTTGAAGGGAGATAAATGGACCATTCACAATATTTTGATGGACAAAATTATTATAATTTTAAAAACATATTCCAAACATTTATATTTTTTTGATTTAAAATATAGAATTTTTTTATTCAGGGTTATATTCATAAAAATAGAAAAGAAACAAATGTACACCTGATGATATTGATGACTTTGAACCAGCTGGTAAAGATATAAATGTCATTATTTCTATTTTATACTAAAATGAATTTTACTGTATATATACATTAATTTTTTTCATGAAATATATAAAATTATTTAGTTTACATATGAATAAACAATTCGAATTAATAATACTAGACATTAGATGTATAGAAAAGATTTTTAATGTTTTAGTATGCATTATGTTGAATGAATTTTTCCAATTATGAAATTTTTTCTCACATATATAATAGAAGAATGTTTCCCGGTGAGACTATTATTGTATAAAATTTATTATATTAAATCAAATGGGATTATAAATTAATTAGAAAACTAAAATCTTGGCAATCCTAGGATTGATGGACATAGATAATGTAACAATATTGGTTCTAATCAGATATATTATAACATATGATATAAAAATGATGTGTAATGATGATAGTGAAGCCAATGCTGTCAAAGAGAAAAAACCACCACTTTTATAGAAACTAATGATGGATTCTTTTATGGGGATTAAATGGCTCTACTAGGTATAAATAACACAATATTAAAATGAAAAGATGGTAACAATGTTCAAGAAAGTGGGATGTTCGAAATGAATAAGAGTTTATATGTTTAAAATGAAAAACTAATGGAATCACTAGGATATAATTCACATTGATAAAAATAAATAACATATAGAAGAAAAAACTAGGAAAAATCAGGAATTTAAAATTTAGTTAAATAGCTGACCCTCTATCATTATGAAATTCACGTGACTAAAATACCAATTATCATTTGGAAAAATTCAATGTATGCGATGAATAAAAGTAAAAAACATTTACTTTATCTTCCATAAATTACTCTTCTTCCAATTCTTTATCTAATCATAGAATTTCCAGGATTTATAATATTCTCTTTATCAACACTAATATGTTTTTTATCACCCAACTTCAATATAAATAAACATATAGAGATATTTAATCGTGTAATTATGTATAATGATAAACTCAAAATTGAAAATATATATTATTAAAAAATTGTATAGCTATCTAAATTTGTATGCATTAAAATAAACAAAATATGATTCCAAAAATTGTATTATAATATTTGACCAAGGTTAACAAGCTTTATATATTAATTATTTTCCTCAACACTATGTTAAAAATTAATTTCAGGGGTATTTTTTTAAATTGTGATAGTTCATCCAAAAAGGATCATCTAAAATTCTTCTTGAAATTAAATGTTTGTAATTAATATCATAATTACATGCACATATATGAATGGTTCATGATTTAGAGATTTCCATTCCAGTAGAATAATAAAAAAATGTAATTTAAGTGCGATTATAAGGGGGTTTTGCAAAGGTAGATTCTAATTCCATTATGTCCATCTTATTTATAATGGTTGAGTATAAATCTAGGATAAAAAGGGACATATCATGATCACATACACTATACAACTCTTTTTAAGGGATCATATACCTATTTTTATTCCATATATACATTTATAACAATCATTCTATGTTGTTCGGAAAGGAGGATACATTCCATCGAGGATATAAATATTCTATTAGAAACATTTCAAGAGTGGGATTTTAATATTTTCACAACCAAGTTTGAACAAGATTCAATCCATATGAAATTACAACCATGATAAAAAACATATTTAATATTCCTAATCATCTACCAAAATTATTTTTCAAGGGCACATATGTATCTAATGAAGTTGTATAAGTATCCATTGACAAATCTGTGATTATCGGGGAATACACCATCACATATCGAGGGTGTAGGTGAAAATGAATCAATTATATCCACATTTAAATTTATAAATGATGGGATTAGAGAGACCAACCATATATAAATTATCAGAAGAGTAATCAATTCCTTACCTGGAACACCACGCAAATATAGGATAATATAGCTAGATAAATCAATTTTCAACATGCATGTATAGACATTATTGGATTGATGAATTATATATGGATGGATTTTATCAACATATACATGCTGGGATAATGATTCTCAATATATAAATAATTAATTTAACTCCACATAATGGAAATTAAAGTACTATATAATTGGAGAAACCAATTTTTTTATTTTTTTTCATTGTGAACAACATCAATGATGGATGTAACCATACCATAAATGTTGTCTATGAATAGCTTACATCAATTTATTACATGTAGATATTCCCTGATCTCATATAATAAATTGAAGGTAAAAATGCGTGGTTGATATTCTCTTCATATTTTAGATAGAGGTGGAAAACGAGGTCAGAAACATCCTTATTCTCAATAGCAGGGTATAAAGAGGATGTTGGACTCTCTATACTCTTAAGAGCAGCAGTGTAATCAATGGTGTCATTTATGTATTTTTAATCTAATGTAGTAATTATGTAATAAGAAGGATCCACTCACAATTGTACCTAAAATATTTCATATAATTTTTCCTTTTGATAGAGTTTGGTGACTAGAATAGGGCATCCCTTTCAATATAATCATACCCATAAATTTATAGAAGAATGTGGGGTGGGATAAAACTATATATATTGAGAATGTTGGAGTACAATTCAGAAATTGGGATGTAATTGATTTTCTATGTGTATGAAACATATTTATGTTGTTTCGTTCCTATCCATGGGGTTTTAAAACAGTATTTATCATATTTATTACATACAAACCATTTCTATTATTGCATGAGATCATTTTATGAGGGTTTGGTGGCTGAATAAAAAATTTAGATATGTATGAGGTGTGTATATTATTCATATTTATAATGAACCAATTTTATAGTATATTAAACTATATATCATTGTATGTTATAAGATTCCAAGTGAATTTTATGAGCAGGTCTTCATTAAAGTGACATGTATCCTTTACACCCAAGCCCCCATGTCAATTATTTTGAGGTACTCTTTCGATTACATGAAAATTATTAACATTTCATGGACACATAATGTCTAGATGATGTTTATGATTAATATTTGAATATTTATACTAATATATCACTTAAATATGTACAATAATAATGATAATAGATACATATAGGTTATCACATAGTTGGCCTACCAATACTCTAAAATTTAGAAATTGTTTTATCTTTACTAATTTAAGTCTGAGGGGTGATCTTGGTGTGTATGTTTTACATGTAAAAAACTTTTTACAACACACCAAATGATGGGAAAAACAGGATAGGAAATTACCATGGAACCCATTTTCATTCTAATGGTTCTATAAAAATTTATTTCTTTGAAAAACTCACTCCACCCCCAAAACACCACGACATATTTATTGTAACATATTATATTCCTAGAAATTTCCTCATAGTGTACAAATAAATCATTGATATATGAAATATTTTATCTATTGTATTTTAAAAATGGGTGGATATTATCTATATATATATATGGTTTGAGTGGTTAAAAATACATCTTCCAGCCTGAAATTTCTTATAAATACTAGCTTGTACTTCTCCAGTGTTGAAAAAACTAAGAATTTCTTCTACAACAGCAAACATAAAACAAGATAAGGGTTTCTACATTCCAAACCATCAATGAAAATTGAAATAAACATTGAGATAAACCATTGAAAAAGACAAAGATCCAAAAAAATTGAGAATGTAATAGATTAGGTTGATAAAGGCATTTTATAATCCATTCTTTCTAATGATTAAAAGGAGTGTCTATTTAATTATGTTAGAGGCTTTGAAAAAAATAAATTTATGCGAAATGTTTCTATATTTAAACTTCTTCTTTCAATATTAACATATTTTGAGTATGTTTGTTTGAAATATTTTATTTTTGTTCCCTAAACATTCCAAAACTAATTCGGAGTTATCAATTCCTTCATAATAGTTCAAAATTTTGTGAAATAATTTTAATAATGACTTTTGGTATAGTTTTTTCAATTGGAACTAGATTGATTTCACTAATTGCAAAATCATTTACATTTTAGGGATTTGGGACATTATGTTAGAGTTTACTCCATAATGCATGGATACATGAATAGTGACCTCTATAATTGTATTAGTTAACTTATAATACAAAAGTTCCCAATTGAACAAAATTAATTTATTCCTAAATCTATCAAGACCATAAACACTATCAATATTTACAGAGAAGTTGGATTCTTTGATTTCATTCACATCATGGGATTTATTTAACATTATGTTGTGGGTGTCTTGAATACTGGGGATGATATTTTCAATTATATTGTTTCTGTCTTCTTCCTCCATATATTAGTATAGGTCTCGAATTAAATTCATCACCACATTAGACATATCATTTTCTAATGTAAACTTTCATTTATTAATAATTAGGTAATTAGACCATCTCCAATAGCTCTTCTCCTTATATAATAAGTTAAAGAGTTTGATATTTCATTCTTATTCTCATAAAAATATAACATTGTATTGATTCTAGTCAATATTCATTAACAGTGAAAGCAAGTCAACATGCATGGAAAGGGTTATAATCTCATACCAATAATTCACATATTTATTTTCCTTTAAAATATTGTTGTTTGAAATCTGGTTCTTTGAAAAGTTAATTTCATTATTACGTTTTATAAAAGAGGAATTTTTATATTCCATCAAAAATATTTATTAATTATTCAGCTTTCTTGATAAAAGAAATAGGGGGTTGTTAGGCGGACCATATTCAAATAATTTGGGATCACATATCTATATATATGTGTAAAAATATAAGAATTTTTAAACATGAATGGGAAGGCGAATAACTCGATTAATCTAGTGTAAATGTTAAATATAATATAATTTTGATCAAAATGAGGTTTTAGAGACTTAGGAATGGGAACTAAAAATAGTATATATTGTAATAAATCTGAAAAAACAATCTTCCATGATTGACATATTTTTTTTCAATTATCATGTATATACTCTTGGATAAGTCTACCCCAAAAAAATTGACTTCATCTAGATATTGATAAAGGTAAATGGATGTGTTCTACATTCCAATAGATATTGAGATATCCTGATGCTTTTTTTTGAAAGATTGTAGAAAATTTTGTTAATTTATATAAACCTAGAGACACCCCAAATCATTTTCATTGGTGTTTTCTGAGAAAAATGAGTAGCCCTATATACAGATTTTAATGACATATTGTTTTCAACCATCATTTTAAGTTCATTGAAACTAAAAAAAATATTTTTTTTCTCAATTGTCTCATCCTAGTCTAGTGAACTCCATAAATAAAATCCCGACTTCATAATTAATATGCCAATGCTGTCCTCCCCATATATTATAGGCTATTGACTAGTAGTGAGATTCTAATGTTTGTTTTTAGAGAATATTTTCTTATATTATAGTAATATATATAGAATAAATAACTAAATTAAATCAATTACAATAAATAACATTATTTTATAATAAATAACAAAAAACAATGCTATATAATAATTATAATGTAGAAATGGACTAAAAAACCTTGCCTTATATACAATATCTATCACCAACTAGGGAGATCGCATATACCTGAATAAGAAAATACAAATAAATGTATACAGATCCACTTTAAATAGTTATCCAAAACCACACACTCAATCTCCCCCAACCCATCCATGTAGAACCATGCTGATCATAATAATAAAATTGAGTGGATTCACTTAATGATGAAACCATGGGTATTCCCCATATGTATAATGCATCTGCTCTAAAGTAGAAACAATCATCAAGATTCATGTACTAGATCTGAGAAATAAATCTCATTAGTCCATCTCCAATGGTGAACCTATAATCCGGAATTAAAAGTTCATGGACATGAAATATGTGCATCATATACGAGAATAAAATAGAATCATGTAAATTATGTTAAACAATAGTCAATCCATGGGTCTATAATCACAAAAATCTAGAAATAATATGAATAATGAATTTATCAAGATGTTGTAAAACTCATACTATGAATATTCATGTCTGACCATGGTTTGTATTCTGAATTAAAAATATTTTCATTCTAAAACAATGATTTTATTTGAGTATGAATCTTCATCTCATGGGGATTCATTTCCTAAGATACAGACCACATGCAATCTCCCCTAATATCTATAATAAATTATTATATGAAATATTTATATTCCATTTAAATATAGAACTATGTTGCATTCAATACCACTCATTCCTTGTAAATGAATTAAAATGTATGACTCCAAGTCAGAGTCTATATGTATTAATCATATTGTGACATTTATTATCCCTATGAAGTAATTTCCATTAGGTGATCATTATATAATACTATCAAGATATAGTATAAAACCATAAAAAATTCAATAAATAGCTACAAAGTGTCTTTTTCAAACTTCTTTGGCATATATATTAATCATGAATCCACCATGAAAAAAAGGAGTATCACATTATTCACTATGATATATATTCATCCAGCCATAATAATATATCATACTTGGCTTAAAAACATCCATTGAAACATCATATGTAATCCCTTAATAGGGATGAATCCTAATGAAATATAGGAAATCATTAGCAGTATCATCTACTTGTGAGATCATCCATGGAGTTACATAAATGGAATATATATATAGATAAAATTTTAATAACCTAGATCCTATGAAGTACCTATGTGAATCCTAATAATTTAACCATCAAATATGAACTCTCATAACCTAAATTTTAGAAAGTACAAATGGAAACCCCAATAATGTAACCACTAATACATTCATAAAATTTGGATCTAAATATGTATGTCTAAAAATCCTAATCATGTAAAATAAAATAAAATAATGATAGTTATACTAATCCCAATAATATATCATATTGTGTTAGCATCATTGGCCAAATACCAAGTAGTAACTCTGGAAATCATAGCCTCGTTAAGAGTAATTGTGTGAATACAATAATTAAAATATGATAGTGGTCAAATTACTAAACAAGTCACTACTACTATAACACCTCAATATCCTAATATGAATATTAATTAAAAGGTGAAACATGGTACTATCTATAATAGAATTCCCAAAGTACTTCCTCAGTGTTAGTCAAACATAAGGGAAACCACCAGGCCCCTCAAGAGATTGCACTCGATTGGTATCAAAATTGGAACCCCCTATGTAAGTACATAAGAAATGGAATCCCTATGTGGTATCTTATAGTTCAAATCCTAATTAGAAGAATTACATGAGGGGTCCATGGTCCCACACTAGTTTCTGTTGATCTGTTACCTCACAGGGCTGATGTGGAAACCCTCTATGGTGTTTTTCATCAAGGGTAATTCCATTAAACATCAGTATATAGAGATTGCTAAAAGACCATCTCATATCAGGGCCACAAATATATGTTATCTCTATGATAATTTATTGGATGATGAACCTATATATTATAGAATGATTACCCAATACTTCTTTTTAAGAGGCCTCAAATAACACTCGGTGTTCCACCATCATGATCCACATGGAACATTTATCAAAATTTACTACACTTACATCAAATTCTAGATCAACGGCATGAAATTATAAAAAACACACAAAAGGGGAAGTATGGAAGAAGTAAATAACTCTTATACCAAATAAAACTATGTATACTCTCAAATAAACACCTTAGAACGTACTTCAGCCAAACATCACATAAAAAACCCACGTACATGGAATAAAAAACATGTACACAACGTGTATCCTACACATGGTAACAACCCTTGTACCTAACAGGGTCTGGTCATGTGTTACCACCTTTACATATAAATTTACATGGTGTGTAATTTTGATGGAATATATCTATGTAATAAATATATCCATTTTCACATATATAGGATTTTTGTGCTTTTTTATGGATACTTGGTTGATTTTGACTACACAATATATATTTTCGAAATATTTTGTGTCATTTTGAATGATCTATATTTCCATTTACTTTACTACATGTTCAACTAACCCAAAAATGAATGAACTCCCCATAAATTAAATTAACTTATGAAAATTCATCTTCCCTAGACCAGAAGAACACAAAATGTGTGTTCTTGATCTACACTTAATGTGATCAAAATTCATGAATAGAAAGCCCCTATGAGTGGCTTGAGACATTATTTTTTCCATATTACTCATATAATGGCCTAATATAGATCCTTGTAAGTGATTATATGGAATTTAAATTATATATATGTTAATCTATGACTATTTAACAAACAAATATAAAAATTTTCTACATTTGGGTGGAATATGGAAAAGCACTATGAATCAGCTCCTCTCGAGCTCTGGTGTGGTGCCTTATTTCTTCCACCCCTCTATACCATTCCATTTTCTCTATCATTAACATTACAAAAGAGAACAACAAGGGTAATATTAGAGAATCTAACATGAGGATAAGAAACAAAATATGAAAAATATAAAAAAAATCTAAAATTAAAGGGGGCCATGGTTGAGCATAGTGACTGATATGTGTTTATGACTTACCTAATAAAAAACCTCTATTTTGAACTCAACGGTGGAAGTATAATGTCATTCTGATTTTTCATTCCAAATATATATTCTAATTATTGTTCACAAATAAATTATAATTTCATTTATTAACTATTAACTATTATTTATTTTTGTTAAAATTTTAATGGCTCACCATTCCACCAAACTCAAATCCTAGTGTTAAAACAATATTTTGAGACCAATTTAGTATTTAGAAATGTATCTAAGATCATATGCAGGAGGCAATAGACCATTTAGACTACATTATCATCTAAAACGAAAAAATATTTTTTTGGGGAATTTCACTATCCAAAAAACACATCTTTTTATAAAATCCCCATAATTGTCCTCCACTCTATGAATCCTTGGTGATAAAAATTATTCCCTATTACCATCTCATGAATTCAACCATATATGATATCATGAATATAAAATGACTAGTACATAGTTTCAAAAACACACCCTATATCGGAAAAATTCAGAAACGAATAATATAGTCATCCCCATCATAGGTGTTTCCTTATCATCACCTTGCAACTATGATCATGCTCAATGTACCACAAAACATCCATCACTAATCCCAGACACATGAATCTAGAAAACCATTCATTCTTGAGAACACACCAGAAAAATTAAAACATCACTTGTTCCCTCTTCCCAAGAATGGTTTACAGAACTAATAATGAATTTCAAATCATATTGAGTGTTACAACCCACAAAAATATAATTATTCGCCCCACACCATATGGAATGTGTCATACCTATCATCGATCATAAATCCTATTTATTTCCTCTATAAAACCATAAATCATATTAAAAAATATCTACACATAGCTGATGTTCTCCAAGAAAACTCATGATGATGTCAATATATTACACTGGTTTGTCTCTATAAAATGTGTAAACTATGATTCCATCGATATGAATGTCCCCAAACCATGATCACATCAACACAAATATACAATACATTATCCAACACTTGACACCATGTCTCCTAAAAAAAATTTAGTGTCCACACATAGTTAATCACTACACAACACCCAATATATTCCCAAGATAACCATCATTAAAGGGTGAACTCCTTTCATAGTACCCCTTGTTTCTGTATGTAACATGTTATTTTTTTGTATATTATGTATTTAAGGTGTTTGGGGGATTTTTGGGAAGCCTTGGAGAAATTTTTTTTTCAAAGATATTTGGGATTTACTGGTGGTTCATGGTTTGATACATGTTAGTATAAACCACGTAACTCCAACATGAACCCATGTGATGTGAGATATAGAATACTTGGTAGGAGCACATATTATCCAAACCAGATAGCAACCTAGGAGTAATAATTAGTTTTTTAATATATGAAATAAGATATTTGGTGCACATTTTGTCTAAATATATGATTCAACCATCCTAATGGTGTTTGGAGGTAGCAGATGGTGCAAGGTTTGAATTTTTTTTTCAAAACAGTGATGCCGAACAGTTTATGGTTAATAATTATATCATTAAATTGAGTATATAAATCAGGATTACATCTATACCAATTTTTTATCTTTGAGGCCCCTAATTAGGTTTACCCACTCCAAAATTCTATGGAGTCTCTTCCACTAGTTTTGGGAGCGTTTCGTTGGTAAATCATGGTGCATTGAAGATGAATTTTTTTTGGTAAGTATCCATTTATGGGGTTTTCCTTAGAATCCTTCATCTTAACTCCCTTAAATCCATGTATATGATCTATTAGGTAAATATTAATTTTTTCTAATTCAAATCATGATGATTTTGGTTAGGTTGATGTTAGGGAATAAGATCTGAGGTGGTTTTTTTGATATACAACATGGATTAGTTAAAGAATTCATGTCTTTTTAACTTTTCAATACAATTTTCTGCAGTTTGTGGATTCACTCTCTAACTCCACTTATGAGATCATGAAATCTTAGTTTAATTTTTTTTGAATTGGTAGAAATTTATCAGGAAATTTATATATGAATCCTTGTAGAAACCCATTGTAGCTATTGTTAGTGGGTTTGGGTAAATTTGTTTTTACAAAAATAGTTTTGTTTTAAGATTTTAAAATGACGTTTTAAAAATATGGAAAGGTTTTTATTTATATACATGAATTAATCTAAATGTTTTTTAAAAAATTATGTTTTATTAAAATTGATTGATATTGTAGGTTTGATAGGGTTCTAGAATTCATGGGTTGATTTGAGTTCATGCTTTCGACGTGACCCTAAATAAGAGGTGTGTGACAATGGGGTATACGAGACATTACCCTATATATTGGGATTTTTACATTGGGAAACAAAGATATTGGGAACATAGTGATGACTTAGTGTGTGTAAGGGAACTCAATCAAGATAATTGAACTATTACTAAATCATGAATGTGTGGGTGTGTGTGTGTGTGAATCATCGAATCAGTATTCCAAAGAGGATTGTGAACAAGGTTAATGCATTGTTTTTTCATTCCTTAGAATATTTTTTATTGTAAAAAACACATTGGTATGGAATAAAATTACAATTATTATAAACTATTATGAATTATTAGTGTTTTATATAGATTGTTTTATAAAAAATTTTTAACATGTTTTATCCTAATGGAATCAGAAGGGAATTTAATTGTGGAAAACCTACTAAGTGTCATTACACACCACATTCATGGGAACATTAGTGTGTTTTATGATATTATTTATTGGGAAATTGGTAAGAAAAATATTTCTCATTTATTTAGTGGAACCTCATGATACTTGGGAAAGTATTATGGAGTTGGAGCTTGGAAAATGTAGTGAGTTACACAGTTTGTGCTTTGGAGTCTTCGAGCTTTGTTGGTTTTTCCATCTACATTGAATTTTGATATTTTTCCGAGTTTCATATTACTACATTGATATAATTTGGTTTTATATTTTATATATTACGTTTTCCTTCATTGGTTACATGAATCATGTAGTGGTTGTTTTTAATGGTAATCTTGGTTGGTTGTCATATTTTAAAAATGAAAATAGTCACCCAATTGTTAATGAATACCTTGGAATTTATTTCTATCCTTTTGAATCATGGGTATTTCGTGAATGTCATAGTAGAAATACCAGATTTACTCATTCTAATGAGGAAGGGCATGATGTTACAAAAAGTATCATTATTTATCATACTACATTTCATTTTGGGATAAATGGAATTGGTTTTTTTGCCTTGATGTTGACAATGATTCAAGTTTAGTACTTTTGTTTAGTTGGTAGAAAGGGGTAGGATAATCCAAATAAGATATTTAAAGAATAAAAATAAATATCTGTCATATTTATGTTGAACATCATGTTATTAGGAGTTGGTAAATTTGTGTGTTGGAAACACTCATTAGAGTTGTAATCTCATTGTTCGAGGTTTATCTGATGAGAAGATAATAACATGAATTAATATAAATGACATCCCAGTTAGAGTCCATATTTAATTTTGATTAATGATTTATGATTTTGGTGAAATAATGTTTATTTTTTTTGAAAATTATTGAAAAATGTTTTCAAATGTGAGATTTTGGAAATGGTATGATAGTGGTATTTTAAAAATGGATTGATTTTCAAAATCATGATGTAACTTTTAAAATGTGTTAAAAATAGAATGTGTGTAATTTGGAGGAATCCTTTTTTTATTGTTTTGATATTTACAATTTTAATTTTTAATCCTTATGATTCTAGAGAGTGAGATTTATAGAGTTTTTTTATAGAAAATGGACCCCAATAGGAATCGTAGAAACGTACAAGAAAATGCAGTTGAAAATGTGGTTGCAATTGAGCCATAGGTAATCCAAATACCTGTTCAAATTATATTCAAGGATATGCTAGTAGTATAATAATGGAAACAAATGTATGAACTAATGAATGTGGGTCATTCCATTATGTTCCAAAAGTATAATCCACCCATCTTTCAAAGAGATAAAGAACAAGAGAAAGAAGAGGTGTTGATGACAAGGATGAACTGAATATTCAATTTCCATGGCACACTAGCATAATTGAATGTAAATTTGGGAACATAAATTCTTTATGATATTGCAAATCAACTGTGGGATTTAGAAGTTTAGAATAAATTTGACCAAGGTAATTCATGGGAGTATTTGAATGAATTTATAAAAAACAATTCAATCCTAAAATAATTATGATTTCAATAACGAATTAATTTTTTAGATTAATGTAGGATAACCTATAGGTGACATTGTACGAGGATCAATTTATGAATATAGTAGAATTTCCACCCTAATTTTCTGCTTGTTCTTCCTTGAAGGAACACCTTTTTAAATTGGGTCTAAGGCAGGATATGTTCTCGAAGATTGTCATGATTTTTTATAATACATTATAATGTTATGGTCAATAGTGCGATTGTGGAAGAAAGGTACATTATAGGAGCTACTGGTGGAGGATGAATATTGATACCTATGTTAAATTGTGGGAACATAAATGATAGTAACTTTCAAAAGATTGATACCTATTTCCAAGGTGGGTATATGTCTCAGAATTAGATAGTTGGATCTGTTAATCATCCTCCAAGACCCATGAGAAAAGATATATATTTTCATTTTAGATATCTCGATCACATTATGAGAGAATTTATTAGACTACCTAAAGCATTCACAATTATTACAAGATGAATAATACTCATCACTGTAGTCATAGTGCACTATGTTCGGTTGTTCGGGAGGTATCACATGTATTTTCTAATGATTTATGCTTTGACGGGATGAGGATAGCTGATTAAATCTCCATTGAAGAACCGAGATAGCCATGGTTATTCTATGAACACCATGACAACCCAGGTTGTGAAATCTAATTTGAAAAATAGAAAAAGTGTAGTGATTAGGATGTTATACAGAGATGACAAAGTGATCGTGGAAGATCACTTTAGACCATCGACAGTGATATATATAATTCATTAGAATTCTACCATTTGATATGTTTTCACCCCATTAATTTATTGATTCTCATGATGTTGAAATGAAATTTGTTCATGTTTAGATTATGTCTCTAGTAACGAAACATTAAACTCCTCTTGGTCAAAGAGAATGTCGAGTCTTTTTTTTATCATGTTCTAAAACTATTGATATATTTGAGTTGTTATGGAATTTCTCTATTCATGAGATTTTTTTCAGTGAAATAATCCTGGATATGGACTGGATAACAATATTTTAGGATCACTTCAATTTTTATATATTATAGGATAGTTTTATAACTGATGACAAAGTTAGTCATATATATAGATGAGATTATAATGTAATGGTAACTGAAATGGGATTTTTATCACCCACGCATTCCATGATCTCATACCAATTGTACATTTTAGCTTGGAATCAATATAAAATATTGATAATATTAGTTTTTGAGTGTTTCTTGATCTGTTTTAGGATATTTTATCAATAAGATTAAAATTATTTCCAATCTTAATAAAAGTGGGGTCCACAATTTATCTCATAACTTGGAAAATTATATTTTTCTACAATATTAATGTATGGAACCAATAAAATTAATGGAATTGAATTTGTATTAAGATGAAATAGAAAAAATAGTTCATTCAGCCTAGCATATCTTCATGGGAAGCACTAGTCTTGCATGACAAAAAGGTATATCAAAAGATTCAGTTATGTGTATATTCCAAAAATCATTACAATATTATTAAGAATTATTGAGGGGATCCAATATTTTTTCCAAAATTAATATTATAATTTTGATATCATCAATTATGATTTCAGATGCATGATATTCCCATGAAAACATTCAGGAGTCGATATGGCCATTATGAGTACGTTGTTATAACTTTCGGTAATATGAGTTCACTTGAATTATTTATGCAATTAAATATTTTGATATTTAAAAAGTATTTTTATCCTTTTTTAGTGGTTTTTGGGGATGAAATATTAGTGTATTTATAAACAAAAACTGAGCAGGAGCAACAGTTTCTGACAGTGAAGTGTATATTTTAAGATCATTGTCTGTAGTCCAAATGATCAATGTGTGATTTTTTGGATACAAGAGGAAATTTTTCATATAAATAATATCCTTGAATGAGGTGTTTATATGGATCAAAAAAATATAGAGGTTCTCATCTCTTGAAAACTTACAATAATATATTTTATATAGGTTGTTTCCTTGAATTGGATTCTTATTACTAACACTTTTTCAATGAATTTTCTGGAGTAGATTCACTATTTACATCTTTGACAAGTAATAATGTCTCATTCCAATTGAATGAAGAATCTAGAAGACTTTTCAAGAGTTTATTATTATCTATATATCAGCACCAATCATTACATTTTCAGAATCAAGATAACTGTATGTAGTGGATTGTGATGCTTCAAGGTAAGTGTTTGGTTATGCTCTCATGAATGGAGATTATATTATTGCTTATACCTTATGAAATTTATGGTTTCTTGATAATAACTATCCATCACATGATTTTGATTTATCTTCTATAGCCCATGCTTTAATAATATAGTGTCATTTCCACTTTAGTGATAAATTTATTTTCATTACAGATCATAAGAACATGAAACAAATAATCCCACAAAGAGATTTGAATTTGAGGAAAAAAGGTGGATAAATTATCTCTAATTTTTTGTTTGTGAATTTATGTATACACTATGTAAAAGAAATTAGGTGGTGGATGAATTATGAAGATTTTTTGTAAAGGATGAGGCTGAAGCCTCAATTTATTATTAAAGAAAAGACCTCTTTAGAGGGTAGAGGGAGACCCAATACATAGCCCGAAGGCCCTAGGCCAAGTGGACTAAATACAAGGATTTAAAGACCATATTTTGTCCCAAAGGACCCTCTGTGAATAGTACTGCTACATTACCCCGTGCAGCTACAGTGCCAGCTAGAGTACCCGCCACTGGTAGAGTATCCTGCAATAGTACACCGCTGCTATAGTGTTGTCGCCGCTACAGTTCCACCGCTGCTACAGTGTCCTCTACAGTGCCCCGCTACAGTTCCCTTCTACAGTACCCTGCTATTGTACCCGGAAATTCATCCCTACCCAGATTTGAACCCGAGTCTTTTGGATGCCAAGAAGGAGCCTATACCACATGGGTATATGCTAGTTGGAAATTAAGAAGATATTCATAATGTCAATTAGAAAAAATAGGCTTCAGAATAATGGTTGTTGATGTCACTGATAACCGACATGAACATGGATTGTGATGACAGAGGTTGTGTCGTGGTTTTCATTTGAATTTAAAATTTTCATAATTTTGTTATGACAGTTAATGATTCATAGAAATATAATTAAAAATTCAATTCTATACCGTAGAAACTCAATTTCTGGGAAAACAGTATTGGATTTAAGCTGGACCAGAGATATGTTTTATGGTTTCAAAATAAATGGCAATACCTATCGATTTTTAGGAAAACATTAGTATGATTTCCACTATTTTATATGGGTTGTTCATCCTGGAATATATAATATATTAAAATCATTCAAAGAATAGTTTTGGGGGATTCTATAAAAATAAAGGTGGATGAGTAGGATTTGAGATTCTTAACATATTAGAATGTTCAGGTTTAAAATTAGGAACCATTAAGTATTTTACATTCATTACCTATTCCAATTTGGATATGGGATTAGATATCCATGTATTTTATTGCATGCCTCCTTGGAACGTTTTGGGATCACTATGTCATATGGGTGATAGTTTTTCAGATAAAAAATTCGATCAATTTCATCCCAATTATTTAATCTCATTAGGTGAAGGAATATTTTAAAACCCATATATGAGAAGGAATATAGAGGAATTGAGTATATGTTTTGATAGAATCTGACCGAGATATGAGGTATAAATATATTTTCTTGAAATCATTAATGTAATCCCTCAAGACTCAATTGACTATCAATATGGTCTATCATCCTCAAATTGATGGAAAATCCGAAAGGATGATATAAACAATGGAAAACTTGTTGTAGTCTTGTCTAATGATTTTTTGTGTCTCATTGGAGGGGAACATACCATTATTATAGTTCTCTTATAGAAAATGTTTTGATGCCCGGAAAAAAATGTCTTTATTTGATGTATTGTAAGTGTTTCCTTTTCATTCTTCATTTTTTCGGGTTTAAATAGGTGAGACGTCACAAGATAGGATGATAATTTCACCAGAGATAATGGAGAAGATTATGATGATCAGGAAGTGCCTGAAGATGGCTCAAAGTCCTCATAAATAATATGTTGATCTTTATTGATTGTTTTTAAAAATGTAATGTAAGTGATAATGTATTCTTGAGAAAATCTCCATGGCATGGGCATTATCATTTTTGGATGCAAGTCAATTTATCTATGTGATAAAAATTCCATTTTCAGAAACATGAACAGGTTGGAGAGGTGGAATATAGGTTTTCTTTCCACCATGATACATTATAGTGCATTATGTATTCGATGCATCTCATTTGAAAAAGTATAAACCTGATCCTGACAATGTGACTCATTGAAATCATATTGACATAGAGCCTGATACTTCATTGGATCATGTACCAGTGAGGATTATGGAAGGGAAAAAATTATTTCATTGTAACGAAAACATTATAATATGGGTTTTTTTGGAATCATGGTCTATTTAAAAAATAAATATTTGAATTTGAGAATGAAATGGTCGAGTAGTGGATCATACAATTTCAAGGGAAATGTGGTTCACTGCATTTTTGGGATGGAATGTATAATTTTATTAAGACTATTGCACTCACCATTTCAGTTATGTAACCCATTTATTATGTATAATAAGTATGTAATGTGTTTGGGTAATGTTTTTTAGGGTATGGAGTATTTTTGGAATGTTTTTGGTTCTTTACTAGTGGTGTGTAGTTTCAGTACTACGTGTAAAACAGTATTAACTCCAATAAAAAACCATTAAATGTGAGACAATGGGTACTGGGTAGGCGTACGGTTTCAACCAAATCTTTCGGCCACCGTGGAGTAACAATAGTTTTTATAAATGTGTTAAAACATTATCGGATCATGGTTAGTCTAACCAGGGGATCCAATAGTGTGATGGGTGTTTAGAGTGAGTGCCTTGTTTTTAGTTTACGCAAGGTTTTCATAATCATGTTCCTTAACCCTGCGTAGTAAAAAACATATCCTCAAATTGGGGATCACATTCAAGAAAGAATCTAAACCACTCTTTTCCCACATATACAACCATTACTATATTTTCTATCCACCAATGGTTGTGGATACTATTCCCTTTAATTATAGAGTGCTCCATTTTTAATTCATGGTTTGTAGGATGAAGTATTTCATGGTATGTCTCTATTCTTGGTTGTCTTCCTTAGATCTCTACATGTTCACTCTCTTTAGTATATAGATCAATTTCTTTAGGGATAAATTTATTTCTTTATCCCAATAAAGATGATTTTTGGATGTGTAGATATTGGGGAACCAGATTTAGGGTAGATATTTGGGGATTAACCCCGGTTTTGTTTAAGAATTCATTCAGTTATTATTTTTTACACAGTTTTTAAGGTAGGTGGATTCAGTATTGACACCTCTTATTATAACATGATGAAATAGTTTCAAATTGTATTAATTTCTAGAAATTCATTTTAAACGCATGGTAGAAACCCTCTATAGTAATAGTTTGTGGATTTAAAGAAATTGGTTGTTGTGAAAAGTGATTTGTTTTATTATTATAAAATGATTTATTAAACATATGTCTTTCATTTGAATCATGAAATTGGTTTTATTTAAATTTTATAAATAAAAGGGTGGGATTATTGAAGTGATTTTAAAGGGTTGGTTTTACAAGGTTTTTTAATTCACATGTTGGTGTGAGTTCATTCATTTTATGTGACCCAAAATAATGGTCTATTAACATTGGGGTAAAAGGGACGTGAGCATAGAATAGGGGTATGTGACATTGGGACACAAGGAGATTGGATTCTTAGTGGTGACTTGGTGTATGGACAAGAATCCTCTAATGATTATAAAATTTTCACCGAACAATGCATTTGTGGGTGTGTCTATGGGAATCATGGAATGGGTATGCCTAAAAGGAAAATGAAATGGTTTTAATCCTAGTTTTTTTTCTTTCCATGGATGATTTTTTATTTGGGAAAACATATTTGGGTTAGAATACATTTGGGGTTAACATAAATGGTTAAAAATGTATTAATGTTTATTATATAAATTATTTGATATAAATGTGCAAAGAT
Source organism: Viscum album (assembly GCA_963277665.1). NCBI lineage: Eukaryota > Viridiplantae > Streptophyta > Magnoliopsida > Santalales > Viscaceae > Viscum > Viscum album. Next base: position 1,414,295,572 of record OY728123.1, read on the forward strand.
GTTATATCCTAGTGGCATAAGTTTTGTTTTAATTTGGGGAGAAATTAATTAATTTCATTAATCATCCATTTCTTCACAACTTTGGTGATTTTTTAGATATAGTTCATTAATCAATCCACTATGAATATAATTGTTCTACACATTTATTATAAAATGTTTTAAAACAAATAAAAACATTTATATCGAATCATTAAAAAAGATCCACAAAAATTGTGTTCAAAACATATAACCTATCTCAAATATTTGAAATACACTTCAACATGTATCCACACACAACAAAATCTTTCATGTCCATGTTATAGATCAATATTTAGGAGTGGTCTCTCATCGATTTTCCTAGTCATCACAAGGTGGACAATACCAAGTTCCCAAATGGAACATGCACATTATTCAAGGTCAAATATCTGAATTCACTCAAAGAAACTATGCATAAAACTTAACATAAATAACCATTCAACATACAACTTTTATTTCTTTACATATTTTCAAAAAAACATTTTACCGTCAAAAAAAAATAAATCAAAATTTTAAAATCATTATTATAAAATTTTCACTAAAGAGAATTATTCATGAATCAATTCATCTTCTACAACTTCAAATTCATACCCAAATAGGATTCCATCAATAATATCTCACATATTTCAAAAAAATCATTATATACATTTACTGAAAATAAGACTTCCTTTTTTATCATGTGGATATGAGAGAGAAGCCACCTACCTCACAATTCTTGAGAAAGAACAAAAGTGACACTATAATTATCTAGATAAATGCACCTATTTTTTCCCAGAATATATTCAAACATATCTTATTAATATTCCCCTAAATTTCATAATAGTACCCATAAAATACTAGATCTATTATTCTATGAGGGAGAGTATAAAAATATATTGTGAAAAATGGAGAATGTTATCTTACTGATGAATCTGAATCTCTAATGTACTTTGATTTTTCTTATAATTTCTTCGGAGTCGAAAGGAAATGACTAAAAGCCATGGTATTAAATTAAATTAATGATTATGAATTAATAAGGTATTAATGAGGGTTATGGATGATAAATAAGAAAATATCAAAAAAAAATTACGGTTTCATTGGAGCATCGTATGTTTAAGATTCATTCTTTGGAAAAACATGCAACAACATTGTGGTGTTACAAACTTATGGAACCCCAAAAAAATATTTGGATTGAATAGTTTGATGAAGCATGTTAGATGATTCATGTATTGTTTCTACTTGTGTGTATTGGAGTTTTGGGGTTTATTTATTATTTTCAATTATTTATTTTCGTTTATTTTTATACATTTATATAGTTTAATATGTTTGGTATTCATTGAGTTATATTTTATACTAATGCATGTTATATAAGATTGTACGATTATTATTTAGGTTATTTTAGTTTTTTATCATTAAATTTGAAAATAATACCTAAATTTTTATTGTGGACCTTTTAATTTATTGAAATACTTTGGTGTCCTAGAGATGAAACATTAGGCCAGTATCACCCATTACTTTTGAAGCCAATATTGAGTCTTTTGACGTTAGAAATTATATTTCTCCTCTCGAGTTTGTATTTTATTTTGTGAAAAATAATATCATTATGTTGTTTAATTCAATGAACAAGGAATCAATAAGTCATTAGTATGGTTTATAGGAGATAAGATCATTGGACCATAAAATATGTAGCTTAAAAATATGTAGTTATCCTTAATCATTATAAACATTATATAACTTTGGTGTTGGGGTACAAACGTGTTTTTAGAAAATTCATGGTAACTTTTCATCACATCTTTGTTTTTTTAGCTGGCGATAATTAGATACCACGAATTTATTGTTTCAAATCTCACAAGGAAAACATTGACCAATATGAGTTTGATTATTTTTTAAATGGTTGAAATGTGATTCTTTTTATGATAGTTAAATGTTTTTATATTGGAATGACAGGTATTGGTGTTTTTAAAAATGCATAAAATTTTGAAAATGGTTGAATTTTTGAAATGTATAATGGTGGCATGTGTTTATATATAAAATAGAAATTTTTAATACTTTATATTCTAGTGAGTGAGATTATATAGTTTTATTTTATGATGATAGTAAATTTCACTATGTAGGCATTATAACAATCAACCAGAAGAGGCTAATAAAAAAATTGGATTCAGATAATCCAAAGGTGAACCCAAAACTAATCTAAATAATTGTTCAGGATTTTTAAAACATTAATAGTGGTATTAGTAATAATCAGAATCCACATATGGAACATTCATTTTAGTTCAAAAATCACAACACACTAATCTTTTGGGGGGATTGTAATGAATATAATGAAAAAGTTTTGTTTAATATGATGTACCAATTTTTTTAATTCTTGGAAACACTGATTGAGTTAGAAGTTATGTTACAAACATTTTTTATGAAGGATTAAGTATTCGAGTTGTGGTATATATCTTTTCAGGCTAATGTGGACCAAGGACTCCCATGGAAATATTTTTATTAATTGTTTAAAAAATAATTCTATTTTAAAATGATATAAATTCATAGAAAGAATTTTTTTCATTAGTTTGAAAACTAATACTCTTTCAATGATAGGTTATGCTATATTTTTTGTTAATTTAATCCCTTTCCCATAGATTTTGTTTCTTATATATCATTGAAATAATTCATATTTGACTCTTGGTTATGGTAGAATTTTTTCATAAATATTTTCAATCTTTGTATTACCTACTATATAGAAATTTTCTAATGAAATACTATGGATTAAAGGGATATCTCTATGAATGTAGTTTCATGGTGTTTTTGAATTCTTTGAGGGAATGAGGGAATCTTAATGATGGGAACAATCAGAAGCGGGAATCATACTTCTAGATTGGTGGGATATCGCGGAATCAGGTCATGTAATCAATGAGTATTTCCCCCATAAACACAAATTAATTCATGATGTTTTCAATTTTGATCCATTGGGGATATAAATTACAGTTTTATAAGATCATCAATATTATGTCACAATTGTAATTAGATTGGTCCTATTCTATGTTATTATAACAATTTTCCATGGTCCAGTTCATGAGACACATATCAATTTTCTAATATATCATATAGTTAAATCCAACAAGTGAATTATAACAAATATCTTTATTATTATCAGGTGAGAGAAAATGCTTCTAAGAATACCTTGACTCTAAAACATATGATATCTCATCATTATAGGAAATATCAAATATTAGCGTTAAAGAAATTTTATGGAGAATATCTTGTTATCACAGATGATTAATCGATTACTTCGATGATAAGAGGTATGTGTTTCCGACACTTTCGTCGGGGTGCGCACGCACGTCCGTTCCGTCCGCAAAGGAGGACGTGCGGTGCTTGGTTTCCCCGCATTCCCGCTTTCCAAAGGCGGGCAGCATTCACTCCTTATTCAGGGACGTCTGCTCCTTGATCGAAACAGGATGATGGGATGTCGGTTCTTCCTCATGTGGATTCCTCCTCAAAACTTGTCACCTAGTCCGGGTCTCCCTCATAGATTTATTACGTAGTTCATGAAACTCTTCCCAGTGCCATGTTTCCATGGACGCCAGTTAATTACACTGCTTCTGTCGGAACATTCCAAAGGGTCTGCTCAGGGCAGCAACCTTCAGTCGGGGGAGTAGTCACGTTGAGGCATCAGTAGCATGTCTGGATGCTGGGGAACCTGGCATGTCTGTCTGTTATCCCTGGTCATAGGGCTTCTCAAGGGCGTGGAAGCACGAGGCATCCCACATCGAGCACGAGGAATTATATGTCATAGAAACATATCTATGGTTTTCCTCAACTTCCCGTATTTAACACAGGGTAAGCAGCAAGTTTAACGTCTAGCGGAGACGGATCAACCCAACCAGAGCATTATCTAGGATAGATCAGATTGAGGGATTCTCCTTGGAGGGATGTGGATACCGGGGCCAGCCCATGGGCGGCTGTGAAGGAGAGTGTACCGACATGGTCTCACAGGGATATAACGGCCCGGGCGAGAATCAGGATGGGCTGTAAGTGGATGAATGAAGTAGAGGGGGAATGAAATGGGACCATCGCAGGGGGTGATAGTGAAGTCGGGCTTGAACCTTGAAGAGGTTTCTTACGTATCCCTGTGGCAGGGAATCAAAGTCTGCGTAGTTCGGGATGGTGCCGGTAAACCGATGTGAAGGTGGACCTTGGCCTGATGAATGTCGTCAGCGAACCAACGTAAAGGTGGAACTTGGTCCTATGGACATCGTCAACATACCGACGTGAAGGAGGACCTTGGTCCGATCGGTATCGTCAGCGTACCGACGTGAAAGTAGACCCATGGGTCCACTAGTGGTGGGCTTGAACCTTGGGGAGGTTTCCTACGTACCATGCCTTGACATGGATCAAAGTTTTTCTAGTTCAAAGGATTGATGGAATACAGTTTAACGTCATGCGGGACAGTAGTGAACCCTGGCGTGAATAAACGACGAGCGGTGGGTGTCGGTGAACCGACGTAAATGAGGGACCTTGGTCTGATGGGAGATGGGCTTGAACCTCTGGGAGGATTCCTACGTATCATGCCTTGACACGGATCAATGTCCTCGTAGTTCGCTGAAAATTGGGGGCTTGGCACACCGACAAGAAGACGATTTGGGCCAATGTTTGTTGGGCTCTAACCTTAGGGAGGCTTCCTACATACCATGCCTTGACATGGATCAAAGTCCTTGTAGTTCGGATTGGGGAATGCAGTTTAACGTCATACTGGACGTAGGTGGAACACGACATGAATTGGATGATGGGTGGGCTTGAACCCGTGGAGGCTTATTACGTACCATTCCTTGACATGGATCAAAGACCTCGTAGTTCAAATGGGGCTTTGTCGGCGAACCAACATGAAAGTGGACCTTGGTCCAATGAGTGGTGGGCTTGAACCTCTGGAAGGCTTCCTACGTACCATGCCATGACATGGATCAAAGACCTCATAGTTCAGGTGGGGTTTTGTGTGTGTAGTTTAATGTCATGCAAGACAAAGGGAGGGGCATACAGTTTAACTTCATGCTGGACGCGGGCAAAACATGACGTGATTGTATGACCGAGCAATGTGGCTTGAACCTCATGGAGTCTTCCTACGTACCATGCCTTGACATGGATCAAAGTCCTCGTAGTTCACTAGGATGGGTCGCAACGGCTTTCCATTGGACCGGAATGCAGTTTAACGTCGATCTGGACGAGAATGGGACCTGACGTGTATAGATGACGGGTGGGCTTGAACCTCATGGAGGCTTCCTACGTACCATGCCTTGACATGGATCAAAGTCCTCGTAGTTCACTATGGGTTGGGGGCCAGGGTCGGTGCTCACTCTAAGCCCACATGAGTCATGATCGCTGTGAGAAACAATAGGTTGCAAGGAATTGACAATAACATCGCGAAGGATTCATCCGTGAGAAGCGAAGAGGGGCTTACGCATTAGGCGGCCCATGGTGCTGGGACTTACTCCAGGATGGGGGCCCATGGTGCGACAAAGCGCGGGAAAGATGGACCTTGGTCCAATGATGGGAGGTGCCTCGTTCCCTATCACGCCCTCCACTGACCTTGGTAGTGGGGAAGTATGGAGATGCAAAAGTGCAGCCATCTGTTGGGGAACTAGGGCTATCCTTCTCCTACAAACATACGCCACTCCGATAAGGAGTATATCATCCCTTGTGGATGGGTGATTCCATTCCCGTGGAGACGAGTGGTTTAAAAAATGTTCGACCTGGGGGGACCCTTCGTGAGGGGCACGAGGTCGGGTCACAGTTTATCATCATGTGTTGAGGACCTGGTGCTTGGCAGTTTAACGTCCTTCAGCTCGGACGAGGTGGGTTCACTCCACACCCCTAGGACTTACATAACCAGTACCCTCTGGTCCTTGAGGAAGGGAAGGTACCAGTAAGGCCATGGTCAAGGGGGGTTGTGGAACGAACCATCAAGGGGTCCACGTTAGCGTGGCTATGCGAAGAAGCAATAGCCGTTAGCGTGCCTATGCGAAGAAGCATTAGGCGAAGCAACGCTACGGGTGGTATTGTCCATGGGACTTTGAAATCACATAGTGCAAACCTGGAGGGTCTCACGGGAAGAAGAACTATTAAGCAAAGGAGTGTGCTTCGCGAAGTGGAGTTCCTTGGCCTTAGCATGGGGCATAGGTGTGAGTGGAAGGTGCTTCGCGGAGTCGAACAGTGTTCGCGGAGCACTGCCTCGCGAAGAAGAGATGCCTCATGAAGAAGGGTACTGCGAAGCAGTGTGCTTTGCGATGTGTAGCGATCCTACCTTATCATAGGGATCACTAGCATGGGTTGGGTGTTTCGCAAAGCATAAATGCCTCGCGGCTGCCCGGGTTCCCTTGGGAATCCCCTTCCTTCGCGAATGCCCTTGAGCTTCGTGAAGGGAATCCCTCTCGGAAGAGGAGCTCAAAACGAGACAAAGCAGAGGTGTCTCACGAAGTAGAAGTACCTCGCGGAGCTCATGATTCCTGGGGCAAAGAGTGCTTCGCGATTCGGGAGAGGAGAAGCCGAAAGGTCGGATTGTCCATCTCCGGGACTCAGGGGGAGTCCAGTATTTATAGTCAAGGGGCGCCGCGAAGTAGAACTCGCACGCTGCCTCTGGTGCTTCGCGGCGCGCTTGCGAACGTCAACGTCATCCGCGGAGGGTACCGCCTCTGGAGCTTCGCATCGGCTCACGAACGTCAAATGCGTTCGCGGAGGATTACCTCCTTTGGTGCTTCGCGGCGGCTCGCGAACGTCAAATACATTCGCGGAGCATTACCGCCTCTGGAGCGTCGTGGCGGCTCGTGAATGTCAAATGCGTTCGTGGAGAATTTCAGCCTCTAGAGATTCACGAGGCCGCGATGATCAAGGCCCTTCGCGTCGGTCCTTCGCGGCGGTGCTTCGCGAGTGGGCTTCGCGAGGCAGCGTGCCAGCCTTCTTTTTTGTTCCTTCCTTTAGTGCAATATTTTGGCGCCAACAAATGCCCCCCCTGAGACTTGGAGCCGTGGAGGTCGAAGGGTCGAAGTCTGAGGGAAAATCACCAAAATTGTCAGTGGTTCGTGATGCGGCTACGCGAAGGGTGCACGTGGTACTGACCGGGGCCACCGATCTGGGCGCGCTGTGATGCTCCGCATGGGTGAGGCGCGCCGCGATGCTCTGGGGTCGCCGCCTATAAATAGGTGCTTCGACCTGTTTTGTCTTCACGTGCCTTCCTTGTCGTTTTGTGCTCTCGACTTCGCGAAGCTCCGCGTACTCCACGATAGCCCTCCGTGAATCGAGCTTCGCGGCGAACCTCGGGTCATCGACTCCGCGTCCGCGCCAAGCGAACCTCTGCCTGTCGGCCTTGGCCAGACTTCGCGGCTTGGTCTCATGACCGATCTTCGTGATCCGGCTTCGCGATTCAGCTTCACGGTCGAGCATCGCGATCCAGCTGAAAAAAAAATTCTTTTCTGAGGGCCAGAGTTAAAATGGACCATCAAGAGGCTGTATTTTGGGTGCTTGCGGATACTGCTTGTCGGGATGAGATGGCCAATTGTCCAGGCATGGGGGAGATGATCTGAAGCCACTCAGACCACACTTCTTTGATAGATCTGCTTTCGGAGGGTCAGAAAGATTATCCGCAATGCAAGAAACTGCCATTGTACGGCTTCAGGCTGAGGGATGACGTCTTTATCCCTGAGGTGAGTAGGGACAAACCAGCTTGCTGGTTCAGGAGCATACCATGCCAGCACCAATGGTCCAGGGCTGCCGATGGTCACACACAAGAGAACTTCACACCCGTTACCGCTGACTGTCTCTACAACCATGTAAACGACATTGATGGGAATCCACTGTGGCCGGAGACGTACCCTCCTCTATACCGTACCATGATGAAGGCGGCTTTGCAGGATTCGAAGAAGAGATGGTCCGATGAGTGGGACCCGTGCCAGGGCGTCAACTTTACTGATGACTGGGCCTGGGCCTACTGGGTAGGCGCCTCATGCGAGGAGTTTGGGGCCGAGCTGAGGAGAGTGGGGTTGTATTAGGCGGCATGGGCCTCCCAATTCCACATTTACCAATCGAAGAAACTGATACTGGAGCTGCTGAGAAGATGGTCATCTAGGACCAACACTTTTCACCTGCATCACGGGGAGGTGGGCATCAGCCTGTGGGATGTCCACCAGATTTCTGGGGTTCCGATCATGGGTCCATGTATGATGAATTCCTCCCAGTCGTCAGCGCGCGGGGGGATACGGAGAAAATTCTGCGACTGGCATCGGCGCTGATGGCACTTGCCCATAGAGAGTACAAGGAGGGAGTGAGGGATGTCCACTTTAGGAGGTGGTTCAAATGCTTCCTGAATTTCCCAGAGAATCGATAGTTCCCTCTGAGGCCTCGAACTTGTCCAAGGGCGGCCCAACGGGGCAAGGGGAACTCGTATTGGCAGGTCTTGGAGGACAGCCAATGGAAGACTTGGGGTTTCAGGGTCAGCACTGAACAACAGCCGATAGTTAGGCTGGAGACGTTCATCGCGGCTCTTATCTGTGGTTGGATCCTATCGGTGAGAGATACAAGAATGGGGGTACAACCCAACTCATTTATCATGGCGTCGATGTTGGCTATGGGGCAGTAGATCAATCTGGGGATTCCGATGCTCACCAAACTGTACAGAATGCTGCAGCATATTATCGAGGGCAAGAAGCCGCCAAGGATATGCGGGCCCTTCCACCTCCTGTATGGGTGGATCGCAGCGCATATCAGGGGGATTTACGAGTATCCAAACCCCATATCGCCGCCAGGATCGAACTTCCGCCCCTCCATCCTGAACGCGGTTGGGAGCTTCCCGTTCAAGATGGTCGTTCCGATGGTGCTGAATCGGGTGTGGAGGGCGGATGAGTTCAACTTCCACCCCTTCCCATTGCCGACGGGGATGCTTACTGATGACAGACGGGGAACGGATGAACATCGGGCTTACCTCCTGGCCTTCCGAGGTGGAGTTTTGGTGGCGCGAATATATTGTGAGCCGCTCTGTGAACCATACACCCCGCATCGGTTTGCGAGGCAGTTTCGGTGCCTCCAGCGGCTGACCCCACAGGTCTACTGGGAGGTGCTTCACGAGGATCACTCGTGTGTGATGAGGGAAATGTGGCTCATGCTCACACGGGATGATGGAAATATGCGGATTGCATTGCCTCCATCCACCGCCGATTTCGGATTGGGGAAGGAGTACGCCATCAGTTGGGAGGCTGCTTACCCAGGAGAGATGCTGAAGCAACCAACTATCAGGGTCGGTGAAGGTGGGCCTCCTCTATCTCGATGTCGGGGTCGGAGGGCAGCTAGGGCCGCTCGCGGTAGCGGGGCTGCCATGGCGGCGAGACCCGCACCGGCCGAGGGTACGACAGCAGTGGTGGATCCAGTGATTCTAGAAGAGCAGGGTCATCCAGAGGGGCGGCCACCGAGAGGATTTTGTAGGATATCCACTCAGGCTCCGGGGAAGCGCCTACGTCATATCGACATGGTAGAGGATGCCATCTTCCCGGAAGCTTGGGACATTTGGGATGTCAACCTGCAATTCCTCAGCCCACCTGAGATATGGGCCCACCTGAATCACCTCGGGATGGAATTACCGGGCATAGGCCCAGTCCGGGCTGGATTCATGGCATCTCCGGCGGAGGCAGCATAGTACCTGGACGAACTGGAGGATTACGTCCACTCCAGTGGTGTCCCTCGCCCAATGACAGACCGAGTGAGGGTACTGTAGAATCAGACGGTCCCCCCACAGTTATTGGCTTCCAATATAAGGGAGTGCTTCCCCTTGCCAGAAGAATGAGAGGACTCCTCTCGGGAGGATGAGGCTGGAGTAGGGAGTCTGTTGGAGGAGGGCGAGGTCGGAGACCGAGGCTCAGAATCTGACGATTCCGCGGAGGCTCTCAAGGTAGAATTCCGATCCTCTTTCCTTACGGTCTGTTCTTGGGTCACTATGGACTTCTCACCAATGTTTGAGCCATGCAGGAGGAACTTGTTCGCAGGCCTCATTCTCTCTCCTTGGCGGGTGAGGATGCGGGGTCGTCAGAACCTGCGCCTATGGCTGCGTCCAGTTCCGCGTCTGGTGGGACCAGAGTGCCGGAGGTGGCTCCTCCGGAATCTCCAGACCTTCCAACAGTATATGGAGGGCCTCGCCTCGGGGTCCCGTCAGTACCGGCTCAAGAGCAGCGCCCGGAGGTCGTTCTCCGTAAGTCTCCTCTACCGGTCTCCTCGTTGTCACATGTAGACCATTCCAACTAACGTTTTTTCCTCTCTGTCGTACAGTTCTTTGACTGGCGTGGGCTGCTGCGGCAAGACTGGTCGGGATGTCTGGTGGCGTCCCGCCTAGGTGCATGCCGGTGATGGTGGCGATAGTCCCCCCATCTCCTCAAGCTGCGATGCACATCATCACAGGCGGGACCACAGGCGGGGCCATACCCGAATTCAATGAGGTGGATTCCGAGGAAGAGGATCAACTGGTCCGTCCCAGTCGTGTCGCACTTACTTCGTCGCCAGGTGTCGTACTGGATTCAAAACCGGATGTTGATCCTGCCGAGGATTTCTTGCGGGCGTACCCTGCGTACGAGCCTGCCAATCGCGCAGACTGGGACGAAACAGCCTCTGACGAGGAAGACAGCAGCATAGTCCGCCGTCGGTCGTGGAAGCTGATCGTGTGCTTTATCAAGGACACTCGCCAAGCGCAATGGCTGGCCGAAATGGATAGACTCCGCTCGCGGCTGCACGATCTGTGTGATGGGGGAGTGGATGCCCAACGTCCTCACGCACTAATCCGAGATCTAATGGCTGAGAAGATCCGGGAGCATGATCGTGGGCTCAGCGTGGGATGGCAGTGGAGGAAGGCGACCAGTATCAAGAAGCTCCAGAAGGCTGAAGGGAAGGTTCATCAGACGCAGACCCGAGCAGATGAGATTTTAGCCTCTCTTGATGCACAATCTGAGCTGGTCTCATGGTTGAAGGCCCAGCTGGCAGAGGCAGAAGAGCATACGAGGTAGACCTCTGGAGAGATGTCTGTCATTCAAGCTAGCGTGGAGAGGGCCAAAGCAAAGACTGACGAACTGCGCCCCGCTGCTGCTGAGGAGGAGAGGGAGCTAATTCAGCGGCAGCAAGCCTTGGATGCCACAAGTCAACGGGTGGCGGAGCTGCAACGCACTTTTGACAGGGTCAACCCATCCATGGGGGAAGTTGACCCCCGAGTATTGTAACAAACCCATAAACCTTTTATTGGTACTTTTGTGCTTCAAAATGTTTTATTTGTTTTGAATGCCATAGCGCGCACGATTTCCACTGTTAAATTGCCTTGTTACATCCCTACAATGTTTGCGGGACGTTCGGCGACAATTCCCCAATCCCACATGGGTCGAGCCCGTTGTCCAGGATTTGGATTACCAGTCCAAATTTCTGAGAGACGGGAAAGGCTTGATCGGAGAAGGAACTTCCAGGATAGCCGAATTACCATTCCCTCAGCGTGCTCTTATGCACGAACGGGGCAACACCAGGGGCGCTGAAATCGGTCCAAACAGATGAAAATGGGAAGTGTGAATCGCGATACCCAAGATTCGGAACTCTGTGGGGATGACATGACAATAAGGGACAACCGTTAACCTTGGAGGAGAAGCGGTACCCTTACTGTGTTATCCTATAATGGGGACAACAAAAGAGGGTCGACCGTAGACCATGTTCGAAACACGGGACCATGTCACAAATGTTGTTGATCAATCCTTCGGGATGTTGGCCCAGGACAGTTGGCGGACCATAGGTCACAAATCCATACTGTTAGGGGGTCCTTCCAGACATGACCCGTCTTCTGGAACATTGGCCCAGGACGGTAGGTGAGCCGATACGGCATGAGACCAGGCCATTATGGGGTTTCCTTCATACATGAAAGGGGACGAGGGTGTGAATAAGGGGCACGCAAAGCGTGGAATATGGAGTGGTGGTCTATCCGAACAGAATCCAACACATAGGTAGTTACACAACCGTGGTGGGAGTACGCCAGATGGGCGTATCGGTTTGATCATGGATCATTCCTTCTTTCAGAAAGGGCCCCTCTGGCGGGGGTATCTGTCACTTCCCAATGGGATCTTGGGGCATCCTAAACATGTTCAGGGTAGAACCGCAGTTTAATGTCATGTGTTGAGGACACATAGACTCATGTAGTTTAACGTCATACGATAGGACGTGTAATAAAAGGGAATATCCCGGGGAGCATGTGGCGTCGTTGATATGGAACAGACGTGAATGAGGACTTGGAGTCCAAATCATACCACATACCCCCAGAGGGAACTCTTCAAGTCGAGGGACCAAAAGTGAGGATTGGGTTGGGCCTGAAGCCGAGTGGCCAGGCGTTCCTATGTACTCCATGAGGATGGGAATCAATCCATACGTAGTTCTGGAAGCGCAGTTTAACATCATGCGAGATGAGGAGCAGCCCGACTATGTTGGTAAACATCCTGCCAAAACCACTAAGCCCACGTGAGTCATTCTCGGTGTGGGAAACAAGCAGTAGTTGTGGGAATTTCCCGACAAAAAGGGGCAGGTTAGGGAAAAGGGACGCTCGGTGAATACCGACCCAGTGACACTAACACGATCATTTAGCGCACCTAGATGCACGAAGAGAAAGAGCCGAATATGATGGAATTCCACTTGATCATGGGGAAGTGGAAACATGTGAATCATGGTGCTCGAGATTCAGATCACGATGATGGCGGCATGACGACGGAGGATAACTGCTGACCATATTCGCAACACAGCATCCTGTCGCGTTAGCCTAGGATGGGGATAGACAAATGAGGGTCGACCGTTGACCATGTTTGAAACATGGGACCATGTAACAAATGTTGTCAAATATCAGTAGGGATGTTGGCCCGAAACGATTGAAGGTCCCTAAGGTCCGGCATTCATAAAGATCCCTTAATCCCAGTATCCATGTCGTCCGGGGGTCCTTTCGGATGTGGAAGAGGATGAGGATCCAAATAGCGAGCTCATGAAGCATGGTCGTGGGATGAAGGGAACGTCCGTATGAATGTCCCACACTTCGGGTTCTTTGTCGAAACACATCTGATTACGACAACGAAACGTATTAGAGAGAGGGAGCAGATTCCTTTCCCTTGGGGAGATCTTAGTTTAGGGTCATAGAATTCGGACCATGGATGGGAAGAGACATAAGAGGCACATGGTGGAGTAACTCAAACACCTGGCACGAATGGGAATAGGGGGTGTGTGCGGTGCACTGAAAAATCTTACGCGAATGAGGACATATTCCCATTTCACGCCGCCCGAACCACATAGGAGAGGTTTTTGGTCAAGGGACCGAAAGTGATAGTTAGGCTAGGCTCGCGGGGAAGTGCTCGAGCACTCCTACGTATCTCATAGGGATGAGAATCAAGACTTACGTAGTTCATGATGGATATTAGACCATAAATGGGTAAAGGGGGAAGGGGATGCATGGCATCAAAACCCGACATGAAGGAGGACCTAAGCCCCACTTACCATGCATTCTCTGGGGAAATGCTCGAGTCGAGGGACCGAACACAAAGGTTAGGTTGGGCCCATGGGGATGTGCCCGGGCGCTCCTACGTATCTCATAAGGATGAGAATCAAGCCATACGTAGTTCTAATAGGTGACATGGTAGGATACCAGTGTCAGGGGAAAAGGGGAGTGCGGGTGTGGCCCTTGCACTAAAAGAAGCAGAATTTTATGTATCTTGTTTGTTATTTAAGGTGAATGGTTTTTTTTGTGAAGCGACAGGCCTAGAATAGTAGGTCGTGATGTCACCACAAGGATCCAGCCGTGATGGGCGTTGACAAATGGCATGGCACGTGACCAATACCCAACATGATGTCCTCTACAACGAGGTCACCACAATGCAGTGCTGTTATTCTTCGTGCGGCCAGGATGATAATGTCACAGTTTAGGGTCGTACGATAGGACCAAACATGCATTTTATCGTCATGCAGCGTAGACGTAGCAGAGACGATGCTAGGCGGGAAATGTGCGCAGTGTTATAAAACACAATTGACGGAGACATGATCCCACATCAAATTGTACGACATTCGGAGAGGGAAACCTTAGGCCGAGGGGCCTATATAGAGGTAAGAGGTGAAACCGGGGGAGAGACTGGCTCTCTAAATGGGCTGTACCCGAAGACAGGGCATTCGGGTGGTCCTACGTATCCCATGAGGATGGGAATCAAGCCACACGTCGTTCTGAATGGATCTTAGTTTATGGTCTTAGAGCTCGGACCATGGGAGCCCCGAAGGACGCCATATTGAAACTTTGTCCCCTTGACATGCAAAGGTGCACTGAGGGATAGCACCAAAAGTGTCAAGATTCCACCTGGGCATGATGGGGTGGAAAATCATGTGAATCATGCAACCAACATTCAAGGACTGAAGGGGCTGGCGTGACGACAGAGGATTACTTCTGACCATGTTCGCAACACAGCATCCTGTCGCGTTAGGCTGAAATGGGGACAAACAAATGAGCATCGACCGCTGACCGTATTCGCAACGTGGGATTTTATCGATTTGTTGTCCAAAAACCTCGGGGGCGTTGTCCCGTAACAGTAGGAGAGCCCTTGGTCATTGTATCCAGGCCGTTCTTGGGGGTCCCTCCGAGTGTGAAAGGTGATGGAAGGCTGAATGGAGGGGAACACGAAGCTTGACAAGTGGAAGGAAATTGATCAAGTTGAATCTGACACTCTTGGTCCTAGACCAGAGTACTCTTAACACATGGGTGAACCACTGCAAGGGGTCAAGAGACTCAACTTGAGGGTAACCAAGATATGGTAGGTTCCCGGGGAAAGGGGGCATGGTGCCCAAAACCTTGTATCATACCTACATGTCCCCCTCCTAGAGAGGGATAGACCAAGTGTCCTAGGTGACCGGGAGATTAGGAGATCACCAAGAGGTGGGGCTGGACCCGAATCCTAGACACTCAGGTGGTCCTGCGTATCCCATGGGGATGGGAATCAAGCCACACGTAGTTCTGAATGGTGCCTTTTAATGTCATGCGGGACAAGGAATATGAGGGCTATCTCTCAGAACGGGGTGCGCGTGGTGCAGCTATTGAAAACCCGACGTGAATGAGGACGTAGTCCTACACTACGCCACGTGGTCCCGTGGTTGGGGTCCTGAAGGCCGGACCAGAGAGGTGAACTTGCTAAACTCAAGCTAGACCCAAAGACAAGGGGTCTGGGCATTCCTACGTATCCTATTAAGATAGTAATCAAGCTGAAAGTAGTTCCAGATGAGAATCATAGTTTATGGACTTAGAGTTCAGACCGTGGATGCTGACAACTCCCCGAGTAAGCACAGATGTCAACCCAATCCCTAAGACCATGTGAGTTAAACTCGGTGTGGGAAATAAGGGGGGTATCCTCATCGCAATACATGGGGCGCCCGTCAAAGGGGAGTCGCCAGAGAGCCCCGAAGGACACCATTGACGCAGCTTGTTCCCCCAACGCGCAGACGTGCACGGAAGAAAAGTACCAATAGTCCCGAGACTCTACTTGGACATGATGAAGTGATAAAGGGTGTGAATCGTGTACCCGAAATTTTGGGCTTGATGGGTTGGTGTGGCGATAGAGGAAAACTGTTAACCATGGTGGAAACACAGTGTCCATATCGCGTAAGCCTGAGGTGGGAACAACAAACGAGCATCGACCGCTAACCATATTCGCAATGCAGGATTTTATCGATTCGTTGTCCGAAACCCTCGGGGGCGTTGGCCCGTAATAGTAGGAGAGACCTTGGGCGTAGTATCCAGGCCGTTCTTGGGGGCCCCTCTGAGTGTGAAAAATGACGGAAGCCCTATTGCAGGGATACACAAAGCTTGGAAAGCGAGTTCGGACGTGTCTGAGTAAAGCATGGCATTCCTGGTAATAAACCAGAGTACTCTTAAGCACATTGGTGAACCGCTGAAAAGGGATCGATGAAACAGCTCAGTAGGGGGAGGTAAATGGCGTGGTAATTACGAGACCGACGTGAATGAGGACATAATCCCACACCACACCATATAATCCCCTCATGGAGGAAGGATAGGCCAAGGGGCCAAGATGGGATGATGATTCCTGAGAGATGGGGCTGGACCCGAATCCTGGACATTCAGGTGGTCCTATGTATCCCATGTGGATGGGAATCAAGCCACCCGTAGTTCTCCAAATGCAGCTTAACGTCATATAGGACGAGAAGGGGAGTAATATACCCCTAAACAAGGGTGGTATACGGTATGACGAAGAAGCCAACGTGAATGAGGACGTAGTCCAACACCACACCGTACACTCCTATAAGAGAGGACCTGGGTCGTGGCCCAGAATGTCCAAGGGGCCTGATGGTGGTCAGGAAGGCCTGAACTGCTTGTAGTTTAACGTCTTGCAATGAGGACGAAGGATGGGGAGCCGAGGAGGCAAAGGGGCCTGAGGCTGGGCCTCGTAAGGGGAGGCGTACGGCATGGTACGATCCCGACGTGAATGAGGACGTAGTCCTACACCACGCCGTACACCCCAGGTAAGAGGTTGGGCGCAGGGGCCCGAGAAGGCCAGGGGGCCTAAGGTCAAGCATGGGTTAGGAAGTCCTGACGGGTCTGCAGTTTAACGACTTACATGAGGACGGGGGTCGGGGACCCGAGGAGGCAAAGGGGCCTAAGGCTGGGCCTCCTAAGGGGAGGCGTACGACATGGTACATGATCCCGATGTGAATGAGGACGTAGTCCCACACCGCGCCGTACACCCCGGGTAAGAGGTTGGGCGCATGGTCCCGAGAAGGCCAGGGGGGCCTAAGGTCAGGCATCGGTCAGGAAGGCCTGACGGGTCTGCAGTTTAACGTCTTACATGAGGACGGGGGTCAGGGACCCGAGGAGGCCAAGGGGCCTGAGGCTGGGCCTCGTAAGGGGAGGCGTACGACATGGTACACGATCCCGACATGAATGAGGACATAGTCCCACACCGCGCCGTACACCCCGGGTAAGAGGTTGGGAGCATGGGCCCGAGAAGGCCAGGGGGCCTAAGGTCAGGCATCGGTCAGGAAGGCCTGACCAATCTGCAGTTTAACATCTTACATGAGGACGGGGGTCAGGGACCCGAGGAGGCCAAGGGGCCTGAGGCTGGGCCTCATAAGGGGAGGCGTACGACATGGTACATTATCCCGAATTGAATGAGGACGTAGTCCCACACCGTGCCATACACCCCGGGTAAGAGGTTGGGCGCAGGGGCCCGAGAAGGCCAGGGGGCCTAAGGTCAGGCATCGGTCAGGAAGGCCTGACGGGTTTGCAGTTTAACGTCTTACATGAGGACGGGGGTCGGGGAGTCGAGGAGGCCAAGGGGCCTGAGGGTGGGCCTCGTAAGGGGAGGCGTACGACATGGTACATGATCCCGACGTGAATGAGGACGTAGTCGCACAACACACCGTACACCCCTATGATAGATCGTGGCCGTGGGCCCGATTGCCAGCACCACCCAGGGGGAAGTTTGTCACCTCGGGATGGGGCAGAATGAATCACTGCACTCGATGTCTGGGACATCTCGGGGTGGACCCGAAGATCCAGGACACTGTTGACCATGTTTGAAACACAACGTTCCTATGGTGACCCGTTATGGGAGCAACAAATGAGCGTCGACCGCTGACCAAATTCGCAACGCGGGACTTGTATCAGCTTGTTGCTTGAAAACCCTCCGGGGCATTGGCCCGTATCGGTAGGAGAGCCCTTGGGCGTAGTATCTAGGCCGTCCTTGGGGGTCCCTCTGGGTGTGAAAAAATGATGGAATCCCAGTCAAGGAGTGGGTGAAGAATAGCTGTATCCATCCACGAAAGAGGCAAACATCTCCAGGGGGGATGTGCATCCGGGTCGAGGCCTGCTCGATGTGAGTCGGGGAAAAAGTGTGCACCCTACCATGTCTTGACCTGAGGGGCAGATTTTGGCTTTTGGTCTGGGCCAACGGACGAAATGTTTGGGCATTCCTATGTATCTCATGAGGATGAGAATCAAGCCATACGTAGTTCTTGAAGGTCATGCAGTTTAGCGTCATGTGGTGAGGACGTGGGAGGATAGAAGAACAAAAGCGGGCACATGGTGTGACCCTTACAATCCTTGTGCGAGTGGGGTTGCATGAACGGGGCCAAGAAAGCCTACTCCCTGCTACACAAAGATCCTCCAAGGAAACTATTCCCAGGGGGAATAGTGGAAGAGAAAAGCTTGGGGCTGGTCTCAAGACGAGACGTCCGAGCGTTCCTACGTATCCCATGAAGATGAGAATCAAGCCAAACGTAGTTCTTGACATGAAGTTTAATGTCATGCGGGACGATGAGAAGCATCTCATTTGGGGATATGTATGGTACGACAAGTATTCCAACGTGAATGAGGACGTAGTCCTACACTATACCGTACAACCCCGCAAGAGGGTAGATCGGGGAAAACCAACTTGCGGTTTAACGTCTCGTGGTGAAGACGGGGGGCCAGAGGCCCGAGGAGGCCAAGGGGCCTGAGGCTGAGCCTCGGTCAGGAAGGCCTGACTGGCTTGCAGTATAATGTCTTGCAGTAAGGACGGGGGTTGGGGCACGAGGAGGCCAAGGGGCCTGAGGCTGAGCCTCAGTCAGGAAGGCCTGACTGGTCCTACAGTTTAACGTCTTGCAGTAAGGACAAAGATGCAGTTTATGGTCATGCGGGACCATCGTGCAGTTTAGAGTCGTGCAGGACTTTATAGTTTAGAGTCATGTTGGACCATAATGTGCAGTTTAAGGTCATGCGGGACTGTTTCATAGTATATCGTCTTGCAGGACGAAGATGAAGTTTAAGGTTGTGCGGGACCATTTTGCAGATTAGGGTCATGCAGGACCCTTTTTTCCCTAGGCAAAGTATCATTTGAGGAATTTGGCATTGGTGGGAGGGGTTATACTCTCTCCATCTGTGGTCACCAAGGAGTATGCTCCATTGGGATAAACCTTATGGATGATATAAGGCCCTTCCCATTTGGGTTCTAATTTGGGCGGTTTCCTGCCGAGAATCATTGGCAATTGAAGGGCCAGTACCAGGTCGCCCTGTAGAAAAGAGTGGAGACGAACCTTCTTATCGAAGGCCCTCGCTATCTTATCCTAATGACTTTCCAGATTGTGCAGGGCACGAATCCGGTTCTCGTCCAGTGCTTCTAATTCAGCTAGACGGATCTCGGCTACCTCATCTGATGTCTGGTGGTCATATACTGCAGTGCGTAACGATGGCAGGTGGATCTCAATGGGTAGGACGGCCTCAGCTCCATACACCAGGGAATATAGGGTCACCTGGGTAGAGTTGCGAGTCGTCATCCGGTAAGCCCAGAGGGCGTTGGGGAGCTTCTCCGGCCAACTTTTCTTGTTCTGACCAACCATCTTCTGCAGAATGTTAGAGAGGGTTTTGTTGAACGCCTCGATCTTTCCATTCACCTGTGTGTGGAAGCGGGAGGAATGGTTCGACCGGATGTCGTACTTGGTGTACAATTTCTTCAATTCAGCTGCTCAGAAGTTGGTGCCGTTATCTGTGAGGACGGCGTGAGGTACCCCAAATCGGTGGATAATGTTGGAGCTCACAAAGTCAACGATGGAATGGGCCTTGACCTCTTTGAGTGGAACTGCCTCTGCCCACTAAGAGAAGAAATCTGTAGCAGTCAGGATGAACCTACACTGGCAGGCCGTTACCGATGGATACGGTCCCACTACATCAAGTCCCCATACCGCAAATGGCCAAGAGTACTTGGTGGGGTGGAGGGGCTCCGGCGGCCGATGCAAGAAGTTGGCGTGTACTAGGAACGCGTGGAATCTCTTGGCATATCCAAAACAATCATGGATCATAGAGGGCCAAAATTACCCCAATCTCCGGATTTGATGGGACAGCTTCGGCCCAGCTTGATGGGTGCCACAGGAACCGGTGTGAACCTCTTGCATAACTTGAGGTATCTCCCCTCCTTGGATGAAACAGAGGAGGACACCATCGAAACACCGCTTATAAAGGATCTGTTCAAGACTGGGGCCACTCTGGAGGGTAAATTGCAGCGCGCGACGTCGAATTAGCTCGCACTCGGCCCGGTCGTCCGGGAGCTGACCATTTTTGAGATACTCGACAAAGGGTGCTCTCCAGTAGGTAGTGGCTTCAACCACTGCGTCTGAAGAACCAGGGGCCCCTGACGTGGAGGGTCCGACAGTGAGATGACTTACCAGTAGACTATCATGGTCCTCTTGGGTGACGGGGGCAATGACTCTCCGGTGGGCCACATGTATGATCAAATCACCTTGCTCGGGTACTGCGAGCGATGTGGCTAAGCCACCCAGGGCGTCCGCTTGGCCGTTCTGCGACCATGAAACATGGTAACCTCTGGTCGAGAAGAGAATTCGGCCATTAGGCGGAGGGTGTACTCCAGCAACGGTGCGAGCTTCGGCTTCCTGACGACGTAGTCGCAATTAACTTGTTTGATTACCAGCTCGGAATCTCCCTTCACATGTAGATGGGGCACATGGATCTCAAG
The DNA here is from genome assembly GCA_963277665.1 of Viscum album. NCBI lineage: Eukaryota > Viridiplantae > Streptophyta > Magnoliopsida > Santalales > Viscaceae > Viscum > Viscum album. The sequence continues at coordinate 1,414,316,082 of OY728123.1, forward strand.
GGCCAACTCGAGGTCGGTGATGAGAGCTTGGTACTCTGCCTCGTTGTTCGTACAGCCTTCTGACAACAGGAATGAGTATGGCAGGACGGCTTGCGCCGGGGTAATGAAGACAATACCCAGGCCCACTCTGTTGAGATTGGGATCATTGAGCCTCCTACCGGTGGGGCACCGAGAGGCGCCGTCAAAATGTATTTGCCAACACGGGATAGCATGATCGACTGAGAGGATCATCTCATCAGGGAAATCCAGGTCCAGGGATTTATCCGTGGAGGTTGGATGGGCAGCTAAAAAGTCTGCCAAGGCCTGTCCCTTAATTTCCTTCTGAGGTACAAAATTGATGTCAAACTGCTGGAGAATCACTGCCCACCGTGCTAGTCGGCCAGTCAGCATAGGGCGGTTCAGGATGTACTTCAGTGGGTCTACCCGAGAGACCAATTTCACCTCATGGTGCTGCAGGTAATGTCGCAACTTCTGCACGGCGAAGACGAGCGCAAGGCAGCTCTTTTCGATAGGGGAGTACCTGACCTCTGTATCGAGAAGCATGCGACTGAGATAGTAGAGACTATTCTCGGTACCCTCTTTATTCTTCTGGGTGAGCAGCGCACCGAGGGATCTCTCTAGGGAGGTCACATAAAGGACCAGCGGCTTTCCAGAGACGGGTGGCATCAAGACCGGAGGTTTGAGCAGATACTGCTTGATTTCCTCGAAGGCGTTCCGACACTCCACATCCCATTCATAGGTGGCGCCCTTCTTCATGAGCCGGGAAAAGGGCTTACACTTACCGGACAGATTCGCGATGAATCGGCGTATATAGGCTAAGCGGCCTTGAAGGCCTCGAAGCTCCCGAATGTTGCTCGGGGGAGGCATTTGGCTGATGGCCATGATCTTCTCCGGGTCGATCTCGATACCTCGGTATCTGACAACAAAGCCCAGAAACTTCCCATAGGTGACCCCGAAGGCACACTTCAGTGGTTTCATCTTCAGGTGACGGGAACGGAGGAAACCGAACACTTTCTCAAGGTCTTTGAGATGGTCCTGGCGCTGACATGATTTGACTACGAGGTCATCCACGTAGCATTCTACCAATGTCTCGAGAATCGGCTTGAATATGCGATGCATGGCCCTTTGATAAGTGGAACCTGCATTTTTCAACCCGAATGGAATAACCTGGTAGAAAAAGGTACCTTGGGGAGCTCTGAAGGCAGTGGACTCATCGTCTTGGGGGGCCATCCGGATCTAGTTGTACCCGGAATACCCATCCATGAAAGAGAGGGCTTGGAACCCGGCTGTGGCGTCAATCAACAACTCCCTCACCGGGAGTGGGAAGTCATCCTTTGGGCAGTGGTGCTTAAGATCGCAGAAGTCGATGCAGACTCTAATCTTCCCATTCTTCCTCCTGACTGGCACAATGTTGGCAAGCCACTTGGGGTATTGGACCTCCTTGATGAAGTTGTATTTGATTAGCTTGTCAACTTCGGCCTCAACCATAGCACCATGGGAAGGGTGCATCTTCCCGGGAGGCTGCTTAAACCCACGATGTTTTTCCGGGAGGCCCAAACGGTGAACGACTACCTGGGTATCTAGCCCTGGCATCTCATTGTAACTCCAAGAAAACACAACATGGTTCTGTTTGAGGAAGTCTACGTACTGCTGCCGCTCCTCGGGGGACATGGATGCACTGATCAATGTGGGTTTTGGATCTGCCTCGCTAACAAGGTTCACATGTACCAGTTCATCAACCGTGGTAGAGACGCCTTCTTCAAATGTGGGGGGAGCATCCTCCAGGTCTTCCTCCCCACCCTTGGGGGGACTTCCCATGACGGAAGATACTTCTAGGCTATCAAAACCCGAGGGGAAGCTGGTGCCGGCTTGGGCAGCAGTGGTCATCACATCGGGAGACTCACTCGCCATTGAGACCATAGCAATGAAGGCATTCGACCATATCCCATCTGGCCTTCAGCCTAAAGGGCCACGTTTGATGATATCAAAGTAGTGGTGATGTGTCGGCCTGAGTCGGTTAATCCCAGCCCGGCGGAAGAGACACATATGGCGCACCGTCGTTGTCATAAGCTTGACGTCCCGGTACCTTACAAGGGTAGGAGGTTCCGAGATGACTTGAGTCTGGTTGATGTAGGAGTACGAGGTGATTTTCCTTCGTCGCTTGGACACGGGAACATTCCTTCCTTGCGTACCCGAAACAACAAAACATTGTCCCATGTCAGGGGTCGTGGCCTCCAACCGGTGGATCGGGAGGATGTAGGCGTCATCTATGCTTGCCCAGGGATCACTTGTGACCGGGGCGGGTTCATCCTCGCTTACTAGGATTTTCTTATCCTTACTTTTGTAATATCCCGCATCCAGATAGCGGGCCTCACAAGAAGCGAAAGGGGACGCGTCTCCTTGGAGCACGCCTACTCGACCGTTGAGCGAGTACTTGAGGAACTTGTGATACGACGAAGGGACAGCTGCATGCAGATGGAGCCATGACCTACCCATCAATGCGTTGTAGGCGGTGTCCTAAGAGAAAACCATGAACTCGATGCTGAGCCACCAAACTGAGTCTTCAGGCGGATCTTTCCAACTGGTATTTGCTCTGTCCTGTCGTACCCCTGGATTCTGAGGTCATAGGGAGTTAAATCACCTTCAGACAGACCCATCTTTCGCAACGTCCGGGTCGTAAATAGATTGATTCCGGAACCTATGTCAACGAGGCAGCGGCGGGCTTCCATGCCATTGAAGTGGCCAGTGATGTACAATGGGCGAATGTGCCCTTGTATAGGAGGGTCCTCATCTTCACCGGAGAACGAGATAACCGCCTGACATTCGGCGTTTTCAATCGTCTCGGTATGGGAGGCTTCTGCAGCTGCTACCTCCGTCTCAAACTGGAGGGGGCTCCTTAGGGCCTCGACAAGTGCCTCAAGCATTTCAGATGATAGTCGAAGGGCCTGAAGGATGGAAGGCCTCACTGGAATGCCGGCCAGGTGCTTCAGGACATCATACTTTCGTGCCAAACATGAACCTCTGCTTACAGGAGGTCGTTCGACATTTGGAGGCATAGCGGGTCCTGCTGGTTGAACCAGCGATCGACTAGTACTGGGTACATCTTGATGCCTACTAGTAGAAGCCTGGAGAGTAGTCACCGAACTAGGATCGGACAGCGGAGGCTGGCCTATAGCTGGGCAAGACTGACTGTGATACGAACGAGGCATCTCCCCACGATCCATTAGCATGAACGACGGTGGAGGTAGAGCCGAGGGCGTTAGATGGGGTTGCGCATGCTGAGATCTGCGCTGAGCCTACTGCCTGGTCTCAGTAGCATGTACGGCTTGGCCAAAAGTGCCTGCTGACGTACCTCGATGACCGGCGGGGTTAAGATTCCGCTGACGTTAACGTCGGCTGGAAACGTTGGGGAGGTCTGCCTGGTGTTCCCTCTCATCGGGGGACATATAGGGCTTTACCAGCTCCATGGTGTTAACCGAAGAATACCCCTGGATGTCACTCGAGGAGTCATCCACCGCTGGGCAGATTCTGGGAGGAATTGTAACACCCCAAGATTTCATGGTGTGTTATTTCTTCAAAATAATTAAATAACTTGCACTACACGCAACACCGAGTTAAATCACACCATGACTTACAAAAATAAGCCATTCAAAAGCGGTTATGAATAGTATTATCTAAATTTTAAACTTTATATAATCCTTATAATTTTAGAATCCATATTATGAGTTTCTTTGATATAATGCAAGAACAAATTCATTTTCAGTATTGCACTTTTATCAACTTTTAATAGTGAACCCTTTTTAAATACAATATTTTAAACATATTGACTAAATGGGGACATCAAAAAAATTTAAAATGAAACATCCCAAGCTTCCACGGTACGCTTTCCTTTGAATAATACAGTAGCGTGTGTTATACGCAACTTCGAGTTTTAACACACACCACAACCGATTAAACTAGCCGTTGTGAATAGTAATACATAATTTTTGAAATCATATATATTTTATATTTCAAAATGGACTTCATTTTTGGATTCAGAATATCAAAATTATCCTAGGGTAAAATTTTGGTACATTTCGGATAACTTTCATATTTTGATGAATAGTGAAAATTTCTAAATTTTAATTAAAAACAACTTTTTTAATCAAAATAATTAATAGTGATAAATTATGAATTTTAGTGGTTTTAAAGTATATTTAGAATATATTTTTACCATTTAATATAATGTTGGTCATTGGACATAATTTTACAATTAAACCGAACATAAACAAGTGTCAATCTTTTGATAGTTATTATCTCTTAAAAACACGCTTTTTTGTTTTGACAGCGGGAATTAATTTTAAATTAATTTCTGCCACTTATGTGTTTTGAATTTAGGAAAATGGATTCCATATTTGGAATCAGGATATTCAAATTGTGTAAATAGGTAACTTTTATTTTTAGACATTTTGAAAAGTTACTGTGGTAAATATTTTATTTACCATGGTTAAAGGGTAAATCCGGTAAATAAGGGTTAAAAAAATAATATTATAATAATACCAAATTACCCTAAAACGTGTCTTAACCCTATTGGTTGATACATGGTCGACCATGGGCATCTTTGGGTCTATTTTGGGACCCCATGGATCCACTTGTAAGTGATAATGACACATTATATTAATAAAGTTAAAATAAAAATAAAAATGGCATAAACTTACATCTTTTAGAAGAACAATTTTTACATAGGGTTATACATGTTGGATTTTCGATTATAAATATTCATTAGAAAGATAAAAAGATTTCCTACATAATGATATTTTATTTATAATTTTTAGACATTAAATAATTTATTTTATTTATGACACAATGATGATGCAGTAATTACTAAAATAGTGCAAAAGTAAAATAATTGATCTTATAAATACCCAAATAATTATAATATGAAACTTTTAATGAATTAAACTAATTTTCTATGATAATATGATATATTAGGATTGATTTAATTGACTTTGTTAGAAGTAATCAATCTGTTAGGAGTTTCACAAAAATCAACTATTGAATAGTGTCAAAATTGACATAAAAGAGTTCTTAAAACAAATATTATATTATTAATTGATATTAAATTCCTAAAAATCTAAGGTTCGGCCAAGAGACTTATATTATGATAGGTTCCCCATTAATGGACCACTTGGGGGTCGCTTGGATGTATATAGTAAGTTTATTAACCATATTATATAAAAATACAAAGAGACATTGTAAAAGTGAAACTAATTAACTTAGAGTTAATACTTAAAGATAAGGTTAATATAAGTACCCAAACCTGTCTAAATTCTATTTGTTGAGTGGTTTTCGACCTATCCCCACCTTAACCTTTGAATAGTCAACTTTGGAGCCATTAGAAACCGAATATGAATTTATTATAAATTAATATTTCTAGCTTTTCCAAAGGTGCCCCTCACCCCTCTTATAAAAGGGCACTCCTCCTTCTCATTTCTTCACACCTCTAAAGCCTTTTGGTTCGGCCAAACTCTGCCCAAATACTCTCCCAACATCCCTCACTACAACCTAGGGGCCTTAGTTTGATCAGAAAGCCAACCTAAGGAGCCCTTTTGATCAAATCAAAAGGAAGAACCCGAAGAAGAGGAGGTTAACCTACCCCAACAAAGGAAAAGTACAAGGTAAGGGTTATTTCACAATCTCTTCATTATCCGAGGTTGTTTATACGTAATAATCTACTGGGATCTCTTTATCATCCACATCCATGTTTCTTCGAAATGTATTTCAAAACATTTTTACTATTTACAAGAATATGTGTTAAAGTCATTTATACCCTTGTTTGACTTTTTATAAGAGGTTTATAAAGGAATCTTTCCGTCGTTTTCAAAACAAGGTCCTTTTTAACCTTTTCGACAGAATTGAGGTAAGAATGTTTTTTTTTAACTTATACGGCGGGTGCGGTTATTTTCCGCCGTTATAAAATCGTCGAAGCTTTCCTTACAAGCTTATAAGAATATTTTCAAAGAAAATGTTTTATTTTATATGGATCTTAAATGATTTCAAAATAAAAGGAGATACTTCTTTTAAAAGAATTTTGATTTCATCTATGTCAACATCCTTTGATGGATTTTAAGATTATTTGAAGTTGATTTATTATAATACAAAACTTCTATATTGTATTGAAGGTTTTGTGATATGTTTGAATGTGGATGTGCTATTTTATACCATTCATAGTTTATGGTGAAACTATTGACATTTCGTATGCTAGTTTTAACCCGAATGTTTATGTTATATTTCAAACTTTTCTTCAGATGAATGTGCTAAACAAGTATGTTCCGGGTTGGGGACCGGTAAAAGTAATCCCTCTAGGTTGGGGACTGGTTAAAGTAAGCCCTCCAGGTTAGGGACTGGTTAAAGTAAGCCCTCCAGGTTAGGGACTGGTAAAAATATGCCCTCCGGGTTGGTGTCCGGTTATTAGAGGCACTCCGGGTTGGTGTCCGGTTATTAGAGGCACTCCGGGTTGGTGTCCGGTTATTAGAGGCACTCCGGGTTGGGTTCCGGTTAGAAGTAACCCCTAGGTCTTGGGATGAGGCCTAGAAAATGAAATTAACGTTTGGCATTATGCATTCCAACATTATGAAAGTGGTTATTGATATTGCATGTGATTATTCGATTAGTAGAATATCCATGTGAACAAGTAAATGGCATTATTTCATTTTACTTTTGCCATACTATGTTGAAGTTCAATTTTTAAAAGGCTTTTGTTTTAGTAATTCATTGCCTTAAATGTTTATTCTTATTTTGAATGTTCCGCTATATTGTTATCCTTACTGGGCATTTGAGCTCACCCCTTTTTTATGTTTTATTTTTCCCAGGTACTGAAGAAGTAAATTATGATTGACTTGCAGGGATATTATGGGTTTATAGTGTGGACATTGGAAACATTATGTTGTTGTAGTAGTTTTTCATTTTATGATGTAATGTAAAACTTATGAATATATCTAGTGTTTCCAAGGTTACTAAACTAATCGGTCTTTCGGGATTTGATCTTTCTTGTGATCATGCCAATGTTACGAAGTAATGCACCGACTCTGGGTAGCTGGGGTCGGGGCGTTACAGTTGGTATCAGAGGAAGTTTAGTACAAACCTTGGAAGCTATATTTAGATAAACTCTGATTAGAGCACGTAGACCTAAGATGAACTTTGAGGATTAGTATAGAAGAACTTCCTAGAATTTTGGTATTGTAGAGATTTTGTGAGTTTTCCGAGCAATACATCCCTGTCTGGATACGAGCAGGTAGAGGCGGATCTGGCACAGATGTACCTAGGGGTAAAACCCGAAAACACCGCTTTGAGCTAGACTCGAACGGGAACTGGTGCACGACAACGGGCCTTGCTGCACTCTTGGTTACGACACTCCCGGGGGATATGCTTAGGATAACTCTCATTTTCTTTACAAATCATTTTGAAGGGATTATGAGTATATACTTCCTCAAAGAAAACATTCTTATAATTATGGATTATATCCATAAATAGTTCAATTTATGTCAAGTGGTTTATAAGTATGGGATTATGTATTTTGATTCATAAACTGATCTAGTTTATGCCATTGTTTAGAAATGGCGCCCAGTAGAAGGAATGAGAACTCCAGAAATACACATGATTCAAAGAGAAGGAAGGATCATATCTTTCATGGTCTTAAGCTAGAATTTATAAGAGAAATAGTCACCCATGTATTATCATCATATGAAGAAATAATATCATGTGTTGATAAGATAAGTAAAGAGTTTACTGAGTCCTATGCCTTTGAAGGGAAGCAAGAGAAGAAAAGGCTGGAAGAGAGAAAGATGGATAAAGGGAAGAGGGAAAAGAATAATTTTCCCATATGTGGTAACTGTGGAAAGAAACACCCTGGAACTTGCCTGAAAGGAATGAGAGTTTGTTATAAGTGTGGAGGAAAAGGGCACAAAGTACGTGACTGCAAGGGTGAGAAAATGGTCTCAAATGTACAATGCTTCATTTGCAAGGAGTTTGGACACTATGCGAACCTATGTCCCAGTCATCAGACTATGCCGCAAATGATGCTATTGGATAATAATCAAGTTATGATACTACCACAGATGAGGAGGAATGATTAGAGTTCTTATGTTGATTATGTCAATTGAGTGTTGTATCAACAATGTACTTGTTATAATAATTATGGAGTATATAAGGATTGTACTGCAGTACTATTTCATTAAGGACTTGAGATTATGTGGAACAAAGAAAAGTGACTCAATAGCAGGATAAATTTTTGGAAAATATATGGTTGAGAGAATGATAAACCATAATATAGTTCTGATACCGAAGTAGTGATTTTGGAATAATACATGATTGTTTTGGATAAATTATATTGGATATTCTTGACTACCTTCGAACTGATTAATGATTTGTATATTCCATCATTTTTGGGGTTTAAAACATTTTTGGATTAATGAAGTATATCCAGCTTTCTATATGGAATAAGGGAGCATGAATGTAATCAATAAGGAATATGGTAATTCAGGATGTTTCAGTGTATTAAAAGAATACATGATGAAGGTATTCATATGATATTACGGGGTAAAAAGGTTCTACATTATGTTTACCTTACTTATAAATGTTGGACTGTGAGTCTGGATAGAAGTATTTTGGATAGTTCTAGTTTGGATTATTTTGGATTACCATAAAAGGAAAACCCGGAGGTTGGGTGGTAACCCGTCGCGTCCGGCAAGGCTGCGAGACTTGAACCCGCAATTGAAGGGCGACAAGGGTGTATCACCTACCACTGGCCCACGAGATGTCCTGGATTAAATAATTTAGTTTTTATTAAAAGATCTGGTACATGAATTATAAATTCATTTATTTTGGAACCCTGTATAATTTTTTTTTTACGTTCTATTATCTCTTAGAGTGAAAGATGAGTTTGTGGTAGAAATTTATTATTAGATAAAACTCTAATTATAAAGTAAGTATATCTCCTTATGATCTTAGACAAACTCATAAATAAATTCCTCAACATTAATAAAAGGAACTTAGAACAAAAATGTTGTCCTAGATGGTACCTTAAATCATCACTAATTTATGGCTTTAGGATTGTTGGCCTTTTCATAGCCATGTTCTCTACCACTCTCCATCAGATAATTGATGGTTAGATTTCTCCTCCATATCCATATTTTCCTACATGGAACCCTAGTATGTGTTATTTTCGGTAATCTTCATACTTTCCACTCTTTATTTTAAATAGAGGCCTCATTAATTCATTTTTCGATGTGGGATTTCAACTAAGATATTTTGAAACGTCAAAAATGTGTTATCCCAATACCCTATGTTTTGTTGAACCGATGGTATTTCAAATCATCATAGATTGATGAGTTTAAGGACCTCAATTTTACACTTGTTTGTGATTGATGACCTCAATCACTACCTATAAATATTTACGTTTTTCCTCCAATTATATGTCTCTAATTGCCACCAATGTTCTCCTAATCGAGATCATAATTTGATGGTGACCCTTTCATTTCTCTTTTCCTCATATTAAGACTAAATTTTAGTAACCCAATTTCCGATGTGGGTTTTCCCACAAATATATTTTCTATTTTCAACCTTTTATTTTTGAAGAACAATTTCAAATTGCGAGGACGCAATTTATTGAAGGAGGGGAGAATGTAACACCCCAAGATTTCATGGTGTGTTATTTCTTCAAAATAATTAAATAACTTGCACTACACGCAGCACCGAGTTAAATCACACCATGACTTACAAAAATAAGCCATTCAAAAGCGGTTATGAATAGTATTATCTAAATTTTAAACTTTATATAATCCTTATAATTTTAGAATCCATATTATGAGTTTCTTTGATATAATGCAAGAACAAATTCATTTTCAGTATTGCACTTTTATCAACTTTTAATAGTGAACCCTTTTTAAATACAATATTTTAAACATATTGACTAAATGGGGACATCAAAAAAATTTAAAATGAAACATCCCAAGCTTCCACGGTACGCTTTCCTTTGAATAATACAGTAGCGTGTGTTATACGCAACTTCGAGTTTTAACACACACCACAACCGATTAAACTAGCCGTTGTGAATATTAATACCTAATTTTTGAAATCATATATATTTTATATTTCAAAATGGACTTCATTTTTGGATTCAGAATATCAAAATTAGCCTAGGGTGAAATTTTGGTACATTTCGGATAACTTTCATATTTTGATGAATAGTGAAAATTTCTAAATTTTAATTAAAAACAACTTTTTTAATCAAAATAATTAATAGTGATAAATTATGAATTTTAGTGGTTTTAAAGTATATTTAGAATATATTTTTACCATTTAATATAATGTTGGTCATTGGACATAATTTTACAATTAAACCGAACATAAACAAGTGTCAATCTTTTGATAGTTATTATCTCTTAAAAACACGCTTTTTTGTTTTGACAGCGGGAATTAATTTTAAATTAATTTCTGCCACTTCTGTGTTTTGAATTTAGGAAAATGGATTCCATATTTGGAATCAGGATGTTCAAATTGTGTAAATAGGTAACTTTTATTTTTAGACATTTTGAAAAGTTACTGTGGTAAATATTTTATTTACCATGGTTAAAGGGTAAATCCGGTAAATAAGGGTTAAAAAAATAATATTATAATAATACTAAATTACCCTAAAACGTGTCTTAACCCTATTGGTTGATACATGGTCGACCATGGGCATCTTTGGGTCTATTTTGGGACCCCATGGATCCACTTGTAAGTGATAATGACACATTATATTAATAAAGTTAAAATAAAAATAAAAATGGCATAAGATTACATCTTTTAGAAGAACAATTTTTACATAGGGTTATACATGTTGGATTTTCGATTATAAATATTCATTAGAAATATAAAAAGATTTCCTACATAATGATATTTTATTTATAATTTTTAGACATTAAATAATGTATTTTATTTATGACACAATGATGATGCAGTAATTACTAAAATAGTGAAAAAGTAAAATAATTGATCTTATAAATACCCAAATAATTATAATATGAAACTTTTAATGAATTAAACTAATTTTCTATGATAATATGAAATATTAGGATTGATTTAATTGACTTTTTTCGAAGTAATCAATCTGTTAGGAGTTTCACAAAAATCAACTATTGAATAGTGTCAAAATTGACATAAAAGAGTTCTTAAAACAAATATTATATTATTAATTGATATTAAATTCCTAAAAATCTAAGGTTCGGCCAAGAGACTTATATTATGATAGGTTCCCCATTAATGGACCACTTGGGGGTCGCTTGGATGTATATAGTAAGTTTATTAACCATATTATATAAAAATACAAATAGACATTGTAAAAGTGAAACTAATTAACTTAGAGTTAATACTTAAAGATAAGGTTAATATAAGTACCCAAACCTGTCTAAATTCTATTTGTTGAGTGGTTTTAGACCTATCCCCACCTTAACCTTTGAATAGTCAACTTTGGAGCCATTAGAAACCGAATATGAATTTATTATAAATTAATATTTCTAGCTTTTCCAAAGGTGCCCCTCACCCCTCTTATAAAAGGGCACTCCTCCTTCTCATTTCTTCACACCTCTAAAGCCTTTTGGTTCGGCCAAACTCTGCCCAAATACTCTCCCAACATCCCTCACTACAACCTATGGGCCTTAGTTTGATCAGAAAGCCAACCTAAGGAGCCCTTTTGATCAAATCAAAAGGAAGAACCCGAAGAAGAGGAGGTTAACCTACCCCAACAAAGGAAAAGTACAAGGTAAGGGTTATTTCACAATCTCTTCATTATCCGAGGTTGTTTATACGTTATAATCTACTGGGATCTCTTTATCATCCACATCCATGTTTCTTCGAAATGTATTTCAAAACATTTTTTACTATTTACAAGAATATGGGTTAAAGTCATTTATACCCTTGTTTGACTTTTTATAAGAGGTTTATAAAGGAATCTTTCCGTCGTTTTCAAAACAAGGTCCTTTTTAACCTTTTCGACAGAATTGAGGTAAGAATGTTTTTTTTAACTTATACGGCGGGTGCGGTTATTTTCCGCCGTTATAAAATCGTCGAAGCTTTCCTTACAAGCTTATAAGAATATTTTCAAAGAAAATGTTTTATTTTATATGGATCTTAAATGATTTCATAATAAAAGGAGATACTTCTTTTAAAAGAATTTTGATTTCATCTATGTCAACATCCTTTGATGGATTTTAAGATTATTTGAAGTTGATTTATTATAATACAAAACTTCTATATTGTATTGAAGGTTTTGTGATATGTTTGAATGTGGATGTGCTATTTTATACCATTCATAGTTTATGGTGAAACTATTGACATTTCGTATGCTAGTTTTAACCCGAATGTTTATGTTATATTTCAAACTTTTCTTCAGATGAATGTGCTAAACAAGTATGTTCCGGGTTGGGGACCGGTAAAAGTAATCCCTCCAGGTTGGGGACTGGTTAAAGTAAGCCCTCCAGGTTAGGGACTGGTTAAAGTAAGCCCTCCAGGTTAGGGACTGGTAAAAGTATGCCCTCCGGGTTGGTGTCCGGTTATTAGAGGCACTCCGGGTTGGTGTCCGGTTATTAGAGGCACTCCGGGTTGGTGTCCGGTTATTAGAGGCACTCCGGGTTGGGTTTCGGTTAGAAGTAACCCCTAGGTCTTTGGATGAGGCCTAGACAATGAAATTAACGTTTGGCATTATGCATTCCAACATTATGAAAGTGGTTATTGATATTTCATGTGATTATTCGATTAGTAGAATATCCATGTGAACAAGTAAATGGCATTATTTCATTTTACTTTTGCCATACTATGTTGAAGTTCAATTTTTAAAAGGCTTTTTTTAGTAATTCATTGCCTTAAATGTTTATGCTTATTTTGAATGTTCTGCTATATTGTTATCCTTACTGGGCATTTGAGCTCACCCCTTTATTATGTTTTATTTTTCCCAGGTAGTGAAGAAGTAAATTATGATTGACTTGCAGGGATATTATGGGTTTATAGTGTGGACATTGGAAACATTATGTTGTTGTAGTAGTTTTTCATTTTATGATGTAATGTAAAACTTATGAATATATCTAGTGTTTCCAAGGCTACTAAACTAATAGGTCTTTCGGGATTTGATCTTTCTTGTGATCATGCCAATGTTACGAAGTAATGCACCGACTCTGGGTAGCTGGGGTCGGGGCGTTACAGGAATCCCCATTTCAGGGGGCATAAAGTCACCGAGAGTGCGGGATGACGACGGCACCAGCGGTGCATGTTGCTTCTTCTTGCGTCGCCGCAGCTTTCCCTTTTGGGAAGAGGCCAACTGTGAAGACGATTCGGAGGCACCGGCTACTTCTTCTGAAGGTTTCGACTGCTTCAGTCTCGCCCGGATGATTCCGTGGGCACGAACAACGGTTTTTCGAGCCATCCAGTCATCATATTTCGGGGATCCGTGGCTGGGGACCTACTGCCACTCGCCTTCGCTGTCGCTACGGATCTCTGATCCTCCAATGACACCCTCCACTTGCGCTGGTGCTGGGCCCAACTCAACTATGTTGTTGTTGACCTGGTCTTTAAACACATATCATTGCTTGAGGGTGTGCCCCAGGATCCGATGATAAAGGAAGTAGTTGGGGTGATCGGTGAGATTCGCCTCTGCCGGCCTTCAGCACTCAGGTAAACGCCCAATCCCTTGCTCTAGAGCACTTCGGATGTAGCCAAGGACCTAATTTTCGTTGAACGAATAAGTCTGGTACCTTATTTCCGGATATGGGGCCCTGGGGCCTGGCCCTGACGAGGGGCCGGAGGGGCCTGCCGAGGAGGCGGCACCTGATTGTCTCGCCTAGGTGGCGGTGGTGCATTGCGCGGGGGAACCTTTTGGTTCTGAGGTGGTCGCTTCTAGGTAGGAGCCTGTGCTTGAGGTGGAGGACCTCTGCGGGGTTGCGGGGGTGGTGTCGCCGGAAGTAACTCCAGCTGCCTCGGGGCTTCTATTTGGGCCACCGCGGCGGGTTCAGCCCTGGCGGTCCTCCTGGTCGGGGTCATAGGGGGAAACAAACGTGCCTGACTGGCCTGTTGCAGGGCTTCCTCAAGGCGTTGAGCCTTATCTGAGAAATCCCTGAACCCTCCAGGGAAGTTCTGGGTAATCAGAGAGGTTACCAGATCTGCCTTGACGTTCCCCACACACATCGTCAGTAGTTGCTCCTGAGTCAGTGGCATATCAAGGGAATACGTAAGTCCCTTCCACCAGGCGATGAAATCTGAAACCCGCTCATCAGGCCTTTTCTTGCACTTGAAGAGGTCTGCAATGCTGGTCTTCTGCGTGGTGGAGATGAACTGCTATAAGAACTGCCAGAGAAGATCCTCCCAACTGGTCAGCGATCCGATAGGGAGCTGGCTGTACCAGATGAATGTCGGACCTTCCAATTTCTATACGAAACATCGGTGCTTGGAGGCTTCTTACTGAGCCGGGGTCCCCAGCATGGGGCCACATCTGGAAGAAAAATGATCCAAGTGTTGCGGCGGGTCCCCTGTCCCATTAAAATGCGAGAAAGTGGGGTTCCCAACACCCTGAGGTGCGGGCATATCATCCACCCACGCTGGATAAATCTTTCCATCCGGTGGGACCGCCACCTGCTGTGTTTCCAACTCTTCAAGGCGGGCTGTGAGCGCCGCGATAAGATCATTCGGGTGGGGGTCCCTGTCTTGACGGGGATCCCTAACGACAAGTGCTTTTCCAGGTTCTTCAACATGGTAGATAGCTTCGGCCGCTCGTGGATCAACTGGTTGGACGACCCGCGGGGGTGACTGGGGGAACCCAGACCGGATTCTTCAGATTGCCCCGTCGCTCGGGGGGGGATTCGGCGAGACATATCGCACCCTCTTTCCATACGTTCCGGCTTCTGCCCTGTCTGCGACAGTAGCATGATCAGGGTTTCCCGGAGGCATCTCACAGGGGGGAAATTGTTCCTGCCCCTGCTGCCCCGGCTTGGGATTACCATAGTCGGGTCGCCGCTCTAGGGCGCGCTCGGCCAAGAGTTCGTCAACCAGCCTCTTCTGCTCAGCAAGCAGCTGGCGCAACGTGGCCTTCTCGGGATCTTCGTCCTCTTTCTGTATAGAGGCGGATGGGTCAGAGTGCTTGACTGTTCCTACGTGCTCCTTACCCTTCCCAGTGTTTCGAACGAGTACCTGCGATTCAGTGGGTACGGGGAGGCCTAGCAGGTTCCTCTGCTGACGGGTAACTCCCCCTGATGGGTCCAGTAGTGGCGGTACGCCCTCAGGGGGTAAGTCTCCATCGAGGAATTCCAGCTCATCTTCCTTGTCCACGATGCAAACCATGTGGACCGTGAGCCCTCTCGAGGGAATGTCCTCGATGTCGCATAGAGAATCGGGCTGCCGTCGGATAGGGTTGAAGTGGAGAGCAGCATACTGTCCCCAACCACGGACTTGCACATGTGGGGTGGCTGCCCTGACGATTCTGCGGAGTGCTTTAAAACTCTGAACGCATTTTCGATGAAGGGTGCTCTGGTGGCCTGGCGACTTAGGGTGCTGGGCCACAAGGAGTGCGGCCGCATCGACCAGGCGGCACTGCTCTCCGATTTCTTCGAAGTGCTCTCGACTTCTAGGGTACACCACCCGTTCGTACCAAATGCGGAAGTGTGTCACCCATAGGGTTCGACAAAAGCACCCCACTTCTTCAGGGGTAAGAGACTCCGGTACGCGAAAATTCAGTGCCACCGTCGGCCAGAACTTTTCCGGGAAGTAATCCGCTGCGAGAATACTCCAGAAGCTCCTGGGCTCGGACTCAGGGTCTGGCCCTATGTTTCCCCACTCGTCAACCGGGGGTGGCTGAGGGACCTGTAGCGGTACCGAGGCGGACCTCTTGGATGGTAAGCTCGGCGGTGGAGAATACGGCGAACGAGCTGACTAGCCGCCGAATTCCGGGCCATCCTCCGAAGAGTGAGGTGACCTGGCCACGATGTCACGATATGACGGGTTGATAACCACAGCTTTCGGAATAGGAGTCGCGACTACCGGCGACAGGTCATGTGGTCGCTCTACCGTCGTTGGCCCCCAAAATAACTCTATGTGATCTATGGTAGAGGTAGAGGGCGCTTCTGGTGACAAAGGTGGTGATTGCGCGGTCGAGACCTGCAGAATTCCCAAGATTTCTTCCTCTTGGATGTACCTGCAGAGGGAGATGGGAATCTGGTGGACCTCAAATTTCGGGATAATGAGGCTAACACGTCTGGTTCCTGCCCCAGTCCTTGATATGGAGGAGCGGGGAGAAGGTTCCATTGCTGAATCGCACTCCGCTTCCGAGTTGGAGAAGCGGGCAGGTTTGATCTCCACCTGGGCCTTCCCAGGGTTCTTCTTGTGGCGGCGACGACCCACTCTCCTGCCCCGGGGTGGCTCTTCAGGACAGGGTTGATCCTTACCAAGCAGTCTCAGGGGGCGGTGGCGCCGTGGCAGAGAGGACCCCCACTCGATACAGCTGGGGTGCGAGGGGAACCGGGGCAAATGTCGAAGGGTACATGGAGAGGACCTCCATGAACAGCACCCGTATAGGCGGATCCCCTGTTGAAACAGGCAGGAGCATGGGGAGGACCTCCATGGTCGATGTGAGTGGAGCGAGGCTGACCTTCGCTTGAGTTGCTGGGGTGAGGAGGACCTTTGCCGGTCAGAGAGAGGAAGTAGGGAGGGCCCCCACGTTGAAGAAGGACCGGATGGATTGTCCCTTCCGATCATGGGTCGGGGGCAGGAGGATGGACTCCATACCCTGTATAGTGGGCGCGGGATAGGTTTCCGCACTGAGCGTCACTGCCGCGGGGCAGGTCTTCCTTCGGGATGGGGGTAGCATGAGGCATGCCTCCATGACGAACTTCGGAGCGGGGAAGGCCCACGCTATGTGGGGTAGTGGTACGGGGAGGACCTCCGTACAGAGTGACATCACCGCGGGTTAGTTTGCGGCGATCACCTCTCAGGCCCGCAACCCAGAGAGTCAACCCAGCCTACCTATGGGGCGGTTGGGGTCTCGATCCTGGTTGGGTGAAGGAGTTCCCCTTCTCAATGTATGCAGGGGATTCACGATGCACGTCGGCGGTGGCTCGGGTCATTGTAGCTATTGACGTTGACGCGCCTGGGCGAGAGTCCTCAGCCCGGGCCCGGCGCTGATGTCGGGTCAGGCGAGCTGGCGCATGTGGTGCAGGGACATAGCCTGCCTGCTCTTCCTGCGGGGCCGGACGGCGGCGCTGACGCGGCCGGGCGGGAGTTCTCACCTGGAGCCCTTGGGTCGGGACCCTGAGCGGGCTGAGCCGGACGGCGCCCGCCTCTTCAGCGTAAGGCGAGGAGTCGTCAAGGCGTTCCAGAGACAGGCTCCCGAAACGGTTGAACGTTGGGGTGGGGAGCAGGGGCTCCCTGCGCGGCCTGTTTGGCCGGCATTGACGGAGGGGCCTGGAGGCCTCCAGGTCCAGGTGGGCCATATCCCGAGTTGGGATGACCCCTTCTTCCTCATACCTGCGCAAGTGGTTGTTGATCACCCTTCATAGGATGACCTCTGATGGGGAAAGGGGACGTGGGTGCCCCGTATTCCGCGATGTGGAGGACGTCGTGGCGGTAGCGGCGCTACGTGGGGTGGCTGTGGCGGTGTTTCCCCTGCCCCTGTGTGGGCGAGGAGCGGATGGTGATCGCATCTCTCTAACAGCAACCTGGTTCCTGAGAAATGAAGGGATCAACTCATCAGTACTGAGAGGAAAAGGATTGACAGCCAGTGCCTCAGCGTCCTTCCATTCTCCACGTCTGTAAGAAGGATCCACGCCAACACGCTGCAGAATGGAGTGCTCCACGTTCTACTGCCCCGACTTCCGGTGAGTTTCACGACAGGCCCGCTATTTTCTTGGCGGGACCAGGCACCGGATATCTGGATCCGGTGACAAGTCAATCTACTGGTGTCTCGAACGCTACTAATCTCCATATTGAGGAGAAGAAATTCATGTCGGGTTCACCATTTCTGTTTCCGATGATTTCGTCGGGGCGCGCGCACACGTCCGTTCCATCCGCGGAGGAGGACGCGCGGTGCTTGGTTGCCCCGCATTCCCTCTTTCCAAAGGCGGGTGGCATTCGCTCCTTATTCAGGGACGTCTTCTCCTTGATCGAAACGGGATGATGGGATGTCGGTTCTTCCTCCTATGGATTCCTCCTCAGAACTCGTCACCTAGTCCGGGTCTCCCTCATAGATTTAATACGTAGTTCATGAAACTCTTCCCAGTGCCATGTTTCCATGGACGCCGGTTAATTACACTGCTTCTGTCGGGACATTCCAAAGGGTCTGATAAGGGCAGCAACATTTAGTCGGGGGAGTAGTCACATTGAGGCATCAGTAGCGTGTCTGGATGCTGGGAAACCTTGAATGTCTATCTGTTATCCCTAGTCACAGGGCTTCTTGAGGGCGTGGAAGCCCGAGGGATCCCACATCAAGCGCGGGGAATTATATGTCATAGACACATATCTGAGGTTTTCCTCAGCTTCCCGTATTTAACACAGGTTAAGCCGCGGGTTTAACGTCTAGCAGAGATGGATCAACCCAACCAGAGCATTAGTTGGGATAGATCGGATTGAGGGATTCTCCTTGGAGGGATGTCAATACCGGGGCCAGCCCATGGGCGGCTGTGAAGGAGAGCGTACCGACATGGTCTCACCGGGATATGATAGCCCGGGTGAGAATCAGGATGGGCTGTAGGTGGATGAATGAAGTAGAGGGGGAATGAAATGGGACCATCGCAGGGGGAGACAGTGAAGTCGGGCTTGAACCTCGAAGAGGCTTCTTACGTATCCCCGTGGCAGGGAATCAAAGTCCGCGTAGTTCGGTATGGTGCCGGTAAACCGATGTGAAGGTGGACCTTGGCCCAATGAATGTCGTCAGCGAACCAACGTAAAGGTGTCCCTTGGTCCGATGGACATCCTCAACATACCGACGTGAAGGAGGACCTTGGTCCGATAGGTATCGTCAGCATATCAACGTGAAAGTAGACTCGTGGGTCCACTGGTGGTGGGATTGAACCTTGGGGAGGTTTCCTACGTACCATGCCTTGACATGGATCAAAGTCTTCTTAGTTCAAAGGATTGATGGAATATAGTTCAACTTCTTGGGGGATGGTAGTGAACCCTGACGTGAATAAACGACGGGCAGTGGGTGTCAGTTAACTGATGTAAATGAGGGACCTTGGTCCGATGGGAGATGGGATTGATCCTCTGGGAGGATTCCTATGTACCATGCCTTGACACGGATCAAAGTACTCATAGTTCGCTGAAAATTGTGGGCTTGGCACACCGACAAGAAGACGATTTGGGCCAATGTTTGTTGGGCTCGAACCTCATGGAGGCTTCCTACGTACCATGCCTTGACAAGGATCAAAGTCCTCATAGTTCGGATTGGGGAATGCAGTTTAACGTCATGCTGGACGTAGGTGGAACACGACGTGAATTGGATGATGGGTGGGATTGAACCTCGTGGAGGCTTCCTACGTACCATGCCTAGACATGGATCAAATACCTCGTAGTTCAAATGGGGCTTTGTCGGCGAACCGACATGAAAGTGGACCTTGGTCCAATGAGTGGTGGGCTTGAACCTCTGGAATTCTTCCTACGTACCATTCCATTACATGGATCAAAGACCACGTAGTTCAGGTGGGGTTTTGTGTGTGCAGTTTAATGTCATGCAGGACAAAGGGAGGGGCATATAGTTTAACGTCATGCTGGACGCGGGCGAAACTCGACGTGAATGAACGACTGAGCAATGTGGCTTGAACCTCATGGAGGCTTCCTACGTACCATGCCTTGACATGGATCAATGTCCTCGTAGTTCACTAGGATAGGTCTCAACGACTTTCCATTGGACCAGAATGCAGTTTAACGTCGTGCTGGACGAGAATGGGACCCGACGTGAATAGATGACGGGTGGGCTTGAACCTCATGGAGGCTTCCTACGGACCATGCCTTGACATGGATCAATGTGCTCGTAGTTCACTATGGGTTAGGGTCCAGGGTCAGTGTTCACTCTAAGCCCACGTGAGTCATTCTCGGTGTGAGAAACCAGAGGTTGCAAGGACCTGACGATTACATCGTGAAGGATGCGTCCGTGAGAAGCGAAGAGGGGCTTACGTGTTAGGCGGCCCATGGTGCTGGGACTTACTCCAGGATGGATGCCCATGGTGCGACAAAGCGTGGGAAATATGGACCTTGGTCCAATGATGGGAGGTGCCTCGTTCCCTATCACGCCCTCCACTGACCTTGGTAGTGGGGAAGTACAGAGATGCAGAGGTGCAACAATCCGTTGAGGAACTAGGGTCGCCCTTCCCCTACGAACATACGCCACTCCGATAAAGAGGATATCATTCCTTATGGATGGGTGATTCCATTCCCATGGAGACGAGTGGTGTAAAAAATGTTCGACCTGGGGGGGACCCTTCATGAGGGGCACGAGGTCGGCTAACAGTTTAACGTCATGTGTTGAGGACGTGGTGCTTGGCAGTTTAACGTCCTGCAGCTCAGACGATGTGGGTTCACTCCACACCCCTAGGACTTACATAACCGGTACCCTCTAGTACATGGGGAAGGGAAGGTACCAGTAAGGCCATGGTCAAGGGGGGTTTTGGAACGAACCATCAAGGGGTCCACGTTAGCGTGGATATGCAAAGAAGCAATAGAAAATAGTGTGCCATTGAAAAGAAGCATTAGGCGAAGCAACGCTACGGGTGGTATTGTCCATGGAACTTTGAAATCTCATCGTGAAAACCTGGAGGGTCGCACGGGAAGAAGAACTGCTAAGCAAAGGAGTGTGCTTCACGAAGTGGAGTGCCTTGGCCTTAGCATGGGGCATAGGTGTGAGTGGAAGGTGCTTCGCGAAGTGGATCAGTGTTCGCGGAGCACTGCCTCGTGAAGAAGAGATGCCTCGCGATGCAGGGTCCTACGAAGCAGTGTGCTTCGCGATGTGTAGTGATCCTGCCTTAGCATAGGGATCACTAGCATGGGTTGGGTGTTTCGCGAAGCATAAACGCCCCGCGGCTGCCCGGGTTCCCTTGGGAATCCCCTTCCTTCGCGAATGCCCTTGAGCTTCGTGAAGGGCATCCCTCTCGGAAGAGGGGCTCAAAACGAGACAAAGCAGAGGCGTCTCGCGAAGTAGAAGTACCTCACGGAGCTCATGATTCCCGGGGCAAAGAGTGCTTCGCGATTCGGGATAGGAGAAGCCGAAAGGTCGGATTGTCCATCTCCAGGACTCAGGGGGCGTCCAGTATTTATAGGCAAGGGGCGCCATGAAGCAGAACTCGCGCGCGGCCTCCGGTGCTTCACGGCGCGCTCGCGAACGTCAACGTCGTCCGCGGAGGGTATCGCCTCTGGAGCTTCGCGGCGGCTCGCGAACGTCAAATGCGTTCGCGGAGGATTAATGCCTTTGGAGCTTCGCGGCGGCTCACGAACGTCAAATTCGTTCGCGGAGCATTACCGCCTCTGGAGCTTCGCTGCGGCTCACGAACGTCAAATTCGTTCGCGGTGCATTACCGCCTCTGGAGCTTCGCGAGGCTGCGATGATCAAGGCCCTTCGCGTTGGTCCTTCGCGGTGGTGCTTCGCAAGGGGGATTCGCGAGGTAGCGTCCCACCCTACTTTTTCGTTCCTTCCTTTCGTGCAATATTTTGGCTCTAACAGTATGATTATATAAAATTATAACCTTAAGAAATATTTTGGTTATATAGGTACTTCTGAGTCATTTATACGTTCTCGTGTTGTTGATCATATTATTTATTAGGTTGATATGATGTCTTCTTTATTAAAACATCATACTCCTCTTTGTGAAATTGTGTGACAGGCCTTTATGTATAAATATTTTCGTATAACCATCAATATGGAAGAGTTTATTTTGTATTTGACTTTTCATGATAAGGATATCTATGTAATGATTTATTGTATATATTGGATGAAATCATTGGACACCCAAATCGACTATTATTTCCAATAGTCTAGTTTATCATCTCACATCACTTGACATAATCAAGTATAAAATTTTTCAAATAATTATTTTTGGTTAAATCCAAAATTTAAGTGTAATTTATAGTAGATAATTTATGTGGAGATAGACTAATTTCCCATTTTCGTATAGGATATAACAAAAAAATAAATAAATTAATGGTCTAGTTTGAAGAATTGGAAAAAAGTATTCATTCAAACAATCATATCTCTATAAGACATAATAGTTCTTTTTATGAAAAAGATAGAAATATATATTTGGAATAATGTGGACTATCATAAGATTAATCAAACTATAATAAATAATCATTATCCTCTTCCTCAAATTGATGAAATATTAGATAATGTTAGGTGATCCCAATGATTATCTAGAATTTAATTACATTCAGGATATCACAATCTATTAATTATATTGGTGGATATTCTTATGATAACTTTTAGTGGTAGATAAATCCATTAAAAATATATCAATATTCATTATGAACTTATGAATTCACTAACCATCTTTATGGAATTGATGAATTTAATCCCTCATAGATATTTTTATTCTATTTTGGTGGTGTTTAATTTTTATAATCTATTTCATTCTATATAAATCTATATCATATTAAACAGTAGGATATAGATTTGGGTATCATTCAGATGCATCACCTTTATGATAAATTATACCATTTCCCTTTTTGGATAGAAGAGTTGTGTATCAAGTTACCTATCTTTTTTGAAATAGTAAATTATGTAGAGCCTAAAATGATAGAGTTTATAATCTAATGAAATCCACACATGAATTTCTTTGAGATACCTAGAATCATTGCAATTGTGTACAACTATAGACACATCTTTCATGATTTTCTACATTTTCCATCATCGATTAAAACTCGGATGTTGAAAGGAAATATATTATAGAAGAATGATGAATAATGGATATACATTAAATAATCAAATTTTACACTTAAAAAACACCTATCATAACATTTCTATAATCTATACATGTATATTTTTTCTATTGTGATGAATTGTGATCTAGGTTGGGATATTTTCCAATGAAATGATATCATGTTGTTGCGTATGGCTCACCAATGTTTTGGGTCCATGATAAAAATTACCTAATTCATGATTTTGAAGTAGATGAAGTACTGAATGCATTTATGACATTTTATCATAGTCATTTTGGAGAGAAGTTTATATTGTTTACAGATCATATAATTTGAAAAAAAACATCACAAAGGGTTATTAATATAATATAAAAAAGATAAATGACAAAACTGAAAATGTGTAACTTTGACATATTCTATATATTATGGAAATGAATCATTATACTTGATTCCCTATGTATAGGTCCATATTCTGTTTTGGATAAACAGGATTGATAATAATGGAGGCCTATGTTGGTTAATAGATATTCATCTAGATTTTTAAGAGAGATGTATGTTTGTTTTTTTCTTTCAAGTTTATATTATTCTTGATTTGGTTAATAAGGAAATAAATTATAAAAAATATGATCCTAAATGTATTTAAATGAGGAAAAAAACAAAGGTAGGGAGACCTTTGATGGATGAAAGCTAGACGGGGGTTCAATGTTACATTTTAGAGATCATATTTTATGCCTTTGGATTATGAGAAAAATAATCATTCTATATATCATTATTCGATATGGTCATTCTATCTTGGAATAAAAATGATATTTCAATCAATAATAGAATAGTTTTGGTGATATAAAATTATGATGAGTATGGTGGGGTTTTCTTGAGAATCCTCACTTTTCTATTGTTCAAGGTAAAGAATCAATGGCTAGTCAGTATGTTTCAGTCATTACTAATTCTCATATGAAAATATTAGTAGATAAACATAGATTTTATAAAGTATATACCATGAGATTTTTGGATACATGATTCCATAGGTGTTAATATGGATATGCTCATAATTTTGGCTCACTTAATTTCTGTATCTGAATCCAATACAATGAATGAAATATCGAAAAAATCACGTTCAAGAAATATTAAACTAGAATAGAATTCTAGTCTCAGTTATATTTGACTGACAGCTGAGGTTCACCAATCATTTTTTAATTTACTGAAAAATTGACCTTGAAACCTTTTTGACTGTGTGTGTGGCTTATCATTATCTAATATATGATATCATAATGTTTGATATATACATTTTAGGACTTTCATATTGATTTTTTAATGGATTTTGTTGGATCAAGGGAGGGGCATATAACTTTATTAGAGTTTTCATTCAATAGATATTTTTTAACCATCATATAAAATTATCCTTTTGAAGCATTATAGAGATTTCATTATCATTCTCTAGTTAGTTGGAATTAAACTATCGAGTCTTCACTAATTTAAATAATCCCTATGAAAGAGAAAATAGAGATGATTTTTTATTAGAAAGCGTATGGATATTTCTTTAAGTCAATAAAAATATTTTTTGGGTCATTTTTAGATACAATTGTTGTTTTAGGTACGTGATAATTTCTTCTTGAGAATATATTTGTGACTTGGTATTTATTACTTTGTTATTAAGGAATTTCTATACATAATATATTTCTATTTTTTAGACGCATGAATGAGATATTGAAGAGGAATATCAGAAGTCATTTCCTTTAAGGCTCAATTTTGTGAACAATGTATTTCATGTATCATAGTTAATGAATTATAAAAATAAAAAAAAACCATGTTATTTTATGGAATCAAGTTTACCTAGATAAAGATGAAATATTGATTCATTTTCCATTATTAATTTTGGATAAGAACGATAATACCTTATATGGGAAAATCAATGTTTTAGAATGGGTTTTAATGAAGCATAGTTAGACTCAGGATGAATCATGGGAGTTAAGAAAGGAATTCTTGCAGACGTGGAATAAAATATTTGAGTATAATTTTTTTTCTATTATATTGGGCTGGAAAGATCAATGTTGAGGAGAAGATTGCACCCCTAGTTTTTGGTACACGACCATATTAATATAAACTGAGATTTCAATATTTTTAGGTTGAGATTCAAGTGGTTCATGGAGGTTTTTATAATGTTCTAGCATCTTTTTTGGAGGTTCAAAATTTATAATGGATATTAGAAACCATTAACTACTTCCTAGAATTAGTTAAAATAAGGATAGTAGGTCCACTCATATGTTCACAGTTAGAACACATTTTAGACAAACCATGGGAATGTCCAGGGAAACCTGTTTATTTCTAGATAGACGGTAAGAGCATGGTTTGTGCAATATTTCTTGAATCATTCAAGACAACCATACTACCTATGTCCTTAATATAGAAGCACCACTGGTTTTATGAATAATTTTACAAACAAATATTCCTAATAATGATGAATATAGTTGGTACCTAAAAATATAGGTATTATATGAATTATTTTTTAACCATCATTAACACACTATTCTTTAAGGATATCAAATTCATTTATCTCTTATGGTTTGAAAGACATTTTCTTTTGACCCATAAGTTATTCTTTGGTGATTTATTATTGGATGGAGATCTGTATTCATGGATAAATCATTTTTATTATTTGATATATTCTTATCTCTCTCCTTGAACCAAAAATATAGTATATTATGGATATATTATTGTTCTTCTATGGGAATCATGAAGATATATTCATTAATATGTTAAATAAAATAAAATCAATTCCTGTATATAGAGAAATATAATTTTGTATTTCATTTTCACCAATCGATGTTTGGTTGGTGGGCTCCCTCTCATCTACAAATGAATAACTACATGAAGGAATATTTTCCATTAAATGAATTTCATGAAATTTTGGGGAAATCCATGTTTAATTAATGATTAGAACCTCTTCCATAAAATAGATTTTAAATTGTATAAATTTAATCATTTCATGGAAAATTCTATTTGGTGAAATTTCTAAAATGATGATTTTAAAATTATTTTGTGATTTTTAATATATATATTGTTTTTTGAAATTATTAAAAGAAAGAAATGTTATTTTAGGAATGTTGTTCATAGAATTTTTTCATATATGGTTGGTGTAGGTGAATTCATATATAAGACCACGTGGAAGGGGCATGTTCCTTTTGGAACCTAGTATTGGTCACAATATGACCATTTGGTGGATCTATGAGAGACATATAATGAGTATGTAACTATCACCAAGAATTGATTTTTAGTGTTTTTATTCAAATGTGCTTCTGTTATTTGACATAATTGATAATGGTCATTTATTTTGAAATGTAATTCCCTAGAACATGCTTACTACATTGATATAATGTTTTTATCTAATTTTAAATAATTTTTTTCTAGAATGGGTTAACATGTTTGTTTATTAGTGGTGGAAGTTGGGAAGTATTTAGAGAAATCCTACTAAGTAAGAATCAAACCCTTCATTAGTGATTCTTCCTAATATAATGGGAATATCTTGTGGAGTTGAATCATGAAGTGGGTTGTGTGTTAATTATATTGATTCCACTTGGGTGTCTTCTTGTTTTATGGTATCTTTTTTTCTTATAATATATGTATTTTTAATTCCACTTATAATCTCATATTTTATAGGGTTTAGTTATGTTTTGTTTTCTATTTTCTACTCAATCATTATATAATGGATTTGATGTTTTTTATTATTTTGTCATGTTTTTTTATATTTTCAATAAAAATCATTATGCAATGGTTCTTAAGTACCTTTGAATTTGTTTCCATACTTTTTTGTCTTAAAAATTTCACCTAAGTCTAGTATCACCTGTAATGTCCCGACCCCAATTACCCATAGTTGGTGCATTATTACATAACATTGGCATGATTACAAGGAAATCATATCTCGAAAGACTGATCAGTTTAGTATTATTGGAAACAAGATTCATACATATGATCCACTTTACAGCTTTAAGAGAAATACACCAATAATATATTTCACTAGAAGCACCCAAGCCTCCTAGATTATGCCTACAGGTCACTCATAACTATCTTCTTCATATCTTGGGAAAATGAAACATAAGAAAGGGGTGATCACAAACGCTCAGTAAGGGTATGTAATACAGTGGAAAATGACATAAATATTAAGCATGATAAATAATTGAAAATCACATGCCTTTACAAATAATAAACATGAATACTTTTATTGAAGGATTATGAGATGAGTAAGTAATGCCATTGTAAAACATAATCATGGGTATTCTACTAGTCGAATTACCACATGAACCATCAATATTATTTCCATAATGAGGGAATGTATAATGCCGGACATTCTGAAAAATTTTGTCAAGGCCTCGTCCAAGACGTCTAAAATTATTAAGCCCACAGCCAAAACCATAAATCAAATTGGGAAAGGTCCTCGGCCAATTCCTCATCTAGTTGTCTCATGAGACCTACCAATGCATCGAGGAGCTATAGCAGGCTCCACCCGTCACTTACTAAGTCCAATACATTCCTCATATGAAAATGTTTAAACATATCATAAACATTCGTATTAAAACTAGCATACCAAATGTCAATACATTAACCATAAGAAATGAATGGTATAAAAATAGCACATACACAGTCAAAAATATCGCAAAAACTTAAATAAAGTATGGAAGTTTATTATCATAATAAATTAACTTCAAATAAACTTAAAATCCATCAAATGATGTTGACCTAGATGAAATCGAAACTTTTTTTAGAGACATATCTCTTTATATTTTTAAATCATTTAAGACCCACATAAAGAAAATATTTATTTTAAAAATATTTTTATAAGCTTGTATGGTAAGCTTTGACGATGTTATAATGACGGAAAATAGCTGCACCTGTCGTATAAGTTAAAAGAATACATTCTTACCTTAATTTTGTCGAAAAAGGTTGAAAATGACCTTGTTTTGAAAATGACGGAATTTTTCCTTTATAAACATCTTATAAAATGTCAAACAAGGGTATAAATGACTTTAACCCATATTCTATAAAATATTATTAATGTTTTTAAATACATTTTTAAGAAACATGGATGTGGATGATAAAGAGGTCCTAGTAGATAATTACTTATAAACATCCTCAGATAATGAAGTTATTGTGAAATAAACCCTTACCTTATACTTTTCCTTTGTTGATGGTAGACTAACCTCAGGTATAATGGTGAAATAATTGTTATTGAATAATACAATAATCTTATATATTAATATGATATCATATATGATCTTTTAACATTGCTTTGTTAATAAAATCTATGTATTATCGGTGTTGGGGTGTTGACTTACTCGTTTTCTTATATATAAGACGTGTTTGTTATGGATATTTTGTATCATTTTCATGTACAGAATGATATTAAGTCTTTAAAAATTATTTTTAACCATCAAATTAAAATCATTCTTGAATGGATACGATGGGAAATGAATCTCATCGCGTTCATGGAGACAGTAGTCTGTACGTACGCACGAGTTACAATATCATTCTTTTGATATTAAAAGAATATATAATTGGATGGTATATCATATATACATAATAATTATCATGTTATATTTATTATTTACATGAATTATACATCATTATTATACCCATCTAAATAAAAATATATTGAATAACAATTACACCACAACGTGGAGACGGTAGGTCGTACGTACGCACGTATGGTGACATGTCATTCAAGGGACAGATATAACAATGAATTTTTTTGTTACATAATTATAATAACATAAAAATATGTAGAAGATACTGAGGTTTTTATTTTAGAATGGAAATAACAAGGAAAGAAGAAGTTGAAGAAGAAAGGAAATTTAAAGAGGGTGGTGAAGGCGTTACCTCTTCTTCGGGTTCTTCCATTTGATTTGATCAAAAGAAATCCATAGGATGGCTTTCTGATCGAAATAAGGCATCTAAATTAATTTGAGGGAAGATGAGAGAGTATTTGGGAAGGTGTTAGCCAAACCAAAATGCTTTTAAAGTGTGAATTAATGAGATGGGGAGTTCCCTTTTATAAGAGGGGCGAGGGGCTCTTTAGGAAAAGCTAGAAATATTATTTTATAATAAATTAATATTCGTTTTATAATTGCTCCAAAGTGGATTATTTAAAGTTTAAAGTTGGGATAGGTCAAAAAAACTCAACCAATATTTTTTTTGAAAGGTTTTGGTCATTATATTAGCCTTATCGTTTAGTTTGAACTTTTAGTTAATTAGATTGACATTTACCATGTCACTTTGTATTTTTATATTATATAGTTAATAAACATACCATATACATCCAAGAGACCTCCCAAGTGGTGCATTAATGATACACCTATCATAATAAAAGTCTTTTGGCCTATCATTAGATTTTTAGGAATTGAATATCAATTAATAATATAATATTTTTTTTAAAACTATTTTATGTCAATTTTGACAATATTTAATAATTGATTTTTCATAAAGTCATAACAACATTATTAATTCTATCCTAATTCATTTAATCAACTCTAACATGTCATAGTAACCTATGAAATTCGTTTCTGGCATCAAAACTTTAAAATTATATTTATTTTAACATTTATAATACCAATTATTTGATTCTTTCTTTAATAAGGAAAATATTGCATCATTATTATATCATATATATTTATGCTATTTCAATGTCTAAAAATTAAAAATAAAATTCAATTATGTAGGAAATATTTTTATATTTATAATAAATACTCATAGTTGAAAATCCAACATACACAACCCTATGTAAAAATTGTTTTTCTAAAAGATATATTATTATGTCGTTTTTGTATTTATTTTAACTTAATTAACATAAATTGTCCCTATCACCTAAAAGTGGCTCGATGGAGTCCTTAAATCGACCCAAATATTTCCATAGTCGGACATGTATACACCAATATGGTCAGGACACATTTTAGGGTAATTTATTATCATTATAATATTATTTTGTAACCCTTATTTACTGGATTTACCCTTTATCCATGGTAAATAAAATATTTACCGAAGTAATTATTCAAAATGTCTAAAAATAAAAGTCTCATATTTACACAATTTGGAAATCCTGATTCCAAATATAGAATCCATTTTTCAAATTCAAAACACAGAAGGGGTGGAAATTAATTTAAAATTAATTACCCTTGTCAAAATAAAAAACGTGTTTTTAAGATATAATAACTATCAAAAGATTGATACTTGTTTATGTCCGATTTAATTTTAAATTATATCCTATGACCAAAATTATATTAAATGGTAAAAATATATTCTAAATATACTTTAAAACCACTCAAATTTATAATTTATCACTATTAATTATTTTGATTAAAAAAGCTATTTTTAATTAAAATTTATTAATTTTCACTATTCATCAAAATATAAAAGTTATCTGAAAAGTACCAAAATTTCACCCTAGGCTAAATTCGATATTCCGAATCCAAAAATTAATTCCATTTTGAGAGATAATATTTATAAAATTTCAAAAAGTAGGTCTTACTGTTCATAACAACTAGTTTGATTGGTTGTGGTGTGTGTTAGAACTCCAAGTTGCGTATAACAAACGCTACTGTATTATTCAATGAGAAGCGTACTGTGGAAGCTTAGGGCATTACATTCTCTCCTCCTTCAAATAATTTCATCCTCAAATTTTCTAGAATATTTCTGCATAAAAAGACTTGGTTGATTCTTCATCATAAGTTCCTCGGGTTCCCATGTTGCCTCTTCCATCTAGTGGTTTCTCCATAAAACATTTACCAGACAATTCGTCTGGTTTCTCAGCACTTGTTCTCTTGTATCAAGAATCCTGACAGGCTCTTTGCAATAAGACAGATCGGGTTCCAGTTCTAATTCTTCATAGGTGAGTAAATGCATTGGGTTAGTCATGTATTTCCTCAACAATGATACATGGAACACATCGTGAACTTTGGAGAGACTTGGCGGCATTGCCAAACAGTAAGATACAACCCCAATTCATTCTAGAATTTCAAATGGTCCGATGTACCTGGGATTCAGTTTACCTTTCCTATCGAAACGTATAACTCCCTTCCATGGATATAACTTCAAGAAAATATGATCTCATACCAGAAATTCCAAATCCATCCTTCAGTTTTCAGCAAAGCTCTTATGCCTACATTGAGCTTTTTTGATGTGGTTTTGGATTACCTCCACCTTCTCCATCGTTTCCTCTACCAGTTCTGGGCCTACATGTTTTCTTTCACCAACTTCATCCCAACAGGTTGGTGTGCGCCATCTCTTTCCATATAGCACTTCATATGGTGCCATCTGAATACTATAATGGAAGCTATTGTTATAGTAAAATTCTACCAGAGTTAAATATTCATCGCACATACCATGAAAGTCAAGTGAGAAATATCTCAACATGTCTTCTATGGTTTGAATAGTCCGTTATAATTGTCCATATGTTTGAGGGTGGTAGGAAGTTCTCAAATGAAGTTCAGTATCTAGGTCATTCTGAAGAAGTTTCTAGAATCTTGAAGTAAAATGGGGATCACGATCAGAAACAAATGATAGGGGTACTCCATGAAGTCCCACAACTTCATTAATATAAATTCTTGATAGAAGTTCAAGTGGTGGATCTTCTCTTATAGAAAGAAAATGTGTTGTCTTGGTAAGACGATCAGCAATAACCCATATTTCATCATTCCTTCTAGGATTATTTGGTAGCCCCATGACAAACTCTATCGTAATATTGTCCCATTTTCATTCCATTATTGGAAGAGGTTGCATGTCTCCTCCAGGATGTTTCCTTCCATCTTTCACTTGTTTAAAAACCATACATCTTGACACAATATCATCAATCACCCTCTTCATGTTGTCCCAAAAAAATGTTCTTTTAAATACTTATACATTTTGGTTCTCCCAGGGTGTATAGAGAAATTGGAACTATGATCATCGTCTAAAAATTATCTTTTTAAATCAGGTATATTGGGAACACAAAGCCTCTTCCTGAATTTCAAAATTCCTTCTTCATACACAAAGTCTCTCAATCTCCCATCATTCTCAGCTTTATTGTTCTTTTGAAATTCTCCACCATCGATCTGAGAACTCTTAATCCTTTCTATTAAAGATGGTTTGGCAACCATTTAAAAAAGCACTAATGTTTCACCTTCCATGGTTATTCCTAAGTCCATCTTCACTATATCCATGAAAATTGGATCCCTTTAAATTCTCATATTGTTCAAAACTCCATGATCTTTTCTGCTCAAATCATCTACCACCTTATTTTCCATTCCCGGGTGGTTGTGTATCGTGAAATTATAATCCTTGAGTAGTTCAAGTCATCTCCTTTGCCTCATGTTGAGTTCTATCTTTGAGAAAATATACTTCAAAATCTTGTGATCAGTATAAATATCAAATTTCTCACTAGAGAGATAATGTCTCCATATCTTCAAAGTAAAGATTATAGCAGCTAACTCAAAATCATGAGTAGGATAGTTCTTCTCATGAATTTTTAGTTGTCTTGATGAATAGGCAAGAACCCTATCATTTTGTATATGTACAAAACCTAGTCCTTTCATTGATGCATCACTATAATTAACGAACCCCTCATTCCCCGATGGTAGAGTCAATATAAAAACATTGACTAATATTCTATTCAGTTCTTCGAATCATTCTTCACACTATTTTGTCCAAACAAATTTAACCCCTTTACATGTGAGCTCCGTTAATGGGTTAGCCAATCATGCAAAATTCTGTACGAAATGTCGATAATAACCTTCTAAACCAATAAAACTGTGTACCTTAGTTATACTCGTCGGTGCTGGCCATTCTAGCATTGCCTTGGTCTTAGAAGGATCAACATAAATTCCATATAACCTTCTAAATCTCATGAAGCCATAATTCACACTTGGTAAACTTCCCATATAATTCATTTCTTCTCAGAGTCTTTAGGATAATGCGCAAGTTATTTTCATGATCTTAGTAGCTTTTAGAGTATACCAAGATATCATCAATAAATACCAATACAAAATCATCGAGATATTCATTGAAAAATCTGTTCGTTAAATCCATGAATACACAGGGTGAATTAGTCAGCCCAAAAGGCATTACTGTAAACTCGTAATGCCCGTACCTGGTTCAAAACGCTATCTTCCGAATGCCATCCTTCATCACACACAACTGATGGTTTCCAGATCGAAGGTCAATATTGGAAAAGTATTTAGCTTCATGTAGTTGGTCAAATAAATCATTAATGCGAGGTAGGGGATACTTGTTCTTTATTGTTATAGAATTGATCTCCCTGTAGTCGATACATAACCTCATAGATCCATATTTTTTTAACAAAAAGAACATGGGCTCCCCATGGAGAAACACTAGGTCGAATAAATCCCTTATTACTCAATTCCTCTAGTTGTTTCTTTAGTTCTACAAATTATACAGTGGCCATTCTATAAGGGGACTTCGATATAGGCCTTGATCTATGAATTAAATCAACGGAAAACTCAACTTCTCGTTCTGGAGGATGTCCAGGTAAATCATCCAGAAACACATCTACATATTCTTTTACAATAGCTACATCCTCTATTTGAACATTCCTTTCCTCAACCACAGTTATTTCATTCTCTTCCTCCCCGATAATTGAATTTAGTTGGGCTACTGGGGGTGGATCTAGATAAGAATTAGGTGGCGAAGATTCTTCTCTAAAGATAAGGTGTTCCTTATAATCATCATCAAGAATAGTAAACTCCTTTTTCTTCCAATAAATCATTGAATCATGGTCCAAATGAAAATCCATATTGAGGATTATATAAAATTCAAACATAGGTATGATGATGAGATCAACGGATAAAGAACATTTATGTGATCTAATGGGGACTGATTCACAAAATTTCGATGCAATGATACTTCCATTAGGAGTTTTAACTGAAATATCCCTTGTTAAATCAAATTGAAAATATCTAATTTTCTTAGAAAATTATGATGATATGAAACAATGTGATGATCCCAAATCAAATAATGCATTTTCTAAACTTGAGGAAACCATTAAATTACCTGCCACCACGTCTTTCAGGGCTTCAACCTCAGCAGTACTGATTACATAATCCTTTCCTTGATCCCTTGTCCTTTTCTGAGGTAATATACTTTGACGCTTAGGGCATTCATTTGCATAATGTCCCATATCCCTATAATTATAGCATTGAACATCGGTAGCATCTTTCTTTCTGTTACAATCACCAGCTAGATGGCCCTTCTATCCACATTTGTAGCACACTCCTTTTCCTTTTAGACAGTCACCAGGGTGCATCGTTCCGCAATTGCCACAGGGTGGAAATTCAATTCTTCCCTTCTTCCCTATTTCCTTATTTCCTTTACTAGAGTGCTCTACATATCTCTTCTTCTCTTTCTTTTATTTAAAGTCAAAAGACTTAGAGAATTCTTTTTCTGTCTTGATAGTACATGAGACAATATCTTCGTACGACGAGAAGGATTGTAACCATAATTCTCAAAGAAGAAATGGTTTTAACCCATCAAAGAAATGATCAATATTATTTTATTGGTTACATATATAATATCTAGCATAAATTTCTTACCTTGTAAAGTTAGCCTCTTACATTGCGACATTCTCATCCTCCTTTTGTCTCAGACTCAGAAATTGCCTTTCCATATCTTCTCGATGGTCTCGAGGAAAGTATTTTCCTAAGAACAGCTCTTTGAACTTCCTCCCTTCCATATCGGATACTTCATCATCTTCCTTCATGTTTTGTATCGGTGGCCACCATTGATCAGCATCTCCAGTGAGGTTATAGACTTCCATAACAACTTTTTCCCTTTCACTACTCCCCAAGGCATGGAATATTTTCTCTAAGGAATTTATCCATTGCTCAGCTACTATGGGATTTGTACACCCATTGAATGTCGGTGTTTTTTGCCTCATGAATCGATCTAACATTGATCCTTCACGCTGCAGATCAAGGTGTTCTATACGGGTAAGGTTATTATTCATAACCGGAGTGAGTTGTCCCTATATGGTGATAAGCTAATCAGCACCAGTTTCATCACTAGCTCAACTATAATTATCTTGAGTAGGAGGGAAGTCCCTACATGGAGTGCGTGCATTGATATGGTTTCTATTCCTTCCACTAGGCACCATTTCTAAACAATGAAATAAACTATATTAGTCTATGAATTGAAATATATAATTCCAAACTTCTAAAACACATAACATAAATTCAGCAGTTTATGGATATAATCCATAATCTTAAAAAATGTTTTCATTGACGATGTATATACTCATAACCCTTCATAATGGTTTTTAATGAAAATGCGAATTATCCTAATCTTATCACGCAGGAGTGTTGAAATCGAGAGTGCAGCAAGGCCCGTTGTCATGCACCAGTTCCCATTCGAGTCAAGCTCAAATAAGTGTTTTCAGGTTTTACCCCTAGGAACATCTGTTCCAGAACCACCTCTACCTACTCGTATCAAGACATGGATGTATTGCTCGGATAAATCAAAAAATCTTTACAATACCAAAATTCTAAGAAGTTATTCTATACTAATCCTAAATGTCTATCTTAGGGCTATGTTCTCTAATCAGAGTTTATCTAAATCTAGTTTCAAAGGTTTGTACTAAACTTTCTCTGATACCATATGTAATGCCCCGACCCCAATTACCCAGAGTCGGTGCATTATTATGTAAAATTGGCATGATTACAAGGAAATCATGTCTCTAAAGACCGATCGGTTTAGTATTATCAGAAACAAGATTCATACATATGATCCACTTTACATCTTGAAGAGAAATACAAAAATAATATTTTTCATTAGAAGCATCCAAGCCTCCTAGATTATGTATGCTGGTCACTCCTAGCTAACTTCCTCATATCCTGGGAAAATGAAACATAAGAAAGGGGTGAGCTCAAACGCTCAGTAAGGGTAAGTAATACATCAGAAAATGACATAAAAATTAAGCATGGTAAATAATTGAAAACCACATGCATTTGCCAATAATAAAATGAATAATTTTATGGAAGGATTATTATCTGAGTAAATAACTCCATAATAAAACATAATCATGGGTATTCTACTAGTATAATTACCACATGAACAATCAATATTATTTCCATAATGAGGGAATGTATAATGCCAGACATTCTGAAACATTTTCTCAAGGAATCAGCCAAGACGTTTAAAATTATTAAGGCCTCATCCAAAATAATAAATCAAATTGGGAAAGGGCCTCGGCCAATTCCACTTCTAGTTGTCTCATGAGACCTACCGATGCATCGAGGAGCTATAGCGGGCTCCACCAGTCACTTACTAAGTCAAATACATTCCTCATATGAAAAGGTTTAAACATATTATAATCATTCGTATTAAAACTAGCATACGAAATGTCAATACTTTAACAATAATCAATAAATGGTATAAAAATAGCACATCCATAATAAAACATATCACAAAAACTTCAATATAGTATGGATGTTTTGTATCATAATAAATCAACTTCAAATAAACTTAAAATCCATCAATGGATGTTGACATAGATGAAATCAAAAAAAAATTAGAGACATATCTCTTTATATTTTGAAATCAATTAAGAGTCACATAAAGAAAATATTTATTTTGAAAATAATATTATAATCTTGTAAGGGAATCTTCGACGATGTTATAACGGCGGAAAACAGCCACACCCACCGTATAAGTTAAAAAAAGACATTCGTACCTTAATTTTGTCGAAAAAGGTTAAAAAGGTCCTTGTTTGGAAAACGACGAAAATATTCCTTTATAAACTTCTTATAAAAATTAAAAAAAAGGTATACATGACTTTAACCCATATTCTGTAAAATAGTAAGAATGTTTTTAAATAAATTTTTAAGAAACATGGATGTGGATGATAAATAGGTCCCAATAGATAATTACGTATAAACAACCTCAGATAATGAAGAGATTTTAAAATAAACCATTACCATGTACATTTATTTGGATGATGGTAGGTTATCCTCCTGTATAATGGTGAAATAATTTTTATTTAATTATACAAAAATCATATATATTAATATGATATCATATATGATCTTTTAACATTGCTTTGTTAATAAAATATTAGTATTATCGTCGTTTGGGTGTTAACTTAGTCGTTTTATTTTATATAAGCTGTGTTTGTTATAGATATGTTGTATCATATTCATATACAGAATGATATTAAGTCTTTAAACAATATTTTTAACCATCAAATGAAAATCATTCTTGAATGGATACGATGGGGATGTCATCACGTTCGTGGAGATGGTAGTCCGTACGTACGCACAAGCAACAATATAATTTTTTGATATTAATATAATATATAATTGGATGGTATATCATATAGACATAAT
Organism: Viscum album; assembly: GCA_963277665.1. Taxonomy (NCBI): domain Eukaryota; kingdom Viridiplantae; phylum Streptophyta; class Magnoliopsida; order Santalales; family Viscaceae; genus Viscum; species Viscum album. The sequence goes on from OY728123.1 coordinate 1,414,353,329, forward strand.
CATTATCATTTTATATTTATTATTTACATGAATTATACATCATTATTATACCCATCTAAATAATAATATATTGAATAACAATTACACCACAACATGGAGACGGTAGGTCGTACGTACGCACATATGGTGACATGTCACTCAAGGGATGGATAGAATAATGAATTTGTTTCTTCCATAATTATAATAACATAAAAGTATATAGAATATACATGTGTTATTATTTTATAATGGAAATAACAAGGAACGAAGAATTTGAAGAACAACAGAACTTTAAAGAGGGTGGTGAAGGCGTTACCTCTTCTTCGGGTTCTTCCTTTTGATTTGATCAAAAGGGATCCTTAGGTTGGATTTCTGATCAAAATAATGCCTCTAGGATTAATTGAGGGAAGTTGAGAGAGTATTTGGGAAGGGGATGTCTGAACCAAATGGCTTTGAAGGTGTGAATTAATGAGAAGAGTTAGTGTCCTTTTATAAGAGTGGTGAGGGGCTCTTTAGGAAAAGCTAGAAATATTATTTTATAATAAATTCCTATTCAGCTCCAAATGGATCCAAAGTAGATTATTTAAATATTAATGTGGGTATAAGTCGAAAAATACTCAACCAATATATTTTAGACAGGTTTTGGTCATTATATTAACCTTATCGTTTATTTGAAACTGTTAGTTAATTAGATTGACATTTACCATGTCACTTTGTATTTTTATATTATATAGTTAATAAAAAGACCATATACATCCAAGATACCCCCAAGTAGTCCATTAATGATAGAAATATAATGATATAATTCTCTTGGCCGAACCTTAGATTTTTAGGAATTTAATATCAATTAATAATATAATATTTGTTTTAAAAACACTTTTATGTCAATTTTGACAATATTTAATAACAGATTTTTGATAAAGTCTTAACAAAATTATTACATAGAAAATAATTCATTTAATCAATTATAAAATGTAATATTAACCTATGAAATTTGTTTATCTTATCAAAACTTTCAAATTAAATTTATTTTATCATTTATAATACCAATTATTTGATTATTTCATTAATAAGGAAAATACTCCATCATTATTGTGTCAAATATATTTTTACTTTTTAAATGTCTAAAAATTATAAATATAATTCCATTATGTAGGAAATAATTTTATCTTTCTAATTAATATTTATAGTCAATATTCCAGAATATATAACTCTATGTAAAAAATTATTTTTCTAAAAGATATATTCTTTTGTCGTTTTTGTATTTATTTTAACTTAATTAATATAAAGTGTCCCTATCTCCTACAAGTGGCTCTATTGGGTCAAAAAATTAACCAAAAGATTCCCATGGTCATAAATGTAACCACCAATAAGATTAGGACACGTTTTAGGGTAATTTATTATCATTATAATATTATTTTTTAACCCTTATTTACCAGATTTACCCTTTATCCATGGTAAATAAAATATTAACGAAGTAATTATTCAAAATGTCTAAAAATAAAACATACCTATTTACACAATTTGGACATCCTAATTTAAAATATGGAATCCATTTTTCCAAATTCAAAACACAAAAGTGGCAGAAATTAATTTAAAATTAATTCCTGCTGTCAAAACAAAAAGCGTGTTTTTAAGATATAATAACTATCATAAGATTGAAACTTGTTTATGTCTGGTTCAACTGTGAAATTATGTCCAATGACCAACATTGTATTAAATGGTAAAAATATATTCTAAATATAATTTAAAACCACTCAAATTCATAATTTATCACTACTATTTATTTTTATTAAAAAATGTGTATTTAATTTAAATTTATTAATTTTCACTATTCATCATAATATAAAAGTTATCTAAAAAGAACCAAAATTTCACCAATAGCTAAATTCGATATTCCGAATCCAAAAATAAAGTCCATTTTGGGAGATAAAATTTATAAAATTTAAAAAATTAGGTATTACTATTCATAATGACTATTTTGATTGGTTATTGTGTGTGTTAGAACTCAAAGTTGCGTATAACACACGCTATTTTATTATTCAAGGAGAAGCATACTGTGGAAGTTTGTGGTGTTAAATCACCTTTCACTTCAATAGAAAATGTACAGGGTTGGGGTGTCACATAAGTAGATAAGTTTTTTGATCTAAAACCATGTTTTATGGGAATAAAATTGTTATTTTATATCTTTAAGAACATGAATAATGGAGTTTTCAAAAATGTGAAAATGAAAAAGTGAACATTGTAGGGATAACAATAGATGAAACTAAAGAAATTTATTTTTTAATATGACACACTAATTACATAATATTTTGAATTATGGAAGGAATATTGATTTATTAATGAATATTTTTTCTAAAATTAGATACTTATATAATGGTAATTCGTGAATAACATTAAAAATATAAATGTTATGAGAGATATTTTATTTCTAATTAAAGTTAAATCATTACATTGAACATCTAAATTTATTTATTATAGTATTTTTATAGATTTAGTAATAGATACTGACATATACGTAACGTTTATTTATGATTTATATGTCCCACATAAAGGTAGTAATAAAATCAAGATAATGCTTAAGGGTAACTTTGTAAAAGTGATGATTTTCTTGATTTATGTAATGAAAATTTATCCCTATGTAAAGATAATCCAATTCTTTATATGTTGGAAAATATAAGTATTAGTCTCCATAATGTTAATATATTTCCTTAGTCTCACTATAAATTGAAGTTAAATTATTTAAAGGTATGTAAACCATTTTATAAAGGTATACTATGATTTGAATTTCTCATGTGAGTGTATTCATGAGTGTCCACATATGTGATAAGGTTAATGACCTATTCATTAAAGGGTGTGGTACATAAGTGTATTCTTCAAGGGTTTTGAACTCAACATTATGCATTTTTTGGGATTCTCACATAAACACAATATTCATATAGATAATAGGACTCACATTCCATATATTTGATCTACACAATGGATAAATCAAATAAAAAATTGGGAAAAATTCCCATCTAAAATAGAGAAGATAACAGTTTGTACATGGAAAAGAGACCCCTATTTAATTTTAGAATATTATTTTATGTAATTAATGATATATATGTACTATAAATAATCAATTATGTCATAGTAAAATCTAGTTTCCACTATGAATCTTATTCTTACCCTGAAAAGGTGTGTGCATCTTATTTTATGTGCACTTACGATTGAGATATTTGTACACCATAGAGAAAAAGCTATGTCATAGAAGTGGTTCAATATAAATTCTTTGAGATTTATTCACTATGAATGTTGTAATAAACTTTAAGGGTTTTTTTAGATGAACCATGGTGGAAATGGGTTTGTTTTATTAGATGTATGTGAATAAAGAAGCGATATTTGAGGAGTTATAGTGATAACATATATATAAATATCTCATGAAATATTGGATGAATACTATGTATTAATGGGATTTAAATGTCTATTTGAAATTAAATCTCATTGAATTTAATTGAGAAATTAGTTTGGAATTAATTCACCGACTTTTCATAAATTGATATTACTATTGATGATCATGGGGTTTCTATAATTCAAATTTCAAACAATTATCTATAAAATGTTTAGATTAATATTCATGATGAATTCTGGAATTTAAATATAGTTTGAACTTGTCATTGATTAATTTTGTTAATTTAGATACCTCTTGAGAATAATTAAAGATAATTAGAGAGAAAATAAAGAGATTTTAATGATTTCAATGGTTCTTGATGGAGACACACCAAATAATCAAATGATATATTGATTCAGAACATTCAAGATATTAGAATAGTTTATAGGACTATATACCTTTTACATGTATTTATTTAGGACCTTAAAAAATATTCCTATGAATACATGATCATATAATCTAGTGGATGAATAATTTCATTTAATTGTTTGAAGAACATTCTATTGGTCAATTAACCCTCTAGAATTAAAGAAATATTTCTATTTATTTTTTGATGTAGAATAATACAATAGGACATTGTACTAACTAGGCTATGATTTTTTGTGGATGTAAAAACTTTTTTGATAATGAAGAAAAAATATTGGGGGTGTGGGGTTAACAAACATAATAATGTGTTAAGATTTTATATCATTAATTACTAATATTATCTGCCAGTCACTATATTATTAAAGGTGTACATGAGGGGAGATTGAGAGATAATATTTATTGGATTAATATCCTTAACATGTTCAAGAGGTTCAATTTGAAGGAATGAGTAATCATAAAACTAAACCATTAATTAACCCCCGTCTCGGTGGGTCATCCATCCTGGGGAACATTAATTTGTATTATAGAAGGTTACCACTAATGATCCAATAATATTTTTGGTAAACATATAATTATAATACAATAAATATTTTCGGTGTTACCACATTAAATTGGATAATTTATCACATTTGGAAGAATATGATGTTACCCTATGAATTAAGACAAGGTTTATAGTATGGGATATTCTATTAGAGTGGATTTTCAACCCATTTTTGATGATATTTTATTAAATAAAGATATTAATAGAAATATATAGTTATATGGAAATGCCAAAAATTTAATGTTTATGTCTCAATTATAAAAGGTCTCCTCAATGGCCATTGGTCTATATACTACAAATGGGATCCATTTCAAAATAATAAGTAGTAATGATGGTAATTTTAAGCTTAATAAATCCAAACTACAAGTTCTGGTTTGTATATTTGATGAAATAAAAATAAATAATGATGTAAAAATTTAATACTATTTTGGATGAGTAAATGAGATACAGAGAAACATTCGAGGATTTTTTGGGATGCTATATTACTCTATCAATGTAAAGATATTGATGAGGAATTTTCCATATCATTTAAAAAAAATCAGCCATGGAATAATGATATGATATTACTATTGCTGAAATACCTAGAAATATAATTGATTATGAGATGCGTAAAATTATATCATACAAATTAAATAAAAAAATTGAGATATAATTTGAAGAAATTTGGATATATAATGAAATAAGGATGAAGTGATTGATTAAATAGTTGATTTTGATAGTGATAAGGATTATAAAAACATCAATCTAATTAATTATCTCTTCTAAATAGTATTGAAAAAATATAAAATATAAGAAAAAAGGATAAGAAACTTCTAACCTGTTATAACTATTGTGACTCTGGTCATTTTTCATAATATTTTTCCTAGAGGAAAGTTGAATATTTTCAATTACAATCAGATGATAAGATAACTCACAATTATAATATTGTAAAGAAGAAGAAAAACCACATCATTAGTAATAAGAATAAATTAATGAGAAAAATTAACCATGGTCCTCTTCATTATTTAATGAAGTGGGTTTCAATACACATGTAATTAATAGAACTAATTCATCAAATAGTAATGATGATTGGGAAAAAGAAATGATCATGAGTTGGATTTTAATGAAATATTATAATTTGTAATTATATAGATATAATACCTTATTACTGAAAAGAAGAGGCCTAAGAATGTAAATAAAATGTTTAATAATAAGAAGGATGTGCCACATAAGAAGGAAATATCCTTTGTTAATGATATAATGTAATAAATATTAATGTATATATATCATGAAATGATGATATGTGATGTTGAAAAGAATATGATCGAATAAGTAAAATAGTAATTTGAGACACAATCTATATGATTATTAGATGACCATAGGATTATCTAAGAATTATAAGAACACAATAAATAACTGTAATTAATATATAATATTTCAATGATGTGATGATGACATTTCATATGAGGCATGTAAAATAATTTATTTTTAAATTTTCAACACAAATATATTTTATCTAATATTATATGTTACAAACACATCCTTAAACAATATTGGGCCACGAAAACTGAGATTTTGTTTTCTATCGTAAAGTATTAGATGGATATAGAATAATTATAAGAACACCATTGTATAGTTTTCTTTGTGTTGCAATGTGATAATAAAAAATAATTTATTTATTTCCTTAGATAAAATCTGGAAGAACTAATTTCTCAGTTTATAATAATATTGCAGATATATTGGATAAAAATACTATTCATGTTGGATAAAAATTTTCTTAACTGGATTTTGGAACGAACATAAGGGAAGATTCATTGATATTCTGGTGAAAATATCTCTAAAACAATAACATCTCATTATATAGAAACTATTACTATTTTAAAAATATCTTTCCAGGTAATATGTTTGTGATAGATGATTTTAGAAAAGCCAAAATGTTTAGGAATGAATGAAATGGATGATAGTGTATGTTTCATTTACTATAAAATGGATGAGCATACAAAAGAATTTTTTTTGTCTTACATAATGATTCTATGAATACATGTAATTATACAAAAAGGGTAGACATTTTTTTGGTTAAAACAATTAAAATTTGGTAAAATAATTATAAGAAGATGAAAAACACACTTAACATAATGTAAGAATAGGGTCTACATAGATTGAGGTGAAATTTGGTAATAATTTATTCAAAATTGGATATGTGATGATCGGGAAGGCTGTAATAGAATAAGGTATTATGTATAAATAGGTAGTTCATGGGAAGAAAAAACATATTCAAATTGATGAGAAACAAAATAGAAATAAAAAATTTATGCGCATGCCCCTACATTAACAATTGCATTTGATTGTCCATAAGATCTATAAAATTAGAATCTATCGATGTACACATATTGATATTGGGGATATGGTATTTCCAAGAAATTCAAGCGGGATTTTCCCCATGTAATGTTTACAATTTCTTCAAATGGTTAAATATGTACTACAGATTGATTCTTGGTGTACTATTATACATTCATTAAGGATTTGATGTTAATTTCAAAAATACGTCCTTGTATCTCCAAAATATTTTTTATATACTACCATTTTTTATGGAAATTGAATTCAGGTAGTATAATTTGTTGAATTCAAATACAAATGTTTATGACAAAGTCAGAATATGATTGTGATGATTGATGTGTTTATCTTAATTAATACTAATGAATATTATTTTATATTATAGTAACCACAACTACCTAATTTTATGTATTATTGGAATACTCCAGATAGATTATGAAAGAATTTATATAACATTGAGTATAATTTCTTACATAGGTTATGGTAAATTAGAAATTGCATTTACTATAAAAAGGTAATGAGATAACATTAAAGGATGTGTAAAGGTATTCAAATCCCTGAATTTCCTATATAAAAATTATTTCATTCTTTTTATAATAGTTGTAGTAGATTATTATAACTACAGAAATATCAAATGTGACTTACCCACCCTATTTATAGGTATTGAGATAATTCGTATCCAGCTTGAGGATAAAATGGATGTGTATGAACAGCTTCATAAACGTAACGATATGTTTGGGTTTTTTAAGGGTAATTTAACTGGTTAATATATGTATTTATATTCTAGGTAAGGTAATATAAATGATTTCTAATGGTATGTTATGTCCTTGTATACTGCCTAACGGTTTTTCAAACTATGTGATGGTAAGTGAAGAACTGAATAAAAGTAGGACAATATTTCCAATTCTCTTTTATCGGTAGTAGATAACTTCCTACACATGTGTAAGGTTAGTTCCCATGGGGAATAAAGATATTCCCAATTATGGTAATATTAGATTATATTGAACTCAAAATTCTATACACCATATGTATGATCACATGTGTAGAAAATTCTCATAGATATCCAGATGCCTACATTGTAGTATCACTCTTCATCACAGAGAGACTAAATATATCATTAGTGAATATTTCATTATAATATTGACATAAATAGGCTTCAAAAACCCTTTAGAGACACCATTGACACCATATATGATGTATTTATTGACTTTTGTTGATGGATTCATGGTAAAAAACTAGATAGATTGCCTAAAAAGAGACAATACACTATGGATCTTAGGACTAATTTACAACTGTGATTGTCCCATACTTTTTTGGCATACCATTTGAGTTAGGTATACATCATATAGAAGAAGATAACTCATAGTATCATGAGGTTCTAAAAATTTAGATAATTATACAACACAAAAGATTATCTACTCAACTTGAACATATATCGGTGATAAATTATTTTTTAAATGAATATTTATATAAGAATCACTATTATTTTATATGAGATATAAATTCGGTAATATGTTTCAAAATTTGATTTATTTGATACAACTACTCAAGAATACATGGTTTCTATAATTCAAATAATGAATTGTGACTATTATATATTGTGAAAATTACTCATGATGGTTTTTTAAATATAAATATTGGGTTCTTGTATCGAAGATGGATATTGAGAATAAGGGAAATATTTTTAAAATATCAAAATAAACTAATTGAAAATAAAGAAAGTGTGCTCAATATGAGATTTTGAAAAGGAGATAAAATTTTGTATTTTATGATTGAGAAATTAAGATATTTCATGAATTGAAAAGAGTATCAAACCCAGAAATGCTACAACACATAGTTGTTGAAGACCGTGAATAGTTTTATGTGTGAAAACCTAATCATATATACTTTTGGAGGAATATTATAAACCATATAGATGAATATTATTCAATTTTTGGATCATCCTTGAATATTTAAAAAAGTTATTGAGTGGTTTTTTGATGTGGAGGTTCATTGCGGGACTCTTTGTGGATCAAACTGAGATTTTCCATGAATGTAATAACCTATTTGATAGTAAGGAATCTATATAAGGGTGCCTAACCAATCCTCGATGAGTGGGTTTTATTCCAATCCTTTTAAATAATATATTTTACACACACTATTATTTCAATTTCCTAATTGGTGATATTAAGTGATAATATTCAGTGTGTTGAGTACATTAAAAAAAATTTAGTTGTAGATCATTAAAAAAATAATTTGGGAAAATAAATCATGGATTCCCCTAATATTAATGTTGTATATGTACTCAGGGTCTTAACATAAACAAATTAATGTTTTAATTTCCTAATTAAATTCATCAATAATAAAACAACCAAATATGTCTATATATTAAACATTTTAAATTATCATTCATTATAATATTTAAATAATCCATACATTTTTGTAATAAAAACATTAGCTTGTTTTATGATAAACCACGTGATTATTGTGTTCAATTTAAATTAATCATTTGATGATATATAACATTCCAAATCTAACAATATTTTTACAAATAAAATATTTACATTCAGGATTATAAAAATAATGATCCAGAATAAAATACACCATCAACAATGAATAAAAAACAATCCACTATATTTAGTTTATAAAATATATATTTTTTATGAAATTATTTATTTACTAAGATTAAAATTATGAAGATTCAAGGAAAATTATAATAATACCATTTTCATTTCACAATAATAATCATTCATTTTAATAAATTTATATTAACACCAACTAAAATTCATGGAACAATATATAAAATTTTAAATATATAAATGTGGATTGTGTATGTAAAAAAACAATGGAACACATTCACCCCACTATGATTTTTTTCTGTTTGGACAACCCTAACTAGTATTCATGACTATGAATCAAAATAAACTATTTTTCATTATTAGGGGAGGTGTCCCATATATTTCTATTCTTGATTAAATGGAATTCGTTATGTATGGTGATAAATATTACTTTTACCAAAAATTTCCAAAAACCTAACCCAACATATTGAGAGCAATATACACCTATCATCAAAAAAATTATTTAATTTAAAACCCATTGAATGATAATATGATGAAAAAATAATAATCAATGAATAAGTAATGGAATACAAAATTTACTAAGTATATATTTAATAGAACCTTGCACAATATAAGATATCAACAATATAACAATGAAAAAAATAATGTCTACTTCCCTAAAAAATTAAAAGGATTGAGAGAAGAGAAATACATTTCATATACAAATAGAAATAGCTACCCCCAAACGAAACAATGTTAAGAGACAAGTATAATATATTGTGAATAAATACATACATATATAAAAATGTTTCTTGATCCTTTCCTAGGTCTATACCCCTCATGAATTTTCAAATCAACTACTATAACCATTAAAAATGATTAACCTTGTGTCAAATCACATGGGGCACTAAAATTATATTTCCCAGATAGTCTCCCAGGTTTACACCACATTCAAATCCCTAATGATAATGTTTTTATCCCATCCACTACATACCTCAATAAAGAATAACTTAAAAAAAGATCTTGTATCTTTTCTACCAAATCTTATAAAAATTTATCATGACTCTCTCTCTCTAATGGTTACCTTCCATGGTCAGAAATTAATATTCAAGAAATTATGACCCTTGATGTTGATAAATTATTTTTGAATTTTATTTAATATATATTGATATATTTTCAGTAATAAGAAAACAAATAGTCTTCGTTAAAACCCATTGATTATGGAACAGATGTGGGGAATTAATACAAAATCAATGAGAGGCAAGGGTGAAATTATGAATACATTCTAATATGATTTCTTGGTAAATATAACATTTTCTGTTAAATTAATTGATAGATAAGAATTTTGATGACTTTTAGAAATATTTTTTTAGTATGATAGGATTTAATATATTTTAAATAAAGATCACTTTATTAGAAAACTTATATGATATATGAAAATGGAAATATATCTGTAGTATGATAGGATTTTATTTGAAGAAGAATGGGTCGGTTATCGTTTTTGAAAAAATAGTTTATTTTCATGTGGATTTATTGTGATTTTTGATGATTAAATAAATTATTACAATATATAGAGATAATATGTCAATGGAATATACATTTATTGTATGAGACATCAAGAATGAATGATTTAATTTAGTGGAAATTTTAAATTTATCTCGGAATAATATGATATCAAGTAATTATAATAATTAACTTTCAATCATCCAAAGTAATATTTTTATAAATTTAATGATAGTTATTTGTAGAATTATTTAGTCTGAACTCTAGTTGTTACTGTTGAATTTTATATATTAAAATATGTTTTTGTGATAAGAAGGATTATTAATTAATCTAATTATTTTTACATGGGAAATCATTATTTGTTTTGATTAATGTCAAAATATAATAGTAATAAATTTTTATAATTTTATGGAATTATGTGGTCTGTCAAAAGTTAATTTTGATTCTTTAGTCATGAAAAAATCATCAATAATACTCATTATTTGAATAAAAAATTTATATTGTGTTAAAAATTGTTTAAAGGATGAAATAATATTTCTCAAGTATAAAAATTTACTTATGATCATAGTCTATATGGAAAAGTAATTCCTAGTAACTATCAGTGGATTATAAAAAATGATATCATATTATATTCATTTCATGTGAAATGATGTTCTTTTTCACACCTCTTTAGTTTATAGTTTCCTAGTCATTGACATTATCACGATAATTCACTTTATTTTATTAAATATTATATATTGCACTCAATCATTATTAGAACATAAATGTTTCCTCAAATTCAATATTCTCAGTTACCAGTAATGGTGTCCTATTTGGTCACCAATTATGTGTTATTCGAGATTACCCTCGTATTTCCCTTTCTTTATTCTCAAAATTTTGGTTTATTATCAATTTTTAGAATATGTGATTTCAATAAATTATCTTTTACATTTCAATAACCTAATAACCAAGATCCTGTTCAAATTATAATGAAGAAATTTATTAATGGGTGATAATGTGATATCCTAAGATTCTAACTGAAATTCAATGATCAATAGAGTTAAATATACACAACATAGAGGTTAAATGAAGTATAAAATATTATTATTATAATAAAAAAAATATCCTATTAGTTTATTTGGTTTGTATGTATATGATTAAATATATTATTAAATATATAAATACCCTAATAAAAAATATATTTATTAATTCAAAAGAAATGTGAACTCAAATTTTTGTAAAGTAATATTAAATTTTTAAAAATATGTTTTCTTAAAAACATGCATTGTTTCATTTTATTATTGAATAATATAATTGGTTTCAAAAAAATTTAGTAATTATATGTGATAAACATATTATCTTTATTTAAATAAAACAATTAAATTTTTATAAGAGTTACCTTTTGAGAACTTTCTGAAAAGAGAGTGTTTCTATTTAATAGATGAAAATAATGATTTTCATTGAAAAAAATATTTTTATTGGATGATTTTAAAATAATTAATATTTTTTAAAATATGGTAAAATGTTAATATTTATATTATATTTAGAATTTTATTAATAAGTTAAATTGAACTATTTTTATGATTGAATTTTGTATAAAAAAAATTCTATTTTTAAAAAGTGCTTTATCCTTCAGTTAATTTATTCCGAGTATAGTATTTTATCATTTAAAAAATGATTCCATAATTGGAAATATTATTTTTTTAATTCATTAAATAGGACACATTTATTTTTAGTCATTTTGATTAGTAACCATTTTAAAATGTTGTCACCATTGTGCGGGTAAATAAATAAGTTAAGCTTAAAATTAAAATTATAAGGACTAAAAATAGAATAAAATTTTCATTGATCCTATTAAATGATTGGAGTTATTCAATTTTCACCCATATTATGAAAACATTTAAAAGTGGTTCTATATATCTACAATTTTTACAATTAAAATACTTTTCAAAAAGATAAGGTCAAAAACGAAACATTCAATATCTTAATATCAAATATATTATGTCATTCAAGTAAAAAAACATTCTTTTATTTATAACTGACCGTTTTATAGTTTAATAAAAATATTATTTTGGATTTCTTTTAAAAAAATTGATAGTTGAAATAACTACCTCAAATGCTCATGGAACACTAGAACAATGCTTGTTTAAGGAGTTAAATAATATAATAAGTGGTTTTAAAAACATAAAGAGTATTATTGTTTTGGTATTTCAAAAATTAAAATGACTATTCATGATACATAAAACACATTAGAAATTTTAAACTAGTTCATATTTCAATTAATTCATTTTCTTTTTTTAAAATTCATGTTTGATAAATAGTGTCAAAAATCATCTAAATATTATTTTTTACATATATATTTTATTAAAATATTTAATATTTAGAAACAAAACATTCATAATTTAAAAAAGGATGATAAAAGTTTTAAAATATCCTAGATTTTTCAATTATGAGCCTATTTTTACATCATAAGTAAAATAATTACCCTATAATATTGAAAATCCATTACAATAGTTAAGTTTAAAAATTTTAACTAACAGGTTAAATAAATATATTATAAAAATATATAAAAACTATAAACATTTTATTAAGTAATTATATTTATACAATATCATCTTTTTAATGGAATTACTATTGTATTGGAACCATTTTATAATAGTTTTGAAGATAATATATTATAATATTTCACATCTTTCAAAAATTAAAAATACTGATTTTATCTAAAAACCAATAATTTATTATATTGTTTAAAATTCATGAAAATGCTCTAATTGGATAGTTTAATGGTATTTAATATTTCATACCTACTATCTTCCATTTATGGGTCACTTTTCCATTAACAAAAAATATATTGACCCTTTTAGGGTCAAAAACATTAATACCGCAGTAATAGGAAAAAGTAATAATATAGGATTAATACAAATAGATAATAGTGAAAAAATAACCTAAAAATATCCAATTTTTTTTATGATTACATGATTTAATCTCAATTTCATTTATATTATAATTATTTTCATTAATATTCATCAAAATATGAATAATAATTTATATTAGTTTAATAATTTAAAAAATTCCATGAGTACTCCTCACATTATTTATAAAAGAGGACCTTTTATCATTGATTAATCATACTATATAATCACTAAATATCATCCAATGAATTCCCAAATCATGTAATTTAAATCATCCCCACATTTTAGTGTTCTTTTTTTATGTATAATACCCATCATATATGGATTTAGGTGCAATGCTAAGGAGGTTATATAATAAATAGATATATCCTTTAACTAAATTATTTTGTTTTATTTCTTCTTAAACCACCATAAAATATTCTTCAAAGTAGATAATATAAGAACATCATAATATAAAATTTAATAAGTTGTTAAAATATTAATATACTAACCAAAATCCATGCCTTTCTTCTATCAAATGTGAAATGAGATCATCCTTCATATGTATAGAGTACCACTATCTCATGAACCAACATAAATAATTTTTCGATCTCCCCTTATCACGACGGGTAAAACTGATGGATTTCATGTAAATATATGATAATAATGATAAAAATAAAATTATTTAAAAAAATTAATTTATTTTCTTTCATATTCTTCCTCTAAAAAATGATAACATTATTTCTGCTTATGGGTGGACTAACACCTCTAGAGAGTTATTTGATTCATTTTACATAACCATAACACATAGAAGAAATTATAACTTTATTTTTTAAATTTATATTATATATTTTTTAATAATTATAATTTAAAGATAAAACATCACATACCTTCTTTCAATCATGATCATTAAAATGTGGAAACAGTACTCATGGGTGCATAAGATATAATGGCTATATGATTATAATGTAGTTAATTTTTTATAACCATTTTTCATGGTTAGTTTTAAATTTATAATTGATGAATATACATTATAATTCATTACATTTAATAATCTTTAATATGTGTAAATATTCAAATCAAGGATCATATTCAACCTATAGAAGTTATTTTGGAGATTTTATTTGAATATTATCTGAAGGTTCGACAAGAATTTAATTGATAATTTTATTTAATATAAAAAAGAAATATTTAATAAATGATTAATAAAAATTAGAATGTTATTATATTACAAAATAATTAACATATGTTTATTATTCCAAAACATAAATTATTTATGTGATGATTTGGACTCAATATAATGCCCTTCTTTACCCAAAACATCATTCCACATGTTTTATTTATTTATTTCTAAATATTTTTAAACCATATACATATTAATTAAAATTATATTATTTATAAATATATATATAAATTAATTATGTTTCGTTTAATTTTATGATTCTATTGAATTTTATTTGAAAGCTTTCTAGAGTAATTTTTTATTGTGATTTATAAGGAACTATTGGTCTTTCTTAGAAAATTACCGAATAAATTTTATATTTTTATTTATATGTCTCCAAAAAAATTTCCCACAACTATAAATTACATTTAATGTTTGGACTCCCTTAATATATTTATTGTTATTTTCATTAAAAATCATATTTACCTTTGTTTTGTGAATTTTCATTTAGATAATGGGTCTTTAATAAAAAAAGATTATTTTAATATTTGAAAGGGTGTTGTATACCGTACCAAAATATTTTTTCATGGGTTAACTGATTAAAATTTGGGAGAATAAATTTTTTTAATCATGATATGGTACATTATCGTTATATATAATGAACCGGTGAACCATATATATCATCTATGATGGGTGATGTCTATTATAAAACTCTAATCCATTATGTAATGTTCATGGTCTTCAAAGGTGAGAAGGAGGGAGTTTAATAGTGAGGATTCTCCTATGGATTTTACTTTAATCTTGTTAATTATCACATTACATAAACATTTATATAGAATATGATATTGTATGTTCCTAAAATGTCTGTCTATTTTTTGTCTTTGGTTTTTAATGTTTATCTGTGAGAAAAAAATTTCTTTTTAATATCGACATGATTTATTTCATACTCTAATGGAATGTAATGGTAATGATAATATTTTATGATTTTTTATCTTATTCAATAATGTAACATATTTCCAAACTTTTATGTACCTTAATAATAATTTTGTTCTTATAAAATGTTTGAAAATATTTTCCAGAGGTTTTAATGGTGGTTAAAGATTTATAGGGATTCAAGATGAATGTTATAATGATTTGTAAGAAAAAGAAAAAAATACATTTTTAAATGTTTTGTACCATAATAAAAATGGATACTATATATAGGTATAAAAATTTTAATATTATAAAGTATCTTGTTTTGAACAGGGTTAAAATATGAGGGTTTACACAAATTTTTTTGGTTTATCTATGGGTCTATTTTTAAACCGAGCTCCGAATTTTTATTTAGAGAGTTGGAACACCTAATGTTGTCATTTTTTCTGACATGCATAATTACAAAATAATTTCAGATGGTGTCCCATTGAGTCTCAAAAGCATTGTATCCAGAAAAGTCCACTTAAATGAATCTACACAGGCAGTGCACACTTGTGGTAAAACAAGTGTTGTTTAATTTTTTTAATAAATTATTTATTTTAACTAAATAAAATTATATGATAGATTGTGATTAATTAAAAAAAGGATTTAATAATATTAATAATGAAGTTATTATTATTATTGCCGTTTTTAATTTATAAATGATAAATAATTAATGAAATGATTGTTGACAAAATTAATGTGGGGTTTGGGGTTTATCAAAGAACCATTTTAATTAAATAAACAGTTTCACAATTATTAAAAGAGTATTAATTATTAAATGGTGTAATGTTATAATAATAATAATGTGTTTATTATTATGGTGTCATAAATTATTTTAATGCTTTTAGATTTTAATTTCACGTTAAAGGAGTGTTTCATTTATATGAATTTAATGTCGATTTTGGGATTCTCAAATAAATCATTAATTAAATGAGGAGTTTCATATTTAATGACTTTTTGTAATTAAATAGAGGTATTTGGTTTATCAAGGGTTTCAAATTTAACAATAATGAGATTATTATTAATTTATTTTTATGAATGTAATAATTTTTATTAGTATGGAAATTAAATTTGGGGTTATCGGTTGGTGTTTTTTATCATATTAATGATATTGTAAAACAATGGGCGTTTGGGTTTTAAATAAATGAAATTTGGAATAATAATAATGATGATGTTATTATTATTTCTTTTTTTATTTAGTTAAAAAATTGTTAAATGAATTTAATGATCAATAGAGAGTTTCATATTTAATTATGAAACATCTAGTATGAGAATAAAAAATGAAGAAGCATTTTTAATTAAATGGGTAGTTTTTTACTTATAATATAAGTGTATAGTGTGTGTAATAATAATAATAATAAAATGAGTACTATTATTTTAATTAAAACATTCTATTAAATGGATTAATTTAATGGAAAAAAGAAAATAAAAAGGGGAGGCGCAACCTGTAGGTGGAGAGACCCGCCATGTTTCTCCTCCTCCTTGTGTGATGTAGAAGCATCTTCCGACCTCCTCCTCTGCACGACCATCCTCCCTGGGACCTCCAATAGTGGGAAACCCCAAGGAGACCCTCCCAACAATAGCGTGACACCCAGGTGGAGCTCTTGTAGTAGGCGACTCCCATGGCATGACCCCTTTCTAAGTAGTACCTAGAGATGCACCAGCCCCTCTCTCGAACACCACTTTGATCACAATAATTCCTCTCATACTATTCATGGATCATGTATACCTCATCAAGGTGAGTCCATATGTATAAAACTCGTGTTTTGCATCAGCCATCTGACTCCTCTCCCTCACCTTGTTTTCTTGGCTAAAACAATAACTTTTGGGTTTAATATGATCATTGTGTTCCAATATTTATAGGATATATGAATGTTGAATCATGACCCATAAGTCCATAGTACGGTATATGCCACCAAGGGTGAGGTAGATGGTCTCAAATTGTTTTACTACCGTTTGTTCAGGTATTCTTCTAAACTACTTGTTTTGTTTTGCACTAGTTATATTAAGGCCTGGTTATTTTTTTATGACATCCTGGTATCATGTTAGAGGGGTGTTGTTTTTTACTACATTGACTCAGGGTACCAAAATAATATATTTAATTTTTTTATCAATGTAGACAACGCACACATATAAATACATATATATATATATATAATGGTGTTTGTGAATGTGAATTCAGACTAGTTGTGGACTGGTTGGTGCCAAGTACATTAAAGCATTGCAGAAAAAATGGTGCCACCCCAAGGTAGGGTTCCAAATCATTATCTCTTTATTTAAGAATGCCTATTATATTTTTTAGTTTAATTAAGAAAGTGAGTTTCCTTGATTGTGGAACTGCTACATTTAATTGAAATACTTATCAAAGATAAACTACTTGTTAGTGGTAATTTCATATCTTCTTTGATGTGGTTTGGCTTTTCATATTTCTTCTTACTGGTATTGATATATGATTTTTCAATGCATTACACTTTTGTTTTTATTAAATGATTTCTCCCACATGAGATAAATGAAGACATGAACAAGTGTTGATTTTAAGCTTGTTTTTGTAATTTTTTTAAAGTGATATGATTAAAATTTTAAAATATTTTCATGGGGTATAATGGTTAATAGGGTAATTAATTGTATATTTAATTATCAAGTCACGAGTTGGAAGAAAATTGTGTCTTTTATTATTTATTTAGAATATTGAATATTTGAAATGTTCTGAATATAAATTGGAAAATGGTAATAATTAAGGGATGTATTAATTATTAAATGTAAAATGGTAAATTGTTAATAAATTAATGACTCACTAATGTTATATTAGTTAATTAATTAATTACTGAATTAATTTGTTTTAATGTAATAAAATAATATTGTGAAATGTTTTTTTTATGATTATTGGCCAAGGGAACATTTTTATTTTTTCTTTTTTTTCATTCCGTGTGTTTTCTTAGATGGTGTTGTTTAAAAATATGATATGTTTTGTGAGATAGTTACTAAATTTCTGGGAATTTTTCATCATGTTTTGAGATTATTATGATGTACATGTAAATATGTTAATGTATGTGATAAATCATTGCTCTAGTGGACGAGATCAGACATGTTAAAGAATTTGGATAATTAAATGTTGATTTAATTAATTATTTGGATTGCTAAGAATAAATTAATTGTTAATTAATTAATAACTATAGAGATGTTGAATGGTTAATAAATTGTTGACTTATTTGATTGACGATTTATATTGTTGAATTAATTAATGGATTGGATTAATTAATTTATGAATTAATTAATGGATGGTTTTGAGCTGTTAGACGTGGACTTTAAACCAATGATAATATATATGTATGATCGATATGTGGGTTGTCAGACAGGGACTGATGATCTAAATACACACGAGGTGCTAGACATGGAATTAGACACCTAGATTGCATGCAAATATACTTTTATGGGACATGGGCTGATGCTCCAAATACCCACGGGTTGTGAGATAAGTATTGACGCTCCAAATACTCACGATGGTGCACGACATGATGTTATACTCCCATTTATTGAAATTGGATTTTTCTTCCAATTGATCATACATTAAATGAATTAATTAGTTTATGTAAAATGTTTTTTCATTTTGATTTTGGAATTGAATATGAGAAAGGGTTCGAACTTATCAATAAATTTTTTGAATCATAGTTAGTGGTTGAACCCGGGAGTGAATCACTAATTTTATTGGATGGACTTGGATAAATTATATGAATGATTAAATTGAATATCTTATGACTTCTTATCCAATCCAAATAACAATATTTGATTTGTTCTTTTCTTTGTGTACATAGATGGTCTTTAGAGTCATCTGTGATGAGTGACTTATACAAGTGATTTCAGGCTTAGGCTGAATCAGGAGACTTTCATGATTTAATGAGTTTTGAATAATTGAAAAAATAAAATTATTGATTAATGATTTTTGAGTAATCATGACAAATGTATAATGCAGGATCAGACACCAGCTAAGGGATGATGTAGTTACATGGTTGTATAGTTACTTTGTATTGCATAATTTATTTATGCATGCTTTCGCACAGTTTAAATTTTTTTATTAAATTTCTGGATTTGGTGTAGACATCGATGGTATCGACCTGCTGAGATTTATATCTCACACCCTACTCTAGCCGCCATTACACTGAGGTACCTGATTAGATTCTATTTGGTTTCAGGATTAGGATGTTTTCACATACTTTGGAGATATGAGCAGAGGACCAAGCAAAATCTTCGGATGATCGAGGAGATCACCCTTAGAGCATTGAGTCATTTTTTTATTTTCGTATTAGAATGTAAATCATGATGTTTTGTCCACTTTTTCCATTTTTTATCATTAAAATGACATTCATGCATCTGGTGTATAACTTGTGTTGTCCAGTTTATTATTACAAGATTTATAAAATCTAACTTCCGCAACTTTATCATTTAGCAGACTACTTACAATATTTTTTTTTCCATTGTCTATTATTGAACTCTGATATGAGGGTATAGTCTCCCCATTGACTATCCATAGACCCTCGCTGCAAGACGGAAGACTCTAGAATACGGGGAGACATGCTTGAGGTCATGTGGTGACCGGTCTGGCCACCGGTTCAGGGTTGAGCTGGGTCGGAATGTTATAAAGTGGTATCAAAGAGTTATTTTCATTTTTTATTTCCATTTTGTTTGGTAGATATTAGACTAAGAATGTTTCAGCGATTTCATTAATACCCATGCATGAGACTGATCACCCCATTTATGGGAAATGACCAAGTAGCCAGGGATGGGAATTGATGTGTGTAGTATTTGAGGTTACACATGATATGATTTCACATTGAGTGACTGGTGTATTTTCCACTACTTATTAATTTAGAGAATTTTGAAAAAATTGTCATCACCAGATAGGGTAAGGAAGATTTATACATGAATCATCTTAGGAACATAGAGATTCACATCCCATGAATGTAACATTCCATGTCATTTCAATACTAGGATGCCTACTAATTTGGATTGGGTACCTTGTGTGAAATGGATTATTTTGATTTTATTTAGCATGCCTCTGTAAGTAGCATGTTTTAGTGATAGATTTAACATGCATGAGTGATCATATTCCATAATACCTCAGTTATTAGAATGTTTTGTTGTTGGGGCATTATTCTGTGTAATAGCATGCTATTTTGTTACTACTCATGATAAATATTTGGAGAATTTTTTATGTGTGAATTGTCTGTTACAGTTTAAATGTTAAATGAATTTTGATTGTTATAAATAGGTGCCAAATTCCCATGATAAGGTGTATGGGAGCCTTATCAATTGGTAGATGGACACCCATGTTTTTGAATCTTGTATAATAATATTATGTTTAAAAATGTTTTTAAATGTAAAACTACTGAGTTTTGATTGAAATGAGCTATTGTTGGGTAGCTTCCTAAACAACCCAGATTGAATAAATTTGACCAGCATAGGTCGCCATATTGGTAAAATGAATTTAAATGAAAATAGTTTCCTCATTATATATTTAAAACACTAAATGTGAAATACTAAAAGAGGATGTATGATATAACATATCTGTATTGCATGTGGGGAATTGATTGAAAATCTATGTGACTTTTTTTGAAAAATTACTTCTATGTTTGTTGAAATTCATTAAAATGTTTAATGGTTGAAGTGAATTACTTAAAATGGATAAAATGAAAATGGGGCATTTTAACCATGAGATTTTGGGTTTTCATGACCATTTGATAGGGTCGACATATATGTTTCATTAGGGGCTATCCTGTGGTAGGTAGTAACCTTCGAATGTTCTAGGTCGTTAATGACAGTTTTCCCACTTCTTGGGATGACTTCTTGGTACTCGGGTGTTATGGAACACTAATAGGATTATGCTGTGGATTTTATGATCAATGTTTGACATGGTTATTGTGGTTCATGATACGTCACACGCATGCGTTATTTGTTCTCAAATAGCACGCCAGTGAGTGGCTGATCATTTTTTTGACGTCATGGAAAATAAAAAGGTGGGTAGTGTCGCATCGATTTCGGTAAATTTGTCGGCAGGTGATGATGATAATTTTGAATATATTTATCCAATAGATGTTTGACTGATCTTTTTAGTGACCTTGGATTTATCTTAGTGCAATTTTTGGAATACTATGAACATGTCCCCTATCTTGACCTCATTAGGGAAACACTAAGGTAGTGTTGGTCTTACACCGGGATATAGTTTAAATTTTGTTGGTTTTGATGAGTGGTTGCTATCTGGGAAGTATGTAGGATGCATAGTTTCTTTGGGATACTGTTTTTGTGATGTTGGGGAATGATTTTTTTATACCCTTTCAATGGGTTGACTTGGAAATATCACCAGAGCTTGGGTAAGGACTTCATTATGATTGCATATGGTTTTTGA
Organism: Viscum album; assembly: GCA_963277665.1. Classification (NCBI taxonomy): domain Eukaryota; kingdom Viridiplantae; phylum Streptophyta; class Magnoliopsida; order Santalales; family Viscaceae; genus Viscum; species Viscum album. Next base: position 1,414,375,384 of record OY728123.1, read on the forward strand.
GTAGTTTTAAAGGCATGTCATCAGATAAAGTGTGAATGTGGGTTTTAGTCCGTGACGTCTTTCTTGGGAAGCATGTGCAACCTGTTCTGTTTGTTGATTGAGATTCAACCATTTTCATTGATGAGTTCCCTGTAATAGACTCATATATAAGCTATGTATTAATGATTAAGCTATAATGTGAGATTTGTATCTGGTTTCAAAGTCTTAAACATTAGGCTTTTTATGGTTAAAATGTTTATTTGGAGTTGGGAACACAACATCTCATTTTTAACAAGATTATGTGACCTTAATAGGTTTCTTGTTTTAGTAGTGGTTCCTAATGGACCATCGTGGATGAGACATTTCTATGGTAGGTATATTTTAAAGTCTCATGTTTTTTAAACTAGTAAAAATAAGAGGGGGTTCTATTTTTTTAGTTTATCTAGGGTCATTTTGTAATCAAAGCTCTGGAATTTTATTCTGATTGCTGTAACACCTAAAGTTGTAAATTTAATAATTTAATAATTACTATATAATTTTATCAGGTGTCCCGACGAGTCTCATGATCACCATATCTGGAAAAGACAAATTATATGGATCTGTACGGGCATCGCACGGTTGCGTCCCATCCCGTGTATTTTACTTTGATTATAAAAATATTTAGTTTAATTAAATATGTTTATAGGAGATATTATTATTGAATAAAATAAAGTTTTAATAATAATAATAATGATGAATTTATTATTATTATCATTGGGGCTTATTAATTAAATGAATGATATAAAATTAATTAAATGACGGTTGAAAAAAATAATGTGGATTTGGGGTTTATTGAAGAACCATTTTATTTAAATAAATAGGTTCAAAATTATTAAAGGATCATTTATTATTAAATGGATGAATGTTCTAATAATAATAATCTTATTATTATTATTATACTGTCATAAATTATTTTTATGTTTTGAAATATTAATTTCACGTTAAAGGAGTGTATCATTTTTGAGAATTTAATGTTGCTTTTGAGCTTTTCAAAGAAAATTTTAATTGCCTGAGGGAATTCTGATTCAATAAAGAGTTTTAATTAAATTGAGGTGTTGGTTTTATCAATGTTTTCAAAAATAATAATAATGAGATTAATATTATTATAGTTTTGTGAATGTAATTTTTTTTATTATTATAGAAATTAAATTAGGGGTTATGAGTTAGAGGTTTTTATAATATTAATAATTTTTACTAAATTGGGGGTTTGAGTTTTAACTAAGTGAATGTTGAAATAATAATAATGATGATGTTATTATTATTATTTTGGTTATTTAGTGAAATAATTGTTAAATTAATTTAATGATCAATAGAGTGTTTCATATTTAATTATGAAATGTTTATTAAGAGAATAATAAATGATGAAGCGTTTTTTATTATATGGTGAGTTTTTCACTATTTTGAGAAGTGTTCAGCGTGTATAATAATAATAATAAATTGAGTATTATTATTTTAATTGTTTTATTCAATTAAAAGGATTAATTTGATGGGAAAATGAAAATAAAAGGGGAGGCACGACCTACAGGTGGCGTGAACCCTCATGTTTCTCATCCTCCATACACGATCCAAAAGCATCTTCTGACCTCCTCCTCCACACGAACATCCTCCTCAAATCCTCCTGTAGTGCGCAACCCCCAGGCATCCCTCCCTTCAGCAGTGTGACACCCGGGATGAGCTACTATAGTGTGTGACCCCCTCCGGGCAGTACCTAGAGGCGCACCAACCCCATCTCCTAGAATTCACTTTTCATGTGACGATTCCTCTCGGACTCTTCACAAATCTTGTCTGCCTCCCCAAGGTGAGTCTGTTTGCATATAAATCATGTTTTTCATCGATCATTTAACTCCTCTATCTCACATTGTTTGCTCGAACTAAACCATAAGATTCTAGTTTAATCTCATCATTGTGTTCCTCTACTTTTTGGTTATGCGAATGTTGACTCGGGACCCATTGGTCTATAATCCAGCATCTACAGCCAAGGTCAAGGCGGATGGTCTCGAATTGTTTTACCACCATTGGTTCTGGAAAATTTCTAATCCCAATGTTTGGTTTTTCACCAATTATATTAAGGCTTGATTTTTATGACTTCTTGGTACCAAGATAGAGGTGTGTTGTTCCTTACTACTTTGATTCTGTTTACTGATTTAATATATTGTATTTTTGTTTATAAATGTAGACAACGCACGCACACACACACACACACACACACACATATATATATATATATAAAGTTGTGAGTGCATGTGACTGCAAACCATTAGTGGACTCATCGGCACCAAGAACATTAAAACATTGTGGGAGAAAAATGGTGCCACCCCAAGGTAGGGTTACAAATAATTATCTCTTTATTTAAGAACGCTTGTTTGCTTCTTTAAATAAATTGATAATGTGAGGTTCCTTGATTATGGAACATTGATGTTTTATTCAAATAGAGATTAATGATAAACTTCTTGTTGGTGGTAATGTCATATCATGCTTGCTCTGGTTTGGAATTTCATATTTCTTGTTACTGGTATTGACATATGATTTGTCGATGAATTACACATTTTTTTGTTATTAAATGATGTCTCCCACTTGAGATAAATGAGGACTTGAATATGTTTTGATTATAAGAATGTTTTTTATAATTTGGTTAAATAGATATGATTAAACAGTAAAATTATTTGAATGGGGTAGAATGGGTAATAAGGTATTTAATTATAGAATTAATTATCATGACCTGAGTTGGAATAAAAATGTGGCTTTTACTGTAACGCCCTGACCACAGTTACCCAAAGCCGGTGCATAATTTTAATACATTGGCATGATTACAAGGAATTAATCCCATTAGTACTGATCAATTTAGTAGTCTTGGAAAATTAATTACATACATGAACGTTACATTACATTATAAAATGAAAGGCAACAACAAAATTGTCTCCATTGACCACAATAATATCCATTAGACTATTCCTGTAGGTTAGACATAATATACTTCTTTGCATCCTGGGATAAATAAAACATAGAAATAGGTGAGCTCAGAAGCTTAGTATGGATAAAAATATAGTGGAAACATTCATAAATAAGCATAAACATTTAAGGAAATTTATAAGACTAAAAGATAAGCCTTTTAAACAAAAACTTCAACATAATATGGAAAATATGAATCAAATAATGTCATTACATATTCACATGGATATTATGTTAGTCGAATAATCACATGAAATATAAAATAGCCAATTTAAAAATGATGGAATGCATAATGCTAGAATTCATTACCACATAGTCAAAGACTTTTGAGAAGAATACGAATAAGATTTTGTCAAGGCCTTGTGCCAAGACACTTTTTTGTCACTTAAGACCTACTGATGCATCGAGGATCTATAGTAGGCTCCAACCATCACATACTAATTCCATTGTATTCCCTATATGAAAAGGATTAAACCTAACATAAACATTCATATGAAAACAACCATATGAAATGTCAATACTTTATCTATAAACCATTATAAAAGCAGGTCTAGGATACGGACAAAGCCCACCCCTTACAAAAAAATTAAAAAACTGAACAAGTGGTAGTGCAAGGTGGTTTACAAAGGCGAGAATAGAGCATACCATGCGCTTCCAAATCAACAAGATGTGAGCAAAATTCCGGGATGACAAAGGACCATCGTGAGGAGACCTCCACGGCCTCCTTATTGGATAGAGCATCAGCAACCTGGTTTGCTTCTCTATAAACATGGCTGACCTCCAGTTGAAGACCCTCAAGGAGACGCAGGCATGCAGTCCATGATTGGAGAATCCTCCAATGAACATCACTAGACCTTTCCCGCAGAATGTGCACCGCTGTAATTGAGTCAGATTATACCCATAAGTGCCTCAAATCTTGGCAGACAACATAGTTGACATCTTTAATCATGGCCCTAATTCATCTTCAAGTGCAGAACCAATTCCGATATAATGGTAGAAGTATCCCTTAACGAAGCCCCGATGGTTACAGAACACCCCACCAAACCCAAAAGGTCCTGGTGTACCAGATGATGCACCATCAAAATTCAGTTTCAACCATGATGAAATGGGAGGAATCCATCTAATCGATTTCAACATCAAAGTCTTCTTGACCCTACCAGACACCCCAAGCATTTTCAGCATTATGAGATCAGAAATATCATTATTCATTGTACCTGTTTGTATCATGGAAGCAGCTTGCACTTCCCTGTAAACAATAGTCATACCAGCCTTCAAAGAAGGCCTATAGTTTTCAAAAATGACCTGATTCCGCGCTCTCCAAATCTGAGCAAAACCTGCCGCAATAGCAGTGAGAAGAAGTGAAAAAACCTGCTCACTTTGACCAGATTTAGTGACCGAGTTCATGAAATCATCAAGACTGTTCAACGATAATGGATTCCCAAAGACATCTTGAAAATGTTCCCAAAATCTGCAAGATAAATTGCAATCAAAGAAAAGATGTTGAGTTGTTTCTTCAGCCTGGGTGCACAAATAGCAGCAAGAGGCTATATGCATTCCCGTTCACTACAGAAGATGTTGCACAGGATTCCTGCCTTTCCAAATCCTCCATATTATCATGTAATTTGAAAGAAGAATGAAAGGTTTTTTAAAATTCTTCAACCACAAGGGATAAGTCACGTTTTTGCCACATAATTGTCTATAATACTCCCTTGAAGTGAGCCTGCCACAGGTGCTGGGTGTCCAGATCAAAGTGTCAACGTCCATGAAGGTATAACACTGCATACCCATCCTATTATGATCTGGAAGATAATTCCAAAGGTCCTTGTCTCGTTTCATTTCAGCAATTGAGATATCCTTCAGTTGTGGAGGGATCTCCATGCATTCAATGATGGGCCTGTCCAGCCACTTCGTAGTCCAAAAGTTAAGGCCGGATGCATTGGAAACCAACCAGGAGGAGCAGTACATGATTCCACTATAAGCATGTTTAATGGAAGGCCATATGGAGGAAGATACATATGCTGAGTCCCCATTATGCAGCTTTGATATGAATCTATGAGCAAGAAAGTCCAGGGAATCATCATTAGAAGTCAACAAGTTCCAGGTGAATTTACATATAAGAGTATCGTTGAACCCTTTCAGGTCCTTAACACCCATTCCCTCCATTTCTATGGGTTTGATGCAATCTTTATAGGCAACAGTGATGTGTTTCTTCTCATGTATGCACCCGGACCATATGAAGTTCGAGATTAAATGTTAATGTACCTTGATAAGGGAACGAGGCCACCGATAAACAGAGAAGGCATATACAAACATTGAAGTGATAACCGAGTTCACAAGACAAATTCTTCATGCATGAGAGATTGATTTCCCTTTCCAGGTAGACAGTTGATTAATAATTCTAGAGTATATCGATTGAAGATATAATATATTCACCCTTCCCCAAAAAAGCGGTACTCCAAGGTACAGAAAAGGAAGGGAACTTCTCCTAACTCCAAGCCGCTTGGCAATTCTGTTCCGTTTGGAGACAATCATTCCATTCCCAAATAAAACGAAGGATTTATTCCAGCTTACCACTTGCCCAGTGACATCCTCATAGTGATCAAAGATTTTATGAATGCATGATATTGTACATCTATTGGCCTGTCCAAAAAGAAGAATATCATCAACATACAAGAGGTACGAGTGAGTGAAGACATCCCTTCCAACCTTGATTCTCTTATAAAGACCAACCTGCACCATATCATTGAATAAAACACTCAAATAATCATCAACCAGAGCGAAGAGAAGTCCATATAAGGGGTCCCCATGTTTGACTCCCCTAGAGCATTGGAAATAACCCATGGGCAATCCATTAATGATAATAGAAAGTCTCACATTATGAAGAATCGTCTTGACAAGTATGATGAAGAATTTATAAAACCCATCAATACAATATTAATGTTTTGTATCATATAAGTCTTTAGGATCGAAAGAATAACTTAGATTCTAAATATACAAGAGGGGTCAATTTTATAATTTAAAAATTCATTTAAAACCTTTAAATTTTGTTATAGACTAATGGAAAACTATGTTTAACAATGTTAAACAAGGTAAATTCATAATACCTCTTAGTTCTACAAACATGCTAGATTTCAGAAATATGGTTCTAGAAATGAAACTTAAGAGAAGTTTACAAGGACAAATATTCAACCTTAAAATGAATAGAATATTACTAATTATATTATAAATGTATGAGAATATATAAGATATTAATACTTTACTTAATAATAAAATTGTAGCAAAAAACAAGCTTGAAACCATACAAGTAACAAGTATGAAATATTTTAACCCATAGAGTAGGGTATCCCACAAACATTGATAAAGGTCCCTTGATTTATACTTTCAAGAATGTATGTCTTACCCACACTAGGGTAAGCCCTCGATAGAAATAAAGGAGCCTGTCTGGCTATCCCTACAAGCCATCGAACATCAAGGTTGTCAGCACCTCTGTATTCCGTATAAAAGAAGTCCCTTTACCTTAAGTTAGTCGAAACATCTATTTTCTTATACACGGATGCCCTCGATTGTACACTGCAACAGTCAGAGTCGCAGGAGGCATGCTGAATAAGATGTTCAATATGAAAAAATCCTGAGAGTCTCTCCCTATAAATAACTTCAGAAACATGTAATCTCTAGATTAATCAACATCTGTTTTGAGCTCGTTCAAATGATCTCCTATTTATAGGAACATATTAAATGGTCTTCTCCTTCCTCCAATAGTCATATATTTTCTTGAATATTGGACGGACCTGTACACGTGTCACTCAAACACCGGTTAGTTAGAAACAAAATGCACGACATCATTTTATATCTATAACAAGGGTACGTAAAATATGGTTTCTCAACCAAATACATTTTTTAGAGTCTAAGAATATTATGTTTGTATTCTAGGTAAATAAACATTTGGATTCTAAAATAAAAACATTTAGATTATATAATATATGAATATTTGAATTCAACTTTTCATGGAATTTGAATCAGAATTCTATAGACATCGGAGTTTGAATTATATAGAATTTGGAGTCTTCATTATATAGAATTAGAATTCTGAATTCTAAGGAATTCAGATTTTGAATTATAAGGACTATGGAATCTAAATTTCAGAGATTTTGATGTCTGAATTTTAGAGAATTTAGAATCATATTTTCAATGAATTTGGAGTCCAAATTTCAGAGACTACAGAATCTGAATTTCAGATAATTCAGAGTCTAAATTAAATATAATTCAAAATATAAATTTCAGTGGATTCTGCTTCTGAATTTCATAGAATTCAGGGTCTAAATTTCAGAGAATTCAGATTCTAGATTCTATATAATTCAAGGCATTAATTTCAGATAATTTAGAGTTTGAGTTTTAGACAATTCAGACTCTGAATTTCCGAGAATACAGAGTCTAAATTTCGGAGAATTCGGAGTATGAATTTCAGAGAATTCAGAATCTGAATTTCAGATAATTCTGAGGAATTCAGAATCTGAATTCAGAACCTGAAAATAGAATAATCAATCTCTGAGTAATTATATGTTTTCTAGGTTATAGAAAAGAAACAAAATTATACAATTAATAAATAAATTGGTATAGGAAAATAATCATGAACAACCAAAATAAGGATAAAGTGAAAATTTCCATGGGGAAGGAAAATTTTCCTTCTTAAGATAAAACATTAGTGAAATAAGATTTTCCTTGTGATAGATATTTTGTGATTTTCAAACCATAAAGGAATGTAAAATTCATTAGGAAACCTTATTTACTTAATAATTTCCACCTTTTTAGAAAGCACAAACATCATTACTAAAAAGAATTTAAGGACATAGAAATTTTATGGACATGAAAATAAAAACATATCTTCCATTACATAAAGATCAATGTGAATATTTCTGACTCCCCTTTAGGCTTTATAATCATTATGTATCATATTCTTGATTTATTGAATGATATTTTTTATTTTCTTGTATTCAAAAAAACATCATTGATAAGAAAATTCGTCGAGATGAACTCCCCCATACTTATAGAATTATCTTCTTTATTTTGAATTCTATTACCAATTTCATTCTACCCCTTTGTTATTTTCAAAAATCAATAGAGGAAATGGACTGAAAATATTGGTAACTGAAACATTAATACTTAACAACAAAAAGTTTGAAGAACAAGAAAATTTTCATTTTTATTGAAATATTTTGTACAATCACTAAAATACATCAAAAAATAGGAAGGAAAAAAATTATCCATCATTCTCCTTCAGCATTGAATTCTGCACAATGGTTTTTTGGTTCTTGAGCTCCTTGTGATCCTATTATTCTCGCATAAGAAATTGATACTGAAATTTAATTTTCTTCTCTAAGGCTTGAATTTTCACTTCTTCATCCTTAGGAAAATTTTCCTTAGATTTCAACAGTTCTTCTTTCTTAACAATCTTCACTTCAATCTCTATTCTATGAAATCATTACCTCTTCCAATTCCTGGACATATAGTTAAGTGTTCAATTCAGATCTATAACTTCTTGATTCTGAGTAGTTTGTTCTAGTGTTTAATTTTCCTCACAACTAGTTGTAAGATCCTTGATCTTCAAAAATTAGGTATCAAATGCATCCATGAAGTTTTAATGAAATTCATCAAAGATTCTCATTTCTTCGATTGCATTCTCTGACCAACTTGTTTTCTTCAGGAATGATCGTTTATGATCCTCATAACTGATGAGTAATGTCTTGAAATCTTCCTCTAGTGCAACACATTATCCATCACAATGAAAACTGAATCTGACTTCTGATTTATCGTATGATGAAGCATCTGGCATCTTGAATCTATGTCTGGGAATAGAGGAATAGTACTAACTAGCTTCATCAATGATTGAACAACAAAATCGTGTCCAAGAGAAGATGATTCTGACACTGAATGTTTGGTTGGTGAGGATTATTTTTCTATTTCCTAAACTTTTCGCTTTGATGAAGCACCAAAAAATTTATTCTTCACCAAAGATTTTTTAGGTGTATCTACTACGACCTGGTTTCCCTTGTCAGTTCTCGGAATGATGTCTTATTCTTTGAGACATTCATGATCACTATCAGATAGAAGAACAATCTTATCTTCCTCAACTTCTTCTTTCTATACATCAGACACAAGATTTTTTGGATGAATGAAATCATGATTAATGCATTCATTATCTATAGAATTATTTTCCTCTCCATCGCCTTTCTCATCATTTACTGGTGAAGCGTGTTTTTAGGATTCGACATGGGATGTTCAGATATATAATATCATAGATGGACATTCCTTCTTGTGGTATTTATCAACTTGTTTTATGATGTCTTCTGAATCACCACTTCCTTCTTATTCTTATTATTCTTCTAATTAAAAGTCTTCAACTATTTATTCTTCATGATGTGATTCCGGAATCACTACTTTATTTCATGGAGTCTCCGTTAATGGTTCTATCAAAAATGATTCTAGTGCTGGAATTTTCTCATATTCTTTCTTAGCAGCCTTAAGATGAGACTGAATGATTTTAGCTTCCAAAAACTTCTTCCTCTGCTTATTTTCTTTTTCTTCCTTTTCAATATTATAACCAGCATTTATTCTTAAATATTTTTCTTCAGCAGGGTCAAAGACAAACATAGTCTCCCCTTCCATGGAGTTTTTTATCCACTCTCCGCTTGACCACTACTTCATCAGGACAAACTTTTTTCTTATTGGAATCGGTGGTGCTGACTGACTTTCCATGGCCACAAGGGTATTTCTTTTCTCTTTTGGTTCCTCATACTTTCTATTCCTTCCACTTTTCTTAGAGGTTTTAGCCACTTCCATATTTTTTGAAAAAGATTTTAAATCTTCTTTAGAACAAACATAATATTTTCCACATTCACTGGAAAAAACAATTTTCATTCTCTTTAGGGTGTCATCACTCAGCAACATCACTTTGTAATTTCTCATCTTGGAACTGCATGTAATTTTAAATGACTGAAGGAAAAGAACAATAATTATTGAATGGATTTCTGAATAAATAACGATTTTAGATTTCATATTTTAATTCTTGACTTTCTCAATCGCAACCAGGATATAATTAACCAAGTATTCTTCGGTAGGTTCACCAAGAAATCCAATTTATAGATATCACTCTTTTCAAAGTATCCTGATCCACATTCCTTGGAATTATAAAGCATCGAACAAATAATTCAAGAATCTTAAAATTCACAGAGAGATGAATGATATTCAAATTCCTTAATCCTTTCAAGTCAAGGCACTCTATTTCCTTTTCCTTATCAAATGATCTAGATTCATTAGGTAATTTGTGAGTACAGAACAATAATTCCCCTTCACAAGGAATACCAATAAGACTGGCTTCCTTGATGTATGAAAGATAATAGGTCTTCCCATAACACTTGAATGTAATCTTATATTTCCCACCATTATTGAAAAAGATAAATGTTTAATAAAACACTACCATCAACTCTGGATACACCGGATCCTGTGCCTTCGGTTTTGAAATACAAAAGCTATCCCAGCCATTTAATTTAATATTCTTAGAGATGATAGGATCATACTTATAAGAAAACATTGGATTGACCACAATATTTCTGTATATCTTCAACTCTGAAATTTTATTAACAGTTGACATTTATTTCTAGGAGAACCTCTAGTAGAAATCTGGAACTAAGGAATCCTTGGATATTTGGAATGCACATAAAATATAGAGGCAGAGCCTCATCACCCATAAAATATGAAAAAACGATGTGGGAAAATAATCGGGGGGGATTTATACAGGTGATTTAGTATATGGTTCAACATCTATTGTTGATCCAATGGTTGAAAAAACTTCTGATCAAATCTGTCAGTTGAGATGAAAATAGAAGAAGAAATTTGTTAGGTTCCGAAATTTTGAGTTTTTTAAGAAAAAAATTCAGACGTAAGAAAACAAAATGAATCCAAATAAATTAAAACAAAAAGAAAATACCTACAAGTAAAATATGATTATGGAAATTTTAAGAAGAAAACATACTGTGGATCCGATGCTTTTTTCGGGGCACACGCATTCGTCTGTGGGGAGGACGCGCTGCTTTTTTCCCCGCATTCCTGCTTTCCAAAGGCGGGCGGCATCCGTTCCTTGTTCAGGGACGTCTGCTCCTTGATCGAAACCGGGATGATGGGATGTCGGTTCTTCGTTCCGTGGATTCCTCCTCGGATCTCATCACCTAGTCTGGGTCTCCCTCATAGATTTAAGACGGGTTCGTGAAGCCCATTCTCGGTGCCATATCTACATGGACGCCAGTTAATTACGCTACTTCCGTCGAGACACTCCAAGGGGTCTTTTCGGGGCAGCAACCTTCGGTGAGGAGAATGGTCACGTTGGGGCGTCGTCGGCATGTATGTATTTGGTCCCTCATCGTAGGGCTTCTCGAGGGTGCAGAAGCCCGAGGCATCCCACATCGAACGTGGGGAATGTGTACCGTCTGAGGTTTTCCTCAGCTTCCCATGTTTAACACGGGGTATGTCGCGATTTTAAAGTCTTGCGGAGACGGATCGGGTTGAAGGACCCCTAGGGGGAACACCGATTTTGGGACCAGCATGTGGGCGGCTTCTCAAATGCCATGGAGTGGGATGGGGTGGCATGATCTCACCGGGATGTGGCGGCCCGGGTAAGGATCATGATGGGGGGTGGAGTGAGACATGGGGCTTACGTTCTGAGACGGCCCAAGAGACGGGATACAGTTTAATGTCATGCGGGATGAGATATAGTTTAACGTCATGCGGGATGGGATGTTTGGGGCTTACGCTCTGAGGCGGCTGAAGGTGGTCAGGGAACCGGCATGGAGAGGTCGGGATGACTGGGTGGTGGGCATGAACCTCGTGGAGGCTTCCTACGTACCGTGCGTTAGCACGGATCAAAGTCCACGTAGTTCGCTGGGATTGGGCTTACGCTATGGGGCGGCCCATAGGAGGATGTCATTGTCGATGCGCACTCTAAGCCCACGTGAGTTATTCTCGGTGTGAGAAACAAGAGGCAGTAGGGACCAGATGATCACGTCGCGAAGGGTGTGTCTGTGAGAAGCGGAATGAGGCTTATGTGTTGAGCGGACCAAAGGGGAAATAGGGGCTTACGCGTGGTTAGCGGCCCTTGGTGTCGAGACTTACTCCAGGGTGGAGGCCCGTGGTGTGACAAAGCGCAGTGGGAAAAGCACCCCACTGGCCTTGGCAGGGGTTAGTACGGAGATGCATGGGTGCAGTCATCTGCAAGAAAGGCTATGGGGATTACGCTCTGAGGCAGCCCTTCCCCCGCGGACAAACGCCGCTCCGACAAGGAGGATCTCATTCCATGGGAGGAAGAGTCCATTTCTTTGGAGACGAGTGGGTGTAAAAAATGTCCGAGCTGGGGGGACCCTGCGTGCGAAGCACGGGGTCGGACCACAGTTTAACGTCTTGTGTTAAGGAAGAGGTGCTTAGCAGTTTAACATCCTGCAGCTTAGATGAGTTGGGTTCACTCCACACCCCAAGGGCTTACATGCCCGACGCCCTATACCCCTTGTGGGAGGGAAGGCATCGACAATGCCATAAGGAAGGGGGGCCGCCAGGCAAACCACCGGGGGGGGGAACGTTAGAGTGGTTATGCGAAGAAGCAATAGCTGTTAGCGTGCCTATGCAGAGAAGCATGAGGCAATGTAACGCAATAGGAAACACGGCCCATGGGACCTTGAGGTTACTTCGCACGAGCCTGGAAGGCCGTACGGGAAAACAACACATGGCGCGCAAGCCCGGCAGGGGAGACATCAGGTGCCGGTGCAGGTGGTAGCCAAGGGGTGTCAAGGTGAGGGGTCCTGGGCTTTGCGTGCAAAAGGGAAGGCTTGCACGAAAAACACTGGGATGGCGCGCAATTGGAGAAAGGAAATTTTGCACGAAGAGGGAACTACACGCAGGGTTTTTCACGCACAGTAGGGTATTGCGCGCATGAGACACGAATTGCACGCAAGGCTGGAACCCTAGGGAGGGGGAAAATTCACTGAAGCCGGTGGAGTTGCGCGCAAAGGCGAACTCCAGGGAAAGTTTGCGCGAAATGAGGGGTTTCCTAGAAGTCATCTTGCGCGAGGGGGGAGCCGAATTGCGCACACGGGAGTAACTTCGGATTCCACAACCCCCAAAACGTTCGGGGTCACCTTCTATTTATAGGCGACCTCCAGCGCGGAATCTGGGCGGCGCGCAAAATTCTTCACGTCGAGCGCAGCCGGCGCGCAAAAAATTGCCGCGTAGAACCGGGGCGTGCAATTATTGTGCGCCTCATCAGCTCAATTTCATGAAACCCGATGATTTGACGTGTGCAGAACAATTTTTCGCACAGATCCTCCTTTATTTTGCGCACCACATCTCGGGCCTCCGGATCGGGCCTCTGATTGCGAATATGACTTCGCTTCGTCATTTCGAAACATCCTCCACGAGTTACGGTCTTTTTTCGGCGTCAACAAATGCCCCCCCCCCTTGGAATTGGATCGGTGAGAGGTCGCAACGATTGGATTCCAAGGGAAACGCCGAAACACCAAAATGCAAAGTCCCATGATCAAGTTGCGCACAACATTCGGACGGGGCGCGCAAAACCTACGGACGCGCACAGAATCCTCTTTCCGCGTGGCACGGAACCCTGGACTCGCCTATGAAAAGGGCCTCTAGGTCCCAAATCCATACTTCCTCCTTTTCCACGCGATAATCTCATCGCTCTCATACGCGAAATCGCTTCCGCGGCTGCGAGTAATAATGCTCTGGCAGCGCTGAATTCCTTCCGAAATTTGGTCGTGATTTCGCGCATGTTCGGGATTTTCCACACTTCGTGTGACGATTGCACGCTCATCTCCAAGAGTTTGCGCAACTCATTCAGATTTCGCGCAGAACTCTCCGATTCTGAGCCCTGTATCCTGATTTCTCCCAACTCCCGAATGATTCGAGATGGCTGCAAAGCGAGTTGATGAGGGGGAAGCCGCTGCCCGTAGGACAGAAATGGAGTCTAACGAGGAGGTTTATGGCGACAAGGTGATTTTCTTAAAAAATATGGCCTTCTTAAATCTGCTGACTCCGGCCCAGAAGACATATCCCTTGTCGAACAACCTTCCGCACTGGAATTTTGGCAACCTAGAGGATGTGCCACTGCCTGGCTTCGAAGTGGACACGCCACGGTCTTGGGTGACTCGGGAGGCCGAACTTCCTCGCTACAACATCACCAACAATGAACATACTGCCAGGGAAACTAGACATATGGATATATATGTCCTGAACCCAAGGACTAGGACCATTATCGGGGACGAGCCAGTGGCAGAGGATTCTCCGGCCCTCTACGCGAGCACGTTCCGTAAGAGCATCACATATGACACGAAGGGCTGGCTGAAGGATTGGGACCTGCGGTCCGGGGGAAACTTCACCAGCGAATGGGCATGTGCATTCTGGGTTCGCCATACCAATGACCAGTTCGGGGACGAACTGCGGTATATCGGTCTGTTCGAGGCGGTATGGACATCGATGTTCCACTTCCACCGCCAGCCTGAACTCAGACCGGAGCTATTCACCCAGTGGTCTCCTGACACCAAAACATTCCATCTTCATCATGGGGAAGTCGGTATCAGTCTCTGGGACGTTCACTACATCGGAGGCATCCCATTGGAGGGTTACCAATACGACGACTTTGTTCCTCCAAAGAACAGATGGGGAGACAGGTCGCGGACGCCTATGCTGACGTGGCACCTACTGCAGCTGGCCAAAGAGAGGATGGGGGTCAAGGACTTCATGAAGGACATCGCCTACAAGGGCTGGTACATCCTGTTCCTTGAGAAGGATCCGGTCGTTAAGATGCCAGGATGGGGAAAACGGTGCCCAACCACGGCTCAGAGGAGCAAGGATGGGTCATATTGGAGGACCCTGGAGGCGGGGCAATACCAATCATGGGGCTACCGCATCATCAAGGCCCGAGACCCGAACGTCCGGTATGTCGGTTTCCTTTCCGCCTTCTTGAGCGGGTGGCTCCTGCCAGTACGGGACGCGAGGATGGGCGTCCGTCCAACAACTTTGGTGATGGCGTGCTCCATGGTCGCCAACAAACGGTTCAACATGGGCGTCCCCGTACTGGCCAAGCTGTATACCATCCTGGGGCGCATCTCACGAGGGGGTCGCCTCGAAGAGTATGTGGTCTCTTTCAGATCTTCCATGGCTGGGTGGCGGCTCATCTCGGCGGGTATACTTTCCCGAACGTTGTCCGTCCTCCGGACAACGGTCTGCGACCGTCCTTGCTAAACATCGAAGGGGTGGCGCTGATGACGCTCAATGAGGAGGGCATGAGGATCCGCATTGGCAACAATGCCAACTTCAACTTCAGTCCATTCCCCACCCCAGTCGGCCAGCTGGTGGACAATGGGTGAGGCTCTCTAGAACAGCAGGAATACTTCCAGAGCATTCGGGGCAGGGTGCTCGTGGCTCAGATCGACGGGAAGGTGATCTGCGAGCCTTACGTGCCATCCCAGTTCTCCAGGAAGTTCGGGTGCCTCCAACAATTGCTAAAGAAGGTATTCACGGCTGTCTGGAAGGAGAAGAATCCATGTGTCCTACGCCGGATGTGGTTGATGTTTTCGGCTATGGTGACGTCGTTACTCTTCCTCCCACGGGGGTCGATGCCGGCCTAGCAACCAAATACGCCAAACACTAGACCATTGCTTACCCTGAGGGGCTATTGCAGAAGCGCGTCCGGCCACTCGAGGTTACTCGCGTGGAAGCCGGGCGACGGGAAAGAAGGCACGGTGCCGTCAGAAGGGGGGAACCAAGGACGCGTTAGGCAGCGAGGCATGCGCAGGCCGGGACCTCAGCAGCGGGAACATCACATGGTGCTGCCACGTCCTCGTTACCCGCAGGGGGGTCACATGAGGTGGCCAGGGAACTACCCGGGAAGAATATAAGATATCTGCTCGATCCTTCCCAAGACGCAATTTTCCCGACACTGTGGTCAGCCTGGATGACCCTGCAGCAGTCGCTGAGCATTGAAACCATCAGACAGAAGATAATGCAAAATGGGATCCAACTGTCAAAGGACGGGCTCGTTCGAATTAACGACAGGGTAAACTTCCATCGGTGGCATGCTTATCTGACAGACATGGATGAATACGCACACCAACGTGGGCGGTGTGTGGATCCAGCTTTCCTAGTGAAAGTGATGCTTGGCTAGGAGCATGATCCGGAAGCGATGCCACCGGGTGAAGGCGACAGTGACGAGGAGCCAGAGGGGGAGGAGGAAACCATAGAGGACGAAGGAGAGGGAGAAGACGAAGAAGAGGAGCCCGAAGCTGAGGGGTCGCAAGCGGCAACCTAGCAAGGGAGTCTCCGAGAGAGCGGCGCGATTGCAGACTCTAATCTTGACATAACCAAGATTCTCGAGGTTTGTCTCTGTCTTCATTCATTTCCCTCATTCATCCATTCTCCTTTCCAACTTCTAACTCACTTCCCCATCCTACTCAGGAGCAGTTGAGCATTGGACGGGCTTCCCCACCAGAGGAGGGAGGAGAGGAACAAGTGGGACATGATGGGGATCTGACACCCATCATTGAATTAACAAGCGCGGAGGGGTCTCCCCTTACGGCGGCTCCTACAACGGCCGAAACACTGGGGACCGACGCTCTGGATTCTTGTAGGTCCCACGCTTCACTCCTGGTGCTTTGTGGAAAAATATCCCATCTGACCAGAGTATTCCACGTGCAGTAATCTCAACACTAGAGGCACGTCAGGCTACGGAGCCCGGGCCGTCCACGAGTGGACCAGCGGCGGACATACCACCTTGTTCGGAACACGATCTCTACACTGAGTCTGCCTGTACAATTGATGAATAGGGGGAGGCAGACATCAGTGACGCTATTCCTGAGACGAGGTTGGATGCTGGAGGAGGCATCATTGCTACTGGGGTGAGAGAAGAAGGTCGCCCGGACGTCCAGGATTCTATTCCTCACGAAGGCGTCCCTGTGGCAGATCCTACTGCCGATCTGCTGGCGGCCTTCCCCATATATCGACCCGCTGACCCTGAGGAGATTGATGAATCAGACTCAGAGGTATCCAAGGAGAGACGGATGACACGACGCAAAGGGTGGAAGTGTATCCAGTGCTTCCTCAGGCAACCCCAGTCGGATTGGCTGAGGTGGATGGGATCACTTCAGACCTGGCTGCGCTTCCTGTGCGCCGGAGGGGATGACGCTCAACTTCTTCATCTAACGGTCCGTGATTACGTGGCCGGGAAGATACGCGAGAGCAGCTGGCGCACCGACATTTCCCATTTCCGAGAAGGATCAGCGAGCGCTCAAGCACTGCTGAGGGCGGAGCAAGAAGTCTGGCACCTCAAATGGCATGCGGAAGATAAGGAGGCCTTCATCGCAACACGCTCTGAGCTCGTGGAGCAACTGACGGCCCAGCTGGCTGATTCGCAGGAACAACTGGTGGATGCAAGTTACCAGATAACCGTACTTCAATCCAAGCGGGCGCAGGCACAAGATAGGGCTGGGGAGCTGTGCACTATGGTGGCTGATGAGGAGAGAGTCTTCAAAGAGAGAGAAGTGTTCCTGGAGGCTACCAGCCAAAGGGTAGCAGAGCTGGAAAGATTGCTTCAGCACGCTGATCCCTAAAGGCTTTTTTTCCCATCTCATGAACTTTCTGCTTATACTGCTCATCATCTCAAATTAATACATGGACAAATCCATTAATTTGTACCCTTGGTTTAATGCTCCCAACCATAGTTCTAAAACAAATAACAACTCGTCCCTAGGCTCCCATGGGTCGTGCCCAACGCAAGAAGCAGAAGATGCTCGTACCATCATTTCGTTCAATTGTGGGGCATTGACCAAGCTTCAGGCGTCCAAAAATGGGCATGTACTTCTGAGGAGACCCCGGGCTGATTGATGTTTCGACTCCTCAATGTGCTCTAAAACACGAGCGGGGTGATGTTGGGGGCATTTAAATCGATCCGAACACAGGGGGATAGAGAGGAAGGGTGAATCACACTGCCCAAATTCGGAACCCAATGGGGCGCAACCATGGAGAATAACTGTCAACTGTGGCGAAAACATAGCACCAGTATGACATTCGCCTAGAATGGGGACAATAAATGAAGACTGACCACTGACCATGTTTGCAACATAGGGCCTGACTCAAATATCATCGGTCAGTTTTCTGGAACATTCGCCAAGGACAATAGGCGGACCATAGGTCTATCATCCTTACTTTTAGGGGGTCCCGTCAAACATGACCAGTCCTCCAGAACATTGGACCAGGACAGTAGGCGGACCATAGGTCGAGCATCCATACTGTTAGGGGGTCCCGTCAAACATGACCAGTCCTTCGGAACGTTGGCCCAGGACAGTAGGAAGACCATAGGTCGAGCATCCATACTGTTAGGGGGTCCCGTCAAACATGAAAGGAAATGAGGATCCGAATAAGGGGGATGCAAAGCGTGGAAGGTGGAGTGGTGGTTTGTTCGAACAGAGTCCAACACTGCCAAAATTGCACCTCCATGGAGAAGGCGCATTAGGCATACATAATGACCTGATCACGGGTTGTCCCAATTTCCATGTAGGACCTCTTTGGAGAGAGAACTGTCACTTCCCATTATTACCATGGGGCATCCCGGACCTGCTCGGGGTAGATGTCCCGATTACACCATTTCCCATGAATTCAGGTCGAGGGGCCGATAAGAAGGAAGGACGGGGTTCAGTAATCCATGGGGCTGGACCCAAGACGACATGTCCGGAGGTCCTACGTATCTCATTAGGATGAGAATCAAGCCACACGTAGCTCTTAAAACGTAGTTTAATGTCATGTTGGACGACATACAGTTTAACGTCATGCGGGACGGAATACAGTTTAACGTCATGCGGGACAGAATACAGTTTAACGTCTTGTTGGATGAAATATATTTTAACGTCATGCAGGACGAAATACAGTTTAACTTCATGCGGGAAGAGATACAAATCATAGTTTTAGGTCTTAGAGCTTGGACCGAGAGGATCTTAGTTTTAGTTCTTAGAGCTCGGATCGTGAATATCTTAGTTTTAGGTCATAGAGCTCGGACCGTGAGGATATTAGTTTTAGGTCTTAGAGCTCAGACCATGAGTGGGAAAGGGGAGAAATGGACACATGGCAAGGCAGTTACAAAACCCGATGTGAATGAGGACCTAAGCCCTACTTACCATGTGCTCTCCGGGGAAATGCTCGAGTCGAGGGACCGAACACGAAGGTAGGCTGGACCCATGGGGAAGTGCACCAGGAGCATCTACATATCTCATAAGGATGAGAATCAATCCATACGTAGTTCTGAAAGGTGACATGGTAAGATACCAGTGCCAGGGGAAAAGGGAAGTGCGGGTGTGGCCCTTGCACTAAAATAAGTGGAATTTGGTAAATCTTGTTTTTCCTTTAAGGTGAGTGGGTTTTTTTTGTGAAGTGACAATCCTAGAGTAGTAGGTCGTGGTGTCTCCACAAATATCAAGCCGTGATAGGCATTGACAAATGGCATGGCACGTGACCAATACCCAACGTGATGTCCTCTACAACGAGGTCATCACTATGCAGTTCCATTTTCCGTCCTGCAGCCAGGACGATAATGTCACAGTTTAAGGTCGTGTGATAGGACCAGCAACAAAATTTAAGGTCGTATGGTTTTGACCAAGAACACAGTTTAATCTCATATGGTTTGTACCAAAAACACAGTTTAAGGTCGTATGGTTTGGACCAACAACAGAGTTTAAGGTCGTATGGTTTGGACCAAAAACATAGTTTAAGGTCGTATGGTTTGGACCATCCGTGAGAGGAGCCTCGAGCCAAAGGGGCCTACGAGGGTTCAACAATCAGCGGGGGTAGGAGATGCTAGATCCCAGATATTCTGGGCCCAAAATGCAATATCTGGGCGAATCCTCGTTCCCCATGGGGATGAGGGTCAAGCTGCACGCAACCCGTAAAGTAGAGACCCAAGAACATACTCTAGCGCTCAGATCGCGGGATCCCCGAGAGACACCGTTACACAACTCGGTCTGTCTGATGTGCGGGGGTAAACTGATGGTTAGTAAAAGGAGTGTCAAGATTCCACTTTGACGCATTGGGGTGGAACATGACCTGAACCATGCCACCAACATTCAGGGCCCGGGGAAACCAGCGTGACGACTGAGGATTACTGCTTGACCATGTTCGCAATGCAGCAACCTGTCGTGTTAGCCATGGGGACAAACAAATGAGCATCAACAGCTGAACATGTTCGCAACGCGGTATTCGTGTCAATTTTTTGTCTGAAACCCTCAGGGCGTTGGCCCATTACGGTAGGAGAGCCCTTGGGTGTTGTATCCAGGCCGTTCTTGGGGGTCCCTCCAGGTGTGAAGGATGACGGGGGACCGAATGAAGGGGAACACGAATCTTGACAAGTGGATGGAACTTTCCTAAGTCAAATATGGCACTCCAAGTCCTAGACCAGAGTACCCTGAGCACATCATCAGAACACTGTAAATGGTCATAGGGCTCAGTCCGAGAGCGGCCAAAAGATGGCGGATCCCCGGGCAAAAGAGAGGGTGTAATGCCAAACACCCTGGGAACCGGGAGATCATGGGATCTTCTAAAATATGGGTCTGGAACTGACATCTATGAGTTCAGGCGGTACTACGTATCCCTTAAGGATGGGAATAAAGACATACGTAGTTTTGGAAATATTGTTTAATTTCATGTTGGACGAAATATGGATCTTAGTTTTAGGTCTTAGAAATCCGACCAAGAGAATCATAGTTTTAGGTCTTAGAACTCAGACCAAAAGGGAATAACCAAAAGAGGATCTTAGTTTTAGGTCTTAGAGCTCAGACCATGTAGCCCAGATGTAGGGTAAAGTGTAGTTTAATGTCATGCTGGACCATAAAGTTTATGGTCGTGCAGGACCATACAATTTAAGGTCGTGCAAGACCATACAGTTTAAGGTCGTGTAGGACCATACAGTTTAAGGTCGTGCAGGACCATAAAGATTGAGGTCGTGCAGGACCATACAGTTCAAGGTCGTGCAGGACCATACTGGTTAGGCAATGTACTTCTTGAGGGACCCGGCGTTGGTGGGAGGAGTTATATGCTCACTATCCATTGTCACCATGGAATACGCGCCATTGGGATAGACCTTGTGGACAACAGAATTCCCCTCCCACCTGGGCTCCAAATTGTGTGGTTTCCTGATGGGAATCATTGGCGCTCTAAGAGACAGCACCAAGTCACCTTGCAGGAAGGAGCGGAGACGAACCTTCTTATCGATATCTCGAGCCATCCTGCTCTGATGCCTTTCCAAGTTATGTAAAGCGCGAAGCCTACTTCCGTACAGCGCTTCCAATTCGGCTAGACAGATCTCGGCAACTCTATCCGGTGCTTGCTGGTCATAGACCACCATGCGCAATGAGGGAAATTGTACCTCAATGGGAAGGACGGCCTCAGCTCCGTATACCAGCGAATACAGAGTCACCTGGGTGAAATTGCGAGTCGTCATCATATAAGCCCAGAGGGCATTGTGGAGCTTCTCTGGAAAACTTTTCTTATTCTAACCAACCATTTTTTTCAGAATGTTAGAGAGGGTTTTGTTAATCACCTCAATCTATCCATTCGCTTGCGCATGATAGCGGGAGGTGTGGTTAGAGCGAATGTTGTACTTGGCATACAATCTCTTCAGCTCGGTCGCTCGGATGTTGGTTCCGTTATCCGTGAGGATAGCATGGGGTATTCCAAACCGGTGAATGATATTGGAGATCACGAATTCGTCGATAGAACTAGCCTTGAATTCCCTGAGCGGGGCTGCCTCTGCCCACTTTGAGAAGAAATCAGTGGCAGTTAAGATGAACCGGCCCTGGCGGGCCATCACCGGTGGGTAAGGCCCTACGACATCCAACCCTCAGACTGCAAGGGCCATGAATACTTAGTAGTATGGAGAGGCTCTGGTGGCCGATGCACAAAGTTAGCATGATCTTGGAACGCATGACACCTATTGGCGTACTCGATGCAGTCGTGGATCATGGAGGGCCAGAAGTATCCCAGCCTCCGAATCTGGTGGGACAACTTCGACCCGGCCTGGTGGTCGCCATAGGAACCAATGTTCACTTCCCGCATGACCTGCGGGATCTCAACTCCTTGAAGACAACGGAGGAGAACACCGTCAATCCCACGCCTGTAAAGGAGCTGCTCACGGCTGGGACCGCTTTGAAGGGTGAACTGCGGCGCACGGCGCCGGATTCATTCCCGCTCTGCTTGGTCCATCGGAAACTTCTGTGCCAGAGATATTCAACCAAGGGTGTCCTCCAGTGAGGGACTGTCTTGATCACCACGCCTGAAGCCCCGAGGGGTCCTGACGCAGGGGCACCAGTGGTGAGATGGTTCAATCGCGGGCCACGATCGCCCTATGGGATAATAGGAGCAATGAATCTCTGGTGCGCCACGTGGATGATTAGGTCATCCTGTTCGGGCTTCGCGAGTGATGCGGACATGCTGGCCAAAACATCTGCTCGACTATTCTGCGACTGGGGAACGTGAACGACATCTGGTCGGGAGGGGAACTTTGCCATTAGTTGGAGGGTACACTCCAGCAACGACATGTGTTCTGGCTTCCTGACAGCATAGTCACTGTTAACCTACTTGATGACTAGCTCAGAGTCCCATTTTACATACATGTGGGGTACGTTAACCTCCAGAGCCAACTCGAGGCCAATGATGAGGGCATGATATTCTGCCTCATTGTTGGTGCAACCTTCTGACAATAAGAAATAATATGGCAGAATGGCCTACTCCGGGGTGATAAAGACGATACACAGGGCCCACTCTGTTAAGTCTAGGATCATTGAGCCTTCTACCGGTAGGGCTTCGGGAGGCACCGTCAAAGTGCATCTGCCAGCATGGGGTGGAGTGATCGACTGAGAGGATTGCCTCATCAGGAAAGCCTAAATCCAGTGGCTGGCCCACAGAGGTTGGGTGGGCAACTAAGAAGTCTTCCAACGCATGTCCTTTGATGGCCTTCTAAGGTATGAACCTAATGTCGAACTACTGGAGGATCACCGCCCATCGTGGGAATCATCTGGTCAATATAGGCCGGCTCAGGATGTATTTCAACGGGTCTACCCGAGAGACCAGCTATACCTCATGGTGCTGCAAGTAGTGCCACAATTTCTGCATAGCAAATACAAGCTCCATGCAGCTCTTCTCGATGGGAGAATATCTAATTTCTGCATCGAGGAGCATGCGACTGAGGTAGTAGAGGCTATTCTATGTTCCCTCGTTGTTCTTCTGGGCGAGAAGGGTGCCGAGGGATTTCTCCAGGGTGGTCACGTAAAGGACCAGCGGCTTTCCTGGAATGGGTGGCATCAGGACCGGAGGTTGAAGCAGTTACTGCTTGATTTCCTCAAAAGCGGTCTGACACTCTTCGTCCCACCCATAGGCGGCACATTTCTTCATGTGCCGGGAGAAGGGCATACACTTGCCGGCCAGATTCGCAATGAATCGACGTATATAGGATAAGGGGACATAGAGGCCTCTATGCTCCCGAAGATTACACGGGTGAGGAATCTAATGGATGGCCTTGATCTTCTCTGGGTCGATATCGATAACTCGATACCTACAAATGAAGCTGAGAAACTTTCCGAAGGTGACCCCGAAGGCACACTTCAACGGGTTCATCTTTAAGTGGCGAGAATGGAGGAAACCAAACCCTTTCTCAAGGACTTTGAGATGGTCCTGACGCTGACGAGATTTAACCACCAGGTCATCTACGTAGCACTCCACCAGTGTCCCAAGGATCGGCTTGAATATGCGGTGCATAACCCGTTGATAGGTGGTACCCGCGTTCTTTAGGCCGAAGGGCATAACCCGGTAGCAGAAAGTGCCCTGGGGGGGCCTTGAAGGCAGTGAACTCTTCATCCTTGGGGGCCATCTGGATCTGGTTGTACCCGGAGTACCCATCCATGAAGGAGAGGGCTTGGAACCCGGCCGTTTCATCGATCAACAACTCTGTCACGGGAAGGGGAATGTCATCCTTCGAACAGTGGCGATTAAGATCGCGGAAGTCGATGCAAACCTTGATCTTCCCGTTCTTCTTCCTGACGGGCACAATGCTGGAAATCCACCAGGGGTACTGGACTTCCTTTACGATGTTGGCCTTAATGAGTTTATCAACATCGGCCTCAACCATGGCACCATGAAAGGGGTGCATTTTTCTGGGAGGCTGCTTGAACCCGCGATGGTTTTCTGGGAGGCCAAGATGGTGGACGGCTACCTGGGGATCTAGTCCCGGCATATCGTCATAAATCTAGGCAAACACATCACGGTGCTATCTGAGGAAGTCTATGTACTGTTGCCGTTCCTTGGGAGGCATAACAGTGCTGACCAAGGTGGGTCTCGGGTCCGCCGCACTACTAAGGTTCACCTGTACTAGCTCGTCGACCGTGGTGGAGATGCCCTCCTCAAAGGAAGTAGGAGAATCTTCCATGTCTTCTTCTCTACTTGTGGAAAGATTGTCCATGGGGGGAGCCATTTTGGGGTTGCTCGACCCTGATGGGGAGCTGACACCGGCTTGGGCTGCAGAGGTCGTCACGACGGGAGACTCATGCACCGCAGAGACCATTACGACCAAGGCGGTTGATCCAATCCAATCCAGCCTTCAGTCCAAGGGGCCACGCTTTACGACATCAAAGCAGTGGTGCCGCGTTGGCATGAGCTGGTTGATTCCGGACTGGTGAAACAGACACGTATGACGTACTGTCGTTGCCATGAGCCCAATGTCCCGATATCGTACAGGGGTAAGAGGCTCGGGGATCACCTGAGCCTGGATGGTGTAATAGTACGAGGTTATTTCCCGCCGTCGCTTAGACCCAGAAATATGGCTTCCTCTGGTACCCGAGACGACAAATCACTCTCCCATATCGGGAGTCGTGGCCTCTAACCGATTGATTGGGAAGACATATGCGTCATCCAAACCTGCCTAGGGATCACTCGCGACAACGGCGGGCTCAACCTCACCTGCCAGGATTTGCTTGTCCTTTCTCTTGTAATAGTCAGTGTCCAGGTGACGAGATTCACAAGAGTCAAATGGAGATGCATCTCCTTGGAGCACACCCACTCAACCCTTAAGGGAGTATTTGAGGCACTGATGGTATGATGACGGAACCGCTGCGTTAAGGTGGAGCCATGGCCTGCCCATCAATGCGTTGTAGGCAGTGTCCTGAGAGACAACCATGAATTCAGTATTGGCAATTAAGCCGCCGAACTGGGTCTTCAGACAAATCTTGTCGTGTGGAGTTTTCTCAGTCCTGTCATACCCCCGGATTCTGAGGTCGGAGGGAGTTAAATCATCCTCGGACAACCCCAATTTTCGCAGTGTCCGAGTTGGGATCAAGTTAATTCTAGTACCCATGTCGACAAGATAACGAAGGACTTACATGCCGTTGAACTGGCCGGTGATGTACAACGAGTGGATGTGCCCCTATATGGGAAGGTCTTCATCTTCATCGGAAAACAAGATAACCGCCTGACATTCGGCGGCCTCAATCATCTCGGTGTGGAAGGATTCTGCGGCCGTGACTTCCGTTTCAAACTGGAGGGGGCTCCATAGAGCCTCGGCGAGCGCCTCACGCATTTCGGATGACATGCGAAGGGCATCAAGGATGGAAAGTTTTGCCATAATTCCGGCCAGATGCTTCAGGACATCATACTTTCACGCCAAACGTGAGCTTCTGCTTATAGGAGGTCGCTCTGCGATTGGGGGCATGACGGGCCCTGCTGGTAGGACCGGTGACTGGCTGGTACTAGGAATATCCCGATGTTCACTAGCTGAAGCCCAGGAGGTGGTTGTCATGCTAGGACAGGAAGGCCATAGTCAGCCAGTGGCAGGGCTGGGCTGGTTGTGACGCGGGCAAGGTGGTTCCTCCTGATCCAGCAACACAATCGGTGGTGGAAGCGAACATGGTGTCACCGGGTGAGGGAGCCGTGAGTGCTGCTCTCTATACCGGGCCTTCTGCCTGGTCTCGATGGCGTGCACGGCCTGACAGGAGGTGACAACTGTCGTGCCCCAGCGATTCATATAGCCACGACTCCGTCGACATTTGCGACAGGTGGGGACGTTGGGGAGGTCTTCCTGGCACTCCTCATCATCGGGATCCACAAAGGGATTTACCAACTCTACGGTGTTAACCGAAGCCCACCCCGGGCTCTCGAGGAGGTCCACCTGGTGCTTCTCATCGTCGGGATCCACATAGGGATTTACCAACTCTACGGTGTTAACCGAAGTGTACCCCGGGCTCTCGGGGAGGTCCACCTGGCGCTCCTCATCGTCGAGAGCCACAAAGGGATTTACCAACTCAACGGTGTTAACAGAAGCGTACCCTAGGCTCTCAGGGAGGTCCACCTGGCACTCCTCATCGTCGGGAGCCACAAAGGGATTTACCAACTCTACGGTGTTAACCAAAGCGTACCCCATGATTTCACTCGAGGAGTCATCCACTACCGGAGGGGGTCTCGGAGGGATCCCCATTTCCGGGGGCTTGAAATCTCCAAGCATGCGAGAAGATGACGGCAATGGCAGGGCGAGTTATTTCTTCTTGTGCTGCCGCCTACTCCTCTGGGACGAAGTAGGCTGGGACGACGAAGCCAATGTGGCGCTCGCAGACTCAGAGGGCTCTGGCTGATTCATGCGGCCACGGATGATGCCATGGGCACGGGAGACCATCCTGTGGGCCATCCAGTTACTATATTTCAAGTACCCATGGTCGGAAACATGTTCCCACCCATCCCCATTGTCACTACTTCCATCTAGTCCCACGAAGACACCTGCCACATGTGTCGGGGTTGGGCCCAACCTGACTATGTTGTTGTCAATCTGGTCTTGGAGCCAGTCCTTGAACACATAGCATTGCTGGATGGTGTGTCCTAGGATTCGGTGATAAGGGAATTAGTTAGGGTGATCCATAAGAAACACATCTTATGGCTTCCGGCAGTCAGGCAGTCGCACGATCCTCTACTCCAAGGCGCTACGGAAATAACCGGGGACCTGAGCCTCACCATACGAGTAAGCCCGATTCCTTCTGTCTGGAAAGGAGACTCTTGGGGGCTGACCACGACCAGGGTCCGGAGGAGAAAGCCGAGGAGGCAGAGCCGGATTACCTCGCCTAGGTGGTGGCGGTGCGTTACGCGGAGGCGCCTGCCGATTTTGAGGCGGTCGCTGCTGGGCCGGAGGCTGTGGGGGTAGACCCCTATGAGCATGCTAATCTGGCCTCACTGGCAGCAACTATAGTTGTCTGGTGGCCTCTATCTGGGCCACAATAGCGGGCTCGGCTCTGGTGGCTCTCCTTACAGAGATTGCAGGAGGCAACAGGCGTGCCTTACTGGCCTGTTGCAGGGATACTTTGAGGTGCTGAGCCTTGTCCGAGAAGTCCTGAAACCCTCCAGGGTAATTCTTCCTGATCAGGGAAGGAACCAACTCCGCCTTGACGTTCCCTACACACAGCGTCAGTAATTTCTCCTGAGTCAGCATCATTTCAAGGGAGTACGTGAGCCCTTTCCACCTGGCGACAAAGTCCGCGACTCGCTCGTCGGGCCTTTGCTTGCACCTGAAGAGGTCTTCAATGTTCATATTCTGGGTTTTGGAACCGAACTTGTAGAGGAATTACCAGTGAAGGTCCTCCCAGCTAGTCACCTATCCAACAGAGATCTGGATGTACCAGATGAATGCTGGTCCTTCCAGTGTCTGAACGAAGCACCGGAGCTTGGCAGCCTCCTGCTGCGCCGAATTCCCTAACATAGGCCCGCACCTCGAGTTGAAGTGTGCCAAGTCTTGTGGCGGGTCTCTGGTCCCGTTAAAAGAGGCAAAATTGGGGTTCCCAAATCTCGGCAAGGCCGGCATGTCATCCACCCATGCGGGGTACAACTTTCCATCCGGAGGGATTTCCACCTGCCGAGTTTCCAGGGCCTCCAAGCGGGCGATTAGTACTTCCATCAGATCATCCGGATGCGGATTCCTTTCCTGACGGGGATCTCTAACCACAAGCGCGTTGCCAGGATCTTCGATACGATAGTCGCGCTTAGCGGCTCGCGGGGCAGCTGGAGGAGCGATTCTCGGAGCTGCCGGAGGAAACCGAGCAGGGTCCCCCAGGTGGTCTCGCCGCTCGGGAGGGTTTGGAGAAACATATCGCGTCCTCTTTCCATGGGTTCTCGTGTCTCCCCTGTCGGCGAACACATCATGGTCAC
The DNA here is from genome assembly GCA_963277665.1 of Viscum album. Taxonomy (NCBI): domain Eukaryota; kingdom Viridiplantae; phylum Streptophyta; class Magnoliopsida; order Santalales; family Viscaceae; genus Viscum; species Viscum album. The sequence goes on from OY728123.1 coordinate 1,414,403,614, forward strand.
GGTTTCCCAGGGGGATCTCAGCAAGGGGTAGATGCTCCTGCCCTTGCTGTCCTGGTCTAGGGTCACCGTAGTCAGGCCGCCGCTCTACAATGTGTTCGGCTAGGAGCTCATCAACCAGCCTCTTTTGCTCAGCTAGCTGTTGGCACAGCACGACCTTCTCGAGATCTTCCTCTACCTTCTGCACTAACGCAGACGGGTCGGCGAGTTTGACAGACCCGACTGGCTCTTGACCCTTGCCGATGTTTCGGCCCAGCGCCAGTGCCTCCGTGGTTACAGGAAGGCCTAGGAGGCACCTCTGTTGGCGATTAATCCTCCTAGATGGGTCCAGTAGTGGCCTGTCCTCAGGGGGGTGAGTCCCCGTCGAGGGGCTCCACAATGTTTCCCTCATCTAAAAGGTCAGCCATGTTGACTGTGACTGCCCTTGGCGGGGTTCCCTCAGGGCCGCCCAGTGGATCAGGCTGTCAGCGGATCACACAGAAGAGGAGAGCAATGTACTGCCCCCATCCGCGGATGTGCGCGTGGGGGTGGCTTCCTCAATAACTCTGCGGAGTACTTGAAAACTCTGGATGCATTGTTGCTGAAGGGTCTCGTGGTTACCCTGTGACTCGGGGTGCCGGATCGGGAGGAGTGCTGCTAGGTAGACCCGGTGGCACTGCTCACCGATCTCCTCGAGATGTGCTTGACTCCCGGTATAAGGCACTAGCTGACGATGAAAGCGTGAGTGAGTCACCCGAAGAATCTGGCGGAAGCATTCAAAATCTCCTGGGGTGAGTGACTCTGGCACATCAAAGTCCAATTCTGCGACCGACCAAAACTTTTCAGGGAAGTGGCCCGCTGCAACAACGGTCCAGAAGCTCCACGACTCCGGTTTGGGGTCCGGAACTTGCCGCCCCTGCTCGTCGACTGAGGAAAGTCAAGGAATTGGCAATGGCGCCGAGGCGGGCCATCGGGGCGGTGGGCTGGCCGGCGGGGAATACAGCGAACATGATGATTGGCCGCTGATCCTTGGGTCATTCTCTAGGGGTTGCAGTGCCCTGGCTGCCATGTCGCGATAGGATGGGCCGGCGAATGGGCCTCCTGTCACAGTGTCGGTACTCGCCGAGGTTTTATCGCCTCGTGATTCTTCTTTCGGTCCCCAGAAAAGTTCCTCACCCTCCCTAACAGGGGCAGGAGGTGCTTCCGAGGAGGACAGCGGCAACTGCAGGCTTGATCCCTAGTGGTACGCCAAGTCCTCGTCCTCCTGGTTATACCTTCGAAGGGAGGAGGGAATCATACAGATCTCACATTCAGGGAGTACGAGGCTGGCGCGCCACGTCCCCATCCCTGCCCTCAACTCGAAGGGTTGGGGGGGTGGGGGGGAGGTTCCATCGTCGAGTCGTACTCTACCTCCGAATCCGAGAAACAGACTGATCTAATTTCCATCCGGACTCCCCTGACATTCCTCCTGCGGCGACGACGCCCGACCTTCCTGCCCCTGGGTAGCTCCCCATGGTAAGGACGATTTCCTTCATGGGGTCCCTCGGCCACAATAGAGCTGGGGCAGAGGGGACTGAAGGCCAGGGTGCGAGAAGCACATGGACAGATGTCGAAAGGGACATGGGGAGGACCTCCACGTGAGTGAGCAGCTGGATACACAACGGCTCCATGCTCGTAGCCGGAAGTAGGGGGAGTGACCTCAAACCCCATGCAGTGGGTGCTGGAAGGAGTGATACCCAGATCATAGCTTTCGTGAAGAAGCTTTCGGCTTCCCAGATCGGTGGCACGGAATGAGCCTTCATGGTGAGCGGCACTACCGCGGATTGGTCCGCAGTGGCCATTGCCAGTGTCCGCGACCGGGATATTTGACCGAACTTTCCTGTAGGGTGGTCGGGGTTTCGATCCTAGTCGGACACGTGGCTGCCCCTACTCAACATGTGTGGGGATCTAGTAACAGGAGTCAGCAGTGGCTCGGGCCACAGTGGTTGCTGATGTTGGTGCCCCAGGACGGGCATTCTCTCCCGCTCACGCCTTACTCTAGTGTCGAGTCAGATGGGCCAGAACCGGCGGGGCGGGCATGAAGATTGCCTGATCCTCGGCTCGGGGAGTTGGGTGGCGGCGTCGACGCAGCCTGGCGGGGGTTCTTGCTGTTAACCCCTGGGACGGATCGCCGATCGGGTGGACCCGGACATCCCCCAACTCATTGGCGTAGGGTAGGGATGTGTCAAAGAGCTCCGGCGATAGGCTCCCAAAGAGGTTGAACGTCGGCATGGGGAGTGGCAGCTCCCTGCGCGGCCCTCGAGGGCGGCGATGGTGGTGAGCCGTAGCCGCCTCTAGATCCAAGCGGGCCATGCCCCTGGTGGGGATGACCCCTTGCTCGTCATACCTACGAACCAGGTCGTTGATCGCCCTCCGCTGGATGATTTATGATGGGGAGAGGGGGCGCAAGCACCCGGCTGCTACGGCGGTCAAATATGGAGTGACCGTGGAATAGGTGGGACCGCACAGGGTAGCTGCGTCGGTAATGCCCCTCCCCCTGCGCCGGTGGGCAGGTGGAGATCGATCTCTGAATGCAGTGATCTGATTCCTGGAAACATGGAGATGAACCCATTAGTATCAACATGAAAGGATATCAAAAACCAGGGCCAGTGTCATTCCGTCTTCCATGGTCGGTGAGAAGGATCCACGCTGACGACGTCGCAGAACGGAGTAGTCAACGTCCTGACGGCCTCGACCCCTGGCGGGTTCATGTCCCGGTGAGGGTTACCCGGACTTGGTGACATGATATTCTTATGATTCCCCAACGGCTACCATCCCCTGTATTGAAGAGAAGAGCTTCAATTCGGGTTCACTATTTTTGTGGATCCGACGCCCCAACGGCTACCATTCCCCGTATTGAGGAGAAGAGCTTCACGTCGGGTTCACCATTTTTTTGGATCTGATGCTTTAGCCGGGGTGCGAGCATCCGTCTGTGGGGAGGACGCGCTGCTTATTGCCCCGCATTCCTGCTTTCCAAAGGCGGGCAGCATCTGTTCCTTGTTTAGGGACATCTTCTCCTTGATCGAAACTGGGATGATGGGATTTCGGTTCTTCCTTCTGTGAATTCCTCCTCGGAGCTCATCACCTAGTCCGCGTCTCCCTCATAGATTTAAGATGGGTTCGTGAAGCCCATTCCCGGTGCCATATCTACATGGATGCCATTTAATTACGCTGCTTTCGTCGAGACTCTCCAAGGGGTCTTGTCGGGGTAGCAACCTCCGGTGAGGAGAATGGTCACGTTGGGGCGTCGTTGGCATGTCTGTCATTGGTCCCTCATCGCAGGGCTTCTCAAGGGCGCGGAATCTCGAGGCATCCCACATCCAACGCGGGGAATGTGTACCATCTGAGGTTTTCCTCAGCTTCCCATGTTTAACACGGGGTATATCGTGAGTTTAACGTCTTGCGGAGATGGATCAGGTTGAAGGAACCCAAGGGGGGAACACCGATTTTGGGACCAGTACGTGGGCGGCTTCCCAGATGCAATGGAGTGGGATGGGGTGGCATGATCCCACCGGGATGTGGCAGCCCGGTTATGGATCAGGATGGATTGTGGAGTGAGACATGGGGATTACATTCTAAGATGGCCCAAGAGACGAGATACAGTTTAACGTCATGCAAGACAAGATACAGTTTAATGTCATGCGGGACGGGATGTTTGGGGCTTACGCTCTGAGGCAGCCCAAGGTGGTCAGGGAACCGACATGGAAAGGTCGAGACGACTGGGTGGTGGGCCTGAACCTCGTGGAGGCTTCCTACGTATCGTGCGTTTTCACGGATCAAAGTCCACGTAGTTCACTGGGATAGGGCTTACACTCTAGGGCGGCCCATAGGAGGATGTCATGGTCTATGCGCACTCTAAGCCCATGTGAGTCATGCTCGGTGTGAGAAACAAGAGGCAACAGGGAATAGACGATCACGTCACGAAGGGTGCGTCCGTGAGAAGCGGATGGGGCTTACGCGTTTAGCGGCCCAAAGAGGAAACAGGGGCTTATGCGTGGTTAGAGGCCCTTGGTGCTGGGGCTTACTCCAGGGTGGAGGCCCGTGGTGTGACAAAGAGCAGTGGGAAAAGGACTCCACTGGCCTTGGAAGGGGGGAAGTATGGAGATGCATGGGTGCAGTCATCTGCAAGAAAGGCTGGGGGCTTACGCTCTGAAGCAGACCTTCCCCCGCGGACAAACGCCGCTCCGACAAGGAGGATCTCATTCCATGTGATGAAGAGTCCTTTTCCATGGAGACGAGTGGGCGTAAAAAATTTCTGAGCTGGGGGGACCCTGCGTGCGAAGCACGGGGTCGGACCACAGTTTAACATCTTGTGTTAAGGACAAGGTGCTTAGCAGTTTAACGTCCTGCATCTTGGACGAGGTGGGTTCGCTCCACACCCCTAGGGCTTACATGACCAATTCCCTCTACCCCTTGTGGGAGGGAAGGCATCGGCAAGGCCACAATGAAGGGGGCCGCAGGGAAAACCACCGGGGGGTCCACGTTAGCGTGGCTATGCGAAGAAGAAATAGCCGTTAGTGTTCCTATGCGAAGAAGCATAAGGAAAAGCAATGCAATGGGAAACACGGTCCAAGGGACCTTGAGGTTACTTCAGACGAGCCTGGAAGGCCATACGGGAAAACAACGCATGGCGTGCATGCCCGGCAAGGGAGACATTAGGTGCCGGTGTAGGGGGAAGCCTAGGGGAATCAAGGTGAGGTGTCCTGGGCTTTGTGCGCAAAAGGGAAGGCTGGCGCGAAAAACACCAGGACGGCGCACAATTGGAGCAAGGGAATTGCGTGCAAAGTGGAAACTACACGCAGGGTTTTGCGCGCACGATAGGGTATTGCGCGCACGAGACACGGATTGCGCGCAAGGCTGGAGCCCTGGGGAGGGGGAAAATTCACTGAAGCCGGTGGAGTTGCGCGCAAAGGTGAACTCCGGGTCAAGGTTGTGCGAAATGAGGGGTTACATGGAAGTCATCTTGCACGCGGGGGGAGCCGAATTGCGCACACGGGAGACTCTTCAGATTCCTTAACCCCCAAACCGTTCGGGGTCACCTTATATTTATAAGCGACCTCCAGCACGGAATCCGGGCGGCGCGCGAAATTCTTCGTGCCGAGCGCAGCCGGCGCGCAAAAAATCGCCGCGCAGAAGCGGGGCACACAAATATTGCGCGCCTCATCGGCTCAATTTCGCGAAACCCGCTGATTCTATGCGCGTATAACAATTTTTCGCGCAGATCCTCCTTTATTTCATGCACCACATCCCGGGCCTCCGGATCAGGCCTCTGATTCCGAATATGACTTCGCTTCGTCATTTTGAAACTTCCTTCGGGAGTTACGGTCTTTTTTCAGCGTCATCACATACCTTTCAGAATGCTAGGAATATTATTCGTAATGATGAAAAATTCTTCTTGAATAACATAGGATTCCCAAATTTTGAATACGGAAATTTTAGACTCTAAAAATATTTACATCGTTCAATTTAGACTATGGAAAAATTTTACTATGAAAAAAAATATAGATTACGAAAAATTTTGACAATGAAAATTTTGTCTTTGAAAAATTTTGACTATGAAAAATTTTAGATTATGAAAAAATTTGACTACGAAAAATTTTACAAAGAAAATATTTTCTACAAAATATGTTATATGACGAAAATATTTAGATTACGAAAATTTTTTACTACGAAATATTTTGGATTATGAAAAATATTTACCTCCAAAAAATTAAGACAACAAACATTTTTTACTATGAATAATTTTAGAATAAGAAAAAATTTAAATTAAAAAAATTAGATTACAAATAATTTTAACTACTAAGAAAATATACTCCCCCTATGGAAAAGAGTTTCTTACTATAAAGTGATAGGCTTCAACAAAAAGTTAATATGGAATATTACCTTATGGTTATCAATTCTAAATTATATTTTATGTATTCAAATCTATTGAAGGGTAATGATTTTGTGAAAATATAAGAAAATTGATCATGAGTTCTAGTAAATTAAATAATTATATCTCCTTTTTGTGTGAGATCCCTAAGAAAGTGATGCCTAATATATGTTTGTTTTTTAGGAGAGTGATGTGCATGGTTTTTAATTACGGAAATGGAATTAATATTTTCACATAATATTTATGTTTTGATAAAAATCATACCATAGTCTGTGAGTGTGTGTTGCATCCACAACACATGAGCACAACAACTTCCAACTGCTATATATTCAGCTTCATCAGTGGAAAGTGCTACTGAGTGTTTCTTTTTTAATGATCAATAAACTAAAAAATATCCTATGAAATGACATGTTCTATATGTAGTTTTCATATCCATTCTAGAACCACCAATTTCAGCATCCAAAAAACATTCAAAATCCAAAACATTTCTAGAGGTATAAAAGAGTCCAAGATGCATGGTTGCCTTTAAGTAGCAAAAAATCCTTTTCAATACCTTTAAATGTGATTCCATAAGATTGGAGTGATATCTTGCACATAAGCATACTGAAAATATTATATCTGGATGACTATATTTCAAGTAAATTAGACTTCCTATCATACCTCTATAAGATTATTGATCTAATGGTTTCCCAGATTTATCATGATAAAGTGAATTTGAGGTACCAATAAGAATACATATACACCTATGTTTTAATATCAATGATTTTTAAAAATATTTTTAATATTCTTATTTTGGGATATATAGATTCCTTATGGTATTTGAGAAATTTGAAAACCCATGAAAAATGTTATCTCACCCATCCTACTCATTTCAAACTCATCTTTCATTAGAATTGCAAAGGAATCGGTTAAAGATTGCTAAGTTGAACCAAATATAATGTCATTTACATAAATCTGAACAATAAAAACATTCTTATTATATTTCATTATAAAAATGATTGGATCATCATTTCCCTTACCATAACTATTTTTAAACAAAAATCATGTATGTCTATCATACCAGGCTCAAGGGATTTTTTTATGTCCATATAAAGAATTGGTATGTTTTAAAATATGTTCAGTATGTTTCGTATTTTCAAAACCAGTACATTTTTCAACAAAAACATCCTCATGAACAAAACCATTTAGTAAAGTACATTTAACATCCATTTGAAGATGTTTGATGTTAAATAATGCTAAAAAGCAAAGTAGAATACAAATAGATTCAATTCAGGCCACTGGAGCATGGGTTTCATTAAAGTCTATTCCTTCTTGTTTATTATAGCCTTTAGCAACAAATATAGTTTTATTTCTTACTAAGATTCCATTTTTATCACATTTATTTATGAAGACCCTTTTTACTCCAAAAAATAGGTTTCCTTAGGTCTTTTAACCAAGGTCCAGAAATTATTCCATTCGAAATAATCTAGAATATATTACAAAGCTTTTATCCAATCATCATCCCCTAATGCTTCATCAGTTCATTTTGGTTCTAATTGGGAAAGGAATACTAAATGTTCTACTTCATTTTTTGGGAACTTCTAGTCCTTCAACGCTTATTTACATCACTAATGTTACTATCACTGGGATGATTCTTAAGAAACAACTGATTTGGATTTTGTAAAACCTATTCATCAACATATGGTAGGAAATCATCTGGGGAAAATGCTTTAGAAACAATTTCTTCAACATTTTCCTTATGATAAGGATCTTCTATCAAGGATTGAAAATAAATTTTTGAAAACACATCTGATGATGTAGATTGAGGTTTTTAAAAAATAAAATAATCGGTGTCTTCAAATTTAACATGTATTGTTCCTTCAACAGTACAAGTATTTTTATTAAAAACATTATAAGTCTTAGAAGTGGTGGAGTAACCAAATAAAATTCCTTCATCCTATTTTGGTGGAAATTTTGGTAGATTATCTTTAGTATTTAAAATGAATACCTTGCAATAAAAAATCTTAATGTATTAATGTATATGTTTTCCTCTATTCTGAATCTCATGTGGAGTTTTATTAAGAAAGGGTCTTATCAAAACCCATTTTTAGTATAACAAATAGTAATTATAGCTTCAACCCAAAAATGTTTGGCTACCGAATATTCAGCCAACATGGTTCTTGTTATCTCTTGAAGAATTCTATTTATTCTTTCAACAACACCATTTTTTGGAGGAGTTCATTGTGATAAGAAGTTAGAAGTATTTCATTTTCTACTAAAAAATGTTTCAAAATCCGAATTTTGAAATTCTACTCCATGATCACTAGGAATAGTTAACAATTGATGTTTTTTTCATTTTTAACTTGGGATATAAAAATTTTGAAGTAAGAAAAAGCTTCATATTTCATTCCTAGTAAATAGACCCATGTAAATCTAGTGTGATCATCAATTATGAAAATCACATAATATTCGCCTACAATGTTTCTAATTTGTGTGGGACCAAAAAGATCCATATGCAGCAACTGTAATGAAATAGTGGTTGAGACTTCTCTGTTTGATTTAAATCTTGATTTATGTTTCTTGTCATATTGAAAATGATCACTACAATTTGAAGAATAATATTAATCTCTGGTAAATCCTTAACAAGTCTTTTCAAATAGTGTTTTCATAATTACTATGGTTACATTGTGTTAAATTTTAATTCCATAACAAAGAATGATCTTTCATTTCATTAAGACAATGTATATCTTGTCTCCTAAGGTCTTCTATGTTGACTTTATAAATATTCTCTTTCCTATGGGAAGAATGAATAAATTCTTCATTGGAATTTTGAACAAAACACATTTCATTCCTAAAATTCACAAGGTAACCTTTATCACATAATTTACATTTGCTAATAACTTTGTTCTCAATACCGTTAACAAATAGAACATTTAAAATCAATGATTTCCCAAGAAAACCTATATTAGCTATACCAATAATTTCTCCCTTAGAATTATCTCTGAATGTTATTTTCCCTCCCTTATTCTTGATAATATTTTCATTAAAGTTTTTGTTTCCAGTCATCTACTGGGAACATCCACTATCCATGTACCATGTTTTCATGTTGGTACTATCTTTACATTCCTGAAAATAATATTGTTAGTCTTTTGGAACCCAAAATTTCATAGATCCGAAAACATTACAAAGAAAAATTTTAAGAATCCATATATTCATTGATAAATAAGTTTTATGATAAACTAATGAATTAATTTTTTAAGGAATAATTTTTTTCCCACTTCCCACCACGTAGACACTAAGTGCAGAATAAAGCACTTTGACGTGGAAAATATTTTTTTTTACCAAAAATCGTTTTCAAAGATTATAAATAAATCCAGAATAATTCCTTAGAGGTCGAATTTAAAAATACATCTTATAAATATTTTATTTACCCAATGTAATGATTGAAAACACTTCCTCAAGGAAAATATTTTTGACTTCTGTCTGATTACTATGATTTTATCCTAAAAAAATTATTTTTAGAACTAGAGTTTGTCACTAAAACATTTTTCTTACAAATTACTTTCTCTAGATACTTAGATAGTTTATCCTTATCAGAATTAACTTACTCATGAGTTTTTGAAATACTTTAAAAAACATAAGATTTATTATTAAGACCATGAGAAAGATCTAATTCTTCTTTAGTAATAATAAAAATACAAGATTTTTCCTTATAAACTTTTTCCTAACTTTAGAATTTTCATTTTCGTGGAGCTTAGAAAACCTAGATACTTCATCAAAAGTTGGTGATATATTACCTTCATTAGAATATGATTCTTTATCTGAAGGTTCACAATATTTACATCACTACAATTATAATTCATGGATAAATTGTTTATGGATTCAGTATTTGGTAACATGGCCATTAAACAATGATTTTCAATAGGTAACATGGAATGTAAACCAAGAATCTCTTGACTATAAGATTCATACTATGAGGATTAATCAGAAGAGTCTCAACCACTAAAACTATAGGTTTCATTATCATTAAAATTCTTCTTATTTTTAGATTTGTAGTACATATTTCTATTCCTCTCAGAATTCTTTTCCTTTTTATCCTTTGTCTTAAGCATTGCACAATCTGGCCTTATATTCCCTACTCTTTTGCATTCATAACAAGTAACATCAGATTATTTCATTTCCATTATTTCTTTCTTCTTATATATATAATGAAATTCTTTCTTCCCAACTATCTTGTTCGTCTTTTGAGCAAGATTAGATAGTTCATTCTCAGAATGTTCACGTTCACTTGATTCAGATAAAACAATGACCTTCTTCAACTTGGATCTATTAACCCTTTCAGGAGTCTTGGATTTTGAAGATGTAAAGGCGACTCTTCCATTTTCATTCTTTTTCTTATTTATATAATAATATCTTTGCATTATTTTCTCATGATGAAGAAGAGTTAAAAAACACACATCAAGCGTGATCTAAGAGACATTCCTATTCTCATCAGTAACTATTCTCTTTGATTCCAAATCATTAGGCATGATATCTTAATCTTTCCCACAAGTGCCTCATCATATAATACTTTTTCACCAATGTATTTTAAACTATTATCAATAGTCATAAATCATTGTATTACCTTACTCACTGGTTCTCCATAAGGAAATAGAAATCCATGATATTCTACTCTAAGCATAGCTCTTCTAGTTTTTATAACCTAGGATGTACCAAAATGAGTAACCCCCAATTTCATCCAAATACAATTTGAAGCTTCCCAAGAGGAAATCTAGAAATATATAATCCTGGTCATGGAATACAACAATGTATTGTGTACCTTTTAGGTTAGTTGATATTCTAACATTTCTTGATTAGTACAGGTACTGACGTCCTTATCAGGGATCCTGTAATCTCCAGTAATCATAAAAAGTTTTCCACTCCTGTATTAATGGAAAAAGTCTTCATACGATCTATCCAATATTCATATTCATTCTCATCAAATATAGGTGGTCTAGTAGGATTAATATTGAAAATAGAACCAACATTCAATCCTACCTTCTAAAATAAAATATCTTTCTACATAATCTTGTTAGTAAATGTTTGAATACAAGGATAAAAATCCTAAGCAAGGAAACTATAGAACCAAGGAAACATGAGCAAGAAAACATATATGTGAATATAAGTATTTCAAAGACCTTCTCTGATACCAATTGTATGATCAAAATAATGATGTCGATGGTCAATATAAAATAGGGGTGAATTGAATACTTTAAAAATTCCTTTGAAACGTTTAATTTTGGTTATAACATTAAGGAAAACTATGTTTAACAAGGATAAACATGGTAAATTCAAATGGCCTATTATTTTTACAAAATTTCTAGATTATTGAATATGGTTCGAGAAATTAAACTAAATTGATGTTTACAAGGACAATGATTCTACCTTAAAGAATATAGAATCTTACAAATCAGAGTATACAAGTATAAGAAAGTATATGATAGTTATACTTTCTTTAATAATGAAAATTCAGTGAAAAGAAAACATTAAGAAATACATGTAACAAATATGAAGTCTATTAACCCAAAGTGTAGGGTATACAACAACCATGGATAAAGGTCCCTTGATTTATACATTTTAGAAATTCTACCATACCCACACAAGGGTAAGCCCACGATATAAATATTGGAGTCTGTCTTATTATCCCCAAAAACCCACAAACATCAAGGTTGTCAGCACGTCTTTCTTCATTATCAAGGAAGTCCTATAACATTAAGCTAGTCGACACCTTTGTCTTCCTATCCCTATAAGCCCTCGATTTTACATAGAAACAATTGGAGTCGCATGAAGAAAAATGAACAAGATGTACAGTTCGTACAAAGTAGGATATTCTCTCTCTCTCTAGAAATAACTTCACTATCATGTAATCTCTAGATTGATCAATGAGTTATTTGAGCACATTAAAATGACCTCCAATTTATAGGAACATCTCCAAAAGCTGTCTCTTTCCTCTAATGATCCTATTTTTCCTTTGATCTCAAAGAGACCTGTACATGTGTCACTCAAACAACGGTTAGTTAGAAATAGAATGCATGACATCATTTCATAACTATAACAAGGGTAAGTAAAATATGGTTGTTAAACCAAATCCATTTTCAAAGTCTTTGAAAACAATGTTATGAGCCTAGGAAAATAAACATTAAAATTATATGAGAAAAACATTAAAAGTCTATATTACATGAATATTAGGATTTTCATTTTCAAGGAATTCAAAATCATAATTCTATAGACTTCGGAGTCTGAATTCTATGATATTCATAGTCCGAATTCTATGGAATTCAGAGTCATAATTCTACTGAAATTGGATTCTTAATTACAAGGAATTCAATATCTGAATTCTAAGGAATTCAGAATATAAATTTCAGAGAATTCGAAGTCTGAATTTCAAGGATTTGGGAGTCTGAATTTCAGTGAATTTGGAGTCTGAATTTCGGTGAATTCAAAATCTGAATTTCAGATAATTCGGAGTCTGATATTAAAAAAATTTAGAATCTGAATTTCATTGAATTCAGAGTCCGAATTTTAGAAAATTCATAGTCTGAATTTTAGAGAATTCATAATCTGAATTTAAGAGAATTCAGAGTATGAATTTTAGAGAATTCAGGCTCTCAATTTCAGAGAATTTGAAGTCTGAATTTCATAGAATTCGGAGCCTGAATTTCAGAAAATTTGTAGTCTGAATTTTAGAGAATTCAGAATCTGAATTTCTGAATATTTTGATGAATTTTTGTTTTGTATTCAAAACCTCAAAACAAAATAGTCTATATCTATGTAATTATAGGATTTCTAGGTTTTAGAAATAAAACCAGATTTTACACTTAATAAATAAAAGATTAGGAAACTAAATCATGAATAATGAAAATAAGGATTAAGGGAATATTTCCTTGGGGAAGAAAAAATTTCCTTATTAAGTTAAATCTTTAGGGAAATAAAATTTTCCTTGGGATAGAGTGTTTGTGATTTCAAAAACATAATGGTATTAAAAAGTCATAAGGAAATCATATTGACTCAACAAAATCAACATCAAACAAACTTAAAATCCATCAATGGATGTTGACATTGAAGGAATCAAAATTAATTTTTTTGAGAAATACCTCTTTCTATTAGAAATCATTGAAATTTTTTAATTATAAAGGATGTCATTTAAAAGATAGTTTTGAATCAATGTGTCCCATACCACTTTGAAATTATTAATTGAATCAACATTTTCTAACAATCATCTCCATATAAATAAATCCTTAAAGCCATTTAAAAAACATAGACATTAATGAGGAAGGTTTAGATGAATAAATCATTAAAACATTTAAAATGATGTCTTATTAAAAGAGTCCATTAATAATAAACCCTTTGAAAATTATTTTATGAATCATGGGAATGGATAATAAATATGACCTAGAAGATACTTACGTAAAAACAAACTCGGATAATAATGAGATTATAAAATTAACCCTTACCTTGTACTATTCTTTGGAAGAGGGTAGGTTAACCTCTTGTATAATAACCATAGTATGTCATTAAATTATACCAGAACCATATTAATATTTATAATGTCATACATGATTCATTTATAACATTATATTAGCCATTTAAAAATGATTTCTAGGTTAAATTATCATTTTGGGTATTAATTGCATTTTTATCTTACGCGTTTTATCTTTTTTATCTTGAATGTATCAATTGTATCTTGATTTAAATACTTCTAGAATATAAAACATGATTTATATATCATATAAACATATAAAATATAAATATTTTTAATAGATAGATATATTAAATAGAAAACACCGTTTTTTGAGATGGTATGTCGTACGTATGCTTAAACGTTGTATTTGTTTTCATATCGTATTGAATGAAAGTAAGAGAATAAGATATATGTAAGTACATTGTAGAAGCTAAAAATGCTCAAGGAAAGAAGGAGGTTTTTTCATGATAATGAAAATCCATATTTGGACCCGGTGATAAATTCCGGGGGGCACGAAGGGGTCGCACGAAAAAAATTCAGTGTTGCGCAAAACAAAAACCTCGTGCGGAAAACCCCAGGATCTGAAAATGTTTTCCACAACCCAACTGTGGGTGGGGAAATTTGCACGCAGCAACCCCACGAGGTTGAAATTTCATTCTATTGACCCCAGTGTGCAAAATTTCACGTGGGCCTGTTTCCATGTGAATTCAAAAACTCTGCGTTCCTATAAACAGAAGGGTGCCCCTTTGACTTTTGGTGGCTAAATAATATGAATTGTAAAACCTACGCGAAATCCCCATCTCATGCACGTAAAATATGGATTTCATGTAAGATATTTTTCACACATGGTCTCCCAGGGTTCCCCTTTCACACGATACCCCTCTTCCATAACCCATATCCAAATCTGGTTGGGTCCCATCCCTTGCGCGCAATCCCTTCCATTTTGAAGAATCAATCTAATTTCAGGAAAAACAAGCCAATTGTACACATCCCAGAGTCCTTGAACACTCTCCCTACTAATTGCGTGCAAAACCTCACCACCACATTATGTGCCAATCTCCCCGGATTTTACTCCAACACAATCATTACTACACATTCGTGCATATTGTGCGCAAATTAAGCATAATCCTCCACGATTCCACACAATCCACCGAGATGCCTCACCCCAACCTTTCCCCCACTTCTGCTCCATTTGCGCGCAACCCATCCTCATGGGGCATGATCTTTCGCATGTGTTCGATATCCCTCTTATGGAAATCATTTACGGGTGACTCTTTTTCCCTAAACATCTATGTCACACAACCTTTTCTCATACAACCATCTTGGATCATACAAAGTAACTTCAATGTCCTTTGGGTGGAATTTCACATTGCGCTGCTTCACCTCATGATTCTCTACATAGGAACGCTAATGGATATTGCTTCTTCACATAGCCATGCTAACATTGACCCCCAATAGGATCACCTCACGATACCCCTTATCCACAACATTACTGATGCCTTCCTTTACTCAAGGATATACGAGTGTTTTTTACGTATATCCTAGGGGTGCGGAGTGCACCCAGATCATCCAAGCTAAAGGAAGTTAAACTTCCAAGCACCATCATCCTCTGCACATGACATTAAACATTGACCTCGCCTCATGCCTTGCATGTGGGGTGCACCCATCTATGACATTCTTCACGCCCATTGGTCTCCACGAGAGTGATATCATTCCTCACAAATAATGAGTCCCACTTCATCAGAGAATCTCCTTTCAGTGGGGAATTGGAAACCATCTTGGTGTAAGTCTCCTAGCTTTTCTTGTAGATGGAGGAATTCTTGGCCCTCCTTTCATCGATGAAAAATCCCTCTCCTGCATGGATTTATCACCATAGGGCCTCCATCCTGAAGTATTTCCCCACTCTTTGGGATTCTAACCATGCGTATGCCACGGTTTCCTCTTTGGGACACTATCTACGTATAATCCCCACTCCACTTCTCATGGACACACCTTTCATGACGTCATTGTCATGTCGTTGTTGTCTCTTGTTTTTTACACTGATCATGGCTCACGTGGGCTTAGATAAAGCACTGACCTTGAAATCCTCTTTGGGTATCCTAGAGTGTAATCCCTATACCCTACCTGAACTATGAGGTATTTGATCTTTTCCAAGCCAAGGTACGTAGGAAGCCTCAATGAGGTTCAAGACCAATAACCATTGGTATCGACTACCTCATGTCGGTGCACCGAACCTCATCCCACCTGAACTACGAGAACTATGATCCTTGCCAAGGTATGGAATGTAGGAAGCCTACACGTGGTTCGAGCCCACCACCCATTGGTCTCTCTAACCCCATTCATGTAAGTTTAACAACACATTGGGTTGCCTCAGAGCGTAACCCCAACATTCCACTATATACTAAACTACGCGGACATATATATTTTCCAAGTCAAGGTACATAGGAAGCCTCCTCGAGTTTCAAGCCCAACAACCATTGGTTCCGACCCCATTCACATTGGTTCCCACAACATCCTGAACTATGTAGACTTTGATCCTTGTCATGGCATGGTACGTAGGAAGCCTCCCTGAAGTTCAAGCCCAACACCCCGTCACTCTGACCCCCTTCATGTCAGTTCACCACCGTCCTGCGTGACGATAAAATATGGACCTCAATCAGTGGAAAGTCGTTGTTTCCCCATTCAATGGTAAGACATGTGACCCAATTCAGTGGTAAACCGTTGACATCCCCATCTAGCGGTAAGCTATTATTCCTCTATTCCCAGTAAGATCATGCCAAATCATTCTTTATTTCCCTTAATAACAATCAGGAAGCTAACTACACATTGTCCCCAAAATCAGTGTTCCCTTCAGAGGTTGTGCCCATTTGATCGACTCTAGTCAGTGTTCTAATCAGTCTGATCCGTCTCTACTGGACGTTAAACTAGAAATGTACACTATGTTAAACATGGGAAGATGAGTAACACCTTAGAGGCTTTCCTATGGCATATAATTCCTCTCATTCGATGTGGGATGCCTCAGGCTCCCGTACCCTCGAGAAAACCTATAATTATGGAAAGATGATAGATGTGCCAGTGTCCTAGTGCCTAGACATGCCAGTGATGCCCAATGTGACTACTCCCTTGACCCAAGGTTGTGGCCCTAGCTTTATCCCTTGGAATTCCCTGACATAAGAAGCATAGTTAACATGCATTCATGAAGATATGGCACCGGTAAATGTTTCATAAACAAATTCTTAAGTCTATAAGGGAGACCCGAACTAGGTAACGAGCTCCGAGAAGGAATCCACGGAAGGATGTTCCAACATCCCATCATCCTGTTTTTATCAAGGAGAAAACATCTTGGAATAAGTGACGGATTCCACCCTCCATTGGAAAGTGGGAATACATGGAAACAAACTGCGCATTTCGCCCCCAAACAAGAAGGACGCACGCACCCCGACGAAAGCGTAAGAAACATAAATATATATATATATGTATATATGAAGTATCATTATTATTTCATATATTACATACTTATTAATAATATATATTTTTATAATAATCATTGAATTCTGAACATGGAAATGAATCTCATTATGTCGTGGAGACGGTAATCCGTACGTACGCACGAGTGACAATATCATTTTATTGATGGTGAAATCATATGTAATTGGATGTTATATCATATATAAAGAATAATTAATATGTTATATTTATTATTTACATAAATTATAATCATTGTTATACCCATCCAAATAATAAAGTGATTGAATAAAAAACTACACCACGATGTGGAAACGTTAAGCTGTACGTACACACGTATGGTGACTTTGTCAATTTTAGGATTTATCGAATAAAAAATAGTGTTGTACCAGATTTATAGTAGCATAATTATATGTAAGAGGTACTGGAGTTATAATTTTGGTATGTAAACAACAAAGAAAGTGGAAGTGGAAGAATAAAATAACTTGAATGTGGCTGGTGAAATTATTACCTCTTCTGTGGATGACTCATTTTGAGTTAATCAAAAGGGCTCCATAGGTTGTCTTTCTGATCAATGTAAGGACTCTAGGTTGATTTGAGGGATGTTGGGAGGATATTTTGGTAGGTTTTGTCTAATACAAACGGATTTAGTGGTGAGAAATTAAGAGAAGGGGATGTACCCTTTTTAAAGAGAGGTTAGAGTCACTTTAGGAAATGCTTGAAATAATAATAATATAATCTTCCATTTATATTGGCTCAAAAATGATTTATTTAGAGGATAAGGTGGGTATGGGTCTTCAAACTATCAACCAATAGGTTTTAGAAACTTTTAGGGCACCATATTAACCTTATCATTTAGATTTAACTCTTAGTTAAATAATTAGACATTTACCATGTCTCTTTGAATTTTTATATTATATGGTATATAAACATACTATTTACTTCAATGAGTGACTCAAGAGGTTCCCTAATAACACATATAATATTATTTAAGACTTTTGGCCGATTATTATAATTTTATGAGTATTATATCAACCAATAATATAGTATTTGTTTTAAAAACTATTTTATGTCAATTTTGACACTATTAGGTATTTGGTTTTTGTGAAATTCATAACAACATTATCACTTCATAAAAGATTTATATAATCAACCCTAACATGTAATATTAACCTATAAAATTAGTTTAATTCATAAAAAGTATAATATTATATTTATTTATGTATTTATAATATCAATTATTTTAAAATTTTATTACGATTGTAATTACTGCATCATCATTCTGTCATAAATAAATTTAATTATGTAATATATAAAAATTATAAATAATACATAATTATGTATGAAATATTTTTATCTTTATAATGAATATTTATAGTCGATTTTATCTTATGTATAACCCTATATTAAAAATGGTTTTCTTAATAAACTTTGTATTTAACACTTTTAACTCTAATTTAAATAAAATAATAATAAATGTCCTAATCAAATTATACTATACCAAAAGGATTATATTTTATTCCTAAGGTTTTTTTGTCCAATTAAAATTATCCAATATAATTAATACATGTTTTTGGGTAATTATGATATCATTTTTAACTTTAATTA
Source organism: Viscum album (assembly GCA_963277665.1). NCBI lineage: Eukaryota > Viridiplantae > Streptophyta > Magnoliopsida > Santalales > Viscaceae > Viscum > Viscum album. The sequence continues at coordinate 1,414,422,054 of OY728123.1, forward strand.
CCCTATTAACTTTTAACCGTGGTAAATAAGTCAAAAGTTACTATTCATGGAAAATAATATTTTCCTTATAGATCCGCATTTTACTTACTGATTTCAACCATGTCTTTTTTAGTTTTTAAATTCAACTACCAAAAAGTGTTAAAATAAACTTTAATGAAAATTTTAAAATGTTATAGAAGATGGTAAAAAGACAGTAAAAAGTTCAATAAAATTTCAAACATCTAATTTTATAATAAAATGACCCTAGTTAATTACATTGACCATGTATAGGTATTATATTTCTATTTTGAATAAAAATATTTTTAAATAAAATAAAAAAACTATTTAAATTAAAATTTGGTTTTAAACAATTACACAATGTTTTTCACTATTCATAAAAAATTGAAATTTTTCAGAAAAATACAAAAAATTAACACTAAGCTAATTTTGATCTTCCGAATTCAAAAATGAAGAATATTTTAAAACATTAAAAAAATAATTGTTTCATTTATTAATTGGAAATTAATTTCTGTCGACAAAACCAAAAAGTAGGTTTTTAAAAAGTAAAAACTATCGAAAGATTGGAATGCGTTTTTGTCAAATTTAAATTTGAAATTACATATAATGACCTAAATTGTGTAAAATGATAAAAATATAAACAATTTATACTTAAAAACCATTCAAATGAATATTTTAACTCTATAAATTATTTTCATTAAAATACATGTTTTCATTTTAAAAACAATATTTTTCACTATTCATCAAAATATGAATGTTATCAGAAAAGTACCAAAAATTTATCCAAATTTATGTTTTATATGTCGATTCTAAATAGGAATTTAATTCATTTAAATCGAATATATAAAAGTGTAAAATATTGGTTTTTAAAAGGGTTCCCCCTCAAAAGGTGGTGAAATTTCATTTTTTTGAAAAATACTTCTTTTATCTGAAAAATGAGTTTTTTCTTATATAATGTATATTTAATACATAATATTGATGTTTTAATTTTATAGAGTACATAGGATTCAATATATAGTTAATACTATTCATAACAGCTTTTTGAATGGCTCGTTTGGTAAGTTGTGGTGCGCTCGAACCCGGTGTTGCGTGTAGCACAAACTGTCGATTAACTTTAATGAGATAAAGTACTATAAAATCATAGAGTGTTACATTTACTGTTTATTGAGAATATTGAATATTTAACATGTTCACAATATAAATTGGAAAATTGTAATAATTAATGGATGGATTAATTATTATATGTTAAATGTTAAATGGTTAATTAATTGATGACTGGTTAAAGGGATATGATTTAATTTATAAATTGTTGTATTAATTAATTTGAATGCTTTAAATTAAGATTGTGAATTGATTTTTTGTTACGATTATTGGCTAAGAGTACCTTTTGATATCTGTTTTCATTCCATTCCATATGTTTTCTTGGATGGAGTTGTTTAAAAAATATGATATGTTGTGTGAGATGGTTGCAAAATATTTGCGCCTTGTTTAGTATGTTTTGTGATGATTATGAGGTGCATGTAAATCATTAAAGTCCAAGACGAATCACTATTTGAGTGGACAGGTTCTAACTTGTTAAATAATTTGGATAATTAAATATTGAGTTAATTATTTAGTTGGATTTATAAGAATAATAAATTGTTAATTAATTATTAACTATTGATATGTTCAGTGGTTAATTAATTGTAGACTTATTTGATGGGTGATTTATGTTGTTAATTAGTTATTGAATTAATTAACGGATTGGAATAATTAATTTATGAATTAATTAATTGATGTTTTTGGGTTGTTAGACATGGCTCTCTAAACCAATGATAATATATATATATATATATATGATAGATAAACGGGTTGTGAGATAGGGACTGATCCTCTAAATACTCATGGGGTGCTATACATGGTGTTCTAACCCCATCGTGCATGCAAAAATTCTTTCATGGGATAGGGACTGATGCTCCAAATACCCATGGGTTGTGAGACAAGGATTGAAGCTCCCAATACTCACAAGGGTTCTAGACAGGATGTTATACTCCCATTTATTGACATTGGACTGTTTGTCCAATTGGACATACATGAAATGAATTAATTGGTTAATGGAAACTGTTGTGACATTATGATTTGTGAATTGAATATGAGAAAGGGTTCAGACTTATCAATAAATTGGGTGAATCACAGTAAGTGGACGAACCTAGGAGTGAAACACTAATTTTAGTGGACACACTCGGATAAAGTATATGAAAGATTCAATTCAATATCTTATGACATGTTATCCAAGCCAAAGAACATTCTTGGATTCAGAATTTAAATTGTTTACTTAGATGGTCTTTAGAGACATCTGGGGTGAGTGACTTATACATGAGATGTCCGGCATAGGGCGAATCTTGAGACTTTCATGTTTTAATTATGTTTTAATAATTGATAAATTAAAAATATTTTGTAATGATTGTGGAGTAATCATGACAAATGTATAATGCAGGTTCATACACCACCTGAGGGCTAAAGTAGGTACTTGGGTATATAATTACATTGTAGTAAAAAAATTTATTTATACATGCTTTCTCACAGTTTAAATTATTTATTAAATGTCTGGATTTGGGGTAGACACCGGTGGTCCCACCCTACTGAGATTTATTTCTCACATCCAATTAGGTCTGCCATTACACTAGGGTACCCGAGTAGATTTTATTTGGTTAGAGGATTATGTTGTTTACATTTACTTGAGAGATATGCACGGAGGACTGAGCGGAAGCTCGATATGCTCTAGGAGACTGCCATTAACTCATGGAGTCATTGAATTTTTTTTTGTATTGGAATTTAATGCATGTTGTTTTGTTTACTGTTTTCCATTTTTTTGTATCATTATCATGAAATTCATGCATCTTCTATATAATTGGAGTTTTCCATTTGATTTTTAAATTTTTTTTTTAAAATCTGACTTCCAATAATTTATCATTTATTAGAAATCTTATGATATTATTTTTCCATTTTCTATTTTTGAACTATGATATGACGGTATAGTCTCTCCATTGTCTATTCTTAGAGATATTGTTATATGGTCAGAATACAAGATATATATCTTATCGAAGAAAATAATATGAAAGGGAATATTGGAATGTGGTCATACATTCTCCATATATATACATCCAAGAATAATAATGATATATATATATGTGTTTGTTAAAAAGGTAAGGTGGGTTAATATGAAATATTTCTTTTGAACTGTTTATCTAGATGCCTAGTATTCTTGTATATTGTGGTTGATTGGAAATATTATAACTCTATGTTTTAGCCACCACCCATTCCATTATATAAATGAGAAAACATCCCTACAAACATCATTATAGGACACTCCAAATCTTCTAAAAACAAAATTTTATTTGTTTATTAGTTGATTAAATTAAAAAATTAGTACACTTTACTACCGTAAATAAAATAATTTTCAACTGACTAAAATGACTAGATAGAAATATAATAAGTGGGGATTATGCGATTAGTATGAATCTCTATTGTATCTAATCAATATTAGAGTTTCACCTCATGATCATTAAGAGTTATTGAAAAACCTTTATTGAATGATATTAGCACTATCATTGAATGTCAACTGTAGATTGGTTGTCAACATACAATGACAATTCAAACTTTATAAGATATGGTGAGATCATATTTTATTGAAATCTAAGGATATCGGGTTTAACACCATACTCTAGTAGAGTTAGGATATATAAAAATTTATATTATATCATTCAAATGGGAACATATGTTGATATGTATTGAAAGATATGAAGTACTCCAATATATTTTGATGATGTTAGTGAGAGAAATATGATAGGTTATTATGTTGTCTCTGTAAGGAAGGAGATTTTTCAATCCTTTCAGTGTTATATTAAATCACATAAATATCAAAATAATATTAATTTAGATAATAATTGATGAGATCTAGATTTTGAATTAGGAGAAAGCGTGTTCCTTTGAACGTCCCCACATTAGTAATTTATATGACTCAGAAGAAAGGGATGTTGAGCCTCAAATATATAAGGGACTTAAAGGTAATTGATCATTGGGGGGATGTATCTTATCAAATATAACTCCATCTAATATTCTCATATGTTTATGATGTATTAAATGTATCTCTGGTTAAAAAGTAAATAACATAGACTTAATCATTCTTTTCTCTAATGTTGTGCAACAAAAAAATGATATCTCATATGAGAAAACCACATTAAGAATTATATATTGATGCGATTTAGTGGTGTGGAACAATGAAACTGATGTGGTAAGAGTTATAAATAGGGATAAAATGTTTGCAGATGAAATGTGGGAATCTGAGGATCATATGACAGAAAAGTACCAATGAACATTTCTTCTATGTAATGGAGTTTGAAGGGAGAAATTATTTTACTGGGGTAGAATATAAAACCAGTAAATTTTATACAATAATTAAACAATATAATAAATTAATTTCTCCAAATAAACATCCAAATCTATAAAATATAGATTAACAAAATATATTTGTGAAATTAGGATGAAAAATTTTACTAATGAAATGATGTGATATTTATAAAAAAATATATTTTATGAAACAAAAAAATTATGCATTAAGACTGAAATAGTATATCTAAAAAAAATTAAAATATTTTCTTATGATTAATATTTAGTTTCTAAAATGACAAATTTTTATGTTAGATTGACAATAATTATAATCTAATCGTTTAATTGAGAAAATATATATTTTTAATTAATTGTTTTCATAAAAAATGTTTTATGATTTCATTTTATTGTTATTTTCATATTATGTGATGTGAATTTGAAAATTTTGACTTCATTTTTGGATTTACCTTTTTCATATTATCTTAAGATAAATTTTTTGGACTTTTTTGTAAGTAACTAATTTTCAATTGAATACTAAAAATACAGATTTTATTACTTAAATCACATTTATTAAATTATATTATTATATGAATAGATTGATAATTTAGAAATAAAATAAAATGATAATACATGGTAAATTTTATAATTAAAAATTTCATAATAATGTTTTTATTTTATAAACTCATGCTTGTGTATTTGAAAATTTATATAGTGTTTTAATTAAAATGGGTTTCTTACTAATTTATTTCTTTTATAATGACAATTTGGAATGATGTTAATAGTTTATTTATGTATTAAATAAATATGACAAAACAATATAATTTAGTTAAAATTCATTTTAATTAATGGATTGATTATTTTACTTGAATCATTCATAGTATTAAATAAAAACAATCATTAAAAAGGTATTTTTTCACGTTCCATGTGTTTTTGTTGGAATTCACATAATATAGAAATAGAATTTTTAAATGATTAATTTCATTATATATATTGAATATATAGTTAAAAATTATATTATGTTGAAAATTATTTAGTCTTAAAGGATAAATTACCTAGTTAAAAACTAATTACTGTTATAAAAAATGTTAAAATTGATTATACTTATTTCTAAAAGAAATCAAATCATTAAAATGTGGTTATAATTTAATGATATAGGTGTTCTAATACATTTTCATTTATCCAACCCATTATTTTAAACTATTGAAGTGCATGTATTCAGATTAACTTCCCAATATTGAATTTCTTTTAGATATTTTTAAAAATTACAATAATTTAACTTGTATAAGTGACCCTACTTTCCTAACTCATTATCACTTCGAAAAACACAAATTTCCATACATAAACAATATAATACACATCTAAAAATCATATCCATCATAATGAGATCATTTTCATCCCAATATACCACACCTTAATGGTCAAATCCCCTTTGCAACAGTTATATTTCAAAAAGTAATGTATAATCTATTAAACGCTACTTTTTCTACTCTTTTATACACATTTCATATTCATGAAATTTCACATCATTATATTAAAAATAAAAATTAATTGTTATTATTATATTTTAATATAATAATAAATTTGGAATAATAATTAACCGTTGGTTAATTTTCTTATTATGAAAAATAAAAACGTGAATCGTGTTATGGGAGGACTACAACCATGAAGAATAGAAATGTTTCATTTTCTCATCACATTAAAATATGTATAGTTTTAGTTTGTGTTTTATAATTTTATATGATATTTATAATTAATATATATCATTAGTATGGTTATTTTTTAAGAACCCCAAAATTAATAATCATTATAAGTAAATCCATCAATATCTATAAAAGCACAAAACATGTTCTTCTTCATTTACATTTTCCTGAGACATGAAAAAATAATAATTTAATTGAACGAATACATTATATGATTTTATATAAAATCAGTTATAAAAACATAAATGGGTTTCTTGTGAAAATATTATGGGGAAAATATATCTTCAATACAGCTTTTACAAACCTTGTTAAATATGGGTAAGATTATTAACACCAGATTTTGAATAGATATTACAGCAACCTAATACAAGGTGAGACTTGTAATTAATTTTGATAACAAATAAATATATGTACTAATATGTTTCTAAAATATGTAATTAATTATTTTATCACTATGATTAAGGGGTTAAATATTTCCAATTAAGTTGATATATTTGAAATGGGACATTATACCTCAATATTCATTTTTTTTATTTAAATTATGATTGAACACTTTTTTTCTATGAAATTACATTTTAAAAAATGTTATATCAATTTACCACGGGGAAAATATCCTTTTCAAAAATAAATTTCTGGAAATGTATTGGATTCATTTTTCTTAACGACAATGTATAATTTTTAAAGTGGCATGTTATTATGACTTTTGTAATGATGAATAAAAAATATATTAAAAATAATATTTTCACGATTTGTTTCATATTATCTTCAAATTTTATATCCATAATGATGTATTTTTATATAAAACTATATATTTTTTTTACATTACAAAAATTTTTGGAAAATGGGATTGTGTTTTCTAATAATATCATATGTTCATGTTATGTGTAAGGTTTAAGAAAAACATTATTTTTTTCATGGTTCATTTAATTTACGATGATTACAATTTTATTTCAGCACACATATGTGTGGATTATTATTTATGGAATCCAATAACACACTCAATTGTGTTGGTATGATCTTGTAACTCATTAGATATCTAGTTGTGGACATAATGGTATTTTACATTGGTTTGGGCATGATCGATTTTCTCACATTTTAATATGTCGAAATAATGGGTTTCTTCAAATATTTTTGGTAATATTGGAGTTTTCACTCATGATTTAATATTCTTATGGTAGTTACATATTTTCATGTTTATTACTTTATAACAAATTTCTATGTTTTTCATCATGTTATTCAATAATTCTATATGCATTTTAATTCCAGGAAAATCCACATATTTATAATTTTTCTTTTTCATGTATACGAAAGCATAGGTCTTGTTATCATGTGTTATGGTTTTTCTTTAATCATTCATTAATTAAATTATAATTTTTCAATATAACCCCAAAATATTTATAAAATTTTACCCAAGATATGATGATATATTATTTTTATATTTATCTTATCCTCACATTTTCCTCTTACATATAATCAAATTATTTTTAATATTATTTTCTCAAATTTATATTTTGAGATCAACCCTATATTATTATTTCATTAAATAGATTATGAAGAAGATTAGAACAAGAGAGAATTCTTGGAATGATTATATAGGATAATATTAATGGGAAAATGTATGTAGTGTTATGAATTGTGATGTTTTTATTAATAATTTCCCAAACAGTAAACATTTTGGTCCTTAGATTACATAAATTTTGTGCCATGTAATATTTTAATCAAATGATTAATGTTTAACTTAAGTTATGTTTAAATTTTGTAGTTATAAAACTAATATTTTCAGGTTGAATAATTCCATGTATTGAATATTAGGAATCTTGATCATTTTTCTAAGAACTTGATTCATACATAATAATGATATAATTTTAAATTGGTGATATTGAAAAAAATATTTTTGCGCAAATAAATAATGATGAAAAATAATTATTTATTATGTTTATTTATGATTTAATATTTATTTATATAAAATAGAATTCATAAGAATGAATTATTATGTTGATGAACATAGAGTTTTAAATTTTTATGATTAGTGAACTCATATTTTTTCTATGATTGTATATAAATTACAAAGACTAAAAATACCACCATATATTAATAAAAATAAATTAAAAGGCTACTAAATATTCTTGATATTAATTATTTAATTAAATATTTTTTTATTTTGATTGTTATAACATATCTATGAAATCATGAAGATGTGAATTCATTGGATCCAACATTTTCATGAGAAAAATATATGTTTTTTTATTTGATGGAATAAACACAAGAAATTATCCTTATAACATGTTTAACAACATGTTTTAATGTATTATGAAGGTTGTGAATCTCATATTGGTTAAAGAAATTATTAAATATGTTCAAATTAAACTCTATTATGGTTTTTTTATGATTTAAAATAAAATCATCCCTTTCCATTATTTAATTTGCACTGGCATGGAAATGTTATGGGACAAAAAGTCCCCACTTTTAGGATAATATATTATTCGAAATAAATACATTTATTATATATGTAAATATAATTAAATCACATAATATTGAAAAAAAGTGGTGGAATAAATTATATTTACAAAATAATGAACACAATGTTTTCCGAATGAATTAATATTTTGATGATATTTGTGAAAAAACTAAAATTACTTATAGTGATATTATGTGGTTAAAAAAATTTATTGGTCTCATTAAAATTTAAATCCATAAATCTCATTCCTATCTCATAAATAATGTGATGGATGGGTATATAATGATTAAATCAAAAAATATTCAAATAGATGTACATGATTTGGGAATCATGAAAATGAAATTTGAAACACTTATATTTGACAGATTCAAGTTTAAACCATATTTCAATCCACCTCCCATGAAGTGAGTAGGATGTTATAACTCCATTATCCACATTGAATATATTCAATTTCATGATAATTTATAATTTAATTTTTAAATTTTTTTTTGTTTCATTTGAAATGAGATATAAATTTGTGTAAAACTCAAGTTCACATAATGCAGTTTTTGGATGTTTTTTAGGTGTGAATATTCAAGGAAGAAGCGATCAATGGGAATGATCATTTTTATAAAATAATTGATATTACATGAACATGATGAGAAATGGTGTTATGGAATATTTAATGACATGAGGTACGTAATACGTCTCTCTTGAATAATTATTTTCTTTTTTATTCCCTTACCACATATACTTGAAGTTATTAATGAGATAATTCCTTATCATAAGGTATAATCATATTATGTGTGCATATTATAATTACACATTGGATTACTATCAAATACAATTTATTATAATTTTTCAACCAATATGATCTATATTGTGGAATAATGGTTTAATGTGTTTATTTTTAATACATTATGAGATGATCAAGGGGTTATATTCCAAGGTAAATATCTTACTAGATAATGAAAACCCATTTGTTATTTTAAAATAGGTATTTCCAAATTTTTTAATGAATAATAAATCCTTGATTTTTTATAAATTTTTCACAGCTTCTTTATGGTGATGGAAGTATTTTTACATAAACTATGTTTTATTTCATGGATAAATAATAAAATGTTTAAAACTAATGGTTAAATTGTGTATTTGAATATGTAGTTTACAAACATGTATTGATGATTCATTCATAATGGAAGGGAATAGATTTATTGATCATTTAATTGTTAAAATTTCTTCATCACAAGAGTCAATCACAATCACAATATATCTACATCTTTTCTGAAAGGAGGTGGTGTTTTTGGAGGTCCATAAAAAATGGATCACCAGAGAATTAATTTTTTCTCATGAAGGGGGAGAGATTTTATTTCAGTGATTATGGAATTCATTATATTTGTTTTCAAAAAAATTCTATCTAATCACATTAATAGGTTGCATCGTTATTATTAAATAATCGGGTGATTTTTTGGAAAATGGGATAATTCATGTTGACAACATGTTGTGGTCCACCACATAATATGGGCGAATCAAATAATTATTTATTATTCATAGAAAGGATATACCATATAGTGATCCATGTTATAGATAAACTAAAAAAATCATAAGTTTGGTCTTATAACACATATGATTGTTCATGAAGCACAATACAATGAGAATAGTGTACAATGTTACACCTGCATCTTTTCATTTTTTAGATCAACGATTTTATTTAGCTTTATCTGGTTATGGTTTTAATGATCCAAGAGAATAATAGAAAACTATATTTTGGCATTCAAAAATAAATTTATTCCGTTAATTTAGGTCAATGGGAAGGTGACAATAAGGTTATTATGCTAAAGAAGACATCATCAGATACAAATAGCATGTTAGTGTCATGATAAGTAATATGAGGGAGGCATTAAACAATACCTTAATTCTTTAAAAAGGCATCATTTGTTGAAATGGATTGAATGTTTTCATATTATTTTTTCCCATAAAAATGATTAAGAAAATTTATATTTTTGTATATCTGACACATGGTTAGGATATTCACATTGGTTTATCCCTTAGTAATGATCAAAGATTAAATTTTAACATCATCTAATTCTATATTTTCTTTTTCAGTGACATTTCAATACAATTAAACCTGTTTATTGTGTTCCTGCCAAAATAAGAAAAATATATATTCAATTAGAAAGAAAAAAAAGACACTATTATTCACCCCGCACATATTTGGGAATTTAAGAGTTTAATGATATCTTTACTTATAAGATCATTATAATTGTGGTTATATTACTTATTTAAGTGTGGGAGTATGTAACACTCCATGTTATGGTAAATATATAATTTACTTAAAATATATGTTTATAATTATTAAATAAGCATATCTAATATTTTTAATTAACTAAAACAATATGTGATAAAAAATAATTCATTATAAGAATAAAAAACATTTTATTCACTAATAATGAATCATTAAATCAAATGTACCTGAAACCATATATTCCATAGAATATTTTTATTACATGCCATGTATTATTATAAAAATTCAAAGTGAACAATTTAAAAGGGTACTATAAATTGAAAATTTTAATATCTATAAAACTAAAAATTCTTTATGATCCTTTTCTCTAATGAAAATCACTATTTTTATTACTAACCCTATAATAAGAAATAACATTATTGAATTATCAATAATTATAGAAAATACAAGATGTAAATTTATAAAATGTTATCGGTGAAATAATAGTTATGAATGGAATACATTTATAAGGGTTAAAAGGAAAATATGCCTCTTATAAAGGGATATATTGTCATTTTATTTACATATTTTCTAATGATATACTATTTTTTGTATAATTTTTGTAACAACATTATAACAATAAAATAAAAAATAATAATAATGAAATAAAAATGTAATACCCAACTAAAATAATTATCATCAAAAACATTTTTATGAGTAAATTATTATTATTAATGCATAATATGATGTATATACTAAATTCAATGATAATTATTAATTTTAATGAATATCTAATATTAATTGTTTCGATTATAATTCTTATTTAGTGAAAAATAATTAATATAAAAACAATATTTTTCAAGGGAATATTTTAAATGTTTTGTGTTCTATTTGAATAAATTTAACAAAAGTTATTTTAAATTATTAAAATAATATAAATTAATAACTATAACATAGTTATAGAATTTGATATATTAAAAATAAATTTGTTGCCTACAAAAATATATTTTTCTAAAAATATCATTATAATGAATTGTGAATTCTTATCATAATAGAATAAATATATTATTTTGGAAATAAATATACAATATGTTTTAGCTAAAAAATTATTATTGTAAATTCACTAGTAATTCTAATGAAATAAAAATATTATCAATTAATAGGGAAGAATTTATTTTCATTCAAAAATGATGTTTAATTGTATTTTATGAATTCATTAACAAGTATAACTAATAAATGTTATAATTTTAATATGAAAATGAGATTAATTTTTATATTATATATGATAATATTACCTTAGGATTAAGTTTTTATTAATCTGCAAAGATTTATTTTTCAATGAATAGCCTAATATACGGTATTATGAAATATCATGACTCCTTGGAAATAAGTTTGATATCTTTCTGACATAATCATTTATTAAACATATCAATTTACAAAATTATATATTAATAAGTGAAATAAAATATGTTAAAAATTTATTTTAATTTAAAAATATATGTTTGAAATTTTAGAATCTATAATATATGTTTTCTAAATTTTATTATCCATCGTAAATTTATCATTTTTGGATTAAATTTTTTTAATTTTCTAAATTTAATATAGGTAAAAAAAATTATATATGAAATAAATATATTATAATTATTAAATAATTTTAATTTTATTTTTAGTATTAAAAAATTAGAAAGGTTCAAATATTAGGTTACCATCCTAAATGTAAATTATAGAAAAATCAAAATTTAGGGGAAATGCATAAAATAACTCCAACGATTGCCCTTATTTTTTTGTAAGAGGTTTAGATCATCAAATAAATCTTCACACATCTATTATTTTTCTCTTTTTTCCACATTCCTTTGAATGGTTCATTACATTAATAAAAATTTATTAATAATTTAAAAATGTGCCACACCAATCACTAATAAAAGTAACCCTTCACCAACACACATCTCAAACACAATTATCCATTTATCTCAACCAAACACTAAATAAATCACCCACCAAAAACACACTCTCTCCAATTATATAGAGGTATTGGTATCTCTATATGAGCATTCTATTAAGGATCAAGGGTTCTCTTTAAATGAGTTAGAAAAAAACTCATAATCACTGCTTTTCTATTTAATTTAATTAATTTATTCTTTAACCTACTCTAATATATTATAGTCAATAATATATAATCTAATAATTTTAATATGTATATTGAAATATTTTTTTTATTTTAGAATAGTTTTTAACCTTAATAAAATTCATTAGAAAAAATAAAAAATCAAAATGCTTTTTCTGTTGACTACTATATATATGGACCCCCCAATTCTTTTTTCTTCACATAATTTGATGGACTAGTATAATAATTACATCAGTGAATAAATATGATATTCATTACCTAAATAATATTCTATAGTGATATTTTTTTTATTATACTAATATTTCAATTCCCATATAATTTAAACAACGCTCATGTTACATATAGAGTATTGCCTCTAAGGATGATGTATTTTATTTTTTTGTGGATTACCAATAATAAAGGTCAAACATTCATATTGAATAATTTTGATATTAATCCTTATATTTTGTCATTAATGTTTTTATACTTTTTTTAATATAAATTAAGGTTCATTAAAATATTATCATTTTATAACATTAAATTGAACAAAACATACTCGTCAATGATTTCACCAGCTGGATTAATAAATAAAACTCTCTGGAGATGATGTTGGAACACTATATATTTTTATTAACCAATAATTATAATAATAAAATATGGGACTTTGAGGTTGTGCATGGACTTCCGACACCTGAAACATGTGACTGTGTAGAACAAGTATCTAGTACCGATAATTGATGACCTCTTCGACCAACTGATGGGATTGAAGTGGTTCTCAAAGATATACCTTAGATCAGGCTATCACTAGTTTCAGGTATGTGATGAGGATGTACCGAAAAAGTATTTAGGTACCATTATGGACAATTTGATTTCCTGGAGATGCCTTTCAGCATGACCAATGCCCCAACAGTGTTCATGGGCCGCATGAACAGGATCTTATAGCCTTACCTTGATAGGTCTGTCACGGTCTTCATTGAAAACATCTTGGTATACTCATCGTCGGAGGGGGATAATGCTACACACCTGTGGATAGTCAAAGACACACTCGGATAGCACCAAAATTATAGTAAGCTATTGAATATATAATTCTAGATTTGGGAGGTCCAGTTGATAAGACATGTCATCTCAGAGGATGGAGTTGTGGTAGATCACGAGAAAATAGGGGTAGTTCCTTCCTGGGAGATGCCCAAGAGTGTGATTGAGGTGTGGAAATTCTTGGAGTTAGATGGTTACTATCGGAGGTTCGTACCCGACTTTTTAATAGTATCATCACCCTTATCAGCTTTGACATGGAAGGGAAAATAATTTTTATGGATGTAGAATTATCAGTAGAGTTTCCAGGTGCTGAGGAGGAGACAGACTAGTGCCCTCATCTTGAGACTACCAAAGGAGGGAATTGGGTATGTAGTTTAATGTGATGCATTTGGTATAAGATTGGGTTGTGTCCTAATGCAAGAGTAAGAAGTTATCGCATACGGCTCACCCTAGTAGATGCATCATGAGTGGAAATATACAACCAACAACCTATAGTTATCAGTAGTGGTATTTTCCTTGATGATGTGGCGGAAATACATAATGGGTGAATGGTTTATGGTTTACACCGACCACAAGAGTCTCAGGTATATCATCATTTAGAAGTACCTGAACCTGGGACCGCTTTGATGGTTAGTGTTCCTCTAGTACTATGGATTTTAGGTAGTCTATACTCCTGGAAATAAGAACGTGGTGGATGAATCACTTAGCAGGAGGACCTATTTGCAGCTGTAGAGTAAGGCGATAGAGCAGTTAGTCGCGATGTAGATATCCTTTGTGGACTCTAATAGAGGATGTTACTTTCAGTCGATGACTTTTACTCCCCAACTGTTACAGTGAGTTAGGGAGGCACAACTGTTGGATATGGATTGCAAGGCTGACGTGCTCAGTTATACTCAAGTCATCCTCTTGATTGAATTTAAATAGGTGGGGAGCATCCCATATTTTTAAGAGTGTCCAATGTAGTACCAATAACATTATAATAGGAGGTGATTGGGGAGTTTCATCCATCCCAATTGGTTGTACATCCTTTAGTGGTGAAAATGAACCAGGATCTCTGAAGTCAGTACTGGTGGCCGAGGATGAAGAAAGTGGTGTCCAAGTTCATGTCCTGATGCCTCACATATCAGCAACTGATGGCCAAGCATCATGTTCCAGTAGGATTGACCTAGCAATTTGAGGTACCAGAGAGAAAATGGGATAGTATCATGAAAAACTTCATGACATAGTTACCGCGTACATCTTGGGGCCATGATTCTATCTGGGTGACTATTGACCAGCTCACCGAGTCAGATCACTTCCAACCCATCTAAGAGTAAGGACTAGTAGAGGACATGAGACACCACTATGTCCACGATATAGTCCATCTTTAAAGGTTAAATTTGAAAAGAATCTCGGATCATGACGCCTGTATTACATACTTGTTTTGGAAGGGATTACATGGGGCATTCGGGACACATCCTCAATTGAGAAATGCTTTTCATCCATAGATGGATGGACAGACAAAGAATACTATACCAACCTTGTAGGACATGCTTCTTTCATTCATCCTTGACTTTAGTTATTGTTGGGAGGACCACCTTCCTTTGGTGGAGTTTTCATAAAACAACATATATCACTCCACCATCGGCATATAACTATTTGAGGCCATGTTTGGATGGCCTTGAAGATCACCCATATACTGGAAAGACCCAAGGGAATTCGAACTCATGTGTCTGGAGTTGGTATGGGGTACCACCGACAAGTTGTAGATCATCCAGAAGCAAATGAGGACTAGACAGAGTATGCAAATGTTTTTTGCCGACAAGAGACAAAGACCCTTGATGTTTGAGGAGAGAGACCATGTGTTCCTTTAAGTATCTCCTCGGCGAGGATTGAAATGATTTGGACAGGGTGGAAAGATATATTTTAGGTTAATTGAACCTTTTCAAAACATGAGCAGTGATGGAGAGGTGGTGTACCACCTAGCCCTTCCCCCACAGATGCACTAGGTGAATGATGTTTTCCTTGTGCCGCAGCCAAGGAGGTACGTGCATGATCCATCACATGTCATCGACTAGTATGCGTAGTACATTGAAAACATGGAAAATTTTGTAGATTTCCTAGTGGTGATAGAGGATTGAACTGAGTGGATCCTATGTGGGTAGTAAATTCCTGTAGTGACTGTTTGGTGTAATCGCAAGATTATCAAGGAGAGCACATTAGAACGGGAGGCTCAGATTCGTGCTTAGAACTGCCATATATCTTTTTATCATTTTTTTAATTTAGGGGATGTAAATACCTATAGTGAGGATAATTTAATATCTTATAAATTGGTGAAATGTTTTTAATTATGTTGAATTATTCTGAGACCTCGTGCTCTGATGGAACGTGATTCAGAAGCATAGAGAGTCCCGAAATTAATTTTGATCTATTTTATGGTTCATTGAGAAAATGTGCAAGCTCGTTTTTCTATATTTTGAACCAATTCATGGATCCAAAATTTGATAGTACCATTGGACTCAGAGTGCAGAGATTTTCCTGGAAATGACTTTACATCAGAAAACAAGGGCCGAGTAGAAATGATATTTTCAGACTATTCGAGAAAATTAATAAAATAATTTATAAGAATTATTTTATTTCATTTTCACCATTGTGTTGTAGATGATGACATTTTGGTTCATCGATGAGGCGGTGACAAGGTTCATTAATGGATGATTAATAATGGCTCTTTTGATTTCGCGACACTATTATCTTAATGACTTGATAAATGTATCCCATTAAATATGGTTAATTTAATGATCATAATTAATGGGCACAACATCAATGCACTTTTTTTTTCTTTTAATATTCAAACCTGTGGTGTTTTGGAATTAAACATGGAGGATTCTTAGAATAAACACTTACGAATATCCCCTCTGATGAAGAATGATGAATGCCGATGGATCATGATCATCTTTGACAAACCTTGAAGAATAGAGCCAGTAGTGGTGACGTCAACATCTAGAAAACCATGAGGAAGAACTCTTCGGCATCGAATGTCAATGAGGTAGGTGTTGTTTTATTTTGATTTTATTCCCCAATAATTTATATAAATGATGAACACATATCAACCCATGAACAGGTTGATCTGCGAATCATGTGTTTATATTGAAGGGTAACTTTCTATTTAGGGATTTACTTATTCAAGTGTTGAAATTATCATTTGATGATTTAAATTTGAATCCACATACCTCCCATGGTTATAACATTTTAATGAGGAGGGTGTAGACTGACACGAAAAAGGCCCGAGAACCTCCATTGTGGGCACTCATTGTGGTCATATCCGCAATTTTTCAGTAAGAGTAATTGGGGGTGAAGGCAGAGGTGGAGTCGACCCAAGAGGCCATTAGGCACGAGCAGATCAGAAAATAGACCACCTGAACAACTTTGGTGGCCATTTGATGTTACTATCAGAATATAGGCATTGGTGGTGACTCGGGACGGTGGTTGCGGGATGGTGGCAGTGTGCCTTAACGGTACACTAAAGGAAGGGTCGCGGTCAGCTCGGGCAGCTTCGCAACATAAGGAGCTGGAGGCTGGTGGGAGCGGATGTAGTCGGTCGACAGTGTCGGAGGCCCGCAGACGTAACACTATGTTGCGTCTCACGTTGTGGAGTGTAGTCTCTCAAATTTAGCAGAGGACACCACCCTGAGGCGACCCATGGGGCTATAAAAATGGACCAAAGGTGGCACCCAGCTGTGCCCAAACGAGGAAGACCGGTCTGTCACCGGAGGACTGGGTGGGTGAGTACTACCTAGCAGGCCGGATCCACAGTAGTAGGTCGGACTCCCACCAGCATGCCGGACCTACAGCCAAGTGGGAAAGACCCACAGGGGCGGGTCGGGATGGATTAGATTGGGTCATCGGGCGACCCAGCGGGCTGGACCCTCACCCAAACCAGGCTGGGTCCAACTAGGCCTATTGGACGTAGCCAACTAGCTAGGCCAGAACAAACCGAACCCAACCCAAACCACATCAATATGTGTACTTCTAATTTTACTAGGGTATGTGGTACCCACCAGCCATGTTGTTCGGGTCAGACCAGGCCCCGTTGCAACCAGACCACGGGTTCTTAAAACACCCGTATGTTCCAAACTAAACGTCTAATTGATGAGATTTTTATGATGTGAGGACCCTCTTGATGGGGAATATCTTTTAGATTGATTTATTGTGATTTTAATGGGAAAATAGATATAGTAAATGTCTTGAGTAGAAGTCTAACCATGAGCATTACATATGGAACCCGTATGTTGGCTGAGACCGGAATACTGTTCGATGACGGCCGAGTGGGAAACAGCTTAGTGTGACCCAGCAAGCCCACAGTAGGGATCCCCTTTCTGTGACATGGATGACCCATGGTAGTCGACAGGAGGAGTACCATAGTTTGACCATGGTGGGAAGCTCTTCTGTGTGACCCGGATGGCCCATGGTTGGGGGAATCTCAGGTTGACTCAACGTACCTGTGGTACTTATTAGGGATGAGTACAATGGTAGTACAAGGTTAGTGGGAAGAATCTATGTGTGACTCGACCAACCCTCTATACTCAACATGGGAGGAGTTCTCTAAAATATGATGAGTTTGATGATATGACTGATGATGTTAATATCACTACCGTAGAACATACCTGATGTGATTTTTGTCTTTTATTTTTTACTATGTGATTTAGATATTTCATGGTGGAATTACTTATTTGGAATTTTTCCTTGGTTGTGTTTTCCATAGTGGATTACTGAGAGACCATCAGTGGTCTCATGGTCCCCACTGACTATTTTTATACTCACCCATGAACATGCATCACCCACACGTGATGTGTTTGGAGCAAACGATCGATGTTTCGACAGAGGTGCTCAAGGGGACGTGACTGAAATATTCTATGACGGTGGACTTGGAGGCCTAAGACTAGTCAGAGCCTAGTAGGACTAGGTGTACAGGTCATAGTACTTTTCCTCCAAGTAGCTTCACTACTATCACAATCATTTGGGGGTTTCCATAGATGGGCATTAAATTTTCATTTTTTATTTTTCTATATTTAGATCATTGTTGGATTTATATTCTGACCCACTTACATTCACTTGTACATTCTCTCATCTTTGTTTTAGTGGTATAATTGCTTCCCATTTCACTGTGTTGGGATATGGTTGGGAATGAGTCTGTGTCGGTGTATAAGTTTATAGGCAGTGGCTTCCCTTTTTGGGATATCCATTTCTGGTGCCAGTTTCCATCCCCAGGCATGTGGAAAGTGGGAGAGGGTTATTCAAAACACTGGCCCTGAGGGACAGGTAATGAAAACCCTTATCTATTTGTTTAAACCCACATTATCCCTTTTAACAATAACAAAATTAAAAAGTATTTTATTTTTAGTGGTTAATAGCGGTTTTCTAAAGTGAAATGTTACCCATAAATATACCATGGATGATATTTTAAACCTTATACCATTCACATAAATGAAGGTATGTTTTAAATCAATTTGAAATCATTTAATAATAAATTTTTTATTTTTAAATATCATTGACACCATTTTTTGAACGATTACATTAATTTGACATTGAAACCAACATGAAATAAATTTAGTTAAAATATAATCCATTAAAATATCCAAAATAATTTTTATCTATCTAAAAAATTTATGGTAAATTATTTCCCACAGAAGTTTTTTTCTTTCAGTGTAAAAACGAATATGTTGTATTTTTCTAATACTTTTCCATGAATTTTTTCAGTGTTATGTAAGAATTTTACGATGTTATTTTACCATTATGAAATAAAACTAAATAAATATGTGAAAAATATTTTTTATTTCGAATAATAAATTTTTAATAATCAGATTTCCATTTTATCCTTATGTAAAAAATTAGAGATACTAATATCAAGAGGGTGATATTTAGGAATTATTTTCTAAAATCCAATAAATTTCAATATCAATGATAAAAGGGAACAACATTTTCTATTATTTAATTTTTGTGGATTATGAATGAAATAAACTCATCCAATGATATAAATGAATGTTTATGAATTGTCATACCATTATTTTAACTATAATTAAACAAATTTCCTATTATGGTGGTACTAAATATTTATTGTGGTTGTTATTCATAATGATAAAAAATAAAAGATACATTTTAAAAAAATATAAACCAAATGATTCCATATGTAATTTAATTTTCAATAATATATTTCTATAATTTTTTTTAAAAATATTTCTACATAATAGTTCTAAACACATGGAATTTTATTTTAAAAAAATTCATTTTCAAGTATAAAAATTAACATATAAAAAAGTGGGTATAATGAAAATTCAAATGAAAATAATTATATTATATATAATTAACGAATAATTATTTTATATTAATTTTAATATAATATAAAAATGTTATTTCCTATTTTAAGAAATGTGTAGCTTTATAAAAATGGAATTTGGAACTATGTTCTGAAAAAGAATTCTATTCCGAATAATAAAAAATAATTAACATGTATATTATTATGACTTCATTAATTTGAAATAGATATAATGTTTTTCGAATTAGAATTATATAAGATGTTTGTGTTAATTATAATATTCTTCTTAATAATGAATACAATACATTTTTAAAAGAATGTATTTTTGATGAATACAATGAATTTTAAAAATTATTTCTTATTTCATAATAATTTATAAAAAGATAATTTCATTAAAATATATATATATATATATATATACTTATTTTAGAATGAAGATACTACTATTCATACTCACCAACTCTAAGGATAGGTTAAAATAATCCTAAAATAGTTATATTTTGGGTTTATTTCAGATTGTTGTATTGTGTTTCATACGATATTGATCATAATTTTCATTAATAATATGTTGAAATTACAAAATTATTATTATTATTAATTTTATTTATAGATATTTTTTTCATAGATCTTTATGACAATAAGGACTCACATTTAATTACATTCATTTATTTAGTTTCATCTATTTCATTGAAAATGAATAGATTGATGGCCCTGAATACTTGTGAAAATGTTTTTTCCTAGTAATCCCCACCACCACATACTTGTTTAAAACCCTACCTACATTCCTCAAGACCTATGGTAACAGAAACCCTATCACTCAGCATCAACTATTTCTATTCATATTTAACATCATGAACTATGATCAAAATATGATTTTTTGTACTAATCCTGAGGATAATCACCTATATGGAATCCCCTTTAAGTGATGTGGCCTATGTTTGAGTTTTTTTGCAAAATATTTTTTTTAAAATAATTGAGTTTCATATATGAACATGGGATGATAATGATAAATTATATAGTAATGTTTCATATTGTTATTAAATATTTTACCCATTTAATATTATTATAAATATATTCTTTTTGTGATTTAGTGGATCAATTATCCATGAGGATAAGCTTCTATTTATTTCTAATACAATATCGTTTCTATGTTAATATTAATTTGATTTTTATATTATTTTATGATTAAATTTAATTATATTATTATATATTTATTAATGATATATTTTAATTTGAACATTTTTTGTGAATTTATTTTTAATTTTGAAATTTAAAGTTCAGTAATTATTTTCTGATGAAATGTTTTTTTTTCTATTTTTTTTTAATATGTAATCAATTGTGTGTTTTTTGTCTTCTAGTAAAGAAATATTTATGACCCCAATAAAACAAATTCATTGAAGTGGTTATGTGTTTTATAGAGTGGAATCTAGAGAAAATTGATCAACCATAAGGGTAAAACAGATGAATATTCTCATTGGTCCCTAGACAAAATAAATCTAATGTGCCTGAAATTGGACCATCAATGAAAAAATTTAATCTATGATATATTAAATTTTTTCCAACTTTTTTGAGCAATTAATTAGAAAAATCTTGGACCTACCATGTCTAAAATTCCAATAAACAATGAATGAAATCTAATCCATCATAAACTATCTATGTATTGAAAATATGATATATTTTTCTCTACTGTAAAGAGATACTAGAAATGAAATCGAAAATAATTATGCATGATATTAAACCATCCATACCATAATAATTCGATCATGAATTGGAATCACTGTGAAATGAAAACAAGGAATCAAATTGATGATTGGATTTAATTTTAAATCCATCGAGATGAAATATAATGCTTTAACAAGATCTGTTTTTTTATTAGATAATAAAATGATCATGAAATATAAATTCCAGACCCATGTTGTATTTAAATCATCATTGAGTTATCTATAATGGATATATATAGAAAAATGGATTCCCTGATTATGGAATAAAATTATAAATGTCTCTGAAAACAGAAAGAATCTTGAATGAATTTAAAAAATTGAGATGAGACTAGGGAAGTTGATGAAAAATAACTTGATATCAAAACGTGTTATAAAATTGATGACGATGAATTTTATAATCAAATTTTTTATTTAATCAGAACCATTCCACAGTGATGTGTGGAATGTTTTTGAGTCTTGATAATTAATCAAATATTTTAAGGTGATATTGTTGAATTCATAGCTTGAATAAAGGATAATGAAGTCATCATTCAACCTATTTATGAATATCCCACACATGCTTTAATTAATTAAGTGTGAGCCTCTAATTTGGATGAGGTATAATGAATCCATCTACAAAGATGATTGGATATCATTTGATTTAATGTTGGAAAATTTGATAATTATATTTCATGTTCTTTGTATCGGAGGATGATTGTGACGATGGTGGGTGATTTATTTACACAACTCTTTCAGTTTCCTAATAGTTTATTCCCACACAGTATATTCTTAATGAATGAGATTAATGATTATCTTACCTTTACTATTTACTTATAAACATAATTTTATTCGATGGTAGAAAATTAATTGGAAGTTGAATAGTTCTCTAATAATGATGCTGAAAGAAACATGACTTTCAGGATGAAGTAAAATGGATATATTGAAGACTCATTTGGTACAAAAAATTTATAAATATTGATGAATCATTACATTAAGATTGTCTTCTATTGATGAATATTTTTCTGTGTGATGAGATTGAGTGAGATAATAAATATGAGGCTTTTCTAGGTGTATTTTATTTTTAAAGGTGAATTGTGCGTAAATGAAAATATATGCTCGTAAGGATTATCATACTATGATGAATGTTTCCAAATTTTGGATCATGTGATATATAAATGTAATTATGTAATTTTGATGTTACATAATTTCATTAAAGTAATAAGAAATTGCCAAATGGTCCATAAAAATATATAAGGGACACAGTAAACAAAAAAAAAGGTGATGTCCAAATTTTACACACCAAATCATTCTACATAGTAGAAAACCATATTTTATTCCCATAACTTATGCATTTACATGTCTTCTTATAAAGGAATATCATAATATTCAATGATGAATACATACCCCAAATTTCATAATCAATGATGGTATTTTTAGTAGTTTATGTTTTCCTCGCAAATATTTTTATATTTTATAAAGAATATAGAAACATATCAATGATGAAAGACATCACAGTATATATAGGGAATCATTTGACTAGTAGTAAATTTTTTTATTTACATACGATGTAGATGTATAGTGATAAGTGTTCCACATGGATGTCAATGTAACAATATTATGGCTTTTATTGTGAGATAGGTTAGGTATTTTTCACCTTTATGAATATTAATAGATGAAAAAACCTAAATATAAGGGTTTTGGAGATAAATCATCATGGGAATGAAAACTGGAGATTAATAAAAAAAATTAATATATTCTGTATGAGGAAAGATAATTGAGAACATACAATATTAAGTAATAATATAATATTCATTAAAAATAAGTTATTTTAAATTTATTTTCACATTGTTTCAAGGATAATAAATTCTTACATAATGAAATTTTTTAATATTTATTTCATAAAAATGATCATATTAATATCATATGGGTATTGAGATTGAAATGGTAACTCTTATCACCTCATTCATTAGAGTTTCTTAAAATGTTACTTCCTCAACCAAATTATGGTGAACTCATTTTACAAAACATTGAGATTAGATGAAATAACACTCAACTAAATTTGAAGAAATATATTTTCCTAATATGAAGATCATTCACGGTAGAAAATACTATGTTTTATTACATATTGAATTTAGTGAAAACCAATTCATCTTTCTTGATAGAGTTAGTTCTATAGATTAAGAGCAATATGATTTTCTTCATCATAGAATGAAATTTAAAAAATGCTAGTTACCCATATTCAATAGGTTCATAATGGTGAATTGATATATATATGATAATGAAAACAGTTTTAAAATTATCAACCTAAAAAATTCACTAATTTACCTTATTATTGTTTTTTATTACACTTAATCAATTTTACATTATTATTTTTGTGACATTTACTTTGAACACTACATCACAAATATCACATGATTCCATCATATCTACTCTGTTAATATTTTCATGAGATTCAAATTTTATCTTTTCAACACATAAATACATATTGTGACTCATTCCCACTGGATAGACCCATAGAGAACTCTAAAAATATAATTAGGGTTGAAAATAATAAATTTTTCTATTTAATAATCAATTAAATAGATTCATTTCATTGAATTAATGGTTATGTTTATATTGAGGAAACATGTGGAAATTTTGATAAATAAAATTTCATAAATAAAAATTTATATAATAAGAAAAAATTATCTAAAATATTCAATAACATCCATTTAAACAACTTTTAGATGTAAATTAGTACATCATTTGGATCAAGATCACATAATACCATAATTTTAATAAATCATAGTAATTTCAAAAATTTAATTAATAAAATTAAAATGGATGATAACAGATAAGATTAAAATTTCAATAACATCCATGATGATAATATCAATCAACCACAACATAGAAATGATCAGATAAAAAGTCTTTTCATTGTAATTTCGACATTCTTACTATGTCAAACATCACATAATGCATTATGAAAAAATTAATTGTCTCACAACTGTGTGATTAATCAATATAACGTATACATTATAACATAGTATGATGGATTAACTAATTAATACTTAGTATAAATCATTAGGAAAATCAACGGTATCATTAGACTACTAACATGTAGG
The DNA here is from genome assembly GCA_963277665.1 of Viscum album. Taxonomy (NCBI): domain Eukaryota; kingdom Viridiplantae; phylum Streptophyta; class Magnoliopsida; order Santalales; family Viscaceae; genus Viscum; species Viscum album. Next base: position 1,414,447,012 of record OY728123.1, read on the forward strand.
TTTTTTCAGTGATGAGGACTTAAATAATTGATTCATACCAGTATTCAGTATAGGAAATTCAATAATGTGGTTCTAATAAATGTAAAATGAAATAATTTAAACATAGAACTAGTTTTAAAATTCATTTATCATGAAATATTACCCTAATAAGATTACTAATGAAATTAGAAACAAAACCACTAGATTCATGAATGCTGAGGGAGATCATATCCATTAAGTGTTGGATAGATTCAAGGAGTTACTTAAGTAGTTCCATAAAAACTAGTTTACTATAAAATTTATCATTGAAATATATTATAACAATCCTAAACTATATCTACATATAGTAGGTGATCAGTCCTATAGAGTGTATTTATCTAATAAAACTATCGAGGAATTGAAAATAATACACTTAAACAGATCTAAATAATAATTATTCTAGATGTAGAAAAAGTGTTTGGATCTAAACCAATCTTATTCAATAAGAACGATCCCATTATATAAGGTTTTATAATGATAAATTTCATATCATACTTATGATGAAATGTACCCACTATGGCATGTTTAACAATTCACTCTATTATAGTCTTAATTTTGATATGGTTTCTTAATGTCATGAAAATTAAACCTTTTAGGAATATGGCCGAATAATAACACCAAAGGTTGAATCATTTATAATATAATAAAATCATGGCTATAATAACCATACAATAATTTCTATTATAGTGTACATGGTGTTCATATCCACTTTCTATCATGCATTTTATTATTCAAGGAAGGAATTTCAAAACCAAAAAGGGATGAAACAAAATATTCACTTAGTAACTCAAAGTGGTTTTTAAATAAAATATTTCAACTTGATTATAATGATGAAAAAATCAAATCGTTATTTTAAATATTAAAAAACATGATTTAGAAAACGTTGTATTTGATGATAGTTTTTAAAATGTACAAAGTCTTATTGGATTATTATCCTAGGCAGTGAATTTTTGAGAATAAGGATTTTAAGAAGAAACAAAAATAGTGAGAATATGATTTATTTTACCATAATTAGTGTTCATCAAATTCTCCAATAAATTTGAAAAAGACATAAAACATACCTATTGGAGTTGGTGGCCTAGAACCAAATAATTTGTACTTTAATCATTAATAAATACCTTATCTCATCTTGATTGTTCTCTTGAGTGACAATGCATGTCGTTATATCCTAAGGACAGATGTTGCATTAAAGGGTCATAGCATATCCCTGCTATGATGAGAACCCGGAAGTTCCATACCACTGTTCTTGAATATATTTTCTATGGCCGGATGTTGTTATTTGAGGGACACAAATAATACATGCCATTATGAGTGAGGACTCATTAAACATCGAGGAACCTTTTTATGGTGTGCCCCCTTGGTAATATCTAGGAGGATATTATTAGAACGAGACCTGCAAGTAGGAAATCCAAATTTCATAGTGTCATTGGATGTTCCTATCAACGGATGTGCGTTCTGTTCCTTAGGCTTTATAATTATTATCAATGGGTATTACAACACAGACACATGGATGTATTGAAAAAAATGGTGACGACACACTACTTATAGCGATGTAGGATACATTGGGTGTGTCAAGAGTAATATTGTATTAATAGATAATGTGAGAAAAGATTTGTCCCTTATGTTCCATAACAAAAGTATATATATCAGTCCCATTAATGGAATTAATATAACCTAAAATCCATGTCCATGGTAAGGTTTGGGAGAGTTCAATTCCATAAATTCAAAGAATGAATAATCGAGCACATGGGTTGATGGAGCAATCATGCGGCCCTCTTGATTTGAGATATCGTGACCAAGGGATTATATTACACGGTAAGCGTTCATATGAGGTGACACATCAATGCGGCATAAACTTCTTTCTATTTGGTGTCGTGACGCATTGCTAGACAGTAATCTTGGATTTTATGCAGGCCTACCAAATGCCAATGAGAAAGAGGCCTAGATGGTCACACACTAAGTGTGTCCATGTATTTGAGTTAAAAATTAATTTAAGAAGTTAAATAAATATTATTCTTGACTATGGTTTAATAATTATTTAAGGATGCCTGATCGCATTAATTTCGACACTAGTTATTTGAGAGAATATATTGTGAACGAAATAATATATATTTATTAGCAAGTAATACAGTTACATTTATTTATGAAATAAATATTCATTACTCAAGGAATAATAAATTTGGTGGAGGAAATAAAGGAAAATGGAAAATAAAAGTACAGGGTGTGTATGTTGAAGATACACACCGTGTAGTTTTATTGAAAACCTATACACACCTTGTATTAATTATTACACAACGTATAGTTTTTCCAGTTGGCATTTTGATGAATGAAATCGTTTTATTAAATGATATTTATTATAATATGCATGGGCGCATGGCAAGGAATTAACCATTCGACATGGAGGGTTTTCAACAAGTGTTAATGAAATTAATAAAATGCGTAACACATTTATTTAATGTGATAACTCTATAAATTCAATCCCGATTATAAATATCCTCAAAACCGCAACACTTTTTCCCAATTTTTTTTCACAACAATTCTGGATTATTATCTCAAGGACAAAAGAACATGTTCCTTCAAAATTTCCTCAAGATTGATAGAGATCCACCACCACCGGATCATGTCGATCGAAGGTGGACTTCACTAGTGAAGGTTCATCAATGCTAGCACCTGAAGATCCCTTCAATGACGTCCTTTGATACGTGGAGCATATGTGGATAACTGCTAGAGGAATCCTACAATTGAATTCTACAATGCAATGATGGATCACTCCAGATCGTGACCAGATACATCAACGAAGAAAGAATTCCATCAAGGTAATTCTTTCCAATTATAATTAAATTAATTATAACCAACATATGATGATCCTATCTCTATGGTTCTAGGACTCCATCTTTTGTTTTTTGTACTTCGTTTTATTCTGACGATCCGGCCTTTTACATCGTGATAGATCTCGGAGTGATTGTTGTTAATGCAACAACTAAAGTTAGGCACTCCCACCAATGTGATTCTGCTGCGCCTGGATCATACAAGTGGTATCATAGGGGTCATATCGTTGATTATAATTATTTAGTTTTACTTTGGTTATTTACGCATTTAATAAATTTGATGTGTTGATTCAGGCTAATCGTTCTTTAAAATCTGAATCTCAAGATCTGTTCCTCCCCTATCATATCTCGTTCACCTTACAAAAATGAATTTTTCTTCTAATTTTGATTAAAATAAAATAGAGGAACTCATCTGAAGGTTCCAATCATTCATGGATGTACAAAACAAGAAAACATGGCATGTATTCAGAAGTACATTCCGTGTAGTCTAGGTTCAAAGCATTGGACTTGTCTTCCAAAACCAGGTCATGTATTGGATCCTATCTAAATCATTTATGAAACCGTGTGTTCACTAGGAACAGGTAGCACACGGTTTCTGAATTACACACCTTGTGGTAAGCTGATCATGGCGTGTAGTCCCTTTGGGCTAGGATTGGACCATGTACCATGTACACATCTTGCCCGACTAGAATCTATCTAACACGGATACAACACAGCTTGTGTCCAAATGAACACACTGTGTACTCAAAAAACATCCGAAGTACATCAACATGCCATGCCCTGGGCGTATACTTTGGATAGACAGTGAAGAAAAGTTCATGCCATGTAGTCAGAACTAAACGATGTGTACTCACACAAATTTTTCAGATTTATTAAAATTTTATATTATGTTATGAAAACCCTTAAGGCATGTACCATATTGCAGGCGTAAATCTAAGGCACACCACGTGATAGGCGTTTTATATATATGTGTTTAATTTAACATCTGGGTAACGAACGATAATTCAACAGGTTTCCTCCATGGCACAAAATAATAATTTTTAAATTATACTCCATGATCACTAGGAATAGTTAACAATGGAAGTTTTTTATTATTTTTAACTTGGGATCAAAAAAATTTTAAGTAAGAAGAAGCTTAATATTTCATTTCTAGAAAATAGACCCATATAAATCTAGTGTGATCATCAATTAATAAAAAGACATAATATTTTCCTGCAATTCTTCCAGTTTTTGTGGGACCAAAAATATCCATATGCACCAACTGTAATGATTCAGTGGTTGAGACTTCACCGATTGATTTAAATCATCATTTATGTTTCGTGTCATATTGAAAATGGTAACTAAATTTTGAAGAATCATATCTAATCTCTTGTGAATCCTTAACTATTATTTTCAAAGAGAGTTTTCATTAGTTCCTATAGCTACAGTGTAATAACCTTTTGTGCCATACGGTAGAATGATCATCCATTGCACTAATACAAGGTATATCTTATCTCCTATGTTCTTCTATGTTTACTATATAAACATTATCTTTCCTATGGGAAGAATGAATAAAATCTTCATTGGAATTGTGTACAAAACACATGTCATTCCTAAAATTCACAAGGTATCCATTATCACATAATTTACATTTGCTAATTACTTTGTTATTATTACCGTTAACAAATAAAACATTTAAATCAATGATTTTCCAAGAAAACCAATATTACCTATACCAATAATTTCTCCCTTAAAATAATCTCTAAATGTTATTTTTTCTCACATCTTCGTGATAATATTTTCATACAAGTTTTCGTTACCAATGATGTTACAGGAACATCCACTATCCATGTACCATGTATTCTTGTTGGTACTATCATTACATTCCTGAAAATAATATTGTTAGTCTTTTGGAACCCAAACATTCATAGACCCGGAAACATCAAAAAGCAAAATTTTAGGAATCCAAATATTCATTGATTAATAAGTTATATGAAAACCTAATCACTTAGTTTTTTTAAGGAATAATTTTTCTCACTTCCCACCACACGAACACTTAGTGCAGAATAAATAACATTGAGGTGGAAAATATTTTTTACAAAAAATCAGTTTTGAAAGAGTATAACCTAATGTAGAATAATTCATTAGAGGCCAAATTTGGAAATACAACTTATCAAAATTTTCTTTACCCAATGTAATGTTTGACAAACACTTACTCAAGGAAAATATTTCTGACTTCTGACTAATTACTATGTTTTTATCCTAAAAAGAATTAGTTTCAGTACTAGAGTTTGTCACTAATACATTTTTCTTACAAATTTCTTTGTCTAGATCATTATAATGATTATCCTTCTCAGAATTAACTTCCTCAAAGGTTTTTGAAATACTTTCAAAAACAAAAGATTTATTATTAATATAATAAGAAAGATCCAATTTTCTTTAGTAATAATAGAAATCCTAGAATTTTCATTTTAAAATTTTTCTTAACTTCACAATTTTTATTTTCGTCGGGCTTTGCAAACCAAGATACATATTCATAAGTAGGTAATTTATTATCTTCATTAGAAGATGATTCTATTTCAGAATATTCATAATATTTACATCACTATAATTAGAATTCATGGATACATTGGTTATGGATTCATCATTGTGTAACATGGCCATTAAACAATGATTTTCATAAGGTAACATGGAATGTAAACCAAGATTTTCTTGACCAGAAGATTCATACTCTGAGGATTAATCAGAAGAGTCTCCACCACTATAACTATAGGTGTAATTATCATTCAATTCCTTCTTATTTTTAGCTTTGTAGTACATATTTCTATTCCTCTCAAAATTCTTCTCCTTTCTATAGTTTTTCTTAAGCATTGGACAATCTGTCTTTATATGCCCTACTCTTTTGCATTCATAACAAGTAGCATCAGATTCATTCTTGTCATTTATTTATTTCTTCATATATCTATACATAAATTATTTCATCCCAACTATCTTGTTCGTCCTTCGAGCAAGATTAGCTAGTTCATTCTCAGAATGGTCACATTCACTTGATTCCGAAAAAACAATGACCTTCTTCAACATGGATCTATTAACCCTTTCGGGAGTCTTGGGTTTTGAAGATGTAAAGGGTACACTTCTTTTTCCATTATTCTTATTTTTAATATCACAATCTATTTTAATTCTTGTCTCATTATGATGAAGAGTCCCAAAAATAATCATCAAGAGTAATCTTAGAGACTTTCCTATTCTCATCAATAACAATTCTCTTTGATTCCAACTCATTAGGCATGATATCTATAATCTTTCCCAAAAGTGCCTCATCATATAAAACTTTCTCACAAATGTATTTTAGACTATTATCAATAGTAATAAATCTTTGTTTTACCTTGATCACTGGTCCTATACAAGGAAATAAAAATCCATGATATCCTGCTCTAAGAAGATCTCTTATAGTTTTGATAACCTTGGATGTACCAAAATGAGTAACCCCAATTTCATCCAAATACAATTTTCAGCTACCCAAGAGGAAATCTTGAAATATATAATCTAGGTCATGGAATACAACAAATTATTTTGTACCTTTTATTTTAGTTGATATTCTTACTTTTCTTGATTAGTACAAGTTCTAACTTCCTTATCAGAAATCTTGTAATCTCTAGTAAGAATAAAAATTTGTCCACTCCTGTATTAATGACAAAAGTCTTCATACGATCTCTCCAATATTCATAATCATTCCCTTCAAATATAGTTGGTCTAGTTGGATTAATATTGTTAATCAAACCAATATTCAATCCTACCATCTAAAAGAAAATATCTTTCCACATAATCTTGTTAGTAAATGTTTAAAAACAAGGATAAAAATCTTAAGCACGGAAAATATTGAACCATGGAAACTTGAGGAAGAAAAGTTATATGTGAATATATGTATTTCAAAAACCTTCTCTGATACCAATTGTATGATCAAATAAATGATGTCGATGGTCAATATACAAGAGGGGGTGAATTGAATACTTTAAAAATTCCTTTGAAGCCTTTAAATTTGTTCATAACATTAAGGAAAACTATTTTTAAAATGTTTAAGCACGCTAAATTTGTAAGACCTCTAATTTCTACAAACTTGTTAGATTCTTAAATATGGTTCCAGAAATTAAGCATAATAGAATTTTACAAGGTCAATGATTCTACCTTAAAGAATATAGTATCTTACAAATCATAGTATACAATTATAAGAAAGTATAAGATAGTTATATTTTCATTAATAATTTAAATGCAGCGAAAATAAAACATTAAACAATACATGTAACATGTATGAAGTCAATTAACCCAAAGTGTAGGGTATCCAACAACCGTGGATAAAGGACCCTTGATTTATACATTTTAAAAATTCTACCATAGCCACACAAGGGTAATCCCTCTATATGAATATCGGAGTATATCTTATTATCCTCGCAAGCCCTCAATCGTCAAGGTAGTCGGCACGTCTTTCTTCCTTATCAAGGAAGTCCTCGAAATTTAAGGTAGTCATATCCTCTATATTCTTATCCCCAGAAGCCCTCGCTTTTAGATAGAAACAATTGGAGTCTCATGAAGCAACATGAATAATATGTTCAGTACATACAAAGTATGAGAGTCTCTCTCTCTAGAAGTCACTTCAGTATCATGTAATCTCTAGATTAATCAATGAGTGTTTTGAGAACATTCAAATGACATCCAACTTATAGGCACATATCTAACGGTTGGCTCTTTCCTCCAATGGTCATTTTTTTGATCCAGAAAGACCTGTACAAGTGTCACTCAAACAACAGTTATTTATAAATAGAATTAATGACATCATTTCATAACTATAACAAGGGTAAGTAAAATATGGTTGCTAAACCAAATCCTTTTTTCAGAGTCAATGAAAATAATGTTTAGAGTCTAGGTCAATAAACATTAAAATTCTAAGAGAAAAACATTAAGAGTATTTATTAAATGAATATTTGGAGTTTTATTTTTGAGTAATTCAAAATCATAATTATATAGACTTCAGATTCTGAATTCTAAGGAATTCAGAGTCCGAATTCTACGTAATTTAGAGTCTGAATTCTATGGAAATCAGAGTCTGAATTCTATGGCATTTGATGTCTGAATTCTAATGAATTTGGAATCCAAATTTCAGAGAATTTGAAGTCTAAATTTCAGAGATTTGGGAATCTGAATTTCAAAGAATTCAGAGTCTGAATTTCAGTGAATTCGGAATCTGAATTTTAGAGAATTTGGATTCTGAAATAATGAAAAATTCAGAATCTAAATTTCAAAGAATTTGGTGTCCGAATTTCATATAATTGAGAGTCTGAATTTCAGAGAATTCATACTCTGAATTTCAGAGAATTTGTAGACTGGATTTCAAAGAATTAGGTATCTGAATATCTGATAATTCTGATGAATTTGGATTCTGAATTCAGAACATAAAAATAAAATACTCTTTATCTATGTAATTAGAGGATTTCTAGGTTTTAGAAATGAAACCAAATTTTACACTTAATAAATAAAATTTTAGGAAACTAAATCATGAACAATGAAAACAAGGATAAATGGAAAATTTCCATGGAGAAGAAACATTTTCCTTATTAAGATAAATCTTTAGGGAAATAATATTTTCCTTGGGATAGAGTGTTAGTGGTATAAAAAACAAAAAGGTATTAAAAATTCATATTGAAATCATATTGACTCAAAAAAATCAGCCTCATAAAAACATAAAATCCATCAAAGGATACTGACATTGATGAAATCAAAATTAATTTTTAGAGAAATATCTCTTTCTATTTGAAATCATTTAAAAGTTATAAAATTATAAAGGAATTATTTTAAAATATATTTTTGAATCAATGTGTCTCATACTAATTTGATATTTTTTAATGGAATTTACATTTTAAAACATCCATCTCCCTATAAATAAATCCTTAAATCCATTTAAAAAACATAGACATTAATGAGGAATGTTTAGAGAATTAAATCATTAAAACATTTCAAATGATGTTTTATTAAGAGATTCCATTAAAAATAAACCCTTTGAAAATTCTTTTATGATTCGTGGACATGGATAATAAATATGTCCCAGTAGATAATTATTTAAAAACAAACTCAGATAATAATGAGATTCTGAAATTAACCCTTACCTTGTACTATTCCTTAGTTAAGGGTAGGTTAAACTCTATTATAGTGACCATATTATGTTATTAAATTATAAAAGAACCATATTTATATTTATAATACCATACATGATTCATTTATAACATTATACTAGACATTTAATAATGATTTCTATGTTAAATTAACATTTTGGGTATTAATTGCATTCTTTATCTTACGCTTTTTATCTTGTTATTCTTGATTGTATCACGTGGATCTTTATTTAAATACTTCAAAAATATAAATCATGATTTATATATCATATATATATATAATATAAATATGCATAATAGATAGATATATTAATTAAAAAACACCGTTTATTGAGACTGCATGTCATACGTACGCATAAATGTTTCTTCCATTTACATATCGCATTGAATTAAAGTAATAGAATAAGATATATGTATGTACATTGTAGATGCTGAAAAAGCTCAAGGGATGAAGGAAGTTTTGGCGTGATAATACAAAGCCATATTTGGACCCGGTGATACATTCCGGGGGGGGTCCAAAGGGGCCACGCGATAAAAATTCAATGTTGCACAAAACAAATATCTCATGTGGAAAACCAAGAGATCTGTGAATTTTGTACATGCCCCAACTGCGGGTGTAGAAAGTTGCACGCAGCCACCCTGTGAGGTTAAATTTTCATACTGTCGACCCCAGCGTGCAAAATTTCACACGGTCCCTTTTCCATGCGAATTCAACGACCCTGAGCGCCTATAAATATAAGGGCACCCCTTTGAATTCTGGTGGCTAAAGAATCTGAAATATCTCACCCGTGGGAAATCCTCATATCATATTCGCAAAAGATTGCTTTCTGGTACGGGATTTTTCGCTCTAGGTCGCTGAGGGGACTGCTTTCACATGATATCCCACTTCCATACCCCATGTCCAAAACCATTTGGGTCCCATCCCCTGCGGCCAATCCCTTCCATTTGGCACAACCCATCGAATTTCGCGCAAAACCGGCCAATTGTACGCATCTCGGAGTCCTTGCACAATAACTCTGCCAATTGCGCACAAAATCTCAGAACCACATTATGTGCCAATCTCCCCCGATTTCACGCCAGCCAAATCGTTTCTGCACAATCGTTACTATAGCACGCCAATTTCCCATAATCCTCTATGATTGCACACAATCTACTGGGATTCCACACCCAAAATGTTTCCCCACTACTTCTCCATTTTCACACAACCCATCCTCCTACGGAATGCTCCTTCCCATGTGTCTGATATCCCTCTTATGGACATCATTTACAGGTGACTCTTACGCCTTAAACGTCACTGTCACACAAATTTTTCTCATACGACCATCGTGGATCATATGAATTAACATCAAAGTCCCTTGGGTCGTATTTCAAATTGCGCTACTTCACCTCAGGCTTCTCTACATGGGCATGCTAAAGAATATTTCTTCTTCTAATAGCCACGCTAACGTGGACCCCTAATGGGTTTAGCTCACGGTACCCCTCAACCACAACATTATTGATGCCTTCCTTCCCTCAAGGTCATGCGAGTATTTGTTACGTATGTCCTAGGGGTGCGGAGTGCACCCAGATCATCCAAGATGCGGGACATTAAACTGTCAAGCACCATCATCCTCAGCACATGACGTTAAACGGTGACCTCAACTCATGACTCACATGTGGGGTGCGCCCATATATGACATTCTGTATGCCCATTGGTCTCCATGAGAGTGAGATAATTCCTCACACATAATGAGGCCCACTTCAATGGAGTAGCATCTTTTAGTGGGGAATGGGCAACCACCTTGGTGTAAGTCTCCTAGATTTTCTTACAGGAGGCAGAATTCTTTGGCCTCCTTTCTTGGATGCAAAATCCCTCTCCCGGAGGGCTTTGTCACCATAGGGCTCCATCCTGAAGTAAGTCCCAACATCTTTGGGCTGCTAACCACGCGTAATCCCTAGTTTCCTCTTTGGGACTCTAACTACGTGTAATACCCACTCTACTTCTCACAGACACACCTTTCCCGATGTGATCGTCATGTCATTGTTGTCTCTTGTTTCTCACACTGAGCATGGATCATGTGGGCTTAGAGCAAACACCGACCATGACATCCTCTTTGGGAATCCTAGAGTGTATTCCCCACACCATACCTTAAATAGGAGGTCTTTGATCTTTTCCAATGCAAGTTATGTAGGAATCCTCCATGAGGTTCAAGCCCAATAACCACTGGTCCCGACTACCTCATGTCGGTGCACTGAGCCTTATCCCACCTGAACTATGTGGAATATGATCATTGCCAATGCATGGAGTGTAGGAAGCCTACATGAGGTAAATGACCACCACCCATTGTTCTCTCTAACCACATTCACATAAGTTCAACAACATCTTGGATTGCCTCAGAGCGTAACCCCAAAATTCCACTATATCCCAAACTATGTGGACATTGATCTTGGCCAAGGAAAGGTACGTAGGGAGCCTCCTCGAGGTTCAATCCCAAGAACCATTGGTTCCATACCCCTTCACATCGGTTCCCACTCCATCATGAACTATGTGGACTTTGATCCTTTTCATGGACTGGTACGTAGGAAGCCTCTCAAAGATTCAAGCCCAACACCAAGTCACTTCGACCCCCTTCATGTCGGTTTGCCCCCGTCCTAAATGAAGTTAAACTGTGGACCTCAATCAGTTGTATGTTTTTGTTTCCCCATTCAACGGTAAGACATTGTAACCCAATTCAGCGGTAAGCTGTTGAAATCCCCATCCAGCGGTAAGCTGCAGTTCCTCAATTTCAGGCGAGATCATGCCAACTCATTCCTCATTCCCCTTAACGACAAATGGGAAGCTAACTACACGTTGGCCCCAAAATTAGGGTCCCCTCCAGAGGTTTCACCCATCTGATCAACTCTTGTTAGTTTTATAATCAGTATGATCCATCTTTACTAGATGTTAAACATTCGGTGTACACTCTGTTAAACATGGGAAGCTGAGGAAAACCTTAGAGGCATTCTTATGGCATATAATTCCTCACATTCTACGTGGGATTCCTTGGGCTCCCGAACCCTCGAGAAACCCTATAATTATGGAAAAAAGACAGATGCACCAGTGTCCCAGTTCCCATACACGCCAGTGATGCCCAATGTGACTAATCCAGTGACCCAAGGTTGTTGCCTTAGCTTAACCCCTTGGAATTCCCTGACAGAAGAAGCGTAATTAAGAGGAGTTCATGAAGATATGGCACCGGGAAGTGTTTCATGAACCACGTCTTTAGTCTATAAGGGAGACCCATAAAAGGTAACGAGCTCTGAAGAGGAATCCATGGAAGGAAGATCCAACATCACATCATCCCATTTCAATCAAGGAGCAGACGTCTATGAATAAGCAACGAATGCTACTCGCCTTTGGAAAGTGGGAATACATGAAAAAAAACCACACCTTTCTCCCCCGAACAAGACGGACGCACGTGCCCCAATGAAAGCATAAGAAACACATATATATATATATATATCAAGTATCATTATTATTTCATATATTAAATACTTATTAATAATATATATTTTTATAATCATCGTTAATTTCTGAACATGGAAATAAATCTCATCGCGTCGTAGAGACGGTAATCCATATGTATGTACGACTGACAATATAATTTTATTGATGGTGAAATCATATGTAATTGGATGTTATATCATATATAAAGAATAAATAACAGGTTATATTTATTATTTACATCAATTATACTCAATTTTATACCCATCCAAATAATGAAGTGTTTGAATAACAAACTACTCCACGACGTCGAGACGGTAAGCCGTACGTACTCACGTATGGTGACTTTGTCATTTTTAGGATTGATAGAATAAAAAATAGTGTTGAACCAGATTTATATTAGCATATCTGTATATAAGAGGTACTGGAGTTATTATTTTGGTATGGAATCTACAAAGAAAGAGGAAGTGGAAGAAGAAAATAACTTGAATGTGGGTGGTGAAATTATTACCTCTTCTTTAGGTGTTTCCTTTGGAGTTGATCAAAAGGGCTCCATAGGTTGTCTTTCTGATCAATGTAAGGACTCTAGGATTATTTGAGGGATTTTGGGAGGATATTTGGGTAGGTTTTGGATATGACAAATGGATTTGGTTGTGTGAAATTAAGATAAGGTGATGTACCCTTTTATAAGAGTGGTTACATTCACATTTGGAAAAGCATGCAATAATATTTTATAATAAAATAGTTTTCCATTTATAATGGATCCAAAATGATTTATTTTGAGGATAAGGTGGGTATTGGTTTGAAAACTATCAATAAATAGGTTTTAAACAGGTTTATGTCAACATATTATACTTATCATTTAGATTTAACTCTTAGTTAAATAGTTTTACATTTACCATGTCTCTTTGAATTTTTATAATATATGGTAAATAAAAATACAATAAACTTCTAATACAGACTCAAGCAGTTCACTAATAACACAGAAAATATTATTTAAGCCTTTTGGACAATCCTTATATTTTTATGAATATTATATCAACCAATAATATAGTAATTTTTTAAAAAGTATTTTATGTCAATTTTGACACTATTTGGTATTGGGTCTTTGTAAGTCATAACAACCGTATCACTTCAAAAAAAATTTATCTAATCAACCCTAACATTTCATATTAACCTATAAAATTATTTTAATTCATCAAAAGTCTCAAATTATATTTATTTAAATATTTATAATATCAATTATTTTAATATTTCAATACGAATGTAATTACTGCATCATCATTGTGTCATATATAAATTTAATTATGTAATCTATAAAAATTATAAATAAAATATCATTATCTATGAAATATTTTTATATTTATAATGAATATTTATAGTCGATTTTATATTATGTATTCCCCTATATTAAAAATGGTTTTCTTAATAATTTTTGAATTTAAAACTTTTAACTCTTATTTTATAAATGCCCTAATCAAACTCTAGTGGACAAAAGGGATTATATTTTAATCCTGAGGTTTTTTTTTTGGGAAATTAAACTTATCCAATATAATTTAGACATGTCTTAGGGTAATTATGATATCATTTTTACCTTTAATTACTATATTAAATTTTAACCGTGGTAAATAAGTCAAAAGTTACTTTTCAAAAAAATTATTTTTATCTTATAGAACCACATTTTACATAATTATGTCAACCATGTCTCTTGGATTTTTGAAATTCAACTCCCAAAATGGTTAAAATAAACTTTTATAAAAATTTGAAAATGTTCTAGAAGTTGGGTAAAAGTCTGTAAAACGATCAATAAAATTTTAAACATCTAATTTTATTATAAAATGAATCCAATTATTTAATTTGAACTTTTAAATGTATTATATATCTATTTTGAATTAAAATAATTTTAAATAAAATAAAAAATTATTTAAATAAAAAGTTGGTTTTAAACAATTACGTAATGTTTTTCACTATTCATCAAAAATTGAAATTTTTCAGAAAAATACCAAAATTTTACAATAAGCTAATTATGATATTCCAAATTAAAAAATGAAGTATATTTTAACAAATAAAAAACATAGTTGTTTCATTTATTAATTTAAAATTAATTTCTCTCATCAAAACCAAAAAGAGGGTTTTTAAAATGAAAAACTATCAAAAGATTGAAATGTGTTTTTGTCAAATTTAAATGTGAAATTACATAGAATGACATTAATTCTGTTAAATGAACAAAATATAATCTATTTATACTTAAAACCCATTCAAATGAATATTTTAACTCTCTAAATTATTGCGATTAAAATGAATGTTTTCAATTAAAACATAGTATTTTTCACTATTCAACAAAATATGAATGTTATCAGAAAAGTACCAAAAATTTATCTAAAATTAATTTTTATGTCCTGATTTTTAATAAAAATTTAATTTCATTAAATTGAATATATAAAAGGGTCAAATTTTGGTTTTAAAAAGGGATCCCCCTTAAAAGGTGGTAAAATTACATTTTTAAAAAATTACTTCTTTTATCTGAAAAATGCTTTTTTTCTTATATAATATCTGTGAAACACATAATATTGATTTTTAAATTATATAGAGTATATAAGAATCAAAATACAGTTAATACTATTCATAACTGCTTTTTGGATGACCAGTTTGGTATGTTGTGGTGCGCTCGAACCCGGTGTTGCGTATAACGCAAGCTATCAAATAACTTTAATGAGATAATGTACTATAAAATCATGGAGTGTTAGAGATTATGTTTATTGAGAATATTGAATATTTAACATGTTCACTATATAAATTGGAAAATATAATAATTAATGGATTGATTAATTATTATATGTTATATGGTAAATGGTTAATTAATTAATGAATCATTAAAGGGATATGATTTAATTAATAAATTGTTGAATTAATTGATTTTAATGCATTAAATTAAGATTGTGAATTGATTATTTGTTACGATTATTGGCTATGGGTACCTTTTGATTTGTGTTTGATTTTCATGCCATAATTTGTCTTGGATGGAGTTGTTTAAATATATGATATGTTGTGTGAGATGGTTAGAAAATATATGGGCCTTGTTTAGTATGTTTTGTGATGATTATGAGGAGCATTGAAGTCCTGGACGAATCACTGTTTGAGTGGACGAGTTCTGACTTGTTAACGAATTTGGATAATTAAATGTTGAGTTAATTATTTAGTAAGATTTCTATGAATAATAAATTGTTATTTAATTATTAACTATTGAGATTTTTAGTGGTTAATTAATTGTAGACTTATTTGAATGGTGATTTATGTTGTTAATTAGTTATTGAATTAATTAATGGATTGGAATAATTAATTTATGAATTAATTAATTGATGGTTTTGGGGTGTTAGACATGCCACTCTAAACCAATGATAATATATATATATGATTGATAAATGGGTTTCTATATAGGGACTGATGCTCCAAATACTTTTGGGCTTCTTTACATGGTGTTATACACCCATCATGCATTAAAACATTCTTTCATGTCATAGGGACTGATGCACCAAATACCCATGGATTGTGAGACAAGGATTGATGCTCTAAATACTCAGAAGGGTTCTAGACAGGATGTTACACTCTCATTTATTGACATGGGACTGTGCGTCCAATTGGACGTACGTGAAATGAATTAATTGGTTAAATGAAACTATTATGACATTATGATTTATGAATTGTGTAACGACCCAAAGTTTCATTAATGGAAAATCCCTCTTGATCTAGTTAACTGTTTCTTTATGAAAAATGTTTTTATAAGATGTCAACGTCTTTATTTTTATGTTAGGATTTGTGATCGTTACTTTTATAGCAGTTGAACAGTGATCATCTGAGTATTATAAATATAAGGCTTTAATGAACCCATTTCTACTCAGACAAAAGAAGCGATGGCCTCATCCAGTATAATTTCCCCTTACGAAGCCCATTTGTCGGAGCTTAGAAAAGAGGTGGCGTCTTTGGGCTTCGCCCTTGACCAAGCCCAAGCTGAGCTTCATTATGTCAAGCTTGAATGGGACCGTCTACGGGAAAAGTGGAAGTTGAGAGAGATTACCACTCGAGCGATGTTATCTGAGCCTTCCCAAGAGTCTGTCACCATCGCACACCTTAACCTTAGGTCTTATGCGGCTATTTTAAGGGGTTATGCAACAAATAAGTAGCACCATGTTCATGTGCATTATTTATTTATATAATAATGAATATAATTTCAAGTCATTTTTGATACATTGTAATTAGTTTTTAAAGTACAAATGGTGTTTTTAGTTATTATTTAATTAAGAATTATATTTTATTAAAATAATGGATTTCTGAATTAAATAATATTTTAATAAAATATTATTATTAATATTAAATTAATTATTATTAAATATTATTGATCTTATAATTTTATGAATGCAATTAAAATTTTTATTAAGGTTTGAAATCCATTTCTGTCAAAACCCGTGAATTTTTTATAAATGTTGGTTTTTATTTTAAAAGTGAAAATTCACATATTTAGAAAATTATTTAGATAAAATAAATATCATTTTTGGAATCAGGATGTCTAAATTATCCAACGGTGAATTTTTCATAATTTTCTGAGATAGTCAATTTTTTGGGTAAAAATTAAATACCTTTTAAATATATAATTTGTTTTATGACATCATAATGACCCAATGGTGATGTAATAAAATACCATAATCCTTATTTTCGGCCAATATGTGTTTTATCCTTAAAATAATGAGGTTTTGGGTTTGTTTGACTTACTTTTCAAAGCATTAATTGATCCCTCAAGACTTATTCAACACTTTGACTTTTTAAATTAATTTCCATGGGAGTGTGACTCACCTCCACATAAGCAACCCTAATTTTTTAATAAGTTCGGTCCTTGGCCATGTAAAATATTGTTTTCCTCTTTCCTTTTCCTGAAACCATGGGAAAATACCATGGGATGGTTTGTGGTTTGGATTATTTTAATATAAGGGGTCCCAAACCTAAATAATAATGAATTCCCTCACCTTTCCTATATAAACCCACCGAAGCTCCCACTTCCTCCTCACTCAATTCCCTTGGAGTTCGTCAAAACTCTGCCCTACTCTGTTTAGATCCTCTCAAGGTTCCCCAAGCTACCATGAATCCTCTCACAAGCCTCTCTCTATCCTTTCGAAGCACACTTCCAAGTAAGGGTTTTTTCTTCCTTTCTCATTTTTGTCAATTTTCGTTAAGTTGTATTGCCCTTTTAATTTCAATTATTAAGGTTGGGGTATAGTTTCGCACCTCCCCCATAATTCCCTCTTATTGTCTGAATGATGGGACACCCCTTTCTCTCTCATTAAATGCCTCCCATGTACACCCGTTACTATGCCGAAATTCCGAAAAGAACTTTTTTCTCCTCTTTTATATTCAAGCAATACATTTGTATCATGAATCTAAATTCCTTTTCAATTGTTGGGACATGTATCTATATGACCTCCTTTCTGTCCATTACATGTAAATATGATGAGTAACCCCTTTATCTCTCATCAACCATTTTTATGAATTCTTATGTCACGCCGTTACACTGCCGAAATCACACCGATTTTCTAAGCCAATATCATTGTGTAGTGAATACCATGCCCATTTCCCCATCAAGGTTATTTACCTTTATGCACATTTACTTATTGATTATAAAGATTCATGTATTAATTCCACATTACATTATCATGTAATAAATTATTTTGTTTTATGAATCCGTGTTTTATGATCCATGTGGGACACTTATGCATGAAATGAAATGTGTAAGAAGGGTGCGCCCTTATAGCGCTCCAATGCATTGGGTAAAGTATAGTATCATGATACGTCATGTTCAATGAGTGTTGACTCATTATAATTCATGTGCAACAAGGTTTTACTCGTGCTTCAAGTGCAATGAGGGTTTACTCATGCTCTATGTGAAATGAGCCTTGGCTCATGCTAATTCAATGTTAAGTGTTGTTGCCACATTTCCATGTTATGATTATCATGCTTTATCATGCCTTTATGTTCATGTTACTCTTATGCTCTATTGATATTCCTATTTCCAAACATGTATTGAACTCCTCATGTTATTCATTGTGTACTCCCTTACTGGGCTTTATAGCTCACCCTTTTCTTATGCATTTCTTCAGGTTATCCCATGCAATGCTAAGTACGAAGGAATGTAGTGGTCATGTAAAGGAAGTTTTCAATAAAGATGTTGTATTTCAAGTTTAAAGTTTTTATGTAATGATCCTAATCCCCAAAGACACTAAACCTCTCGATCTTATTTGTTGTATCAAGTGAAGTTATATGTAATAAAGCATGTTTAAGTTGTAATAGAAAGCAGGGTTGTCATAGTTGGTATCAAAGGATAGGTTTAATTATTTATGGGATTAGGAAACCCTATTAAAGCCTTAGATACAAGACTATGTATAATAAAAACATCCCTAAGTTTTGGTAAATACTAAGTAAGTGGTTTATCAATCAAATACATCCCTGTCTGGATACGAGCAGGTAGAGGCGGCTCTGGCACAGATGTATCCTAGGGGTAAAACCCGAAAACACCGCTTTGAGATAGACTCAAACGAGAACTGGTGCACGACAACGGGCCTTGCTGCACTCTTGGTTACGACACTCCCAGGGGATATGTTTTGAAAAATTCCCAATCTTATTATGAACCCTTATTAAGGGAAAAATGCCCCTAAGAATATATATTAGAAGGAAGATCATGAAAAGCCTGGATTGAATCATATAGAATCAAGAGTTAAAGAGATTAAATTTTATTTATAAGTCATCAACTTTTGTCTTTGGATTACACTTTATGTGTTACCCCTAACATTCCTTTTATTCCATCCAATGGTCAGTAATAGGAGAACTCGGGCTAACAACCATTGTGAAGATCAGTGTGATGATTGTACTAATGAGATGCCCAATCCAATGGGAGCGGGAATCGCGAACTTTGTCATGCTTCTCTCTCAGCTAACTCATGTTTTGAATAGAAACATGGGTCAAGAGGAACGTTCAACCCCCCCTATGAAAGAACACGTCGCTATCGAGAGCTTCATGAGACAAAGGCCTTCTACTTTTAGTGGATCATCTGATCCCACGATCGCTGAGAAATGGATAAACTCCATTGAAAAGATCTTCTCTATCCTTCAATGTTCTGAAAAAAGAGAAGGTTCTCCTGACGGCTTATCGTTTGGTGGGTGAAGCTGATCAATGTTGGACGTTGATCAAAAATACGAAGCCTGAGGAGGAGATCGAGGCTTTGGAATGGAAGGAATTCTGGAAGATGTTTTTCGATAAATATTTTCCGCGTACCCTCCGTCTTAAGATGGAAATGGACTTCCTTTCCCTCAAGCAGAAAGATGAATAATCTGTGGGAGCGTACGAGGAAAACTTCACAAGGCTTGCACGATACGCTTCCGGCTTTATCGTTACCCCTGAATGCAAGGTTGACTACTTCTTTGGTGGGCTTAAGCCTAGCTTGTAGAAAGCATTAGTGATCCGTGACTTCGACAGCTATGAGGAAATTGTCTGATGTGCCCTCACGGTTGAAATGGAGATCGGAGAATCACAGGGTTATCATGGGGCTAAGAAGCGTAAGGTGGAATTCAATGTTGTTGGTCCGATGGATAAATCCAACGGTGCTATGAAGTTCCAGCACCCCACTTTCCAAAAGTGTGGAAAGAAGCACCCTGGAAATTGCCTTAGGGGTATAAGAAAATGCTTCAGGTGTGGAAGAGAAGGACACCTAGCTGTTAACTGTCAGCAAGATGGACCCGCGGCTACGACAGAGGAGAGGAACGCTCCGTTCGAACCTCAACGCGTTTTTCAATGCTACAAATGCAAAGAACCAGGTCATTTTTCAAATCAGTGCCCTAATCCAAGGGTTATCGAAGGCAACCAACAACCTCCAAGACAGCAAGGAAGAACTTTTTCCATCACTCCTGCCGAAGTGAACCCCGAAAACAAAGTGGTGACAGGTACGCTAGTTATTCATTCAAGAATAGCGAGCGTACTTTTTTATTCAGGTTCTACGCATTCTTTTATATCTCAAAAGTTTAGTAGAACAATCCATGCACCACCACAAATCATGGAAGTAAAGATGTCGGTGAGTACGGAAAATGGGGAAATCATTGCATCCCATGAGTATTAGTCCTCCTCTATTATAATCTGTGGATTGAATTTCCTGGAGAACCTCATCATACTCCCTTTGGTTGAATTTGATGCAATTCTTTGCATGGACTGGATTTCCTTATATATAGCCAACATAAATTGTCGGGAGAGGGAAATCACACTCCATATGGAGAATCGACCCCCGATTCTTTACAAGTTTCAGGAGGAATATGAATCTCCTTTAGCTCCATCATCTCAAGCATGGATATTACTGCCTTATGAGCATGCATATCTGGCTCAGATGATTGAGTCCAAGGAAGAAACCACCCTTGAAGAAATGCCTATTGTGAGGGAATTCGCTGAAGTATTTCCCAAGGAACTTCATGGTCTTCCTGCAAGAAGAGATGTTGAGTTCTCAATTGAACATATACCTGGGGCACTACCAATATCAAAGACTCCATATAGAATGGCTGTTGTTGAGCATGAAGAGCTGAAGAAGCAACTACAGGAGAATCTGGATAAAGGGTTTATATGCCCAAGTGCATCACCATGGGGTGCACCAGTCCTCTTCGTCAAGAATAAGGATGGGTCAATGCGGATTTGCATCGATTATCGTGAACATAACAAAATCATGATAAAGAACAAATATCCTCTCCCATGAATCGATGACTTGTTTGATCAGCTGCGTGGAGCACAATACTTCTCCAAGGTGGACTTGCGGTCGGGATATTATCAGGTAAGGGTGATGAAGGAAGATATCCCCAAGAATGCTTTTCATACAAGGTACGGGCACTATGAATTCATAGTAATGCCTTTCGGACTCACCAATGCTCCCGAAATATTCATGGACTTGATGAAAAGAGTCTTTAGAGATTACCTAGACAAATTTGTGGTACACTTTATAGATGATATTCTAATATACTCCAAAACCAAGGAGGACCACGAGGAGCATTTAAGACCTGTACTGGAGACTTTGCGCAAGGAGAAGCTCTATTCCATGAAAAGAAAGTGTGAGTTCTGGTTGAAGAAGGTCTCAATCTTGGGCCATATCATCACAAGCAATGGGATATCTGTGGACCCATCCAAAACAGATGCAATTGAGGGATGGTCGAGGCCAACATCAGTAACTGATATCCGTAGCTTCTTGGGGTTAGCTGTATATTAACGACGATTTGTGAGAAATTTATCACGATTGTCCAACCCTCTTACCAAGATTACTCTAAAGGGAGTAAAGTTTGCTTGGAGTGATGAATGTGAAGAAAGCTTCAAGGAGTTGAAAAGGAGGCTTATCACTGCACCCGTGCTCACTTTACCCATAAGTGGGGAGCTTTTTGTGGTATTCAGTGATGCTTCGAAGAAGGGCATAGGATGTGCGCTGATGCATAATGATAATGTGATATCCTATGCCTCAAGGCAGTTGAAAATCCATGAGCGAAACTATCCAACGCATGATCTGGAGTTGGCGGAGGTGATATTTGCCTTGAAAATCTGGCGGCATTATCTCTATGGAGAGAAATGTGAGATATATAGTGACCACAAGAGTCTCAAATATATATTCTCACAGAAAGAGCTTAATATTCACCAGAGAATATGGATAGAGATCATCAAGGATTATGACTGTTCAATACATTAACACCCTGGGAAAGCGAACAAGGTGGCAGATGCCCTATGTAGAAAGGATCCAGCGATTCTATCAATGATGAGAATTGAGAAGGATCCAATCTTCTTAGACTTAATGAAGATGGATGTGGGAAACATAAATAAGGGAAAATCATCAATCCTTTCTCAAATGATTGCTCAACCATCTCTTTTGGAAAGGTTAAAGGATGCTCAAAAGGATGATGCGGGAATCCATGAAAAAGTGGAAGCTATCAAAAAGGGAAAATCCTCAGAGTTTAATGTTAATGAAGAAGGAATTGTGTGGTTTGGGAAGAGACTATGTGTTCCATCAAGTTCGGAGCTGAAGAAGGAACTTTTTGATGATGCACATAGTTCAAATTTCTCTATTCACCCAGGGAGCACAAAGATGTATCGAGATCTCCGAGGAAACATTTGGTTGGATAATATGAAGAAGGAGATCGCTGAATATACATCAATGTGCCTGGTGTGTCAGCAAGTGAAGGCAGAGAGGCAGAAGTCTAAGGGGATGTTTCAGCCATTTCCCAAACCAGAATGGAAATGGAAGAACATAATCATGGACTTTGTCACTGGACTTCCAAGTGAATCGAAAGGCAAAAATGCAATATGGGTTGTTGTGGATCGTCTTACAAAGACTGCACATTTCATTGCTATTCGAGAGGATTTCTCTTTGGATTAACAGGCACAGATATATATCATGGATGTGGTATGGTTGCATGGAGTACCACTCTCTATTGTTTCTGACCGAGATCCAAGATTCACCTCTAAGTTTTGGAAGAGTCTTCAACAAGCTCTGAATACTGAACTGAACTTCAGTACAGCCTATCATCCTCAAACTGATGGCCAATCCGAGCGGACAATCCAAAAACTTGAGGATATGTT
Organism: Viscum album; assembly: GCA_963277665.1. Lineage (NCBI taxonomy): Eukaryota > Viridiplantae > Streptophyta > Magnoliopsida > Santalales > Viscaceae > Viscum > Viscum album. The sequence continues at coordinate 1,414,470,099 of OY728123.1, forward strand.
GAGAGCGTGCTCAATGGACTTTAAAGGAGGATGGGATCAACAACTTCCTCTGGTTGAGTTCTCTTATAATAATAGTTTCCACTCGAGCATCCAAATGGCACCATATGAAGCCCTGTATGGGAAAAGGTGTAGAACACCGGAATGTTGGGATGAGGTCGGTGAACGTAAGCTGCTTGGACCAGAAATGGTCGAAGAAAAGGTGGAGAAGGTGAAAACCATTCAGCAGCATATCAAGGCAGCACAAAGTCGACAGAAGAGTTATGCAGATAATCGTCGACGAGACCTTGAGTTTAAAGTCGGAGACATGGTGTTTTTACGCATATCTCCGTGGAAGAAGGTCATGAGGTTTGGAAAGAAAGGAAAGTTAAGTCCAAGGTACATCGACCCCTTCGATATTCTTGATCGTGTTGGCGATATGGCCTATCGACTAGCACTTACACCTACTATGGCCAAGGTGCATGATTTATTTCATGTATCCCTCTTAAGGAAGTACATACCGGAACCTTCACATGTACTCTCTTCCGAGGTGGTACAATTGGAAGATGATCATTATTATGAGGAGAAACCAGTGAAGATCTTAGATCGTAGAGAAAAATTTCTACGAAATAAGACAATTCCCCTCGTCAAGGTGTTGTGGAGAAACCACAAGTTTGAAGAAGCAACATGGGAGTCGGAGGATATGATGAAGTTGAGTTACCCAAATTTGTTTTAGTGTGGGAAATGGAAAATTTCGAGGGCGAAATTTCTTAAGGGGGGAATATTGTAACGACCCAAAGTTACATTAATGGAAAATCCCTCTTGATCTAGTTAAATGTTTCTTTATGAATTTTTTTTTATAAGATGTCAACTTCTTTAGTTTCACGTTAAGATTTGTGACTGTTACTTTTATAGCCGTTGAATAGTGTTCATCTGAGTAGTATAAATATAAGGCTTTAACGAACCCATTTCTACTCAGACAAAGGAAGCAATGGCCTCATCCAGTAGAATTGCCCCTTACGAAGCACATTTTCGACACTCGGAAAAGAGGTGGCGTCTTTGGGCTTCTCCCTTGACCAAGACCAAGCTGAGCTTCATTATGACAAACTTGAACGGGACCGTCTACGGGAAAAGTGGAAGTTGATAGAGATTACCACTTGAGCGATGTTATCCGAGCCGCCCCAAGAGTCTGTCACCATCGCACACCTTACCCTTAGGTCATATGCGGCTATTTTAAGGGGTTATGTAATAAATAAGTAGCACCATGTTCATGTACATTATTTTTGTATATAATAATGAATATAATTTCTAGTCATTTTTGATACATTGTAATTAGTTTTTAAAATACAAATGGTGTTTTTAGTTATTATTTAATTAAGAATTATATTTCATTAAATTAAAGGATTTTTGAATTAAATAATATTTTAAAAAAATATTATTATTAATATTAAATTAATTTTTATTAAATTTAAATGATCTTATAATTTTATGTATGCAATTAAAATTTTTATTAAGGTTTGAAATCCATTTCTGTCAAAACCCGTGAATTTTTTATAAATGTCGGTTTTTATTTTAAAAGTGAAAATTCACATATTTAGAAAATTAATTAGGTAAAATAAATATTATTTTTGGAAGCAGGACATCAAAATTATCCAACGGTGAATTTTTCATAATTTTCTGATACAGTCAAATTTTTGGGTAAAAATTAAATACCTTTTAAATATATAATGTGTTTTATGACATCATAATGACCCAATGGTGATGTATTAAAATACCATAATTCTTATTTTCGGCCAATATGTGTTTTATCATTAAAATAATGAGGTTTTGGGTTTTTTTGACTTACTTTTCAAAGCATTAATGGAGCCCTCAAGACTTATTCAACACTTTGCCTTTTTAAATTAATTTCCATGGGAGTGTGACTCACCTCCACATAAGCAACCCTAATTTTTTAATACGTTCGGACCTTGGACATGTAAAATATTGTTTTCCTCTTTCCTTTTCCAGAAACCATAAGCAAATACCATGGTATGGTTTGTGGTTTGGATTATTTAAATATAAGGGGTCCCAAACCTAAATAATAAAGAATTCCCTTACCATTCCTATATAAACCCACCCAATCTCCCACTTCCTCCTCACTCAAAGCCCTTGGAGTTCGTCCAACATCTGCCCTACTCTCTCTAGAATCCTCTCAAGGTGACCCATGCTCCCAAGAAGCCTCTCACAAGCCTCTCTCTAGCCTTTGGAAGCACACTTCAAGTAAGGGTTTTTTTCTTCCTTTCTCATTTTTGTCAATTTTCTTTAAGTTGTATTGCCCTTTTAATTTCAATAATGAATGTTGGGGTATGGTTTCGCACCTCCCCCATAATTCCCTCTTATTTTTTGAATCGTGGGAGAACCCTTTCTCTCTCATTAAATGCCTCCCATGTACACCCGTTACTATGCCGAAACTCCAAAAGGAACTTTTTTCTCATCTTTTATATTCAAGCAATACTTTTGTATCATGAATCTAAATTGCTTTTCAATTGTTGGGACATGTATCTATATGACCTCCTTACTTTCCATTACATGTAAATATGATGAGAATCTCCTTTATCTCTCATCAACCATTTTTATGAATTCTTATGTCATGTCGTTGCGCTGCCGAAATCACACCGATTTTCTAAGCCAATATCATTGTGTAGGGAATACCATGCCAATTTCTCCATCAAGGGTATTCAACTTTAGGAACATTTAATTAGTGATTATAAAGTTTCATGTATGATTTCCACATTCCTTTATCATGGAATAAATGATTATGTTTTACGAATCCATGTTTTCTGATCCATGTGGCACACTTATGCATGAAATGAAATGTTTAAGAAGGGTGCGCCCTTATAGCGCTCCAATGCATTGGGTAAAGTAGAGTATCATGATATGTCATGTGAAATGAGTATTGAATCATGATAATTCAAGTGCAATGAGGGTTTACTCATGCTTCAAGTGCAATAAGGGTTTACTCATGCTCCATGTGCAATGAGCCTTGGTCATGCTAATTCAATGTTAAGTGTTGTTGCCACATTTCCTTGTTATGATTATCATGATTTATCATGCCTTTATGTTCATGTTACTCTTATTCTCTATTGATATTCCTATTTACTAACATGTATTGAACTCGTCATGTTATTTATTGGGTACTCCCTTACTAGGATTTATAGCTCACCCTTTTCTTATGCATGTCCTCAGGTTATCCCATGCAATTCTAATTACGAAGGAATGTAGTGGTCATGTAAAGGAAGTTTTCAATAAAGATGTTGTATTTCAAGTTTAAAGTTTTTATGTAATGATCCTAAGCCCCCAAAGACACTATAAATATAGATATTCTTTGTTGTATCAAGTGAAGTTATATGTAATAAATCATATTTAAGTTGTAATAGAAAGAAGGGTTGTCATAAATTGAATATGAGAAAGAGTTCAGACTTATCAATAAATTGGGTGATTCACAGTTAGTAGATGGACCCAAGAGTGAATCCATAATTTTAGTGGATGCACTCAGATAAATTATATTAAAGATTCAATTGAATATCTTACGATATGTTATCCAATCCAATGAACATGCTTGGATTCGATATTTACTTTTTTTACTTAGATGGTCTTTAGAGATATCTTTGGTGAGTGACTTATACTGGAGATGTCTAGCATAGGAAAAATCTTGAGACTTACATGATTTAATGAGTTTTGAATAATTGATAAATTAGAATGATTGTGTAAAGATTTTGGAGTAATCATGAAAAATGCATAATGCAGGTTCAAACACTAGCTGAGGGATGAAGTAGGTACTTGGGTATATAGTTATATTGTATTACAAAATTTATTTATAAGTGCTTTCTCACAGTTTAAATTATTTACTAAATGTATGGATTTGAGGTAGACATCGGTGGTCCCGACCTACTGAGATTTATATCTCACACCCTACTAGGAATTCCATTGAACTGGGGAACCCGATTAGATTCTATTTTGTTGTAGGATTTTGTTGTTTATATTTACATGGGAGATATGAGTAGAGGACCGAGTGGAATCTCGGGATGCTCTAGAAGACCACCATTACTTCTTTGAGTCATTGTATTTTTATTTTTTTATTGGAATTTAATGAATGTTGTTTTGTTCACTATTTTCCATTTTTTTGTATCATTAGCATGAAATACATGCATCTTCTATATAATTGGCGTTTTCCATTTTATTTTTAAAAGATTAATAAAACTTTAATTCCACTACTTTATCATTTATTATACTTCTTTTGGTATTATTTTTCCATTGTATATTATTGAACTATGATATGAGGTTATAGTCTCTCCACTGACTATCCATAAACTGTCGCTGCTAGTCTGCAGCCTTTGGCGTACGGGGAGACACACATGAGGGTCATGTGGCGACCGGTCTGGCCACTGGTTCACGGGTGAGCCGGTTCAGGACATTACAAACATATGTGTATATTATATAAGTGTTGTGATATAATTTTAAAAAAACATAGACTATAATGACCATAGTTAATGTAAAAAATAATTCTTGATTAAAATCTCAATATTATGTAATATTTTTTGTATGGTTCCCGATACAATGAATAAAAAGTCATTCCATATGGACATAAAAATCCCATATTTACTTCATATAATTAGTTAATGGAGTTTTTATATTCCATTTAGATCATTTTTTTGTTTTATTTTATGATGATATTATTTATATTCAATATTAATGGAAGAGAACAAATATCATTTTTAAATTTTCTTATTTTCCATGAGAATGAATAACTTTTATGCCAAATTCAAAAAATGTGAATTCTAAATAAATAATGTTTCATTATTTGGATATGTAATCCCAATAAAAGTAGTATCTATTGAACCCTAAAAGATCGATGTTATTGATCGGTGGACCAGACCAATGACTGTAACTGAGATCCGTTGTTTTCATTAGATTAAAGGACATTAGTTATGATTTGTGATAAATTTATTGGGTCTATAAAATATACAAACCATGTTGAAATTTATGGGAGTAAAGATAATTAGGATAGATAAATGTGGTGGGTGTTTTTAGGAACTAAATAAGAGGCTAGTCACTACTCATTTACATGCATTTCATAGTAGTATAGAAATATTTATTATAAATAGTGATTCTTTGAAAATTAGTTTGTGCTACTTCTTTTTGCATAATGATAAAGAAATCTCATACATTTCATTCTAACTAAATAAACATGTGAAAAATTACAAGACATATGATTTAGATTCGGTGGATGTGATCTCTACATAGTTGATACGTATACATTGTCCCTATAGAAATTTTTTTTGACATATATTATGATCAAAAGAGCGTCAAATAAAGGTTCAAATAAAATAAATAATATATTAAACAACGTATATGGTAGGATTTGATAAAATATTATTTTAATACTCAAAAAATTACAACTTGAGGAGGAATGATATGGTGGACATTTCTTTATATAGGAAATATCATGCTACTCCATCAATGGGGAGTATTGAAAAAGATTCAGTAATCATGGAATTTTAAAAGGTCAATTATAATTTCATAATGGGGGTTGATAAATATTATATTTACCAACTGTATTCTTAATATTAAATTCATGTATGGATTAAATAATACCAAATATATGCCAGTAATATACAAAACATGTTACTGAATATTTTATAATTCAACATTCTTTCAGATAATGTTATAAGGTTGAATACAAGATATATATCCTATCAAAAAAATAATATGGAAGGGAATATTGGAATATGGTCATAAAATCTCCATATATATACATCCAAGAAGAATAATGATATATATGTGTTTTAAAAATGTATGGTGGGATAATATGAAGAAAAACATTTTGAACAATTTATCTAGATGACTAGTATTCTTGTATATTGTGGTGGATTGAAAATATTATGAATCTATGTTTTAGCCACAACCTATTACAGTCTGTAAATGAGAAAACATCATTTAAATAATCATTATAGTACACTCCAAATCTTATAAAGGACAAAATTTTATTTGTTTTTTAGTTGATTAAATTAAAGAATTAGTGCACTTTACTACCATAAATAAAATATTTTTCAACTAACTAAAACGACTAGATAGACATATAAGAAGTGGGGAGTATACTGTGAGTATGAATATCTATTGTATATAATCAATATGGGAGTTTCACCTCATGATCATGGAGAGTTAATCAAAAACCTATAGTGAAAGATATTAGCACTATCATTATTTGTCAATTATAGATTGTTTGTCAACATACAAAGACAATTCAAAATTTATAAGATATGTTGAGAACATGTTTTATTTAAATCTAAGGATATCGGGTTTAACAACATACTCTAGAAGAGTTAGGATATATAAAAATTTTATATTCTTTCATTCAAATGGGAACAACTGTTGATATGTATGGAAAGAGATGAAGTACTCCAACATATTGTGATGAAGTTAGAGAGAGAAATCTGATAGGATATTATGTTGTCAAAGTAAGGATGGAGATTGTTCAATCCATTTAGTGTTATATTAGATCACATCAATATTAAAAGAATATTTATTTAGATAATAATTGATGAGATATATATTTTGAAATAGGAGAAAGTGTGTTCCTTTGAATGTCTCACCATTAGTGATCTGTATGACTCAGAAGAATGGGATGTTGATTCCCAAATATATAAGGGACATAAAGGTACGTGATCATTCGGGGATATATCTTATCACATATAACTCCATATTATATTATCATATGTATATGATGTATTCAATGTATCTCTTGTTAGAATGTAAATACCATAGCCTTCAATCATTCTTTGCTCTAATGTTGTGCAACAAAAAAATGATATCTCATATGTGAAAACCACATTAAGAATTATATATTGATGAGATTTAGTGGCGTGGAACAATAAAATTGATGTGGTAAGTGTTATGAATAGGAATAAAATGATTACAGATGAAATAAGGGAACATGAGGATCATATGATAGAAAATTACCCATGAACGTTTCTTCTATGTAATGGAGTTTGAAGGGAGAAATTGTTTTATTGGGGTAGAATATAAAACCAGTAAAATTTAGGAAATAATTAAACAATATAATCATTTAATTTCTCTACATTAACATCCAAATCTATAAAATATAGATTATAAAAATATATTAGTGAAATTAGGATGTAAAAATTTTACTAATGAAATGATGTGATAATTATAAATAAATATATTTTATGAAACAAAAAAAAATCAACATTACGACTGAAAGAGTATATCTAAAAAACAAAATAAAATATTTTCTTATGATTAATTTTTAGTTTCTAAAACGGAAATTTTTCATAGTATATTGACAATAATTATACAGTGATAGTTTAAATGAAAAAATATATTTTTTTTAATTAATTGTTTTCATTAAAAATGTTTTATGACTCCATTTTATTGCTATTATCATAAATTATATGATGTGAATTTGAAACTTTGGACCTCATTTTTTGATTTACCATTTTTATATTATCTTAATATAATTTTTTTTGGTCTTTTTTTAAGTAACTAATTTCAATTTAATACTGAAAATAGTGATTTTATTACTTTTATCACATTTATTAAATTATATTATTATATGAATAGATTGATTATTTAGAAATAAAATAAAATTCTAATACATGGTAAATTTTATAATTAAAAATTGTATAATAATGTTTTCATTTTATAAACTCATGCTCATGTATTTGAAAATTTATATAGTGTTTTAATTAAAATGGGTTTCTAACTAATTTATTTCATTCGTAACGACAAGTTGAAATGATGTTAATAGTTTTTTTAAGTACTAAATAAATACTAAAAAACAATATAAGCTGTGAAAAATTCATTCTAATTAATGTATTGATTGTTTTACCGGTATCATACATAGTATTTCATTAAAATAATCATTAAAAATGATATTTTTTCACGTTCCATGTGTTTCTGTTGAAATTAACATAATATAGAAATAAAATTTTAAATGATTAATTTCATTATATATATTGAATAAATAGTTCAAAATTATATTATGGGGAAAATTATTTAGGCTTAATGGATAAATTACCTCATTAAAAACTAATTACTGTTATAAAAAAATGTTAACCGTGAGTTTGCTTATTTCTAAAGGGAATCACATGATTGAAACGTGTTTATACTTGAATGATGTAGGTGTTCTAATACATTTTCTTTTATAAAACCAATTATTTTAAATTATTTAAGTGCAAGTATTCAGATTAACTTCCCAATATTGAATTTCTTTTAGATATATATAAAAATTACAATCATTTAACTTATAAAAGGGACACTACATTCCTCACTCACAATTACTCCAAAAAACACAATGTTCCATCCATATATAATATAATACAAATATAAAAAATCTTATCCACCATAATGAGATCATTTTCATCCCAATATACCACACCTCAATGGCCTTATCTCGTTTGCAACAGTGATATTTCATAAAGTAATGTATAATATATTAAAACCCACTTTTTCTACTCCTTTATACACATTTCATATTCATGAAATATCACATAATTATATTAAAAATAATAATTCATTGTTATTTTTATATTTTAATATATTTATAAATTTGTAATAATAATTAACCATTGTTTAATTTTCAATTATGAAAAATATAAACGTGAATCATGTTTTGAGAGGACTACAACGATGGAGAATAGATAAGTTTCATTTTCTCATCAAATAAAAAGATGTATAGTTTTAGTTTTTATTTTATAATTTTATATGACATGTATAATTAATATATATCATTAGTATGGTTATTTTTAAGAACCCAAAAATTAATAATCATTATGAGTAAAATCATCAATATCCTTAAAACACAAAACTTGTTCTTCTTCATTTAAATTTTATTGAGACATGAAAAAAATATTAATTTAATGTAATGAATAAATTATATCATTTTATAAAAAATTAGTTATAAAAACATAAATGGTTTTATTGTTAAAATATTATGGGGGAAATATAACTTCAATTCAGCTTTTACATTTATTGTTTAATAAGGTTAATATTATTAACACCAGATTTTGAATTGATATTACAGCAACCTAATACAAGGAGAGACATGTAATTAATTATGATAAAAAATAAATATATGTACTAATATTTTTCTAAAATATGTAATTATTTATTTTATCACTATGATTAAGGGGTTAAATATTTCCAATGAAATTGATATATTGGAAATGGGACATTATACATCAATATTCATTTTTTGTTATTTAAATTATTATTGAACACTTTTTTTCAATTAAATTACATTTTAACAAATGTTATAACAATTTTTCATGGGGAAAATATATTTTTCTAAAATAAATTTCAGGAAATGTATTGGATTCATTTTTATTAACAATAAAGTATAATTTTTAAAGTGGAATTTTATTATAACTTTTGTAATGATTAATACAAAATTTATTAAAAATAATATTTTCATGATTTTATTTATATATTTCTTCAAATTTTCTATCTATAATGAAGTTTTTATATCAAAATATATATTTTTTTTAAATTATAAATACTTTTGGAAAATGTGATTATGTTTTCAAATAGTATCATGGGTTCATGTTATGTGTAATTTTTAAAAAACACATTCTTTTTTTCATGGTTCATCTAATTTACGATAATTATAATTTATTTGTAGCACACATAAGTAGGAATGATTCTTTATGGAGTCCAATATCACACTCAAATTCATTGGTATAATCTTAAAACTCATTATATTTCTAGTTGTGTACATAATGGTTTTTTACATTGGTTTGAGTGTGATGGATTTTATCACATTTTAATATGTCGACATAATGGGTTTCTTCAAATATTTTTGAGTATATTGGAGTTTTCAATCATGATTCAATATTCTTATGGTAGTTACACTTTTCATGTTTATTACATTATAACACATTTCTATGTTTTTCATCATGTTATTCAATAATTCTATATGCATTGTAATTCGATGAAAATCTACTTATTTATAATTTTTCTTTTTCATGTATACCAAAGCATAGGTCTTGTTAAAAACTGTTATGGTATTTCTTTTTTCATTCATTAATTATATTATAATTATTATATATAACCCCACATTTTTTATAAAATTTTACACAAGGTATTATGATATATTATTTTTATATTTATTTTCTCCTCCCATTTTCCTCTTATTTATGATCAATTTTTTTTAATATTCTTTTAAAAAAAATTATTTTGAGCTCAAAACTATATTATGTTTCCATTAAATTGGTTTTGAAGAAGATTAGAACATGTGAGAATTCTTGGAATGATTATATTAGAGAATATTAATGGGAAAAAGTATGTAGTGTTATGAATTATGATGTTTTTATTAATAATTTCACAAACACTAAACATTTTGGTCCTTGGATTACAAAGATTTTTTTCAATGTAATATTTTAATCCAATGATTAATGTTTAACTTATGTTATGTTTAATTTTTTTAGGTATAAAACTAATATTTTCATGTTGAATAATTCCATGTATTGAATATTGGGAATCTTGAATATGTTTTTCAAATCATGATTCATGTATAATGATTATATAATTTTAAATTGGTGATATTGAACAAGACATTTATTTGAAAATAAATAATGATGAAAAATATTTATTTAATATGATCATTTATGATTTAATATTTAGTTATATAAAATATAATTCAGTAGAATGAATTATTATGTAGATGAACATAGAGTTTCAAATGTTTATTATTGTTGAACTCATATTTTTTCTACGATTGTATATAATTAAAAAGACTAAAAATACCACCATATCATAAAAAAATAATTTAAAAGGCTACTAAATATTTTTGATGTTAATTATTTAATATAATATTTAGTTTTTTTGTTTTTTATAACTAATATATGAAATCATGAAGATTTGAATTAATTGGATCCAACCTTTTCATGAGAAAAACAGATGTTTTCTTATTTGATGGAATCAACACCAGAAGTTATCTTTATAGCATGTTTAAAATAATGTTTTAATGCGTTATGAATGTTGTGAATCTCATAGTGGTTAAATAAATTATTAAATATATTCAAATTAAACTCTATTATGGTTTTTTGTTTTATGATTTAAAATAAAATCATCCCTTTCCATTATTTAATTTGCACTAAGATGGAAATGTTATGGGACAAAAAGTCCACACTTTTTGGATAATATATAATTCGAAATAAATGCTTTTTTTATATATGTAAATAGGATTAAATCACATAATAGTGCACAAAAGTGGTGGAATAAATTATATGAACAAAATAATGAACAGAATGTTTTATAGATGAATTGATAGTTTATGATATTTGTGAAAAACTAAAATTACTTATAGTGATATTAGTGGTTAAAAAATTTTATTGGTCTCATTAAAATTTAAATCCATAAATCTCATTCCTATATCCTCAATAATGTGATGGGATGGTTATATAATGATTAAATCAAAACATATTAAAATTGATGTATATGTATTGGGAATCATGTAAAGGAAATATGAAACACTTATATTTGAAAAATTCCGGTTGAAACATTTTTTCCATCCACATCCCATTAAATGAGTAGGATGTTATAACACCATTATCCACATTGAATATATTAAATTGAAGGATTACTAATAATTTAATGTTTAAAATTATTTTTTTCACTTCAAATGAGAGGTAAATTTGTGTAAAACTGAAGTTCACATAATGCGGTTTTTTGGATGTTTTTGATTTGTGAATGTTCAAGGAAGAAGCCATCAATGGGAACGATCAGTTTGATAAAATAATTGATATTACATGAACATGATGCGAAATGGGGTTTTGGAATACTGAATGACATGAGGTACATAATACTTCTCTCTTGAACAATATTTTCTTTTTTATTCATTTCCCACATATACTTGATGTTATTAATGAGATAATGCCTTATCATACGGTATAATCAGATTATGTGTACATATTTTAATTACAAATTGGATTACCATCAAATACAATGTATTATAATTTTCCGACAAATGTGATCAATATTGTGGAATGATGGTTTAATGTGTTTATTTTAAATAAATCATGAGATGATCAAGGGGTTAGATTAAAAGGGAAATATCTTACTAGATAATGAAAACCCATATGTTATTTTAAAATAGAGATTTCCAAGATTTTTAAGGAATAATAAATCCGGGATTTTTTATAAATTTTCCACAACTGCTTTATGGTGATTGAATTATTTTTACATAAACTATATTTTATTTCATGGATAACTAATAGAATGTTTAAGACCAAGGGTTAAATTGTGTATTTGTATAAGAAGTTCAAAAAAAGTGTATTAGTGATTCGTTCATAGTGGAAGGAGATAGATTGTTTGATCATTTAATTGTTTAAATTTCATCATCACAAGAGTCGATCACAATCACTATATATCTATATCTTTTTTGAAACGAGGTTGTGTTTTTGGAGGACCATAAAATATGGAACACCAGAGAATTAATTTTTTCTCATGAAGGGGGAGATATTGTATTTCAGTGATTATGGAATTCATTATATTTGTTTGCAAAAAAGTTACATCTAATCACATTAATAGGTAGAATCATTATAATTAAATGATCTGGTGATTTTTTGGAAAATTGTTTAATTCTTGTTGACCACATGATGTGGTCCACCACATAATATGGGTGATTCAAATAATTATTTAGTATTCATATAAAGGATATACCATATAGTGATCCATGTTTTAGATAAACTAAAAAAATCATAAGGTTGGTCTTATATAACATATGATGGTTCATGAAGCACAATAAAATGAGAATAGTGTGCAATGTTACACCTATATCTTTTAATTTTTTTAGATCAACCATTTTATGTAGATTTATCTGGTTATGTTTTTAATGATCCAAGAGATTAATAGAAAACTATATTTTGGAATTCAAAAATAAATTTCTTCCATTAATTTAGGTCAATGAGAGGGTGAAAATTAAGCAATTAAACTAAGGAAGACATCATCATATACAAATAGCATGGTAGATTCATGAAAAGTAATAGGAGGGAGGCATTGTACAATACGTTAAATATTTAAAAAGGTATAGTTTGTTGAAATGGATTGAATGTTTTTATATTATTTTCTCCCATAAAAATGACTACGAATATATTATTTTTGTATATCCGACACATGGTTAGGAAATTCACATTGGTTTATCCCTTTGTAGTGATCAAAGTTCAAATGTTAACATCATTTAATTCTATATTTTCTTTTTCAGTAATATTTCAATACAATTAGAATTGTTTGTTGTGTTCCAACCAAAATAGGGAAAATATATATTCAATTAAAATGACTAAATTGACACCATAATTCACCCCGCACATATTTGGGAATCAAAGAGTTTAATGATATCTTTACCTATATTCATGATTATGTGATCATTATAATTATGGTTATATTACTTATTGAAGTGAGGGAGTATGTAACACTCCAAGTTATGGTAAATATATAATTTACTTAAATTATATGTTTATAATTATTAAATAAGTATCTCTATTTTTTAAAATTAATTAGAACAATATATGATAATAAATAATTTATTATATGAATAAAAAAAAATTATTCACTAATAATGAAACATTAAATCAAAAGTACCTCAAACCATCTATTCCATACAATATTTTTTTACATTTCAGGTATTATTATAAACATTCAATGTGAATAAATTAAAAGAGGACTATAAATTTCAAATATTAATATCTATAAGACTAAATAATCTCTCGGATCCTTTTCTCTAATGAATATCACTATTTTTATAACTAACCATATAATAAGAAATAATATTATTGAAGTATAAAAAATTATGGAAAATACAACATTTAAATTAATATAATGATATGGGTAACATAAAAGTTATGAATGGAATAAATTTATATGGTTTAAAGGGAAAATATGTCTCTTATAAAGGGATATATTTTCATTTTATTTACATATTTTCAAATGATATACTATTTTTTTTTTAAAACATTTAACACCTTTATAAGAATAAAATAAAAAATAATAAAAATGAAATAAAAATGTAATATCAAACTAAAATAATTGTCAAAAAAACATTATATGAGTACATTATTTTTATTAATGTATTATATGTTGTATATACTAAATTCGATGATATTTTTTTTATTTTAATGATTTTCTAATATTAATTTATTCGATTATAATTCCTTATTTGGTGAAAAATAATTAATATAAAAATAATATCTTTTAAGGGCCTATTTTTAATATTTTGTGTTCTTTTTTAATTCATTTAACAAAATATATTTTAAGTTATTAAAATAAAATTAATTAACAACTATAACATAGTTATAAAAAATGATATATTAAAAATAAATTCATCATCCAAAAAAATTTATTTTTCTAAAAATATCATTTTAATGTATTTTTAATTTTTATCTTAATAGAAGAAATATATTATATTGGAAATAAATTTACAATAAGTTTTAGCTAAACAATTATTATTATAAATTAACTAGTAATTTTAATGAAATAAAAATATTATCAATTAATATTGAAGTAATTATTTTCTTTCAAAAATTATGTTGAATTATATTTTATGAATTCATTAACAAGTATAACTAATAAATGTTATAATTTTAATATGAAAAATGAGATCAATTTTTAGAGTATATATGACAATCTTACATTATGATTAATTTTTTATTTAACTAGAATGATTTATTTTTCAATCAATAGTTTAATATACGATATTTTGAAATATCATGAATCCTTGGAAATTAATTTGATATCATTATGACCTAAATATTTATTAAACATATAAATTTACCAAATAATCATTTAATAAGTGAAATAAAATATTTTAAAAATCTATTTTAATATAGAAATATATTTTTGAAATTTTAGAACCTATAATATATGTTATCTAGATTTTTTTATGAATAATAAATTTGTCATTTTTGGATTAAATTCTTTTTATTTTTTAAATTTAATATAGGTAAAATATTTAATATATCAAATCATTATATTATAATTATTAAATAATTGTAATTTTCTTTTTATTATTAAAAAATTTGAAAGGGTCAAATATTAAGTTACCATCCTAAATGTAATTTGTAGAAAAACAAAATTTAGGGGAAATGCATAAAATAACTCCAAAGATTGCTCTTATTTTTGTGGAAGAGGATTAGATCATCAAAAAAATATTCACACATCCATTATTTTTCCCTTTTTTCTACATTCTTTTGAATGGTTCATTACAGTAATAAAGAGTTATGAATAATTTAAAAATGATCCACAACAATCACTAATAAAAGTATCCCTTCACCAACATACATCTCAAACACAAATATCCATTTATCGCAACCAAACAATACCCAAATCACCCACCAAACATAGACTCTCTCGAATTATATAGAGGTATCAGTCTCTCTATATGAGCATTCTATTAAGGCTCAAGGGTTTTCTTCAAATGAGTCCGGAAAAACTCATAATCACTACTTTTCTATTTCATTTAATTAATTTATTCTTTAACCTACTATAATATATTATAGTCAAGAATAAATAATTTCCTAATTTTAATATGAATATTAAAATATATTTTTTATTTAAGAACATTTTTTAACCTTAATCATATTCATTAGAGAAAATAAAAAATCAATATGATTTTTCTATTGACTACTATATCAGTGGAACCCCAATTATTTTTTCTTCTCATAATTTTATGTACTAGTATAATAATTTCATTAGTGAATAAATATGATATTCATTACCTAAATAATAATCTATAGGGATATATTTTTCATTATACTAATATTTCAATTCTTATATAATTTAAACAATGCTCATGTTACATATAGAGTACTACCTCCAAGGTTGATGCATTATATTTTTTTGGATTACCTATAATAAAGGTTAAACATTCCTATTGTATAATTTTGATATTAATCTATATAATTAATCATTAATATTTTTATAATTTTTATGAAATAGAAATTAAGGTTCATTAAAATTTTATCATTTTATAACATTAAATTGAAAAAAAAAACACTCCTCAGTGATTTCACCATCATTATTAAAAAATAAAACTATCTGGAGATGATTTAGGAACACTATATATTTTTATGAACCATTAATTAAAATAAGAAAATATATATTTAAATAAATAAATTTTATATTATTATGTGTTTGAACACTTCCATTATGAAATTAAAATGAAACAATCATGGTTGGAAAATAAGATGATGAAAATAAATCATAGAAAACAAATATAGGTAAAATTAATGATTATGATTAATGTGTGGGAAAGGTCGTAAATATGTGAAATATTATTGAATGAGACACTAAGATAGTAATTTTTTTATTCAAGAGTTTAAACACCTTCATGGAAGGCAATACTATAGAAATGGTTCCCCATATCATATTTAGACATATTAAATATTTACTGATTATTTTATATTATGAGTAGTATATACAATGATGTAGAATTTTTTATCATAAAATCAGGTATTTTTGAAAATTTAAAAAATCATTTTCATGTTTTACATATAATTTTATTTTTATATATGTGATATCAATGTTTTTATGGGATTAGTTAAAACATTTCCATTCATTGAGTTGTAATCAATCTTCTAAACTCCATTATTAGAAGATTGACTTATTTTATCATACGAATGTGTTATAATTCATTTTATTAATTTTGGTGAATTATTATTTTAACTAAAATTTGTTATACAATGATTATTTTTTTCATCAATATAATTATACTTTGTTTAAATTAAATAAAATCCCCTATAATTTTTCTTTTACTTCCATGCCTAATTTTTTTCCTTCCATTATTTATTTTATTTGTAATTATGATTCGTAAATAAGTATTATATTATTTGATATTAATATTCTTGTTTATATATTTTCAATATTATTTTTTATTACACTTTTTATCATATATGTTTCATTAATCTATTATATGATATGAAAAAATTATCATCCATTTATTACCATTTATTTAATCATCAAATCCACATTTCCATTGGAAATAAATTATATTCATTATTAGGCCTCCTTAATAAGAGTTCTTGTAATGTATTATTTAAAAACTTTTTCATTATACCTTTTATAAAATGTATTATTCAATGTTTTCCATAATATTAACACTTTATAATATTTTTCATAAAATTTTGTAGACCAATTTTAATTTTATTATATTTTTATCTTTATCACCAAAAGATATATATTTTTAGAGTTATTTTTCAAGAGTATTCTATTATATTAATCTGAAAAAACCTCATTTAAGGAGATTTATTGATTTGAATCAATAAATGTTTAACTCGAGGTCATTTTGTGTGATAAAACATAGACATATTATGAAACCCATTTATATATCATATATTTTTCATTATATGTAATAGGATTTAATTAATGTGGAATAATGTGTATTAAGGATCATTTGTTAATTGGTGAGGTCCAATATCATCATAAATAAAATGGGTTATAAATTTACATTTATTGAGGTGTTGATTTTATGTATGTACATATTTTTTCTTAAGATATGTTACAATTTTAATATTTCATATACAAGTGATTATTTAAAAATTTAAATGTCTTATAGATTTATTATTCTCAAGGAACATAATTATTTCGTAATGATTCTACCCATAATTTCTATTATATGTTATTAATAATTTAATATTAATTTTTATTTTTTTATATTAAAATTAAACTGAGTCATATTCTTTGCATAATATATTTTTCAAATACAATTTTCATCTCATTTGTTTTATTTAACCTTTTTTACATGTTGGAAATATTTTTTTACCTTACTATGTATTCAAGATCACCCATTATTTTAATTCCCTTTTCTCAAGGGAATAATTGGATGGAATATATTAATAATATAATCTTCTGTATATATGTTTTTAGAGAGATTTTTATAAAATACCAAGTAAGAGAATATTCATGTTTGTAATCTCCAAAAAATAGTTATCATTAATATCTCAGGGTTACATGATTATTTATTAGATTTAGTATTTATGTCATAATAATATTACAAAATATATAAATCATTATATTTAATTTTTTTAACTTGTTATCGAATCCACTAATTGAAGAATTATTTTCATCACTTGTGCTATGAGTCTAGGTGAATATAATATCAGTACATAATGCTATTGGATTACATATTTTAATTGATGAAGATATATTTGATCTAAATGATAAAATTTCATGTGTATTAACAATTTTTTAATGAATTGGTTTTTATGGAAATATATTGATCAATATTAAATATGTTTTTGAGATTATAAATAAATATTATTATTTTTTTATTTCAGCTTAATTTCATATAATGTAATAGCAGGGGAAGTTGATAATTTATCTCAAGAAGAGTTTTTTAAGATATGAATAATGTATTTTGGATATGAATTCATAATTTATATTATATTATAAAATATAAGGTTAATTTGACTAAATTCGATGATGTTTTAGTTAACGAAACAATTCTAGAAAATATATATTAGTGAAAAATATTATAGTTAATTAAAAAATAATTTCTCATGGAAACAAATTTTTAATGTCATTAAAATTTTACATTTGATTCTTCTATGATATTTTTGGATACAACATCCTAATAAAAAATCCAATTATGATGGCATGGTATTGGTATAATAATTCGTAAAATTTAAAAAATAATAATGAAATATTATTAAATTTTGTAATTAATTGTGTAAAATTAATGGTTGTTGAATCCAATATAGGCTGAAAATCATTTTTAATCAATTAAATTTACATATTACATACATAACATACATTTTAATTTAGGGAATTAATATTTTTTCCTTGGAATCAATAATGGGATATTACCATCAATATATGGGATTATCCAAACCCCCCAATCATTTTCAATGTCACATTATGAGTATCTTTGAATTTTTAATACTTTTCCTTCATATGTATTACCATATAGGGGATGTTTTGATGATCCTACCCAATCTCCAAGTAGTTATATCAAATATTGGACACACCATGGTTGGGGGATCCCATTGAATGACCCTAATGTTTTATGTTTAAGAATATTGACTAATTTTAATTGATGTTTCCCCATATTTGTATGGAAAATATATAGAAGACCCTAACTTTATATCATATATCTAGTATTAAAAATGAAAACATGGCTTTTCAAGAATTACTGCAAATAAACATTAAAAATGTTTTCAATCCAAACCATACTACATCAAATAGAAATACTGGACCACTTTAATACCCATGGAACATTTTGGATTATATTTTTATGGAATTAAGTCTAACTCTTACATATTAATACTTATTTTCTTAATTGAGATTTTTTTAATATATACACATAATTTTTTATTTAAAATTATTTCTTCAACATCTCCCATTAAATTAAAAATATGTAATACCTTTCTTGATGAAAATAAATTATCATCATTATTTATAAAATATGTAAAATGAAACTTAAGAAGGATGAGCGCAAAGACCCAGTAAGGATAAACATAAAATTAAAATTTAATGTAATAAATGATTATATTTTCAAAACAATTGTATGATGAAATTATAAATGTATAGGGGAATAACATAATATAATTTATATAAATCTAATATGGATCATAAATTCTGATACATGTCATGAAAAGTAAAATATGGAAATGGAAATATATTTCAACTATCACGACTCTTGTGAAATTAATCCTTTATCGATGATTAATTATAAACTCATAGAAAGCATATAAAAATTATATCTTGGGATGTCATTATCATATCACTCTAACAAACACTATTATAAATAAAATATCCTATATGGTAAATTATATATACCACATAGGAGAAAACTATAACTGGTTAACTCAATCTATATACACAATGCATTGTAGGGATATAATGGATCTACACATCCTTGGTTTTTAATGTAACCCAACAACGTTTGATGAAAATATAACCAACCATTAATGGATTATAATGGGACCACTCATAATCATAAACAATTTAAATGAACCAGAATGTGAATAAAATATATATATCTTTCATTTCATTATATAACTCAGTGAAGGAACGATTATTCCTTTCATTAATTTATTAACCCATATAAAGAAATATCATTTAAAAGAATAAATATGAAAAAATAGTAATACATATAAATAAATAATTCTGATGGAATCATTAAAATATATCATTAATAGATCATAGGTAACATTAAGTGTTGTTGTCATTGATGAACATAAATTCAATTTAAAATTAATTAAAACAATTCCTCTGTAAAATAGCCTATCAACATTGAAAATAAATTTTGAATACTTACAATTTCATGAATTTTACCAATAAAGTCCTTGAAAAACCCAAGGAAACATGTAAATGTGTTTTCAAATCATTGAGTAGTAATTATGGTAGGAAGTTATATTTTTGATGTAATCATTAAAATATATATTGTATCCACACCTTTGAAAAAATACTTCTATAGAAAAAATAATGAATATTTTTTTAATATATTTTTTTAAATTAATTAAATCATGAATAAAAATGAATTTATAAAATTATTTTATATCATTCAGGATATATTTGTTTTTTTAAAAAAAATCATGAATTTTAATGGGAAAAAATTTTAGTAGAAAGATGATAAATAATGTCATATTTTCATTAAAACATTTTATGAACTATTTTGAGTTCTAAAGAGAAAAAAATTGTTCTTGAACATCATAAATACTAAAATATATATAAGATATGAACAATTAATTGTGTTTATGAAATAAATATCATATAGCTTCATCAATGGATATTCGTGAATTAAAATTCCCTCTAAAAATTGGATTGAGATATACACCCCTTACCACTTTGGTAACATTTGAATCATAAGCACCAATGAAGAAATAAAATGAAATGAAACATTAAATATATTAAAAATAAGTACATTCATGATATAAAATATCAATGGTTATGTATATACACTTAAAAATATATTATAGGCTCATAACATAAAATTATCTCTAAAAGAATTAAAATATGAGACAAATAACCATTAAAAATATCATATCATAGAATTGTGAATTTTTAAATTGGGAGACTTTGTGGAATAAATTTCATTAACCTTAAATAAATCATAAATATAACACCATAAATATCATTTCAAACATAATTTGTTTATTAATATAATCAATTATGAAGTGATATTACTAAATTAATTAATATTGAGTTAAAAACCCTTACTGTTTGGTAACTTTCGTGTCAAATATTATTCAACAAAATCATATTAATTTCAACATAAAATAACATGATGTTTGATATTTTATAACATTTATTGATAATTATATTTACTATATAAAATAAGATATGTGCATAACATTAAAACATTCTATAATAAAGGGAAATTAAGACAAAATCCCTTACCAGGTGTCGAGACTAGTTTTGTATGTACATTTATATCTATAGAATAATCATATATATATTATTTTCCTTCATAATAACATTTTATAGGATTAATAACATATCCTTGAATAATATATTTCATTTTATAAATACATATTTATTTACAAAATTTATAATATCTAGGTTATGTTTGTTTAGGATGATTGATTCATAATTTATGAACAACTTATGTGGGTTTACCAGGGTATAAATGGTCACAATTCCATAATATCCATAATATGAATAATAATGAAGTAATTATCATATACATATATATATTAAACAGTTAAAACAAACCATGAAAATGGTTATAAAAAATTAACTGCATTACAATCATGAAGAGGGAATCTCATATATAGACCAGATATTCAATTTCATATTTCAAAGAGAATGAGAGGTAGAAAGTAAGACTTATTTTATCATTAAATAATTATCAATATATAATAATTATAATTTTATATCATTAAATACAATATATATAAAAACCATGTGATGATGTTATGAAAAACTGATCACATCGCTTCATGAAGGTGGTAATCCACACATTCAAATGAAAAAGGTTATAATATTACAATTATGGAAAGTGAGGATAATTGATTATATATTGTCATTTTGAATGAAAAATCATGTCACTTATATCAAATATATATATTAAATTTATCTTTAAAATCATCCATGAGAGGCGATGATGGAATAATAATTATATCCATTTTGTGATGTAATAATGCACCATATAGATGAATGAGGGTTATATTCTTCATATGTCAGAGGAGGATATTGGAATAAGTTAATAAATTAACATGAAAAATTATAAATATATGGAATATATAGGTGTTATTATATTATACTATTTTAATAATATGCTAAGTTTTTAGAATATGAAATATAAATAAAACAATTGGTTAAAAGTTATACCTCTTCTTTTGAAAACCCCATTTTCATTAAACATTAAGACCTATAAGGTTGGTATTATGCCCAAAAAAAACCTACAAACATTGTTTTGGATATTTTGTTGGGATTTTCATATCCAAATTTACCATGATGTTTTGATAGGAGAGTATAGGGTGTTTCTTTTTATTTTGAGTGAGGTAGGTGGCATTCTTTGAATATTGGAAGGTTTCAAATTAATATTAAGACATTTTACCTTAAAATGGAAAAAATAGATATAAATATATGATATAATGATCATAGAATTGTAACTACCCATCCCCCCAGGGCCTGTGTCGTGACTACCCGAAGCCCACCTTTCATAGGCCCAGGGCTAGTGACTAGCACCAAAGTTGTAAATCCCTAAAATGGGAAGGCATTGCCCTTATAACTGTAAAGACACACAACATAGCACACAACTGAATACAAAACACAAAGTAAAACTATATAACATGAGATTGCTAAAAAGTAAAGGGGGCTGGAAATAGAAGCTCAACTGTAAAGTTCAAGTACAACTGAAAAGGACAAAACAGTTTAAATGTGAAGAGCAGCTCCAGGATCATCCACCACAGATCCTACCTGAAGGGTAGGTGTAGATAGCCTTCACATCACTCCACGTATGTTAGTATCCTCCATGTATTGACATGTCGTATGGTCCACATCCGTTTACCATCCAGTCTTGGTACTCTCAGTATCAGTCAGCGATGACTGTCGTCTGCAACCAATACAATGAGGTGCAGGCATATCCCATGTAGGGGTGAGTATAACGATACACAGTAGGGACCTGAAGACCCTCAAGGTCTCCCAAAATCCAACTAGGATAAACCACAAAGTAAGAAATCAACAGAAAAACCCACTTAGGTATATGCCCATACATATAGCCAGGTTATCAAGTAATCCATCTCAATCAAGTGGTAAAAACAATGTTACTAACTCAGCTCAACCATGAATTTATTCACACTATTGAAAACATGGATTCTGGAGAACTCCTGCTCAATCGAGTACAGTGGGCATTCTGCGACACCAAGGAGCTTCACACTAACCTTGGACTGCTGAGGTACTTCTCTTGTCAAGTACTGTGGGTCTTCTACATCACCAAGGTGCTCCCCACCATGGCTATGCCGCAACACCAAGGTGATCCCCTTCATAGCATGTTTAGGTAATTCTCCCATCGAGTACCATGGGTCTGTCACGACGCCAATACACCCTATTGTGGGTCTTCTATGACACCAAGGCGCTCCCCACTAGGCTAGTCGAGTCACTCCGAGTCGAAACAGTCAGTCGTCGTCAGGTCCCAAGCAGCTACTAGGTATCTGCACTCTGCTCGCTCGTCACCAGATGATTAGCTCCAGGAGTTACTGGTCGATAATTCAACTGTCAAAAAGTCCAATGAAGAAGAATCTCATTGGTCTTCCACGACTAATGGGTCTCAATGCAATAGATGGCGCGTCAATCAGACGCCCGGTCTGTGAGTTATTAGCATTTTAGTCATGGGGCCGATTGGATTCATGCACGATCCAACATGACCATATCTAACCAATACACCAAACTCAAGTGGGGTATACACAAAGGGACTGTCATGCTCGATGAAATCTAGCGCAGCTGACGGTTAGTCAAACGGTCGTCTGGTGCCAATGATATGGCCAAAGAAATTAAAGGGTCGGTAGTGGGCCCGGGTCCGGTCCTACCTGGTCGGAACAACCCAGTTTCACCCGGTCTGGGACGACCCCGTCTGGGGCCCCCAGTCAGACCTGTTGGGAATGGACTGGCCAATTGGGTGGGACAGCCTGTTAGGTTTGGCCCATCACGCTGGGACCAGCCCAGCAGGCCGTGTGGGCAGTTCGGCCCGGGATTGGGACCGATTCATCCTAGAGCGCTGTGAGGGTCTGGCCCGACGTGGCTCGGCCCAGAGGGCACGAAAGGGCCGGTTCGTCAATGCCACCTTGAGGGGGCTGCGGGTCGGTTCGGGAGGTCGGCACTGCTTCCGGCGAGTGGTGGCTTGGGAGGTCGAGAGACCGGGCAGACAGGCCAGCGGGCGGCCGGGCAGGTTGGGAGGCGGCTGGGAAGGGCACTATGCGGGCTGGCGGGCAGCCGAGAGGGGCGCAGCTAAGTTGGAAAGCGGCTGGGTAGGACGCCAGGCGGACCGACAGTCAGCCGTGCATGACACGAGGCAGACCAACTAGCGGCCGTGGAACAGCTTGGCTGTGCAAGCGGCGCATTCAGCGGGGGCTTGACGGGGGCTGGTTTGCCCAGGGGCGGTGTGGAACATCGTGGGGGAAACGCGGATCATGGAGGCCATAGGTAGCGTGGCATTTGCCTTCAGCGCCTTCGTCACCTCGTCGCTTCATCGCTATGTTGAAGATCATCAAAATCTAGAACGACGGTGGTGTCGGGCCATTTTGATTCGTTCTACACCCTCCGTGGTTAGGGTGGTAACATTTGGCTCATCTAGAAGTAAGGGATATGAACTTCAATTGTTCCACAACCACTGCAACGATTCCTTTCTGATTGGAGAAGAGAAGAAGGATGGTAATATTACTCAAATTAACCCCTACCTTTGTTCGGCGTTCGTTGATGGAGTCACGGGGAAGAAGACGACATTGTTACCATTTGTCACGTCTGCTGCACACTTCCAATATTGAGCTCACATGTCAGTTTTGGAAGATTCTCTTCATCAGTGGGATCCATGGAAGGAAGTCGAAGTTGCTCCTCGTCGGCTTTCTTCAATGGAATAATGCATTTTTCATGGAGGAAGCGTAATCCTCCATGTGTTGGGAATCGTGTAACTTTACCAGCGCTTCGACACTTGGTGAAGCCATCCCAAAACATCCTCCCAAGCATCCTATACATAGGATATGGAGGGAAGTAGGCAACGATCATTGAAATTTATGATGGTTCATTTATTAGGATCCTTCTTAAATCCCAACGATGTGGTTATTTAAATTTATAAGGAGGAAGCTAATTAAAATTATGCTGCTGAAAATTAAGGGGTGTGTTGTCTATAATTATTGGGAGGATACCAAGAGGCTTCCCCCACATTTAATATAGAGGATTTGGAACTATTAAATTATGGGATTTGGCACCAATAAAGGGGGGGTGTGAAGAGACTCTCCCTCATTAATGAGTGGAGTTGAGAGGTTTTCCTCTCCCACCATTAATAGGTGGTTTAGTCTCGTGTGGTCCACACGTCGTAACCTCTCATGGGAGGTTAGGTTCGAGTGGTCCCACCACCATAACATCTGGTGGGAGGTTATGGTGGTCCCACCGCCAACATTCATGAAGATGATTGAACCAACAACTAAAAATTAATCCACACACATTATATTCATTTAATTCATTCTCTAAAACCCCAAAAATTAACTTTTAATCTCAAATAACTTCCATCGAGGTGATAGTCTTCTTAAGAGAATACTGGAACTATGAGTTCAACGGTGTCCTCAGATTTCAAATCTGAGAACCGGTTCAAATGCTATAAAAACCCGCTCTTAGGATTACGATACATACCCGAACAAAAATTCATAAATTGATTTCGGGATCACTGGGCCTCGAAAACACGCACCTTCAGTTTTCATAGACTCATAAAATTCCCATGTATTTAGGAAAAAAAATTCCACAGAATTTATGATTATTTACATTCTCCCCACATTAGGGCTTTGCATCCTTGTAATCTATAACTCAAACTAAGGGAACAAGTTGGGGTACTGAGGACACGTATGAACCTCCCACTCCCATGTGCTCTCCTGGAGGTTCTCGTGCTGCCAACGAGTGCACACCAGAGGTATTGACCATCCACATAGGACCTGCTCATGTCGATCCTCAATCACGACTAGAACATCCGTAAAAGTCACTCCATCGTCGACATCTAGCTCGCCATGGTCGATGATTTGAGAAGGGTCGTGCACGTATCTCCTAAGATGAGATACGTGAAAGGCGTCGTGCTCCCAGGGAAACTGAGGTGGACGAGCTAAGTTGTAGGACACCGCGCCAACTCTGTTGAGGACCTGAAAAGGTCTGATGAATCACGTAGATAACGTTCCACCTCGGCCAAATCTCTGTATTCCTCGTCGAGGGGAGACCCATAGAAAGTCTTGGTCTCTATCCTTGAATTTCAGAGGTCTCCATATGATATCAGCATATGACTTCTATCTGCTCCATGCAGTCCTCATCTGCTCCTAGATGATCTGCACATTCCTTGTGGAAGCTCGTACCATCTCTGATCCCACTAGTGCTAACTCCAGAGGTTCAGTCTAGAACAAAGGTTACATGAAAAGTCATCTCTATAATGCCACAAAAGGTGTCATCCCTACGGTGGAGTGATAGTTGTTGTTGTATGAAGACTCCACAAATAGTAAGTGGTCCTCCAGCTATGACTGAAGTCGAGGAAACATTCACAGAGCATGTCCTCAAGTGTCTAAATTGTCCTCTCAATCTAGTCATCTGTTTGATGATGGAAGGCGGTGCTCAAACGAAGTTGTGTCCACAAAGCCTCCTACAACCCCTTCAATAGCCAGGAAGTAAACTGTGCATCACGATCAGACACAATAGAAGAAGGTACTTCATATACCCACACAATTTCTTGCACCTAGAGGTGTCCCAAACTGTCTACTGAATCATGCTCTTTGATCGGTAGGATGTGGGCCGACTTGGTGAGTTGGTCAACAATCACCCAAATCGAGTCGTGACCACTGGTTGTACATGGATGTCCTGTCATGGAGTCCATGGATATCCCATCCCACTTCCACTTTGGGACCTCAAAAGGATAAACCAAACCTTATAGTCCCAGGTGATCCTCCTTCACTTGCTAACATGTGAGGCATCGAGAGAAAAACTCTTCTACTACCTTCTTCATACATGGCCACCAGTGCTATCTTCGAAGGTCCTCGTACATCTTCGCCACTATTGGATGTACCGCTAAAGGGGATGTGTGTAACTCCCTCAACACTTCCTCTTAAAGTGACAATAGCACAATAGTACGTCCTTTGAAGTGTATGATGTGTTCCCCACCTTCAGAAAATCCATCAGGTGCCTGCCTTGTGGATATATGAGAACGTCGTGTCTCACTATCAGTGTACCCGTACTGTGACTCCCTAACTAACTGAATAATTGGGGGTGTGACTGTGAGAGATTATAGAAAGGATGCTCCATCTCTATCCACAAAGTATATCTGTAGGGCAGCCAGCTGCTCTGTCGCCTTGCCTAACAGCTATATACCATATCTCATTCTGAGTGAATAGGCTACAATGTTCTCCTTTCATTGAGTATTGACTATCTCGAAGTCATAGTCTGGGAGGAACTCAATCCATTGTTGATGTCTCAGGTTCATGTCCTTTTGAGTGAATATATACCTAAGACTCTTGTAACCAGAGAACATGGTTAAACATTCATCCATCTGATAGTGTCGCCACATATTCAAGGTGAAGACCACTGCTGCAAACTCCAGGACAAGGGTAGCATAGTTCTGCTCATGTTGTCTCAGTTGCTGAGAACAATACGCGATCACTGCTAGCTCCTGAATCAGGACACACCCGAGTCTGGTCCCTGATGCATCACAGTAGACTACATACTCTTTTATCTCCTATTGAATCCTCAAGATGGTGGTATGTTTCAGCCTTTAACTCATTTTATAAAAGCTCTGTTGGCATCTCTTAGACCACACAAATGGTTTCCCTTTAATTGTTAAGGAAGATAGTGGTACTGCAACTCTGGAGAAGTCTAGAACGAACCTTCGGTAGTAACAAGACAAACCCATGAAACTTCATACCTCTGTAACACTACTGGGAGGATCCCAATAAATTACCGCCTCAATATTCGGTGGATCCACTGTAACTCTAGCCTCCGAGATGACGTGTCCCATGAAGTGAACTTGTTGGATCTAAAACTAGCCCTCAGAGATATTACCACAGAGAAGGTGCTCCCGGAGTGTGTCCAGTACTACCCAAAAATGGTAGGCATGCTCCTCCTCAGTAGTCGAGTAGATCAATATGTCATTAAGGAATACTAAGATAAAGAAATAGAGTTAAGCCTGGAAAATCCTGTCCATGATTCACATGACACTAATGGAGTGTTGGTTACGCTGAAAGGCATAACCAAGAACTCGTAGAGGCCATACCGACATATTAATGCTATCTTCTTCACATCATCATCTCAAAATCTAAGACGGTGATAGCATGATCTGAGGTCTATCATCGAGAACCACCGTGATCCCTTAAGCTGATCTAAGAGGTCATAAATCCTCAGGAGTGGGTACTTGTTCATCACGGTCACCACGCTCAGGAAATGGTAGCTGACACAAAGCCTCAAGCATTCATCCTCCTTCTTGGAGAACAGAATCGGGTCGGCCCAGTGAGAAACCCTGGGCCAGATGAATCCCTTCTCCTACAAGTCCTCTAGCTATACCTGCATCTTACGAAGCTCCACGAGAGCCATCTAATACGCTGGTGTAGATATTGGTGTTCTACCATGGTACAAATCAATGTAGATGTTCACCTCTCTGCGAGGAGATAGTCTTGTAACATCAACAGGGAAAATATCTGCATACTGGTCCACCACTATAGAGTAGGTCGGAATCTCCACATCAACTGCTCCGAGGGTAAGGCAAACAAACTGATGAGTTATTGGATCCACCCACCTCCGAGTAAGTTCGTCCTTTGTTGCAAAGGATCCCTTTGTCACTGGTGAAGGTAAAATTGGTCCCATTTGTGCAGATACACTCCACTTTGCACCTAATATAGTCAATATGATTGTGCAATGCAGATAACCAGTCCATACCCAAGATGATGTCGTAAGGCCTCGACACCACTACTAGGAGATCCCAGACAAAGCACTTGCCCCTAGTGAATTCCCACACTACTGGCTCTAATGTGTAATCATTGAGTCTGCTCATGTAGGAGTCTCTAGCTGTAAGGATCGAGCAAACGGCTCCATTGGAATCTCCAAGCTTTGAACGAGGGTAGTGGCAATGAAAGAGTGAGTATCACCTGTGTCTATAAGAATTGCAGTTATGGTGGAGTAAACACAGATCATACCTCGAATCATCTCCGGAGCACCATGATCGTAAGCCTTAGCTGCCTGGAGCTGAGATCCCCCATGTCCACCTACTCCATGTGGTCGGGGTGGAACTCCATATGGTGGTGGTGGTAACATCTCAAAACATCGTCCACCACCAGCTATATGGCCAGCAACTCTTCCATGTCTGCCTGCACCTTGCAGTTCGCATCGATCAAATATATGCCTCTCTGTGGGCAATCCTTCGAAAGTCTACTAATAATTCAAATGGCGGGTCAGACAGTCATGATCCATGTGACCCTTAACGCCACATGAGAAACATTTTCCCCTCATGTAATGTATTTCTCAGATCCGTGTGCCCCACACAACCGATCCATATCCATGTGGTCATCCACATGTAGGTTTGGTCCTCTTGGACCTATGCGACATCTGCCTACTACCAGCTGTAGAGGACAACGCTGTATTAGGACTAGTGGTGGGTCTCATTGCTGTAGACTACTCAACAAGGAGTCTCTCCACTAATAGGGCTCTCTCCAACACCCCTTCCTATGTCGTGATGCTAAGGGAGATCATCGAAGCCCTGCTACCTCTCCAATGTCAATGCTCAAATGTCCGAGTCTTGAAGAATTGGCATCGTACCATATCAATGGAGTAGCGCGAGAGGTTGGTGAACATCGTTGTGTACTGAGCTATATACATAATGCCCTGCTGCAGATGAAGTAGCCCCTGAATGTGAACTACGTAAAGAGTCACTAGGAAAAACTATGCCCGAAACATCTTCTCGAAGTCTGCCCAGAGGAGCGTCATCTCGTCGTGAACCTGGAGCATCATGCTCCACCATCTGACCACTGTTACCTATAGAAGGATGGCAACAAGTATCACCATGAGGTCTGATAGTGTCCCTACCAGTCAGAAAACTCTCACCACGGCCTCCATCCAATCCCCAACCGCCTTTGCATCCAACTCTCCCCTGAACCTGGGTGGCCTCTAAAATTGGAACTCATGCAATGTGCTCAAGTAGTGCGCATCGTCTGTTGTTGGGGCTGGTAGAATCGGTGGCCCAACGGGGAGTGGTACTGCTGGTGCCTCTGGTGAAAAAGGGCCCTGCACCGAGGGCTCGTTGCTCGGTGGGCTATCTGTATGTAAAACTCTTGGGGATCTTGATGGTCATCTGCTGGGAGGAATCATGAACGAAAAAGATGTGACACGGTCAATGATTATACATGGTGAGATGACCTGTTTGAGATGAATTAAAGAAAACTTTTGAAAACACATAAGAAATTAGTGTTTTCGTGCACTTAGTCTGAAATCAGTAGTCATGGTCCTGGTTTATCGATAACTCGGTCGCTGCACAAACAGTGGACTCGTTAAACTGAAAACCACACTTAATACACATAACATTATTGCTTCATAGAAAAGAAACATCAGAGTCCAAAGTTCGGCGATAGAACCAATTCCTATAATACCAATTTTTCATGACCCATCCCCATGGGCCAATTCCTTGACTACCCCAATACCACCTACCATAGGCCACGACTGGCGACTAGCACCAAGACGTAAATCCCTAAACTGAGAATGCATTGCCTTTATAACTGTAAACACACACAACTGAGCACACAACTAAATACAAAACACTAATAAAAATTGTATAACAAGAGAGTGATGAAACGTAAATGGGGCCGGAAATACAGGTCCAACTGTAAAGTACATGTACAACTGAAAAGGTATAAACAACTGAAAGGTGAAAAGTAGTTCCTGGATCATCCGCCAATGATCCTACGAGAAGCTTGGGGAAGATAGCCTCCTCATCACTGCACGTCTGTCAGTCTCCTCCATGTACCGACACGTCTTATGGTCCACCTCTGGGTACAGTCCAGTCCTGGTACTGTCTGCATCAGTGAGTGTTGTCTATCGTCTGCAACAAACATAGCGAGGTGCAGGCATAACCAATGAAGGGATGAGTATAGTGATACTCTGTAGGGACCCTAATACCATAAAGGTCTAAAAAATCCAAAAAGGATAAACCACAGTGTATAAAATCAACAGATAACCCCACTTCAGAATATGACCATACATATACCTAAGATATCATGTAATTTATCTCAATAATGCGGTAAACACAAAAGTTACTGACTCAGCTCAACCAGGATTCTATTTACGTTATCAAAACCATGAATACTAGAGAACTCCTACTCAATCATGTATAGTGCGCCTTCGGCGACAACAAGACACTTCCCACTGACCTTGGACTGCTAAGGTACTCCTCCTGTCGAGTACCGTGAGTCTGCTGCGTCACCAAGGTGCTCGCCACCATCGGTCTGCCGCGACACCAAGGCGCTCCCCCTCGTAGCCTACTGAGGTAATCCTCCTGTCGTGTACCATGGGTCTGTCATGACACCAAGGAACTCGCCCCTGTAGGTCTGCCATGACACAAAGGCGCCCCGCACTGGGCTAGTTGAGTCAATCAGAGTCGAAACGTTCAACATTCGTCATGTCTCAGCCAACTACTAGGTCTCCGCACTCTACTCGCTCGCCACCAAAAGTATCTGCTCCACGAACTATTGGTCGATACTACAACTATCATGAATTCCCACAATTATGTATCTCAAAGGTCCTTCATGTCATTGGGGTCACAACGCAATAGACGGTGCGTCAATCGGATGCCCGGTCTGTGAGTTATTAGCCTTTTAGTCCTGGGGGCCTGTTTAGATTTGTGCATGATCAAACATTACTATATCTCAACTATACCCCCAAATCTAGTGGGTTATACTCAAAGAAACGATCACGCTCGAAAAATCTAGCGTAGCTGACAGTTATTCAAACGGTCGTCCGGTGCCAAAGATATGGCCAATGAAAGTAATGGGTCGGTAGTGGGCCCTGGTCCGGTCTGACCGGGTCAGACCGACCCGGTCTAGGTTGACCTTGTCAGACCTATTGGGTGTGGCCTGCCCATTGGGCGGGCTAGCCTATTGGGTTTGGCCCGGATCATTGGGACCCACCCAGCAGGCCGTGAGGGTGGTTCAGCCCCCGCTCGGGGACGATTCGGCCCAGAGCGTCGTGAGGGTATAGCGTGGCGCGGATCGGCCTGGAGATCATGGCCTGTCTAGTTCGTCAAGTGCTTCATGAGAGGAGCCGTGGGACAGCTCGAGAGGTCCGCGTGGGCAGGGTGCCGCTTCGGTTGGGTGGCGGATCGAGAGGCCGGGTGGTCATGCAGGCTGGCAGGCGGGCCAGCAGGCGGCTGGGCAGGGTGCGGCTAGGGCGGAAGGCAGCCAGGAAGGGCGCCAGGCGGGCGGCCGGGCGGGGCGCCAGGAAGGCAGTCGTGCATGGTGTCATGCTGGTGGCCTAGAAGGGCACCTGGCGGGACAGTGGGAGGCCAATAAGGGGGCGGCCACACCGAAAGGTGGCCGGGAAGGGGGTCAGGCAAGCCGACGGGTAGCCTGGCAGGGCGCGGCCAGGCTAGGTGGTGGCCGGGCAGACTGGCAGGTAGGATGGCTGGCAACCAGGAAGCAGCTCGGCTTTGCAAGCGGCACGACCGACAGGGGCTCAGTCGGAGCCGGTTCGGCCAGTGGCGGTGTGAAATGCCGCGTGGGCGGCTTGGATCACGGAGGCCATGAGTAACACGACCTTTTTCTTCACTGCCTTCGTCACCTCGTTGCTTCATCGTCATGCCGAACATCATAATAAACAAGAACGACAATGGGGTCGAGCCATGTTGGTTTGGCAAGCACCCTCCACGATTAGGGTGGTATCATATTTCTTATCGTGAATTAAGTGAGATGAACTTCAATTGTTGCACAACCACCACAATGATTCCTTTCCAATAAAAGAAGAGAAAAGGATGGTAATATTACTCAAATTAACCCCTACTTTTGTTCGTCGTTCATCAACAGAGTCATGGGGATAAAGACGGTGTTTTCGCAGTTCGTCACGTCTGCCACACACTTCCAATCCCGAGCTCTCACGTAGGTTGTGTAAGACACTCCACGTCTGTATGTTCCGAGGAAAGAAGTAGAAGTCACTCCTCACTGGTGTTCTTCATTGCAAGAATGCGTTGTTCATGGAGGAAGCGTAATCCTCCAAGTGTTGGGTGTCACATCACTTTATTAGCGCTATGAATCTTGGTGAAGCCTTCCAAAAACCTCCTCCCAAACATCCTATATATAGTAGAGGGAGGGAGGTAGGGAATAATCATTGGAAATTATGACGGTTAATTTATTAGTATCCTTCATAGATTCCAACGACGAGGTTAATTAAAATTAAAAAGAGCAAGATAATTAAAAATATGCTGGCTCAAATTAAGAGCTGTGTTGGCTATAATTATTGGGAGGATACAAAGAGGCTTACCCCGCATTTAATGTGTAGGATTTGGCACTATTAATTTTGGTGATTTGGCACCAATAAAGGGGGGAGGGTTTGGATAGAATCTCCATCATTAATGAGGGGAGTTGAGAGGTTTTCCTCTCTCACCATTAACAAGTGGTTTAGTCTTGTGTGGTCCGCACGTCGTTTCCTCTCGCGGGAGGTCAGGTTCAGGTGGACCCCACCACCATAACGTCTCATTGATGGTTAAGGTGTGGTTGTCACACCTCCAACTTCCACGAAGAGGTTTTGACCAAAAAATTAAAATTTATCCACAAACATTATTTTAATTTAATTCATTCTCTAAAAAGCCAAAAACTATCATTTAATCTCAACCCACTGTCGTCGAGGTGACAGTCTTCTTAAGAGAATATCAGTGTTGTGAGGTCAATGGTATCCTCCGATATCAATTCCGAGAATCGGTTCAAAAGTTATAAAAACCTGCTCGTACATTTACTGAACTTAACAGAACAAAACTTCCAAAATTGATTCTGGGCACACTGGGCCTCAGAATCTTCTGCTGTTAGTTTTCGCTTACTCGTAAATTTTCTATGTATTTAATGAAACAAATTTCCATGGAATTTTATGGTCTTTACAGGAATTAATTACACTCATTAAATAATTTATTTACATTTTTAGTGGGTGCTTTCGCAGGCCACATTTTTTTAACCCTCATTTATCCAGTTTGTCAATAACTACAAAAAAAATGTCTTTATGTATAAAAATTTAAAAAAATTAAAATAAAATTAAAATTGAACTAAAAAATACCAGGGTTTATAATAGTAACCAGATAAAATTCCCGAGGATTAAATTATTATTTTAATTAATTTTAAATCATTCAATAAAATAATATTTAATTTAAAATGGCATGAAACATAATTTTGGAACAATTACTTTTATTTGAATTTGAAAAAAACAAAAACCATTATAATTAAAAAATAATCCATTCACATGTCCCAAATTTTTTATAACTATATATAATCCTTCATGGATAATAGAAATCACCAAAAAATTAGTGTTTTAAAATTAATTTAAAAATATTTTTACTACATAAACATGAACAATACTGTCATTGAGTAAACATTTAACATAATTATTTATCACTAAAATTTATAAATAATTTAATATATTTAAAAAAATAATTTTTTATTTCATGTATAAATTTATGATTTAACATGTTTTTTCAAATCTAAAAAATATTTTGGATATTTTGTTCATGATAGTAACATTTTTGAATTTTAATTACATGAAATATATTAAATGAAAAAATTAAAGATAAATAGAGTAAAGGACATGTTATAAAATTTGATATCATTATATATGAAATATACTCATCCTGTTAAATTAATCCATGTTTTTTATTCTTATCACTTTTGTTTTTATAAAATTTTATCCATTTTACCATTACAATGATAGAAAAGTTTTATTTTGGTTAAAATTCATTATGAATAAAATAAATAGTTTATCCTAACTAAATTTTAACACCCAACATCCATATAAAATCAGTTTTTCATTATTAAATTTTTATGAGTGTTAGAAATTAATTTGAGAAAATATTGAAAAAAATAGGGAATTGTTTATAAAAAAATTCATTTTGAAGGTAAAAAAGAATCTTATAAAAAACGTTGAATAGATGATGATTTAATTTTTAATAAATTTAAAATGTGAAATTAAATAATATTCAAAGTTACTTATTATATATTTCAAAAATTTGTCGAAACTGTTTAATCAAAAAGAAAAAATTCTTTCAAAAATCACAAAATTTTAATATTTATTTGAAAATAAGCCTTTTTATAAAAATCTCAAAAAATTATCCTTAAGTAAATATTTATAATTTTAATCCAAAAATAACTTTTTTACTAAATATAATTTCTATCTTATATTGAAATTATTTATAATATTCACCCAAAGAATATTTAAAAATCATTAGTGCAACAAAACATGTTTTTACGAATATGATGTCTTTACTAAAAAATGGATTTGTCCTTTGATTTTATCAATAAATTTTTATTGATTATTGGATTTAAATATATAATTTAGAATACAGTTATCACTATTAATACCCTTGAATTATATGTAATTGTTAAAATGATACTAAAATAATAATATTTTATTGTTAATTTAAGATCAATGTTGTCTGTCATATATGCAATAGAACAAATTTATTATATAAAATATTGGGATATTAAATTCTAAACCACCCATAATAAATTTCATCCTCACAAATTTTAATTGAGATCATTAACAATAGGTGTTAGATTATCAAATTCCATTATTTAAACCATAGTAAAATATTTTATTAAGACATCCTCTTAGAATGTGGTAAAGGAAAATGACCAATCCGATATAGAATAACAAATAATAAGGTTACCAAAGATAATGAAATTAGTGTGAATTGAAAATGTGGACGTTGATGAAAAAAAGAATGTTCCAATAATGAGGAATATTAATATAAAAAATTTATCTAATGAAATATATTAATAATGATAATGTTAATTACTATAAAATCATAAACAGAATAGATATGAAAATAAACATTGTTTAATTAAAAATAAATTGAATGTGAATTTTTTTAAGGATCATTTTCTGAGAGTCTTATAATTCCATTTCCATAAATAATGAAAATATAAATAAATGAAATTATTATTTTAATTCATATCCAAAAATAAATATTTGATCCATTGGTTCAATGTATCATTCCCTTTTAAAATTTATCTCACTATTCGCTCCAAATAATAAGTATTTACGATAAAGTTTTCATCCCTCAAGCACTTAAATTAACTATTAATGGATAATATAATTCCAAAAAAAGAGTAAAATTTCTTACTCGTATGTTTATATAATTTCCAATTCTAAAATTAATAGTACATGATATGATAATTCCCAAAATGAATAAACATTTGAATGAATAGATGGAACATTAATCAATAATGTGTCCATAATAACACACAATGATAAACATAGATCAATTAATAAATTTATAATAATAAAATTATTTTATATTTCCATAAAATGTTCTTGACACAAATATAAATAGTATCTTATAACATATTATTTTGATACAAATTTAACATTTATCTATAATCTATATTAGTCAACATAGAGTTATATTCCAAAAATATATGTTTCTAATTGAAAAATATTCTAAACTGTGAAAATCATTTTACTAAATAACCTGAATCAATGTCATTATAAAATAAAATTATATATACGTATAAAATATAATTCATAATTAATTCATAATCTAAACTTAAAAAAAAATAACATACTAAACAAAAAGGGTAGTATTGGAATAAACTCCTCCCAAAATAACACATAATCATTCCAACTTCGACCACATAAAACCTAAAATAGATTTCTATACCTCGGATATAGGATCTACCATAAAATTATAAAATATTAATGGTATCATGAAATCTTATTATAACCTAAAAATAAAATATATTCATCCCTATATTTGTTTAAACCTTATTCTTATTCCAACTATATATCCCTAAACCCCGACTCTCAGATCTACTTCTAAAAACATAATCATTACATTTATCGATATGATATAGATACTTTAGCCCCCAATATAGCCATCCAAACCATAAAAATAAAACACAAATATATGTAAACATACAACCATAAGTACCCTTTAGCAATGGAGTATTATATTACTATTGATAAATCTTACACAATAACACATTTTTCTTAAAGTGGGTAGTTTTTCTATCTATACCATTATTTAATAATTTAATAATAACTCTTAAATATTCATAATTAATTTCTCCAAAGATGAAAATTTTCCTAACTCAAATTATTTATCTTCATTATGCATAACTATAACATCCAAAAATTTAAGAAAAAAACATTATTTTCGATAGCGCCCCATTGAGCTTAAACGAACAACTAAATATTTTTATTTAAATGCTACCGTTATAACCCAGTCCTTAAAATTGTTTTAATGAACAATATTAAATTAATTATGAAAATATATTATACATATATATATATATATATAATTATTGGGTTAAAAATTAATTATTAATTAATGTAAACCATTTTAAAATAAACAGAATTGTATTTATGAAAAATTATTTAGTTATAAAAAGGTGTGTTTCAATCTAATAAATTAAAATATCACACTTTTTGGATTATATTAATGATATATATATATATATATAATATTTATTATAATGTTGAAAAGTCACATTTTATGTCTTCTAGACAAGATATAGGAACATATAGAGTTTTACAAAAAGGGGTATTTTTTAAAAAATGCAGTTATACAACCTTTTGATGGAGACCACATTTTAAATCCAATTATTGAAATTTTTATATTTTCATTTATAAAAAATTACCTTATTATTTGGAATAATAAATCCAAATATTTCTTTGGTAAAATATTTTTGTATTTTTCGGGTGAATTCCAGATTTTAATAAATAGTGAAAAATACTACAATTTTGTTTAAAACTACATTTTCTTATAACTTATCTATATTGTCATATTATACCATTTATTTTTAATAAATTTTATTTAAATTATATTTTATAATTTATCCCAATGTATTTAATGGGAATAAATTCCACATTTAAAATGGAAATAAAAACTATTTGAGCTTTTGAGCGTTTTACTTTTAAAAGTTCTTTTCACAGTATACCAATAAGATTAATTTTTAATTAATTTATCCATTTTTTTTGAATTTGGAAATATTATTTCCTACTTTGGAATTAGAAGGATTAAATTGTGTTTTTAGTCCCCTTTTATATTTTGACATTATTAATAGTAACATTAGTAATTTTATTTATTACCATGTTTAAGGGTATATCGGGTTATTAAATGTAAAAATTTAATTATAAAAATATGAAATGGCTTTAAAAATATTCGTAATTTAATGGTATGAGTTTATTTTTACCATAAGAATAATTAGGCCTATTTTAAAAACACTTGGAAATTTTATTGTATTTTTAATAATATAATAAGTGAATTTGTTACAATTTTTAACAAGTAAAGTATTTTTAATATGAGGTTATATATGGGATATCATTGACTATATTTTAATTTTAGAAATATAAAATGATTATTTATATCATTGAAATTTATGTATAATTTTTAGACATTAAATAATTAAATTTAATTATGACACAAAGATGATGCAATAATTTCTTCATTATTAAAAGAATTGAGTAATTGATATAAAATTTTTTTAAATAAATAAAATTACATTTAATTGATACCATACAATAATTTTATGGATTAATTTTACATGTTAAGGATGATTTAACGTAATTTATATAATAATGCTTTTTTGATTTTTTAAAATAGTTATGTAATGAATAGTGCCACAATTGACATTTTTCATATCTTAAAATATAAAATATTTAATTAAATGATATAAAATATCTATAAAAATTTGAATTAGGAAAATGATTTAGGCATGACTTTAAATTTAATTAATTATTAATTCATTGGTTTTTCTGAATGTTACTGTAGTTATTTTAACCCATAAAGTGTAAATTATTTGAAAAACAGTAAGAGTTAAAAGGTGTTAAAACAAAAAGATAAGGATTAAAAAATATTCAAACATTTATAATTTTAATTGGATTAATTTATTTATGCCCATAATAATCTTATATTATATGTGAATAAATTTTGACAAATTTTTAATATAAAATAAATTTTTATTAATTTAATAATTTTCATAATTCCAAAATTTTCCTTCCCTTTTTATAAAAAGGGAACCCATTCATATATTTCATATACACTTAAAAAAGATTTTAGATTGGCCATAATCTACCCAAACCGCTTCCTATAATACCTATCCTCATTATTTATGCATAATTTTAGACATAACAACCCATTTATTGGTTTTATAGTGTTCGTCAATATTGATCAACCAAAGAAGTTCTTTAATTTTTTTATTTGTTTCTTTTTTATTTCTTTGTTTACTACTTTAAAATATTCTTCAATGATGATGAGAAAATAAATCTACTATCCTAAATATACATATATATTTTTATTCTAATATCATCATCTAAATCCATCTCTGATTTCATTAAATGGGACAATAATGAATCGTTTGTGTGTACCTGTAAACTATTACCACCATAAATCGATGTAATTATTATTCCATTACAGTCTCTCAAGACAAGTTATAATGATGTAATTAATTTTTATAGATTATATTTATGACATATATATAATTTTTATGAAATAATATAACATTTATGTTCTTATATTCCATGCAAATAAAAATGATAACATCGCTCATGCGTACATGTGAACTACAACCTCCATGAAGAAATTTGATCCATTTTTCTTCACCACATCACTTGTATAATATATATATATATAAGTATATATAAACGATTAATATAATTTCAATTATATTATTATAAATATGAAAATATAAAATTACAACTAATATCTTTTCATAATAATTATTGAAAAATGGAAACATTACTCATGCATACGTACAGCCTACCGTCTCGATGGCTATAAATTTTTTAATTTATCATAACCATTCAGAAAAAATTTTATTTAAAAGTACGATTTATGTATAAAATTGATTATTATTTAATGAATATTATACTAAAGATAATGGAATCTTGACCACTTTTACTAATGACATAATACCAAAATCATCTTTAACTCAATTAACGAATATTGAGAAAATGTTTGTTTTGGGATTAAATAATTAATTAATTGAAATAACACTGTATTAACTAATATAATGGGAATAATAAACATGAATATGGATCTCAAGAGAGTATAAATTATCAAAAAAAACATTAATCAAGAATATGAATACTTTATGTGATGAGTTGGAATCAAGGCATGGGATTTCATCTCAATCTCCTTTTAATGAGTCATTTCATGTTAATATAAACCTTTATTCTTTTATAAGGTGTATATACAAACACTATGACCTTTCATGTCTATATACTATCTATTATTATTTTATATAATGTTTTAGTAAATGTATTAATTCATGGAGAGAAATATCTAAATGTTCAAAATGATATGAGACAACTTGAATGTTTACAAATTTTATTATCAAATATTTTTTTTCATGATAGTAATTTACATATTTATTTATATCGATATAAAAGGATTATAAATTAAGTTCTATTCTATCATGAAAATAATTAAATTATTTTAATATTGATTCTTTTTTATAGCGAGTCTGTATTTCATTAAAAAAATTCGAAAACATTTTTGGGGGATTAAGTGATTTATGTTTTTTCCGATGACGTTCAATATTTTGGGAACTCTAT
Organism: Viscum album; assembly: GCA_963277665.1. Classification (NCBI taxonomy): domain Eukaryota; kingdom Viridiplantae; phylum Streptophyta; class Magnoliopsida; order Santalales; family Viscaceae; genus Viscum; species Viscum album. The sequence continues at coordinate 1,414,511,034 of OY728123.1, forward strand.
ATGTTAAATTTAAATAAAATACTATGGGATTTTATTGTAGAATTGAGGAAGAATATATGACATTATTGTGGACATATGGTGATTTATGTTATTTATGGAAATGGTTAGCATATCATGAATTTTACTAGGGAAATTACTTATTTTTATGAGGCATTAAGAGTGATATATGTTATTTTGAGATAAATTTTAAAATTTATCATAGAAGACTATGTGATAAAATTCATCTGAATTTTGGGTTTACACATTACTTGAAATTATTTTTAGGAATTTGAAGGAAATTTTTTTATTAAATTATTTATGTTGATCTATTGGGTATCATAGTTTAATTTTAGATAGTAATGTAGTATTACATCATATAATGGTTTATTCATCATTGAGACTTATCTTATATTATCCTGAAAAGTTTTTTGGATAATTATTCAAAATAAGGTAAATATAAATTTAATATTTTATGGATTATGTGATTCTCATGAAGTTGATTCTAGTGCTTCACAAATGAAAAATTATTCTTAAATAGTCACCATTTAAAATTAAAAGATGTGTTTGTGGTGAAAATTGATTAAAATACGAAACTATAATTTTCATGTATGTATATTCCCTTTTGATACTAGTCCATTTATTAATATAATTACTCAACTCTATAAAAAGGATCTTAAAGCCAAAACATGTTTTTTTAACTTTCCTACTACAAAATCTAAAACTATTTAACCAATAAAAAATTTATGGTTTTTCTATTGTTAACATTCTCCTAAAAATGTATTATATAAATCTATATCAGAACATTATGGTTATTATTCCCATCTGTATCAATGTTTTCCAACATGGAACATTACAATTATTTATCTATGGGGAACATCTTACTTCTCTTTCTTTTTGAATGTGGTAGTTTTACTAGTCCTTTTTACAATGTGGGAATACAATAAAGGTATTTTAAAAAATCATCCCTTAGTTACAGACTTCAAATATAAATTATGAGTTCTCAATTTTAAAATTGGAGGGGGGGATGAAACATCTGGAATTTTATGATAGAAACATTATGTTCAATAACACCACATCGAGCATAAATAAAAAACTAAAAATTCGTATTTATATGATAATTTCTACCTAGCCATTAGAATCTAAGGAATGAAAAGTATTAAATAAATTATTAAAATATGGTTTACACATGTGTAAATAATTAATTCTCTCGTGAACAATTAATTATAAATATATGTGAATATTCTTAATATAGAAGGGAATATTTTTATGAAAAACAATTTAATTGCGCAGAAGCTTGTTTTATACCAATAAATAAATTAATAATAATTTTTGGATTATATTAATAATATATATAGATATATATATAATTTTTATAATTCATCTTATATATGTTCTAGACTTGATATAAAAACAAATCCATTGTTATGAATAAAAGAGCTATTTTTCAAAAAAATCAGCTCTTTAACCTTTTGATGGTGACCTAATTTTAAATCTAGTTTTTGACACTATTATATTTTTTATTTGAAAATATATAATTCTTTTTTAAAATTTTAATATCAAAATTTACATTGGAGAAATGTTTGGTATTTTTCTATTAAATTTTATATTTTATTGAATAATGAAAAATACTCTATTTCAATTCAAAACTAAATTTTCATGTATTTTTTTATATTGATATATTATAAATTTAAATGTTTTTAAAGTATAAATATATTATTTTTTATTATTTAATATTTTATAAGTAATTTTAATCAATTATAGATTTAAATAGGATATAAAAACTATGTAAAGTTATGAGTGTTTTACTTTAAAACATAGATTTCTTATTCCATTATTGGGACTAATTTTTTATTCATTTATTACAAATTTTTGTTTGGAATTTAGAAATAATGATTCCTTATCAAGAATAATGATTTCAATATTATGTAAATAGATCCATTTTTTGGATAGATTGAGTAGTAACTTTAATAATTATTTTTATTATCACGGTTAAGTGTAAATCGAGCAATTAAAGGTATGAATTATATTATAAAAATATAAAATTGTACTAGAAATTTCTGTAATATAATAATATGAGTTTATTATGTTCAATAGTATTTTTCTGTAGATTTTAGGACCACATTTATCCACTTTTATGACATTAAATCCTTTATAATAATATATTCAATGAAATGGAAATTTTACTAAACTTTTGTTTGTAAAAAGTAAAGTATTTTCAATATGATGTTATACAGAGGATCACAGAGACTATAAATAATATTTATAAACATAATTATATTACATAATTCATGATAACTTATTTATAATATTTATATATTAAATTATTAAATTTAACTACGACATAATGATGATGCGCAAATTGTTATTAATGAATGAATCAAATAAATGAATTAACTAATGTCAGAATAAATATTTTTATATATAATTGATCCCATACATTAATATAATTTAAGAAATGGAAATTTTAGGAATTATTTAATTTTTTTTAATGTAATAATGTTTTTTCATTTTTTTCAAAAAGGACAAGCAATGAATAATGCCAAAATTGACATATTTCATATCTTAAAATATAAAATAATTCATTAAATGATATAAAATTTATAAAAATATAATATTTTCAAAACATGTTTTTATAATTCTAATAATTTCATTAATGACTCTTGTGTAGTTATTTTTTCATTTTATGTTGTTTATTGTTTCTAACATAATAAAAATTACTTGATAAAAGTGTAAGAGTTAAAAGTGGTTAAATTAAAAGCATAAAGATTAAATAAATATTAGAACATAACTTATCTAATTTTTATTGAATCAATTTATCTAGATGCATAAATATCCATTAATTTACGTAAATAACTTTTGACCCATTTGGAATAGAACTTTAATTTATATTAATTTTATTTTTTAATAATTCCTACAGTTCCCCTCTGTTTACCAATAAAAGGGAACCCATTCATCTAGGTACGTTACACTTCCAAAACATTTTTTTGGAAATGATATTCCAAAAACCCATCCTATAATCCCTCCCCGTGTTAATTGTAACACCCCAAGCTTTCACGGTACATTTCTCTTTGAATAATACAATAGCGTGTGTTATACGCAACTTCGAGTTCTAACACACACCACAACCAATCAAACTAGCCATTATGAATAGTAATACCCACTTTTTGAAATTTTATAAATTTTACCTTTCAAAATGGACTTCATATTTGGATTTGGAATATCGAAATTAGCCAAAGGTGAATTTTTGGTATTTTTCCGAAAACATTCAATTTTTAATGAATAGTGAAAAAACACTAAGTTATAGTTTAAAAACGAATTTTTATTTAAATAATTACGTATTTTATTTAAATTTTATTAATCTAAAAATAGATACATAATACCTATATAAGTTCAATTTAATTAATTGGAGTTACTTTATAATAATTTTAGATATATAAAAATCTTATTGAACTTTTCCCCATATTTCACCCACCTCCTAGGAGAATTTGGAAACTCATGTAAAACATAATTTTACCGCTTCTATGAGTGAAATTTCGAAAATTCGACAGACATGGTTAATATCAATGAGTAAAATGTGGTTCAATAAGATGAAAATAATTTTTGGTGAATCGTGTCTTTTTCACTTTTATTTACCACGGTTAAAAGTAAATAGGGTAATTAAGGGTAAAAATATTATTAATATTACCCTAACACATGTCCTAATTCTATTTAACAAGTATATCTCGACCAAAATAACCTTAGGAATAAAATATTATCATTTATGTCCACTTGTATTAGATTAGGACATTTCTTATTATTTAATTCAATGGAAAGCTAAAAGAGTTAAAATCAACGTTTAATTACTAAAACATTTATAATATTGGGTTATACATAAAATAAATTAGTTTTTAAATTTTAATTAGAAAGATAATAATATTTCCTACATAATTCTATATTATTTATAAATTTTAGACATTAAATAATTTAATTTATTTATGACACAATGGTGATGCAGTAATTAACTAATTAATGAAATATTAAACTAATTGATATTATAAATATCCAAAGAAATGTAATTTGAGTCTTTTTATGAATTAAACTAATTTTATAGGTTAATATGACATGTTAGTATAGATTAAATGTATTTTTTTGATGTAATAATGTTGTTATTATTTTAACAAAAAACAAATACCAAATAGTGTCAAAATTGACATAAAATACTTTTTTAAAAACATATTAGATTATTAATTTATACAATGGTCCTAAAAATATAAGGTTAGGCCAAAAGACTTATATAATAATATATATGACATTAATGAACCAATTCGGGTTATATTGGCAGAATATAGTATGTTTATTAACCATATAGTGAAAGGATACAAGAGGACACAGTAAAAGTTAAATTATTTAACTTAGAGTTAAATCTAAATGATAAGGTAAAAATGGTAACCTAAACTTGTCTAAAACCTATTGGTTGAGTTTTTTGCGACCTATTCCCACCTTTTACTTTAAATAATCAACTTTGGTGCTTTTAAAAAGTGAATATGAATTTATTATAAAATAATATTTTAAGTTTTTACTAAGGTGCCCCTCACCCCTCTTATAAAAGGGCACTCCCCCTTCTCTAAAATTCACATTATAAAGCCATTTTCCTCGGCCAAACCCGGCCCAAATACCCTATCGACTATCCTTCCTTCATCCTAGAGGCCTTATTTTGATTATAAATCCATCCTATGGAGCCCTTTTGATCAAATAAAAAGTAAGAACCCGAAGAAGAGGTAATGATTTCATTGCCCTCTTTCAAGTTCCAGTCTTCCTCCACATCATTTTTCATTGTTGATTCCATTATAAAATAATAACTCCAATATATTCTATATACTGTGATGTTATTATAATTATTGTACACCCAAATTCATTATTCTATTCACCCTTTGAATGACATGTCTCCATACGTGCGTACGTACGGCATACCGTCTCCACATCGTGGTGTAATTGTTATTCAATACATTATTATTTGGATGGGTATAATAATAATGTGTATTTGATAAATATAACATGATAATAATTCTGTATATATTATATACCATCCAATTATATATTATATTAATGTCAAAAGGAAGATATTTTCGCTCATGCGTACGTAAAGATTATCGTCTCCACGACGCGAAGAGATTCATTTCCAAGTTCATCATTCATCGACGATTATAAAAATATATATTACTAATAAGTATGTAATATATGACATAATAATGATACTGGAAATATATATATTTATATATATAAGTATTTATGTTTTTACATATATCTTATTCACTTACTATCGTTCAATAATATATAAAAACGGAAATAGTGTTTATGCGTACGTACGGACTACCATCTCCATAAAGGTTGTTTTCCATTTCATATAAACATCTATTATAAATCTTTATATTATAAATATATATGATAAATAAATCATTTTTTATATTCTGGATGTATTTAAATCATTATCTAAGTGAAACAATCAAGAGTAACGTGTAAAAACACATACGACAAAGAAAGCGATTAATACCCGAAATATTAATATAACACGGAAATTATTATTAAATGGGTAGTATAAAGTCATTAATTAATAATGTATGATATAATAAATATTAATATGGTTCAGGAATTATTTAATAAAATACTATAGTCTTCATACATGAGGATAAATGTACCCTCGACTAAAGGAAAGTGCAAGGTAAGGGGTTTCCGTCTCACTCCTTACTCTCGTGAGATTCATGCCATATTGCCACTATTACCTTTTGTGTGGTGTATGTGCTGCCCATAATTGTAATATTTGTGTAATACAAATTAATTTATCTATATTTACATATTCATTTTATGATACCTCTTTCATGGGGTGTATGTTTCGTAAGTTACCATGTTGGTAGGGGTTTATTTCACAATCTCTTCATTATCTGTGGTTGGTTATACATAATTATTTACTGGGACCTCTTTATCATCCAAATCCATGATTCATAAAAATGTATTTCAAATCATTCTTACTATTTTATAGACTACAGGTTAAAGTCATTTATACCCTTGTTTACTTTTTATAAGAATTTTATAAAGGAATCTTTCTGTCATTTTCCAAACAAGGTCCTTTTTGACCTTTTCAACAAAATTAATGTAAGAATGTCTTTTATTAACATATACGGCGGGTGCATATATTTTTCTACCATTATAAAATCTTTTAAGCTTCCCTTAATATATTATAAAAATTTTTTTAATGTAAATATTTTCTTTTATAATTATGTGACTTTTAAATGATTTCAGAAAAAAAGATATTTCTCTCAAATAGTTTTGATTTCATCTATGTGAACATCCTTTGATAAATTTTCCACTTGTTTGAAGTTGATTTATTATGATAAAAATCTTCCAAATTGTATTTATGGTTTTGTTATATGTTTGACTATGGATGAGTTATTTTTATGCCATTAATGGTTTATGATTAATGTCTTGGAATTTCGTATGCTAGTTTTAATACGAATGTTTATGTTATATTTAATCCTCTTATTAAGATGAATGTGTTAGACAAGTATATTCCAGGTTGGGGACCGGTAAAATTAAGACTTTCGGGTTGGGGTCTGGTTACAATAGACCCTCTGGGTTGGTGTCCTATTATTAGAGGCACCACAGGTTGGTGTCCGGTTATTAGAGGCACACCAGGTTGGTGTCCGTTTATGAGAGGCACTACGGGATGGTGTCCGGTTATCAGAGGAACTCTGGGTTGGAGTCTGGTTACAGAGGCTCTCTGTGATGGAGTCTAGTTACAGAGGCTCTCTAGGTTGGGTTCCGGTTTGATTAACCCCTTAGGTCTTAGCACGAGGCCTTGTCACATAAATTAAAGTCCGGCATTTTGCATTCCCTTATTATGAAAGTGGTTATTGACATTGCATGTGATTATTCAACTAGTAGAATACCCATGTGAATAAGTAAATGGCATTATTTCATTTTATCATTTCCATATTTTAATGATGTTCATGTTTAAAATCCTTTAGTTTTAGTTATACATTGTCTTAAATGTTTATTCTTATTTATCAATGTTTCGATATATTGTTATCCTTACTGAGCAACTGAGCTCACCTCTTTCTATGTTTTATTTTTCCCAGGATCCAAGAAGTGTATTGTGATTGATATTTAGGGTTAATCAAAGGGAATAATGGAATTCATATAGGATTTTTTATGATGTTTTGTTATAAAGTGTAATGTAACATTCAGGTATGTAATCTATTTTCCTAAACTGCTAAACCGATCGGTCCTTCACGACATGATTCCATGTAATCCTTCCAATGTATTAAAATAATGCACCGACTTTGGGTAACTGGGGTCGGGGCGTTACATTATTGATGCCTTATTTTAGGCATAATACCCTCCTTGGTGGTGTTATGGTGTTCATCAAAGTTGATCAAACCGAAGGAGATGTATCATTTTTATTTAAGTGTTACAATTTTATTTCCTCTTCCAATTCGTTAAAATATTATCCAACCATGATGAGAAAAAAATCTAGTATCATCAATATACTTATATTTTTTAATTTTAATAACATCACCTAAATCCATATCTTATTTCGTTAAATGGGAAATAATTAATCATTTGTGTGAATGTGTGAACTATCACCTCCATGAAGTAATATAATTAATTTTTCATTACCATCTATCAATAATGCTCATACTGATAAAAAAATTGATTATATATGATATTAATGACATATATATCATTTTTAATGAATAATATATCAATTATTTTCAGACCATCCATGTTCATAAAAATTATAACGCTGCTCGTGTGTACGTGTGAACTGTCACCTCCATGAAGCGATGTGATTCATTTTTCTTAACGACATCACTTGTATGATATATATAAGTACATTTAAATGATTTATATTATTTAAATTATATTATTATCATTGTGAAAAGTTAAAACTAAAATTACCTGGTTTCCATAATGATCGTTTAAAAATGGAAATGTTACTCATGCGTAATTATTACCCAACATCTCCAAGATTATAACATTGTACAATTTTCATGACCATGCATAAATGGGCTAATTTAAAAGTATAGTTGATGTAAAAAAGTGATTATTATGTAATTAATGTTACTTTGGAGATTATAGAATCATTAACACTTTGAATATTGACATCATACCAAATCTTTCTTGAACTCATGTACCGAATATTGAAGAACGTCCGACGTGATTTTAAATAATTATGTAATTTTAATGACATTATAAAAAGTAGAGAGGAAAAAATACATTTTTTCCATTTTCGAAATATCCACTTGTGGAACATTACATATTACCAGTTAGAAGTCGAACCCATCCTATAATCCACATTCGAAATTCAAAATAAACCAAAAATATCTACATTTATAATTCAAAATTTAAAGCAAAAATGAAGGTTACTCCCTATGTATCCATGAAATATAAAATGTATCAGTGATATGAATTCCATAAGTAACCATTATGAATGAATATTTTTATAGATTTTTATATGAGTGTTATGATTTCATGAGGTAATCAAAATTGTTTCTGTTTTATGGGTGAAAAGTTTGATTTTGTGAAAACGCTTTCAGGAGATTAAAATATTCACATACCAGTGGTGTATTTTTTTATATTATACCCCTTACATAGGTGTTTTTTACCAATTCCATGTTTTTGAAATGTTTCCACAACTTTTAATAATGGGTGAGTGACTTTAAGAAGCCAGGATGAAATTTATAATGATTTTTATCAATAAAATAATTCATTTTTTATTTTAAAATGTTATAGATTATGAAAAAATGTATATGATCTAGACTTGTATAATTTGTAATATTTGAGATTTTATGTAATAGTTTTAGCTTAATTCCATAAAACATTAATCCTGAAAAGATAATCATTGTGAATAAATTTAAATTCATGACATAACTCATTATTATTTAATGATTAAGGCCAGGGCCTTTTAGTAACACATGGAAATGTAACCCTATGAGGGATAGATTAAATGATCATTAAGGATAAACAAAAGCAATGACCATTGAATTTCAACATTGAGAATTATATGGACTTAAGTGTGTCATTATATAACAAATGTACTTGAGAATAACATAAGAGAATTCATATCTATAAAATGAGGATCATAAATCCTGATAAATGAAATAAATGATTAAAATTAGCTTATATTAAAATAATTCGACCATCATGTTCCATGTGAATACAATACTTGATCTAGTTTATATTAGACAGTCAAATAATACATATAGACAATTTGGTGGAATATTTGAACAACATTATCATACCAATCATAAAATAAATATTACAAATAGAATAACCTACATGTTAAATTCTAGAAATTTTTTATGATAATTATATAACAAATTAACTTCATCTCTTTAATTTTTTCACTACAGTTATATAATGGACCAATGAATCAATGATTGAAGACATAATATCAGATCCATTCTTTATAGTGGAAAAAAATTTCATTTAATTAAAATGACACCTCAAATCATTATAAAAATTATCCATGACCCATATTATGAATATGGTGCATAGATCATTAATTTCATCATAGAACTCATAAAACAACCATTATTCATTTCATATCTAATTTGGAAAACAAAACAAAAACATGTTCCATGAAATATATATGAAAAACTAATCATATATAAGTTGAGATAATTATGATGGTATCATTAAGAAATATCCCCAGTGGATCATAAATATAAATAATTGTTATTGTTATTGTTGAATAAATATAACATTAAAAGGGATTAAAATATTCCTAATGAAAACCCATATTCCACACTGAAAATAAATTTTCTAAACTAAAAAATTCCAGAATATTATTAGATGAAAATATTTAGAAAAACATCAGAAACATTTAATGTAAGCTTCATGTAATTTGGGGGATAATGATGTTGGGAAATTTTGTTCATGTCATAATCATTAAAATATTGATTATGTTCACACCATTTCAAATAGTACCTTATGCATAAAAATGAAATAATATTATTTTTAAATTTATCTATAATAATTAATGCATGTGAAAAAATTCCTTTAATTAATAATTTATGAATATTCAAAACATTCTTTAAATGATTTTCGAAAACATTCATATTAATGATATTGTTTTCCTGATAGATAGAGTAGAAATAATTTCAAAATTTCATTAAGAAAATTATAATCATTTTATAATACTAAATATAAAAAAAATTACAAAAATATAAAAAATATTAAGACGGGATAATATTAATCAAGTTTTTAAACTATGTATAATGTAATTTCCTCAATTTAAATTGAAGAAAAAATTACAATTAAAAAATGTAATGAACCATAAAACCCTTATAACTTTTATGTGTTGAGATTCATTGTCCCCCTGAAAGAATAACGTCTGATATGTGTTTAAATATAATCAAGTTATTGATATTTTGGGGGTAGTATAAAACCCTCATAAAAGAATAAATGTTCATAATATAAATGTATGTCCTAAAGAAATAATATTTGATAAAATTAACCTCTATAAAGGCTATATGAAAGAATTGAGAATTAATAAATTTATAGATTGTTACTATAAATTATTAATATAGAAAAAAAATTGTATATAAAAATTGAAAATTATCATTTCTCATGTTTTCGTAGAATAATATATTCAATGAAGGTGTGATATTACCCAATGAAAAATGATTAAGTTAAAAAATCCTTCCTCAATGGTAGCCATCCTGTAATATTACCTCAAGAGAAATAATTTTAATTTAAACCTAAAATACAATGAATTTTGAAGGATTCCTCATATAATATTTAAAAATAGTATTATATATAGCATTTATAAGAAATTGTAAACATCATAGTAAACCATTCCTAAAAAATGGAAATTGAGATAAAATTATGTTCCATGAGTCCAAACATGCTACACATTTATTTTAAAACCAATATAAATAACATATATAAACTATTGGATTTACAATGATCATTTTTTATTATTAATACCTTATCCATAAACCATTTATTTAACTTATTTTCATTCAATATTTAATTACATAATCGATTCTGTCCTCATCGAGTTTTTTTGAGGATGTTTGATTCATAATATAAAAATATGGGTATGTTGATCATGTTTAATAGAATAATTTTTTATTATTATATAGTATAATAGTCATGAAATAATGACAATTTTTATTTAAAAATTAAATATTTTACACAAATTGTGATAAATATTTATGTAAAAATAAACTATATTACAATCATGGAGATGGTATGTTGTATATACAGATGGGTATGGTTTGATTGTTTTAATGAGTGTGAGGCAAAGAAAGAAAGTAATATTATTTCTATATAGAATAATTATTTATAATAAATATAATTTATTAACTGTAAATTCATTTTATAAACAATATATTTGATGTGGTAATGAAAAATGATTCACATCACTTCGTGGATGTGGTAATCCACACATATACAAGAATTAAGTTATCAATTTTCATTGGATTTAATGTATAAAAAATAGATGAATTAATATCATTATATAATTATAAATATTGTATTTATATCACATATATACATAAAATCCGTCATCATAATCATACCTAACAGTTTGTGATGGTAAACTAGTTACATTAGTTTCGCGGGGTGTAGTCAGCTGTACACATGAATGATAGTTCTGTTTCCCATTTGATGAAAGAAGGTGTGGATATATGTTATTAAATTCGTAAGATAAAATCCATATTTTTTAAATTATATTTTTTTAATTGTATCATCATTTTTTTAATAATATTTGAATGAGTTTGAATTGGGAATAATACTAAAACATTCTATTAAATGTTAAAAAAATACTCCAGATAACATCATTTTCCTTATGCCATATTCTCCATTACGATGGTATTTTTGACACAATAATACAGAGGTAAAATTGTTTGGGATTTTATATGGATATTTTTCAAGGGATTGTACGATCCAAATGGATCATAATGTGTATATAAGAGAGGATTGGGGTGTCCTTTTATAAGTGAGGTAAGTTGAATTTTGGGAATTTAAAAATGTATTTAAATAATATAAATCAATTATCCTAGATAATTTATATTAATCAATTATATATATAGTATTATTTGAAATAATTTCATCCCATAATTTTTACATGTTTAGGTGATGTTTTACGCGTGTAATGTCTCGAAAATTCCATGATATTTTTTAATTATATTTAATTATTATGAGACCACGCGCTCTAACAGAACGTGATTTTGATGCCTGAAGAGCCTAAATAAAATTTTGACCTTTGTTTATAGTACATACAGTAAAAATGTGAGAAGGTTTTTATTTATTTCGAACTAGGGCTTGGATTGATGATCTGAGGGCACCGATGAACTCGGTTTTCTAGTATTCACCTAGAAATGACTAAACATCATCCGATAAGGACTAAAAGGAAATGTTATTTTTTGGACTTTTCAAGAAAAATAATAAAATACTTTAAAATAATTATTTAATATCTTTCTTATCACTGAGTGAAAAACGACGATGCTTTGGTGCATCGACGAGGCGACAACGTGATAGATTAATGCAGGGTCAATAATGGCTCATTTGAAATCGTGACATTGTTATCATAAAGACTCACTAAATGTGGCTAATTAAATATGGATAATTTTATGAGAATCATTAATTGGTGCAGTGTTTATATGAATTTTATTTTCATTTAGCAATATGATGTGTGGAGATTGGGAATTAGAATTCTAGGATTCTCTAACAAAACATCAGGGAATCTCCCCTCCAACAAATATTGACAAACATTGATGGATCTTCATCGTCTTGGACACACCACGAAGAACATATCCAGATGTGGTGACCTCGACATTTTGAAAACCTCTAGGATGAATGCTTCAACATCAAACCTCAAGGATGTAGGGGTTGTTTTATTTTGATCATCTTCTCTGTTCTTTTCTAGAAACAATGAATGTATGTCGACCCACGAATAGGTTGATCTACAAAACATGCATTTATGTGGGATGATAACTTTCTTTTTGGGGAATTCGTTATCAGATGTTTGAAATTATCATTTTTGTTTTAAATTGGTATCCCCAGTCCTCCCGTGATTACAAACACCTAATGTGGAGGGAGAAGGCTGAAACGAACAAGGCCCACACACCTCTGATGGGTGAATTCATCATGGTCGTATCCTCAATGTGGTGGAAAGAGGAATCTAGGTCCAAGGTAGAGATGGCAGTGACATGGGAGGCCCATAGGCGTAGATATATTGAAAAATGGACTAGAGGAGAAATTTTGGTGTCCCATCGATGGTTCAGTTGGTGTAACGGCCCCGACCACGGGCCAGTTGCGGCAGGCCACAACGACGAATCGGAGGAAGGGATGAAACCATCTCAGGCAGCTATACACTAGGAGGTGCTACTGGCTGGTCTGGCATCTGGTGGTAGCGGATGCGGTCTCTCGACTATATCGGAGTGACGCAGACATGGAATAATGTTGCATCCCAAATGGTGGGCCATAGTCGCTCAACCAAGGGGGAGGAGGCTTCTCCACGACGACCCATGAGGTGAAGGCAGCAGACCATACATGGAACATGGTGGTACCTTAGCAAGGAAGACCAGTATGCCCTTGGCAGACCTCATGGGGCGCAAAGAGCCCAGTGGGCCAGACTTGTGGCCTAGCGGGCATGACCCGCAAAGGTGGCCTGTAACCGCGGCCCAATGGGTCGGACCTATGCTCGAGGGACAAAGCCATACCCATCGGGTTGGACCTACGCTAGCAGTCCCAACCCACGCCCTTCGGGCCGGGCTGAATTAGGACGGGTTGCCAGGCGACTCGGCAGCTGGACGACCGTCCAAAACGGGCTGGGTACAGTGTGGCATATTGGGCCTTCACCACTGGCCATGCCAGACTAGACCAACCACAACCTGAACCAGTTTAGGTCGATTCCGTCAAATTATCCCAGGGTATGTGGAACCCTCGGGTAGGGTTGGTCAGGTCAGACTGGGCCCCGTATCAACCTGTCCCCTGGTTACTAGATCGCCTTTATATTAAAAACCTCCAATTCTATTAAGGATCCTTTTTCGCGTTGGCACCCTCTTGATTAGGGGGATTTTTTGGCATGCTTCATGGACACTTTCATTGGAAAATAGGTTCAACAAATGGCATGAGAAGAGGTTCTCCCAATCACTCTATGAACGGAACCCTATGATTAGTTGAGTATTGAAAACTGCTCAACGACGACCAAGTGGGAGGAAGCTTGGTTTGACCTAGTAGGACCTTGTTGGGGAGAGTCTGTATGTGACTCGGAAGGTCCAAGGTACTCGACATGATTAGTACATCATTTCACCCAAGGTGGGAAGTGGATCTGGAATAATCTGTAGGCCCACAGTGGGGAGTAGCTCTGTGTGACATAGTATACCAATGGTACATATTAGGGAGGAGTACCACAATACTCCAAGGTAAGTGGGAAGCATATATGTGTGACCCGGTAGGCCCACTGTACTCAACAAAGGAGGATTTCTCCATCAACTGATGAGATCGATGATATGACTGATAATTCTACTATCACTACCCCAGAACATACCTGATGTGATTTGTTTCTTTTACTTTATGACATGTGTCTAATATCATTCTTGGTGGAATTATTTCTGGGGTATTTTTACTTTTATTGCTTCTTGGATTACTAAGATACCCTCAGTGGTCTTGGGGTCCTTATTCAGTATTCTTACAATCACCCTTGCATGGGCTTTGCCTGCACGTGTTGTGTCTAGTGCAGAAGATTGGCGTTTCGTCAGAGGTTCTCAAGGAGACAAGACTGATGGATGCCATGATGGTGGACATGGTTTCCTAGTAACTAGTAGATCCATGTAGGACCAGGAAGATATTGTATACTACTTCAGCTTGTATTAGCTTCACTAATTTCACGATTAGGTGGTGTTTTCTGGAGATGGACATCATTTTTATCTTTTGAGCCATGTCGTTTTCAGTTCCTTTTTGGGTTTTTATTCTGGCCCACATTCATTCACTTTTATTTTCACTCAGCTTTGAATTCATTGTATACTTTTTTCTCCATTTATAGTGTTGGGATATGGTTTGGCGTTTGTGTGTATAGGTTTAAAGGAAATGCCTTCCCTTTTTGGAAATAACATTCCAGTGCTAGTCGCCACCCCATGTCTTATGGAAGGCAGGAAAGGGTATTCATAGAACGGGCCCCATGGGTCAGGTTATGAAAAAGTTATCAGAGGGTGTTTGGTCCTACAACATATAATGTTAGTCTATCTTTAATTTTGGGGAAACATTGTTAGGTATTACGAGTCAAACATTCAGATTTGGGGAGTCCAGTGTTGGTGTAGCGGCCAACATATCCATACTGAAGGACCATGAATTTCACTTTTCATCTCAATACATGAAAGCACTGGCTACATAAGTGTCTCCTTATTTTAAGTATGATTCAACTAAATTGGTATAACCTTTAGACCATGGTACATCTTGATCTATATCAGGATGCCTCATTGTGGAAAACCAGTCAGGATCTCGATATGAGGTCATGAGGACCATCAGCCTAGTGACGATGTGTCCGTTGAGGGACCAATACTTGAGATGGCCCTACTAGGTGGTGCACCAGTTCTTCCACCACCCAATGATCAGATTTAACTATCAGTAGTTCTGGCATAGGACATGTGTAGGCTCACTGCCTTGCATCCGAATTAGAGATATATATCTCTCAGGTTATGGGGAGAGACAGATCCTCTGGTCTTTGATGACTGGATAGAGGTTGTAATGCAGTTATTTTTGTTAGTGAGGACACAACTTGACTAGATGAAGACCATGGAAGTGAGCCTTCTACAGGTCTCAGTAGGGAGATGGTGGAGTTTGACCACCCAGAAACATGATGAAGTGACCCTTAATGAGACAGACATCTATAAGCTTATTCATGTTGAGTTTTTTCCCGCGACCTTATGCTCTATGCGCATTCATGAGGTGTTTCAACATTAGTAGGGTAGCATGATGGTATATGAGTACTCAGGGTGGTTCAATGAGTCACCTCGATACTCCAAAAACATGGTGTGAGATTCTTTCTTCCGGGGTCTAGCCATTCAACAGGGGCTTCAGTGGGAGATCAGAGTATCAGTGTTGTGTCTCAGCATACCTACATAGGCCGAGGTGTTATAGCAAGCCCTTCTTGTGGAATGATTCTTGGTAGAGCAGGCACTGACTGTTAGAGCTGTCAATAGACCATAGGTTGATGAGTCTTCAGTAGGTATCAGACAACACACACATGTTCCCATGTGGGGTAAGTTATTTAGAGGACAACCTCAGGCCTTGGGGTTGGTAGTGCGTGGTTCCCAGTCCAGGTGGATCCATCAAGGATCCATGCAGGGCTGCACGTGTGGCGGTAGGGACACATGACACGTGACTTCCCAACCTACCGTACAGATGAACAAAAAATGGTTGAGGGGCCGTCTATGCAGCGACAACTATTCGAGTGAGATTTTCTACATGTAGGAAGACATGGCATGGGTGCTGGATGAGCAGCAGGTGGTGTGAGACATTTTTTGGTGTTACTGCCACCAACCCCAGGTGGTCCACCCCAACCTCAGGGAGCAAACAGATAGGGGCTAACTCAGCTCCAGGTAGAATATGTTTATGACCACGACACTCTATAGATGATTCAAGATACGATATGTGTCTTCTCCATCATAGTTTTTATTCTTCAATACATAAGAGCTAGTCACTCTTTTTTTACCATGTCACTCATTCGGAGATCAATGATTCTGATGTATCCATTGGCTCGATCCTTATGGATAGAGACTCCCATGGGAGATAATTCGACGATTACAAAATGGTGCCTGCAGTGTGACCATACCCTAGGAGGTGAGGTCTTTGGATAGGATCTACTAGTAGTGGCGTCATTTCCATACAATTTCATCTTGGGTAGGGATTGGTTATCCATAGTCCAAGATCATATTTACTATTTTAGGCATACATTTATATTTTTGAGCATATATGGGATTGGTTTTTTCTTCACCGATGGTAAGGAAAACCCTGCAGCGTCGGAAAACCCCTATGGGAGGATGGTGCTACCAGTCACTCACCAGTTGGCTAGCCTGACCCTCATTGCTATGGGTTTGGGGAGTGTAAGATTTCTTGTAGTGGTGGATGAGTATGAGTATAATTTTCCTAGGAATTTTATGGGATTACCTCCTCATATAGTGGAAGATTTTTGCATCATCATGTACCCCAAGATGACACCGATATCCACAATGGTATATAGAATGGCTCTCGTGGAGCATTGAGAGCGAAGGGTATAGCTAGATGAATTTCAAGATAAGGGGTTCGTATGGCCCAGTGTTTCACCATGGGTGGCCCTAGTTCTATTCGCCACGAAGGAAGATGGGAGTTTGAGGTTGTGCATGGACTTCCAAAACCTAAACTAGGTGACTGTGAAGAACAAGTATACAATTCCTATAATTGATGACCTCTTCGACCAGAAAAAGGGATTGAAGTGGTTCTCAATGATATACCTTAGATCAGGCTATCACCAGTTTCGGGTATGGGATGATAATGTAACAAATAAAGTATTTAGGTGCCAGATTGGCCAATTTCAGTTCCCGGTGATGCCTTTAGGCATAAAAAACACCCCAACAGTGTTCATGGGCCGCATGAATAGGATATTCTAGCCTTACCATGATAGGTATATCATGGTCTTCATTGAAAACATCTTGGTGTACTCATCATCATCTTAGGAGGATAACACTACATACCTATGGATACTCCTAGACACACTTCGAGAGAACAGACATTATAGTTAGCTATTGAAGATCCAATTCTAGATTTGGGAGGTCTAGATGATAAGACATTTCATCTCAGAGGCTGGAGTTGTGGTAGATCAAGAGAAGATAGAGGTAGTGAATTTCTGGGAGATGACCAAGAGTGTGACTGAGGTGTGGAGATTCTTTGTGTTAGATGGTCACTATTAGTGGATTGTACCCAACTTTTTAAAAGTATCATCACCCTTATTGGCCTTTTAATGGAAGGGAAAACCCTTTTTATCGATGTAGAAATATCATTAGAGTTTCCAGGTGCTGAGGAGGAGACTGACTAGTGCCCTCATCTTGAGACTACAAGAGGAGGGCATTGGGTATGTAGTTTAAATTGATGCATCTGGTACCGGATTGTGTTGTGTCCTAATGTAGGAGCAAGAAGTTATCGCCTACGGCTCACCCCAGTTGATGCATCATGAGTAGAACTATACAACCCACAACCTATTATTATCAGTAGTGGTATTTTTCTTTTATGATGTGGCGACAATACATGATGGGTGAATGATTTATGGTTTACACCGACCACAAGAGTCTCATGTATATCCTCTCTTAGATGGACCTGAACCTGTGACTACATCAATGGTTAGTGTTACTCTAGTACTATGGCTTTTAGATAGTCTATACTCCTGGAAATAGGAACGCAGTGGATGACTCACTTAGTAGGATGACCTGTTTGCAGCTGCAGAGTGAGGCAATAGAGCAGTCCGTCGCGATGTAGATATCCTTTGTGGATGTTGATTGAGGATGTTACCTTCAGTCAATGACTATTACTCCCCCACTCTTACAGCGAGTCAGGGAGGCAAAACTGTTGGATGTTGATTGCAAGGCCTGACGTGCTCAGTAATACTCAAGACATCCTCTTGGTTGAATTTCAACAGGTGGGGAACATGCCATATTGTTTAGAGTGTGCATTGTAGTATGAATAACATAGTAGGAGGAGGTGTTGGGTTATTTTCATATATCCCCATTGGTAGTACATCCTTGAGTGGTGAAAATGAACCAGGATCACCTAAGTCGGTACTGGTGGCCAGGGATGAAGAAAGAAGTGGCCGAGATCAAGTCTCGATGCCTCACTTATCCTCAAGTTAAGGCCAAGCAACAGGATCTAGCAGGCTTGAACTAGACACTCAAGTTACCAGAGAGGAAATGGGATAGTATCATGATGGACTTAATGACAGAGTTACCACATACATCTAGGTGCCACGATTCTCTCTAGGCGACTATTGACTAGCTCACCTAGTCGGATCACTTCCTTCCCATCTGGGAGCAGGGACCGATAGAGGACATGAGGCACCTCTATGTCCAAGATATAGTGCATCTTTAAAGTTTCAATTTTAAGATAATCTCTAATCGTGATTCCTGCATTACATCCTTGTTTTGGAAGGGATTATAGGAGGCATTCTGGACACACCCTCAATTGAAAAATGCTTTTCATCCCTAGATGGATGGAAAGACAGAGCAGACTATACAAACCTTCGAGGAAATGTTGCATTCATTATTCCTTGACTTTGGTTATAGTTTGGAGGACCACCTTACTTTTGTGGAGTTTTCATACAACAAAATATATCACTCCACCATCGCCATGACACTATTTGAGGCCTTTTATGGGTGGCCTTGAAGATCACCCATATATTGGAGAGACCCAAGGGATTTGGAACTCATGTGTCTGGAGATGGTATGGGATACCACTGAGAATTTTTAGATCATCAAGTAGAAAATGAGGACTTGACAGAGTTGGCAAATGTTTTTTGCTGATAGGAGATAGAGATTCTTGAAGTTTGAGGAGGGAGAACATGTGTTCTTCAGGTCTCACCTTGACGAAGATTGAAAATATTTGGTCGGGTTGAAAGATATCTTAAGGGTTAATTGAACCTTTTTTTGAACATGATAATTGATAGAAAGGTGGTGTACCACCTAGCCCTTCCCCCACAGATGCAGCAGGTGCATGAATTTTTCCATGTGTCGCAGCCGAGGAGGTACATGCATGATCGATCACATGTCATCGACTAGGATGAGTAAGACATTGACGACTGGGCAATGTTTCCAGAGTTCCCAATGGATATAGAGGATCGACCAGAGTGGATCCTACGTTGGTAGTCGATTCCTATAGTGAGAGTTTGGTGTCATCACAAGATTCTCCAAGAGCGCACATTAGAATGGGAGGCTCAGATTCGTTCTTAGAACTCCCATCTATCTGTTTATCATTTTTTTTTGATTTAGGGGACGTAAATCCCTATGGTGGGGAGAATTTAATATATAAGAAATTGCGTGTAATGTTTTTAATAATGTGGAATTATTCTAAGACCTCGTGCTCTAATGGAACGTGATTTTGAGGCATAGAGTGTCCAGAAATGAATTTTGATCTATTTTATGTTTCATTGAAAAAATGTGATAGCACGTTTTTCTATATTTGGATGAAAGACATGGATCCAAAATTTGAGAGTACCGTTAAACTCAGAGTGCCATGATTTTCCCAAAAATGACTTAACATCAGACAACAAGGGTTGAGTAGAAAAGATATTTTTCAGACATTTCGAGAAAAATAATAAAATAATTTATAAGAATTATTTTATTACATTTTTACCATTTTGTTGTAGATTATGACACTATGGTGTATCAATGAGGTGGTGACAAGGTGCATTAATGGAGGGGTAATAATGGCTTGTATGATAATGCGACACTGTTATATTAATGACTCGATAAATGTGGCCAATTAAATATGTCTAATTTAATGAGCGTCATTAGTGGGCACAAAATCTCTGCACTTTTTGTTTTCTTTTAAAATTCAAACATGTGGTGTTTGGGAATTAAACATGGAGGATTCTCAGAAGAAACTCTAGAGAATCTCCCCTCCGATGAATAATGATGAATTCCAGTGGATCATCATCTTATTCGACACGCCTCGAAGAACAGAGCCAGAAGTGGTGATATCAGCATCTAGAAAACAATGAAGAAGAAATCTTCGACATCAAATGTCATGAGGTAGGGGTTGTTTTATTTTGATTTCATTCCCCATTAGTTTCAAGAAATGATGAACACAGATCAACCCACGAACATGCTGATCTACGAATCGTGCGTTTATATTGAAGGGTAACATTATTTTTAGGGATTTCGTTATTCAGGGTTTGAAATTATCATTGGTTGATTAAAATTTGAATTCTTATTCCTCCCATGGTTAAAAAATTATAATGCGGAGGGTGTATGCCGACACGAACAAGGACTGAACACCTCCATTTTGGGCATTCATTGTGGTCATATCCTCAAAGTTGTTGTATGAGTAATTGGGGGACAACGTAGATATGGCGTTGACCCAGGAGGCCCTTAGGCACAAAAAGATCAGAAAGCAGACCACCCGAGAAATTTTATTGGCCCGTTGATGTTACTGTAAGAATTCATGAATTGTTGGTGACTCGCGATGGTGGTTGCGGGGTGGTGGTGGTGCGCCTCAATGGGTCACTAAAGGAAGGGTCGCAGTCAGCTCCGGAAGCTTCACATCATAAGGTGCCGGCGGCTGGCAGTAGTGGATGCAGTGGCTCGACCACGTCGGATGGCCGCAGAGTTAACATTATGTTGCGTCCCATGTAGTGGAGTGCGGTCTCTCAATTGCAGAAGAGAAGGCCACCCTACGGTGACCAATGGGGATATAGTGACGGACCAGAGGTGGCACCCAGCTGTGTCACAACCAGGCAGACTGGTCTGCCACCGGAGGACTTGGTGGGTGCGAACTGCCTAGCGGGCCAGACACACGCCAGTAGGTCAGACCCCCGCCGGCATACCGGACCAACGGCCAAGTGGACCAGACCCATGGGGGCCAGTCAGGCTAGATTAGACTTGGTCGTCTGGCGAACCAGTGGGCTGGACCCTCTGCCAAATAGGGATGGGTCCAACTAGGCCTATTGGGTCTAGCCAACTAGCTATGCCGGACCAGACAAAAACCAACCCAAACCACATCAGGTTGTGTCTTTCTAATTATACCAGGGTATGTGGCATCCACGAGCTAAGTTGTTCAGGTTAGACCGGGCCCCATTGCAACAATCCCACAGGTTCTTAAAACGCCCATAGGATCCAAATGGAACGTCCAATTGATGAGATTTGTATGATGCTGGGACCCTCTTGATGGGGATGATATTTTGGAATTCTTCGTGGTGATTTTAATGGGAAAAGAGATGTAGAAAATTTCTTGATTATAGGTTTAACGACGAGCATTACATATAGAACCCTTCTGTTGGATGAGACCGGAATATTGTTCGATGACGGCCCAGTGGGAAGCAGCTCAGTGTGACCCAGAAATCCCACAGTAGGGAGCCCCTTTATTTGACTTCGAAGACCCATGGTACTCGATTGGAGGAGTACCTTAGTTCAGACATGGTGTAAAGCACCTCTGTGTGACAAGTCTAGCCCACGGTGGGGGGTGGCTCGGTGTGACACAATGCACCCAAGGTACTTATTAGTGATGACTACAACAGTAGTACAAGGTTAGTGGGAAGCATCTATGTGTGACCCGACCAGCCCTCTGTACTCAACATTGGAGGAGTTCTCTAGTAGATGATGAGTGCAATGATATGAATGATTATGTTACTATCACTACTGTAGAACATACCTAATGTGAATTTTCTCTTTTATTTTTTACTATGTTCTTGAGATATTGCAAGGTTAAATTAATTCTTGGGTATTTTTCCCTTTTGGTGTTTTCCATCGTGGATTATTTAGAGACCTTCAGGGGTATCATGGTCCCTACTGACTATTTTTATACTCATCCATGAACGTGCATCACCCACACGTGATGTTTTTGGTGAAGATGATTGATGTTTTGACAAAGGTTCTCAAGGGGGCGTGACTGAAATATTTTATGATGGTGGACTTGGTAGCCTATGACCAGTCTTATCCTAGTAGGACTAGGTGGACTAGTCATACTACTTTGTCTCCAAGTAGCATCACTACTCTCACGATCATCTGGGGGTTCCCATGGATGTACATCAAATTTTCATTTCGTACTTTTCTGTTTTTAGATCATTCTTGGGTTTAAATTCTGACCCACTTACATTCACTTGTACATTTACTCATCTTTGTTTTAGTGGTATAATTTTTTTCCCATTTTAGTGTGTTGGGATGTGGTTGGGCATGTGTGTGTTTTTGTGTATATGTTTGAAGGCAATGAATTCCATTTTTGTTATATCCATTTCTGGTGCTAGTTTCCATCCCCTGGCCTATGGAAGTTGGGCTAGGGTTTGTCACAACACTGGCCCTGAGGGACAGGTCATGAAAACCCTTGTATCTTTGTTTAAACCCACATTATCCCTTTTAACAATTACCAAAACTAAAAAGTATTTTATTTTTAGGGGTTAATAGAGTTTTTCAAAGTGAAATGTTACCCATAAATAAACCATGGATGATATTTTAAACCTTATACCATTCACATAAATGAAGGTAAGTTTTAAAAAAAAATTGAAATCATTTAATAATTAATTTTTTATTTTTAAATATCATTGATACCATTTTTTGAACGATTACTTTAATTTGACATTGATACCAACATGAAATAAATTTAGTTAACATATAATCCATTAAAATATCCAAAATATTTTCTATCAATCTATAAAATTCATGGTAAATTATTTCCCACAAAAAAAATTTCATTGAGAGTTAAAAGTAATATATTGTATTTTTCTAATAAGTTTCCATGCATTGTGTCAGTGTTCTGTAATAATTTAATGGTGTTATTTTACCATTATGAAATAAAACTAAATAAATATCAGAAAAATAATTTATAATTCAAATAATTGCTTTTTACATATCATATTTCCATTTTATCCTTATGTAAAAAATTAGAGATACTAATATCAAGAGGATGATACTTATGAATTATTTTATAAAATCTAATAATTGTCAAAATCAATGATAAAAGGGAATTATATTTTATATTCTTTAATATTTATTGATTATTAATGAAATATACTCATCCAATTATTTAAATGAATGTTTATGAATCGTAATACTATTATTTTAACTAAAAATAACCTAATTTCCTATTATGGTGGTAATAAAAATTTATTGTGGTTGTAATTAATAATGATAAAAAATAAAAGATAAATTTTAAAAAAATATAAACCATATGATTCCATATGTAATTTATTTTTTAATAATATATTTCTATAAATATTTTTAAAAATATTTTTACATAAAAGTTTTAAACACAAGGAATTTTTTTATAAAAAATTCATTTTCAAGTATGAAAATTAAACTATAAAAAGTGGGTATAATGATCATTCAAATGAAATCAATAGTATTATATATAATTAATGAATATTTAATTTACACTACTTTTAATATAATAAAAAAATGTTATTTTCTATTTTATGAAATGTGTACCATTATAAAAATGGAATTTTGCACTATGTGCTGAAAAAACATTATATTCCGAAAAATCCAAAAATAATTAACATGTATATAATTTTGATGTCATTAATTTATAAAAGATATAATTTATTTTGAATTAAAATTCTATAAGATATTTGTGCTAATTATAATATTCTTCATAAAAATGAATATAATAAATTTTTGAAAGAATGTATTTTTGGCGAATAAAATGAATTTTAAAAATTATTTCTTATTTCATAATAATTTATAAAAAGATAATTTAGTTAATATATGTATATAATTATTTCAGAATACATATACTATAATTCATACTCAACAAATCTAAGTATAGGTTAAAGTAATCCTAAAATAGTTATATTTTGGGTTCATTTAAGCTTATTGTATTGTGTTTTATACGATATTGATCATAATGTTCATTAATGATAATATGAAATTAAAAAATCGTTATTATTATTAATTTTATTTATAGATATTTTTTTTATTTTCATAGATCTTTTCTTATGATAATAAGGACTCACATTTAATTCAGTTCATTTATTTAGTGTCATCTATTTCATTGAAAATGAATAGTTTGATGGCCCTGAATACTTGTGAATATTTTTTCCCAAGTAATCCCCACCACCACTTGTTTAAAACCTCACCTACATTCCTCAAGACCTACGGTAACTATAAAACCTATCACTCAGCCTCAACTATTTCAATTCATATTTAACACCACAATCTATGACCAAAATAAGGGTTTCTATACTAATCTTGAAGATTATCGCCTATATGGCATCCCCTTTAAGTGATGTGGCCTATATTTGAGTTTTTTTGAAAAATATATTTTTCTAAGATAATTGTGTTTCAAATATGAACATGGGATGATAATGATAAATTATATAGTTATGTTTTATATTTTTATTGAATATGTTACCCATTTAATATTATTATAAATATATTCTTTTTTTGATTTAGTTGATCAATTATTCATGAGGATAAGCTTCAATTTATTTCAAAGACAAAATATTTTTTATGTTAATATTACTGTTATTTTTATATTGATTTATGATTAAAAGTAATTCTATGATTAAATATTTATTAATGCTATATTTTAATTTGAACAGTTTATGTGAATTAATTTTTAATTTTGAAATTTAAAATTAAATAAATATTTTTTGATGAAATTTTTTCTTTTTATTGAAACTTTTTTATTATGTAATCAATTGTGTGTGTTTTTTCATCTATTAAAAAAAATATATATGACCCCAATAAACAAATTCATTGAAGTGGTTATGTGTTTGATAGAGTGGATTCAAGAGAAAATTGATCAACTTTAAGGGTAAAATATAGGATTATTCTCATTGGTCCCATGACTAAATAAATCTAATATGCCTAAAATTGGATCATTAATGAAATAATTTTAATCTATGATAAATTAAATTTGTACCAACGTTTTTTGAGAAGTAAATTAGAAAACTCTTGGACCTACCATGCCTAAAATTTCAACAAACAATGAATAAAATCTAATCCATCATAAACAATCTATGTTTTGACAACTTGATATATTTTTCTCTACAATAAAGAGATACTAGAAATGAAATTGAATATAATTATTCATGATATTAAACCATCCATACCTTAATCATTCAATCATTAATGGGTATCATTGTGAAACTAAAACAAGGAATCAAATTGATGATTGGATTTAGTTTGAAATCAATGGAGATGAAATATAATGTTTTAACAAGATTTGGTTTTTTATTAGATAATCACATTATCATGAAATATAAATTCTAGAACAATTTTGTAATTACATCCTCATTGAGTTATCTCTAATGGATATATATAGAGAAATGGATTCCATTATCATGGAATCCAATTATAAATGTCTCTGAAATCCAAAATAATCTTGAATGATTTTAAAAAATTGAGATGAGACTAGGGAAGTTGATGAACACTATTTTGATATCAACCCGTGTTATAAAATTTAAGATGATGAATTTTATAATCAAATTTTTTATTTAATCAGAACCATTCCATAGTGATGTGTGGAATGTAGTTGAGTCTTGATAATTAATCAAACATTTTAGGGTGATCTTGGTGAATTCGTAGCTTGAATAAAGGATAATGAAGTTATCATTCAACCCATTTATGGATATCCCACTCCTGCTTCAATTAATTTAGTATGAGCATCGAATTTGGATAAGGTATAATGAATCCATCAACAAAGATGATTGGATATCATTTGATTTAATGTTGGAAAATTTGATAATTATATTTCATATTACTTGTATAGGAGGGTGATTATGAAGATGTTCGGTGTTTTATTTACAC
Source organism: Viscum album (assembly GCA_963277665.1). Taxonomy (NCBI): domain Eukaryota; kingdom Viridiplantae; phylum Streptophyta; class Magnoliopsida; order Santalales; family Viscaceae; genus Viscum; species Viscum album. Next base: position 1,414,537,487 of record OY728123.1, read on the forward strand.
AACTCTTTCAGTTTCCTAATTGTCGATTCACACACCATATATTCTTGAATAATTGGAAAAATGATTCCCTTACTTTGACTATTTACATATAAATCTTTTTTTTATTCGATGGTAGAAAATTAATTGGAAGTTGAATTGATCTCTAATGATTATTCTGAAAGAAATATGACATTCAGGATGAAGTAAAATGGATAGATTGAAGACTCCTTTGTTACATAAAATTTATAAAGACGGATGAATCATTACTTACATCTTGTCTTATCTTGATGAACTTTATTCTGTGTGATGAGATTGAGTGAGATGATAATGATGAGGTTTTTCTTGGTTTATTTTATTTTTAAAGGTGAATGGTGTGTAAATGAAAATATATGCTCGTAGAAGGACTATCATACTATGATGAATGTATCCAAATGTTGGATCAAGTGATACATAAATGTAAATATGTAATTTTGATGTTACATAATTTCATTAAAGTAATAATAAATTAGAAAATGGTCCATAAAAATGTATAAGGGCCACATTTAACATACAAAAGGTGATGTCAGAATTTTACACACCAAATCATTCTACATAATAGGACAACATATTTGATTCCCATAAAATATGCATTTACATGTCTTCTTATAAAAGAGTATCATAATATTCAATGATGAATACATGCCCAATATTTTGTAATCAATGAAGGTATTTTTAGTAGTTTATGTTTTCCTCATCAAATATTTTTATATTTTATAATGAATATAGAAAAATATCAATGATGAAAGACAAAACTATATTTATAGGGACTCATTCTGTTAGTAGTAAATTTTTTATTTTCATATGATGTAGATGTATAGTGATAAGTATTCCACATGGATTTCAATGTAACAATATTAAGGCTTAGATTATGAGATTGGTTTTGTATTTTGCACTTTAATGAATATAAATACACGAAAAAACATAAATATATGGTGTTTGGAGATATATCATCATGGTAATGAAAACTAGAGATTAAAAAAATATTAGTATATTTTGTATGAGCTTAGAGAATTGAGAACATACAATATTAAGTACTGATATAAGATTCATTAAAAATCAGTTCTTTTAAATTTCTTTTCACGTTGTTTCAAGGATAATAAATTCTTACATAATGAAATTTGCGATTATTTATTTCATAAAAATTATCATATAAATATCGTATGGGTATTGAGATTGAAATGGTAACTCTTATCACCACATTCATCAGAGTTTATTATGATGATACTTCTTCAATCAAATTATGTTGAACTCATTTTACAAAACATTGAGAGTAGATGAAAAAACACTCAACTAAATTTGAAGAAATATATTTTTCTAATATGAAGATCATTCATGGGAGAAAATACTATGTTTTATTACATATAGAATTTAGTGAAAAACAATTCATCTTTCTTGATCGAGTGAGTTCTATAGTTTAACAGAAATATGATTTTCTATATTATACAATGACATTTCAAAAATGTTGGTTACTCATATTCATTAGGTTCACAATGGTTAATTTATATATATGTAATAATGAAATTAATTTTAAAAATATCAGCCTAAAAATTCACTAATTTATTTTATTATTTTTTTTCATTACTCTTAATCAATTTTACATTTTTTGTTACAATTACTTTTAACACTACATCACAACTATCACATGATTCCATCATATCTACTTTGTTAATATCTTCATGAGATTAAAATTGTATCTTTTCCACACATAAATAAATATTGTGACTCATTCCCAATGGATATACCCAAACATAACTCTAAAAATAAAATTATGGTTGAAAATAATAAATTTTTCCATTTAATACTCAATAAACTATATTTATTACAATGAATTCATGGTTATGTTTTTAGTGAGGAAACTTATGGAATTTTTTATAAATATAATTTCATAAATAAAAATTTATATAATAGGAGATAATCATCTAAAATATTCAAAACATTCTATTAAAACAACTTTTTGATGTAAATTAGTACATCATTTGAAACAAGATCCCATAATACCATAATTTTAATGAATCATAGTAATTTTAAAAATATAATTAATAAAATTAAAATGGATGATAACAGAAAAGATGAAAATTTCAAAAAAATCCAAGATGATAATATCAATCAACCACAACATGTAAATGATAAGATAGATAGTCATTTTCATTGTAATGTCGATTTTATTACTATGTCAAACATCACATAATGCATTATGATAAAATTAATGGTGTCACAACTATGGGATTAATCAATCTAACTTATACATTATACCATAGTATGATGGATTACCTAATTAATAATTAGTATAAATCATCAGGGAAATCAATGGTACAATTTGACAACTAACATATAGGTTTTTCAGTGATGAGGACTTAATGAATATAATCATACCAATATTCAGTATAAGAAATTCAATATTGTAGTTCTAATAAATGGAAGATGAAATAATTTATACATGGAACTAGTTTTACAATTCATTTATCATAAAATATTACCCTAAGAAGATTACTAATGAAATTAGAAACAAAAACACTAGATTCATGAATGTGAGGGAGATCATATCTATTAAGCATTGGATAGATTCAATGAGTTACTTAGGTAGTTTGATAACAACAAGTTTACTATAAAATTTATCATTGAAATATATTATAACCATCCTAAACCATATCAACAGATAGTAGTTGATCAGTTTTATAGAGTGTATTTATCTAATAAAACTATCGAGGAATTAAAAAAAATACACTTAAACATAACTCAATAATAGTTATTCTATATGTATAAAAATTGTTTGGTATGAAACTAATCATATTCAATAAGAACGATCCCATTATATAGGGTTTTATAATTATAATTTTCATATCATACTTATGATGAATTGAACACACTATGTCATGTTTATCCATTCACAGTATTATAGTCATAATTTTGATATGCTTTGTTAATGTCATTAAAATTAAAATATTCAGGAATATAGCCGAATAATAACACCAAAGGTTGAATCATTTCTAATATAATAAAGTCATGTCTATAAGAACCATTCAATCATTTCTTGTATAGTGTACATGGTGTTTATATCCACATGCCCTCATGCATTTTATTATTCAAGGAAGGAATTTCAAAACCAAAAAAGTGTTGAAACATAATATTCACTTAGTAACTCAAAGTGGTTTTTAAATAAAATATTTCAAATAGATTATAATAATGAAAAAAATCAAATCATAATTTTAAATATTAAAAAAACATGATTTAGAAAATATTGTATTTGATGATAGTTTTTAAAATGTACAATGTTTGATCGGTTTATTCTCATAGGGAGTGAATTTTAGAGAATAAGGATGTTATGATGAAAAAAAGAAGATAATAATAGTGAGAATATGAATGATTTTACCATAATTAGTGTTCATAAAATTCCCCAATAAATTTTAAAAGGACTTAATAAATACCTATTGGATTTGGTGGCCAAGAACCAACTAATTTGTACTTTATTCATTAATAAATACCTTATCATATCTTGATTGTTCTTCTACGTGACAATGCATGCGATAATGTCCTAAGGACAGCTGTTGCATTAACGGGTCCTAGCGGATCCCTGCTATGATGAGAACCCGGAAGCGCCATACCACTGTTCTTGAATATATGTTCTTAGGCTAGATGATGTTATTTAAGGGACAAAAAATAATACAGGCCATTAAGAGTGAGGACTCATAAAACATTAAGGCACCTTCTCATGGTGTGTTCCCTTGGTATTATCTAGGAGGATATTATGAGAATGAGACCCCAAGTAGGAAATCCACATTTCATAGTGTCATTGGATGTTCGTATCTACGGACGTGTGTATTGGTCCTTATACCGTAAAATTTTTATCAATGCGTATTACAACATGTGCAGTTAGATGTATTGACAAAAACTGTGATGACACACTATTCACAGTGATGTAGGATACGTTGGGTGCGTCACGAGTAATACTGCATTAATAGATAATGTGAGAAAGGATTTGTCCCTTCTATTCCATAGAAAAAGTAGATATCTCAAGCCCTTTGATGGAATTGATACAACCTAAATTCCATGGCCTTAGTAAGGTATTGTTGAGTTTAATTCTGGAGAGTCAAAGAAAGAATAATCAGCACATGGGTTGATGGCACTAGTATGTAACCTACTTGATTCGTGATATCGTGACCAAAGGATAATATTACACGGTAAGTTTTCGTATAAGGTGACACGTCAATGCGACATCAACGTCTTTTTCGTGGGTGCCTTGACACGTTGCTAAACAATAATCTTGGACTTTAGGAAATCCTACAAAATTCCAATGAGAAAGAGGCATAGATGGTCACACACTATCTATGTCCATGTATCTGAGTTAAATATTAATTTAAGAAGTTAAATAACGATTATTCTCGACTGTGGTATAATAATTATTTAAGGATGCCTGATCACATTTATTTCGACACTGGTTATTAGATATAATATATTTTCGATGAAATAATATATATTTATTAGCATGTAATGCAGTTACAATTATTTATGAAATAAATAGATATTACCCAAGGACTAATAAATGTGGTGGAGGAAATAATGGGAAATGGAAAATAAAAGTACATGTTGTGTATATTGAATATACACGCAGTGTAGTTTTATGGAAAACAAGTACACAACTTGTATTAATGATTATATTACATGTAGTTTTTTCAGATGGGATTTTGAGGAAGAAATATCATTTTATTAAATGATATTTATTATAATATGCATGGGTGCATGTCAAAGAAATAATCTTTCGACATGTGGGGTTTTCAATAACTGTTAATGAAATAAATAAAATGTGTAACACATTTATTTATTTTCATAACTCTATAACATCAAACCTGATTATAAATATCCCCAAAACCCCAACACTTTTTCCAAATTATTGTGCACAATAATTCGGGATTGTTCTCTTAAGGCCAAAATAACTTCTTCCTTCAAAATGCTCTCAGATCGATAAAGATCCACCACCATCAGATCAAGGCGATCAAAGGAGGACATCGCAAGTGATGGTTCTTCCATGCTAGCACGTGGAGATCCCTTCGGCGATGTCCAAAGATACATGGAGCACATGTGGATCACCGCTATAGGAATCCTACAATTGAATTCTACAATGCAATGATGGATCACACATGATCGTGACCGGAGACATGAACGAAGAAAGAATTCCATCAAGGTAATTATTCCCAATTATAATTAAATTAATTATAACCAACATATGATGATCCTATCTCAATTGTTCTGGGACAACCTCTTTTGTTTTTCGTTCATCATTCTATTCCGAAGATCCACCATTTTACATCATTACAGATCTAAGATTGATCGTTGTTAACACTAAACATATTGTTGGGCACTCCCACCAATGTGATTCTTCAGTGCCTGGAACCTAAAAGTGGTATTAGAGGGGTCATATCATTGATTATAATTATTTTGTTTTATATTGGTGATTTATGCATTTAATAATTTTGTTTGTTCAATTCATGTTAATAGTTCATTAAAATCTGAATCTTGAGATCTGTTCCTCCCCTCTCGTTTCTCGTTCACCTTACAGAAATGATTTTTTCTTTTAATTTTGATTAAAATAAAATAGAGGAACTCATCCGGAGGTGTCAAACATTCATTGATGTACAAAACAAGAATACAGGGTGTGTATTCAGAAGTACACGCCGTGTAGTCTAGGTTAAAATCATTGGACTGGTCTGCCAAATCAGTTCGTGTATTTGATCCTATCTATGTCATTTATGACACTGTGTGTTGACCCGGAAAAGGTAGCACACACTTTCGGAATTACACGCCTTGTGGTCAGCTGAACATGGCATGTAGTCCCTTTGGTCTAGGATTAGACCATGTACCTCGTACACGACTTACCTGACAATAAACTGTGTAACATGGATACAACACGACATGTGTCCAACTGAACACACCATGTACTCTGATAATTTCCACAGTACATCAACACGCCATGCCTTGGGCGTATACTTTAGATGGACGGTGGAGAAACGTTCATGCCAAGTAGTCAGAAATACACACCGTGTACTCACAAAAATTACACAGATTTATTAAAATTTATTATTATATTATACAAACACTTGAGACATGTACCTTAGTATAGGCATAAAGCTAAGGAACAACACGTGATAGGTGTTTTATATATATGGTTTTAATTTAACATCTGCGTAATGAATGAGAATTCTGCGAGTTTCCTCCAAGGTAAAATTTATGTGCAAAGATAATTTTAAATGAATTTATTTGATTAAAATTATGATGGATGATATTCTCAAGGAAATTTAGAAAATGGTTTAATATAAAATGATTGATTAATTAAAGATACTTAAATGATTCAAGCGTGATTTATCTTAAATAATAAGGATTAAGGAATTCAATGCTAGTTTTATTTATGAGTAAATATTGTTGCATGTATGGAAGATCATGATCTAGACTAAGACCTTTTTATGTGAAGTGTTTCTTTAATTAATTTATTTAAATTAAATTTTTTGTCGTGCGAGCCTTATCCTCATTAATATGTAGGGCATGCATGCCCAAAGATTATTTTATGTAAAACCCACTTTTTTACCCCTCACCTGCGTGTGAGATAAAAGCATATGTAATGGATGAAGCTCCCATGCTATTGGAGATAGATCAACTCATGATCCAAGGAAAAACCAGTCCAAGGAGATACAAAGGTGGATAGGTGGAAATCTGTAAAAATGAACCCGAAAGGTTCAATTTGTTTCTCCCCTAGGTTTTGGGTAAGTTTATCAACCACTAGATGAGCTAAAAAAAAGAAAAATCTCATGATCATACCATTTATTTTATTTCTATCAGTTTCATGGTTTATTTATTGTAGATTTGATGTCACGATCACACAGTTATTGAATTAAACAAGCATTCAAGATGGAACTAAAATAAAGACCAGCTTATGCGTAAATATTATCTTAGACATGGTTAATCACTTATGTATATCCCACTCAATATTAATAATCATGAAATCAATGATTATAAAATGGTAATTTATATATAAGGATAAAATCCCTCAAAGAAATATTATGTCGGTATTGCCTTCTATAATCTTGGATAGAATCGAACCATAGTTCAAAGAGCATGACCGACCCCAGTTGGGGTGGTTTCAATTATCGTGGAATTCTAATTAAAGGTTTTGGGTTGAATTGACTTGTTTCACATCAAGGGTTTACTTCCACAATATTACTTGGTGTGACCAAGAGGTAATGGTTGAGGAAATCCAAAATAAGAGGATTTCAATATTGGGGAATCTACTCAGCAGATCAAGGAGCTGCGAGTTAATGAAGTTGGAATTTGAATGCCTACCTAAAACCCTTCACGATTCTTGAACAAACCTAGTAGGGGTAATGCAAAGGGAAATATGGATCCTTGCCACTAGAATATTCAAGAAAAAGAATATTTATAAGTCAATGGTGAGGGATATTGGATTTCGATAAAATAGCGGGAGACTAATAAGTATTAATTTATTTATTTGTCTCAATTTTATAATAAATTACTAAAATATTGATCATCTTAATTTGTAGAAACGGAAAGAAAAATGACATTAAACATATCATTGTGAACCATACTCGAGAAGGAAAACCTTCTCACCAACACCGATTTCCAAGAGTGGCAGAGGCTTTTACACGTCATCCTTCACCACGAGAGGAAATTGTATGTGCTGGAAGTTCCTATTCTAGTTGCGAGTGGAAATGAGGATAGTGATGAAGAATTGTCTCTCTACATGAAACACATTGATGGTTCCACTAATTTCCAGTGTTTCATGCTATCGGCCATGTCTACTGAGCTCTTGATGCAAAATGAAAACATGGACGCGTATAGCATGATGTATAACCTTAAGTACCTCTACCAAGAGAATGCGAGACATGAGAGATATGAGATCTCCAATGCTTTGTTTACAACAACGCATGGAGTGTCTATGCTATCTGGGCCTCATTTAGTCAGGCTTATTGGATATATTGAATGCCTGGACATCTTAGGGATTATGTTCCCTAGATGATTTGCATACAGATTTCATCCTATCATCACTACCCAAGACCTTCTCTAGCTTCATTGTCGATAATGACATTAGAAACAATGACAAGAGTCTATCAGAACTTTTGAACTTAACTCGGAAGGTAGATCAGTTCATGGGGCGTGAGAAGCCGGCAATCCTTATGGTGAATAAGAAAAGGAAGGCAAAAGTAAAGGGGCCAAATACTTATAAATGGTCTGAAGCCCCCGATCACCGTCCTTCCAAGAAGGGGAAGATCCAGAAGAAGAGAATGGAAGTGGATATGGTGTTTTTTTCATGTGTCAAGCAAGGCCACTAGAAGAGGAACTGCACCTAGAAGCATGAGGATGCTAAAGGTGCGTTCTTTATCAAGTGTAATCTTTTTATTTGTACTCATTGGGTATTAGATATAGATTTTGGGGCTCACGTCTATATTCAAATGCTAGAACCACGTAGATTTAGAATGATTACCAGAGGAGAGGTGGATCTTCAAAATACCAATGGTGCAAGTATGGATGCATTGACTATTAGAGATTACCACCTCTCATTGCCAACTAGGATGATTTTCGTTTTACAAAACAGTTATTATGTGCCTAGTGTTACCAAGAACATAATTTCTATATATTTTTTGGATATGGAAGGATTTATTTTCGTGTTTGGAAATAAGGGTTATCTATTTTATAATAAAAACATATGTTATGGTATAGCGCATTTAAATAATGTTTTATATGTATTAAATAATAAAAACCAAGTGTTGTCAATCGATAACGAAACAAACTCACAAGACTCATACATCACCCAGTTATGGCATCACCATATCGGTCATGTAAACAAGAAGCACTTGACAAAGCTCTTCAAAGATGGCTATTTCGACTCTACTAAGATAAAACCACTTGATAGATGACACACTTGTTTACATGGTAAAATGACCAAGCCGCCTCTTTGGTGGACAGGGTGAATGGACCACAAAGCTTCTAGGATTTGTGCATACGGATGTATGTGGACCATTTCCAGTAGAAGCAAGAGGTGGATATTCTTACTTCATTACTTTTACAGATTATTTTAGTAGATATGGATATGTTTACTTAATATGGAATAAGTCAGAAGCCTTAGAGAAATTTAAGGAATTCAGGAATGAAGTAGAGAATCACCTTGGTAATAAGATAAGGAATCTTTGACCGGATCGAGGAGGAGAAAATTTGAACCAAGAGTTCATCGATCTTCTACGGCAGTTTGGGATTATATCATAGCTTACTCTTCCTTATACACCATAATAGAATAGTGTTAGTGAAATGAGGAACCGCACCTTGATGGACGACGTGATGTAGATGATGATTCATGCATATCTTCCATTATCCTTTTAGGGATATTCATTAAAAACAACAACATACACATTAAACCGAGTACCAACTAAGGAAGAAAAAATTAATTACATCCGAGTTATAGAATGGAAAGACACCCATTTTGTCACACACACTTTTATATGGATGTGAGGCATTTGTTAAGGCCTTCTCAGGTAACAAACTTTCACCCCGGGACACAAAGTGTTTCTATATAGGATATCTCAAGGAAACAAAAAGATATTGCATATATAACCCTTTAGACAAGAAAGTGACTATCGCTAGACAATCCGCCTTTCTTGAGAGGAATCACATACTCAAAAATAATAGTGGGAGAAAGATTGACTTTGATGAAGTTGATCCTCAATATACACAGGATTTGGAATAGTAACAAGTTCCACAGGTCCCTGTGGAAGAGGTTCTAGAAACCAAGTATTGCGTAGGAGCTCAAGAGAGATAAGGGAACTAGAGATATTTGGTTTCCCAGTTACCGAGGATGGTGAATTATTATTGTTGGACAATAATGAACTTATTCCCTATAAAGAAGTAGTAGAAATCTCAGAATCTACAAGACTGCTAAAAGCTATGAATTCTGAGATGGATTCCATGTATCAGAACCAAGTCCGGGTTCTGGTCGATGATCCAGTTGATGTAAAGCCTATTGGATGCAAATGGATATTCAATAGTAAACTAGACATAGAATTTCAAGTTAGCACATATAAAGAAATGAAAGTGGAAAAATGATTTAGACAGTGTTAAGAAATTTACTATGATGAAACCTTCTCTCTAGTTTCCATGTTTAAATCCATATGAATCATACATGCCATAGCAGGTTACCATGACTACGCTATTTTGAAAATGGATGTCAAAACAGAATTCCTTAACGTGATCCTTCAGGAAGATGTCTATACGAAACAACCAAAAGTTTTTGTGACACCAGGTGAAGCCAAACATGTTTTCAACATCCAAAAATCCATTTATGCATTAATGCAAGCATCCAGGTCATGGAACATTCGATTTGATTATGCCATAAAGGAATTTGGTTTCACTAAGAACGAATGTGAGCCATGTGTTTATAAGTAGTTCAATGGGAATGCATTCGTTATCGTGGTAGTATATGGTGATGACATATTTCTTATTATAAATGATGTACCAGTCATATAGTCAATTAAGGATTAGTTGAACAAGTGTTTCTCCATAAAGGACATGGGTGAATCATCCTACATTCTAGGGATCAAGGTCATTCGTGAAAGATCCAAGAGGATTCATGGACTATGTTAGGGTACATAAAATGACCAGATACTAAAAATATTTAGTGTGGAAAAATCCAAGAGGGGATTAGTTCCTGTGTCACATGGCCTACATCATTATAAGAAAATGTGTCCATAGACACAACAGGAGAAATACAGAATGAGTAAGATCCCATATGATTAGGCTATAGGATCCATCATTTATGTCATGTTATTTACTAGGCATGATATTACCTATGAATTGATCATGGTAGGTAGATATCAAGAAGACCGAGGAGAAAAACATTGGACTGCTGATAAGACTGTAATTAAGTTTTGTAGAAGAACTAATGATATGTTCATGGTGTTTGGAGGAGACGAGGAGCTTTTCATCAGAGGGTATGATGATTCTGGTTTTCAGACAGATCAGAACGATCTGAAGTTTCAATATGGATATGTTTTCTATCTTAATGGGGGAGCTGTGAGCTGGAAGAATTCAAAGTAGCCAGTTGTTGCTGATTATATAGTGGATTATGAATATATAGCGGCTTCTAATGCAGCCAAGGAAGCCATATGGATTCAAAACATTATCCAGGATCTTGATACGGTGCTAGGAAGTAAAGACCATGTAACACTGTATTGTGATAATAATGCAGTAGTGGCTCTTGAAGAAGAACAACAGTCACATCAACACACAAAGCACTTACTCCATAAGTTTCACCTCTTGAGGGATTTATATTAGAGAGGATATTTTACAGTGAGCAGAGTGTCCATAGAAGAGAACATGGAAGACCCAATGACTAAATGACTATCTCAGTAGAAGTATGAATATCATGTGAGAGCTAGTAGGTTAAAGGTTGTTAGCAGTTGGATCTGGTCCAAGTGGGAGAATTTTTGTGTTTGTGGCCTAGAACAAACTGCGCTGTACTTTATTCATTAATAAATTCCTTATCACATCTTCATTGTTATTCTATGTGAAAGTGCACGTGATAATGTCTTAAGGACAACTGTTGCATTAAAGGTTCATATCGGATCCCTGCTATGTTAAGAACCCAGAATTTCCATAACAATGTTCTTGAATATATGTTCTATGGCATAAAGATGTTATTTGAGGGAGACAAATAATACAATCCATTAGGGGTGAGGACTCATAAAACTTTGAGGCACCTTCTAATGTTGTGCACCCTTTTTAATATCCAGGAAAGATATTACAAGAATGAGACCCGCCCGTAGAAAATCCACATTTCATAGTGTCATTGGATGTTCTGATCTGAAGATGTTTGTATTGATCCATATACATTAAAATTATTATTAATGGGTATTACAACTCGGACACTTAGATGTATTGATGAAAACTATAGCTACACACAGTTCGTAGTGAGGTAGGATATGTTGGGTGTGTCGTGAGTAATACTGCATTAATAGATAATGCGAGAAAAAATTTGTCCCTTCTATTCTATAATGGAATTAGATATCTCAGGCTCTTTAATGGAATTGATATTGCCTAAAATCTCTGTCCATGGTATGGTATAGAAGAGTTATATTCTGAAATGTCAATGAAAGAATAATCAATCACAAGGGTTGATGGCACTAGCATTCAATCTACTTGATTCGAGAAATCGTGACAAATGGATTATATTAAATGGTAAGAATTCGAATGAGGTGACACGTCAATGTGGCATCAACTTCTTTCACTAGGGTTCCTTTACCCATTGCTAGTAAGTAATCTTGGACATTAGGTAAGCCTACCAAATTCCAATGAGAAAGAGGCCTAGAGGGTCACACACTAAGTGTGTCTATGTATCTTAGTTAAATATTAATTCAACAAGTTAAATAATTATTATTCCCAACTGTGGTTTAATAATTATTTAAGGATGCTTAATCAGATTTATTTCGACACTATTTATTCGAGATAAAATATTGTGGATGAAATAATATATATTTATTAGAGATTAATGAAGTTACACTTATTTAAGTAATAAATAGCCATTACTCAAGGACTAATAAATGTGGTGGAGGAAATAACAGAAAATGGAAAATAAAAGTACACACATTGTATATTGAATATACATGCCATGTAGTTTTATAGAAAATGAGTGTACGCCGTGTATTAATGATTACATGGCATCTAGTTTTTCTAGTTGGTATTTTGAGAAAATAATAGTGTTTTATTAAATTATATTTATTATAATCAGCATGGGTGCATTTCATGGAATTAATCATTCTGCATGGGTGGTTTTCAACAAGAGTTAATGGAATAAATAAAACGTGAAACATGTTTATTTAGTATCATAACTCTATAACATAAAACACGATTATAAATATCTTCACAACCCCCAAAAAAATTCCCAATCGTTGTGCACAACAATTATAAAGAGTTCTCTCAAGGCCGAAAGAAATCCTTCCTCCAATAACGCTCTTAAGACTGAGAGAGATCCACCACCACCGGATCAAGGTGATCGATGGTAGACATCTCAAGTGAAGGTTCTTCTGTGCAAGCACTCAGAGATCCCTTCGGCGACATCCAGAGATATTTGAAGTATTTTTGGATCATTACTAGAGGAATCCTACACTTGGATTCTACGACAGAATGATAGATCACACATGATCATGATCGAAGACATCAATGAAGAAATAATTCCATGAAGGTAATTCTTATCAATTATATTTAAATTAATTATAAACAACTTTTGATTATCCTACGTCTATAGTTCCAGGACTCCCTCATTTTTTTCATTATTTGTTCTATTCTGAAGATCTGGCATTTTACATCATGATGGATCTCAAATTGATCATTTTTAATGCTAAAATTAAAGTTGTGCACTCCCACAAACGCGCTTCCACTGCGCCCAGAACCAAAACTACCGAAAATATATATTCTCATTAAAATGGGATTCTAAATATAGAAAAAAAAGAATCTAAATATATGGACTACCCCACTAAATGTAAAAGGAAACATAATTTTAATGATGAAAAAATCCATAAAACATAGATATAAATGTGATGATTATTCTAGAGTAATATAATTGAGTAATGATAACAATATTTAAATATATCACCTCAAGTGTCACAAACCTTGAAAGACTCAGGAAGATCATCCATGCGTCAAAAAGGAAAATATTTCATGAAAATTTCATGGAATATAATATAATTAATAATATTTATGATTTCCATTTTCAATGTACATAATATATTAAATAAATAAATAATTGTTTTTCTAAAAAATACATTAGAAGAACATACCAAATACAATATCACATATGAGTGTAGTGTTGTCTTGTAGGGTATGATACCGCCCCATCATCAGGACCTTCTATAATGTTTCATACAAGGTATATTCCAATTTGGGGGAGAGACATAAAAACTTTATATGGTCCTATTGGAATTATATATCTTATAATATTGTAGTTTTTTAATCATCTTTGGAGAGGACTACCGCATTCCACTAAAGATTTCATATAGTCAGCTCAGTTGTATATTATTCACAAGGTTTTAATAGTATGGGACTTATTAAATTTATTTGGTAACATATTTTGACCTACAAATTTATTTATACTAGACATAGACAGTAAAAAATATGTACTTATCATCATGGTTGGATATTATTGTCCATTTGTAGTGTTTTAATTGATGTGTTAAAGGGCCAATAATTTATTGATCATTGAGAAAAAAGAATGGAATTAAATTTAATAAAAAATATAATGTAAAAATATTCATGGGAATAAAATTCATGGATAAGGAGCATATATTATGGAGTCTCAATTTATTATCATTATTGTGAACCTGATAAAAATACCTTGATTGATAAAATCAATTTGGATTATGGAACTAAAAAAACTCTTGAAAAAACAATTGTTTCAGTTGAAAAACATTTGATTAGGATATATAATATGTTATTGATAAAATTTTATTTTTAAGAGATTTTATGGAAATTTTATATACATAAATTGATTTTGAATAATTTTAAAATCATATGGTAGAAAACATAAAAGAATTAGATAAAAAAATTTATTGGGTCTTCTGATCTCGAAACTGGTCCATGTCATGGAAAAAGATTATTGTACAGATTATAAATCATTCATAAAAATTCAATAATTCCCCACACTTATTATAAATAAATATTACATATTAATAGAATAATATTTTTATAAAAAAAATCCCTTCCATAATCATGTATGTCATTTCCTTTGGAAAAAGGGAAACATTAATAGCTGGTTCATAAATGAACTAAATCTTCTCCAACTATGTTCATTATAAATAGAACCCTTCTGAGACATATATTGAATAATAACATTCCTCATAACCTAATTAAATAAATATAAAATGGGTGGACTCAAATACTCATTAAGAGTAAAAAATGAATATATCACCATAAGATGAGAATAAGGGTGTGAGAAGAAGGCCATAAAATTATGAAACAATACCCTGTAAATAATTGACCATCAACATTAGTCATCGAATAAAATAAGAATTTTCTATAAGACATAAATAAAAAAAGAATCATATCAAATAATTTGTGAGAGAATACAATTTACATAAGAAATAGATATCTATAATTCACATATAATTTAAAAATCATTTCATTATTAATAAGGAATGATTTAACAGTATTTCATAGTGGAATGGTTCTCTATGTAAACTATAATAGTATACAAGGTTCACTCTCAATACTATCATAGTGGATAAGGTCCCTTACTGATTTGGGTTCCCATTCCATTCCAGCACATTTTGTTTCATGATATCAACTTTTTACCAAAACAATTATAAGGGGATATATTTCTCACAAAAAATATTGAAAAGAAAACATAGGTCTGAAAAAAATCAGAATAAAATACATCATATCAAAACCCATGAAAATTGTGTTTTATAAAACAATCATTATATTAAAAACCATTATAAGAAATATCTTGCATAAGCATTTCATTATAACAAGACTCCAAGAAAAGATACTTCTTTCTAAAACATATTTGATTCAAAAAATAAACATATAGAGATAGAATAATGATTATATTCATGGTTTAAATCCAAAGTGACAATTAAATGACACTGATGGATTTCATCGTTGAAGGAATTTTTTTTGATAAAATCATAAGGATGAATTCCTGAATAAAATAATCATTTCACATTGAAATTCACCATATTAAAATTTAATATTCATAAAATATTGTGGATATAATTTTAATTTATAATAACCCATTAAAAATATAAATTATCATTTAGAAAAAGTATTGGTCATGATGGAAAAATATTCAGATCTTGTCATAAACATTTAATCATAGGTTCCTTTTTTATTTTTGGTAAAAAGGTCAAAGGTGACTCATTAGATAATTGATAATTATATTAAATGCAAAAAATTAAAAAATCACGCAAGGTGAAAATGAAGTAAAAAAATATTTGAATATTAGTAAAAACATTTTTTAAAATAAATTTGTAAAACAAGGACATAAGAGTAAAAAGATTTTTGACCAAAGAGATAAATTGAAATTTAATTTCTAGTAAACCCTTTTCGGACTCCTGATTTCAAATATAGTAGAAAATTAATGGTGAATATGTATTTTCATGAAATAAAAAAATGATATTAAAATTAATGAGTTTATTTAGAGATAGATCATAATATATCATCACTGCAACCATATTAATAAACAATCCTGATAAATAATATTATTGTAAAATAAAATATTAACCAATACAGACACTTTTGAATCCTAATCCCCATGAAATAAATAGAATTAAATTAGACGTTAAATACAATTAAATTTTGTATATTCATGATATAATTTGTAAAACTAGTGGTATATGGAAAACATAGAATAAATGAGTGGTCAATATGCTATTTGTATCATGTAAATAAAAGAGAGACTAATCATCCATTACCATATGTCCCAACTTCCATTATAGATGTTATAAAATTGATTATAATAAATATATGTTTACTATAAATATATATTTCAAAACTATCATTATTTATATCATACTATGTATTATTTACAAAAGGCCTTTTTTATAGGTTTATTAATGATTCCATTCCAAATAACGTTTCTATTAATTACTAATTCATTTTTCATCTATGTTTTTATTTGTTGTTGTTGGTACATTAATAATGACCATGACACTTTAAATGATAATTATTTCCTAAATTAATATGTGTTATATATAATTATTATACACATAGATCACATATTGAAACAAATAAAACATTAATTCATTAATAGAAATTATTACATTAGTCAATTAATAAACACATTAAAATTGTTAAAATTAAATGAGGACAAAAAATTGAATAATGAAATACTGCAATGTGAATATTTAAATCACCATGGTCAGCAACAATCTTCTCTACCATGAATAGAAAAATGTAAAAAAATAATTTTAAACAAATTAAAATTATAGAAAACGAAAATTCAAATTCTATAGATGAATTTAGTTTAAAAATTAATGGGGGAATTAAGTGGTATTTATGGGAGGTAAGATGACCATTAGTATTGTAATGTGACTATTGGAATAGTAACATGTTCGTTGGGAATAGTATCCTGACCATTGAGAATAATAACACGACCATTGTAATAAAAACATCATATCAAAATAATAAAATGGGATATAAATATTTTTTATCTTGATTAATTTAAGTATATATAAATACTAGAATTCTAGAAAATATATCTGAATGTTCAAATTCTTGATGATAAAACAATCTTGTTTTTTATAAACTATATTTTAAAGTTTTTTTTTAAAAAATTATTATTGTTTGAAAAAGTATACAATACTATGATAAAAATTATTTTTCTAAAAATATTTTATTTTAAAAATGATCAACTAATGATTCTCCATGGGCGAGTTTTTAGTAATTTTCTAAAACGCATAAATTTTCATGTGAATAGTAAAAATATAGTTTTTTCATGATAAATATATCTAAAAATAAATCATTAATAATTTATTATTACAAAATGATTTCAATACCTTGAGGTTCTACTAAAACATATTTAATTTAATAAATTTATTATTAAAATATAATAAAAATTATCTCAAAACCTAAAAAATTCCTTTTCAATGTGGAAATTCTATAATATTACTTTTAATTAGTTTTTTATCACTTTATCACCTTTTATATTAATTAGACAACTAAATTTCGAAAATAAAGTAATTAATGGTATTAAAATCATTTTATTTAATCCAAATAAGGATTATAATATAAAAATATCAATATCACAAGGATTAACATAGACATAATATTTTATTCTAAAAGTACGCCACTCTAAAATTATTAAAAAACATATCTACATCAAATTAGAAAATAACTCCCACATCCCATTAGAAAGACAATAATATCCCAAATTAATATTTTAAAAACCTATTATAATTCCAAGGGAGGTTTTGGATACATCAAACTCCAATCATCAATGGATTTTAGTGTTATAGATAATATGAAACCCTGATATGATGGCTTGTTGTCATCAATTCTCAATCTCAATCTCCTCTATTATTTCTCATTTTTTAACCCCTGTCAAACCCGAATATTTTAATGATGTTTAATTAGTATGTAAAAAATTAAATTAATAATTTTCACTTGATTAGAGTATTTTATTAATGACATATTAAAATTTCATACATTACATTCTTGCACTATTGATAATATCCCATTAACGGACAGTTACCCATCGACGAGGATATTTTTGTATACTTTTTTATACCAAAACCTATGGATAATTATTATGAATTATATAAGTTATAAGAAATTCTAAATTTATTTATTTTAATCTTAATGAATTGATTATACATATTTATAAATAACGTAGAACCAAATAGAGAAATTAAAGCATAATAAATTTTTCTAGAAAGAACATCATTTCAAAAAACATAAAAAATGGATAATTAAGAAATATAATCTAATTGTTTCATTTTACAAAGTTTTACTTAATTTAATAAAATAAATTTTTTATCTTTTTAATGAAAATACATTTATTATTTAGGTGTGGAGAAATAATGAAATACAGAGGGATTTAGTTTAACAGAATTCACAAACACAACTTTTTTATTGGTTTATCTCTCATTATGGTCGTCTTCATTATTTATAATCCAAAAATGTTCCTTAAATATAATTTAAATACTCTTTAATTAAATTTTTGGGGATATTTCTGTTTTGACAATTTATTTTATTCCCAACACATATATTTTTAAAATATACATTTCATTCCAAAATATACATCTGATACATCTTGAGTTGTTTATTTATCTCCCCATTATGATGATGTTTATACCAAATATGTTGTATGTTATTCTTTTAAGAGACCTTAATTTTTTTAATGAATGAATTCTTTCACAAATAATTGTGAAAGTAATTCTTTTCAAAGAGTGGTTTTATGACTTCATTTGTTATACGTTCTTTTTGAATTGAATGATTATGAAAATTTATGATGTGATGGGTAGGCATGGAATTATATACCCCGAAAATTAATTGGCTAACGTGTTGTATGTCATGATATTTTTTTCTATTATTCATAATCATGGTGCATATCTATTCATAGTGACAATGTTATGATTTATGCACATATGGTATGTGTGATCATATACTAGATTTGTTCACAACTATGTGTGGTATTTGAACACTATGAAACAATATTTTATTTTTATACACCACCAAATTTTGTGCCTATTTTAAATATATTAATCATTATTATGATGATGATCACCTTATTATGATATGATTATGATGATTATTCTCACTCATTCACTATTGATTTATTTCTCTTATATAGAATATTTTATCATCCCCTAAAATGGATTATAGTTCATATTTTACATTGATGTTAATACACATGTGATTGAATGTACTAAGTAGAGTGTGATCTTTTAGAATGATAAATAAGAAGGATGTAAATAAATTATTATTTCTTATAATATTGAATTTATGTATCATCCTTATTTATTAAGGACACTAATCCATTATATCATGTAATTTTAACACTATTTTGTTGTTTATATTTAAATTTTGTAATATTCTTATAAAAACTAAGGTCACTATAGTCGGTATCAGAGATATGGTTCAGTTAATTTGGGATTTAGTTTTATAAAATGTTAGTCAAAACTATTTTTATATTCCTATGCATTGAAAAAATATCCTAGAATAATCATTTTAGAAAACAAATAAATATTTGGATTCTATAAGATATTCGTTTAGGATAAATTATGAAAAATATTGATTATCTATTCCTTGTTTTTGTATTATTTTTTAGAAATCTTTTATATTATAAAATATTGGTAACATGGAGAAGATTTTACAAAATCCCATGAGAGGGACAATGTAGTGATTTTCTGGATGACATCCACAATGCCATGGGTGTTGGAGTTCCAAAAATTGTCGCAATTCTTACCCAACTCTCTCAAGATATAAATAGTAATATGGGCCATATTAAACATCTTCCTCTATCTATGAAAGAGAAACTAGACCTTGAGTCCTTTATGAGATAAAAAAACTACATTTGAAGGAACTTTCATTCTTATATTCGTAGAATATGTGGTTAACATAATGGTGATGATATATTCAATTCTACATTGTTATGAAAACGATATGATAACTCTTTTCATATGTATTTTGAATGGAGAGACCGATCAATGGTATGAATTAATAAATAAATCTATTATGATGGATGAAATATAAGAGATTGAGTGAAAAGTATTTATTAAAATATTTCAAAATAAGTATTTATATTGAACTCATTGAAAAAATAAGTTGATAGAATACATATATCTCAAGAAAATGGAAGGTGAATATATCATGACTTATAACAAAATATTCACATGTATTTAAAGACATGTCTCAATAATTTTTTATCATTAATGATATAAAAATATATAGATTTCATCATGGATTAAAACCAATCCACCAAAAGGCTCTAGCTGTATGAGACATCATGAGTTATGAAGAATTGGTTTATTGTGATCTTAAATTAGATATAGTTTTTTCATATAGATCTTTTATACATGGGGATAAGAAGATAAAAATGGAGTTTCATGATCGAAGGTCAAATGAAAAATGTGGAAGAGGATAAAACCACCCACATGTAAAAAATATATGACAAGGCATCATGGGAATTGCCTCAACATGATATTGAAATGTTTTAATAATGGGGAGTATATACACCAAGATCATGAATGTATAAGATAAATAAATAATTTTACAAAAAAATATGTATGAAAGGATGGATTCTCCAAATGCACCACAAAAAGATTAATTCCTCATCTATAGAGAATAACGGTACAATGATAGCAAGTTTACTAAACCATCACCCCTTGGGGTAATCAGTGATAGTAACCACCAAATTCAAAGATGAAAGGCAAATATTATTCCATCGATACTCTTTAATTTCATAATGAAAAATAAGTCTAAGATGTTACACATTATAATTTCTCAAAACATGGAAAACGTTTTATTTGATTTAGGTTCTACACATTTTATTATGTTTTGTATGTTTTCTATAACTATGGAATCAATAGCATTATACCTTGATGTAGAGACCCAGGATTGATGTACCTGGAAATTACATTACATTTTCGAAATTTTTATTACATAACAAGAACCAACACTCAATGACCGTAATAGTTTAGTGTCTTTGGAAACTCGAAATATAATCTTCTAATCGTGGTGAAAGATCTTCAACATGTCCCATAAAGATCTTACCCTTTTGTTTAATTACCTAAAACCTTTATTTATATCCTGGGGAAAAGAAAACATAAAAAGGGTGAGCTCAAATTCTCAGTAAGGGTAAACATAGAGAATATAAAAAATATATAAACATTTTAATTAAAAACATGAGCATAAAATCTAAACATCAAAATCTTGAGCAATGACATAAAAAATTATAGTACACAAGGCATAGATCGTAAAGGGACATTAATCAGGATAAACTAGCATGGGAATAAAACATGTAATTGTGGAATTCATTAATCACATTTTATGATTTCCATAGTATCCAAGGCACTGTTGTCCAGACCATCTTAGTGGACAATGTCCCTTACTGAATCGAGTTCACTCCTCATTCCGATCCTGTATCACTGAACCAGATTAACTTGTTGTTCCAGTCATGTTTATCTCATGAGATATAAATCATTAACCAATTATTTGGAGGGAGATATAGTTCTCACCAATTTCATAATGAAATCATTCTTACGTGTGACACAACATAAACATAAATAATTCATTATGACCCAAATAATAAAATGGGTTTCATAAACATCATTCCATTATAACATAATATATATAAAACAAATGGGTATAATTTCATCATAAAAAAAAAAGTGAAACCATGTAAATCATAGAGACCTTATACTTTAAACATAATCATACTAAAAAATATCATCTTAGATGGAAGATAGTGTTGATAAAACACTTGAAATAAATTCTTTAGGAAAATATTCTTTCTTCTTCAAAATCATTTTCATTTCACAAAATACCATGAAATTTTAAAAGAAAAGGGTTTTATTGAAAATAATTTCGAAATCTTGTAGAGTATTCTTCATGTATGTAAGGCGTTATTAAATCATAAACATCCGTTCATACCTTATAAGTTAAAGAAACATTCTTCACGTACTTTTGCCAGAAAAGTCAAAAAGTACCTCGTATGGTAAACAAAAGAAAGATTAATTAGATACTATGTAGTTAAAGTAAAAAATGGTTAAAAAGTAATTTAAAAATAAATGAATCCATTTTTAGAAAACAGGTACATGTATGATAAATATAACCCCAGTAAATACTTACGAATATACAATCTTGGATAAAAAACAAGATTGGAATATTTATCCCTTACCTTATATCTGATATGATTCGTATGTATCTGAACCTCCTGTATAATCATTTAAATAATGTCATTGACTTATTACATTATAATATTCATTGTTATGATATAATATATGGTTCACTTATAAATTTATATTACCCTTTCTTTCGTAAATTCCAGGTAAAAGCAGCATTTTGGGTTAAATCGTTTCATTTATCTTACATGTTTCGAATTGTTGTTCTTGATATTATTACTTATATCCTGATTTACATAATTCAATAATTTAAAAAATGATTTATATATAATATATATTCAGCATATAAATATACTTGATAGATCGATAAATGGAATGAAATACACTGTTCATGGAGACGGTAGGCCATACGTACGCATGAACGCTATTTTCGTTTCCTTATTGAATTGAATGAAATTAAGTAAATTAAACATATATGTACATAAATCCAGTACCATTATAATGTAATATATTTCATGATTATTTATTATATATACTTTATAACCATACTTGAATGGTTAATCATGGAAAATGAATCTCATTGCGTTCATGGAAACGGTAGTCCTTACGTATGCACGAGCGATGATATCATTCCCATGATTAATGAATAGAATTTTAGTGGATGATATAATATCTCATAATCAGTATGATTTTATAATAACCATATATAGTTATTATTTACACAATTATACCCATCCAAGTAAGCTGTTGATGGAAAAACTGATTACACCACGGCGTGGAGACGGTATTCTGTACGTACGCACGTGTAGTGATTTCATTTTCTGTAGGATGGATAGAATGTGAAATGGGATTGTTTCATATTTATAATATAATCTCATTATATTATTGATACTTATTGTATTACATTACAATGAAACAAATAATGAAGAGGAATTTTAGAAAAAAGAAACTTGAAATAGATCGTAGAAGATATTACCTCTTCTTCGATGCACCTCCTTTAAATTTCCTCTTAAGGGACTAGAGTTGGTCGGTTTAGAAGACTAGAAGCTCCCGAATATTTATAGGGATGTGGAGAAGAAAAATGGCCAGGGTTTGGAATATCTTGAATGATCAAAATGTTGTGAAGAGGAGAGGGAGGAGGTTCACTTTTATAGGAGAGGAGAGGGGCACTTTTGGAAATATCAAAAATATTAATTAATAATAAAATGAAACCCCACATAAGAAGCTAAAAAATGACTAAATTCTAAGATGAGATGATATAAGGTTGTAATATCATCATCCAATAAAATTTAGACGTGGTTTATGTTTATTTTAAACCTTATCAACTTTATTTATCATTATTTAATCTATTTTATTTTATTTGTGGTAATAAAATTCTAAATTATAAATTGATATAAATACATACTTAAATGTTGTAAATTTTCCATAATTGGATATTTGATAACCATTTAGACCATATAAGTTTCAATTTTTCATTTTTAAATATTTATGTAATTTTTAAATAATTTAATAATATGTTATTTTTATAAAATATCAATAGTGTCAATTTTGACGCAATTGGTTATTTTAATTTAAATTAAATCCACATAGAAGATATGTTCGAACAAAAATATATGATATTTTACTAACATGTCATATTAATCATGAAAATTCATGGGGCACCTTAATTTGTTCATATATTATTTATTTTAATATTTTTAAAACCATTTATTTGGTATATCACATAATAAAATAATTACAACAACATTTGTTTATAAATATTTAACCTACATATTTGGTGCATAAAAACTAAAAAAACCTATGATGAACATAAATATAATAAATTTCATAATAATATTTTTACTCCAATTTATCATCTTAAAATCACAACATTTAAATTGTTATATTTATTAAATTATGAAGGTGACATCGTTGACATCATTTAAAATAAAGTAATAGAAATTTCCTAATTGGTTTTATAAGGATCCAAATAGTCCAAAAATCGACCCTTGGATGATTAGGGTATATAAATACTAGACCAAAAATATTTGGTCAGGTTTCTGGTCCTTTTGATCAGTATAGTTATTTAAATAAAAACTATATTGTTGATTTTTTCATTAACTAAATAATTTCTACATCATTAATGTATAAGATATTAAGGTAATTAAATATTTCATAAAAATTAAAAATTAATTACCATGATAAAGAAAAACATTTTAGATTTCAAATGAGTAATTATAATATAATTTATATTCTTTATGACCTTATATTAAAAATAATCTAATTATTAATGTTTGAGTGAGACATATTTCACTTTCCTTTAAATAAAATAAATAAAAGGTCTTAATCAAATACAATTGGGTTTCATTAGATTCTATTTCGACCCAAGTATGATATAGGGATAACTACAATGTTTAAAATATATTAATACATGTCTTAGGTGAATTTTATAATATTATATTTACCCTTAATTACCCGATTTACCTTTAACTATGGTAAATAAAATTTACCGTAGTTAATATTCATAATGCCTAAAAGTAAAAAGTAGTTTCTTAACATAATTTGGAGAAACTTATTCAAAAAGTGGAATCAATTTTTCCAAATTAAAAACACATAAGTTGTAGTATATAATTTAAAATTAATCCCGCTGTGGAGAAAATGGGTTTTAAAAGTTAAAACATTGCACCATATTGAAATGTTTTTACTTATGAATTCAGTGTAAAATTAATGATAATGACTTACATTATATTAAGTGGTAAAAATATATTATATTTTTAATTTAAAAAAATTCAATATTATAATTTATTCATATAAATTATGTCGATGAAAAAAATTTGTTTTTAATTAAAATTTACCTTATTTTTACTATTCATTAAAATGAGAAACTTATCAGAAAAATATTAATACATTTTGTAAAGTAAATTTTTATAAAAAAATTCAAAAGAAGAACTTTTTTTCATATTGAACTTATAATCATGTCAAAAACATAATTTAATATGGGTGCACCATCAAAAGGTGGAAAAAATTCATTTTTTAAAAAATACTTATTTTACACTAAAAAATTATATTGTTCTCATACCATGTTCTATAAAATGTTTAAGATGTATTATAAGTTCATAAAATTCAAAAATTAGTTACTAGTATTCATAACGTCTAGTTAATAATTATATTATAACAATATATTGTTGTTTAGTGAAACTCAGTATTGCATACAACACACGCTATTGAGGAAGGTTGCTCTTGCGTGCAATACACAACAAGAATAGTTTTTGCGTGTAAGATAAGCTAATACGGTGTTGTGTATAGAACAAGGTAATTTTGGTGTAGCCTACAACACAAGATATCAATGAAATTAAAAGAATATTTTTCATAAAATATCGGGGTGTTACAATTGATGTAAAGATATCTGTAAAAACACCTTGTGTCATGATCAATGAAACCCAAATGTTGGACTATTTTCCAATGGGAATATATGGGAGGATTCTTCCATCAAATAATTTAATCCTTGCCTTCATGGAATTAAATGCTATACTGGGAATGAATTTTCTCCGATTGTACAGAGAACATGTCAACTATTTGGAAAATGAAATATTTGTTCATATTACAAAATATCACATGATCCTCTACAAATGAAAGAATGATGATGAATTTACATTATAAAATTTATCAATGGTTTTGTTTTTGTTACATTTTAAAGAAGAATAACTAGTGAAAATGGTTGATTTGAAGGAATTAATATACCATGAGAAAATTTCTACTGTGAGGGAATACATTAATTTATTTAATAATGAGTGACCAAGACTTGCCCTAGATTGTGAGGTAGAGTTAAAAATAGAGATTATATGATGATACACTTGTATCTAAAAATTCTTCTCTATGATTTCACTAATCGAACTACAGGAGTTAAAGAATCAAAAACAAGATTATTTGAATAAAGGTATCATAATCTTTAGAGAATCACATTATGGTGAAATAGTACTATTAATAAGTAATCATTATTGGAAAATGATGCTATTTTGATATTATTAGGCACTCAAAAATATCAATTTAAACCATAATTATCACATAAAAATGATTTTTTACTTGTTTGATCAACAATAAAGAGAAAAATAATTATCCAGGATTGGTCATCATTCTGGATATCATCATTTAAAGGCGAGAAAACAATTTATTAAAAATACTAAATTCCCTACAAGGTAGGGACACTTTTATTTTTTTGTGATGATCAAATAAACATAATTATTATCTAGTATTCATAAGGGATATGTAGAATAGTTTTTCTAGGGACTTCCTCAATAAATTTTATGATGTTTTAATGGATGGTATTTTCTATTACTGTAATATTAAGGAGGACCATGAAGAGAATTTATAGATTATGAAGGGGACATTGAGGAAATAAAAATTATATTCTGAGATAAAAAAGTGTGACATTTGTGTGGAAAAATACACGTTCATGGGGAAAATGATCAAAAGGGAGGAATTTTGTGGATAATTCAAAGAATAAAAACAATTGAGGAATGTCCTAGACCAACTGGTCTAATACAAAATCCATAATTTTCATGTTTTAAAAGGGTATTACTGATGATTATTGATAAATGCCTCATGATTTTCTATCCCATTAACTATGATAAAAAAAGGTGAAAATATTCTTATAGATAACAGTACTTGATTTCTTCTTTTAGGATCATAATAAGAGGATAATCACTGCACCTCTTCTCAAACTACAATCAATTGGAGATGTTTTTGTCATATATATATTGATTCATCATGGAATGTCTTAGGATTTTTACTCATGAATTATGAAAACATGACTACCCACACCGCACAAAAACTGAACATCCATGAGAAAAAATACAAGATGCATGAATTGGAGTTATAATATGTTATCATTTAATTGAATATTTGGAAGTAGTACCATTATGGTGAGAAGTGTGATATATATATATATATATATATTATCATAAGTCTATAAATTATATATTAACATAGAAATACTTAAACCTTTATCAAAGAAGATGAATAGATATAATAATGGACTAACATGTCTATTTTCCATACAATATGAGAAATATAAAAAATGAATCTAATGATATTAGTTGATACAAAACATGTTGTTGTATCGATGACACATATTAAGAAAAACCCAATTATCATCGATATGAAAATGAGGTATATAGAAATAAAAAATGGAGTGAATAAATCCAACCTTTTTCAAATGATTTCCCAACCATCTATCTATTAGAGGATCTGGTAGGCATGATGTAATGATCTAGAGATATTAAAAAAGGTGAAACATATAAAGGGATGTTCCCTGAGTTTAATATCTTTGAATGTGGTGTGATTCAAATTAGAGTAAGAAACCTCATGCCTTCGTAAAAAACATAACGTTGAATATATTGGATAATTCAATTATATTATTTTTTCGATCTATCCAAGAAGTACCATGATATATTGTTATCTCCAAGAAATATTCTAGTGGGAAACATGAACAAGAACATTGCTCATTATATCACGTGATGATTAGTATGTTAGAAATTAAAAGAAATATCCAAAGGGATAACACAACTATTTCTTATAACCCTATATACATGGTGGAATATCATCATTTTCATAGTAACTGGTCTCCCAAATACATCAAGAAGAATTAATGGTATGTGGTTTTTGGTGTACTGACTCACCAAGACTACCCACTTCATCACTATTCAGAATATTTCTCACATGAACAACATTCCATGAAATTTTGAAAGGAAGTGTTGAGGGTTTATGGGGTTCCAATATATATTGTCTCTTCCTGTGATTCATGTTAACTATCACCCCCTAACTAATAGATAATCAGAAAAGGCAATTTTTACACTTGAGGAAATGTTGAGATCTTTATCAATGGAATTTAATGGATGATTGGATCATCATCTCCCATTAGTTGTGTTATCATAAACAAATAACTTCCACACAAGTATTCAAATGGATTCACATGAAGGTATGTTTGGGAATCGATGTAGATCTCTAGCTTACTGGGATGAAGATTGATAATGTATGATACTTGGGGGAACTCTTTCACCCGTAATGATAGAGAATGTTGATGACATCCCACAACATATAAAATTATTGTATAATTAGAAAAAGATAAATGCAATGAACAATTGAAGGGACCTGGAGTTTGAAGCTTGAGATATAGTTTTCCACACAATATAACCCTTTAAGCGATTTATGTGGTTTTTAAATAAATAGATTCTTTGACTTAAAAATATTGGCCAAATTTATATCATTGATCTTATATGGGGAATGGCCTATCATGTTTTTCATCCACAAAATATGACTCCAGTTTATGTTGTGTTCCACATATATTTTATATGTTAGTATATACTTGATCCTTCACATGTATTGAACACAAATTTATACAACTGGAGATTGAAATGTCATATGAGAAGAATCTGATGAAGATCATTAACGGTAAATAAAACGCACTACCCTTAAAAGGAAACACACCATGTCAAAGTGTAGTGGTGGAACAATAAGAATGAATTCAAAATAGAGGAACTAGAAGTAAAAAAAACATAATTCCCTCATCTCTTTTCAAACGAGAGTATTAGTTGAAATTTCAAGAGAAAAATTTCTAAAGGGGAAAGGAATGTAATGACCCATATTTTTTGAAGATAATTTTTCCTAAATAAATGTTTGTTATATAAAAGTATTATATATTACGATCATATAGGGAAATAGAAAAAAAGTTAATTCATTAATTAAAAACAACACTTTTTTCAATGGTTAAAACCTTATAAATTATAAATATTAAAAAAGATAATAAAAAATAAAAAAACTAAAATTGGAAAATTTGG
Organism: Viscum album; assembly: GCA_963277665.1. NCBI lineage: Eukaryota > Viridiplantae > Streptophyta > Magnoliopsida > Santalales > Viscaceae > Viscum > Viscum album. The sequence goes on from OY728123.1 coordinate 1,414,566,651, forward strand.
CTTACCTGAGTGGTTATAGTCATCCCTCCCATGAACAACGCTATAAAAATGAAAAACAAATACTAGTAAACCAATCGAAATTATAGAAAATGGGAATGAGATTCCTTGAGATGAATTCATGTGAATAATTAATAAATTAAGGAATAGTTATTAATTGGCAAGAATGTGACTTTTGGAATAGTATTGTGACCATTGTAATAGAAACCTTACCTTTGGGAATAGTGACCTGACCATTGAGAATATTATTTGGTCTGTTGGAATATAAATTTAACACAATAATTTTATAATTTGATAAATATTAAATTTTGTTTGAGTAATTAATGTTAATATAAGTATTATAATTCAATAAAATACAGTTATTAAAAAATTCAATGAAAATATAAGAGTTTTTTTAATAAACATTATTTAATGGATTTAATAAAATATTTATTGTGCATATTAATAATTAAAAATAAATATGTGAGATAATTTATTTGATAAAATTAATATATTTTATTAAATCATCACAAAAAAATTTCAAGGGGTTTTGGTTGGTTAATTTTCTAAAATACATCAATTTTCAAGAGAATAGTAGAGAAACCATTTTATTCATAATCGATGTATCTTAAATTAAATTATTCAAGATTTAATTATGCCCTAATCATTTAAAAAACAAGAGGCTGAACAAAAAAATATATAATTTGATAAATTTTTCATAAAAATAAAATAAAATTATTTCAAATAACAAAAATTTACATTCCAAAGTGCAAAATCAAAAGTACTATATTAAAATAAGATTTTCTAGTCTGTAACTTTTCCTTCTAATAAATCTAATGAATAATAATTATAAAGTGACTCAATGTCATAAAATAATGTTACATAATTTAAATATTGTTTATAATTTAATAAATATATCTATGACCTGGTATACCATAGATATATAATATGTTAATTTTTTTACCAAAATATCTATGTCATCATGTATAAATAACACATTTCCCTCCCCTCAAGAAAATTGATCCTCGCTATCCTTATAATTCATAATGTCTACTGATATTCACTCCCAAATTTCATTAAAAATCCCTATGGTGTTTCTAGAGCCATTTTATAATCTAATAATCAAAGGATTTTATCCCTTTTTAGAAGATTCAACATTGAGAAGAGGGTATGTTCTCATATATTCTCACTCACATAATCCTCTCTTCTTTACATTTTTTCCACTCTTTCAAACCCAAATAATATATTTATAAAAATTTATTTTGATAAAATAAAATAAATGATATTAACCAATTAAAATTATTATATCTATGACATATTAAATTCTCAAACTTTTGATTCCATCTATTTTGACAATGTATCGTTAATGGTCAATTAACCACCAACAATGACATTTATATTTCCATTCAAATTAGAAAGCCCTAAGCTTGTTAATGATAACTTATTTATGATATATAAATATATAAATATATTTATTTTATTCTTCTTTAATAAATACTACATATGAGTTAATGACCATGAAAAAATTATTAAATCAAAGATAAACATGAAATTTTTATCGAAACATGATATCAATATCCTTCAGCATCAATGATAAAAAATTTAGAAATATAATCCAATATTTATAATTTATTCATAGTTTAATACACAAGAATAATTCACTAATGCTTCAATGTTTTAATTAACCCATTTTTATTACTCTGGAGGAGGAAAAGCGAAGATATAATGTGTAATTTAATGTAAGGGGATTCACAAACAAGATAAATTTTCTATGAGATATCTGTAGTTAACCAAATAATTGGTGTTTATATAACATTAATTATTCTCAAATATCTTTCAAATATTAATCAATTTCCATTATTTGATATACATGTTTAAACCTCATTTTTTAATCAAAAAACCATATTTTTTAGAGTTACTTTTCTTTCCATAACACATCCCAAACTCATATTATCTTTTTTCTTCTTCTCTTAATAATGATGAGGTTTAAAGAAAATATATTTTACCTTATTAATTATTTAAAACCAAATTTTCTTCATAATATATTATTTATAAAATCCTCCTAAAAACTATTCTATTCCATTGGTTATTTATAACTATGATTCCTATATGTACTATGTTCCATGCATAATTATGGGAATTCGTGATGTAATGGGATGGATTAGAGTTATATAAACCACAAATGAATTGGGTAACATGATATATCTAATAAGGATATTATTATTATTAAATAATATTTTCTATATTTAGTACAAATTATATGTTAGAATTTATGAAAATATGTTATGTTTGAAATGAGGATATCTTTTTTTACTATTATGTGTGGTATTTGACCACTATTAAATGATGTTTCATTTTATACATCTCCGCATTCCAAATAATTTTAAATTGTCTTCCATATTATTTTTATAATTATCTCGTTATAATACCTAGATTATGATGATTAATCTCTGCCTTGTATCATTGAGTAATGTCTATTGCATATCATATGTTATCCTTGAAGTACCCCCGGTTTGAGTCATGCGACCCTTGTTTGGGTTTTTTTTGTGATTTTTGTAGTGTTTGGTTGATGTTTTTTAAAATTCTTATAAAAATGTTTAAATTTGTGGAGGTTGTGCAGGGGCGTATAGTTGGCGCACGTTCTGAACAAACTGTGCGGCCAACCCATGATGCCATGAACCCTTGACAGTGGGCTCCGTATGGGCAGCGCATGGTTTTTCAGAATATGTAGCCAAGCCATGAGAAGTCCCTGGGGGAGACAGTTTCAATCACATGGTTGGCGCACAGTTTTCCAAACCATGTAGTGTAACCATGCGTCCACATAATGTTTGGGATTTTAAGTCCTAGGCCACTCAGGATTTCCCATTTTTCCTGCATTTATCCTCACACTCATGGCTCACACATGAGTTACGGTTTTCAAAGGATTGTGGATCTCCTTAGCTCATTTTGGATGCAAATCGAAGGGGTTTCTTGGTGTATCGAAGGCGGTTCTCATAGGGTATGTCCATATTTTGGTTCATTGAGGTTTTTGTTAGGGTTAGAGCTCTCCCTATATACGTTTCCTAGATCTACAGGGGTTGCATATAGATCTAGGGTTGTGTTTCCTATGGGTGTTGATGTTTGAGCTTGTTGATGATAAGGAAGGGTTTTTATGGTGGTTCTGAGGAGGTGTTCACCCGGTTTGGAGGGAGTTTGGGAGAAGTTTCGATTTTTCCAAAACCTAGGATGCAGGTGGATTCTCTCTCAACTCCACTAGGTTTAAATGTGATGTTCATTTACAATTAAATTGTTTTCTATAATTTAATTTTAAGAATGTAGTGTGAATTTTTTTGGAAAATAAAATGAGTAATGATTTGGGGGTTTTGGCATAAAATGGAGATTTTGTTGAAATGGGATCAATTGGTTAATTTTAAATTGGTGATTTTATATTGGTATTGATTGTGGGCATGAGTATTGATTTCCATAAACGGGTGATATTGAAATGTTCTTGACATGGAAATGGTATTTCTTGGTATTGAAAATAAGGCATGATTATTGTTGTGGCTTATATGGAAATGGGTGATATCATTGGTTGGATGATGTTGGGACGTGTTGGAGTGGATGAGGAAGTGCCACCATAAAAAGGGAATGGATAGTGTATGGAAGGGCCACCATCAATATCAAGTGGGCGGGAAGTACCACTTGAGGGTATTGGTAATGAATGGGGTGGACAAGGAAGTGATACTCTAAAAAGGGTATGGTTAATGGATGGAAGGGACACCATCAACAGAAAGTGGGCAGGAAGTACCACTTTAGTGGATTGGTAATGAATGGGTTGGACGGGATGAGCCACCATGGTTTGATGTGTGCTTAGTTGGTGATGTTCGTAGATGGGTCTTGTGAGTGAAATATGAAAATGGTAATCGTCTTGTGGCATTGTGGAATTGCCTTCCTTTCGTGGCATGGTTGATTTGGCTTCCTTGTGTGGAGTATTTGGATTAGGGATTGTTTTGATTATAAAAAACTTGTAGCTTAGTTTTTATTTATATAAAATGTTTTATATAAATGTTCTTATGGTTTTATCCTAGTAGCATGTGTAGGGAAGTTAGTTGGGTAAACCCTACCCAGTAGTTGTACTCACCCCCTTCTTTGGAAATTTGGTGTCTTTGCAGATGTCGTGTACCGTGACCTGGGAAAAGGTAAGGAATCACCCACCTTTAGTGGTGCATTTTGATGTTTTGGTCGAGCGTGGAACATGGAGGTTGGTGTGGAGTTGTGGTGGTGTCATGTCTCATGGTGTTTTCTTGTTTAGTTTCATCTTTGTACTCTGATGTTTTGTGGAACTGTCTAATTGAATGGTTTAGGGGTTTGTGATACAATTGTTAGTATCACATGGTTGGGTTGAATGTTCACACATATTTATTTGTTGGTTGGTTATTTATGGTTATCTTCTTAAGGGAAAATACTTCCTTACTATTCCTTGAATCCCTCATCATTTTTTCAAGCCTTTGACACATTGGGATCATCCCTTAAGGCCAAGTAAACCTCACCGCCTACTCAAGACAATGAGGTAGGGGAGGGGTGTTACAAGTGTCATCAGCTTTATCGATCCTTTGGAGTTGATTCTTGGATTTGGTTTTGACATTAATTGTGGTATATTCCTTGAGTAGGGATAGTATAAAGTTGTAGGAATGTCGGAACATGGAATGTATTCCATAAAAGTACATAACAAGCCCTTTTTTCTGAACATCAAGTTACCCTGTAGTTGGGTACATAAGTGTTTTGGAGACACATTTTGGAATTGTCAATCTTCTTGTCGTGGTTTTAGCCAATGATAACATCATGGCATATATGGTAGAAATGACTTCCCCCTGGGATATATATTTCACTGAGCATAATGATTTATGGGCTAAATTGATAATGGTTTTTAAAATGTGTGAAATCGTAATGTGAATAAATTTGATATTTTGAAAATTGTTTGCTATTCAAAAATGGAGAAATGTGGAAAATGTGGAAAGGTGGAAATCCTCATTGTGGTAGTATTATGTAATGCGATTTGAAATGGGATTTATTGATGTCTATGGATGTGAGACTCGTTGTTGTTGGATTTTTGTTTATATAAATGGCACCGGGAAAGCATCGTAGAGACCAACTAGAAGTGGCAGATGAGAACGTGGTTGCACTGGAGCCCCAGGTGAACCAGCGGTTAGTCTTGAGCATTGTGAAAGCATACCATGTTGTGGGAAGTGTGAATCGAGCATCAGTAGATGAATGGGATCTGTTGGGAGCTCCAGGCGAATGAAGTATGGTGGTACCCATGGGGAATAGTGGGAACTATAACGATGGATTTAGGAGGAGGAGGGACACTTATTCCTAGGGCAGGTTTATGGAACATAATATGATAGTAGGATCAATAAATCATCCTCTGAAGCCCAAGGAAAACCGAGATGTTTTCAGTGTGTCTATATGGCACTCATCAAGAGGGACTGTACAAAACAACTTCGAGCATGTAACACTTGCAAGTAGATGGGTAATCTTCAGCGCTATTGTGGGAATGCTCTGAGGTCATGTGTTTGTGACACTCCTCCAGGATTGTAGATGTCATATGCTTCGATGGGACGGGGAAAAACATACCCCTCATTGGTAGGGCAAAGTCAGTCATGGTGATTCTCGGAACACCACAACTCCTCACCAAGGTAATAAAGAATAGAGTGTGGCAACCAAGGCATTGTTCAGAGATGATCATGTTGTGGTGGATGATCTGTTGGGACCATCCATGGTGCGATGAACTATTCCTTTTAATTCTACATTGATTCATGTTCTGTTTGATATGGGTGCTTCACACTCTTTTATTTCTGCACTTTTGGTTGAGTTGATGGGTTTAAGGGTGGAAATTATGCCTTCACATTTAAAACTTCAAACACTTATGGGTCTAATAGAGTGTCGTGCCTTCTTGTGTAGAGAATATTTTATCGTTTTTGGCGAGGTTGAGCTAATGTGGAATTTCTCATTGCTTGATATGGATGGGTATGATGTAATCCTAATAATGGATTGGCTGGTGGCGTTTAAGTCCCACATCGACTGTAATATGCGAACAACGACTTTGACGAAACATTATAGAGTTAGAAATCTCTTTAGAGAACAAAGGCATGAAAGGCAATGTAGAACAGGTTTGTTGGCACCAGCAATGGGCATGTTATCATATCAGTTGGCGGTGTTTTTGGTGGAATCAGTAGAGGGTGTTGAGTAAAGTGTTCTTCCATTAGTGGTGGATCATTTCATGGATGTTTTTCCTGAATAATTCTCTAGGTTACCTCCCATAAGAGAAGTGGAATTTACGATTGATCTCCTTCCAAGGACCATTATTATCTCAATTCTGTATTACCGAATTACACCTACTAAATTGTGGGAATTGAATGTCCAGCTGTATGAGGTAGAAATCAAAGGTTTTATCCAACCTAGCATGTCTCTGTGGGCAGCACTGGTGTTCTTTGTAAAAAAATGCATATGTAACATTGAGCCTTTGTGTTATTCATCATAGACATAACTAAGTTACGATAAAGAAATGATATCCACTTCCACGAATTGATGATTTGAAAAACTAGTTGAGGGGAGCGAAGTGATTCTCCAAGATCAAGCTGAGGTCGGGATATGATTAATTGCGGTTGATGAAGTGAGATATTCCAAAAACAGCTTTCAGAAGTAGATATAGACATTATGAATATGTGGTTATTCCCTTTGATCTAATGGATGTTCCATTTTTGTTCATGGAATAGATGAATCAGATATTTCAGAGATATCTGGATTCATTTGTGGTGGTATTTTTAGATGATATTCTGGTGTATTCAAAGACAGGGGTGAAGCATGATCAGCACTTGACGACAGTGCTGGGGATCTTGATGAATCATCGGTTGTATAAAAACTTTTCCAAGTGTGACTTTTGGATACATGAAGTCCGTTTTCATGGAAATTTGATTTCTAAGGGGGGGGGGGGGGGTCAGTGGATCCTAAAATGATAGAGGCTATTATCTTATGGAAGCCACCAAAGAATGTGTTTGTTGTATGGAGTTTCCCTGGTATATCTAGGTATTATCGTCATTTTGTTAGTTATTTTTCACGTTTGGGTTCACCGATGGTAGCTTTGAAAAGAAATAATGTTCCATTCTAGTGGAATGAACAGTGTCAGTAGTGTTTCGAAGAGGAAAAGGGTCTCCTTACATCATCACAAATCTTGGTTTTTCCAGAACCAGGAAAAGGGTATGTGGTGTATTATGATGCATCAGGATCAGGTTTGGGGTGATTTCTCATGTAAGGGAATCATGTTTTTGATTTTGGCCCATGACAGTTGAGGGTGTATGAGAAGAACTACCCTACTCATGGTTTGGAATTTCTAACAGTGGTCCATGATTTGAAAGTGTGAAGTCATTATATCTTCGATGATAAATTCACGGTATATAGAGATAATAAGATCTTGAATCCCATTTTCTCATAATTAGATTTTAACTTGAGGAAAAAGAGATGGATGGAATATATCTAGATGTTTTATTTTGACTTGATGTACACACTGGGTAAAGAAAAATATGGTTGCAGATGTATTAAATAGAAAATAATATGCTCAGGTGGTGAAACTGTCATCGGAACAGTTGCAGTTGATGTCAGTTATAGTTGACATGCAGTTGGAATGTGAGGAACCAGGCGATAGACCATTCTTATTTCTAGTTTTGTTGATTCTTTTCTTGGTTGTAAGAGTTAAAGAGGAACAGATATCTGATTATTAGTTCGTGACAATGATGTATAAACTCAATGTTGGAAAGACTATTGAGTGTTAGAAACTGAATGGAGATTCTAGTTTTGTGTTTTCAGTATCGGATAGTTGTACTAGTTTCTTGTCAGGAGGTTCTTCTCAGGGAGTATTGTCATTCCAAGTGGGGTTTTCATCCTGGAATACATAAAATATGACAACCCTACTTTTTAATACAACTTAAGCATGCTTTATTACATAAAACTTCACTTGATACAACAAAGAAGATCGAGAGGTATAGTGTCTTTGGGTCTTAGGATCATTACATAAAAACTTTAAACTTTAAATACAACATCTTTATTGAAAACTTCCTTTACATGACCACTACATTCCTTCGTACTTAGCATTACATGGGATAACCTGAGGACATGCATAAGAAAAGGGTGAGCTATAAAGCCCAGTAAGGGAGTACACAATAAATAACATGAAGAGTACAATACATGTTAGGCAATAGGAACATCAATAGAGCATAAGAGTAACATGAACATAAAGGCATGATAAAGCATGATAATCATAACATGGAAATGTGGCAACAACACTTAACATTGAATTAGCCTGAGCCAAGGCTCATTGCACATGGAGCATGAGTAAACCCTCATTGCACTTGAAGCACGAGTAAACCCTCGTTGCACTTGAATTATCATGAGTCGAAACTTATTGCACATGACGTATCATGATACTATACTTTACCCAATGCATTGGAGCGCTGTAAGGGCGCACCATTCTTAAACATTTCATTTCATGCATAAGTGTGCCACATGGATCATAAAACATGGATTCATAAAACATAATCATTTATTCCACGATAAATGAATGTGGAATTAATACATGAAACTTTACAATCAATATGTAAATGTGCATAAAGGTGAATACCCTTGATGGAGAAATGGGCATGGTATTCACTACACAAAGATATTGGCTTAGAAAATCGGTGCGATTTCGGCAGCGTAACGGCGTGACATAAGAATTCATAAAAAAGGTTGATGAGAGAGAAAGGGGTTCCTCATCATATTTACATGTAATGGAAAGTATGGAGATCATATATATACATGTACCAACAATAGAAATGGAATTTAGATTCATGATACAAAAGTATTTCTTGAATGTAAAAGAAGAGAGAGAAGTTCTTTTCAGAATTTCGGTATAGTAACGGGTGTACATGGGAGGCATTTAATGAGAGAGAAAGGGTTATCCCATCATTCAAACAATAATAGGGAAGTATGTGGGAGGTAAGAAACCAAACCCAAAAATTCATAATTGAAATTAAAAGGGCAATACAACTTAAAGAAAATTGACAAAATTGAGAAAGGAAAAAACCCTTACATGGAAGTGTACTTCCAAAGGCTAGAGAGAGGCTTGTGAGAGGCTTCTTGGGAGCTTGGGGAACCTTGAGAGGATTCTAGAGAGAGTAGGCCGGAGGTTGGACGAACTCCAAGGGCTTTTAGTGAGGAGAAAGTGGGAGCTTGGGTGGGTTTATATAGGAAAGGTGAGGGAATTCTTTATTATTTAGGTTTTGGATCCCTTATTTTAAAATAATCCAAACCACAAACCATCGCATGGTATTTGCCCATGGTTTCTGGAAAAGGAAAGAGGAAAACCATATTTTACAAGGCCAAGGTCTGAACCTGTTAAAAAATTAGGGTTTCTTATGTGGAGGTGAGTCACACTCCCATGTAAATTAATTTAAAAAGGCAAAGTGTTGAATAAGTCTTGAGGGCTCCATTAATGCTTTGAAAAGTAAGTCAAACAAACCCAAAACCTCATTATTTTAATGATAAAACATATATTGGCCGATCATAAGGATTATGGTATTTTATTACATCACCATTGGGTCATTATGATGTCATAAAACATATTATATATTTAAATGGTATTTAATTTTTACCCAAAAATTTGACTGTCTTTGAAAATTATGAAAAATTCACCGTTGAATAATTTCGACATCCTGATTCCAAAAATAATATTTATTTTATCTGAAAAATTTTCTAAATATGTGAATTTTCACTTTTAAAATAAAAACTGACATTTATAAAAAAATTCACGGGTTTTGACAGAAATGGCTTTCAAACCATAATAAAAATTTTAATTGCATTCATAAAATTATAAGATCATTTAAACATAATAAAATTTAATTTAATATTAATTAAAATATTATTTAATTCAAAAATACTTTAATTTAATAAAATATAATTCTTAATTAAATAATAACTAAAAACACCATTTGTACTTTAAAAACTAATTACAATCTATAAAAAATGAATAGAAATTATATTCATTATTATATACAAAAATAATGTACATGAACATGGTGCTACTTATTTGTTACATAACCCCTTAAAATAGACGCATAAGACCTAAGGGTAAGGTGTGCGATGGTGACAGACTCTTGGGGTTGCTTGGATAACATCGCTCGAGTTGTAATTTCAATCAACTTCCATTTTTCCCATAGACGATCACGTTCGAGCTTGACTTGATGAAGCTCAGCTTGGGCTTGGTCAAGGTAAAATCCCAAAGACGCCACCTCTTTTCCGAGCTCCGAAAAATGGGCTTCATAAGGGGAAATTCTACTGGATGAGGCCATCGCTTCCTTTGTCTGAGTATAAAATTGGTTCGTTAAATCCTTATATTTAAACTATCCAGATGATCACTGTTCAACGGCTATAAAAGTAACGGTCACAAATCTTAACGTAATACTAAAGAAGTTGACATCTTATAAAAACATTTTTCAAAAAGAAACATTTAACTGGATCAAGAGGGATTTTCTATTAATGAAACTTTGGGTCGTTACAATATTCCCCACTTATGAAATTTCGCCCTCGAAATTTTCCTTTTCCCACACTAAAACAAATGTGGGTAACTTAGCTTCATCATATCCTCTGACTCCCAAGTTGCTTCTTCAAACTTGTGGTTTCTCCACAACACCTTGATGAGGGGCATTGTCTTATTTCGTAGAACTTTTTCTCTATGATCTAAGATCTTCACTGGTTGCTCCTCATACGAAAGATCATCTTCAAATTGTACCACCTCAGAAGAGAGTACATGTGAAGGGTCCGGTATGTACTTCCGTAAGAGGGATACATGAAAGACATCATGCACCTTGGCTATAGTAGGTGGAAGTGCTAGTCGATAGGCCACATCCCCAACACGATCAAGAATCTCGAAGGGGCCGATGTACCTTGGACTTAACTTCCCTTTCTTTCCAAACCTCATGACCTTCTTCCACGGAGATATGCGTAAAAACACCATGCCTCCAACTTTAAACTCAAGGTCTCGTCGACGATTATCTGCATAACTCTTCTGTCGACATTGGGCTGCCTTGATATGCTAGTGAATGGTTTTCACCTTCTCCACCATTTCTTTGACCATTTCTGGTCCAAGCAGCTTACGTTCACCGACCTCATCCCAACATGCCGGTGTTCTACACCTTTTCCCATACAGGGCTTCATATGGTGCCATTTGGATGCTCGAGTGGAAAGTATTATTATAAGAGAACTCAACCAGAGGAAGATGTTGATCTCATCCTCCTTTAAAGTCCATTGAGCATGCTCTCAACATATCCTCAAGCGTTTGGATAGTCCGCTCGGATTGGCCATCAGTTTCAGGATGATAGGCCGTACTGAAGTTTAGTTCAGTATTCAGAGCATGTTGAAGACTCTTCCAAAACTTAGAGGTGAATCTTGGATCTCGATCAGAAACAATAGATAGTGGTACTCTATGCAACCGTACCACATCCCTGATATATATCTGGGCTAGTTGATCCAAAGAGAAATCCTCTCAAATAGCAATGAAGTGTGCAGTCTTTGTAAGACGATCCACAACAACCCAGATTGCATTGTTTCCTTTGGATGTCCTTGGAAGTCCGGTGACAAAGTCGATGGTGATGTTCTCCCATTTCCATTCCGGTATGGGCAATGGTTGCATCATCCCATTAGAATTCTGCCTCTCTGCCTTCACTTTCTGACACACCAGGCACTTTGATGTATATTCAGCGATCTCCTTCTTCATATTATCCCACCAAAAGTTTTCTCGGAGATCTCGATACATCTTTGTGCTCCCTAGGTGAATAGAGAAATTTGAACTATGTGCATCATCCAAAAGTTCCTTCTTCAGCTCCGAACATGATGGAACACATAGTCTTTTCCCAAACCGCACAATTCCTTCTTCATTAACATTAAACTCTGGGGATTTTCCCTTTTTGATAGCATCCACTTTTTCTTGGATTCCCGCATCATCCTTTTGAGCATCCTTTAACCTTTCCAACAGAGATGGTTGAGCAATCATTTGTGAAAGGATTGATGATGTTCCCTTCTTTATGATTCCCACGTCCATCTTCATCAAGTCTAAGAAGATTGGATCCCTCTCAATTCTCATCATTGATAGAATAACTGGATCCTTTCTACTTAGGGCATCCGCCACCTTGTTCGCCTTCCCAGGGTGGTAATGTATTGAACAGTCATAATCCTTGATGAGCTCTATCTATCTTCTCTGTCTCATATTAAGCTCTTTCTGTGTGAATATATATTTAAGACTCTTGTGGTCAGTATATATCTCACATTTCTCTCCATAGAGATAATGCCGCCAGATTTTCAAGGCAAAGATCACCACCGCCAACTCCAGATCATGCGTTGGATAGTTTCACTAATAGATTTTTAACTGCCTTGAGGCATAGGATATCACTTTATCATTCTGCATCAGCACACATCCTATGACCTTCTTCGAAGCATAACTGAATACCACAAAAAGCTCTCCACTTGTGGGTAAATGATCACAGGTGCAGTGATAAGCCTCCTTTTCATCTCCTTGAATCTTTCTTCGCATTCATCACTCCAAGGAATCTTTACTCCCTTTCGAGTTAGCTTGGTAAGAGGGTTGGACAATCGTGAGAAGTTTATCACAAATGGTCGATAATATCCAGCTAACCCCAAGAAGTTACGGATATCAGTTACCGATGTTGGCCTCGGGCATCCCTCAATTCCATCTGTTTTGGAGGGGTCCACAGATATCCCATTGCTTGTGATGATATGGCCCAAGAATGAGACCTTCTTCAACCAGAACTCACACTTGTTGTACTTGGAAATGAGCTTCTCCTTGCGAAAAGTCTCCAGTACAGTTCTTAAATGCTCCTCATGGTCCTCCTTGGTTTTGGAGTATATTAGAATATCATCTATAAAGACTACCACAAATTTGTCAAGGTAATCTCTAAATACTCTATTCATCAAGTCCATGAATATTTCTGGAGCATTGGTGAGTCCGAAAGGCATTACTATGAATTCATATTGCCCGTACCTTGTACGAAAACCAGTCTTGGGGATATCTTCCTACTTCACCCTTACTTGATAATATCCCGACCGCAAGTCCACATTGGAGAAGTATTGTGCTCCACGCAGCTGATCAAACAAGTAATCGATTCTTGGGAGAGGATACTTGTTCTTTATCGTGATTTTGTTAAGTTCACGATAATCGATGCAAAGCCGCATTGACCCATCCTTCTTCTTGACGAAGAGGACTGGTGCACCCCATGGTGATGCACTTGGGCGTATAAACCCTTTATCCAGATTCTCCTGTAGTTGTTTCTTCAGTTCTTCATGCTCAACAACAGCCATTCTATATGGAGTCTTGGATATTGGTAGCGCCCCAGGTATAAGTTCAATTGTGAGCTCAACATCTCTTTTTGGAGGAAGACCAGAAAGTTCCTCGGGAAATACTTTAGCGAATTCCCTCACAATAAGCATTTCTTCAAGGGTGGTTTCTTACTTGGACTCAATCATCTGAGCCAGATATTCCTGCTCATAAGGCAGTAATATTCATGCTAGAGATGATGGAGCTAAAGGAGATTCATCTTCCGCCTGACACTTGTAAAGAATCGGGGGTCGATTCTCCATATGGAGTGTGATTTCCCTCTCCTGAAAATTTATGTTGGCTCTATATAAGGAAAGCCAATCCATGCCAAGAATTGCATCAAATTCCACCCAAGGGAGTATGACGAGGTTTGCTGGGAAATTCAATCCACATATTATAACAGGGGAGGACTTATACTCATGGGATGCAATGATTTCCCCATTTGCCGTACTCACCGACGTCTTTACTTCCATGATTTGTGGTGGTGCAGGGATTGTTCTACTAAACTTTTGAGATATAAAAGAATGCGTAGAACCTGAATCAAAAAGTACGTTCGCTATTCTTGAATGAATAACTAGTGTACCTGTCACCACTTCGTTGTCGGGGTTCACTTTGGCAGAAGTGATGGCAAAAGTTCTTCCTTGCTGTCTTAGAGGTTTCTAGTTTCCTCCGATAACCCTTGGATTAGGGCACTGATTTGAAAAATGACCCAGTTCTTTGCATTTGTATCATTGAACAACACGTTGAGGTTCGAACGGAGCATTTCTCTCCTCTGTCGCAGCCGCGGGTCCTTCTTGCTGACAGTTAACAGCTAGGTGCCTTTATCTTCCACACTTGAAGCATTTTCTTGTCCCCCTAAGGCAATTTCCAGGGTGCTTCTTTCCACACTTTTGGCAAGTGGGGTGCTGGAATTTCTTAGCGCCATTGGATTTATCCATCGGACCACCAGCATTGAAGTCCACCTTACGCTTCTTGTCCCCATGATACCCCTGTGATTCTACGATCTCCATTTCAACCTTGGGGCCACATCAGACAATTTCCTCATAGCTATCGAAGTCACAGATCACTAATGCTTTCCGCAAGCTAGGCTTCAGCCCACCAAAGAAGCGGTCAACCTTGCATTCGGGGGTAACGACAAATCCGGAAGCGTATTGTGCAAGCCTTGTGAAGTTTTCCTCGTACGCTCCCACATATTCTTCATCTATCTGTTTGAGGGAAAGGAAGTCCCTTTCCATCTTAAGACGGAGGGTGCACGGAAAATATTTATCGAAAAACATCTTCCGGAATTCCTTCCATTCCAAATCCTCGATCTCCTCCTCAGGCTTCATATTTTTTATCAACGTCCACCATTGATCAGCTTCACCCTCCATACGATAAGCCGCTAGGAGAACCATCTCTTTTTCAGAGCATTGGAGGATGGAGAATATCTTTTCAATGGAGTCGATCCATTGTTCAACGATCGTGAGATCGGATCATCCACTAAAAGTAAGAGGCCTTTGTCTCATGAAGCTTTCAATAGCGACTTGTTCTTTCTTAGGGGGGGTTGAACATTCCTCTTGACCAGTGTTTCTATTGAAAACTTGAGTTAGCTGAGAGATAAGCGTGACAAAGTTTGTGATTCCCGCTCCCATTGGATTGTGCATCTCATAAGTACAATCATCACACTAATCTTCACAACGGTTGTTAGCCCGAGTTCTCCTATTACCGGCCATTGGATGGAATAAAATAAAGTTAGGGGTAACACATAAAGGGTAATCCAAAGACAAAAGTTGATGACTTATAAATAAACTTTAATCTCTTTAACTCATTAGTCTATAGGATTCAATCCAGGATTTTCATGATCTACCTTCTAACATATATTCTTAGGGGCATTTTTCCCTTAATAAGGGTTCATACTAAGATTGTGAATTCATCAAAACATATCCCACGGGAGTGTCATAACCAAGAGTGCAGCAAGGCCCGTTGTCATGCACCAGTTCCCGTTCGAGTCTAGCTCAAAGCGGTGTTTTCGGGTTTTACCCCTAGGATACATCTGTGCCAGAGCCGCCTCTACCTGCTCGTATCCAGACAGGGATGTATTTTTTTGATAAACCACATACTTAGTATTTACCAAAACTTAGGGATGTTTTTTTATACTTAGTCTTGTATCTAAGGCTTTACTAGGGTTTCCTAATCCCAAAAATAACTAAACCTATCCTTTGATACCAACTATGACAACCCTGCTTTTTAATACAAATTAAGAATGCTTTATTACATAAAACTTCACTTGATACAACAAAGAATATCGAGAGGTTTAGTGTCTTTGGGGCTTAGGATCATGACATAAAAACTTTAAATTTGAAATACAACATCTTTATTGAAAACTTCCTTTACATGACCACTACATTCCTTCGTACTTAGCATTTTATGGGATAACCTGAGGACATGCAGAAGAAAAGGATGAGCTATAAAGCCCAGTAAGGGAGTACACAATGAATAACAAGAGGAGTACAATACATGTTAGTCAATAGGAACATCAATAGAGCATAAGAGTAACATGAACATAAAGGCATGATAAAGCATGATAATCATAACATGGAAATGTGGCAACAACACTTAACATTGAATTAGCATGAGCCAAGACTCATCGCACATGGAGCATGAGTAAACCCTCATTGAACTTGAAACATGAGTAAACCCTCGTTGAACTTGAATTAGCATGAGTCGACACTCATTGCACATCACGTATCATGATATTATACTTGTTCCAATGCATTGGAGCGCTGTAAGGGCGCACCCTTCTTAAACATTTCATTTCATGCATAAGTGTGCCACATGGATCATAAAACATGGATTCAGAAAACATAATCATTTATTCCACGATAAAGGAATGTGGAATTAATACATGAAACTTTACAATAAATATTTAAATGTTCATAAAGGTGAATACCCTTGATGGAGAAATGGGCATGGTATTCACTACACAAAGACATTGGCTTAGAAAAATGTTGCGATTTCAGCAGCGTAACAGCATGACCTAAGAATTCATAAAAAAGGTTGATGAGAGAGAAATGGGTTCATAATCATATTTACATGCAATTCACAGTAAGTAGATCATATATATACATGTCCCAACAATAGAAATGGAATTTAGATTCATGATACAAAAGTATTGCTTGAATGTAAAAGAAGGGAGAGAAGTTCCTTTCGGAATTTCGGCATAGTAATGGGTGTACATGGGAGGCATTTAATGAGAGATAAAGGGTTCTCCCATCATTAAAAGAATAAGAGGGCAGTATGTGGGAGGTGCGAAACCATACCCCAACATTCATAATTGAAATTAAAAGGGCAATACAACTTAAAGAAAATTGACAAAATTGAGAAAGGAAAAAAACCCTTACTTGGAAGTGTGCTTCCAAAGGCTAGAGAGAGGCTTGTGAGAGGCTTATTTGGAGCTTGGGGAACCTTGAGAGGATTCTCGAGAGAGTAGGGTAGAGTTTGGACGAACTCCAAGGGCTTTTAGTGAGGAGGAAGTGAGAGCTTGGGTGGGTTTATATAGGAAAGGTGAGGGAATTCTTTATTATTTAGGTTTGGGACCCCTTATATTAAAATAATCCAAACCACAAACCATCACATGGTATTTGCCCATGGTTTATGGAAAAGGAAGGAGGAAAACAATATTTTACAAGGCCAAGGTCCGAACTTATTAAAAAATTAGGGTTGCTTTTGTGGAGGTGAGTCACACTCCCATGGAAATTAATTTAAAAAGGAAAATTGTTGAATAAGTCTTGAGGGCTCCATTAATGCTTTGAAAAGTAAGTCAAACAAACCCAAAACATCATTATTTTAATGATAAAACATATATTGGCCGATCATAAGGATTATGTTATTTTATTACATCACCATTGGGTCATTATGATGTCATAAAACACATTATATATTTAAATGGTATTTAATTTTTACCAAAAAAATTGACTGTCTCAGAAAATTATGAAAAATTCACCGTTGGATAATTTCGACGTCCTGATTCCAAAAATAATATTTATTTTATCTTAATAATTTTCTAAATATGTGAATTTTCACTTTTAAAATAAAAACCGACATTTATAAAAAAATTCACGGGTTTTGACAGAAATGGCTTTCAAACCTTAATAAAAATTTTAATTGCATTCATAAAATTATAAGATCATTTATACTTAATAAAATTTAATTTAATATTATTTAAAATATTATTTAATTAAAAAATCATTTAATTTAATAAAATATAATTCTTTATTAAATAATAACTAAAAACACCATTTGTACTTTAAAAACTAATTACAATGTATCAAAAATGAGTAGAAATTATATTCATTATTATATACAAAAATAATGTACATGAACATGGTGCTACTTATTTGTTACATAACCCCTTAAAATAGCCGCATAAGACCTAAGGGTAAGGTTTGCGATGGTGACAGACTCTTGGGGCTGCTCGGATAACATCGCTCGAGTTGTAATTTCAATCAACTTCCATTTTTCCCGTAGACGATCACATTCGAGCTTGACTTGATGAAGCTCAGCTTGGTCTGGGTCAAGGGCAAAGCCCAAAGACGCCACCTCTTTTCCGAGCTTCGACAAATGGGCTTCATAAGTGGAAATTATACTGGATGAGGCCATCGCTTCCTTTGTCTGAGTAGAAAATTGGTTCGTTAAAGCCTTATATTTAAACTACCCAGATGATCACTGTTCAACGCCTATAAAAGTAACGGTCACAAATCTTAACGTAAAACTAAAGAAGTTGACATCTTATAAAAACATTTTTCATAAAGAAACATTTAACTGGATCAAGAGGGATTTTCTATTAATGAAACTTTGGGTCATTACATAACATGTATAAATATTTGAAAGCACAGTTCTGGTGGACTTGTATGAAAAGAAGAGTGGCTGATTTTTTTGAGATGCTTTACTTGCCAACAGGTCAAGGTAGAGCATCAAAGGCCAGTGGGAATGTTGCAGTCTTTACCAATCCCTATTTGGAAGTTGGAGATAATAGAGATGGATTATGTCACATGTATCCCCGGAATATTCATAAAGCACGATGTCATTTGGGTGATAGTGGATCATCTAATGAAGTCAGCCCATTTCACTCCAAATCATGAATCTCATACAGTGGATGATCTGTCCAAAATCTATATCTGGGAGGTCATAAAGAGGCATGGTGTTCTAGTTTCGATCATATCCAATAGATATCTGAGGTTTACATCTCATTTCGGTAAATCCTTATAGAAAACCCATGGAACAATGTTGACCATTGGTACGGCGTATCACCCTCAAACGGATGGTCAATCCGAGAGGACGATACAAACTTTGAAGGAGATGTCTCAGGCCTATGTCATGGATTTTGTTTCCTTGTGGGAAGAGAACTTGTATCTGGTTGAGTTCTCATATAATAACAGTTATCAAGCATCCATACATATGGATATGTTTGAAGCGTTTTATGGGCGGTCGTTTCATTCAACATTGTGCTGGGTGTAAACGGTTGAGTCCTCGATGGTTGGAACGACCCTTGTCGAGGAAACTACGGAGAAGATCAAGTTAATTAGGAATAGAATAGAGATGGATCAAAGTCATCAGAAATAATATGTGGATCATCGTCGACGATCATTATCGTTCAAGGTGAGTGATCTTGTTTTCTTGAGGATCTATCCTATGTTGGGAAATCATCGATATGGGATGTAGGGAATGTTATCTCCAAGTTATTTTCGTTCTTTTGAGAATCATGACCAGGTTGGTAAGGTGGCTTGCCGTTTGGCTTCGCAACTTAGGATTAGTGTAATGCCCAATGTGTTTCATGTTTCACTATTGAAGAATTACTAGCCGGATCTGGGCCATGTTATTTTATGGGATCATGTTGAGTTAGAGTCGGATGCTTCGTTGGTGCACGTTCCAGTGCTAGTTGTGGATATGAATGAGAAAATCATGAGGGGTAAAAGCATCGGTCTAGTCTGGGTTTTGTGGATGCATGGCCAGATCCAAGTGGAGACATGGGAGCGGGAGAAAGAGATGGTCTAGAAATGGGCCAATCTCTTTCAGCAAAGGGTGGGTACACTACTTTCCGAGGATGAAATGTCCAATGGTGGGGAGAATGTAGTACTCCCTATTTGAGGTATGTGATCTGAGTTTTGGTTAGTTTGTGCTTTTTGAAATGGTTGGTTGATGTTTGGAAAAATCTGGTAAAAAATATTAAGGTTGGGAAGGTTGTTCATGGGTGCACGGTAGGCACACAGTCTGAACAAATCGTGCGGCCATCCTAGGAAACCTTGCACCCTTGACGGTGGGCTCTGCACAGGTGGTGCACAGTTTGTCAGACCGTGCGGGAAAGCTGTGCGAAGTCCCTGGGTGAGACAGTGGCAACCTCACGTTTGGCACACTGTTTTCCATACAGTGTGGGGTAACTATGCGACCACTTAATGTTTGGGTTTTTAAGTCTCAGGCCACTCAGGATTTCCCATTTTTTCCATAATTCTTCCTCCCACTGGTGGATCACGTGTGAGTTCCAATTTTCAATGGTTGGGGGAGCTCCTTAGATCATTTTTTGAGGCATATCTAAGTGGTATCTTGGTGGATCGAAGGAGGTTATCCTCGGGTAAGTCTCTCTTTTGGTTCATTGCATTTTTGGTTTGGGATAGACCTCTCAATCTATTAGTTTCCTATATCTACAAGGGATTGATGTAAATCTAGGAATATATTTCCTTTCTGTGTTAATGGTTGAGCTTGCTGATGTTAGGGAAGGGTTTTTGAGGTGGTTTTGAGGAGGCGTTCACCCGGTTTGGAGGGCCTTTGGGCGAAGGGTCGATTTCTCCAAACCCTAAGAGGTAGGTGGCTTCTCTCTCAACTCCACAAGGCTCAAATGTGAAGTTAATTTAAAATTAAATTTGTTGATTTCATTTAATTGTACGAATGTCGTGTGAATTTTGTTAGAAAATAAAATCGGTGGTGATTTGGGGGTTTTGGCATGAAATTTGGGTATTGTTGAAATGGTATAAATTAGTTAATTTTAAATTGGTGATTTTAAAATGGTAATAATTTTGAGCATGGGTATTAATTTCAATAAAAGGGTGATATTGAAATTTTTTGGCATGGAAATGGTATTTGTTGGTATTGAAAATAAAGCATGATTGTTGTTGGGGCTTTTGTAAAAATGGGTGATATCATTGGGTGGATGATGTTGGGATATGGAGGAGTGGATGAGGAAGTGCCACTATAGAAAGGGGATGGATTGTGGTTGGAAGGGCCACCATCAATTGCAAGTGGGAGGGAAGTACCACGTGAGTGGATTGGTAATGAATAGGGTGGACAAAGAAGTTACACTATAAAAAGGGGATGGAGAGTGGACGGAAGGGCCACCAACAATAGCAAGTGGTCAAGATGTACCACTTGAGTGGATTGTTAATGAATGGTTTGGACGAGAAGTGCCACCATAGTTTGTTGTGTGCTTTGTTGGTGATATTCGTAGATGGTGCTTGTCAGTGAAATTTGAAAATGGTAATCGGCTTGTGGCATAGTTGAATTGGATTCCTTGCAATGCATGG
Organism: Viscum album; assembly: GCA_963277665.1. NCBI lineage: Eukaryota > Viridiplantae > Streptophyta > Magnoliopsida > Santalales > Viscaceae > Viscum > Viscum album. The sequence continues at coordinate 1,414,587,579 of OY728123.1, forward strand.
TTGATTTGGATTCCTTGTGTGGAATGATTTTCTTTTGTCATGTTTGTCTTATAAACAATTTTTAGCTTGGTTTTTTTATATAAAATGTTTTATATAAATGTGTTAACAGTATTATCCTAGTGGCGTGTGTAGGGATGTTAGTAGGGGAAATCCTACTGAGTAGTAGTACTCACCCCCTGCTTTGGAACTGTGGTGTCTTTGCAGATGTCATGTACTGTGATGTGGGAAAAGGCAAGGAATCAACCTTTTTTAGTTGTTCATTGTGATGTTTTGGTGGAGCTTGGAGCTTTGAGCTTGTTGTGGAGTTGTGGTGGTGTCATGAATCATGGTGTTTTTTGTTTAGTTTCCACTTTATACTCTGATGAATTGTGGACATGTCTAGGTGAATGGTTTTGGGGTTTGTGATGGAATTATTAGTATCACATGGTTGGGTTGAAAGTGCATGCATATTTAGTTATTGGTTGGTTGAGTGGGGTTATCTTCTTAAGGTAAAATCATTACCCACTGCACCTTAAAGCCCTCGGCTTTTATTTCTATCCTTTCATGCCTTGGGATCATCACTTAAGGCCATGAAATACTCACCACCTCCTCAAGCTAATGAGTTAGGGGCGTGGTGTTACAATCCTTCCCCTTAATAGGATTTCATCTAACACCATTCATTGATGTATATCCTCTTGTGATTAAATGTAATAACGAGTGTGTAATATTTTTAAAGTATGTAGAATAAATATCTAGGTAGTGATTATGTTTAATTATTTATATGTGATGTGTGAGCCTAAAATTCGCAAGACAATAAGCCTTTGGATCCTATATTTGTAACACTGTCATGTTTTTATCATAAATATGATGTAGTAGTCATATAGAAAAATGTAGTGTCACAAAAAAATTTACATTAAAAATGGATACGTAATATATTAAATTTTAACCATTATATAAATATAATATATATTTATAACATATGTAATTAGACGAATATATTAAATTTATAAATAGAAAATAAATTACACTGTTTATAGTGATGTTGTTGTGTATGTATGCATGAACACTATTTCAATTTTTTCCAACGGATGAATTAGAAGAATGGGAAATAATATATAACCACTAAATATTAATTATTATCTCATATATATCACATATATTTAGTAAATATATCCATATTACATATCCTATAAATCAAAACTGAAATATGAATCACATCACTTCATGAGGTTTTATTCTGCCGCACACACGAGAGATATTATCATATTCTAATGGAATGTAAATTTGGATGTTACATGTGATATTATAATTCTATAAGTATGATAACATAATTAAAATATAATATATACGTTAAATTATTCACTATATCCATCTGTGAGAGGAGGTGATAGAAAAAATTACATCAATTTTCAAGGTGAAAGTTCACCATACACATGATTGAATGACTCATTTCCAATATGATGTACGAAGAGATTAACAGGGGTTATTATGTTATCATAATAAAATATTATAATATAAAAGATAATATTTTCATTATATTGTCATAATTGAAGAATATTGTAATTATTTTGATGAAAAGTAATAAAAATACTATGTTATGAATTTTACCTCTTATCCGAAGAACATCATTAGGTTCATACATAAAGGCTACATAAATGTGTTCAAAAACCATTCCTCAAGGATGTGGGATGGTAATATCGTAAATTAAATTTTTAGGTATATTCCAACCTAAAATGATTAATAAGTTTTAATTGTAGAGGAGTTTTTATGGAAAATTATAAGTAGGGGAGAGAATATAAACTGAATTTTCTAAAAGAAAAATGTATACCAATGTCTATAATAATCCAAACTGATATAAAATCTCTCATTATAAAACTATATATGTTATATGGTTTAAATATTTCTATAAAATATGAATTAGAAAAAAATTCGGTTATTTTAGGACATGTATTTTTAGTTTAACTCCCCTGTGAACACATTATATCCTTAAATTTGGTATGTAATTTTTATTGTGTTTACTATTAATTTTGACCAAAACTTATTTTTACCTTATTATTTAATATTAATTATGATGGTTCAGAATATATAATAAATTTATCCATTTTATGTTTATATAATTGGAACAAACTAATTTTATATTAAAACAACATAGGTGATGAAATGTGATTTTTAATAAATATAATTACCAAATGTATAAACCATTTTAGTATAAAAAAACATCATAAATTTAATTAAAATCAAAAAAAATTATTTATTCGTTAATAATCTTATTAAATTTAATTTTTACATAATTTAAACAAAATTATAAATTCTTTATGCGAAAATGAAATTTTCAATAACAACTATTATTTTTCACTATTCATTTAAAGAATAAACTATTTCAAAAATTTCCAAAAACTCTCCCTCAGCTAATTTTTACATGATGATTTCAAAAATGATGATTATTTCTTTAAAAAAATTAATAAAATCGGATCACATTATTTTGAATAATTTTTAAAAAAATGAATAAAAATCATTATGTGACAAAAATTGTATTTTCAAAACATATATTATCATTTTCTTAAAATAACACATACATATAAATATATTTTATTTATATTACAAATTCATAATTTTTTTAAAAAATGTTAAAATAGAAATTAATACAATATTGTTTAATGGTTATTTTATAATATTCTTATTTAAATAATATTAATTGTATATCGTGGTTCATTAAAACTCACTGTGGTGAGTATAACATGCAATTGATGAAAAAATATATTTAAAGAAAATATTTTTTTAAATATTAAGGAGTCACATTATACAACCTAAAAATTAATATTTCCCATGAAATTTATCACTATTATAAAAAAAATTGGGATACATACCCATCATTATATCCTCATGTTCGCACATAGATTTTTCAGATTTGTTGTGAAACCACAGAACTTTTACTAGGTGAGTGGTCTATAGTAATTTTTCTCTACAATACATGAATCTCCACAAATTTTTCCTCATAAAAACTATAATTATATTGAAGTAGATAATATGAGTTTAGTAAATTTGTTAGATCATTTATTTACTTCCTTGGGAGTGATAAATGGAACACATCGTGGATTATTTAGATGTTCAATGGAAGTGAAAACTGATATAATACCATCCTAATATGATCAAGAATATCAAAGGTCCAAATATACCAAGGGATAATTTTTCCATTCATTCAATATCACATAGACATATTTTATGGATAAAATCATAAAAATAGCTTCTCTCTATCTCCATATTCTAGATCATATTCTTTATTATTATCATATATTTTCTATAAACATTATTCCACCCTTATATACCATTGAATAGCAATAACCTTCTCGTCCATTTCACCATCCATCTCACTTCCCAATAGAATTATTTATCCAACTCCATCCCAACACATTTATTTTCAATACATCCATCCATAGAGGGCATTATAAAGATATACTAATTTCTCAAGTGAAATCGATTTTTATAAGTAAACTCAACATGAGGAAGATGTTGATCCAAAAAAAATCTGAACTCTATAGAACAATATCTTATAAAATCATCTAGTGTTTGATTTATTATTTTGGACATACCCTTTTTTGTGGATGATATGTTCTGTTGAAAATCAACTATGTATCATGATGTTTTTGAAGACTTTTCTCCAACATCAAGGTAAACCTTAGATCCTGATCTGATACATTGGTATATGGTACTCTTTGAAACAATATCATTTCTAAAATATATATCCTAGAATTATATTCTCTAATTCTTATTGGTTTTTGTAAATTTTTAATTTGACTGACTATAAACCCTATATAATTATTCTATTTAGATGTTTTGGGGAGTCGAGCAACAAAATCCATGGTGAATGTTCCCAATTTCCATTCTGGAATGGGTAATGGATGTAAAAACCCCTTAAAAAGTACCACTCTTCCATAAGGTTCTTACATACGAATCACTAAGATACATACTCTTTGATAACCTTATTAATTACATCACAAAATAAATTCTATTTCAAATCATTATTCATATTTATACTTCTATGAATAATAAGGAATGAAGAACTCTAATATTCTACAGTAAGCATCGTTAAATATATTATGTATTGGATAGATATATGGTTCCCAAACCTTTTCAATCCATCACATTCATGGTTATACTACAAATGTTTTATCTCCTTTTTATCCAGTTCTATATCTTCCTTATGTTCCTCTTTAATATTCACTAGTATAGATAGTTAAACACTCATTTAAGAATCTTATGAATTCTCTTATTCCATTTGTATTTATATAACCATCATTTAAATATCCAGAAATATTTGATCTTTCATGATCATCATAATTTTTATGTTTGCTTGATCCTTTCAGATCAAATCATTTTCCACCGTATTATCATTCCTAGGTTTGTAATGCTTTGAGGGATCATAATCCTTAATCATCTCCACCAAAATTAATTGGTCATATTTACCTCTTTTTTTGGAATATATATGCTTTAATCATTTTTGATCAGTAAATATATCAAACTATTAACCATAAATATAATTCTAACATATCTATAATGAAAATAGTATCGATGAAAACACAAAATCTTGATTAGGGAGTTTTTTTATCGAATCGGGATTTTTAATGAGGCACATGCTGTAACCATGTTTTTATATATGATAATAAAACCCAATCCCATATTTTAATCATCGTTATAATTTTAAAATCCTTCTCCACTATAAGATAATTAATGCACATGTGTGTTGACTTATGTTATTTTTATTTATGTGAAATCTTCCTTGCATTCATTCATCCATAAGATCTTGTCCCCTTTTTAAGATACAATTTTGAGTGGATTAGATGGTCTTGATATATTATACAAAAACCATAAATAAAATTCACCCACACCATGAAAAAAATTAGATATCACCGACAATGCTTGGACTTGTAAAATGTTCAATTACTTCTGTGTTTGATGGGTCAACCAATATAACCAATCATAAGATTATATGACATCAAATTGAACCATTTTATATTTAAAATTAATTTTTTAATTTTTTCATACATTATGTCCTTCATTAGGTCCTTCATCACAATCCTAAAATGAATATCATTATTATCATTCCACTTAGTAAATACAATAATATCATCTATAAAGACTACCACAAACTAATCATGGTAATATCAAATGAATCTATTCATTAATTTCATGAATATAGAGGGGGGATTAGTAAAACCAAACAACATTACTATATTCTCACAGTGTCCATAACTTGTATGGAATGTTGTATAGGGTATATCATCTTTCATGACCCTCAATTAATGACATCTAGAATGACGGTTAATTTTGGAAAAGTATTGAGCTTCACACAATTGAACAAATAATTAATCAATATGGGTTAAAGGATACATGTTCATGATTAATTTTTTTTTCTTCATGGTAATAACTGAAGAGTCACATTGATCTATCATTCTTATTAATAAATAGTGGATGTTCAACCTATGGTTACACACATAGATGAATGATTCACATGTCTTTGTTCTTCTCGACTTGTTAATTTAATTCCCTCAATTAAATTAGATTTATTCTACATGAATTCATTTAATCACAGTTGCAACCGTATATTATTTCTATTTGAAAAGTCAATGTCACCATTTGGTGAAATAAAAGGAATTTCATTTAAAAAACAATATCATACTCCTACACAGTATTAATATTTTCTATATTGAGTTTTTTTTAAAGGATGGGTATAACGACCCATACTTTACATATATTTTTGTTAATTCAGAATTGAAGCACACATATTACAACATATAACAAAACCATGAAAGGACCATATAGGTATATTGTCTTTAGAAACTGGGAAACATAAACAACTAGTTCATAAATCATCTACACTGTCTCCCTTTTATTTTATCATATCTAGAGTCCCTTTTGGCATATCATACTAAATATCCTTCTTCCTGAACTGGGGAAAAGAAAACTTACAAAAGGGTGTGCTCAAATGCTCAGTAAGGGTAAACAGAAGAAATATAATTCATATCATATTCATAAGAACATAAAATTTTGAAAATCATAACATGAAAAAGAGATCATAATATCATAACACGGGATACACAATAATCACAATAATCATAACATAAAACATGAATCTTTGTGGCATACACACATAATCATAGATAATCATTTCTTATTAGTCAAGACTCTTTTCCAAGACTATCTTAGCAGACAAAGTCCATTTCTGAACCGAGTTCACTCCACTTTTCAGTCCTATTGCATTGGACTAGATTTACATGTCATTCCATCCATTTTTATCTCATGAGATATAAATCATTACACAATACATTAGAGGGATATATAGGTCCCACCCATCTCATAATGAATCCATTCATATATGTGCCACAAAATTATAAATCATACATCATAGCATAACCCATGTAATAAAAATGGGATTCTCAAACATTGTTTCATCATAACATAATCCATATAAGATAAAAGTACTTCATAAAAATAATTCAATAATAACATAATCAAATCAATGTAAACATTGGGATATAAATAGAACCCTATATTATCATAGATGAAAAATAATTTTGATAAAACGCTTGAACTCCATTCTTGAGGAAAATATCGTTTCTACTTCAAAAACATTTTCCTTTATTAATATGTCATATAATTATAAAATAAAAAAAATTGATTAAAAATAAACTTGAAAACTTGTAAAGTATGATTCTTGGAAATAATGTTATAAAAATACATTCATGCCGTATAAGTTAAAAAAGACATTCTTCTCGTACTTTGGCCGGAAAAGTCAAAAAGTACCTTGTATGAAAAACAACAAAAGATTCCTTTCATACATTTTACTAAAAACTCAATGAAGGGTAAAATTGGATTTCAACAAATTTTGGAGGATAGAAATAATATTACATATTGAGGAAACATGGATGTGGATGATAGATATTCCTCAGTAAATTCTGAAGTATAAGCAATCTCAGATGAAAATGAGATTGCGAGATTTTACCTTACCTTAGGTTTGATTTGCTTAGTACGTGTCTGAAACTCCTGTAGAATGATTTAAATAATGTTATTGACTTATTCCAGAATCGTACCCATTTTTATGATATCATATATGGTTATATTCTTAGCTTCTTATTAGTAATGTTTCATTATTACTTGTTATTCGGCTGTTTATTGCCTTTTCTTCTTATGCGTGTTTTGTAGAATAAATTATTATTCTTCTTTTAGGTTATAGATACCTCATTTAAAGAATGGTATTAGTGTAATATTTATACTATTTATTCATTCAATTCATTTCTATAATAATTAATCATTAAAGATCATGTAAAACGAGTCGCATCACATCGTGGAGACGGTTGGTCATACGTACGCACGAGCGATGATATCATTCCATGATCATGGAGTTTTATTGAAGTGTGTGTATACTATTTCAGAATTAATATCACTTTAAAGTAATTATATATAGTTATTCTTTACACCATTATACACATCCATGTATGGTGGTGGTGGAGAACTGATTACACTACGGCGTGGAGACGATATTCTGTGCGTACGCACGCGCGGTGATTTTGTTTTCCGTAGGATGGATTGAAGGTGAAATAGGGTTGTTTCATATTTATAATAACATATCAGTATATGAGTGATACTGATGTTATTACTTCATAATGAAACAACTAAAGAAGAAGATGTATAAGATCAAATAAAGTTGAAAGAATCGTTAATGGACATTACCTCTTCTTTGAAGCGACTCTTCTTAACCTCATATTAGGGAACTAAAGATGGTATTTGAAGAAAACCAGGAACTATAGGATGTTTCTAGATAAGATGAGAAGAGAAATTGTCAGGATTTTTCTGAGCTTGAAGGCTCAAAGTTGTGTGAGAAGGAGAGGGAGTAGGTTCCCTTTTATAAGGGAGGAGAGGGGTACCTTAGAAAAAACATAAAATAATATTTTATTATAAAGTCATATTAGGTTTTTAATAGCTCCAAATTGATTTATTTCAAAGATAAGGTGGAGATGGGTCAAAAACCTCTCATCCAATACATTTTAGACAAGTTTAGTTTACTTTATTAACCTTATCATTTAGATTTAACTCTAAGTTAAATAATTTAACTTTTACCGTGTCTTCTTATTTTCTTACACTATATGGTTAATAGACATACAATAACAAGCCAAAATATCCCAAAGTTATTTAGTATTAATATATATAACCTTATATAAGTCACTCAGCCGATCCTTTGTTTTTAATGAATAAAATAACATTTAATAATATAATATGTTTTTTTAAAACTATTTTATGTGAATTTTGACACTATTTGGTAATTGATTTTTGTGAAAATCATAACAGAATTATTAGTTCAAACAATGTTAATTAAATCACTACTAACCTTTCATAGTAACCTAGAAAATTATTGAAATTCATTAAAAGTCTCAAATTACATTTATTTGGGTATTTATAACACCAATTATGTTAATATTTGATTAATAAGATAATTATTGCATCATCATTGTGTAATAAATAAATTAAATTATATAATATCTAAAAATTATAAATAAAATACAATTATTTAGGAAATATTTTTAGATTTCTAATGAATATTTATAGTCTAATTTATCTTATGAATAACAAAATATTAAAAATGAATTAGTTATTAAACGTTGATTTTAACTATTTTAACCCTTCTTTAAATAAATTAATAATAAATGTCCTAATCTAATCCATGTTGACCTAAATTGTCATATTTTATTACAAAGGTTGTTTGTGGTCGAATTACACTTATCCAATATAATTATTACATGTTTTAGGGTAATAATAAAATCATTTTTACCCTTAATTACCCTATTTACTTTTTACCATGGTAAATAAATGTAAAAAATTACTATCCACAAAAAATTATTTTTATCTTATTGAACCACAATTTATTCCCTGATATTAACAGTGTATCTCGGATTTTCAAAATTCCACTCATAGAAGGGGTAAATTTATGTTTTATATAATTTTTCAAACTCTCATAGGAGGTGGGTAAAAGATGCTGAAAAGTTCAATAAAATTTTTATATATCTAAAATTATTCTAAAATGACTCCCATGAATTACATTGAACTTATATAGGTATTATGTTTCAATTTTTACCTAAAATAAATTTAAATAAAATAAATAATTATTTAAACAAAAATTCGGTTTTTAAATAGTAACCATGTGTTTTCACTATTCATCAAAAATTGAATGTTTTCAAAAAAATACAAAAATATCACCCTAGGCTAAATTTGATTTTCTGAATTAAAAAATAAAGTCCATTTTGAATGATAAAATTTATAAAATTTCAAAAACTAGCTATTACTATTCATAACGACTAGTATTAATAATATTTTAATAACATATCATTGTTTAGTGAAAATCGGTATGGCGTACAACGCAAGCTATCAAGGATGGTCGCGATTGCATGTAAAGCAAGCCAAGCTATTATTGTGTGTAGTGAAAGATTTTTTTTTATGATGTATATAACATAAAAACAAAATATTTTTTATGGATACCTCTCCCTCATCATATCCTAAAGCTCCCATGTAGCTTATTCTAATTGGTGGTTCCTCTATAAAACATTCACCAAGCGAGTGGTCTTGTTCCGTAGGACTTTTTCCCTACGATCCAAAATCTCTATCTGTTGTTCTTAATAAGAAAGATCTTGCTCCAGCGGTACAGCTTCGGATCTTAGTACATGTGAAGGATTAGGTATGTACTTTCTCAGGAGAGATACATGGAACACATCATGACCTTGAGAGAGATTCGGTGGAAGCGCCAATTGGTAAGCTACCATCCCAACATGATCCAATATTTTGAAAGGACCGATATACCTAGGGCTCAGCATTCCCTTCTTTCCTAATCTTATTACTCTCTTCCAAGGAGATATTCTTAAGAACACTTTATCACCCACTTCAAACTCTAGGTCTTTTCTTCTTTTATCCGCATAACTTTTTTGTCGACTCTGAGCTTCTATTATGTGTTGTTGAATAGATCAGACCTTTTCTGTCATCTCATTTAAAAGATCAGGTCCAAATAGCTTTCTTTCCCCAACATCATCCCAGCAAGTTGGATTTCGGCAATTCTTTCCATAGAGAGCTTCATAAAGAGCCACATGAATAATGGAGAGAAAGCTAGTATTATAAGAAAATTACACCAAAGATAGGTGTTGATCCCAACCACCTTTGAAATCAAAGAGCAAGCTCTAAACATATCTTCTAGATTTCGAATTGTTCTCTCAGACTGACCATCTGTCTAAGGATGATAAGAATTGTTGAAACTCAACTCTATATCCAGAGTATGCTGAAGACTTCTCTATAACTTTGATGTAAACCTCAGATCCCGACCAGATATAATGAAAAGTGGTACTCCATGCAATATTTCCACATCCTTTATATATATATCCTATAAAGCTGATCCAGAGAGAAATCGTCTCTAATAACAACGAAGTGTGCAGACATTGTAAGACGATCAACTATGACCCAGATAACATTATTTCCTTTGGATGTTTTAGGAAGTCCGGTGACAAATTCCATAGAGATATTTTCCCATTTTCATTCTGGTATGGGTAGTGGTTATAAAATCCCCTTAGACTTCTGTCTCTCAGCTTTAACTTGATGACAAACCAAGCATCAAGAGACATATTCAACAACATCTCTTTTTATGCAATCCCCCTATAAGTACTCTTTTAGGTCCCTATACATCTTTGTGCTTCCAGGATGAATAGAGAATGAAGAAATATGAGCCTCATCCAACAGCTCCTTCTTTAAATCGGGGATGGGAGGAACACAAACCCGATTCCTGAACATTATTACCCCATCATGATCAAGGTTGAATTCAGGAACATTTATCACATTCTTTTGTAACTCTACATCTTCATTATGTGCCTCTTTAATCTTCACATGTATAGATGGTTGAACATTTTTTTGAGAAAGATATGATTTTTTCCCTTCCATTATAATTCCAAGATCCATCATTTGTGAATCCATAAATATTGGATCTTTTGTGATCCTCATCATGGATAAGCTAGCATGGTCTTGTCGACTTAATGCATATGTCACCATGTTTTCTTTCCCAGGGTGGTAAAGAATTGAGCAGTAGTAATCCTTAATCAACTCCAACCATCTTCTTTGGTGCATATTCAGCTACTTTTATGTAAAAATATACATTAAACATTTATGATCGTTATAAATACCACACCTTTCACCATAAAGATAATTCCTCCAAATATTTAATGCAAAGATTACCGCAGCTAACTCCAAAACATGAGTTGGATAATTTTTCTCAAGGATTTTGAACCGTCGTGAGGAATAAGATATCACCATATCATTTTGCATGAGAACACACCCCAACCCCTTCTTGGATGCATCACTGTAGATCACAAACCTTTCTCCACGACAAGGCGGTGTGAGAAAAGGTGCACGAGATAACCTTTTTTTAAACTCCTTGAAATTCTCTTCACATTCCTTCGTCCACATGAACTTAACTCCTTTTCGAGTAAACCTGGTGAGTGGATTATTTAATCATGAAAAATATTTCAGAAAATGTCAATAATATCCAGCCAAACCAAGAAAACTTCGGATCTCAATTACTGATGTTGGTCTCGACCATCTTCTGATAACCTCTGTTTTTGCTGGATCCACAGATATCCCCTCTTTTGAGATTATGTGACCCAAAATGAAACTTTTTGAAGCCAAAATTCACACTTGGTAAATATTTCATAAAGCTTCTCCTTTCTCAGGGTCTTTAATACAATTCTCAAGTGATATTCATGTTCTTCCTTTCTCTTTGAATATACAAGAATATTGTCTATAAAGACTACCACAAACTGATCAAGATAGTCTCTAAAGACTCTATTCATCAGATCCATGAAGATAGCAGGGGAATTAGTAAGACCAAATGGCATCAATATAAATTTATAGTGTCCATACCTTGTACGGAAAGCCGAATTTGGTATATCCTCCCTTTTCACCCTTAATAGATGATACCCAGAACGAAGATCAATATTGGAAAAGTATTGAGCTCTAGGTAGTTGGTCAAATAATTCATCAATATGTGGGAGAGGATATTTGTTCTGGATAGTGATCTTGTTGTGTTATCGATAATCAATGCAGAGACTCATTGATCCATCTTTTTTCTTAACAAACAGAACAGGTGATCCCTAAGGTGATGCACTAGGGATTATGAATCCCTTATCAAGATTCTCTTGGATTTGCTTCTTTAATTCATGCAACTCAATTGGCCCATTCTATAAGGTGTATTTGAAATAGGCAAATCACCCGGTACGAGTTCTATTGAAAACTCAACTTCAAGATTTGGTGAAAGACTCGAAAATTCCTTCGGAAAGACATCATCAGACTCCCGTACAATGGGAATATTCTTAATCGTAAGTTTCTCACCAACCATTTGAGAGAAATAACCTTTATTTAGTGGAATCAAGACCTATAAGATGGAAGAAATTTCCACTGGAAGGTTATGTTCATCCTTGCATCGATAGATGATCATAGATAGATCTGGAATATGAAATGTGACTTCCCTTCTTTGGAAAATTATATGAGCTCCATATAATGAAATCCAATCCATGCCAAGTATCACATAAAATTCCACTATAGGAAGGATCACAAGATTTGCAGGAAGCACTTTCCTACAAACATAAATCAGAGAAGAATTATAAACTTTTGATGCGACTGTTATGCCATTAGGGGTTGTCACAGCTAACTCAACATCTAATTGTTGTGGTAATACAGTGATAACCTTAGAAAATTCTTTAGAAATAAAAGAGTGGGTTGATCCAAAATCGAATAAAACATTTTCTACTTTAGAGTGGTTGATATGTGAACCTTTCACCACTTCGTTATCATACTCCACATCGCTGATAAAAATTGCATGTGACTTTCCTTTGTCATTAGAATTAAGAGTTTGTTGATGTATATCATCATCAACAACCCTTGGATTAGGGAATTGATTAGAATAATTCCCCATTTCCTTTCACTTGTAAAATTGAAGTGTAGGAGTTGCACTCTGTGTAGCCATTTCTTTGTTCGCATCACTAGACATCTTCTTCCCATCATTGCTGCATTCAAATACCCGATGACCTTCCTTTCCACATTTGAAACATTTACTTGTCTCTTTAAGACAACTCCCTCCATGTTTCTTTCCACACTTTGAGCATAAGGAAAAACTCATCTTCTTTTCAGTGTGATCTTTATATTTTCCTTTGAATACCATTTTCCTCTTCTTATTAAATCCATATGACTGATGGGTTAATCCAATCTCCATCTCAACTTGGAGAGCACATCGAACGATTTCCTCGTAGATATTGAAGTCCCTTATGGATATTTCCCTTCAAATACTTGGTTTTAAGCCACTAAATAAGCGATCGATCTTACTATCAGGTTGGATAATAATACCAGAAGTGTACCATGAAAGTCTTGTAAAATTTTCTTCGTAGGTACCAACAGATTCATCATCATTTTTCTTTAGTTCAAGAAACTCTTTCTACATATTTGTTCAAAGAATACGATGTATGTACTCATTGAAAAATAAGTTCTTGAACTCGTCCCATTCCATGGACTCAATTTCATCTCTTGGCCTCGTATTCTGGATAAGATTCCACCATTGATCAGCTTCACCTTCCAAACGATATACTGCTAAGATGACTTTATCATGTTCAGAACATTGAAGAACTGAAAATATCTTTTTAGTGGTACTGGTCCATTGTTCAGTAACTATTGGATCATTAGAGCCACTGAATAATGGTGGACGCTGCCTCATGAAGGATTCATCATAATGTTGCTCCTTCCTTTGCTCATTTGGAAGTCCTATATGATTCATAGCTTGGGATAGTTGTGTGAGCATGGCCACAAGATTTTACATTCCAGCTCCCATAATGTTTGGTTGCTCAGGGGGACAATCATTACAATTCCCTTCGCATTCCAGATTAACATGGTTCCTTCCGGTTCCATCCATTTAATAAAACCAAGAAGAATAGTGTGATCAACACAAATTATAATAGGAAAAACACATAATCAAGAATAAAATATAACACATAAGGTCTTATCATATGTTGCTTTGGGCCATTTTTAAAACACTATGATTGTGTTCTATGCTTAGACTTATCCTTATAGTTCTTACAAAGGCTTTCACACCCTAGTTTCCAAAGGTTGACTATACCTTTCTTCTGATACCAACTATAACGACCCCTACTTTACATACATTGTTTTTACTTCAGAATTAAAGCACAATTATTACAACATATAAAAAACCATGAAGGGACCGTATAGGTATAATGTCTTTAGAAACATGGAAACCTAAAAAACTGGTTAATAAATCATCTACACTGTCTTCCTTTTATTTTATCATATCTACAGTCTATTTTAGCATATCATACTTAATATCCTTCATACTGGCCTGGGGAAAAGAAAACATACAAAAGGGTGAGCTCAAATGCTCAGTAAAGGTAAACAAAAGAAATATCATTCATATTATATTCATAAGAACATAACATTTTAAAAATATTAACCTGCAAAAGTGATCATAATGTCATAACATGGGATAAATCATAATAGTGAAATGTAATCCCAATAATCATAACTTAAAACAAGAAACTTTGTTCAATACACACATAATCATAGAGAATCATTTCTTAGCAGTCAAGACTCATTGGCAAGACTATCTTAGTGGACAAAGTTCATTTTTGAACTGAGTTCACTCCTCGTTTCAGTCCTGTTTCACGGAACCAGATAAACCTTCCATTCCAGCCATGTCTATCTCATGAGATATAAATCATTACCCAATGAATTGGAGGGAGATATAGGTCCCACCCATATCAAAATGAAACCATTATTATGTGTGCCACAAAATCATAAATCATACGTCATAGCATAACCCATGTAATAAAAATGGAAGTATTAAACATCGTGCCATCATAAATTAATCCATATAATATAAAAGGACTTCATAAAAATAATTCCATAATAACATAATCAAATAAATGTAAAAATATGGATAGGAAAAAGACCCTATATTATCTTTGATGGAAAATAATTTTGATAAAACGCTTGAACTCCATTCTTGAGGAAAATATCCTTTATACTTCAAAAACATTTTCCATTCTTAAAATTTCATATAATTATAAAATAAAATAAGTTGATTAAAAATAAACATGAAAACTAGTAAATTATTCTTCATGGAAATAATTTTCTAAACATCCATTCATGCCCTATAAGATAAAAAAATACATTCTTCTCATACTTTGGCC
Organism: Viscum album; assembly: GCA_963277665.1. Lineage (NCBI taxonomy): Eukaryota > Viridiplantae > Streptophyta > Magnoliopsida > Santalales > Viscaceae > Viscum > Viscum album. The sequence goes on from OY728123.1 coordinate 1,414,602,830, forward strand.
GGAAAAGTCTAAAAGTACCTCATACGAAATACGACAAAATATTCCTTTCATATCTTTTTCTAAAAACTCACCGAAAGGTAAAATTGGATTTAAAAAATTGTATGAGGATAAAATTAATATTAAATATTGAGGAAACCTGGATTTGGATGATAAATACTCCCTAGTAAATTCTAAAGTATAAACAATGTCGGATAAAAATGAGATTGTGAGATTTTCTCTTACCTTAGGTCCGATTTGATTTGTACATGTTCGAACCTCATTTATAATGATTTAAATAATGTTATTGACTTATTCTAGAATCATACTCGTTGTTATGATATCATATATGGTCATATTCATAGCTTTTTATTAGTAATATTTCATTGTTACTTGTTATTCGGGTGTTTATTGCTTTTTCTTCTTATGCGTGTTCTGTCGAATAAATTCTTATTATTATTTTAGGTTATAAATACATCATTAACAGAATTGTAGTAGTGTAATATATATCACATTTTTTCATTCAATTCATATATATTATCATTAATCATGGAAGATCATGAAAAACGAGTCGCATCACATAGTAGAGATGGTAGGCCGTACATACGCACGAGAGATGATATCGTTCCCATGATCGTGGAATTATATTGATGTGTATGTATACTATTTCAGAATTAATATCACTTTACAATAATAATATATAGTTTTTATTTACATCATTATATCCATCCATGTATGGTGGTGGTGGAGAACAGATTACACCACGTCGTGGAGACGGTATTCAGTGCGTACGCACGTGCGGTGATTTCATTTTCCGTAGGATGGATAGAAGCTGAAATAGAGTTGTCTAATATTTATAATAACATATCAGTATATGAGTGATACTTATGTTATTACTTTTTAATGAAACAACTATTGAATAAGAAGTAGAAGAATAAATAATGTTGAAAAAATCGGTAACAGACATTAGCTCTTCTTTGAAGCGTCTCTTCTTAACCTCTTTTTTGGGAACTAAAGATGGTCTTTGAAGAAGACCATAAACTCTATGATGTTTCTAGGGAAGTGGATAAGAGAAATTGGAAGGGGTTTTCCAAGAATTAAGGCTCAATGTGGTGTGAGGAGGAGAGGGAGGAGGTTCCTTTTTATAAGGGAGGAGAGCGGGACCTTAGAAAAAACATAAAATATTATTTTATTATAAAGTCATATTCGATTTTTAATAGCTCAAAATTAATTTATATAGAATATAAGGTGGGGATGGGTAAAAATACTCTTATCCAATAGATTTTAGTCATGTTTAGGTTACTATTTTAACCTTATCATTTAGATTTTACTCTTAGATAAATAATTTAACTTTTACCGTGTCTTCTTGTTTTCTTACACTATATGGTTAATAAACTTACTATAACAAGAAAAAAGAACCCCAAGTTATTTATTATTAATATATATAAAATTATATAAGTCATGTTTCTGAGACTTATATTTTTAGGAATAAAATAACAATTTATAATATAATATTTGTTTTAAAAAATATTTTATGTCAATTTTGACACTATTTGGTAATTGATTTTTGTTAAAATTATAACAGCATTAAAGTTCTATAAAAGTTAATTAAATAAATAATAACATGTCATATCAAACTATTAAATTACTGGAATTCCTAAAAAGTTTGAAATTACATTTATTTTGGTATTTATAACACCAATAATGTTAATATTTCATTAATAAGATAATTTCTTCATCATCATTGTGTCATAAATAAATTAAAATATTTAATGTCTAAAAATTATAAATAAAATACCATTGTGTAGGAAATCTTTTTATCTTTCTAATGAATATTTATAGTAGAATTTATCTTATGTATAAATCTATATTATAAAATATTTAGTAATTAAACTTTGATTTTAACTATTTTAACCATTATTTAAATAAATTATTAATAAATGTCCTAATCTAATCCAAGTGGACCTAAATGGTCATACGTTTTTTCCTAAGGTTGTTTTTTGTCGAATTAAACTTATCCAATAGAATTAGGACATGTGTTAGGGTAATAATAATATCATTTTTCCCTTAATAACCCTATTTACTTTTAACAGTGGTAAATAAATGTAAAAAGTTACTATTCACCAAAAATTATTTTTATCTTATTAAAACGCATTTTACTCCCTGATATTAACCGTGTCTCTCAGATTTTCAAAATTCCACTCACAGAAGCTGTAAAATTATGTTTTATATAAATTTTCAAACTCTTCGAGGAGGTGGGTAAAAGACGGTGAAAAGTTCAATAAAATTTTTATATATCTAAAATTATTATAAAATGACTACACTGAATTACATTGAACTTATATAGGTATTATGTATCAATTTTTACCTAAAATAAATTTAAATAAAATAATTAATTATTTAAATAAAAAGTCGGTTTTTAAATAGTAACTCAGGGTTTTCACTATTCATCAAAAAATAAATGTTTTCAGAAAAATACCAAAATTTCACCCTAGGCTAATTTTGATATTCGGAATCAAAAATGAAGTCCATTTTGAAAGATAAAAAGTATAAAATTTCAAAAAGTGGGTATTACTATTAATAACGGCTAGTTTTAATAATATTTTAATATCATATCCTTGTTTTGTAAAACATGGTATTGCATATAACACAAGCTATCAAGGAAGGTCGTGATTGAGTGTAAGGCAAGCCAAGCTAGTGTTGTGTGTATTGAAAGATTATTTTGATGATGTATATAACATAAAAACAAAATATTTCTCAAAAAATTCTCAGGTGTTACATTGGGGCTGAAGCCTCAATTTATTATTTAAAGCAAAGACCTCTTTAGACTAGGTAGAGGGTGACCCATTACATTGCACAAAGGCCCAAGGACATGTGGCCAAAATACAAGGCTTGAAAGCCCATTTTTCGCCCAATGTACCCCTTAGTGAACATTACTACTACAGTACCCGCGCTGCTATAGTACCTACTACAGTACATCCGCTGCTACAGTCCCTCTGTCGCTACAATGTCACCGCTACTACAGTTTCGCCACTACCACAGTAGTGCTACAGTACCGTGCTACAGTATTGCTACAGTACCCCCCACAACATTTGCTCCAACCCGGATTTGATCCATGGTCTTTTGGATGCCAAGTAAGAGCCTGCAACACTAAGTTAGAATCTCTTTGGCATATCACTTATATTGAGTCTATTGACAACTATATGAGATAATAAATCACTTTTATTGGGCATCGTGACTCATATAATAGATGTGGTTTCTATTTACATTTTATACTTATAGTCATGTGGATTTATGATAATAGGTTTGTTTAGAATATACAACAAGACATACCTACCCTAGAAATTGATGTGGGGTTTATGTAGTGAATTACTATCCATGCCTAAGAAAATATCATATTCAAACATAGGGAGAATAAATTTATGTTATGGAAATACATTAATATATAAATTAAATGGATATGAATAATATACTTGAAATTAAATCAACGTAAAATTAGGGGTTTCACTACTATTTAAATATCTCATCATTGAGTATATGAATTAGCATTCATTAAGAGTTTTCAGAATCTCAAACAATGTACTTAAATATTTTATCATACTAATTACAACTTCAACTTCACAATTCTATCATAATTCCATTACTAAAACTGAAATTGTTTTCATGACCATAAAAATATTTAATCAGAGTGGTCCATATTTTATATGATGTATATATCATGAAACCTTCACTTAAATCTATTAACCTTATGTTTCATACTAGGTAATCCATGTTTAATACTTATTAACAACATTCATAATTTTTTATAAAGATTTTTTCAATTTCCAAATAATATCCCTCAGAGAGTGAGAAATCAGGTGTGTAGAATGACCCATTATCATTAACATTAAAATGATTTTTTCTAGCTCAATACACCATTATCCGAGTTATTACCCCTATATATAACTATGCAAAAGCCACATCCACTTTTAGTATCCAAAAAGAAATTTTATTCTTTAGAAAAAAAATTTCTTATCATTCACAGAAAAATACTATTAATATTTTAATAATTTTATTTATCCTTATAATCATCCTAAGAAATTTCCCAAAGGATATATCTATTATTTTCTCATCCAAGTTTCCAGAGGATAAAAAAACCTTGTTCAAATACCAACTATAATAACATACATGTTTCATACATTGATATTACTATTGAATTTATTAATATTCATTTCATAACATAAATATCCCAGACTGGATCATAAATTCTAGTTCTTTTAAAATAATGAAAATATAAAAAATAATTCATATGTGAACTATGTATTCTCTCATAAAGTTGATCATAACTATTACACATCTTTGAAACATAATATATAATACATTTCTTCTAAATATATGGAAAGGAACCATAATAATGGGTGAGATTATATTCTAAATATGGGTAAGAAATGGAGATATCAATATAATATGATCATTAGGGTATAGTAATATATGTATAACATTAAAAAACATACCATTCATATCATAGATTATAAACTTATTACATGGAATAAATATTTTCTGTTTATAAGACATTAATCATAATGGAATAAAATTACATAATATATCTATTTATAATATTCATGTAAGACCTATATTTTTTTAATACACATATACTCAAAAAGTCATTTTCTTAGCACAAAAGGCTCATGAGAATTCATATCATAGTGAAATTGGTTCACTCCCCACACAAATATAGTAGATAGAGTACAATACTATGACTATTATAATGGAAAAAATCCCTTTCTGAATTGTGTTCACTCCAAATTTCATTCCATTTTATCTCATGAGATACCGACTTTTACCCACTACATTAGAGATAGATATAGCTCCCAACATTCACATAATAAAAATAATAAATATGTGTTCCATAAATTCATACAATATTCAACATATCAAACACATGAAATACAAGTGGTTTTATAATTAATTTATCATATCAAAACCCATGAGATGAAATGGATTTCACAAAAATTTCATCATTGCATAACCAATAGAAACTTAATGAGTTTCTTGAACATTATTTTCATCTTAAAGATTAACCATCCATAGAAATAATAAATATATTATTATTAATTCATATACATAGTAACACTTATATAATATCAACGAATGCATTTTTATATGAAAACTGATTTAAAACAAGTCACCTAGAACATTTCCATAAAAATTTTCATTTAACTTTGAAAATAAATGATTAGAATCAAGATATTCACAAAAAAATTATCGGAGTCATTTTCATTGAAATAACCTATGTAAAATTATAAATGATTCTTTAAAACAGTGATTGGTAATGATATAGGAACACATAGTTCATGTTGTACAATATCAAAGAAATATAACTTTCATATTTTATATACAATGTTAACAAGTTACTCATTAAATAATTACAATAGGACTCTATTTAAATTATCTTAAAAACATAGAAAACGGTATAAATAAATTTTATCACCACTTGTGGAATAGAAAAAAATCATTAAATGTCTTCATAAAACGTGGATATAGAAGAAAAAGGTTTTTTTGCCGAATAAAGAGTGAAATAAAGTAATTATTTTCTAAAAAAAATGGGACCCTTCGGTATGTAAACGAGGGTAAATGATAGGGAAAATGAATTTTTATTAAATAACATGGGGATGTAAATGTTATATTTTTCGTGCGAGATAGATCATAAATTTAATCATCAAAAATTTAATGATAAAATAATCCCTATAAACAACCATATTATAACATAAAACATCTACCAAATTGTTATCTTTATAATTGTAATAATGATATATATAATAATAACAAATGTATCTTTACATATCATGTGATGATGTTGATTTGTGATATAACATGTCAAAGGGCCAGTATGTAATTCACTGATATTTTAGAAGAGGTACGTCATGTTTTAGAGCATATATGATATGATACAACAATATAAAAACAGAATTTAACACCCATATACATTATGATATAATTATTTTTATTTAATTTAAATATATTCTATAACTCGTCATGTTTGAATCACGGAGTTTATAAGAATGTGATAAATGATTCAAATATTATTATTTAAACAATTATAACTTATTTATTAAGTGGGAAGGTGTGAATATGACTTACTAATTTATGAAAATTATATGATCTAAATATTTATAAAATAAATTCAATGTATATTTATTTATTAAAAGAAAATAAGAACCATTTTCATGAAATAGAAATGTTTTTCTGAAAAAACTATATTTTTTCTAAAAGTTAGTATAGTTGTTCTTTTAACACACAATTTAAAATTATTTTTTTACAACTTTTATAAAAATATTACAGAATAATTTTAATTATTTATTTCAACATGGATAAATTATATTTCTTTGAATTGTTGATATTTTTTAGAAAACGTTATTTTTTGAGAAATATCGAAAAGTATTAATTTTTATTTAAAACTACATTTTAATTTAAATAATTTATAATGGTAATATATAAATTAAAATTATTTTAATGTAAAATCAAATCAATTTTATAAAAATATAACTTAATTAATTTGTTTTAATAATTTTCATATTGATTTCTGATATTAATATTTTTAATCTTAATAAAATATTTCCTTTTTAAAAAATGATCTTTTACGAGCATGTATGTCTAATTTTAAATTAAACTCTTTAAATTCTATGAACATAATCATGGAAAATGGATTCAATATTTGGAATAATAATAATTTATGTTATATAAATATGACAACATAATTGTTTTCTATAATAAATCATGAAAACAGAAAAAAAATACCGTAGTTAAAGAAAAAATGTGTTTTTGGGGGTAATATATGACGATAAGGGTAGAAATGACATTAATCTTTTCAAACACCTATTTTATTAAAAACAATATAAACATTATAGCTTATAAAGTTATATAATAAAATATTTTTCAACCTTTTGGAATTTTAAAATCATTGTTTATAAGGCCCCGGCCTTAAACATTACTTAATATTGAATTAATTGAATAATTCACATTGAGGATCTTTTCAGGTTTAGGGTTTTATAGAATTAGGACATAACTATTACATCTCAAAAGATTACCAAGTATACACTTCTACTATGTTTCCATAAAATGAAAACTCTTAAAAATAAACATATCTAGTTCCATGTTTTGGATATCATGTCTTTCCTTGATCCCATCCATGACCCTATTCATCTTTATGTCCTGTGGAAAACATTTCAAAAACATGGGAAGAGCATAAAAGCCAAGTAAAGGATACACAAAGAAAGAAAACATTTAGTTTTTCAAAACAACAAGTAAACCAAGAATACTTTATCAATGTAATAATTTTCACCTTTATGAAGTAGTAAAAAACTCTTCACTGAATAAAAGATCATTACTTACCCTTTTGTAACCAAAATATTACCATAAAATCCCTATAAAGAACACATAACATATAAAGGTAACTTGGGACATAAACATACTTAAATGGAATAACCATATGGTCGACTTCCACACATATCACTTAATGGAATATCCATACGACCGACTTCCATAACCAATGAATAGGAGTTTATAACGTAACCACCCGTACTGGTATTCACGGCACCACCCGTCATATGGTTTATCACGTAACCACCCGTCAAATATCAATGTACCATTATAAAATCATAACACATAAAACAATTATAAAGGAAAGAAAACATATCAACATTTCATGTACAATATATCACATAAATATATTGAAATAAAAAACCCATTATCAAAACCATTTTCAATACCAAAATACATAAAAGAGTATATAGAATTTATTTACTTTTAAAAATATAATGTCTTGTTAAAGAATCCAAAGATCAAATAATACTCGCAGCGGCGGAAAGGTCGTTGTCACCACGTACGTTAAAAAGAAACATACTTTTTGTCGTTTAGTAAAACACTTCGTATAAAAAATATTCCTTTCGAATAAAAGTAGAAGTCAAAAGGTTTTATACACCGTATAAAATAATGTTCTGTATAAAACAAAATATGCGTCAATGAAAGGAGATTGAGAAAAAGTCCCTTACAACGTCGGTATCCTTAGTTTAAGGATAAATCAATTACATGATTATGTGTTACAAATATGAATACACGAAATATAAGTGGATATTAAGTGTAAAACAATAATAGGTCATTCACACATACTCTTTGAAAAACCAAACTAATGACATAGATATTTAACTCATTGAAATGAGATTGAGTTATGATTTCCCATACAAGTTCATCTAAATGACATAAGAATTTATCAATGAGATGATTATGTTTAGAAATAGTATATCCACATAATGTTTTGTGGAAATTAAAGCATAGAGATTCCACATATAATCTTGGCATAATAAAATCACTAAGTAAAGGTTTAACCCAATGAATTAAAAGTGGGTTAAGAAGTTCCTTTACAGAAATCCGACAACCTGACGACATCACTTTAAAATTCATAAAATGAGTTGATGAGAGGGAAAATGGTATCTCATCACTTGGAAATAAAATTTACATCAATAAGGATATATAAGAACATATCCCAACATAATATTATGTGAATTAAAATACATAATAAAAGAAGTCTTCTAAAAAGATGAGGATGAAAGGTTCCCTTACAGACTTGGGTAACTTTCGAAACGTACACACCATGAAAGATGGACAATACAACATTGATATAAATACTCATAAATGAAATTATATTACACGAAGAGTAGAATAATTGTAAGTAAATACACCACTCAATGGAAATGGTCGAAAATTTAGCATAAATCTCACACGAATAAAAGTGAGATAAAAATTATCTTACGAAAACTCGGCAGCCTAACAGCGCCACATAAAACATCCAAAAATGGATTTATGAGATCCAATAGGGTCTCTCATCATATAAACATAAAAATTAAAGTAATAGGAATATACAAGAAAATCCCCAAACATAATAAATATGATCTTAAAATAAATGACATAATAGAGAGTGCTTAAAAAGAAAGAGAGAGGTAGGATCCCTTACCTCAAGTCCGACATGCCTTGTTCGTTTCTTTATATTCATAAATAATAAACTATGGTCAATTTATAATTTCTTAAGGACCTCCTTTAAATATTATTATTCAGTTAATATCACATATTATAGTGTTATAATAATTGGTTAATAATGTGAGTTCATATCAATCTTTTTTGTCGATGTTCGATACATGAGTAGAAATTGAAATTGTTGGAAAAGAATTTTCCATGTAGTTATAAGTACATCATCTCCAGAAAAGTATTAATGATTTAAATATCATATATATCCAGTATATATTAATTTTATACTATTACATAACATTTGTAGATAATAAAAATGAAATGCACTGTTCATGTAGACGGTAGGCCGTACGTACTCATGAACGCTACTTTCATTTTTTTAGTCACATTAATGGAATTAAAACTAAATGAGAGATATATATATGATAATTCCAGAATGATATAAATCATTTAGATATAATATATGACATATATATCTATTATATATATATACTTATAATAGTATATAACATTTGGTGATAAGAAATGAAATGTACCGTTCATGGAGACGGTAAGTCGTACGTACGCATGAACGCTACTTTCATTTCTTTGGTACATTAAATGAATTAAAAATAGATGAGAGATATATATATATATATATATATAAATTAAATTATAATATATATGTTATATAGATCACATAAGTTCATCAATTTCATTCTTTATACATTCCATGTATTGCATGAACGAGTCACATCACTTGAGGGGGCGGTAGTCCACACTTCCTCAAATGAAATTATCGCATTTACACAACATGCAAAGAATAAAGGAATGTATTAAATATAAAATACATAAGTATATAAAGGAAATAAACATAATATATATCATAAATAAATATACTTCTATCATAATGTCCACCATGAGTGGTTGTATGAGAAGATAGAACAATCATCGTTTCGTGTGGTAGTAATTCACCATCCATAGAAACAGTATGTTATTTAACCATTAAAAGGAGGTGTGTGTTAGTGTAGCATGAATACTCCTCATAAAAACATTCTAGTATATTTAATATACTTGTTTTGTTACAAAATAAATAAATAAAAAGAGTTTAGGGGGTTGGAGAAGCAAAATGAAACAAAAGAACACTAGGGAAGACATTACGTTTAAATCGGGTAACTATTTTTGATTTGAGCTCAAAGGCTTCCTTGGAAAGGTTTCTGTCCAATGTGAGGCTTCTATGAGTAATATAGTTATGTGGAGAGACAAAATGAGCATTGGTTGGCCGAGCCAATGGCCTGAGAGGTGTGGGTATGGAGGTATAGGTGGGGTCCTTTTATAAGAGAAGAGGAGGGGACACTCTTGGAAAGTTATAACATATTACTTTATTATAAAATGATTTTAGGATTTTAAAGGTCCCAAAAGGATATATTTTGAGGATAAGGTGATAGGAGTTCAAAATCCACCCATAAAATTGGGTTTTTACATGTTTAGGTCTTATATTTTACATTATATTTTCATTTTATTTAAATTTTTAAATAATGAGGTAATAACTGCATCATCATGGTGTCATAAATAATTTAATTTATTTAGTGTCTAAAAATTATAAAAAAATATCATGATGTCGGAAATATTTTTATCTTTCTAATGAATATTTTTAGTAAAGAATATGACTTGTATAACCCCATGTAAAATTTGTTTTAGTAAAACAACACATGTTTGTGACATTTTAATTTTACCTTTAAATAAAAAGGTATTAATGTCATTTTCCTACCAAAGTTGATCCATTAGGTCCCCAAGTTGACCCATGGATTGTCCTGGTCGGCCATGACACATCAAATAAAAGTAGGACATGTGTCTAGGTCATTTCATATTATTAAAACATTATTTTTACCTTAAATTACACTAATTACATTTAATCGCGATTAGTAAAACTTATAAGTTACTATTCACCAAAAAAATATTTTTATCTCATTGAACCAAAAATTACTTCCTATTTACTACCATGTATGTGGGAATTTTGAAAATCAAATCACAGAAGTGGTTATGTTTCATTTAAATGAAAAATCGGTTTCTTTAGCTACCACTTAGTGGTTTCACTATTCATCAACAATTCATGTTTTTCAGAAAAATAACAAAAAATCACCCTAATCTATTTTGGATATTCCGAATTCAAAAATGATGTCTATTTTAAAAAATTAAAAAAATATAAGTTTAATTAATTAATTTAATATTTAATTCCCACTGTCAAAACAACTAGCGTGTTTTTAAGAAACAATATCTATTAAAAGATTGACACTAGTTTAAGTCCAATTTCAAAGTGAAATTAATTCCAATGACCACCATTGGATTAAATGGTAAAAATATAGTCTAATTTCACATTAAAACAAATTCAAAAGTTAATATATTCATATAAATAAATTAGATTAAAAGGAGGTTTTGAATTAAAATTCATCATTTTACACAATTCATTAAAAAAATGAACTTTATCGGAAAAATACCAAAAATTTATACAAAGTAAATTTTGATGTCCCGATTCTAAAAAGAATTTTTTTTGTCAAATATAACATATAAAATTTTCAAAAAAATGGATTTAAAAGGGGTTCACCATCAAAAGGCAGTTAATCTACCTTTTAAAGAATATTAGAATATTTAAGCTTAAAATTGGATTCATTCACATTTTAACATTTATTTTAAAAAGTATAATATTTGACAAACATATATAATCATTTTTTAGTTGGTTCTGTTCATTCCCGCCATTACAACGTCTATGCGTTAACTACCATTTATAATAACATTATTTTATTATTAGAGTACAACATAAGAATCCCAAGAAACTCGTTGTTGCGTATTGGGTACGCCATCAAGCATAGAGCCCCCTTTAAAGTACTATTAATATTTTATTCAAAAATATGGATAAATGTGAAAATTTCTGATTCTTTATTTACCTGGGGTGTTACATCCTTCCCCGCTTTTGGGAATTGCGTCATCTAAATTTTAAAATTGGGCTTGGAAAACATCATTGAAAATCCCACATCGGAACAAGATTTAGTAAAACTATCACTTTAAAATAAAGAAAGAGAAGTAAAAAGTTCCCCCTAGTTAACCCATACTAGAATTCCATGTAGGAAAACATGGATATGGAGGAAAAAACAAAGGGTCATGTTTTGAGGGAGAGTGACAGACAACATTTTTAGGAGGAAGTTAACCACCAGAAAATCACAAACTGGGGATGGGTTAAACAGTATTTGATTCCCTAGTAGGAAAAGTTAACAGACAACATTTTTGTTTTTAAGTTACTTTTCATTGAGGAATTTCTTTATGAGAGTAAATAAAACATAATGAAACATACTTACTTTTAATGCTGACTTTCAACTTTTACTAGATTTCTTACACAAACTTATATTTCTCCAAAAGACGAGCATTTGGGATGACTTGTTCACGTTAAGAGCGCTATAATCAACTTCTAGAGAATCACTAAATCCACAAAAGAGAACTATATATTTCCCATGTCTTCAGACAAAAACCAAAACCAAAACTGTTAGTACGAGATCAGATAATCCACAAAAGGATAATCCTTTATAAAAATAAGATCTATTCTTAATCTCCAAAATTTTTCCAACAAAATCCAGAGTTCAACAAAGACCATTCAATAAAAAATTATCAATAAAATTATTCAATATAAACCAAACTAAGATTGAAACCCAAATAATTGAAGTATTTAATCACATAGTCTTCCAAGGTACAAATTAACATTTATATCCAAATAACATTAGTTTATCTTAAAGTCTCATATTGAAAAGTAATTAACCTAATCACATATCCCCCATGATAGGTTAATCACTTCCATAGATAACCCAAAATAAACATACCCTTGATTCCTAAAATAATCTAACTAAAAATAATTAGTCAAACTAACCAGGGACTTCACGCAGTCCAGTGGTAGGAGATAAATACCTATCACACTTTGGTTGTGGGTTCGATTCCAATATCTTTGTCCGACACGACGGGTTGTCACACGGCCTATGGGTTTTACTTTTTCCAAAACTATATAATTCATAAAACATTCCCCAAAACAATATAAAATCTTCAAAAATAATCATAAATTATTTTATCCTCAAGATTATCTCATGCCTTTCATTTTCCATCATAACATATAGTAACCCATAATTACATCAAAAGTAAGGATCATATAAACCCTAATGGTTACCTTTATAATTATTACCTGAACTTCCACATAGATTGGTTATCTCGTAAATGATGCATTACAGAACTTACAAATTTTCAAGTGGTTGATCATGACTCCTTGATAGTTCATTTAGAACAACCACATGTTTCCTCATTGAATCACCCATTTCATCCAGTCTCTTAATCAGAGAACCACCACAGTTTCCTTCAAACCGATTGTCACTTTGGTGCCTTCTAGATCAATCCATTTACTAAAACCAGAAATGTCAGTGTGAGTATATCAACAAAATTATCATGTACTAATGAGGAAGATAAACAGTAAGATATACTTACCCATTCATGTTATCTAAAAACTATGACTCTTTCTGAAATTCTAACCATTATGGTAATGTCACTTATTCTTAGAGAATACCCTAACATCTAAAGTTATCTAAATCGATCTATGATACCATCTATAAGGCCCTAGCCTTAAACCTTACTTATTATCGAATTAAATTAATAATTCACATTGATGCTCTTTTCAGGTTTAGAGTTTTAGTGAATTAGGACATAACTATTACATCTCAAAAGATTACAAAGTATACACTTCTACTAAGATTCCATAAAATAAAAACTCTTAAAAAGAAACATATCTAGTTCCAGGTTTTGGATATCATGTCTTTCCTTGATCACATCCTTAATCCTATTCATCTTTAAGTCATGTGGATAACATTTCAAAAACTAGGGATGAGCATAAAATCCCAGTAATGGATACACAAAGAAGGAAAACAGTTAGTTTTTCAAAACAACAATTAAACCAAGAATACTTTATCAAAGTAATAATTTTCACCTCTATGACGTAGTAAAAAACTCTTCACTTAATAAAAGATCATTACATACCCTTTTGTAACCAAAATATTACCATAAAACCCCTATAAATAACACATAACATATAAAGGTAACTTGGGACATAAACATACTTAAATGGAATAACCATAAGGTCGAATTCCACACATATCACTTAATGGAATAGCCATACGACCGACTTCCATAACCAATGAATTGGAGGTTATAACGTAACCACCCATCCTGGAATTCATGTCACCACCCCTCATATGGTTTATCATGTAACCACCCGTTAAATGACCAAGTACCATTATAAAATCATAACACATAAAACAATTATAAAGGAAATAAAAAATTTCCACATTTCAAGCACAATATATCACTTAAATATATTGACATAACAAATCCCTTATCAAAACCATTTTCAATACCAAAATACATAAAAGAGTATATGGTATTTATTTACTTTTAAAAATATTACGGCTTGGTGAGGAATCCAAAGATAAAATAATACTCGCGGTGGTGGAAAGGTCATTGTCACAGCATACGTTAAAAAGAAACATACTTTTTGTCGTTTAGTAAAATGCTTCATATAGAAAATATTCCTTTAAAATAAAAGTATTAGTCAAAGGGTTTTATACATCGTATAAAATAATGGTGTGTATAAAACAAAATATTCCTCAATGAAAGGAGATTGAGAAAAAGTCCCTTACAACGTCGGTATCCTTAGATTAAGGATAAATCAATTACATGATTATGTGTAAGAAATATGAATACACCAAATATAAGTTGATATTAAGTGTAAAACAATCATAGTTCATTCACACATACTCTTGAAAAAACCAAACCAATGACATAGATATTTAAATCAATGAAATGAGATTGAGTTACGATTTCCCATACAAGTTCTTCTAAATGATGTAAGAATTTCTCAATGAGATGATTATGTGTAGAAATAATATATCCACACAATGGTTTGTGGAAATTACAACATAGAGATTCCACACATAATCTTGGCATAATAAAATCAAGAAGTAAAGGTTTAACCCAAAGAATTGAAAGTGGGTTAAAAAGTTCCTTTACAGAAATCCGACCGCCTAACGGCGTCACTTTAAAATTTAGAAAATGATTTTATGAGAGAGAAAATGGTATCTCATCACTTGGACAAAAAAATTTAATCAATAGGGATATATAATAACATATCCCAACATAATAGTATCTGAATTAAAAGACATAAAAAATAAGTCTTTTAAAAATAGGAGGATGAAAGGTTCCCTTACCGACTTCGGTAACTTCCGAAACGTACACACCATGAAAGAAAGACTATACAACATTGATGTAAATACTCATAAATGAAATTATATTACACAAATAGTAGAATAATGGGTAGTACATACACCACTCAAAGGAAATGGTGACAAATGTAGAATAAATCTCACAGGAATAAAAGTGAGATGAAAAATCCCTTACGAAAACTCGGCAGCCTAACGGCGCCACATAAAACTTCCTAAAATGGATTTATGAGATCCAATAGGGTCTCTCATCATATGAACATAAAAATTATAGTAAGAGTTATATAAAATAACATCCCCAAACATAAGAAATATGAGCATGAAATAAATGACATAAAAGAGAGTGCTTAAAAAGAAAGAGAGAGGTAGGATCTCTTACCTCAAGTCCGACTTGCCTTGTTCGTTTATTTATATTACTGAATAATAAAATTTGGTCAATTTATAATTGCTTAAGAAACTCCTTTAAAGATTAATATTCAGTTCATATAACATATTATTGTCTTATAATAATTGGTTAATAATGTGATTTCATATCAAACGTTTTTGTCGATATTCGCTACATGAGTAAAAATCGAACTAGTTGGAAAAGAATTTTCCATGTAGTTATAAGTACATCATCTCCAGAAAATTATTCATGATTTAAATATCATATATATATAGTATATAT
Organism: Viscum album; assembly: GCA_963277665.1. Taxonomy (NCBI): domain Eukaryota; kingdom Viridiplantae; phylum Streptophyta; class Magnoliopsida; order Santalales; family Viscaceae; genus Viscum; species Viscum album. Next base: position 1,414,618,754 of record OY728123.1, read on the forward strand.
TAATTTTATACTATTACATAACATTTTGAGATAATAAAAATGAAATGCATCGTTCATGGAGATGGTAGGCCGTACGTACGCATGAATGCTACTTTCATTTTTTTGTCATGTTAATTGAATTAAAACTAAATGAGAGATATATATATTATTGTTGAGCCCTCTGGAAGATTGTTGAATTCTTCCTATGATTGCTATTTTAATAATCACAAATCATGGTTACTTAATCCGGATGGATTTTTCATATACATAATCACAATCTCTTAGTGAATCTGTTTTTATTGGTTGGATCATGCTTTTATCTGTGATTGCTATTGATTTACATGTATTCTGCAAGTCTTTTAGATCAATCGGACAATTTGTGTTCCATCAAGACAACGGTCGCACTGATCCATATCAAAGGACAAAAATAGCACCGAAACATATCAAAGGACAACGGTCACACCGATCCATATCAAAAGGACAACGGTCGCACCGATACATATCAAAGGACCATTGTCGCACCGATACATATCAAAGGACAATGGTCACACCGATCGATATCAAAATGACAACGGTCGCACCGATCCATATCAAAGGACAACGGTCGCACCGATCCATATCAAAAGACAACTGTCTCACCGATGCTAATCAAATGAGTCACCGATCATGACACATCGATGCTGATCAAATGCATCACCGATCATGACACACTGATGCTAATCAAATGAGTCACCGATCATGACACACCGATGCTGATCAAAAGAGTCAACGATCATGAAACACAGATGCTGATCAAATGAGTCACCGATCATGACACACCGATGCTGATCAAATGAGTCATCGATCATGACACACCGATGGTGTTCAAATGAGTCAACGAACTTGACACACCGATGCTGATCAAATGAGTCACCGATCATGACACACCGATGCTGATCAAATGAGTCACCGATCATGACACACCGATGCTGATAAAATGAGTCACCGATCATGACACACCGATGCAGATCAAATGAGTCACCGATCATGAAACACCGATGCAGATCAAATGATTCACCGATCATGACACAACGATGCTGATCAAATGAGTCACTGATCATGACACACCTATGCTAATCATCTGGGTCACCGATCAGGACACACCAATGTCTAGCCACTGATACTGATGATGATGACCTACCGATCACATGACTCACCAATAGTCATAAAAATCTATTTGAATTTAATTATATTTATTTAATCTGACCAACGGCCATATTAGGAATATTTTAATGCTCTGACATTTATTTAATGAAGGTTGTTGGATGTCAGGGAACCATACCTCGTACCTGCAAAAAAAGAAATCATTTTTTGCTGGAGCATGTGCTATAAATACAAGAAGTCCCTGTTGGTGCAGAAAAGAGGATGAAGAAGAAGACGAGACATATATGAGTGCAAAGAATGGTGGATGAGATAGTTTCAGAAGATACAGAACCTCATACACACTCAATCAAACTCAAGAAGAATTCTATCAATTCACGAGGACATTAAAGAACTTCATCGACTACATCTCTTCACTATCTCTGAACCAGGATTCCAAGCAGACGACACTCTATTTTTCATACAAAAACTAGAAGAGGACTCAGAACCATTTCTATTAAAACTTAAGGAGTCCAAAGCTTCACTGCAATCACTAGAGCCATTTCTAAGATCTACATCTCTGCTCTGTGATTCATTATTTTACATTTTGAGCAGTGTGTGTTATCTGCTGTATTTAACACACACACTGTCTCTTGTACTTTAACTGGAGGATCTTTAAATCCCCACTCAATCTCTTATGTATTTCATTTCCCACTGGGATAGTGGTAGAGGTCGTGTGTGACTTGGACAGCTATTTGTTGTTGTTTTGTTTCCCACGAATAACAGTGGTAGAGGTCTTGTACCTGGACAGTTGTAACCTGTTGTGAACCCCGATCCAGGGTGTGGATCATATTTATATAAATTGTTGAGAGGAATAAGTCTCGGCTTGAGACTGAACCTCTTGGTTATATCTGTTGTTCTATTTCTTTCAAAGTTATTCTTTTTTATTCTACTGTTAATTACATTAAAACCAAAACTGTTTTAAAGTCACATTGATAATTAAACTCGCAAGTGTTTATATTAGTTGTAAATCAGTAAGTTAGTTTCAAAATTTAATCAAATCTTTTGTTTTGATTAACTAGGAAATAATCAATCCTTTGAGAACCTAACAAAACCTTTATTCTGATATAAATTCACTCCAGTTTAATTCTGTGTTTTATTTGGTGGTTTTTAAGACAATGTTTTTAAACAGAAATTTTAATTGGAACTCAATTCACCCCCCTCTTGAGTATCCACTCCGACCAACACTTGGTATCAGAGGTTTCAAAATATTTTCTAAAGTACTCTGTTTTTCAACTGTGATTTTAGTTGTATTTTAAAGTTCTTAAAATTTCTGTTATTTCTATATTTTTATCTATTTAAAATCATTACTTTATGTTAGTTATCATGGATAATATACTTGAAGATGTTGCTACCAATAGACCACCATTTTTCAATGGCACTAACTTTGCTCAGTGGAAAATCAAGATGAATATTCATTTAGAGAGCATGGGTTTTTATATTTGGACTTCTATAGAATCTGAATATAAAATTCATACTACTGTTAGAACTACTTGGAATGAATATACTAAGGTTTCCTACAATAATAATTGCAATGTTATGATTGCCTTGAAATGTGCTATAGGAGATGATGAATTTAATAGAATATCTTCCTGTAAAACTGCTTATGAAATTTGGGATACCTTAGCCATTTCTCATGAAGGAACAACTAATGTTAAGGAAATGAGATTGAACACTTATACTATTAAGTACGATAATTTTAAGATGAAGCCTGATGAACCGATTTCTGATATGTATCTCAGGTTTAATGAAATTTTCAACATAATGGCTTCTCTGGGAAAGGATGTTCCATCAAAGGAAAAAATTATGAGAATTCTAAGATGTCTACCTGAAAGATGGAGAGGAACTTTTGTCTCCATTAGAGAATCATGTTATATTGGTGAACTGCCAGTCAAGGAACTAATTGGAAAGTTGATGATATATGAAAAAGAACTCATGGTTAACAAAGAAGAAGAAGATGAACCTAGAAGAAAGTCTGTTGCTTTTAAATCTTCAACTTCAAAGAACAAGGATAAGGAGAAACTCCAAGCTATAAATGAAAGTTCAACCTGCGAAGATAGTGAAAGTGCTTTTGATAGTGATGCTGAGATGGCTCACATTGCCAGAAAGTTTAAGAAGTTTTATAGGAAAAAGAAGATTTTTAGAAAATCAAATTATAAAGGTAAGTATGACAACAAGGGACATTGGAAAAAGGACTGGAAGAAATCTGAAAAATCAGATGAAGTTGTCTGCTATGAGTGCAAAAGAAAGGGACACATAAAAGAAGACTGTACAAAGTTGAAGTACAAGAAGAGGTATGAATACAAGGAAAATAAGTTTAAGAAATCCATGAAGGCTACTTGGGGTGCTTCTGAAGATAGCTCTACTGAATCTAAAGTTTCTGAAACTGATCACAGAAATAAGGAAAACATGTGTTTTATGACAGAAAACTATGAGGAAACCTACATAAAGAGCTCCTGTAGAAAGACTTGGTACTTAGACAGTGGGTGTTCATGACATATGTCAGGATAATTCTCATTCTTTAAAAGCTTAGTCAGAGTTGATGGAGGATTTTTCACTTTTGGTGATAACTCAAAAGGAAAAAGCATCGGCTTATGCCTAATTGGTAACACTGTCTCAGTATTGATTTCCCAAGTTTTATTTGTTGATGGACTGAAATATAATTTGTTAATTATTTCTCAGTTATGTGATGATGATTTTTATGTTAAATTTGAAAATGATTCTTTCAATGTTTTTAATTTTAAAAAATGTTTTAGTATTTTCTGCCTTAATAAATGAAAATGTTTATGCTGTTGATCTGAATTATTTAGCAACGCAAAATATTACTTGTTTAAATCCTTTTTATAAAGAGTCTTGGCTATGGAACAGAATATTAGGACACTACAATGTACACTCACTTAGAAAACTTGCTAGGAAGAACTTAGTTAGAGACCTACCCAAACTTGAATTTCCAGGAGACAAAGTTTTTAATCCCTGTCAAAAGGGAAAGCAACATAATGTTTATTTTAAATCAAAGAAAGAAGTTTCAACTTCTCAACCTCTCTAGTTGGTTCACATGGATTTATTTGGACCTTCTAGAGTTTCTAGTTTAAATGGAAAGCACTATGTCTATGTTCTTGTAGATGACTTTTCTAGATATACTTGGGTATATTTTCTAGCTCAAAAATGTGAATATTGTTCTTTCTTTGTAAAATATTCCAAGTCTGTAGAGAACCTTAGTGGACTTAAAATTAAAACCCTGAGAAGTGATCATGGTCGTGAGTTTGAAAATCATGAGTTTGAATCTTACTGCTCACACAGTGGCTATAGTCACAATTTCTCTTCCCCTAGGACACCCCGACAGAATGTTTTAGTAGAAAGGAGGAATAAAACCCTGCAATAAATTTAAAGGAATATGCTTAATGAGTATGACCTACCTATTTATTTTTGGGCTGAAGCTGTCAATACAGCTTGCTATATTATCAATAGAGTCTTGATCAGAACTGTTCTTAAGAGGACCCCTTATGAGTTGTGGAACCATAGGAATCCTAAGGTTAACTACTTCAGAGTTTTGAGCCTCAATGTCTATATTCTTAATACTAAAGACAATATCGAAAAATTTGAATCCAAGAGTGAAGAAGGAAATTTTCTAGGTTAATCTATTTGTAGTAAAGCCTATAGAGTTTTCAATAAGAGAACCAAATGTGTGGAAAAATTTGTTCACATCAAATTTGATGAAACTGATCCACATGAACCTAAGACCTCTATTGAAAATCTTGAAGATTATCTATCTGTTTTGAACCCTAATGATAAAGACAGTGGACCTATAGTTAAAACATCCAGTTTTGGAAATTTTCCAGAACCTGCTTCTGTTGAACCTCAACCTGTAGATGAATCTGAAATATCTAGCCCTACCTTTTCTAGATCAACTATAATTCTAAAGAACCATCCTTTAGATGTTTCTGTAGGTAATTAAATAGAGTAACATAGACTAGAGCTTCTCTATGAAATCAGGTTGAACATCATGCTTTTCTTTCACCGTTAGAACCTAAAAATATCAATGATGCTGTCAATGATGAATTTTGGGTAATGGCTATGCAAGAAGAACTAAATCAATTTGAACGAAACAATGTTTGAAAATTTGTAGAATGAACTAAGGACACTATAACTGTAGGCACAAAATTGGTGTTTCTAAATAATGTTTATGAATCTGGAAACATCATTAGAAACAAAGCTAGGCTAGTTGCACAAGGTTACAATCAAGAATAAGGAATTGACTATGAGGAAACCTTTGCAACTGTAGCTAGATTAGAGGCTATTAAGATCTTACTTGCCTATGCATCACATCTGAATTTCAAGTTATATCATATGGATGTGATAAGTGATTTTTAAAATGGTTTTATTGTTGAAGATGTTTTTGTAGAACATCAACCTGGTTTCTCAAATCCTTATTTTCAAAGTCATGTTTTTAAACATTCTAAATCTTTATATGGTTTAAAACAAGCTCCAAGAGCTTGGTATGAAAGAATTTCAAACCTTATTATTTAAAAAGGATTTACAAAAGGAATAGTTGATCCCACTCATTTTATAAATAGGATTTCAAAAGATGTGTTAATAGTAAAAATCTATGTTGTTGATATTATTTTTGGATCTTATAAAAATTCATTATGTACTGATTTTTCAAAGGTTATGCAAAATGAGTTTGAAATTAGCTTAATGGGAGAGCTTAAGTATTTTCTTGGATTTCAAATCATTCAAACTAATGATGGTATTATTCTAAATCAAAGAAAATATACTAATAATTTATTAAAACGTTTTTGTTTGGATAGTATTAAGGAATGTGATATACCTATGAGTACTACCTGTAAATTGGATGTTGATGAAACTAGAAAACCAGTTGATCAAACCAATTACAGAGGTATGATTGGGCATTTACTTTATCTTACTACTAGCTGACTAGATATTATTTTTAGTGTGTGTATGTGTGCTAGATTTCATGATAATTCTAAAGAGTCACACTTACTGGCTGTTAAAAAGATTTTTAAATATCTTAAGTATACTGTGAATTTAAGTTTGTTTTATCCAAAAGGACAATCATTTGACCTAACTAGTTATTCAGATGATGACATTGATAGATGTAAGTTAGATAGGAAGAGCACATCTGGAACATGTCATTTACTTGGAAGGTCCCTAGTATCATGGTGTAGTAAGAAATAGAACTCAGTTGCATTGTCTACTACTGAATTAGAATATATTGCTGCTGGTAGTTTTTGTGCACAGATTCTGTGGACGAAACACACTTTATTGGACTATGGATTTGATTTTAAACATGTTTCAATTAACTGTGACAACACTAGTGTGATCAACATATCTATGAACCCTGTGTCTCAATCTAGGACTAAGCACATTGATGTGAGACATCACTTTATAGGAGATCATTATTAGAAAGGTAATATTTCCCTAGAATTTATTAGTTCTGAACATCAATTAGCTGATATTTTTACGAAGCCTTTATGCTCTGAAAGAATGAATTTTATTAAACAGGAGTTGTGTATGATTGATCTGTGAAACTGATCTGTGAAACTGATCTATGAAACTGATATGTGAAACTGATCTGTGAAACCGATCTGTGAAACCGATCTGTGAAAACGATCTGTGAAACTGATCTGTGAAACTGATCTGTGAAACTGATCTGTGAAACAGATCTGCGAAACAGATATGTGAAGCCGATCTGTGAAACCGATCTATCTTTCAATTACTTTTTATTATGATCTAATTAATTAATTACTTTTATCTTTATTATGGAAACCCTAAATGATGAAATAAATGATATGCGGCTATTTCTATTCCCCAAACCGTCGACCTTTCATTTCTTTCCCGCCAAGCCTTATTTCCTCTCTTCTCCTCTACTTCGAACCTTTGAACTCCTACATTCCCCAGAACCTTTAAATGGATAAGCAAAAGAGACCAATAAAAGGATCAGAAATTCATGTACCTTCAAAGCATTCTTGAGGCGAGTCGAGTAGTACTACTCAAAGATCAGTAAATCCGAACTTGGAAACTCGGATTGTTGCTATAGAAAAGGAAGTCAGTTCCACATGGCTTTTGACTAGTAAGTCATTGTTGTTACAAGTTTTAGAATTACAAGGATGGAATTCCTGGTTCTCAGATAACACTCGTGTATACTAACCTAATCTAGTGCATGAGTTTTATATAAATATGCAAGTTACTTTAGATGGTGTAGAGGCTGCCAGAATGTCTTCTGTAGTGAAAGGAAAGAAAATATCTTTTTCATCCAAACAATGGTCTGAATGTTTAAATGTACCCTATGAGGGTCAGAATGAGGATTATGCTGGAAACATTCCTCCAACAACTAAATACTTATCTTATGAGTTATCTTTAGATATTTTGACTGGAAACAGAGAGTCAAGGAGAATCACAACCTCAGAGTTGGATGGTGAATGTAGACTTCTCTTTATGTTTATTCAGCACCAAATTTTCCCCAGGAACGGAGATTTTGTTGTTGTAAGATACCAGGATGCTTTTCTATTGTTTTTACTAAAGACCCATGAGAAGATCAATTTGCGTAGATATCTAATGGTGCACATAGCTGGAATGGTGAAACCTTCTAAGAAAGCCACTGCCCTGTTCTATTCCAAAGTGATCTCTGCTATGTTAAAGAATCTGGAATGTGTTGATGAAGCCAATGAGATAGCTAAATCTGATAGTGCTTTTTGTGTTAACAATTAAATTTGTAAAAGGATGAAAATAAATTGGAACCCATGGAATAAATGATGGGTTGCTGATGAGGACAAGTTGTATGAATCCTACAATCCCACTGATCCTGTAAAGAGGCTGAAGGGTTTGAGAGACCCCGGTTTGAAATCATATAAGGATCCAATTTATTCTGATGATGAGGAAGAAGTAGTTGTTGAAAGGAATAAGGAAACTGAAGAGTCTGGTAAACAAGGGATGGAAGAAGCCGAAACAGAAGAAGGAAGTATGTTACCTCCTGATGATAGGAGTGATCCTGATACTATGAGCCCTATGAGAAGAATAGAATTTGGACCTGCCAGTCCACCTTTACCCTTACCTGAATCAGAACCAGTTCGTGGTGATGAAGAAGCTAGTGACACTGAAGTATCTTATAATGAAGTGTCTGTGAATAATGGAAATTCGAATGGAGATGATGATGTTGATGATGATAATGATGATGATGGTGACAACCGACCTGTGGATGGTCTTGTTGTACCTCCAACAGAAACACATCAAACTGTACCAGAAACAAATGCCAATGCCAAGAGATATTCTCTATAAATAAGTGGAAAATAATGTTATGATAAACCAAAATATACTCTGTGTGCTGCTGTCTGGGATGATTACCCTGGTTTTGATGTTTTGGGTTTAGAGTATTCCGAAGAATAAGAGGAAGAATCGGAATCAACTGCGGTTATGCAGGAAATCCAACCAGTTGAGACAAGGTCTGCTCATGTTGTTGATGCTGCAGATGTTCATCTACCTAGTTCTACTATCTCTTAGTATGATTTTGATAAGTTCAAAATTGAGTTTCTTGCTGCTGTGAGAGACACAGTCAGAGAAGAAATTTCAAAATCTATTAGACCAGACCTGTCCAATACTGGTGAGTTTATTGGTAGGCACATAGCCTCTCTAAATCAGATACTGAAGGATCTACAATCTGACTTAGTTTATTTATCAAAAGAATTTAGATCAACCATCTCTGGTATGATGGATGTGTTGAGGAATCTGATTGAACATCTTAAGAATTCTGATCTGAGAAAGTTGAATGCTGATATAACTCAGATAGTTTCTCAAGCCAGTACAGCCAAAGTAATAAAGATCACTACTCGTGAGCTAGAGGCTCTAAGGAAGATGGTGCATGATGAATTGGCCACCATTGGACAAGTTATTGATTTAGACTCGTTGAGGAAGATGAAGGAGCACAGTGATCACATTCATATGATGGTGACACTATATTCAGCAGATGCCACTAAAGCTTAGAGAGAGATCAAGGAAAAGGTTTACTACTACTTATCAAATATTTATACAAAGCATGAGATGACTGTGAATTTCAAAGTTTTGAATGATAATCTGAAACTACCTCCAGTCACTCAAGCTTTCAAGACTCAAGTTTGTCAGTTGCAAGATTTTACTCATACATTGGAACAGTTCATGGAGAATAAGGATGATTTTGAGAAGGCTATGCAGTTTGGTGCAGAAGTTATTCAGAATTTCATAAATCTTTTGAAGCCTTATCTAATTGCACAAGACACCTCCATTGTGCTTCCTACTACTGACCCTCTTAGTGCCTCTGATGTTGCTAAAAATCAGATCTCTGTTGCTAAAGCTCTATCTCAACTACGACCAGTTCCTTGGAAAAATTCTCAACCAGCTACCACTGCTCAACAAAAAATCTCTGAGGCATCCTCTCCTCCACCTTCTGGAGTCATATTACCACCTTTTCAAATTTACCCAGGTCAACCTGCCTCCAAGAAATCCAACTTAACATCCATTGATCCTTCTGACAAAGGAAAAGCCCTGTTACATCCCAAGAAATAGTTGTGTCTTGTTGTTGATAGGGTTACCAGTTTTATGTTTGTACTTTGATGTACTTTGCAGAAAAAATTTTCTCTCTCTATTCTCTATGATGCCTTCTTTTAATCTCTTCTTTATATGTTTTCCCTCCTTTTTGATTATCCCAAAGGGGGAGATTTATATCTATGGGGGAGAAATATGGGGGAGAAACATACTATGGCAGGGGAAGTAATGTTTACATAAATATACAAAGGCATAAATTCAGGGGGATATTTATATCTCATTGTGTTTTTATTCTTATTATGCCTTGTCACTATTATTGATGATATATTATTTTTATTTATGACTAATATGTGTGATTATCAAAAAGGGGGAGATTGTTGATCCCTCGGTAAGATTGTTGAATTCTTCCTATGATTGTTGTTTTAATAATCACAAATCATCGTTACTTAATCCGGATGGATTTCTCATATACATAATTACAATATATTAGTGAATCTGTTTTTATTGTTTGGATCATGCTTTTATCTGTGCTTTCTATTGATTTACAAGTATTCTGGAAGTCTTCTGGATCAAACAGACACTTTGTGTTCTGTCAAGACAACGGTCGCACTGATCCATATCAAAGGACAACGGTTGCACCGATACATATCAAAGGACAATGGTCGCACCAATCCATATCAAAAGGACAATGGTCGAACCGATACATATCAAAGTACAATGGTCGCACCAATACATATCAAAGGACAATGGTCGCACCAATCCATATCAAAAGGACAACGGTCGCACCGATCCATATCAAAGGACAACGGTCTCACCGATCCATATAAAAAGACAACTGTCTCACCGATGCTAATCAAATGAGTCACCGATCATGACACACCGATGCTGATCAAATGAATCATCGATCATGACACACCGAGGCTGATCAAATGTGTCACCGATAATGACACACCGATGCTGATCAAATGAGTCACCGATCATGACACACCGATGCTGATCAAATGATTCACCGATCATGACACACTGATGCTGATCAAATGATTCACCGATCATTACACACCGATGATGATCAAATGAGTCACTAATCATGAAACACCGATGCTAATCATTTGACTCACCGATTAGGACACAGCGATGTCTAGCCACCGATGCTGATGTTGATGACCTACCGATCACTTGACTCACCAATAGTCATAAACAGCTGTTTGAATTTCATTATCTTTATTTAATCTAACCAACGGTCATATTAGGAATATTTTAATGCTCTGTCATTTATTTAATGAAGGTTGTTGGATGTCAGGGAACCGTAACTCGTACCTGCAAAAAAGAAATCATTTCTTTTGCTGGAGCTTGTGCTATAAATACAAGAAGTCCCTGTTGGTGCAAAAAAGAGGACGAAGACGACGACGAGACATATATGAGTGCAAAGAGTGGTGGATTAGATAGTTGCAGAAGACAAAAAACCTCATACACCCTCAAGCATACTCAAGAATAGTTCTGTACATTCACGAGGACATTAAAGAACTTCATCGACTACATTTCTTCAATATCTCTAAACCTGGATGCCAAGCAGACGACACTCAGTTTTTCAGACAAAAACCAGAAGAGGACTCAAAACCATTTCTGATAAAACATAAGGAGTCCAAAGCTTCACTATAATCAATAGAGACATTTCTAAACTCTACATCTCTGCTCTGTGATTCATTATTTTACATTTCAAGCAGTGTGTGTTATCTGCTGTATTTAACACACAAATTGTCTCCTGTACTTTAACTTGAGGATCTGTAAATCCTCACTCAATATCTTACATCATTCATTTCCCACTCGGATAGTGGTACAGGTCGTGTGTGACCTGGACAGCTGGTTGCTGTTGTTTTTTTTCCCACGAATAACACTGGTAGAGGTCTTGGACCTGGACAGTTGTAAACTGTTGTGAACCCCGATCCAGGGTGTGGATCAAATTTATATAAATTGTTGAGAGAACTAAGTCTCGACTTGAGACTGAACCGCTTGTTTATATCTGCTGTGATATTTCTTTCAAAGTTATTCTTTTTTATTCTGCTGCTAATTACATTAAAACCAAAACTGTTTTAAAGTCACTTTGATAATTAAACTCGCAAGTGTTTATATTAGTTGTAAATCAGTAAGTTACTTTAAAAAGTTAATCAACTCTTCTGATTTAATTAACTGGGAAATAATCAATCCTTTGAGAACCTAGCAGAACCTTTATTGTGATATAAATTCACTACAGATTAATTCTGTGTTTTATTTGGGGGTTTTTAAGACAATGTTTTTAAACAGAAATTTTAATTGGAACTCAATTCACCCCCTCTTGAGTATCCACTCCAACCAACAATTATAATTCCAGAATGATATCCATAATTTAAATATAATATATGACAAATATAACCATTATATATATGTACATATAATAGTACATAACATTTGGAGATAATAAATGAAATGTACCGTTCATGGAGACGGTATGCCATACGTACGCATGAACGCTACATTCATTTCTTTGGTACATTAATGGAATTAAAAATAGATAATATATATATATATATATATTATAATTCCATTATAATATATATGTTATATAGATCACATATTTTCATCAATTTCATTCTTTATACATTCCATGTATTGCATGAATGAGTCACATCACTTGAGGGGGCGGTAGTCCACACTTCCTCAAATTAAATTATCGCATTTGCACAGCATGAAAAGCATAAAGGTATGTATTAAATATAAAATACAGAAGCATAGAGAAGAAATAAATATAATATATATCATAAATAAATATATTTCAATCATAATGGCCACCATTAGAGGTGGTATGAGAAGATAAAACAATCATCATTTCATGAGGCAGTAATTCGCCATCCACGGAAACCGAATGTTCTATAACAATTATACGGAGGTGTGTGTTAGTGTAGCTCGAATCCTCCTAATAAAAACATGCTAATATATTGGAGATAGTGGTGTTGTTAAAAAAAAATAATGAAAAGATTTTAGGGGGTTGGAGAAGAAAAATAAAACAAAAGAACACAAGGGAAGTCATTACCTTTAAATCAGGTAACTCTTTTTGATTTGAGCTCAAAGGCTTCCATGGAAAGTATTATGCCCAAAGTGAGGATTCTAGGAGTAATAGAGGGATGTGGAGAGACAAAATGAGCAGAGAGTGGCCTAGAAAATGGCTTGAGAGGTGGGGGTAAGGAGGTAGAGGTGGGGGCCTTCTATAAGAGAAGAGGAGGGGCACTCTAGGAATGTTATAAAATATTACTTTATTATAAAATTCATTTCGGATTTTAAAGGTCCCAAGAAGATATATTTCTCGGATAAGGTGATTGGATTTCAAAATCCACCCATAAAATATTTTTTTGACAAGTGTAGGTCTTAGATTTTAGATTATCGTTTCATTTTATTTAAATTGTTAAATAATTAGGTAATCGATGCATCATCATGGTGTCATAAATAATTTTATTTTTTTAGGGTCTAAAAATTATAAAAAAACAATCATGATGTAGGAAATATTATGATCTTTATAATGAATATTTATAGTCAAATATATTACTTGTAAAAACCCATGTAAAAAATGTTTTAGTAAAACAACACATGTTTGTGACATTTTAATTTTATATTTAAATAAAACGGTATTAATGACATTTTCCTACCAAACTGGCTCCATGGGGTCCCCAAGTTGACCCATGGATTTTTTATGTCAGCCATGACACATAAAATAAGGTTTGGACATGTTTCTAGGTCATTTCTTATTATTAAAACATTATTTTTACCTTAAATTACACTAATTACCTTTAAGCGCGATTAATAAAACATTAAAGTTACTATTCACCAAAAAATTATTTTAATCACATTGAACCAAATTTTACTACCAAATGAAAACCATGTATGTAGTATTTTTGAAAATAAAATCACAGAAATGGTTATGTTTCATTTATAGGAAAAATCAGTTTCTTTAACTACCACTTAGTGGTTTCACTATTCATAAAAAATTGAAGTTTTTCAGAAAAATACCAAAAATTCACCCTAAGCTATTTTTGATATTCCGAATTCAAAAATGATGTCTATTTTAAAAAATTAAAAACAAAGAAGTTTCATTAATTAATTTAATATTTAATTCCCACTGTCAAATCAAATAGCGTGTTTTTAAGAAACAATATCTATTAAAAGATTGGCACTAGTTTATGTCCAATTTCAAAGTGAAATTAATTCCAATGACCATCATTGGATTAAATGGTAAAAATATAGTCTACTTTCACATTAAAACAAATTGAAAAGAAAATATAATCATATAAAAAATTAGATTAAAAGGAGGTTTTGAATTAAAATACAGCATTTTACACTATTCATTAAAAAATGAACTTTATTGCAAAAATACCAAAAATTTATACAAAGTAAATTTTTATATCCCGATTCTAAAAAGAATTTTATTTTTTAAAATAAAAAATATAAAATTGTCATAAAAATGGATTTAAAAGGTGTTCACCATCAAAAGGTGGTTAATCGTCCTTTTAATGAATATTTGAATATTTAACCTTAAAATTGGATTCATTCACATTTTAACATTTATTTTAAAAAGTAAAATATTTGAAATACATATATAATCATTTTTTAGTTAGTTCTTTTCATTCTCGCCATTACAATTTCAAGGTGTTAACTTCAATTTAAAATAATATTATATTATTATTACAGTGCAACATAAGATTCCCAAGAAACTCGTTGTTGCGTATTTGGTACGCCATCGAGCATAGAGCCCCCTTTAAAGTAATATTAATATTTTATTCAAAAATATGGATAAATGTGAAAATGTCAGATTCTTTATTTACCTGGGGTGTTACATGGTTACATATTATTAATTTCAAAAAATTCATGTGTTTCCTCTCTTACACTTTTAAAAAGAAACCTGATCTCCTCTCCAATTCACACTTCCATATCCACGTGGTTCATAAAATACCAAAAAAATACAATATTTAATTCTATATAAACATAATAGAGTAATTTTTATGATCATAATGCCCATATATAAAGGCTTTATCAATTAACATAAATGTGTTATCAGGATAAGATGTAAAATTTTTTACATGTTTATTTTCTTTATTTATTTTTCCAACCCCATAAAATAATTTACAATTTTAATTATTTATTAAAACAAATATATCATATATAATAATATTATATTATGTTTATTTGGTAACCTAAATCTATATCCATTTCTATTAAATGGAAAACGAAACCATCGATTGTGTGTACGGATGACTTCGAGATCATGAATTAATGTAATTTGTTATCTTTCACCACCATTAATTGGTGCATATAATGATTTATATGATATAGTTATTTGATAATTATGAACTATTTATTCCTAGGTAGTTATTATATTATATAAAACTTCTTACATTCAATTTTGTGGGGGATACAATAATTCCACTCATGTTTTGAAAATACTACCACCTCACGAAGATATGAGACTTGTTTTTCACTAATGAATTAAATAGAAGATATTCTGGATAAATTGAATTAATATTATATATATATATGAAATCATTATAGGTACTAAAATGTGTTATATTACTTAACTTCATTTAATTATCTCCATTATTAAAAACGGAGATAATGTCCATGTGTACATACATCATTCGGTCTCTAAGAATGATATAATACATTTTATGTTTTTAACATTTATAGGTTACTATAAATACATATATAATTTATATATATAATTTAAATAATTATTATCATTCTATATATCATATAACAATGATTAATTTAAATGGAAAGATATTTTCATACCAGAACATTAATGAAAAATGAAGTAATAAGCATATTAAATCGTGTTATTTTTGAAGAATTCTAAATAAAAGTGTTAGAAAAGTATATAATAAAATCATATATGGTATTATATATATATATATATATGAAAATTTTATTATAATATACTTATTATGAATCATTTTTTCTTATACAGTATGTAAGAACATCTATGAATAAAATCAAACATGAGGTAATGGTTTCTCGTCACACTTTTACTTTCACTAGTTATTTGTCATAATATAATATTTTTCCATTTTGGAGAACATTTTATCCCTTATGGTATGATATATCATTAATATATTTTTATTAATATTATATAAAGTTTTGTTTTAATTTAGTTCTTTTATGGGACTTATGATTTTGTAGATACCAATATAGTTCTATTTTATTTCAAAATGTCATAATTATTCGGTATTGTTTTTTCCTTAAGTCATCCTCAATGCATTTATGAGTATTAGTATAAAAATTGATGAAAAAATATAATGGGTTGTTACCAATTGTTTTAAACTATCTTCTAAATTGTTTGGATAATATTATTTTGTTTTCTATCATTATGCATTCCTACATTAAGGGATTTTTTATTTCTTTCCACATGAATATTCAACTAGTTAAAATATATATGGATATGTATCAAGGACATGTGATTATTTGTATACATTAATATGATCAATATTTTTTCCATATTATGCCCAAGATATTGTTTATGTGGCCTATGTCTGAGCTATTTAACTTTCCATATTTACTATAATTATTTATTTACAGTGTCTTGGACTATAGGAATAACATTACTTAGAATTTGAGGTTACCCCATTATTAAGTTTTATTTTCCACAGGATTCCATTTTTTAATTTTGTTTGATATGTAGTGACACACTAATGGAAATTCTTGTGTTCTCAATGAAAACACATGTTTAATTTTTTTTAAATGTAATGTTAATTTCATGTATTTATATAGTAACTAAGACTACTACGCTACTATGTACCCCATGATTAGATTTCTTATACCTACATATAATTTTATAAAGTTACCATTTACTCTATTATTCTAGGGTTTAAATTTTATATTCACCTTAAATAAGAAAACTGGGTGTTTAAAGTAGAATATGTTTTCCATTAATAAATAAGATTCCAGAAATCCCTTACCTTATGTGTCAACAACATTTTTACAAATTAAAAATACATGTATAAAAAAATAGTATCTTTACCCACCTACTCCAAAACCATACATATATATATCATACCATATACAATTTAATTATTACGATTAGTTACCTGTTTATGAAAAATACGTTCTCAGAATCTCATTTCATGTAATAAATGTGTTGTTTTTCCTGTATGTTTATATTTGGTATTTTAATTCTATTTACTCTCATAATTTCTAAATAATATCAATAATTTAAACCATGATATAAATATAATATATATTCATTAAATAATTATTTAGAGTAATCCATTAAATTTATAGATAGAAAATGATTTACCCCATTCTTGGAGATGGTATTCTATATGTACAAAATAACACTGTGCAAATATTCTCGATAGATGGAATATAATGAAGGTTAATAATATATCATAATTATAGATTAATTATTTTGGATTATATATCAGTTAAATTAATAAAATTTATTATTTTTATATCTTAGGGAATATGTATTTTTAAATATAATCACATCACTTCGTGAGGGGGAAATCTATTGTACACACTAGTGAGATTATCAAATTCTCATATAATGGAATTTAAAAATGTATTGTCACGACCCCCTCCCACCAAAGATGCCCCTCCTGAGCTGGCAATGGTGAAAGGGAGATAATGACCCCTGAGTCCCGCCTCCAGTAGGCCCCGGGTTGGCGACTAGCACCAAGGGTATGTGTTTTCACAAATATGGGAGGCATTACCCTTTTTATTATTTTGGATCGGGAAATAGGACAAGTCAACCACCAAAAAGGGAAAAGAACAAGTGTATATAAATAAACCCAAACCAAGCCCATATGCATGTTTAAACAATTTTTATAACAAGGTATAAGTACAAGGAAGCTCAAAAGTACAATGCCAAAGAAAAAAAGAGAACAACAACTGCAACAACTCCAACTGCCCGACTAGTAGGGTCCCGCACGGCCCTGGTAGTCCTCCTGGAAACCTGAAATTAAATGTAGGGTGAGCATACAAGTATACTCAGTAGGGAAACCTAAAGCTCTCGTGCACAAGTGGGGAGACACCCTAAGGTCCCGTGAGAAAACAGAAGAACCAGAAACTAACATGGAAAAACTATCCACCCAGCCTCACTGGTCACACTCACCAAGTAACACAAACAAGTTTAGTATATATATAGAACAAAGGTATTGGGTAACCTGCACCATTTCCCACTTAATTAGATGCTGCTCTTCCTAACGGAAAACGTCCTGATTCTACCACACTCTTTCCGCCCGCACACACCTGGGCCAAACCACGCATCCCGCCCGCACACACCTGGGTCTCACAACCACGCATCTTGCCCGCACACACCTGGGCCACAACCACTAACCCGCCCACAGACACCTGGGCCTCATCCCGAAGGTTCTTGGGAACGGTAATCCTGCCCGAAGAGTCTTGGGCTAAAGGTCGCCTCAAGCCATTACAGCCTCCGAGACCTACCCGAAGAGTCTTGGGTGTAAGGTCACCTCAAGCCATCATAGCCTATGGAAGAAGGAGCAGGAAGGAGCTAGTATCTAAGGGGGAACACCCTCTCCCATAAAATGGGAGTGTTCGGCACTAGGTGCTTAACATGGGTGTGGTGCGACAAAACACAAAGATACAATTATATATATACATATACCAAACACACAGCCCAACCTATGGCTTCTTAAAAAGAGGAACTGAGCATGTGCCTCGGCACTGCTACCACGAAGCATGCATCAACAACCAAACAATCATCCCCCAACCTCATTTAGGTTTTCATGTTTCATGCAATGGTTTAACAAATTATTACTACTGGGAATCTATCATCCAGACAGAACCTTTCACAAACATATACCTGCCATCCACAACCAAGGTTAGGTAAAACGCAAGCAACCACATGCCATTTCATTTACAAAAGATTATCACAACCATTCCATCATTCATTTATTTCAAAGTTCCACACATAAAACCCTTTCCACACACAAAACATTTCCGCATTTGAAAACACCTTTTACTTACAAAACACTTTTCATAATCAAAACACTTTTCATAAATAAAGGCATTTTCCACAACCAACCACTTCTCATTTCAACCCCATCGTTTACAAAAACATTTCCCACAAAACAACCAAACCACCAACATGTTCATTATTCCAATTTTGTTCAACCGGGGTGATCACACAAGGTTTTCATTCACATTTAATCAGCCAGTCTTTACATGCTTATCCATTTTCCATGATTTAACAAGACCAACCACAAACAATTCAGATATAAATTGTACACGCAAAGGCCACCAATGACCTTGATTTTCAGTAGGCAAAGGCCTTTCAATCCAAAATCACAATCAGAAGATAAAGAAACTGGAAGGCAATAGAAACAGCACAAAACCCCAAACCCTTCATTATCCGGTTATTATCTTTATTTAAAGTTCAACTGCATCACATGGAACAAAAGAAAAATATCACACCCCGCATGTTGCACCCAATAGAGAGACGAAGGTAAACCCCTACCTCAAAAGGTCCCGATCACGTCGCATCCGACGACGTCCTTCAGTGTCCTCCGCCTTCGCCAAACCCGACAAACGCCTCCTAGGATGGAAGCTGGAGAAGGAAGGCCGGAAGGAAAGGTGACAAGTCCATGCTTAGAAGCTTCGTCTCTTCGCTACGATCATGTGGCCGCTGACGGATCGTAATTCAGAGCTCAGACAAAGAAGATAGAGGAGGAATACTTCTCGATCGCCCAAGAGCGTCGTCGTGCGACAAAGAAGCGATCGATATGGAAGATAAAACATGACCTCGTTCTTATATAGGCAACGAATAGGTAAATCCGTATTCAGCGTGCATTAATGAATACACGATGTGACCGTACATACGTTACATGTTTTGATTGGTTAACACACAACACGTCACACGGTTTCCACGCGTTTTAATAAACAAAACGTTAATTTTATTAATATGTGGTGTTTCGTTGACCCGAGGTATGAGTCATAAAAGTAGCTCATTAATGGTCTTAAAATGACCATCATAATTTCAGAGTTACGCTGTCACTGACGGATCGTCAATCTGATACCGTATGAGGGAGATACGTTGGATACAAGATCCCGTAATAATAACAATATTAAATCTATTAATTCATGAGCGTTTCGGGTACCCAATCCGAAAACCCGAAAAAGACATCCAATATTGGACTCATAATTTTCGTCAAGTAGTCAGGGTCGCACTGCCACTAACGGTTCGTGAAACCGAGGTCGCACGAAGAAGTTATGGTTGGAAAAGTGTTTTACCTACAAAAACATTAAAATGATTATTATATTATTATTTTTAATTGATTTATTTCAAATACCAAAATCCACCCAACCCTCTCTCTTAAATTTGGTGCACCTTTCTCCTTTTCTCCTTCATTGATTTCTTTTTCTTTTCTTTTATTACTTCTCTTTTAATTCTCACACTCTCTCTCCAATTTATTTCAAATCTTTAACTCACTCCACTAGTGGCGCCTCCCACTTTCTTTTCTCCATGTTCAACACGTCCCATGATTGACTCCTCTTTAAATTATTTATTTTATTGGTTTAAATATTAAATCATTATTTCATTTAAACTTTTTTCTCTCTCCAATCTAATTCTCTCTCCAATCTTTATTTTATTGGTGCGCCTCTCCTTTTATTTCATATAATTATTAATATATTGTAAATATTCTCTCTCCAATCTCATTCCTCCCCAAAAAAGTGGTGCCTCCCTTGATTTTACACCATTAGTTCCATTCTTTTTATCATAATTATTTTCAATAATTATGATTAAATCTCCCTAAAAAACATGCAATATCACCCCCCATCAAAACCCACATGACACACACCTATTTTAAATCTTTATCATTATTATTATTATTTTATTTTTTTTAAAACACATTTATCATAATAATAACATCTCTTATTTATCCTTATATCTCAAATCTCAATGAAATTAATTCAAAACATAATTCTCATTAAATCATTATTACCATATCTATCAAAAAAAATACCAACATTATTATTATAATTATTTAGTATAACACTTATAACAAAACCCCAAATAAAATTTATTAACATGTCACCATTTATTATTAATAATTATTATTATTTTTGATGTTCGCCGCATTGACCACATCAAAAAAAACGTTTTTACAAAGTAATCGACCGGAGAGGTCCGGGCCATTACATTAGATACCTCTCAAAACATTCTCGTCCTCGAGAATTAAAAACTGGACCAGAAGAAGTAAAGGATCTGAAGAACCACTCCACAAGATACATCTCCGGGATCTCGTCATGACAAAGAACCAACCAACAACTCTATGAGTTAGGAATTCCCTCTCCTATGTCAAGATACTATCCGCTTTAGGCGGCACTGACTCTCCTGCACGGGTTTAATCGCATCCTCATTAATGCGTCTTCATTAAGGATCAGGTTTTTTCTTTCCCATATATTAGGTTTTTTTTCAACTTACACTGCACCCAACAACGTACAACCCACACACTTCCCGGACACAGGGCTTGAGGAATTCCTTCTCCCATGTTGAGATATTATCCTCTTTAGGCGGCACTGACTCGCCTGCACGGGTTAAATCGCATCCAGATTAATGGGTCTCGATTAGGGATTAGGTCTTCCCCTCCCCACATGATAGGGCTCTTCACGTATATTTAAAGAAAAGTGGGAAACAACATAGCATTATAGACTCATGAAAAACAAGGTCCAGGCCCAAAGCATGGGTGAGAATGAGTTTCAACAATTGAGTGTGATGCTCCTGGATTTAAACAAAACATAAACGAGAGCATTTAAGTAAAACATGAAACATCTCTCTCGATCTTTCGCCTTGCTGGGGTTTCCACTTCTATTGCGTGAAATTGTCCGCGTCCCACTCCTCTTCATTTCTGTTAACGTCCAAGTGCCATAGATGTACGGTAAACAAGGATCGCCTAACCCCAAGTAGTA
Source organism: Viscum album (assembly GCA_963277665.1). Lineage (NCBI taxonomy): Eukaryota > Viridiplantae > Streptophyta > Magnoliopsida > Santalales > Viscaceae > Viscum > Viscum album. The sequence continues at coordinate 1,414,640,399 of OY728123.1, forward strand.
AGGAAAAACTCAAAGTTTTAATTATCATTTTATTTCAATTTCTTTCCCAGAACACCCAAATCATGTAAAACACAAACATGATGATGCATGTACCTTCCCTAGGGTCTCTACCCTGCAATCAATATAGTCTCACTTGGTCGTTCGGTAGGCTCAGAGTCCTTGCATCGGATCACGGGGGGCCCTAAAATACCGTGTCCTAGCCGGTCTTCCCTGGCCTATGTCACACACCAAGATTAAAGAACATTGTTGCCCTACCATCCCATGCAATCCTCACTGTTCCTAACTCCAGAATCCATCCTATCTCTCAACCATCAGCTTTGATACCATTCTGTCACGACCCCCTCCCACCAAAGATGCCCCTCTTGAGCTGGCAATGGTGAAAGGGAGATAATGACCCCCGAGTCCCGCCTCCAGTAGGCCCCGGGTTGGCGACTAGCACCAAGGGTATGAGTTTTCACAAATATGGGAGGCATTACCCTTTTTATTATTTTGGATCGGGAAATAGGACAAGTCAACCACCAAAAAGGGAAAAGAACAAGTGTATATAAATAAACCCAAACCAAGCCCACATGCATGTTTAAACAATTTTTATAACAAGGTACAAGTACAAGGAAGCTCAAAAGTACAATGCCAAAGAAAACAAGAGAACAACAACTGCAACAACTCCAACTGCCCGACTAGTAGGGTCCCGCATGGCCCTGGTAGTCCTCCTGGAAACCTGAAAGTAAACATAGGGTGAGCATACAAGTATACTCAGTAGGGAAACCTAAAGCACTTGTGCACAAGTGGGGAGACACCCTATGGTCCCGTGAGACAACAGAAGAACCAGAAACTAACAAGGAAAAACTATCCACCCAGCCTCACTGGTCACACTCACCAAGTAACACAAACAAGTTTTGTATATATATAGAACAAAAGTATTGGGTACCCCGCACCATTTCCCACTTAATTAGATGCTGCTCTTCCTAACGGCAAACGTCCTGATGCTACCACACTCTTCCCGCCCTCACACACCTGGGAGAAACCACGCATCCCGCCCGCACACACCTGGGCCTCACAACCACACATCTCGCCCCCACACACCTGGGCCACAACCACTAACCCGCCCGCAGACACCTGGGCCTCATCCCGAAGGTTCTTGGGAACGGTAATCCTGCCCGAAGAGTCTTGGGCTAAAGGTCGCCTCATGCCATCACAGCCTCTGAGACCTACCCGAAGAGTCTTGGGTGTATGGTCACCTCAAGCCATCACAGCCTATGGAAGATGGAGCAGGAAGGAGCTAGTAACTAAGGGGGAACACCCTCCCCCATAAAATGGGAGTGTTCGGTACTAGTTTCTTGACATGGGTGTGGTGCGAAAAAACACAAAGATACAATTATATATATACATATACCAAACACACAACCCAACCTATGGCTTCTTAAAAAGAGGAACTGAGCATGTGCCTCGGCACTGCTACCACGAAGCATGCATCAACAACCAAACAATCATCCCCCCAACCCCATTTAGGTTTTCATGTTTCATGCAATAGATTAACAAATTATTACTACTGGGCAACTATCATCCAGACAAAACCTTTCACAAACATATCCCTGCCATCCACAACCAAGGTTAGGTAAGACGCAAGCAACCACATGCCATTTCATTTACAAAAGATTATCACAACCATTCCATCATTCATTTATTTCAAAGTTCCACACATAAAACCCTTTCCACACACAAAACATTTCCGCATTTGAAAACACCTTTTACTTCCAAAACACTTTTCATAATCAAAACACTTTTCATAAATAAAGGAATTTTCCACAAGCAACCACTTCCCATTTCAACCTCATCGTTTACAAAAACATTTCCCACAAAACAACCAAACCACCAACATGTTCATTATTCCAATTTTGTTCAACCGGGGTGATCACACAAGGTTTTCATTCTCATTTAATCAGCAAGTCTTTACATGCTTATCCATTTTTCATGTTTTAGCAAGACCAACAACAAACAATTCAGATATCAATTGCGCACGAAAAGGCCACCAACGACATTGATTTTCAGTAGGCAAAGGCCTTTCAATCCAAAATCACAATCAGAAGATAAAGAAACTGGAAGGCAATAGAAACAGCACAAAACCCCAAACCCTTCTTTATCCGGTTATTATCTTTATTTAAAGTTCAACTGCATCCCATGGAACAAAACAAAAATATCCCACCCCGCATGTTGCACCAAATAGAGAGACGAAGGTAAACCCCTACCTCAAATGTTCCCGATCACGTCGCATCCGACGACGTCCTTCGGTGTCCTCCGCCTTCGCCAAACCCGACAAACGCCTCATAGGATGGAAGCTGGAGAAGGAAGGCCGGAAGTAAAGGTGACAAGTCCAGGCTTAGAAGCTTCGTCTCGTCGCTACAATCCTGTGGCCACTGACGGATCGTAATTCAGAGCTCGAACAAAGAAGTTAGAGGAGGAATACTTCTCGATCATCCAAGAGCGTCGTCGTGCGACAAAGAAGCGATCGATATGGAAGATAAAACATGATGTCGTTCTTATATAGGCAACGAATAGGTAAATCCGTATTCAGCGTGCATTAACGAATATACGATGTGACCGTACATACGTTACATGTTTTGATTGGTTAACACGCAACACGTCACGCGGTTTCCACGCGTTTTAATAAAAAAACGTTAATTTTATTAATATGTGGTGTTTCGTTGACCCGAGGCATGAGTCATAAAAGTAGCTCATTAATGGTCTTAAAATGTCCATCATAATTTCAGGGTTACGCTGTCGCTGACGGATCGTCAATCCGATACCGTATGAGTGAGATACGTTGGATACAAGATCCCGTAATAATAATAATTTTAAATCTATTAATTCATGAGCGTTTCGAGTACCCAATCCGAAAACCCGAAAAAGACATCCAATATTGGACTCATAATTTTCGTCTCATAGTCAGGGTCGCACTGCCACTGACGGTTCGTGAAAACGAGGTCGCACGAAGAAGTTATGGTCGGAAAAGTGTTTTACCTACAAAAACATTAACATGATTATTATATTATTATTTTTAATTGATTTATTTCAAATACCTAAATCCACCCAACCTTCTCTCTCCAATTTGGTGCGCCTTTCTCCTTTTCTCCTTCATTGATTTCTTTTTCTTTTCTTTTATTACTTCTCTTTTAATTCTCACACTCTCTCTCCAATTTATTTCAAATCTTTAACTCACTCCACAAGTGGCGCCTCCCACTTTCTTTTCTCCATGTTCAACACGTCCCATGATTGACTCCTCTTTAAATTATTTATTTTATTGGTTTAAATATTAAATCATTATTTCATTTAAACCTATTTCTCTCTCCAATCTAATTCTCTCTCCAATCTTTATTTTATTGCTGCGCCTCTCCTTTAATTTCATATCATTATTAATATATTGTTAATATTCTCTCTCCAATCTCATTCCTCCCCAACAAAGTGGCGCCTCCCTTGATTTTACACCATTAGTTCCATTCTTTTTATCATAATTATTTTCAATAATAATGATTAAATCTCCCTAAAAAACATGCAAGATCACCTCCCATCAAAACCCACATGACACACACCTATTTTAAATCTTTATCGTTATTATTATTATTTTATTTTATTTAACACAATTATCATAATAATAACATCTCTTATTTATCCTTATATCTCAAATCTCATTGTAATTAATTCAAAACATAATTCTCATTAAATCATTATTACCAGATCTATCAAAAAAAATCCAACATTATTATTATAATTATTTAGTATAACACTTATAACAAAACTCCAAATAAAATTTATTAACACGTCACTATTTATTATTAATAATAATTATTATTATTGATGTTCTCCGCATTGACCACATCAAAAAAAACGTTTTTACAAAGTAATAGACCGGAGAGGTCCGGGCCATTACATGTATATTTGATATTATAATTAAGAAATTATAATTATATCAAAAATATAATTAATATTATTCAAATAAATAATTATATTAAACAATGAGTGGAACTGATAGAAAATTAATTACAACATTTCACAAAGCGGTAGTCCATCACACACACAATCAAGGGTTTTATTTACTATTTTATAAAAAAGGAGGTGGATATAGTTTATGAAATTAAAATAATAGTATCTTTTATATGTGAGATAATTTTTTTTATCATCATATTTTACAAACATTTTATGGACATGGAAGGATAATTATAATAAATATAGAAGGTTATGAAATTTACCACTTCTTTAGACAAACACTTCAGGTTTAAAAAAATTAATTCATTGGAGGGTTTCTTATAAAAATAAGTCCACTATAATGTATTTTGGGAATTGTGGAAAAACAATTGGTAAGGCCTTTTATAAACCAAAAGTATTTTGATGTGTAAAGATTAGTGGAAAGTGTGTCCTTATATAACTGGTGGAGAAGACACACACTATTGTTTGAAAAGAAAATGATACACATTTTTTCATATGACACAAGGATAAAAAATGTATAATTATCAAACCGCATATGATTTATTATTTCAATATTTACTAGAAAATAGTAAATTGAAATTTTTTCAATTTATTTTAACCTATATTATTTAAGTATAACCATCGATAAAACAGTTTTATCGTTAATCATAATAATAAAATTTTAAAATATTACTATTCATTCTTACCAAATATTAATTTGAACTAAATATATATCATTAATTATGTGTATTAAAAATATAGAATTTTTTTTTCAAATTCCATTAATAGAATTGGAAAATATTAATTTAGAATTATTCTCATAGTCGTTATGAAAAATCATTCTTCGATAGTGAAATTTTTTAAAATTATATAAATTTTCTTTATAAATATCAACATAAATTTGATTCTAATAAAATAAATGTGAGTAATAATAAAAATATTTAAATAATTTTACTCTTAAAATTTTTATAAAAAAATGACCAAAATATAAATACTTTAATTCAAAAAGAAAATTATCAATAAAAACTTTTATTTTTCACTACAGTCAAAAAAATATTCATTTCATAAAATAATCATAATATAATTTTTAAATGATGAACTAAAAATTGAATATTTTTCAAAAAATAAATTTTTTAAATTTCCTGACAATAGTTTTTTCATATGATGCAGTGGAAAATGTTTTTTAATAAAAAAGTATTTTTGAATCATATAAATACTTTACCAAAAATTAAATACTTATTTATAATTATATATTATTTTTCTTGATAAATCATTTTTTCAATGTAGTTTTCATCCTAATTTTTACCACAATGTTTAACTTCTATGTTATATTGGACATATTTAAATAATATTAATTGAATATCATTATTTTTTAAATATTTGTATGTCTTATGATGAATAATATTGCTAAAATTAAATTTATTTTAAAAAAATATTAAATTTGAACGTTTTTCAAATAAAATTACCATTGTTTTTTGATCTATAAGTTTTTAAAGTCACATTGACAGTTGCATTGAAGCCCTTGGACCACCTCAGATAAAGAGTTTATATTATAGTGCTCATGAAGAAAAACAATATATTAATTTCATTCCAATTCATCTAAAATGTTCATTTTTTGGGGAGAACACTTCATTTCATATTATTATATCATTTGTTCTTCAGGGGAGTTAATAATAGATTCAGTTATATTTATATATATATATGATGATTAATTCTATAATTTTTTATTCGTATAAGCTATAAAATGAATTATTTCTCATCCATGATTATATAAGATAACCAAGAAACATTACCATAGGGAACGAGTTGAGACGTAAAGAAGAATAACGAAAAAATTAGTGTTTATTTATATGGAGGAAGTTATTAGATTACATGATGTTTGAATAATATGTCACATTTTAAGAATCACATGTTTCCTGTATTTAGGTTTTTCTTAAAAAGAAGATGGTAACTGTTTTTTTAATAAGGACAACTTACATGTTCATGTTAGGAAAAAAATTGTGTGTCCAAATTTATTATAGGGAACATAATCTTCCTCTACCAAATACTATATCCCAATAATATTTTGGGAATATATGCATGATATAATGGCTATTAATGTGTATTTATTATTTTTGGATGGATATTCTGGTTACTAAACTATTTACATAAATTTTAAGGACTAGTACATGCCCATATTTACATGTCAATTTTTTCTATTTTATAACATGAGAATGCAAATTAAAATTTATAGAGTTAAAAACAAATATATTCATGATTAAGATCTTCATTGATTTGATTTATTTGATAACTGAAAATTTAGTAGATGATTTATTCTTAGTTACAATTGATTTTAAAAATTTACTATATAATTTTAAAAAACTATTTTTGATATATGTAAGGAAAAAAATATTGTTTTATATTTGTAAAAGTTGTAAATCTTGGTTTGTTAGTTAGTATTTTTGTCTCCCATGGATTTTATGAGATATATTAGTGGTGAAAATGAAAATTGTTTATTCATAAATAGTCTACCAATAATTGTAAATATCATGGTAATTAGAATACATTAATGTCATCATAGTTTCTACCAAAGATTCAACATGTACATTTCAAAAATAAAAAGGTCATTCTATTCACTCTATCCAAATGAAATATTAATTATTGTTTGATAAACAATGTTTGGGATCATATAATAATATTGAATATAATCCCAAAACATCTCCCTTGATCAATTCTCTGAATTATATAATGAAAGAGAATATGTTTCATGTGATTAATTATGCTAGAAAAATGTTGGATGATTCCCTAAAGAATTAAACTATTTATCAAAATGTGTTTGGTATCATTACTTCATCATATTAAAAGATTATTAAATGTTTCATTAGACCTATTAAATTCATTTTCACTAATTATTTTCCACTATAAATCCTACTAGAAATGAAATAATCAAAACCAATACTCATGATATGTCCATATTAGTTGTAATATTTGGATATAGAAATTTATGATATAAATGGAATGGAGATTGTTTTTAAAGAACACCTTTACATTTTACCCAATACCCAAAATGATGACCCAAAAGAGATAATCAATTTACTCTCATAATATAATAATTTTTCTATGTTAGTTATTAAATGTACCAATTTTGACGAAATTTTTATTCTTCTTGCTTCTAGACTCATGCCAAAAGACATGTCATGAAAAAAAATAATGAAATTAATTTTGAATTTTAATAATATTTTGTAGGCAACCTACAAATTTTTAGGATATGTAATGATGTTATATTATTGGTATATGCATATGAGTAGAAGATTATTTTTATTAATGAGAAAAATCCTTCTTTACAAATGGGAGGATTCTATGGATGAGGATGAACTACCAAAAAGCGATGTCAAACCTATTTCTAATATCCCACTTTATTTAATGATTCTAGGTGTATATTGATAGGTTACGTTTAGTACGAATGTATAGGAACTTTTTTATAAAATAGGATTTATAGAAACTAGTAATATTATATGATGATTTTATTGATATATAGAGTTTGGATATAATGGGGAAATTTCAATCAACTTATCGAAATGAGTATTTTTTATTAGTTGTGTAATATGTGTCCAAGTGGGGTGATAATATTTATCTTCAACATAATATTTTTTTTTTATTAATTTCCCCAATTAATTATGAAAATTTCTTATTGATGATCTTGGTTTTTTTTGCATTCCTCATAGAAAATTAAACTCATTCAATGACTAATATTTTCATGAAATTTATCTATAAATTTGTGTTTCATAAATGTACTGGAATAACCTTACTCCAACAATCTAGTTGATAGGTTGATATTTCAAACCGAGGGTTTTGGGTTGGTAGTGTGAATATATTTTAAGGTTGTGTCAATTATTTTGTACAATTGTTTTTTGGTATTATATAATTTCATGTAAGACCCTAATAGTAATGTATCCATTTTGGCCTCTCATTGGAAGCACATTTCATCTGTCTGTGTAAATGTATCACATGTATTATTTTTTAAGGAAGGTCATGGATGTTGATTTATTATATTCTTTTCAATGGATGCTCTTATATGTTTGTGGGGGTAGATTGTATTCATGGATAATAAAATTAAAATGTTTGAATTAACTAGGACTGAAAAAATCCTTCCCTGATTCATTCAAAATAGGGACTTATATATTGGATTTAGGGTATCTCGTTAAATTATTTTATGATTATTTTTCCAGAGGTACTCAAAAAAATATTTATTGTGTAAAAGTCAAGAAATTTTTAAAAATTAATTCAATTCATGATATCATTCTAAACATGCATCAAAAAGATTTATTTGAATTCTTATGTACTACAAAAATATTGTCACATAAATATAACCATTATAACATAACAATTGAATTGCAAGGTATAAATATGAGTAACACTGTTATTAAATATAAGAAAAAAAGGACCTACTAAAAAATAATTTATTGAATATTTATCATAAAATAAGAACTACATTTTTTACGTTCTTTTATTCTTCAAAAATTAATTTTCATAAAAAATTATTAGAAATGAAACATGTTATTGGAATTTTAAAATAATTTTTAGATAGGAAAAAATTTAACATTATAAAATGTAAATTATTTTTAGAATCATCATATAAAAACTATATTATGATTAAATTTTTGGACTAATCAAAAAGTGTTATATTTCATTCAATAGAGAGATTTTCCAATTTTCCAAATAATATCATTTATATTCACTAAATAAAGGTACACAAAATACCCAATATATTTTTTATTTGGTCTTAATGTGGAATATTGTAGATAATAATTAGAATAATATTTTCGATTATATTTTATTTTTTAGTATTCTTGATTACGAAATATGGTAATTTATAGCATACAATGAAATTTTCAAAAAAAATATTTTCATTTTCTTTTATAAATGAATATTAAAATTAATTTCTTATAATTCTTGAAATTTGAAACATGAAAATTGAAATAAATTTTTGGAAAAATAAGTAATTTTTTTTAAAATATATCCGCTTTAATTTTTAAGAATTATTAATAATAACCATGGTAAATATGTGTTTCCTCAGTATGTCTAAACTATGTTAAATAATATTAGAAATATGGAATACGATATTAAAATAACCATAATATATGAATTTATTATATAATATCTATTGGTATTGACTATCCTCTAATATTATTTAATATTATTAATATTTTATGTCACATACCTTTTTTAATGACTAATATATTATTTCACCAAATGGAAATTAAATATTTTCCCTCTACTTTAATTTAAAATCAACAATATTTTGTAATCATGATAAAAAGGGGTTGTTTTGGGATCTAAATTGTTATTTTATAATTTGATAAATTATTTCTATGATTTAAATTTATTTATATTTTTTATTGACGGTATAATGAAATTATATTGTTATGAAATATTGACACAATACTGTTGTAAGAAGTATAAAACATTCATATATGATTAAAAAAATCATTAAAATAATATTTTTTCTAGATGAATTGTGGTATAGAAAATATTTTATTATTAATTTTAATATTTAAGAAATTTTTAAGGATTCCAGTTTCTAAATAAATCATTTAATTCAAAAATTTATTGTTAAATTAAATTTATAGACTAAAATTGAAATGAATTATATTTTTTATTAAAAAATAAATTTTAAATCAATTAAAAATCATATAAATTTGTCAATAGGGAAAAGTTAAATGGTTAATGATCTAAAATTACATCCATATAAAATTTATATACTAAAATTTATCTTAAAAGTAAATTTATAACCATTGATAATTGAATTTTTTGTTACCGCATTTCGGGATAGAAATGGTTCACATGTTTTTAAGGCAAAGTGAGACTGGATAAAATGAACTAAAAATTTAGAAATAATATTTTAGATGTTTCCTTTAAAATTATGTTATATTACATTTTAAATTAATCAAATTTATAACTAAATTTTCCTAAAAATGAATTTATAATATTTTAATGTTCTGAAACATTACACTATTACCCTTTCACTCACTTATAATGGTGATCCCCACAACATATCTTCTACATACATTCATAAGTATCTAATCTAAACAAAACATAATAAAAACCTCATATAAAAATCTAAATCCATGATGAAGAGGCTTCATTCTTCTTAAATAAACAACCTATTGGTCCCTAAGGAGAGATCAAAAAGAGGATCTTCAAATAGAATTTATTTTTCTCATCAAAATGATACTGTTTACTTCTTATTTTACATAATTTATTTATATACTAATAATTTAAATATATTTAAATAATTATATCTCATATAATATTATGTTATTATTTTTATTTTAATATTATTATCCATATCCATCATATCACGTGTAAAATGAATGCATCGCTTATTGTTATTTGTGCACTACCACCTTTGCAAAGTAATATTGTCAAAGTTCACATGACATTATTCATAGTTTATTGTTACGATATTTATTATTTTTTTAAACTTTATTTAAGTGATATATATTATTCAACCATTATATTATATAATCTGAATTCACATTATTCCATCCTTTGGAACATGATAATGTCGCTAGGGTGTACGTGTGGACTATTACCTCCAAGAAGTGATCTGATTCATATTTCATTTCCAAAAAATAATGAATGTAATTAAAATATATTTGTTAAAACTATATAATATTTATAGTATATTAGTGATATTAAGGGTAATTTATTATTTACTTTTCCATTTCAAATCCCTGGAAAAGATGAAATATCATTGATGCATATGTACGGACTACGATGTATATAAATTGGTGTAATAATTTTTTCACTACCAATTTATATTACTAATTGTAAAAATGTACATAGTTAATAAATATGAATCATATAACAATAATAAAATTTTGGAGATGATGTAACCAAAACCAAAGTAAAAGGATCATTCCTTTTGATCTGAAATATTCAAGAAAACCAAAATAGTTATCCACCGAAACATTGATTCCTACAAATAAATTTTAATAAACATTTGAACAGATATTATCATTAAATAATATATTTTAAAATAATTATTGATTTTTTATTATAATAGAAATAAATTAAATATATATTTACTATACAGGTTATTTGAATTCATACAATGAAAGGTGAAAATTGAGGTAGGTATTTATCATATCCCTTTCACTTACATGAAACATATGTAATATTCACAAGTTATTTATTTCATGTAGTGTATTTGATACCCATTTTCTTGATATATCATGGATCCTTTTATATTCATGGTATTTAATATTTCAAATGATTTTATTTATTTTAATGGGGTTTGTGATTCAAATTTTTCAAATGTGGTAAGGTATATGTTCAAATCTCATTGCTTTTTTGGATTATTAATGCTCAATTTCAATTCATGTAAATTTTATAAATGTTATCCATTATAACAAAAATATTTTATTATCATTATTTTATTCCTTTAAATTTAAAATATTAGGAAAATTGTTTCACTTTGGTACTTATAATTATTAAAAAAATGTTTTTATAGAAAACCTTCCTTCATTCTTCATTAGGTGATGAAATTTTTTTACATATCAATACTCTTAATAATTGTGTTTTGAAATTACATACCTATTTATAAAATGTTTTTAAATGTTCGTTTTAATTACATTTTAAATTATTTGAAAAATATTAAATGGAATATTTTTTAATAAATATTTTCTAAACATGTTACTTTTTTACTTTTTAAAAAAGTGTGAGGATAATGTTTTAATTTAAAATTTAAAACATGAAGGGATTTTCTCTATAACATGATACTTATTTTCAATGATGAATCCTTTAAATTTTTCCATGGTTATTTTAAATTAATATTAATTTTTAATTATTTATAGAATTAATAGTTAACGTTTTATTAGTGTAAAGGGATATTTTATAACTTTTTCAAGGAAATTGTTGAAAAATAATTAAAGGGAATTATTTATCTACTAAATTATAAATTATATATTATTATTATTTACTATGTATTTGATAATAATATACCATCCAATTTCTTTATATTGATATATTATTATGATGATAATTTATGTTTTAATCAATGAAACATGTTTCTTTCCCACTTGCTAACAATTTAATGATGAAACATTTATGAAACCTAATTATTTTCCATGCGGTGTGATATGATAAAATAATAAAATGATTATGAAAGCCATTTCCTTTAAATTTGATATTTTATGATGATATTATGAATGTTTTACGATTTTTCTGAAGCACATATGTATTATTTGTATTATGTGATGTGTGAGATCGAAATTATATGGACCAAAAATTATTTTATCAGGCTATCTATATCCTGAGATAATTTTGGAAAATGGGTTGATATTCTCCATCCTCAATGTGAAAAAGATATGGATTCTTGATCAAATATGTTATAAGAAAAATCTTGTGATTTCTAATCTAATGTGATTTGGAAAACAAGTGTTGATTATTTTCCCACTAGGATAAGATGGTTCCGAAGATAACTATAGCATAAGATATTGTTTCTATTTCTTTAATGGTTCCATAATATTATCACTAGTTTTTATGATTTATTTTGACCAATTGTTTCATTATGGATTTATGATGACCCCTCACTCATTTTATTTTTTATATTTTTAATTGATAATGTTTTATTCAATGACTTGTGTTTATGATCTATCATATATTGGGTATTAAATTTGTATATAATGGAATCAGAACATACCCTTATGATTAGATTATTCTTGTAAATCACAATCTATTGACATCTTCCATGTTTACCGTTACATAGAATCTAAGCCCATTTGTTCTATTGTTTTCTTTCACCAGGTCATGATGAAATCATTTATTTATGGTATATCAAAGAATGATATAATTTGAAAAAAAAACAATATGGGATATGATAAGGATCTATCTTGAAAGAATTTTTAGTTTTATAGTCTCCAAGTATACTAAACATTTTACAATTTTTGGGGAATGTAATTTTATTGGATATATTTAATATTTTAATTAAATTTTGTAATATATATGTATTAAAGGTATGGGTCTCAAAAGTTAATAATGTAATATTTTTTTAATATATTTATTGTTTAGAATTAGAGACATTTATTAAAATACAAGTCCATAAGGTTATTTATATGATAACAACCGAATGTATTCATAAGATATAGATTATGTTAATTATTAAAAATATATTCCTTTTTTGTTTATAATAAGTTGAAAGAGTTTTGTAACATATCCATATAGAGGTAATGACCCAAAAAATATCTAATTGATTTTATCTCAACTATCATTCTAGTACACAGTATGTGAGAGATTATTTCTCTATAATATTGAAACTCATGGGGGTTTGTTTGGGTTAATTAACAATTTAGTTTTGATTAATTATGAAATTTGGGAATAGTTTATGTCCTTTAATAACCTAGTTTTAATATAATATACAATATTTTGAAAAGTATATGAAGTGATTTATACATCAATGAATGGTTTTCCAAGATTATATTATTTACCACTGTGATTATTGTTTCTCACACTATTTTTTTAGTTAATGGTATTAATAATGAGAATTCGGATAAACAATGAACGTAATAGAAATTGTAATGTGTGTCTTCTTAATAAACCAAATTAGTTGGTTTCTAGTATTTTAAATCTTATGATTATGACTAGGTATATAAATTATTATATAATTAACAATAGTAACATGGTTGATTATCTGAAGAAACCACAAATAAAATAATTGAGTATCGTAATGACTAGGGAGGAATGAATATTCAGCCCAACACATGATGAGAATATGGGAATAAGAACTTAGTGGAATTTCCCATAGGAATAGGAAAATATTTTTTGTGGGTAAAATTAGGGAAAGGGTAATGTTATTACTAAATATAAAATAATTAATTTCACAAAAGAAAATGAATTTCATCATAATATATTATTTATAGTTTAATGCCTATTGTGTATGGAACATAGGAATTATATGAGATAATGCCCTAATCTTATGGATAAATCCTACAACAATGAAGGGTATGTGTTGTTCTAATAACTAAAATAGAATGATTAAATTGGTTATGTATTTGGATTAGTAAATTATATTGTATAATGTTTTAATCAATATTATATTGATTATAATATTGAAAAACATATATGGATATTTTATATAATGGGTTTTCTTAAGTATCTTTAGGATTATTTTGAGTGGTATAAATAATCAATAGAAAGTGATTCATTACTAAAGGTATACTATTCGAAAACATATAAGTGAGGTATAAATAACCCTTAATATTTTAATATAGTTGAGATAATAATTTCTAGTTTCTGTAAATAGATAATTAATATTGATAAATTATGTTTAATATTTTTAGTGACCATGAAAAAGATCAGTGATTAAATTAAATAGAGATTTATGGTTCTATTTATTTCATTTTTTTTCTTTTTGAAAAAAATTAATTGTCTGTTATTTTATTTCTCTAATAGGGGTATAAATTATGTTTGGAAACATATATGTCTTCTTTGACGTTTTATGATGATTTCAGTTATTACAATGTATAAAGAGAGTATTTTATTAGCGTATTCACATGTTTGTAATGTGACATTATGAGATACATCTTGTTGTCGAGGTATAAATTTAAAAAATAATTCATAGAAAAGCATATGTGATCTTGTGTTTTATGTTATTGGGATTTAAATTTGGTTAAACATATTTCCAATAATTATTATGGTTATATAAATGTGTAAATAATTAAGTTTAGAATTGGGAGTCAAGGATGATGTTTTTCAGATTAATGTATTATATTTTTCCATATTGAATAACATTTGTAAAATATTTTATTTAATTTTTTTACATTTCATAATTGGGAAACAATCCCTCATTATTAGGAAAAGGATTATTAAATATAATTATTTTCTATTACCTTTATTTTGGATGAATTTATTCTCTTTTAACCATTCTAAAGTTTATGTATTTTTGTTCTTGGAATTTTTCAAGAACATGTTCTTTCTCATTCTCTATTAGTCATTAGAAATTATTTTTCACATTTAATCCAAAATTTTATCATACTTACAGTGTTATAAATATCTTGGAATCCTATAATGTGATATTTTAGGTAACCATTATCTTTTCCACCTTCCTTTTTCAAAAAAGATATATTACCCTTTGTAAAATGCGGGTTTCCCATAAAATTATTTTAAAATACAAATCCCTCAATGAAAAAGATAAATTGTAAGGACTAGTTTTATTTAATATATCATAGAGAATGAAACACCATCAAAATATTTTAAAATAATATTATCCTTTAAATATATCTAAACACAATGAAAAATCATTAAGTGAATTTTGATACACTATAAAAATATT
The DNA here is from genome assembly GCA_963277665.1 of Viscum album. NCBI lineage: Eukaryota > Viridiplantae > Streptophyta > Magnoliopsida > Santalales > Viscaceae > Viscum > Viscum album. Next base: position 1,414,655,673 of record OY728123.1, read on the forward strand.
AATTTTTTACCATGGTCATTATAAAAAATTCATCATAATGGAAGGTTAAAATATTATTTAATTAATTTTAAAATATAAGAAAAATGGTCCTAATAAATACAATTTTATTTCATAATTCTAAGTATATATGCATGAAATTAATATTTATGTCATTTTATTCTTCCAAAAATCATTTTCATCATAAGAAATTCCAAAAAAAATTCATTGAAATTATAAATAATATGAAACAGTATTATATGATATATGTCTTAATAATATAAATAGTTTTTAAATATTTATATCAAAATTTATTTATTATGAAATTTTTAGGTTTTTTTGAATGATTGTTTTTTAGTTAATAGTTCAAATATTTATTTTTCTAATATTATATCTCATATTTAGTAAAAAAATTCAATAAAGAGTGAAAAATTATAAATATTATTTATATTAATCTAAATAAATAAATTTAAAAAATATATATACCATTTTTATATAAGTTTTTTTCGTCATGAAAATACATTTTTATAAAAATATGTTAGGTTTTATAAATTTATATTAAAAAGTTTTACCAAATTATATGAATTGATTTCTATAAAATGGAATCAAAATTGGGATTCATTAGGTAAATATTTATAAAGTATACTACTTTTATTATTTAAAATTAGGAGTAGTATTCAGGCTAAAAATAATTCACCTCAAAAAGGGTAAAACATCTAATACAAGGTTCAAACAACAATACAAGACTTTAAATTAATAATAAAAAATTCCTTCGATATATTTTATCAAATTTGTTATAATATCATCATCAATGATTCAATGTTATGTAAATTTTCTACTGTGTTTATTTTATAATGACTAATATTTTTTTATGTAATGAAAAATGCAAATTTTCACATTATTTTGATTTAAAAAGCATAAAACATTTCTTACTGATTATAATACATTATTATTAGCTATAAATGTTCTTATTGAATGTTATTAAATCATTTAAATGATATTAACATATATTTATAATCACTAGTGATTTCATAACTACCTTTAATGCTTGCGCAATGCTAACACCCTTATTTTGTAAGAGGTAAAAAAATTCTAAAAAATTCATTTAAAAAAATATATATTTTTCATCAATTGTGTTGTGAAAGTAATTCATTATCTATGATATTTAATTTAAAACTAAATTTATTATATTATAAATCCTTTTTTCCTCCTTAAACTAATTTTAATTTTTATAAATATTCCAAAAAATGACTATAATTATATTTTATATTATATAATATTTATTTAAATATTTTACAATATTAAAAATAATTCAATACAAAATGTAGAATTATAACAAGTCTAAATTTTCATTCATTGACCATTTATATACTTATTGATAGATTACAAGTAAATTATAACCTATAATGACTGAAAAATTGGTTTCTATAGTTATGTAAGAAAATTGTTAAAATTGTTGATAAACTATTGAAATAAGAGTAAAAATGAACTAAAAAATCATCAATCATGTTGTATGAGTTAATTTATACCCTTATCATTCTTAGTTTGAAATTAATCAAACATTTAAACAAATATCCCATTAATGTTATCTAATAATATTTTAATGCATTTAAAAATTACAACTGTCACTTTACCCTAACTTTCTATAGACATTATTAAGATGCATTACTCATCCTAAAACTGAAAGAAAATATTCTATTCATTAAAACACATATTTTTTCTTATTTTCTAAAAATTCTTTCAATGTTTTATTTATGTAGAAATCCAAAGGAGGTTCCTCAATAAGAATGTTATCGTTATAAGTGGAATGTTTTATTTTAATTCTACTTTTACCACCATAAATTATATATTAAATTTTATAAAAATAACAACATTATATCTTATATACTATGTTTTTATTATATTAATTTAATAAACTCTATCAATATTAATTCCATATTCATTAAAATGAATGTATCACTCATACATAAATGCTTAATATTGCCTCCATGAAGTGATTGGATATATTTTACGTCTCCATATATTATAGATTGATATTATGATTGATTTAATATTAATATATTATATTAATTAAATATTTATCATTCTATGATTATATTATGTAGTCTACCTTCTTGAAATTATATCGTATGTAAAATGATAACGTCACTCATGCATACAAATGAACTACAACTTTTATCGGGATACATGTTTCATTATTTATTTTTTTATAATTTACGGTAATAATTAGATATTTATTGGAAACATCTGATAATAATTATTTAAAAATGATTCATTAAATTAGTATTACTTCTTTCCTTTCACCAATTGTTTCTATCAAAAACTAGAAACATCACTCATGCATATATATATAGACTGTCCTCACTATGAAGTGATGTTATTCATTTTCCACCCCAAAATTATGAAAATGTTTACAAAATATTGTATAATGATAAAATATGATACATATTAAATGATAAGTATTCAATATTTTATGGAACTAAGACAAATATTAATAGATCAGAACCAACAAATTTAAACATTCATGAAAAATAAAAAGTTTTAACCTGAAAAATTTATTTTAATAACCAATTATTAATAAATATGTTATAGAATGTTATAAGTAAATACTTTATTGTATGAGTGGTATGATTATTGATCTAGAATATAAATATAATAAATTTAATTTTATTATACTATAGGATTGAACATGTATAAAGAAGCATGGGGCATGAGGTAATGATATATCGCCTCACTTTTGTTTCCATGACACATGTTCCTTATTCACCACTTGATTCTTTCACGGGGTGTATATAATAAACCATTAACATGATATATCATAAATAAATTTATATTAATTATATATGATTTTTCAATTGTTTTATTTTTCATTCATTTTATTTAAGATTTAATTCTTACAAATGTTGTTAGAGTAATGTTAGAATATTATTTCTTTTTAGGGATTTTCTATGGTAAATTTCAATTGATGAAAAATTTATTAATATCATACATTAATCCCATTATATATTATTATATTATAATTTCACGTATAATTTTGTGGTTTTATGAAAAAATTTCTCTCTTTGAAGATAAATTTATGGATAATTGTTTTTGAAGGAAAACTCGACAATATATCCACTTTGGTTGATGGAATAATTTATTCTTGTCTTGGATCATAATATTATTTATGAATATTCTTATGTAAAACTAACACATTAAATAAATTATTTTATATAACTTATAATTTATTTAAAACATTTTAATATGATATTTTTAAGAAAATCATTTTAAAAAATAATTTTAAAATTTATTACTCATCTATGAAATGAATGTTTTCTTATAAGTTATACACAATGAATAGATTTTTTTGACCACCAATATTATTAAATTAATTGAAGATACATTTATATGTATCGATAATTATTTTAAAATAAAAGGATTTCCCAAATATTTTGGGATTATATATTAAAAATTCATCAAATAAAATGAATATTTAATCATGTATACAATGATATTTTGATAAATATTTTAAGGGAACTTTTTATCTATTTCTACCTCCATTATATATTTCTATACTTTACTTCTGATATAATTTTTTCATGTTATAAACTTAATTTATCCATAAATATTGTGGTGATGATGATGTGTGTATTATCCTAGGAAACATGTTTCCAAAAATTATTAAATTTTATTCAGATGAAAACATTAAGAAACCAATTTTTCCATGGCATATATTATAAAGAAATGATTAAATTTTTATAAAACAAGTTTCCTTTTCAAGGGTTATGATATGATGATATTATGGTTATTTTATGATATGACGATTATTTTATGATATGATAGAACACATACATATGATTTGAATTATGTGATTTGTGGGACTAGAATTATATAGTCTTCCAATTCATTGTGTAATTCATTATATCTAGTGATATGATTATTGGAAATGAGTTGATGTGCTCGATCCACTGTGAGAATATAGTATGGATGGACGATCCACAATTATAAGGGAAATCGGATGTGATTCTTGATCCTCAATGAAATGGGAAATATATATTGATTGTTAATAATCAATGATATTCTTTTATGGGTTGTAATCAATGACCTATGATACAGTTTCTATATCTATAATAGTGACACACCCTTATTACTTGTTTTATAATTATTATTTTAACGAATGATTCATGAATGTTTTATGATGAGTCTTCCCACTTATTATTCATGTATTTTGAATAGATATTGTATTATTAATGACACATTTGTAATGTCAATGATAGATTGGTTATGAACTTTATAAGTTATGATCATGATATCATATAATGATTCTTATTTTATTCCTATAAAATAAACATTGATTTATATTTATAATGTTTAACCATAATGGGATACCTATCCCATTATTTATTTTCTTTTATTTTCTAAGATTATGATCAAATTTTATTTTGGAATGTTAAAGAAGGGTTTAATGTTAGAAGATCATTATGGGATATGATGAGGATATATCATTAGATATATTATTTATGTATAAATTTTCAATTCATACTAAACCATTTATAGGCTAGGGAATAATAGGTTATTAGATGTATTAAATATTCAACTAATTGGATGTAATATATATATATATAAGGTACAGGTCAATAAATCTGGATACATCAAAATTATGAGAGTTCTTATAAATATTGTTGTTAATGATGTTACAGAAGAGAATCGACATATTATTTTCAATAGTTAGAGAATAAATTATTACTCTTAAGAGAGATCACTATTCGTGAATTCCATATCCCGAATTCAAATAAAATGATTAAAGATTTATAACTAACATCAATAAACATAGCGTTTTATGAGAACTAACCCACCGTTATTTTTATTATTATTTTACTTAATCTTATTTTTTAAATAAAAATATTTTAATTTCATATATTATTGGTTATATTTATAAGAATGTAAATCATTATCATGGTCCATCAACCATATTAATAAGTTTTAAATTAACCACATAAATTTTACATGTTTCTGTTAGAGAGGTCATGTAGCCTTATGAAAAAAATCATGATCCAATGTAGTTTCATTCTAGATAATTTGGACTGATCCATCTAGACTCCAACATTAGATTCCAATTTATTTAAATTTAATCTACCATATATTTATATTGATATATTAAAATAATATAGGAGTTGGAACAAGCTAAAATATGTAATAATTAAAATTTAGAAGTGAGGTTGAATTATATTGAAATAAAAAAATAAGGACTCTTCATCATTGGGAGTCTTTGATAATTATTATATTTATTTATTTTTTATGTTTTTAGGAATCATGGGTGGGTGAAATCCCCTATCATTATAGAATCAAAAACAAAGAACCATTTTTATTTATAGGATTTTTATAATAATGATTACATGGGATTGTAAAATCATGCTTATCCAAATATTATAAATTTTTTAACACTATTAAAAATTCTCTATGATTTAAAATGCTACTTATCTAAAAAATATTTCTCATGAAATATTTTAACAAAAATTTTTATTTCATGAATCATATCCAAATATTAAATTTCTTTAATTTTTTTATATTTGTTTTGGGTATCCAGACTAACATGGATATCATTAAATTAATACTCTTTCACCCCTTAAAACATAATATTAATTTAGGAATTTTCAATATGTTATGATTAAAAATAATTCTCCCATTATTGGATTCGAAGTTTTGGACAATTTTGTGATATATCGTTGGGGTAGATGGGTTATTAAATATTTTTAGTATAATAAATGTTTCTTCCGATTAAATATGTATCATTAGTTTTCAAAAATTATGAATTTGTTTTAAAAAATGATGCCCTTCGAAAAGTAATATTTTAAAGACAACAGCCTTTCATAGTGGTTAATTTCATGATATCTATTGAGTGGTTGTATTTATTCTAAACTAGTTGTATTGGAATGATTAGAATGTCGACTATTCTGTTTTTATAATAGAAATATAGACTAAGGACTTGGAATTAAGATTTTATTTATACATATTTATTTAATATGAATAATAATATTAGGAAATTAATTTTTTGATGTCTAAACTCAGGAACACCATATTTTAGAAAAATAAATCAAAGAATACAAAAAATAATATTCTTATAATTCCTTTAAAATAGAGTAAAATATTAAATTGGGATTCCATAGGGAATATATTAAACATTAGTGATCAAAGGGTTAATTATATATTAATTGGTACATTTACACATTCATTCCATAAAAGAGAAAAAATGGAATGAATAATGAGCCCAATGATCAAAAATAGGTTCATTAAGGTAAAAGGAATATTTAAAACATATAATCAAAGGGGTAATTGAATTATAATATAATCACTTATGTTGTATAAGTTAATTGGAAAATGATCATTTACATTTGGATCAAAAGGGGGTTGATAAATGAAGGTACCACTAGATATGATTTTAATTGGACATAAATCATAATTATATTATATACTAATACGAAAACAAGTATTTGAATTGAATTATGGGACTATGTTATTTCCATAAAGGGGAAAGTGATTTCCAATGAAGGATGAAATTTTTCATCCTTGACTTTTGGGGTTTATTTGAATCATGGTAAGAACTATTTTTATGCTTTATTTAAATTTTGGGCCCATCTCAAATTCATTTTTTATACATCAATGATTAATATTGATATAGTGTGAGATGGTTTCTGACATCATTATTTCTATGAAAAAAATAAATTAAATTATTTTTAAGGATAAAAATATCTATATACATGGGTGTGTTTTATGTGGCCTATATGTGGAAAATTGTTGCACAAATATTTTTCGTGAATAGTGGATTTTAAAATAATAAAATTTTATTATAATTGGGAATTTAATAATTATACATAATTATAATATTTAATACATTGTTTTTTGATAATTTATCCACATTTATATTATCATTTCTGATTTATTAGATCAATTTTTCATATGTATAAAAATAAATTAATTTTAATGAAAAAAATTGGCATTAAAATTTAACTGATTTTGATGTGGTATTATCCTTATAAAATAATTCTTAAATTGATTTGGTCTAATTTATAAATTATTATTATAAAATATTTCTTTGGAATTCAAATTTAATTCTAACTATTAATATAAATTTATTATTTTATCTTGTTTTTTTAATTGAAAAATTTAACTATGTTTTGGATTCTATTTTTTTGGATATACAATAAAAATTATTACAAATTCGCCAAGTGATTGTGTATTTATGTGTTCATGCATATTATGGAGTGACCACAAGTTCATATTGATTGATCACATGAATGAAGTTTAGAATATTATAAATTTCTCTGGGTAGCGGCATAAAGTTTGGGAGAGATGGCATGATCAAAAAAATCAAACATTAAAGGAATGAATCAAAAATAATTTTAGATCAAGATACCATTCAATGTTTATTACGGAAACATGGAAATATATTTGACAAAATATTGCAATAAAAAATTTATTATTTGTATAAACATGAAAAAGGATCCCATTATTCCATGAGAAAATATATATACTATGCTAGAAATATTTGATCAACTATAAAGAAATTAAATATTCCACAAGATTAATTTTAACATAATTTATCACATGAATTAGGAATATTTTTTGACCAATAATGCATTAAATTTTGACATCAAATGAATTATATCAAATTAACCACATTCCATCTCTAGATCGGCCACATAAAAAATTATTATCCACATCAACGATCCTCATCAAATGAATTTTCACTCAATAATGTCTGAGATTAAAACATTATATGGAACTCTATTTATTCAAACATGATTTAAGATCACCATGAAATAAATCGTATAAATTAAATTGAATAATATATTTCAATTGAAATTATTAGATAACAATAAATATGTGTGAATTGATCAAGGATTTTAATTTTATAATTACATGAGAATTAATGAGAAGATATATAATTGATGTAATATAACCATCATTGAGTTATGCTGATGGATAATGATAGATTCACATATTTTGTTCTCATACCCTGGGATCCATTCAAAATCTAAAAACCCAAATAAGAAAATTTGTATTGAAAAACAATGTCGAGATCATGGATGTTTTGGAAGGCCAAACTGGTCATGGATAGAACCTATGAACAAATGATGTCAAATAAAAAAATAACTATTTCCCATTGAAATATAACTTTCTCATGGATTATCATATACTCTATTCTAATAATTATGTGTAATCATGTACATGATAGCGATTTATGATACCCATGTGCATATATTATAGAAGATTAACTAGTGAATTGATTCCATGGATAAAAGGAATCCAATATATGAATTAATGAAAACATTTATTTTGAACTTGGATGAGTAAAAGTGAATCCAATTGGGAAGATGAGGGATCATGTTAAAATTAAATTTAGTCTATTTTTATAAATTTATTTACTATTCTATGGTTATGTGGATTATTATAATGATGGTGAGGACTTGATTTAACCCAATTCATCTACTTCTTGATTATATATTTTTTAAAAACTATATAAATGTAAAAATTATTTAATAATTCTCTGACCATAATAATTACTTTCATAAAATTAATATTTTGTGTTCAAAGACACTATATTATATTTCAAATTGTTTTCCGATGTTTAAATGATGGAAATGTGATTCTCAACCTAATAGATATATAAAGAGAATGAAGACTCATTTAATGATTGAAATAAAAAAATAAACCATGCATTGTAAAATTTATATTATCATGGAATATGATTATAAGGGATTAGTTTGGTATAGGTGAATAAGATAAGTACATTCAAGTCTTTTCAAAGATTCAAGGATATAAGCATGTCTATGAAATATGATTCTTAAAGATGGGTAATCATAAAATACTGAATTTTTTATATCGGAGTATCAATTACTATAAATATTTATTTCTATGAAGCAAATGTTACATAATTTTTTCAATCTCATGAAGAAAAAATGATGAGAAATTAAAATAATTTTTTTTCGTTAGAAAATCCAAAAAAGGTCAAATTTCATAAAGGAAAATTTATCAACTATATGGGCCGCCCCATTTGAATTTCATTACTTCTTCATATATATATGACATTATAATAGACAATAGAAACTTTTAGAGATGACTACACACACAAATTTCAATGATCAAAGAAGGTTTTTGTAGGGGTTTTGAAGAATCTCATCACTAAATATTTTACACAAGAAGATTTTGTAAATTATTCATTTATGGGATAAATTATCTTGATCATATGAGTATATATAGTTAGATTAGTTCTATTGTAGTCACTTGTTTAGATTTTGTTCATTGATATTCATTCCATATGATATAATGGGATAAATTCTTGGGGTGTTACTCTGAGCTCAATGTTTGTTCTGACACATTAATAGTTATAAAATGAAGAATAAACCACAAATAAAGAGGGATTATTGATACAACATTAGGAGTAATTGGCTCAAAATATGTTCTAGAAAGAAGATGAAATTATGGAAATGTTAGGGGAGCTAAGTTCAATAAATTGGGATAATGTACCAATGGTACTTAATAAAAAAAATATTTCTCCTTTCCTTCTATCCTCTTTAATTTTTTAATGTATTATTCATGAAATAAATTTGTGAATATTTATTCTACAAACATTATTGACTAAATTATTTTTGGTGAATAAGAATGTGTTGGTAAAAATCATTACATTACTCATTCATGCTTAGAATAATATTTTTATCTGATTCCCGTTTTATTAGAATAATTTTCCAAAACATGATGACCCAATAATAATGACCTTGACTAAGTTTAATAAAATGTATTTTATCAGCTCAAAGATCAATCACGATATTAAAACATCAAATTTAATGAAAAATTAGATTTAATTAAAATTGTATCCACTTTAATGATAAATTGAATTCCAAAATTTAATAACTATACGAAATTATATAACATGAAGTGACCTTTAAATTTTTTTTATTGTCCACCATTATTAATTATAACATGTTTAATTGATATCCATCAATGAGACAATGTAAATTTGAAACTAGTATTTTAAAATATCAATCATATAATTTTATTTTTCATTTTATAGTTGATGGATTTTTATAATGGTTAATATCGCATTCTCTATTATAACATCATCACCACCATCACCTACATCCCTCACTACAACATATTTAATATTTTCAGCTATTATCATTTTTCTCATAGTGACACATAAACATATATTGTGGGACTATACCTATGGATAGACCCCTACTCACTGCTAAAAAATTATTATATACAATTATAAATAATTAAAATGATTATATCCTAGTAAATATATGATGTTCCAAGAAGTCACTAGGATACTCTATAATTATAAACCAAATCTAAAGTGAAATAAATAACTCTAAATAGATTTCCCCTATCATATTCCACAATATGAGTCAAATTTTTACCTTTACAAATTTGAAACTAGACTCCCATGTTAGATGAATGAATTACACATAAAAATATTCATATATTGTAAAATATTTTCTGAATTACCTAATAAGAACCTATAAAATTGGACACATATTATAACATCACAGGATACGATTCTAGTAACAATAAAATAAAAGTCCTAACAATAATCCCTAATAGTTTTTTTTTCATAACATCAATGAAATCTGAGAATTTTTTTGAAAAAAAACTAACAATAACCATAATATTTTAAATAGGAAACACATGAATTATAGAGTTCAACATTATTAAATGGGATAGACATTCAGGTGCTTAATAAGTATATAGTTAAAAGGGGAAGATATGAGACATAGGGAGAGTCATGTTCTTTTTTAAAACAAATTAATGGTATAGGGATTACATTGTAATTATAATTTAAAAATATCAATTAATATCATATAGGATTGAACTTTGAGGTAACATTTGGGGTCACAGTTCAATTCCTTATGTCAAGAAAAATTGATATATTATCATAATTGGAAGACCATTACACCATTACCAAAAATATATAATAAATAATTTTTCATGCAATGATTAATGAATTTGTATCTTACAACACCATTAATACCCCTTTAAATTATATTATATAACAAGTACACATAGTATCATTGTAAATATCCACCTAAATGAAAATTATTATATGTAACTTGATTAATTTTCCCATCCATCTCCTAATGAACCTAGTGAAAATGTATTATATAAAATCGACATACAAACTTTTATGAAGGATTTAAAAACACTATAAACCCTGATTTAAATAAATATTTATAACACACTATGAAATTTGAGAATTAGAAATAAACCCCAATTTCATTTATTGTATCATATACTTTCATTATAGTACAAATATTTTTATGAAATTAATAGTCAACTAATCATATTTTATAAAAAGTATCATTTTGTAATCCTCACACTAAAACTAGTCCTTATAGTCTTAATATAATTAAGGATTTTATTCCCTATCATATAATAATATTAAAAAAATTCTATAATAAATGTTTTACCTATTGTGAAATGGATGTCATCTTAGCACTAATCAGTATACAAATTTCAACCAATTTTTCAATAATTATTTAATAACTATGAATTTTTTAAGAAATATTTGTTGAATTATAGACTTAATATTTCTAGATAATTAAATTGAATGGATTCGGTGTCAGAGTAACCCATGGGGTTACCATATTTGTCATTGGTTCTTAATTGAAAATTTTTGTAGGTTTTCTATATTGGGGTTCCACTATAATTTAAGATATACAAATATATATCTATATAATATCTTTACTGTGATGGAATTATAAATATACCAGTTTTATTATTTTAAATATATTTATACGATTCATGTTATTCAATCCAACATAATTTTGAATTTATATGACAGATTACATGATCTATTGAAAAATATTAAAATGTCATCAAAATATTTTATAAATGGAAATAATAATAATTTGGGGAACATTTGAAGAAATCTGAAATTATTTTTTTAACGATTTATTAAATATTAAAAAAAAATAGGTTTTTTATATCACAGAATAAAATTTAAAATCACTATCACTATTAATTATAAAAATTGGGTAATTTTTTGATTTCATTTTTCATATGGTTGCTATGTAATTGTTTTATTACGTCTCATTTTAAACTCATTGAACAACGATGCATTCCTCCCAACAATGTTGTTAAAATGTGTAGAAACTATTATGTTATCGTGTATATAAAATTGATATATAAAAGTGGCATATTTTAATGAAATTATATATTTCATGTATTTTAGGAAATTTTTTATGGATCAAAAATAAATGTTTATAATATTAAAATTTATTATCAATAGTATTTTTTCTACGAGTATGTTTAATGTAGATAAAACTGTTAATATTGAAATAAATAATTATGAAATATTTAATTTCCTCTCACATTATATATATTATTATAAATGGTTTGGGTTAAAATAGTAAACTATGTTCTATATTCTATTTTATGATATTTTGTTAAATCATCATTTATGACTTGTTAGTGTGCCACATATCATTTTGGATCTTATCACATGCAATGAAATCAAAATAACTAGGAAAACATAATGGTTAAGGCTCATTAATAAGAAAAATGATAACAAAATGTGAAATTATCCTATAAAACACAAGATCATACATTCTAATAAAATCAACACAATAGATATAAACATTAAAGGTATATCCATGAATCCTAATTCAATGATATCAAAATATTTTATTCAAATAATATATTCTAACGAGTTTTTATAATGTGTTATTATTAAATTAAAAAGATATTACCATTCTTAATATGATTTAATTTTCTATATAAGATTATTATTTCCCTTTAATTTAATTAATGATTCATTTTTTTGTATTTATAAAAAATATTTAACACGTACACAAACCATTATGAGATAAAAAATTCATATATTATACAATATTTTTCTGTACTATTGTTATTGTTGATTCTATTATCCTATAATTCAATAGTAGTATGAAATTTTTTAAACTATTATTTTTTTCTATCTTCTTCATGATATGACTACATAATTATTCTAAGAAAATGACTACAATATCACTATAATGTTTTAGAAAATTTTCTTAAACAATGACACAACTTCCTAAAACAACACTAACTATTACTTTATCTTTGTGATCTATCATGGACTTATATCCACCATCATATATTGGTAAATTTATTCCATATTAATATAGGTATATATACTAAGGCTCTAAATGATCAACATCATCAAAAAAAAATTATCCCCTAAAATGAAATATGATGTGAGGTCATTATTTATGGCATGATCATCAAGATTTACACAAACATATTATCATAATAATTTTCCATTATTTGGTTGATAAAAATAATTAATGTTCATAGTTTTTATTAATTTCATTATATCAAAATTTTTATAACATTATATAATATTAGACTCAAAACATTTCATTCCACCACAAATAAATCTGATATTTACACTCACATATTCAAATTGTGGGAAAAAACCCTTTCATTTGATAAGAATAGACTAATACTATGATGTAGAATTTAACAATGTTTTGTGATCCCTATCGCATCTAGAAAAAGTGTAATCATGAAATTCCTCTATTGTAAATTAAAATATGGCTTTATTTTCATAATGTAGTATTTTAAAAATAACATGATTATATTTTCGAATCATTTTGTTAAATTTTTTTTTGTTTTCTATATTAATCCACCAAAAAAGTAACACAATGGAAATTATTTACCTTAGTGGAACAAAATCATACAAAGGATGCATTGTGATGTGATAAAAATAATTATGGCATGACCAAAATCATCCTTTCATTATAAAATTTCCAACATTAAATGGTTAAACTTATATTGAGGATATTATTATAAGAATTAATTACATTTGGACTTCATCACAGATAAAGTGAACATGTTGCGGTATGGCATATTAAATTTATAAAGAACCTATTCTTAACATCAACATCTCAACTATGTACTTATTCAGTCAAAATATATATTTCTATATGGCCATCACAACGTAGAAAAAAAAAATCATTTTATGTTAGTTTTAATATGATTTATTGGCTCATAAAAACGTAGAACATAAAAACGATATCCAAATAAACCCTTGTCAAATAAATTTATATATAAATACGCAACATTAATATGGATTTATCCACCAAGTCTATCTAACAACTATATTCCTTAGAATAAAAAGATCTCTCAAAGGTCACCAAAACAATATATATAAACAAAAACACTTATCAACACTTTATCTCAAAAATATCCTCTTTTATATTTTTTTCGAAAAATAAATATAAAAAAAATTAAACTCTACAAAATTATAAATATTTCATGATTTATAATTTTTTAAATTCATTGTTGAAGATAATTCTTGATAAAATAGCATTAGACAATAATTTCATGATGTCTATTAAATAGTGTTACCTCAACTTCTTCATAGAACTTTTAACAAACTTATGTTGACTTATTTAATCAACTCATAATAATCTTCACAAAAAATCATTACAACTATGTGTATATCATTATTAACATACATTTTTTATAATCATATTTGATTAGTTAATATTCCACAAATATATGAACACTAGTATAGATTATAGTATATAGTGTTAAAAAACACCCTATACGTATGTAAACCTATATGTAGAATGTGATATTCTTTTAATATATGTTTTACCACTACCCATTTTACATCCATAATCTCAAGATAATACTTGAGGAGACTGAATTCACCCACTAGAGATTTTGGTGAGTAACGAATGAGATTATATATTTTAATACCATGAAATGGTATTAAATATAAAACTAGTATCTATAAAACAATTTATATAGAAAAATGCTTCCCCCGTTCTAATTTTTGATTGACAACATTATTTTTGTTCACTTCAGTGATATGACATGATAAATACTCCTTCTTTTTGTAGTTTATTAACTATTCTTATATTTCATTAAATAAATATTATTGTAAAAACATAATAAAAATAATAATATACTATCATTTTTCAATTATATTTTTAAAATGATCAAACTTTTATAATAAATGTGTAGTTTACATTTTTTTCTACCTTTTTGATGTCCACACTATATTCCCACCAACAACCTTATTCTTCATGAATGAAAAAATATCATATGTAAAATTATTTCTTTTATATCAATTCAAAAATCATATTTTTGTGTATTGGTGAATATCTTTGGAAATTAAGATCAGGAAAAAATGTTAAATGACTTGACTACATGTATAAAATCAAATTCAAATATAACTTATTTATTCAAATATTGTTCATTAACTTTGATCATTATTGATGAACAAAGTCATAACATTGATTATTATTAAGTATTCTCTCCTCCAATATTTGCACACTCCATTAGATTTCATGTGTTGAAATATAATTCCACTATTCCAAAATAATCTCACTATATTCCTATAACCACTTCAAATACAACAATAACTATAAAAACCCATTCATATTTTGGACCCACTAGTCTTTACAATATGATAAAATTTTTGTAATACATGAAATTGAACTGTTTATAGACCTATGATTTAGAAATTATAATGTTTAGAAACATTATTAATGTCAATATTAATTGTAATATTTTATCCAAGTGTATTTTCATTAGACATAGTATAATAATTTCATTTAATATAATAATTTTCATAATAAACAAGAATATAAATCGTAACATTTTCTATGGTTCAATTAGCTTTTTTCAGCTTCTATTTAGAATAAATTGTAATCATAGTATTATATTATCTTCCTCTATCATTGGTTTTGATCGATATTAACATAAATATTTATATTATCCCAATTCATCCAAACCACAAGAATCATTGATTGAGATATATAAAATTTCAAATATGAAAATCAGAAAATTATTTTTGCATTTTTTTGAAAAACATTATTTATCTAAAATTTCTATATTAAGAGATTAATATTTTTTATCCTTTTATATTTTTTTGTATCATAAAATCCAATTATTTATTTTCCTTGATATATAATTCTATTACTTCTTTAACCCTTGGGAGATACTAATCCTTCTTATTTTAAATATGAGTCTTAACGTTTTTAATTCATTATTCAATCAGCAGTTTTAATTATCAATATGAAAAACCATAGAGATTCCCTTTATTATTTCATTATTCATTATGAACTCCACATAACATTCATGTAAATATTGATTAATTTTTTATTAAACCACATGTTCTTTCATTGAGTCTTATTCACTGCTCCACCTTATATATTCTATTATTATAAATATTTTTTACCTTTACAACTTATGGAATATAAAATATGATAAAAACAATATATTTTCTCATCAATAAATTATAAATAACATCATATTTTGTTGAGAATATTTTTTTTTCATTATATACTTAATAAAAACATCCATATATTCGTATTTATTAATTTATTCCTCAAAACCACGTGGGTGGGCATCACCTCTCCATAAATTTCATCTTCATTAAGAATTAGAATTTTTTTTTGAAAAAAACATTATTTCCCTCAATCTGAAAAATTACAGTGGACTTTTTTCATGACATTTACTATTTCCTTTGGGTATACCTTTGGAGACATGTTACATGTGAATGTAAATAACTAAATCAATATGTATGATTAATCCTGAACACCCAACAAATCATTTACATCATTATCAAATATCTAAATGGTCTTTTAATTAATTACTTATTTTCTAAGATCATATCTCTTTCTCAGGGTGATGTAATTTTATGTGGTGAGTTTTGGATGCAGATCAAATATGCATCACTGACCCAAATCGTGATGTGAATATTTTTTTGTTAAAACATATGAATTTAATTTTCAGATTGAATTAATTCACAAATTCTATAATTTACACCCCTATAAGTTGTATTCACCACGTGAAGACATTTTATGAATTAGATTGCACACACTATTACTATATTTCTCCACATTTCAAAGTGTCATAAAATTACATTAAACCACATGAAATTATATTACACCACGTGTAATTATATAACACCACGTGTAATTATATAACACCAAGTGTAATTATATTACACCATGAGTAATATATATTACACCCTGTGTAATTATATTACACCATGTGTAATTATATTACACGATGTGTAAATATATTACACCACATGCAATTATATTACACCACCTGTAATTATATTAGACGACGTGTAATTATATTACGCCATCTGTAACATTCCACATTGTGTAATTAGATTACAATATGTGTAAGATTACACCACGTGTAATTAGATTAAAGCATGTGTAAAATTATGTTAATGTTTTTAATAATTGATGTGATTTCTTACAGAAAAGGAGAAATGATTTATAAATAATTACACTATGTTAAATGAGGATCCACGTCGTCTAATTATAATTCCCGACTTATTAAGATGATGCATCTAGCATTGCATAAGCCTCTAGGCACCCCTCTTCTTGACTACAATGCATCTATGGACCTCCCAATCTGATTCAAAGCTTCACACACCTCCACCTTAGACCGAAACTCCTCAGACCACCTCTTCCTAAGACCAATGATCCTTTATGAACCTCCCCCATAGACCGATGCTCCTTCTTGAACCACCTTATTTGATCGAATACCCTTCACGCACCACCCAGGAACGAATGTTCTTATTGTTTAGATCTATCTCTATATTTTTCTCCACTTGCTTGATAAAAGTATTTTTTTTATCTCCTGTTATATCTAGATCTATATTTGATGAATCTAGATCTACTCTTGTTTGATCTAGATATATATTTTTTGAATCTATATATGGGAATATTAAATTTAGATACAGATTTTATATATCTTCTTTCATTTAACTGTGGATTTAGACTGTATTCATCATCACGTTTTCAGCCGATCAGAATTTAATTGGGTTTACCTTTTGGCTAGTGTACATCATCGTTCTTAAGGTATGTGCTCTAAAATTAAAATCCTGTAGACTTGATTAAAATTATTTAAAATTAATTGTATAATTTCTATTAGATTTTTATCAATTGCGTTCTTGATTAAATTAATAAATTTGGTGAATTGATTAATTAAAAGATATATGAAATTGGGATAATGAGATTTTAGATAATGAATAGTTAATTGTTAAATCAATTATGACGTATAAAGATTTTTCATTTTAGATAATTAATTGTAATCAGAATTTTGGGATATTGATTTTAATAATTGAATATTTAATTGTTCAATTAAATATGAGACTATGAAAATGTGATTTGGAAATTATGTGTTGAAATTATTGTTAGGTTTATTGAGATTGTTGAACATGATTAATTAATTTTATAATTAATTAATGTGAATGATTAGGATTATAAAATTCTGATCTGGTATAGTTATTTGTTCAATTAATTATAGAGAGTTTTAGATTATCGAAATTGAATAATTATATGACCAAATTATTATTAATATATTGAGGTTCGTGAATAGGGATAATTTATTTTAGAATTAATTATTATAGATAATTACAATTATTAAATTTATTAGGATGGAATAATTAATTGATAAATTAATTGGGGTGGTTGAATTAATGTATATGGAATAATTAATATTACTAATTAATTGGTTATATTGAATTATTCAAGAAGGAATTAATAACTGATAAATTAATTAATGGTAATATTCTAGTTATTTAATTTTTGTAATAAATAATTTATTTAATTAATTTTAAATTAATTAATGTGACCAATGTGATTATTTAATTATTGATTTAAAAAATGGGATTAATTAATTAATGATTTAATTGATCTGAAAAATTTGATTATTTAATTTTTTAATTAATAAATTGGTTAATTAATTTATGAATTAATTATTTTGAGAAATGTGATTCTTTAATTATTGAATTAAATAATGGGATTAATTAATTAATTAATTAAATAATGTGAAAACTGTTATTATTTAATTATTGAATTAAATAACGGGATTAATTATTTTCAGAATTAATTAATTTGAGAAAAGTGATTATTTAATCATCGAATTAAATAATGGGATTAATTAATTGGTGAATTAATTAATGTTACATATGTGATTATTTAATTATTTAATTGAAACACAAGATTAATTAATCGATAAATTAATTAATGTGGTTTTATGTGTGAATTTAATTGAATGATTTAAATTAATTAATTACCAAAATAATTAATGGGGAAAATTGTGTTATTTCAATTTATTTATAATTATTTAATTGATTAGTTATGTGCTGTTGATATTTTTTAATTTGATAATTAATTATTGAATTAATTTTGAGATATTGAGATAGATAATTTTAGATAATTAATTGTAAAATTAATTTGGAGATGTTCAGGTTATTGATTTGAATAATTAGTTATTGAATTAATTATAGTATATTGAGTTTGATGAGATTGATTATTTATATAAATAATTGGACCAACAAACTTAAGTAATTATTTAATTAATTAGAGGAATTTATGACATAAACTAATTATTGAAATAGTAAGGAAAGAGGACTGATTTGTTAATTGATGAATTGACTAACAAAATTGATGTTATTAATTAATTATTAAATTAGTTTATTTAGTTGATGTGATTATTTAATTATAGAATTAATTATGTAGAATAATGTGATTAGTTATGGAATTAATTAATGTTTTTGACATGATTAATTAATTATGGGAGTAATTAATGTTATCGATATAAGTAATTAAATCTAAAAATAAGTAATGTTATTGATGTGATTAGTTAATTATTAAGTTAACTAATAAATGTTATGTGATTTGTTAATTGTTAGATTAACTAATGGAATTGACATGATTGATAAATTATTTAATTAATTATCGAAATTATTGTGATTAAATAGTTGTTAAATTAATTAATGATATTAAAATGATTAATTCATTGTTGAATTAATTAATGGAACAATGTGAATATGAAATTTTTGTATTTTTATTAATTAAATGTTAAATTAAATTTTTGTGAGATTATAATTTGAAATTTGATAATGCGGTCAATGTTGATTAACCACGATTATTTTGAAATATGAGAAATTGTGATATATGTGATATATTGTGAATTATTGGGAAATGCGATGCTTTCCATGATTTTATGCACCCATTATATATATATAATTCTTGAATAGGGTGCAAGATAGATAATCATTCTCCAAATACTCATGAGGTGCTAGATATGTAATTTGACACCCGTGATATATATGTATGATTGATTAATGGATGTGAGATAAGGACTGATGCTCCAAATACTCATGGGGTTCTATATATAGTTTTCTACATCCATCATTCATTAAAATAATCTTGTATGGGATAGGGAATGAGGCTCCAAATACCCATTGGATGTGAGATTGGGACTAATTCTCCAAATACTCAAGAGGGTGCAAGGCATGACATTCCGCACCAATTTATTGACATTGGACTATGGATCTAATTGGTTGTATATGAATTGGATTAAAAAGATAAATAAATCACATATGATATGATGATAGTTAATCGAATATGAGAAATGGTTCATACTCTGACATGGGCAGAAGTATTCTTTTAGATAAGTGTACTTATAGGATCCTTTAGGATCATCCTGTTAAATAAAGTATTATTTAATTAATGTAAACAGATTACATTATTACTTTTATATTATTATTTTTACAACTACATGCACTATTATTGACTGTACTTGTTTTTTACCCCATTGGTGGTGAATTATTGATGAGTACTCACACCCTACTCACGTTGCCTCATCAGTAAAATTGTGTTTTCTAGACACGTTATGGGAAAATTCCAGGTTCTAGATGCATGAGTTTTGTTAGAGTATGGATGAGGGAACCAGATGTTTTTTAGGACCGATTTTAGAGATTTCATTTTATTTCCATTTGGTTTTTCATTTCACACTTGGGACGTACTTATCTTGGACTATCTATTTTTAAATTTTAATTAGGTATTTATAGTTTTGGTCATCTAGTGATATTGTTTTTTACTATGATTATATATATGCCTTTTCTATTGTTTATGTTTTTCTATTTGAGTATTACTATGATTAAAGAATGAAATAGGGTATAGTCTCCCAATGATCGATATTAGACCCTTACTATTAATCAATATCCTCAACCACATGGGGAGGCACGCATGAGGTCATGTGGTAGTCCATCTCGAGGCACCGATTTATGCCACCAGGGTCAGAACATTACAAAGGGTATCAGATGTCTTATTTTTTTTATTTTGTATAACTTTTTGGGAAAAGTATTCATTTGACTATAAAGATTTTTGGCCTTGTTATGAGATTGATTATGGGAGTAGCTACCCCATGTCTAGGGGAAAACCAAGTACTCAGGGTGGGATTGTTTTTATTCCTGTTTATTGTTAAGTTGATTGTTATTTCACTTTAGGTGATGCAATGGTTGTTTGATGTGATAGTTATTTATGACATTTAATGAGATTGACTTATTTCCCAGAATAGAATGATAGTTGAGTCTACATGCATCATTATACGCTCTCTGAATTTTTTTGTGAGGTGACACATTTTCGGCATGCATGGGAAAGGCATGTAATGGGTAAGTTGTTTAACATGAATTGTTTTTCTTTTCTTGTCAAATTTAAATGAAAATAGTTCCTAACATGAAATTGAAAAAGATTTTAAAATTCTGCAGTACGAGAATAAATGGTGCGTTAATTGTAAATATTGAATAATGATAATGTGTGACCCCTTGTTAACTAAGACCTAGGTGTTAGACAGTTAAGGGTAAATATAGTTCCTCGATTTTGAGTATGTGATAGGAAAAGGGGTGATGACATGATATGGTTTTTTTGGATATCACAATTTTTAACTATAATAAATTTTTTCATTGAGGATACCATATTTTTCTATATTTGGATCTTGTTATGGGTTGTTTGTGTAGTGAGAATTCCCCAGTTGGATAACATAGTTATAAGATGTTTGATGGACTGTCGTGTTTTAGATCAGTGTGGTGAGATTCTTGACCGAAATAAAGCATAGGACTTTCAACATATTAAAGTTTTTTCGTAGTTGGGGGTAACATCTATGATGTAGGATTTCTGGTTTTCCTTATTGAACTCTTAGAGTAATTTTAATTAATGATGATCTTCTCTCCTACTTTTACATCATCCCAGTTATGCTGAGAAAGATCTAGCATTACGCCTAGCTTCCTTAATGTGATTTGGTTTAAAATAGTTCCCCTTAGTGGTTTTTCTTATGAAGCACTATATATTTGGAGCTGGATGGTTCAAGGTACACCATCGATAGTTTACCGATGAGGTTCTAATGAGGGACCAAGGATCAATAAATATTGCAAGTTTTTTGTCTTGGTGTTTGAGTTTCTTAATCTGTGGTGTTAACAATGCTCCAAAGGTGGGAAGAGGTATATAAGTAGTAGGTTATGGGATTAAGAACATTGGTTTGAAGTGGTGAAAATATAATGCCAATTAGGAAACTATAAGGTAAATGTTTAAATTCATTGGGAAAAGGTCAGGTGCTCCTTGGAGGTGGTGGATGTGCATCCTCTACAATAAGTTTTTGATGGAAAGGAAATGTTCCAATGTTGGATAGTGTTATTATTTTTCGTGGGAACAACGACTTGAGAAACTCGTTGGGTATTTTTTTGAAGTTGATATTGAGACCGATGGGTTCTTTGAAAAGAATCTGAAACATGTATTGGAAGGTACATAAAAGGTTTTATGGGGAAATATTGTGCTATTAGTTCATTTATTGTCGAAACATGGATGTGTTAAGGGGGAAAATTGAAAGAAATAATAGGATAAGAGGGGAAAATGGCTCGACTTTATTTTCTTCAGAACATTTTGGGTTCATGGGTGTATAGCTTAAGGATGTGCTATTATAATTTGAGGAGATTGTAAGATCCCAACTCTTTTCAAGGGTGAAGTAGGATTTAGTGGGGAATTTTGGATGAAGAACAAATATTCATCATGGACCCAATTCATGTATTGAAATGTTTTGGGTAAACCGTATTAATTAAATTCTCCAATGGAATTAATTCACAACATTAAAAATTTATACCACCTCTTAGTGGTTTTCACCACATGACGACATGCCACGAAGGAATATTACCTATATTTATAAAGGGTTAATTAGAATACACCACGTTTAATTACATTACACCATGGGTGAGATTACACAATGTGTAATTAGATTACACAATGAGTAATCGTTAATTAATTTTTTTAATAGTTGGCATCAATTCCACATGAAAATGAGAAATCTGTTACAAATCATTACATGATGTAAAATAAGGATTTACACCATGAATTTATCACATCAATATTATTAAAATGAAACTACCAGCATCCCATAACCCTATAGCCACCCCTCGCCTCCACTAAAAAGCATTTCTGGACCCCCCCCCCCCCCTTCAGCTACAGTGCATCCACACACTTCTACCATAGACCAAAACAGTTTGAAAACTTCCATCTTAAAACAAATATCCTACAGGAACCCCCACATTGGACCGAAGTTCTTCCGTGCACCACCTTCTTTGAACAAATACCCTCCACACACATCCCATGTATGGGTGTTCTTCCTATTTAGATCCATCCCTCTCATCCAACCCTCTTCTCTGAAAAACAAGTTATTTATCCACTTTTGGATTTAAAAATTGGTATTTCAAAACTAGATATAGGATTTATGGATATAGGTCTAGTTTTATTGAATGTGGATATAGTCATAGTGGATTTAGATATCTATTTACGAGATCTTGTTTCATTTAACTATGGATTATGTTTCAAATATAGACAATCTTCATTTTCAAATTCTCAATTGATCTTCTTCAAACTGGTTTTAACCATTGTAATGTGTTATTCACTAATCTTGAGGTACGTGGTATAAAATTCAAATCCCATATACTAGATTACCATTATGTTTATGTAATTTTATAATTTATATAGGATGTTTACAAATTTGGTTCTAGATTATGAAAATTAATCTGGTGAATAAATTAATTAAACAATATGTGACATTGGAGATTGGGAATTTAGACCATAAATAACTAATTATTATATTAGTTGTGATATATCATGATTTTTTATTTTAAATATTTAACTATACAAATAATTTTGGGTTATTTATGTTTTGAATTGAATAATTAATTTGTCAATTACTTTGGAAAATATCAAATTGTGATTCAGATAAATAATTTTTGAAATTAATTATGAAGTTATTATTATTATTGAAAATGACTCATTAATTATAGAAATAATTAATGGGAATGCTCAAGATTATGAAATTTTCATTTGGTATAATAAATTCATGATTTAATTATGGAAATCTAGAGATTATGGAAATTAAATAATTATCTGAAAAAATAGTTAATTATTTGTTGCGATTGATGAATTGGGATAATTAATTGCATAATTAATTATTAGAGATATTAATGGTAACTAAATTAATTAATATAGAACAATTAAATAAGGAATTAATTTGGGTGGTTTAATTAATAGAGAAGGGATAATTAATTAATGAATTAATTGGTGATAATGATTTGTTTGAGATAGAGTTAATTAACTGATGAATTAATTAATGGGAGCATTGTTATTATTTATTTTTGATTTAAATAAATTGATTAATAAATTGTCGAATTATTTAATGTGACCAATGTGATTATTTAATTATTTAATTGAATAATGGGATTAATTAATTCGTGAATTAATTAACATGAACTATATGATTATATATTTATTGAATTAGAAAATGTGATTAATTAATTACTGAATTAATTAATGTGTGCGAGGTGGTTATTCAGTTATTGAATTAAATAGTCGTAATAATTAATTATAGAATTAATTAAAGTAAAAAATGTGACTATTTAATTATAGAGTTAAATGATGGGATTAAATAATTGTCGAATTAATTAATGTAAGAAAGGTGATTATTTAATCGTTGAATTAAATAAGGGGATAAATTAATTGGTGAATTAATTAATGTGAAAAATGTGATTATTTAATTGTTGAATTAAATAGAAGGCTTAATTAATTGACGAATTAATTAATGGGTTTTGATGTGTTAATGTAGTTGAATGAGTAAAATAAATTAATCGCCAATTTTATTAATGGGTACTGTTGTGTTATTTCAATTGATAAATAAATAATTGATGAATTTGTTATGATGTATTCATATTTGTGAATTGGATAATTATTTATTTAACTAATTATGATATATTGAAATAGGTAATTTTAGATAATTAATTGTTATATTTTTTATGAGATATTGTGCTTTTTTATTTATATAATTAATTTTTGAATTAAGTATAAGATATTGCATTTGAGTATATTGATTAATTAATTTATGAGTAAATTAATTGTATTTACATAATAAATTCAATATGGAGTTAATTAAATATATTTATATAATAAAATAATTATTGAATTAGTTATGAATGTGGCCTTATTAGTTAATTATTTAGTTTACTGATAGAATTAAAGTTAATAATTAATATTTAAATTATTTAATATGGTTCATTTTATAATTTATTTATCAAATTACTAAGGAAATTAATTTTATTAAGTAATTATTAAATTAATTGATGTTATTAACATGATTAATATATTTTCTAATTAATTAATGTTATTCATGTAATTAATTAATTATCAAATTTATTAATGTTATTGATTTGTTTAATTATTTTTTTAGTTATTTAATGAATGTGGTGTGATTAATTAATTGTTGGATTAACCAATTGAATTTACTTGATAAATTATTTGCAGAGTTAATTAATGAAATTATTTTAATTAATTAATGAAATTATTTTAATAAATTATTTTTTGAATTAATTAAATTGGTTGAAATGATTAATTAAATTTCGAATTAATTAATGGAACAATGGGATTTTGAAACTATTATATTTTAATTAATTATTTGTTATATTAATTAATGTGAAATTATGATGTATAATCTTATTAGGGGGTTAATTTCGATTAAGCCTGAATGTTGTGAAATGTGAGAAATTGTGAAATATTTAATATATTATGAATGGTTTATAAATGTGGTGCTCGACATGTCATTATACACCTATGATATATCTGTATGATTGATTAATGGGCTTTGAGACTGGGATTGATGCTCCAAAAACTCATGGGGTTATAGACATGGAGTTCTACACCCATAATATATATATATATATATGAATAATAAACACTATGTGAGATAGGGAATGATTCTCCAAATACTCATGGGGTTCTAGACATGACATTCTAACCACATAAGCATGAAAATATTATTGTATGGGATAGAGAATGAGGCTCCAAATACTGATGGGGTTTGATACATGGACTAATCCTCCAAATACTCATGAGGGTGATAGACCTGATGTTTTCTATCAATTTATTGACATTGGACTGTGAATCGAATGGGTCATATATGAATTGAATTAAATGTAAAATGAATTCACATGTTATATAATTATTGTCAATTGAATATGAGAAATGGTTCAGAAATTAGCATAGACCAATGATAGTAATGAGATAAGGTTTACCATGCAAACTCGATGGATTATGTGGTTATATAAACTATAACTTAATAAATTTAAACTTATTTACTTCATTAATTATCTATTATTATTTATACAACCACAAACATTTTTATTGATAATATTTTTTAGACGCCATTGGTGGTGGCCTACATAGTTGTACTCGCACCCTATTCGGGATGAATGATCAATACTCAAATATACATTTTGTTTCTATATAGGTTAATTAGAATTTCCATTTAATAGATTGAATACTTGGGATAGACCATTGACGAAAGAACCATACGTGGTGCGAGACCCACTTGGGAGTTGTCAGTGTATTTACTTCTGGTTTTTCATATGACATTTGGAACGTACATATCATGGAATATATATTATTATATTTTGATCAATATTAAATAATCACTTCTAGTCTATAGCCTATCACGTATGGGGAGACATGCATTAGTTTATGTGGTGGTACAGATTGGGGAACTGGTCGGTGCCACCTAGGAAGACATCTTAATGATTTTAATGAGACTTCTGTCTCATAAAAAATAATATTACTTAGATTAAATTAAATTCTCATCTTATACGAATTGTTGTCATATAATTTATTTTACAACATATAATTTATCATCATAAAAAATATTGAATCTTTAATAGTCACCTCAAATCAACAAATGGTTATCATCACCACAATAGCTTTTGAAAAGTAATCATTAATGAATTAAAATATAAACAAATTTATATCTTGTTCCTTCATTAAAAAATATCTCAATTTATCTTTTTTTAAATTTATGATTCCTTGCGTATATTTGGTACCTTATACAAAATTAAATGTTTAGTTTTAAACCCAATAACATATAAAAATTTGATTTTTAAATGTAAGGAAAAGATTTGATTTATTGAATTTTCATCAGTTGCCTAGTTCATTCATGTATCTCGATTCAATGAGTTAACTTTTTTTATATATTTAAAAAATATGTAAATTTTATTAATCGTTAAAACCAAAAAAAGTAGTATACGGGGTTGAATTATGTCAATAAATTTTTTGTTTTCCCAATTAATATGAGATCACATTGGTTTTAAACTACATTGATAATATTCCAAACAAATGATAAATTATATATATCATAATAAAAATTACACTAGAACAATAAACAAATAACTCATACACCACCATGATTATTAATAAGTTATATGAATTAAAAAAAATATTTCACTATACATTGTTAAATAAATGAAAACATATATTTTTATATTTTTTAGAAACATTAATAGATTTTATACCATATGGTCAATCCATAATCCCAATTTTTATTCACTAGGTGGGGGTATATTTGTGAAATTTTTCCATTATACCCTTTATCAATTCTAAAAAAAATCAATCTTTATCTCTTTTTAGATTATATAATATCATATTTTGACAAATCATTCCCTAGGGAATGAATATATATATATATATATATATATATATAATGATGTAAATGGTTCCCTACTCAAAATAACTAATTAAAACCATCACATGATTTAGTAAAACAAAAAAACATTAATTCCACTACGTTAACCATTATGGGTTCCAATGAGTGGGGAATATTAAATAATCTCAAAACAATAATATCAAAAATGATGTTTCCCAATAAATATCATTTTTATATGAACTATAATATTGTTCCATATTATGGTTAGAATTATCTTATTTCAACATATTTTATTTTATCTTAATAATGTACAACACTCTAATTCTACTTATATATAGAACTAGTGTGACACTTTTCATAAATATTTAACATAAACATAATTAATATTATAATGACCTCTATTACTACAATCATGATTTATGTGTACTCTTATAATAATTTTTTATCTTCTCTTTGAAATTCATCATATAAAACTCTCTTCTTTTCATCTTTTTTTATTATCTTTCAACCAAATAAACTATTAACATTTTTATCGTAGAAAATAACAATATAATCATTAAAATTTATAATGAATTTTAAATTATAGTAAAATGATATACCATACATTCACTAATTTATCTTCTTATTCATCCATCATATAATTTCATCCATTCAATAAACAATTGAATAAATATAGAAGAGATAAGGATATGAGTCGGTGCATCCCAACCAGAAAAAAATAATCAAAACCACAAATACTATAATTTCTCCCTAATATAAAATATTACTTGATTTCATTTATTGATGATTTATTAACTAATGTTTTGCTGACTAATTTTATTATTATAGCGTAATCAACGTATTTAAATGAAATGTTTTTATTCCTTACGTAGGGTTTAAATAATTTGACAACGATATCATTTTATATAGTAAAATTTACTTCCATAGAAATTATATATATATTTTTAATTAACTAAATAGTACATTTATAGATCTTGGAATAAGTAATACTAAACTTGAATTTTTTTTTGGTTAATTTTGTTAGATTATAAGTAAAAAATATAGATATTATAATTTTTTTATGAATTTTTTGGAATATATATATGACATTGAATTATAAATTATATATAAAAACAAATAATAATGGAAATTTTAATAATAATTAATTGATAAAATTGGCCTACTAATATTAATAAAAAATCATTTTTTGATAAAATATATAATTTATAAAAAACAATTTTTTTCACAATGCATTTTTTATATTATTTAACAAAAACTATTTTAATACAATTTTTTGTAAACAAATACAATAAATTAAGTAAACATCTGTCCAATATTTTTTAAAATATAATTTGTTATAATGATTTAATTCTAAAATAAAATGATACATTCCTCCAAAAAATCACCATTTTTTGTTATATTAAGATTCCCTTAATTAACCATTATAAATGGAT
The DNA here is from genome assembly GCA_963277665.1 of Viscum album. Lineage (NCBI taxonomy): Eukaryota > Viridiplantae > Streptophyta > Magnoliopsida > Santalales > Viscaceae > Viscum > Viscum album. The sequence continues at coordinate 1,414,684,889 of OY728123.1, forward strand.
AATTATTGAATTTTTTAATATAAAAAAATTATCAAATTCAAATAAGATAATATTTGAAATTTCATTTTTCTTCATAGTTTTTTATTTCTATGGTTAATAATTTTTTTCTATGGTATATGTAAATGATTATTTTCAATGAAAATATTTTATAGGAGTCATGAAATTTTAATATCAATAAATAATATTGATATATTTTTCATAATGTCTCTAATATTGGTAATAAAGATAAAAATAATATTTATTTAAATTGATTTAATAATAAATTTATAAGAAATAATTAAAAAGACATTATGTATAAATAGTCGATTTGTTGAAATAAATATCACTATGTATCTTATGATTAAATTTAAATGATTATTTTAAACTATTTAGAAATATTAATTTAATAAATTAAATCCAAATTCTTATTTATAATTTTAATGTTTTGTGTGAGGGGTAATACTATTTTTGATTAATAAAATAATTATCATTTTTATGTTTTAATCAATGTTAGTAAATCTAAAATGGTTAATTTTAAGAGGATAAAATTTTCCATTATTAAAAATAAAGAAACCATATATAAATAATATTTGGGATGTAAAGTCATACCAAGATTTATCAACAAGTATTCCCCACCAAACTAATATAAACGAAATTCAATTCCATTATTACCTCTTACCTAACATTTTTTCCAATGAAAATGTTCATTTAACCTTAAAACTGGCTCAATTCCACCCACATCATGCCACATTTATAGTTCTACATTACTATAAAAATCCAAAATTTTAACTCTACTACAGTCCAAATTCACATTTGGAAGACCATTTTTTAGAAGAATAATAAGGAAATCATCCCTTTCAATGTAACCCTCCGAGAGAAGTATTAATTTCTTAACATTTTTATTATCCTCCCATAAACCTATAATTTCTATATCATCCATATCAAATTAAATCATAATTTTAGTATCATATTGATATTAAAAAAATTAGTTTACATAAATTCTATTATATACAATAAATAACAATTATATACCTAATTCCCTTCTATTTGAAAAAAGTGAAAACATCCTTCATATGTATGTGAATACTTCCACATTTATGAATGAAATCTTTCATTTTTAAATACCTATATTAATATAAGGTTATAAAAATTGGATAGTTGAATATTGACAGTATATATAAAATGATATATATTATTTAAATATAAATTAGTAATTTTGTGAATAATTTGTATCATTCTAAATTTAACTACCTAAAATCAGTTTACAAAATGGTAAACCAATTTTTTATTTTTAACAAATAACGATGTACCAATTTCATTCTTATTCTATATGATATTAATTTTTATTCCAAATATTAATAATATATAAAAAAAATTGATAATTTCATAATTTTGAATTTATAAAATAATAATTACTTGTATAGCTATACATAATTTGTTTCTCACATTTATTTCTCTTTGACACAAGCTATATTAACCACTTATGATTATTCTATTATGTATGTACTATTCATGAATGTATTTTATGATTATTATAAATGTCAGGGTATTTATGTATCCAAATGTGTTTAATTAATTTATGTGTATTATGATTGAAATGATAATAATGTGGTAATGATTTTTGATTACAATCGCATTGATTATTGTGATTAATTAGGATTAAAAATCCCATAATAATATATATTGTTCTACCTCTAAGGAAACAGATGAATTTATTTACCCTATATTTAATTCTTTAATATATTTTTTCTTCTATCATTTTAATAAAATTTTATACTCATGAAAGAACAAATAATATTTTAAGGAAAACAAAATTAATTTTTGTCTTCAATAAATAAAAATTCATCAATATCATTATATTATAAAAATGTTTTATTAATGGATTTCACTATTCCAAAATTATTTATATGGTTTTTACTAACTTTGTATCTCTTTTTCAAAATTATTTTTAAAGGAATGTTAATCTCATTTTCTAAATAATTTTATTTTTTATTTTTTACTAATGTGTGAAAAGAATTTTTTATTTTAATAATTAATTTATAATTTATAATTTATCATCCTCATGACTACTTATTTCCTTGAAGATTACTTTACATTTTTATATTGTTATTTTAAATGAAATTTATTCCATACAAGGTTTTAATTTTATAATTTTTTAAGGATGTGATTTATAGATGTTAATGTTATTTTCATCATAAATGTTTTTAAATATCATTATATAGAATTACATTTAATAAATGGAAGAAATTTGGGATTCATATGTTTTAATGGCGATATGGTCCATTGGTACCATCCACGTTCTTTATCTAGATGGTTAACTATTATAATTAAAGATGTTTATTAAAATTTTGTCTTTTCCACGGGTTATAATATGATGAAATTATTTTTGAAACCCATTTCTATTTATATGTGTTATGATATGATGAATGTTAAATGATATTTTTGAAATCATATGTATGATATTAATTTTATTTCAGTTGAAAAATTATTTTTATCCAATGTTGTGTGTAAATATGGACAACTCTTGAAGAAAAAATTGTTATTCATTAACCCAATTTCATTATCAAAATTTTAGATATAGATCTTATTTCCATTCAAATAAGAGTAAGTTTTGTTCTGGTTTTCCTATCCACATGTTCTTGTGTTTACTTGTTTTTTCGGTACAAAAGTTAATTTTTGGACATGGAATTCTTGTCCATTATATTATTTGAGGGGCTTGTATCGTTTCATTAAGTTTTTGGAAGGTCTGGATTTCATATTAATAACTTAATGAGTGAAAATTATTCCATTTATACATATTCATAATGATATATTGTTAAGTATTTTACAAAATCAAGTCTTATTCAAATATTATGTTTCCTTGGATCATGCTTTTTGTTTACGCTATTATTTATATCTTATAAACTATAAATATTTATACCATGACTCAAAATTAGGATCATTGATATGTTGGGTGAGGTTATTAATCTTTATGATGATATAATTATACCCTTATACTCATTTTATATTTATTTGATCATTGATATCTCCATTATTTTCCATTATGAAGATTAAGAGCTCACCTTTTATTATGTTTCATTTCCTCAAGATGTGAATAATGGTTTTTCAAATGAATTTTATAATAAGGGGTCTAGTTTATAAGACTATAATGGGATACCCTTATGAATTAGTTGATTATGTATCCATGCATCCAATGATAATAGACCTCTAAGATTATATCATGAACCATTATGATATGTAATTAATGTTAAATTACAATGATGTTATATCAATGCATGAAATTTATATATCTCCACACACCCAACCCACTTCAGGATTCACACACCCCAAAATTTTAAGGAATGTAAGAGAAGTGAACATAGGACCTTGCATCGATTCTCAGATCTAATATTCAACATTCATAATCAAAATTGATGGTTGAGAATTTAGATCAACACAAACCTCAAGGTTCACACACACCACACAAAATCGATATAATATATGGCCTTTGAAAGCATATAATGAAACATATCTATAACTTAGGGAAAATAGATCATCACATTATAGATATATCCAATGATGAGATAATTAATAAAATAAAAAACAATATGAATGGGGGATCAAAAAAGAGATTAAAATATCATTAATCCAACTTACGTGGAATGATGATAACTAATAAAAATAGGATTTATTCACCTAGAGGATAGTAGGAAGGGATCCTAGAACACCCATGTATAGTATCACTGAGAGAAATCTCCATATTAGGTTCTCCTAATGTTAGATTCTAACCATTTATTGAGATGTATCAACATCATTTTAGGAACTATTTTTTCATTATTTATAGTATATCGTGTTTTAGTTTCACCAGGTGTATTTTTTCGGTGAAATTGGATAATTTTTGAAGGAAGAGTTGTAGTTTTCGATTGTGTTAATGTTTTTCTAAACTGTACACCTATGCTAGAAAATATTGTGAATGTAAATAGAGAGGATTTAGAAATCTGGTGAATGGTTTTTCAAATCGCATCACCTCCTAGTTGTAACCATGAAACACATTATGGGAGGAGGTGAATGGGTTGTTGCACATTTAGGGTAAATTGTTCACCCATTATAAGAAACTGATCACACCAAAAATTAATGCACAAAAAATTCATTAAAAATTTCATAAACTCTTTTATTATATCCCTAAAAAACCAAGCTATACCCTAAACCAATTTATATAAATTTTTATCCTTCATGATGGATTCCAAGGCCTTCCCCCATTTTTTCAACACAAATGAATGTTTAACTGAAGGATATGTACCTCTTCAAGTGAAATATTCTAATCTCGTGTGGCTTCCTCTTGCTCCCACCTATCCTTTCGGGTTAAGAAGTGTGTTCTTTTCTGTTGGAAAGGTATTAGAAATAGTTTCTAATAAATCTTACACCATATGATATTGGATATAGGTTTTATAAATATATCTCATTATTCTACATGATCGTGGTTGTTCCTCTTCAATTGGTGATTTCTATTGGAAATCGCCTATCAATAAGCTTGAGGTCATTGGTCTAAATTTCAAATACCAATGTTTTTATGTAATTACATTTATTTTAATTATGGAAATCAAATTTCCATGATTGGGAAATTTATAAGATATTAAATTGAGTTAATTTATTTCCATGTTATATTGGGGTAAATTTGTGGAAATTTTATTTGGTGGAATTAGATTAATAAAATCATTAATTAATTAATGGAATAATGGGATTTTGGATTTTGTGGGAAATCATTATTATGTAATTTTTCAATAAATGTGATTATGAATTACTTGAAAATGAGGACATTGAGATGGTTGGCTTATCCTTAATGGTTTAATTGGTAATTATATTTAAATATTTTAAAGTGTTTTAATTGCGAATTTCCCATAATATTTCATGTTATTATGGTATTGAATAATGATTTTCTTATAATAGAAATTATATTTATCATGTTAAATGATGAATAAGAGGTTAATATTGATTTACATTGATTGATGTGATCTATGCGATATTATTGATTGATATATATAAAAATGTAGGAGATAGACTGAATCTCCAAATACCCATATGTGATAAATGAGTGTGGGGTAGAGACTATGGATCCTAATACCCATCTAAAATATATGAGTGTGGGATAGGGAATGGGTCTCAATATACCCATATGGAATGTTGTGTGAGATATGGACGGATTCTCTAAATACCCATTGGGAACCAGATTCAACATTTTTCTCCCATGGTATTCACTTTGGACTATAGTTCCAAATGTTTGTAATGTGTGATGGATTGAAATGGGTAAATATAGAGCAGGAGCTATAATTAATTTTTAATTGAATATGTTATATGGGTCAGAATACAACAATGGAAAAATTAGGTTTTGATGGTTTGGGTTTCTTTGGGATTATGAGGGTTATGTGGGTAAACAAATAATAATTTAATATGTAAACATTTTACCTTGTTCTTGTATTTTCATCTTTATAAAACTGAATACATTGTTACTTACTGTATATTGTTTTATATTCCATCGCAAGTTTCCTACTGAGTTGTGCTCTAACCCTATCAGGATGACTGGTCCATAACAAAATAGACTTCGTTTTTGTGGGTTATGATAATGTAAATAATCTTATATTAGATAGATTATATTGGGTGAAGCATCGATGAGGGAATGATACTTGGTATTGTGTCCTTCTTGGGAGTTTTCAATATTTTTATTTTGGAATTTTGATTTGATACATTGCAAGTATGTTGCATGAAAAATCTACTACTTTGCTTTTGGATATTTCCTTCTTTATTTTGATATCATTTGATAAAGTTATTATACTTTTTATGTTTATATCACTTTGATATTATTATTTTATTTCTACTTTTGTGCTTCTTTGATATAGATGATATAGTATCCCTATAATTGATATTAAAACCACAATGTTAGTTAGTATACTCTCGAATATGGGTTAGCGCAGATTATGTAACCTAACCAATTGGATCACGACACTAGTGTGTGGCACATTGTTTTGTACATTATAATGTGGTAACAAAGGAGTGTTTAGATCCTCTGACCAATGGGGGAATATGGACTATATTTCGAATATATAAATCTACCAATTTATCCATTGAGAATGTGTTGCATGGAAAGATCATGCTAATGGTTTTGGTTTTGTCATAACATGGTCATGTTTAGGATGAAATATGTGAGAAAGGAGTAGATATACGGGCTCAGTGGATTAATATTTTTTCCAACGAATCGTAGTGACGCTTTGGTGTACAGTTCGAAGATGAGTTGATATAAGGTGGGGAGATTGTATGATCTTGTCCTTTTTTGTGATTTCTCAATCTAATTTTTATGTACTCTTTTTTTGAGGATATATTTTTTTGGTATCACCATAGAAATAATTTCAGAGAAAAAATAGAAATTTGGAAGGAATACAAGCAGTGTATTGTTGGGTTGTGGTTTTCCCTATATTTGTTCCCAAGCTAGTAAACATTTCATATCCAAATAGAGGGGATTCACATGGATAACTCACATTTTTCAAACTATGTACTATTATTGTAATAAGTGTGTGACCCCCCAAGAGGAGGCACACAGTTAGGCACACGATTATGTAATACATGGTGTCGTGTACTAGAAAGAGGACATATAGAAAATTAAACCCTAAAAAATAGATAACAATTTTCAAAAGCCTTGTCATATACCTTTAACACCATATCTTGGTGCTAAACCAATTTCTATCATTTTTTGGATACTTTTGGATGGATTATTATTCCCTCAAACTAATTTTCTAGATAAATAGAAGATCTATTAATGGATTTTCATCTCCCCTAGTAACAGATTTCCATCACATGTTGTTTCGTCTCTCTCTCACCTCAACTTTTAGGTGAAGAAGAGTGTTATGTTTTCTTTTAGAAAGTGATTAGATCTAGGATATGATAGGTCAAAATTCTATTGATCTTACTCTATAGTTTTTTATCATTAAACTCTTCTTCTTTGTGATATTGAATGTCCTGCTTCAATTGGGGAAATCAATTGCAATCTCCCATCAACTAATGTATGGTATGTGGTCTATATTACAAATTACATATCCCTGATTTAATTTTGATTTTGTAATAGTGAAATTTAAATTTCCAGTACTGGAAAATTTTGCAAGAGATTCAATTGATTTAATTAATTTCCAAGTGATAATTTATTTGTGTAAATTTGGGGAAATTAGAATTATAGTAATTGGATTAATTAATTTATTGACTAATTAACGGAAAATTTGGATTGTGGACATTAAGTGAAATTGGGATTGTGTAAGTGGTAAAATTATGTGATTATGATGTAATTGAAAAGATTAATTATGATATTCTTGGGTTAACCTCGATGTTTTAATAGGTTATATGATTTAAATATTTAAAAATGGATTAATGGTGAATTGAACATATTTTTAAATGTGATTAATTTATTTAATCATGATGGTTTTAATAATTGAGATGGGATTAAAAATGTGAAATTTTAATAATTGGGATAATATTAATTAATATTGACTTATGCGATCTGTGTGATATGTATAATTCCTTAATATATGAGTCTGGGACACTAACGGAGGCTCCAAATACGTATATGTGATAAATGAGAGTAGGACAGGGACTGAGGTTCCAAATACCCATATGTGATAAATTAGTGTAGTATAGGGACTAATCCTCCAAATACCCATATATAATAACAAGTATGGGATAAGGAATATGGCTCTAAATACCCATGAGACATGAGTTGTTGGATATGTATTGATTCTCAAAATACCTGTAGGGTTCTAGAAACGATGTTTTATGACCATTATATTGGATTTTGACTACGGTTTCAAATGGAATTAATGTGAGATAGAATGAAATTGATAATGAAATATCATGTGTTATAATGAATTATGAATTAAATATGTGATATGGTTCAGAATAAAGAATAGTCTAAAAAAGGTATTGAAGGTTCGAGTGTCTTTGGGATCTTTATGGTTATTTGGATAAATAAAGAATAATTGAATATGTAATTTTGTTACCTTGTTTATTGATTATTATTCTTCATATAAGTACATACACTATTATTGATTAGATATTGGTTTTTTATTTTGGTCATCATGTGATATTAGAATTATTTTGTTAATGGTTATATCAATTAGAAATTAATTATTTATTTATATTGTTCTTCTTCCTTAATAATGAGGGTATTCTCTCTCCATGATCGATATTAGGCCCTATCAGGTAGTCTTCAGTTTGTGGAATCTGGGGATGTGCACTATAGGTCATGTAATCTACCAACTTGGGGAAATTGTGTGTTTTACCAGGGTCAAGACATTAAAATCAATGTGTAATATAGTTATAATTAATATATTCATGGGCTAAAACTACTATTATTCCCTTTCCTTCATGGCTCAGCCAAGCCAGAAACCACCAGAGGGCTGGGGGATTCCAACTAGCTAGATAGTGGTGTCCTATACCCACTATTTATCTCAAAATCTATTGAGGATCCATAGTGACTCCACTGAAAACTCATTAACCTGAACGAAAACAGATTAAACAAACAAATAGTGTGTACCTAATGTAATTTAGCTCATCAAAATGATTTATACATATGTATATATTATAGATATTTATATAAAAACATTAATCCACGAAATTGATCAGGAAAACTACAAGATGCAGGACTACTTCATATCATCCAACATCTATATTGTTCACTCCATATGGATTTTTTTTCTAGAATTGAAGTATTCACTAAGGTATAATTGGTATCTAAGAAATATTGTAATTAAATCTAGAACATTGAGGTAAAATGGTAATCCAGATTGATATCAATGTTCCTCTATGCAGTCAAGGTATTTTAGAACATCATCATCAATATCCCTTTCATGAACATCCAAAAAACATGACACATGAATCCCATTGATATAAACTGATTTCCTTGGTTGATCAAAATCATCCAAATCACAACACATCCTCAAGGGTCCTAGGGTAACCTCATAAAGGAATCAATTGATATTTTTCTCCTTTCCACTAAGGGATATATAAATACTATAAAAACATTTTTTAATGTGTTTATTACCTTTACATATTGACATAATTGACACCATTCGACAGACATTTCCATGGATTACATTACAACTTGATATACAATATTTCTCCACAATACAGTGTATAATATTTCCACACCCAAGTCCACTGGTAAAGTGTCTCTTTTAAGCTAATTGATAAAACTGACATGAATTTATAGTCGAAGAAATATCATTCCATAATACAACATATTATTACAACCATCCTCTGACAATCCCTCTTGACAAACCCAAAAATTGAAATTGTTGGGAATCAACTATGTATTCTAGATTTCCCACATAGTCTCCTCCGCCTAAAAAAATAACTCCACTATCATATTACTATAGACAACCTCCACTATTGTCATCCACTTTACTTAGAAGCATCACTACATGATCTAATATTAACCTCTATGTTCAATTGAAATATTGAACAACAACACTCTATAAGGATTCATAATAGAATAATACATAATGTTTCATTTTGTTTTGGTATATGAGGTATAAAAAAATTACAATCTAGTAGATAATATATCCCCCTCTACAGAAATAAATCATAGCTAGAAAAAATAAAACTTACATTACACTTATGTGGTTTGTAAAGACCAAAAATCGCACAGTAATGATGTTATGTTAACCCAGGTTCAAGGAGAACACCACTACACCAACTACAAATCATGGTGGGTAAATTTAACCTTCTATGAACATTTATTCTTATACACAAAAGTTATCTATAATCTTATTTTATCAAGATGAAGAAAAAAACATATATTAAACATCAATTATGTCATTTAAAATAAACCATTATTGGAAAATCCCTATAATGAGAGCACCGATCAAACCATCCATCATGTAGTCAATACATTCTAAGCAATGATCATTACATATTAAATATTAGTACTTACTAGTAAATGATATCAATAAATATCTAATTTGGGAGTGATCTGATAGACTCCCTTGGTAATAGTGTGTCGGAAAAAGGAATCAATGAACATCATCCACATTTTGGGTTGGTCCCAAACAAATAAAATCATCAATCTTTTACAGGTCCAAGGAAACAAGATTCTATGCCACCAAGGGTCAAATTAAATTATCCTCCCATAGTAAAAATATTCAAAAGGATGTATTTCTATGTATAACATGGAGCCAAATATCTTGTAAGAAAACTCTAAAATTTGTGGCATGTTCCTTATCAGACATTATGTATATACTGGTTTTGTGGATGTACATGACTACCAAACTCATTTAATATAGCATTCATGATAACCATGAACATAGAAAGTGGATTTAGTACACCAATACATAGGAGAACAAAATTCAAGGTCTCATACATTTTCTTGACGGCTATCATTGTGTTATCATCATCTTAAAAACTCATTTCCTAATATCTAGACTATGGATCAATCATTGAAAAACAACCCACAAATATTGGTTGTATAAATAGATTATCAATACACTAAGATGGTGATTCTCTCTCAAATTTACCCAAGAGAAGAAGGTAAGATGGTCCATGTAGTTTATCTTGGGTTGTTGAATCCTCAGAGACCTATGAAGTAACCTATAGACATGTAGATTATATAGACTTTTTTGGCTATTAATTGACTAAATTGGGTTTATTTTAGATGAGTTTAAATGAAATCTAAGAGACTTAAGTGAATTCAATTTAAAATAATGAGTTGATCCTAGGTTATCGCTTTGGGTGGATTAGACGTATTTCCTTTTTAATGATTTCAATTTCATACATAAGAGCTGGGTTCATTTAAAGAGATAAAACAACATCATCACTTACTATTTTAATGCATACAACCTTTAATACTAATCACCTATACACTTGAAGGATCAATGTTTTGATCACTTCAAGGTAATGGTTCGTATTAGCACTTGAAGTGTGTGGCCTTAAATTCAACAAGGACGATGAAGTTTAAAAAACATCAAATAAAAATCTCAATTAAAGAAGTGATTATACATTACTGAGGTGATAAATAACATCCAATCCAGCCCCTTTATACTCCCTTGGAACAAACCATAAGTGGTTTAGCCCTCCATTTATCCCATGGTTACAATGGAAGTAGAAATTAGACTCATGAGGGAAGAAATGGAGAAGTAAAGAAAAACAACAAAAATAAAATGATCACTCCACCGTTGTGTGAATAATTTCACAAGGTTTGGTGTGAATAAATTCACAACATGATCCAACAGTATCAAAGTGATATGAAGAACGACAGAATAAGAGTAGAAGAAGAACTTTTATTGAGTAAATAAAGTGAATTGAACAACTTACATGTGAAAGACAAATTTGATACAACAAAATTGCAACATAACATTACAATTGAACAAAGCATCCATGATCCCTCAATCATCCAACACCACTGCCTTAAATAGGCATTTTGATCCCTTGGGTCTATCCTCCAATAGTCCAAGTCTCCTCAATTAACTGTGGTAGACCATAGGTGGGTGGAAATTAAGGAGGTGTTGATTTTTCCACCCTTGACCCGAGGTGGCTGCCAGCTTTCCATCACTAAACAGACGCACTTGAAAGACCTTCTAGATGGCCGAATCAATGGGGTCATAGATAACAAAAATGTGGATCCTAATGTCTTCAAACCTCCTGTATAATTTGGGCGCATTTGGAGTTGTGGAGTCTGAGATATGATCATATTAGGGGGCTGTTTTTCTGGGCCACAGAATCTGGCCCAGAATTTTATCTCTAACATGGGCCACCTAACTGACCACAATGTATGCAGAATTAGCATTGGATTCTTCAAAGTTATTTGTTTATAAACATTTCCTATATAATCCCACACAATATGGTATTCATTGGATCTGTATGTTGAGCCCCACAGTCTCATCAATGGGATGGTGTCCAATATGACTTCTCCAGAATTGCTTCCTTTCATCAAAAAATATCTCCATCTTCATCCATGAATTCTCCATTTATCCGTAAATGAAACATGATCATATTGAAGCTTAAATCAATTTACCAAAATAACAAATTGAAATATTTATAGTTACATTCCTTAAAATTTGATGAATCATTGTGTACTTTAAATGATGTTCAAAAATGTACCACATAGTAGTGCATTTTAAGAATGTATTACAATCATAACGTGAAATAATGTTCAAAGTGTAAAATGCACTAAAATAGTGTTTATGAATAAAAAACATGAATATTATGTATATTGGCAATGAATATTAGCCTTAATTAGTGGCTAATCACACCCCCCAATTTGAGTGTTGCTAGTCCCGAGAAAAATATATCTCAACAATATGAAATTCGAATTTCCTTTTCCAAAATTTTTTTAATACACAATGATCACCAGAAACCCATATACCAAACAATCATGATACCCATAAAAATATTTTATTACAAGATAGTTTAATAAGTAGATCCCAATCCCAAGCCCATTATTTTGTTCAAATTCATTTCCATATTTCATCCAATACCAATTAAGTATGAGGATGTGTTTTGCATCCCAATAGACATGGGGGTTCATCTTTATTCAAGTGGAAAATTACAGAAGAGCTAGGTGGAATCTCATTTCAATATTAAGATGAATATTCAAAAAAATTATTATATATTTATTTTTGTTTTTTTTTTGTTTTTTTTTTGTTTTTTCTGTTTTTCCATGGTAATTGAAATTGCACTCAAAAGATTCAACCCCTATAGCGAGACTTTGTCGATGACTCCCAGGCTCAAAGACTTTAGGGCAACAAGTGAAGACCACATACTCGGGCATCATCTCTAGTTAACTCAGTCTAAAATAAATTGAAATTACTAAAAATAGAGATAAAATTACTAACACTGGGCTAGACAACTATGGAGTCACGATCTCCAAGTGCCGAAAGACAAACATTAAGTCATTTCATTGCTCTAGGAACAATTATGTTTTTTATTTTTATTTTTAAATACTCATATTAAACTAAAATGATCACCAAACCTGTGATATTTATTTAGGGGACCCCATGAACACAATCCAATAGCCCAATATCCAATGGACGTGCATTGTGATTTTTTTTTATTTGGATAAAAATATAAATTTTATTAAAATAAGAAAATGATAGGAAACATGAAAACCATGGTTGCCTCCTATGCAGTGCTTTGTTTAACATCGTTATCCCGACATGGACCCTAAATCTATCAATTTTTTTCCTGGTTCATAGGTTGGCTCAGTTATCTCAACCACTATTTCCTGTTTATTGAATGATTCAATGAACGGTTTTAACCTTTGACCATTAACCTTGAAAATGTAACCACTATTGGTATCTTGAATCTCTACTGCCCCATGGGGGAATACATGATGCGCTATGAAAGGTCCTGACCATCTAGACCGTAACTTTCCCAGGTGTAAATGATGTTTTCAACTGTACAAGAGCACAAGTTTTCCCGGTTAAAAATTTTTGACTTTGATATTCCTAGATTGGTAGGCATGAACTCTAGCTTTATTGATCCTTGAATTTTCATAAGCCTCCATCCTTAGTTCCTCTAGTTCATTGATATCTAATTTCCTTTTTTCCGGCCAATGAGAGGTCATAATCCATTTTCTTAATTTCCCAAAAGGCCTTATGGTCAATTTCAATAGGTAAATGGCATGATTTTCCACAAACCAACCTATATTGGGACATTCCTCAAATGGTTTTATATGCAGTTTGATAGGCCCAATGAGCATCTATGAGTTTCTCTGACCAATCTTTATTAGAGGGGTTGACATTTTTTTCAAGAATTTGCTTAATCTCCCTATTCTCTAACTCAGCTTTACCATTAGTTTGAGGATGGTATGTAGTGGACAATTTATGAGAAATACCATACTTAGACATGAGTGAAGAGAATGGGAGATTGCATAAATGGGTTCCTCGATCACAGATTATTTCCCTAGGAATTAAAAATCGAGAAAATATGTTCTCTTTTAGAAATCAAATCACAACATGATGATCGTTGGACTTAGTGGGAATGGAATCAACCCATTTTGAGACATAATCAACATCTAAAAGGATATAGAGGTATCCGCTAGAGTTTGGGAAGGGTCCCATGAAATCAATTCCCCAACAGTCAAATATTTCAACCACTAAGATGGGAGTGAGTGGCATTTGATTCCTTTTTGTGATGGACCCTACTTGTTGACATCTAGGAAAACTTTTAGAAAATGTGTAAGAGTCCCTTGAGAGGGTGGTCCAGAAGAGGCCACATTGAAGAATATTAGCAGATGTTTTCTTAGAGGAAAAGTGACCTCCACATGCCTTACTATTACAAAATTTAAGCATGGACTCTTGTTCAGATTCTGGGACAGAACTCCTAATGACATGGTTAAGGCAGAACTTATAGAGGTATGGATCATCAAACACATAGTGTCTGACATCAAAAATGAATTTCCTTCAAGCTTGAGTCCCTAAGAATTTTGGAATGACTCCTGTAATTAAGAAATTGGCTATGTCGGCATACCAAGGTCAGTCACTCACAGAGTATAGGGGTTCATCAGTAAATGAATCAGACTCAGAAAGGTGATTTGAGTTTTCCTTGAATTACATCCTAGAGAGGTGATCAGCTACAACATTTTCAACTCCCTTTTTATCCTTGATTGTGAGGTCAAATTCTTGTAAGAGAAGGACCCACCTAATCATTCTAGCCTTAACATCTTGTTTTTAGTAGAGGTATTTTAGTGCAGAATGGTCAGTGAACACAGTGATGGGGGATCCTAATAGGTAGGACCAAAGCTTCTCTAAGGCAAACACAATAGCAAGTAACTCCTTTTCAGTGGCGTTGTAGTCGATTTGGGAATCATTTAAGGATTTGCTTACATAAGCAATGACATAAGGATTATTATCACAATGTTGTCCTAACACAGCTCCGACAGCAAAGTCACTGGAATCACCCATAATTTCAAAAGGAAGGATCCAATTTGGATATTTCATAATGGGTGGAGAAGTGAGAGAGGATTTTAGGGTTGAGAATGAACCCTCACAGTTTTCTATCCAAACCAATGGAGCATCCTTTACTAGGAGATCACAAAGGGGACGAGATATAGAACTAATTTCCTTGATGAATCCACTATAGAAACCATCATGTCCTAATAAATACCGCACTTCCATGATAGTTTTGGGTGATGCAAGGTGACGAATGATGTCAACCTTGGCTTTATCAACTTCAATCCCCCTACCTGAGACCAGATGGCCTAGAACTAATCCCTTTTTAACCATGAAATGGCATTTTCCCCAGTTTAGGACTACATTCTTTTCTTCACATCTTGAAAAGACTCTCTCTAAATTCCTCACACATCCCTCAAATGTATCCCCCAACACAAAGATGTCATCCATGAAGACCTCTAGAAAATCCCCTACCATGTGTGAGAAGATTCCCATCATGCACAGTTGGAAGGTTCCAGGGGCATTGCATAACCCGAAGGGCATGCATTTGAAAGCAAAGGTTCTGAATGAACATGTGAATGTAGTCTTCCCTTGATCCTCTCGGGAGACCTCAATTTGATTATACCCTGAGTACCCATCTAAGAAGCAGCAGAATGCCTGACCTACCACTCTCTCAAGGACTTGGTCAGTGAATGGTATGGGGAAATGGTCCTTCTTGGTGAATGAGTTTAACTTACTATAGTCAATTCAGACCCTCCATCCACTACTCACCCTTGTTGGAAGAATCTCTCTATCCTCATTGGTTATCACTATGATTCCAGCCTTTTTTGGAACCACTTGGATTGGGCTCACCCATTCACTCTCAGCTATGGGATATATGATACCAGATTTTAACAATATCATAAGATCTTTCCTTACTACCTCCATGAGATTAGGATTGAGTTGGCATTGAGGTTGACGACATGGCTTTGAATCAGATTCCAGAACAATCCTATGAGTCCCGATAAGTGGGCTAATCCCATGAATATCAG
This sequence comes from Viscum album, assembly GCA_963277665.1. Classification (NCBI taxonomy): domain Eukaryota; kingdom Viridiplantae; phylum Streptophyta; class Magnoliopsida; order Santalales; family Viscaceae; genus Viscum; species Viscum album. Next base: position 1,414,700,802 of record OY728123.1, read on the forward strand.
AAAGGGTCCAACCAATGGCTTTTTTATGTTTCCTAATGACTTATAGAAGCATCCTTTCATGATTGGATTCAAGAAAAGAATAAATGACAATAGGATGTGTTTGATTGTCCCTTAAGAAAGAATACTTGAGTGTAGCGGGAAGTTCCTTCAATTCAAGATCAGGTGGTTTGGAATTTCAATAGAAGATTGGGACATTGGATCATGTTCAATTTCTTTTTTTAGAGTTTCAGATTGCATTGATTCCCCACATGTAGATGTTTCAGGTACTAGATTGGATTGATCGGATTTATGGAATGAATTTGGAGTGGTCTCCATGAAAGTGGTTTCTTCAAAGGTTTCACTGATGGTTGGACCTGAAACTTCATCATAAAAGAAATTTGAAAATGATTCAAGACATGGAGATAAAATTCCTTCATATGAACATAGGAAATCAATATCATCCTGACATAAACCTTCATCAAATATTCCTTGATGTTCAATGGATTCATTATCAATTCTTACTATCATGTTTACTTCATGAATGTCCTCGTCATCCCCTATTTGTGAGCTTTAATTATAGATGATCAATTCAAGACTCATGTTCCCAAAGGCGATGGTCTTGTTCCCATTTCAAACTCGGATAACAGAGTTAATTGTTGTAAGGAAATGACAACCAATAATGATTGGGGATTGTTCCTTATTTCCTAAGTTTGGATGGTTGTCAAAGACAATGAAATCAGCAGGGTAGATGACGTTTTCAACCTTTACCAGAACGTCCTTCAAAATCACCTTTGGAACCCTAATGCCGCGATCAACATGCTGAAGTGTGACAGATGTGGGTTAGAGTTCTTCTAGGCCTAACTGGAAGTACACAGCATATGGGATGAGATTTAAACTAGCACCTAGGTCACACAAGGCCTTGACAACTTTACTCTCTCCTAGTTAAACATTGTTGTATGGGCAACCCGGGTCTTTCAACTTAGGTGGAATGGTCCCTTGAATGGTGGAACTCACATTAGAAGCCAAAAGGACTTGGTTTTTATGTGAAAATTTTCTTTTAAAAGTGAAAAAGTCTTTATGGTACTTGGAGTAGGAAAGTATGGTTTGGGTTGCATCGAGAAGGGGTGTGTTCAACTTGACTTGTGAAAAAATTTCCCTCAACGTTTCACTCTGTTCAGGCTTGAATTTCCCCCTCATGCGTTGAGGAAATGGTGCATGTTGTGGGGTTGTTTGTTGAAGAGTTGTTTCCTTGAAAATGTTTTCAGTTTCCTCATTTTGATCTTGTGGTTCATTTGAATTTTCATCCAAGTTTAAATCTTCTAGTTAGTTCTGAATTAGTTTTTCAGGTTTCTCAATTGATTTCCCACTTCTTAAAACAGTCACAGCCTTTAGTTGTTCATGAGTTGTTTGAGAACAACTTGACTCTCCCCTTGATGTTGAGAATGGCACTGCCTGAGTATGTATGGGTTCCTTTCCAGTTTTGATGGTTTGAAGTTCTTTTTTTAGGGAAGATACCTCCTAGTTCATCCTCTCCATTTGTTTGCATAATTTTTATATTAGGCTTTGTGGAACAGTTTGGGTTGGTGCTTGAGAAGATTGGATTATCCCAGGGGGATATTTTGGAAGTGGGATGGTTTGTTGAAAATGGACCGGTGGATATTGGTATTGGATAGGGTGAGTTTGGAACTGGTTATGGGATTAGTAGTTCTGATGGGGGTAAGGATTTTGTCCCTGTTGTTGGCTATGTTATTAGTTATCTTTCCAGCGGAAGCCTGGGTGGTCATTATACCTTGGGTTGAAGGTGTTTTGGTATTGAAGGTTTTTAAAGTTAAAAGCATTTACATCCGCTGGGGGTCATCCTACGAGAACATACTTGATAGATGTAATGGTTGGGAAGTTGTCTGTCTTATGGTCATGTTTGTCACAAATTGTGCAAATAGGGTCAACAGTTTGGATTTCATGGACTTTCCTAAGGTCTATCTCTTCAACCATCCTAGAGAGTGCTGCGAGATTAGCCCTAAGGCTTTCCTCTTCTCTAAGTGTATGAATTACAGTAGTTCTTTGTGGCTTTTTAGAATAAGGTGAAGTTCCCCTTGTTTGGTTTTATTCAGAAAGGCTTTCTAAATACTCGTAACCATCATTTGGGGCTTTGTTTTTAAAGGTTCCATTACACATCATGTCAATGAATTGTTTGTTCCCCAGACCCAACCCTTCCTAAAAAATTCTCACTTGTTCAGGAATAGAAAAACCATGGTGTGGAACCATGTTTTTGAGTGTCTTTGAACCTCTCTCATTTTTCATATAATGACTCTCCCTATTTTTCAAAAACGTTTTGGATACTCTTTTTAAGTGAAATTGTTTTGTGGTGGGGAAAGTATTTTTTTAGAATTCTATTTTTAGTTGGTAACAAGAGTTTATGGATGATAGTCTCAAATTTTTTAGCGAATTTTTTGCTCGATCCTTTAAATAAAAAGGAAATAGCCTCATCTTAGATGATTCTAGTAGATGTGGGGGACACATGGTTTCTATAGTGTCATTGAACATTTTAATGTAAAGGTAGGGAATCTCGGAATCCATTCCATGGAATGTGGGAGGATGGTTTAGGACATGGGGTTTAAAGATGTAGTTGTAATCTCCTAGGAAATTGTGTCTAATGCATGAGGGGGAATTGGCCCAAGAAGGTGTGAGTTATTCATTCATGGTTTGATCGACCGCATTCCCCAAGTTTATGGGTGCCTCATTTGGGTTTCCATTTTGGTTTCTACTCGGGATTATGAGTTGGTTTCTTTGAAGACCTTCCATGGAAATGGGAGAAAGTTTAGACTCTAGAGTATTAGGAAGATTAGGATCTGATGGAATGAGTTCCATTGGTGTACTTGACTCCCCAACCCCAGGACTATCCACCCTAACTAGACGGTTTGATTGATCGCGGGTGTAGGCGAACATGCGCCAAAATAAAAAAAACGAAAAAGGGAAACAATAAGAGAATTTGGATGAGAAAAGAAGAAATGGGGGAGAATAGAATAGGTGTTTATATGACTTACTTGGGTCCCCGACAACGGTTCCAAAATTTGATTCTTGTTCAAACTTACCAAAGATGAGATGGTAACACTTTCCTTGTAGTTTATCTTGGGTTGTCGAATCCCCAGAGACCTAAGAAGTAACCTATAGACATGTTCATTCTATAGACTATTTTTGGATATGAAGTTTCCAAATTGGGTTGATTATAGATTGGTTTAAAAAATCTAAGAGACTTAAGTGAATTCAATTTAAAATAATGTGTTGATCCTAGGCTATCGCTCGGGGTGTATTGGACGTAATTCCTTTTTAATGATTTCAATTTATTATATTTGAGATGGTTTCATTTAAGGAGATAAAACAACATCATCACTTACTGGTTTAATTCCTAAACAATTTAATACTAATCACCTATACACATTAAGGATCAATGTTTTGAGCACTTCAAGGTAAAGGTTCGTATTAGCACTTGAAGTGTGTGGCCTTAAATTCAACAAAGACGATGGAGTTTAAAAATCATCAAATAAAAATCTCAATTAAAGAACTGAGTATACATTAATGAGGTGATAAATAACATCCAATCCAGCCCCTTGATACTCCCTTGGATAAACCCATAAGTGGGTTAGCCCTCCATTGATCTCATGGTTTCAATGGAAGCGGAAAGTGGACTCATGAGGGAGGAAATGGAGAAGTAAAGACAACAACAAAAATAAAATTATCACTCCATCGTTGTGTGAATAATTTTACAAGGTTTGGTGTGAATAAATTCACACCATGATCCAACGGTATCAATGTGATATGAAGAACAATAGAATAAGAGTAGAATAATAACTTTTATTAAGAAACTAAAGTGAGTTGAACAACTTACATGTGAAAGGCAATTTTGAGACAACAAAATTGCAGCATAACATTACAATTGAAAAAAGTATCCAAGATCCTTTAATCCTCCACAACCACTGCCTTATATAGGAATTTTTGAGCTCTTCGGTCGAGCCTCCAAAATTCCAAGTCTCCTCAATTAACTGTGGTAGGCCATAGGTGGGGGGAAAGTAAGGGATAGTTGATTTTTCCACCCTTGACCCGAGGTGGCAGCTATCTTTCGTTCATCGAACAGAAGTGCTTGTAAGACCTTATAGATGGAAAATTCAGGGTGTTAAATATAATAAGAAATGGATCTACATATGTATTCTAACCTCTTGTAAAATTTGGGCCCATTTGGAGTTGTGGATTCCGAGATATGATCATATTAGTGGCTATTCTTCTGGGCCGCAGAATCTAGCCGAGAATTTTATCTCTAACTTGGGCCGCCTAAATGACCATAATGTAGGCCGAATTAGCATTCGATCCTGAAAAGTTATTTGTTCCTACACATGTCCTCTAGAATACCGCAAAATATGGGATTCATTGGATTTTTATGTTGAGTCCCACAGTCTCATCAGTGGGGTGGTGTTCAATCTGACTTTTCCAGAATTGCTTCCTTTCATCACAAAATATCCCCATCTTCTTCCATTAATTATCAATTTATCCCTAAATGAAACATGATCATATTGAAGTTTAAATAAATTTACCAAAATATCAAATTGAAAAATGGATAATTACATTTCATAAATTCATATGAATCACTGGGTACTTTAAATGATGTTCAAAAATGTACCACATAATAGTGCATTTTAAAAGGTGTTACAATCATAATGTGAAATGATGTTCATAGTGTAAAATGCACTAAAATGGTGTTTCTGAATAAAGAAACATGAATATTATGAATATTAAGAATGAATATCAACCTCATTCAGTGGCTAATCAGTTGGGTTACTAATCTTCACTATTAACTAATTCATCCTATTATTTTATATGGAAAAACATATAATATGGTCTTCATTATTGACCAATACAATAAAAGAAAACAATGGAGATACACATGTTTGGATGAAATCCATATTCATAATATCATAAATTTGAAACCGCAATTTTCACCACTCCATAGTGGCCTTCTAATGTGGTTCCATAGAAATTGGAGATGCCTTCTGTTCTAACACTATTCACATATCAACATTAAATCGAGTTAATACAATAAAAACCTAAACCCAAAACAATCAATGAATTACTCAGTAATCCCCATAACCTCCATTAGCTGAGTGTCCAAAAACAATTCTATCAGCTAATAATATAAGATCATGCACACTCCAGAAACCCAAATAATTGACGCTCTTAGAAATGAACAATGACTTTTTTTATTCCATGTGTGAAACATAAAACACCACAAGAACAAATCAATTAATCCATCATTAGATTAAAAAAAATTACTAACATAGAAAAAATCATATTGGGTTCTCCATAACTAGAGGAAATCCCCAATAAACTGATGATTCCCATCATCAAACAATATATAAAACATATATCAAACAAAAAAATCTCACATCAATCATACACAGAATACATCGAAGCAATTGAAATTATACTCACATAATTTCCTAATACATGGTCTATCCTAGTTTCAATGAGGGAGTGTATAGATCTATAACTGAATCTATATGGATCTAAGGCGAGGATACACTGAACATACCTCGAACAAGCTGTGTAATCTCTAGAATTGGTTACTTCATTAAATGTGTCTTCTCCAAGCCTAAATACTCTATAACATTTCAAAATTCCTCCAAAATCATTGTATTTTATAGGTTTTAGGTTCTTAGGAACATTACGACGATGAACTCCACTAGTCCCATATTCTATTGGTCAAAAATAATCATATAGATTTGGATACTAAATGGATTATGGTTTCCATTATTACTTATAATACCTTATATTAAATCATATTTGTTTGTAATGGGTTTGACTAGCCATGCTATATTTTTTTATGATATTTGGGTAGTGAGTTTGTATGTGAACACAGTTCCCATATACATTGTATGGAAATGGGAACCCCGCGGAAGAATCATAAAAAATGTACCCCCAAGAATTTTGTGATTATGGACTTTGGGGTTCGAATCCTATTATTATGAATCTGAACTATCCTTATGTGTGTGGTTTTCATCCTGAATCACTAGTACATGAAAAAACATTAATGGCCTCGCTTAAGAGGCTCTCTTCCCTATTAATGCAATTAATCTCTCATCTATATCTTCATTATCACTACTAATTACATATAAAGTATACATGTGTTGAAAATATATCATATTTCTGGGTGTGGTTTCTTTTTCAAACTACCATAATTTACAACCCTAATCTCGAATGATGTTATGAGAATTGCTCAATAGGTTATTGAATTTTATCATGATCAATCTCATACACAGGCTCCCATACTAAAGGAAGAGTTGCTCGAGCCTTGTTTTTTATTTGATCATCAATGAAAATAACTCTATACTAAATACCCTCAATATATTGAACCATGAAACATCTTACTTTTAGTGATCACACTGATATAATATCAAAAAATAACACAATTCTTCCCACATATATATAACTACAAATATAAAACCAAACACATGTTGATCCTAAATTACACAAATTAATATCTCAACCTCCTATAATGAATGGTATATATCTAGATAGTATAATATTACCACATTTATTGTTACCCCATGCTTCTAAAAGTAATGAAATATCTCATTCAATTACATAACCTCCATTAATAGGAACAATAATCTCTTGATTGACTAGCTCATCCTACTAAGCCTCTACTATTTGAAAAACACATTCATGATGATGATGTTATATTCCAAAAAACTATAGGGAAATTGTAATCCCGTTATATTTTAATATATAATGAATCATTTATTTATTTCTCTTTAGTTTCATTAAATTACATATTTTAAACACCAACATAATCAAGCATGATGTATGCACCTCTACTAGATATCTAAGATATTAGAGGAACCACTTCAATTGGTCATTTAGTATATCAATATTACTTAATTATATAATGGTGCACCAAACATATCATGCACCATATTGTATCCTACTCTGCATTATGTACCTAGACTAGCTAGAACAATTTCCCATCAAATCATTTGAATCCCCACACTGTGTTACTCTATGATCCATCTTATATCAGAAGAAATCTATTTATAACACTCTAACATGGCCCACTCCCTCCATAGGTTCACCTTAGGGGTCGGTTGTTATGGGAGAGATATATATACCTTAGAATATTACCTACAGTATGCCAGGAGTTGTCAACTAAAATCGAGGGTATATAGAATTCCAATATATAATAGGAATTACCATCAATAATAGAACAACTAGATAACATGACATAATGAGCCACCACCATATAACACTATCATGTAAAATTATGTTAACCAATATTCCACAATAAAAGTGTAGTTTCAAATAATTAAAAATAAATTTCTCTAAGAGAATACTAAAGAAAATTTAATGTTTATAACTCCAAACTATAATTTATTAACATATAGGTTTGTTACTGAAATCCCCTAGGAAACTATAAGTATAGATAACATAATGATAGGGTGAACATAACATGTTTACTCAATATCATTATACCCAATGACTCTTATGAAATTTATAAAAGATTATAATAATACATCAGTGAAAAAACAACATTACAAAAATCCCATAAAAATGTCAATTATCTAGTCAAAAAGCATACTATTTCACTCTCACTGAATACTAAAACAAACAATAAAAACATTTAATAAAATGATCTTAAGAAATTGAACCTCACTACCTCTTCCCTAGTTCATTTCCAGTCCCATATCCCAACGTCGAACATCCAAAGCTCCCATCTCATACATACAGAACAAATACACCCATCCTTGATGAATGAAGAGATACATCAATACCTACCCACTAAAATATCTAGGATATCATTATATAATCAGTCAATATAAAATTATCCCCACTTTATCATATAATGTAATTGAGGGTAACATAAACTTAGAAGAAATCATCCCCTTCCCCTTATCCTATAATATGTGACCCTCAAAACCTAAGTCATCCTCTTTCACGCGTGACCTAATGCGCTATAATTTATTTTATTTTATATCATTTTGGGTTATTATTATTATTAATATTATCAGTATAATTATTATATTTTTTATTATAATTATTAATATAATTTTTATTTGTTTAAATCAATTGAATTAGATTGAAAAAAACCATAGTCTTACCCTCCCCCTTTACCTCGAGGATGAACTCCCCTTCCCCTTATTATTCAACTGAAACCCCCCTACACCTTCCCATTGCATGATGTCAACCCCTCCCTCGAATTCCCTCTAGCCGAGCTCCCCATTCCACAGTGGCCTACTCTCCCGGCTCCCACCCCCTCAAACTCAAAGAGCTCAACCCCTATGGCTGAGACCCTAACCACGCTGCCCCACAACCCCTCCCTCTTCCTGACCATGCAGCCCTCCTTCGACCAGCGTGATCCGCATCGGTTCCATCCATCTGCCTCGCACCAAACCTGTTTCACCCCTGCTCAATCGACAAAACCTTCTTCCATGGATGAGTCCCCTCCCGGTATGCTCATCTTCTCCTTTCACTAGTGTTTTGTTTCTTACTTTTGGGATTTTAGGGTTTCAGCAGGTATAGAGTTCATTGTAGGGTTTAATATTGATGTATTTGGTTGAATCATGACTTTTAAGGGTTTTTTTGTTGTGTGTTTGGTGTTAGAATTATGTATCACATAGTGTGTTCGAGTTTTCGACACGCGAGACATGTGATTTCATGCTTATCCTTTAATTGATGAATTGTATGCTTTCTTGAGTGTTTTTTCATGTTATTGATTATCTTGGGTAGTGAAAAAATGTTTTTTGAAAGGAATTTAGGTGGATATGGTTTTAAAGTGGTTATTTTATGTGAAATAGTGTTTGCTTTATGTAGAAAACTTAGTCGTGTCAATGCTTATGATTTATTAAATCATGCATGTAGTTTATTAAATTATGTGTACGATTGAAGTTTTATTTTGATAAGTCTTTGATAACTAGTTTTTTTTAGAGGGTTAGGGTGCTCTTTGGCTATAGAAGCATTTGGGGGTGTTATTGAAGATGTTTTAAAAGTTGTTTTAATGCTGTTTTTATTTGGGTAAAAGGTGAAAACCATGTTTGGAAAATGTTTTGAGGCGTGTTTTAATTTAAAGAGAGGAAATGCAGTATGTTTTTAGGGTAAATCATTGTTGTTCATTTTAGAAATGATTTATTATTCATTGAAATGATATATTTATTTGAGAGTTTTATGCGAATTATGATTTGAAATTGTTGTAGTGTGATTTTGGCCTAAAAAGAGGTATGTGAGTGGGTTTTTTTGTACATAGCCTTGTGATTCCTCTTGAAATTGAATTACATTTTTTTATGGTTCATTTAAATGGATTAAATGGTGCATGTGATGTTTCATCATGGTTATGAGGTACAATTGGTTTTTGAGTTATGTTTTGATATAATTTGGGTGCGTTTATTTTTTGTAAATTTTGGGGTGCTAATTTTTAAGTGTTTCCAAAATTGTTCTATTAATTTATTAAATCATATGGGTAGTGTGCTGGACCGTGCTATGATATTTTTGGACTGCGGGTATCGAGGTATTCTACATGTACATGCATAGGGAAATGCATATACATATATGCCTTCTTTGAACATATTCCCCCAAGGCATGGAGAATATGTGCAATGCAGCTAGGGGTGTATATATACATGTATAAATGCATGTGCATGTATGTGCCAAGTGTTGGTTCACGTGTTCGTCGACGAATAAAGACATGACTGAGGTAGGTCCCCTATGCCTTGATCATTAATTAAAATTTCCATAATTTCTTAGTGTTTTGTTAAAAGTACAACTTATTATTCTACATGAAATATATATTCCATATATATATATATATTTAAATGGTTTTGGTTCATGAAAATTGATTTGATTTGTGTTTTGAACATAAAGTGGGTATTTCCAAAGACGCATGGTCTTTCATCCGATTTTGTTGTAAAAGTGAAATGACTCGACGTTTTCCAATGTAGTTTCAAAATGATCTCCAAAAATGGTATTTGGGTGAACATGTTTTCTAATGTAAAATCATTCTTGTGGAGTTATGAAGCCCATTTGGAACATTAAAAATTGTTTACAATATTGAAAAACCCATCTTGAAGAATTCCCCCTTCTTTGAGAAATGTAATGCAATGTTAAAATGTGATTTGTGATATGTTCCTAGTGTTGATTTTTATGCTTTTTGTGGAGTGAAAGAGGGGGAATGCGCTTAAAGAGGGAGAATAGTGGTGAGAGGTTGAAAGATTTTTGGATAAAAAAAGTTTTGTGTACATATATGTTTGCTGGAAAAAACTCCCCACCACATGAAACAAATCACAATTGAAAACCTGGGTATCTTTGTAGGGTAAACTTGGACATGTGGGCTACTGGTATGGAGGTGACATGACCCGATTTCACTACAGGTTTGACAATTTCAACACTAACTAAACATATGAATGACTGAGTGTTGTGGACTTCTAAGCCACGTTTTTTGATGGTCGTGGCCTTCTAAGCAACGTTTTCTGAGGGTCATGGTCTTCTAATCCACGTTACACCAAGACACGAAGATCCTATGTCGCCAACTACCACTAAATGCCTAGGTAATTCCCATGTTGCTTGTGATATGATTTTTGATTCAGTTGTTTCATGCTTGTTCCCTCTTTTGTGAAAACCATATTTTAAATCTAAATAGGTCTCCTTTAATTTTGAAATTTGAATACAATCTCAAAACCTATTTTGAAAATGGAATAGATGTAACACCCCAAGCTTCTACGGTATGATTTCCTTTGAATAATATAGTAGCGCGTGTTATAAGCAACATCGAGTTCTAACACACACCACAACCAATCAAACTAGCCGTTATGAATAGTAATAACTAATTTTTGAAATTTATAAATATTATTTTTCAAAATGGACTTCATTTTTGGATTTGGAATATCTAAATTAGCCTAGGGTGATTTTTTGGTATTTTTTTGAAAAACATCATTTTTTGATGAATAGTGAAACCACAAAGTGGTAGTTAAAAAATTGTATTTTTCATAAAACATAATTTTACCACTTTTGTGAGTGGAATTTAGAAAATCTAAGAGACATGGTTAATATCAAGGAGTCAAATGTGGTTCAATGAGATGAAAATAATTTTTTGTGAAAATTTTTAATTTTATTTACCACGGTTAAAAGTAAATAGTGTAAATAAGGGTAAAAGTGATATTAATATTACCCTATCACATGTCCTAATTCTATTGAACAAGTGTATCTCGACGCAAACCAACCTTAGGACTAAAATATTATCATTTAGGTCCACTTAAATTATATTAGGACATTTATTATTATTTAATTCAAAGAAGAGTTAAAAGAGTTAAAATCAATGTTTATTTACTAAAACATTTTTTATATAAGGTTATACATAAGATAAATTCGATTGTAAATATTCATTGAAAATATAAAAATATTTCCTACATAATGATATTTTATTTATAATATTTAGACATTAAATAATTTAATTTATTTATGACACAATGATGATGCAGTAATTAACATAATAGTGAAAAATTCAAATAGTAGATATTATAAATACCAAATAAATATAATTTCAAAGTTTCTATGAAATAAAATAATTTAATATGTTAATATGAAATGTTAGGTTAGATTTAATTAACTTTTATAGAAGTAATCATTCTGTTATGATTTTCACAAAAATCAATTTTCCAAATAGTGTCAAAATTGACATAAAAGAGTTTTTAAAACAAATAATATATTAATAATTGATATTCAATTACTAAAAATCATAGGTTCGACCAAGAGACTTATATAATGATAGGCGTATCATTAATGGACCATTTGGGGGTCTCTTTGAGTTATATAGTATGTTTATTAACAATATTATATAAAAATACAAAGTGACATGGTATGTATCAAACTAATTAACTAAGAGTTAAAACTAAAAGATAAGGTTAATATAATGACCCAAACCTATCTAAATTATATTGGTTGAGTGTTTTGCGACACATACCCACCGTATACTTTAAATAATAAACTTTGGATCCATTAGAAAACGAATATGAATTTATTGTAAAATAATATTTCTAGCTTTTTTAAATGTGCCCCTCACCCCTCTTATAAAGTGAACTCCCCCTTTTTCACTATTTCACACATTCAAATCCTTTTGTCTCAGCCAAACCCTAACCAAATACTCTCTCAACTTCCCTAAATTAAACCTAGAGGCCTTAGTTTGATCATAAATCCAACCTAAGGTGTTTTTTTGATCAAATCAAAAGGAAGAACCCGAAGAAGAAGTAATGTTTTCACCACCCTCATTCAAGTTCCTTTCTTCTTCAACTTCTTCTTTCTTTATTATTCCCATTATAAAATAATAACTCTAGTATCTTATATATTCATTCATTTCATTATAAATATGGTACAACCATATTCAGTATTCTATCCATCCTTTGAATGACATGTCACTATATGTGCATACACACGGCTTACCGTCTCCACGTCGTGGTGTAATTGTTATTCAATAAATTATTATTTGGATGGGTATAATAACGATTTTTAATTAATGTAAATAATAAATATAACATGATAATGATTCTGTATATATGATATACCATCCAATTATATATTAATTTAATATCAAAAGAATGATATTGTCGCTCGTGCGTACGTACGGACTACCGTCTCCTTGAACGCGATGAGATTCATTCTCCATCATATCCATTCAAGTATAATTTTCATTTGATGATTAAAAATAATCATTAAGGACGTGATATAATTCTATATATTAATAATATACAACCCATCCATAACAAACATGGCTTATGTAACAAAACATATAAAAGAAAACGAGTAAGTTAACACTCGAAACGACGATAATTCTAAGATATTATTAACAAAGAAATGTTAAAAGATCATATATGATATCAAATTAATGTATATTATTATTGAATAATTTAATAACAATTATTTAACCATTATAAAGGAGGTTAGCCTACCCTCAACCAAGAAAAAGTACAAGGTAAGGGTTTATTTCGCAATCTCTTCATTATCCGAGGTTGTTTATACGTTATAATCTACTGGGATTTCTTTATCATTCACATCCATGTTTCTTAAAAATGCATTTCAAAACAGTTTTACTATTTACAAGAATATGGGTTAAATTCATTTATACCCTTATTTGAATTTTTATAAGAGGTTTTTAAAGGAATCCTTCTGTCATTTTCGAAACAACGTTCTTTTTAACCTTTTCAACAGAATTAAGGTAAGAATGTTTTTTATATTATACAGCGGGTGCAGATATTTTACGCGATTATAAAATCTTCGAAGCTTCCCTTATAAGCTTATAAGAAAATTTTCAAAGTATTTTTTTTTATTTTATAATTATGTGACTCTTAAATGATTCAAAATAGGAAGATATGATTATCAAAAAAGAGTTTTCATTTCATCTATGTCAACATCCTTTGATGGATTTTAAGTTTATTTGTAGTTGATTTATTATGATACAAAACTACCATATTGTATTGATGGTTTTGTGATATGTTTTACTGTGGATGTGCTATTTTTATACCATTCATGATTTATGAAGAAAGTATTGACATTTCGTATGCTAGTTTTAATACGAATGTTTTTGTTATGTTTAAACCTGTTCATATGAGGAATGCATTGGACTTAATAAGTGATGGGTGGAGGCCACTATAGTTCCTCGATGCGTGGGTAGGTCTCATGAGACAAACTAGTGTCTTGGCACAAGCCCTTGACAAAATCTTATTTGTAGTCTTGGCACGAGGCCTTGGCTATGTGGTTATGATAGTCTGGAATTATGCATTCCATCATTATGAAAGTGGTTATTGATATTGCATGTGATTATTCGATTAGTAGAATATCCATGTGAATAAGTAAATGGAATTATTTCATTTTATTTTTTCCATAATATGTTGAAGTTCATGTTTAAAAGGATGTTTTTTAGTTATACATTTCCTTAAATGTTTATTCTTATTTATGAATGTTCCTGCTATATTGTTATCCTTACTGGGAATTTGAGCTCACCCCTTTTCAATGTTTTATTTTTACCAGGATGTGAAGAAGTAATTTATGAATGACCTACAGGGATAGTATGAGGTAATAAGAGTGTGGACTATGGAGACTATATTGTTGTAGTTTTCATTTTATGATATAATGTAAACATTATTAATATATCTAGTTATTCCAACGCTACTAAACTAATAGGTCTTTCAAGACTTGATCTTTTTGCTGATCATGAAAATGATATGTAATAATGCACCGACTCTAGGTAACTAGGGTCAGGGCGTTAAAGTTGGTATAATAGGAAGTTTAGTACAAAACTTGGAAGAAAGATTTAGATAAACTTTGATTAGAGCACATAGACGTAAGTTGGACTTTGGGGATTAGTATAGAAGAACTTTCTAGAATTTTTGTATTGTTGAGATTTTGTGAGTTTTCCGAGCAATGCATCCCTGTCTGGATACAAGCAGGTAGAGGCGGATCTGGCATTGATGTACTTAGGGGTAAACCCCCAAAACACCGCTTTGAGCTAGACTCGAACGGGAACTGGTGCACGACAACGGGCCTTACTTCACTCTTGGTTACGACACTCTCAGGGGATATACTTAGGATAACTCTCATTTTCATTACATATAATTATGAAGGGTTTATGAGAATATACTTCCTCAATGAAAACATTTTTATGATTATGGATTATATCCATAAATAGTTCAATTTATGTTAAGTGTTTTATAATTATGGAATTATTTATTTTGATTCATAAACTGATCTAGTTTATGACATTGTTTAAAAATGGCGCCTAGTGGAAGAAATGGAAGCCGTATCAAGGCACACACTCCATGTAGGGATTTCTCTACTGCTCAAGATAATTATAGTGGAGCTGGTGATGCAATTGGTGCTGATCAACTAATCACCATACTGGGACAACTCACTCAGGTTATGAATAATAACCTTACCCGTATAGAGCACCCTGATCCACAATGTGGAGGATCAATGTTAGATCGCTTTATGAGGAAACAACAACCAACATTCAATTGGAGTAAAAATACACTGGTAGCTGAGAAATGGATATGTTTCCTGGAGAAAATATTTCATTCTTTGGGAATTAGTGAAAAGGAAAAATTTATCATGGTAGTTTATCGCCTCACTGGAGATGCTGATCAATGGAGGTCATTGATTAAAAACATGAAGGAAGATGATTAAGTATCAAATATGGAATGGAGGGAGTTAAAAGAACTTTTTTTATATAAAATACTTTCCTCGTGACCATCGAGCAGATATGGAAAGACAATTTCTGAGTCAGAGACAAAAGGAGGATGAGAATGTTGCAAAGTATGAGGATAACTTTACAATGTTAGAAAGGTATACTGGAGATTATATACATAACCCAAGAAGTAATATTGATCATTTCTTTGATGGGTTAAAACCATTTCTTCGCCGAGCATTAGTCTAACAATCCTTCTCGTCGTACGAAGACATTGTCTCATGTGCTATCAAGACAGAAAAGGAATTATCTAAGTCTTATGACCTTAATGAAAATCAAGAGAAGAAGAGATCTACTGATCAATCTGGGAATAAAAATAAGGGGAAGAAGGGAAAAGTTGAATATCCAACCTGTATTAAATATGTGAAGGAACACCCCAGTACTTGCTTAAAAGGAATGAGATTCTGTTACAAGTGTGGTGAAAAAGTCCACCAAGATCGTGATTTCAATGGGATGAAGGAAGCTACTGATGTCCAGTACTACAATTACAGGGAGATGGGACATTATGAAAATGAATTTCCTAAGTGTCAGGGGAACTTACCTCAGAAAAGGCCATGGGATCAAGTCCAAACTTATGCTATCACTACTGCTGAGGTAGAAGCTCTGAAAGACGTGGTGGCAGGTAATTTAATGGTTTCGTCAAGTTTAGAAAATGCATTATTTGATTATGGATCATCGCATTGTTTCATATCTTCCCAGTTTTCTATGAAAATTAGATATTTCCAGTTTTATTTAACAAGGGAGTAGTCAGTTAAAACTCCTAAGGGAAGTATCGTTGCAACAAAGTTTTGTGAATCAATCCGCATTATAGCACATAAATGCCCTTTATCTGCTGATCTCATCATCATACCTATGATTGATTTTGATATAATCCTCGGTATGGATTGGATTTCGGACCATGATGCGAAGATTTATTATATGAATAAGGAAGTCACGATTTTTGATGATGATAAGGAACACCTTATCTTTAGAGAAGAATCGTCACCACTTAATTTTTATCTAGATCCACCCCCAGCAGCTCAACTAAATTAAAATATTGGGGATTAAGGGAATGAAATGACTATGGGTGAGGAAAGGAATGTTAAAATAGTGGATGTACCTATTGTGAAAGAATATTTAGATGTGTTTCCAGAAGATTTACCTGGAGATCCTCCAAAATTAGATGTCGAGTTTTCCATTGATTTAATTCCTGGATCAAGGCCTATATCGAAGACCGCTTATAGAATGGACACTATAGAATTAGTTTAACTAAATAAACAACTAGAGGAATTGAGTAATAAAGGATTTATTCTCCCTAGTGTTTCTCCATGGGGAGCCCCTGTTCTTTTTGTTAAAAATAAAGATGGATATATGAGGTTATGTATCGACTACAGGGAGATCAATGCTATAACAATAAAGAACAAGTATCCCCTACCTCGCATTGATGATTTATTTGTCCAAATACATGGAGGTCAATACTTTTTAAATATTGAACTTCGATCTGGATACCATCAGTTTTCTGTGAAGAAGGAAGACATTCTGAAGACAACATTTCGAACCAGGTCCGGGCATTATGAGTTTACAGTAATTCCGTTTCGATTGACTAATGCACCCTCTGTATTCTTGGATTTTATGAATAGAGTTTTCACGGAATATCTCGAAGAATTTGTGGTGGTATTTATTGATGATATCTTGGTATACTCCAAAAGCTACGAAGATCATGAAAATCAGTTGCACATTATTCTGAAGAATCTGAGAATATATGAATTATATGGAAAGTTTATCAAGTGTTAATTCTGGATTTAGGAGATTTCTTTTCTTGGCCATATTGTCTCTAAAGAGGGAATCTCTTTTGATCCTTCTAAAACCAAGGCAATCCAAGAATGGCCAGCACATACGAGTATAACTAAGGTACACAGTTTTATTGGTTTAGTAGGTTATTCTCGATGTTTCGTCTAGAATTTTTCCCGATTGGCTAACCCATTAACGAAGCTCACATGTAAAGGGGTTAAATTTGTTTGGAAAAAAGAGTGTGAAGATTGTGTTGAAGAACTTAAGAGAATATTAGTCAATGCTCCAATATTGACTCTATCATCAGGGAACGATGGGTTTATTATTTATAGTGATGCATCGAAGAAAGGATTTGGTTATGTCCTTATGCAGAATGATAGGGTTTTTTTCTATGCGTCACGACAGTTGAAAATTCATGAGAAAAAATATCCTACTCATGATCTCGAGTTAGAAGCTGTGGTCTTTTCTTTGAAGATATAGATGCACTACCTATATGGTGAAAAATGTGAGATTTATACTGATCACAAGAGTTTGAAGTATATTTTCTCACAAAAATTACTCAACATGAGTCAAAGGAGATGGCTTCAATTAATCAAGGATTATGATTTCACGATACAATACCACCCGGGGAAGGAAATAAAGGTGGCCGATGATTTGAGCATAAAATATCATGGAGTTTTGAACAATATGAGAATTGAAAGGGAACCAATTTTCATGGATCTAGTGAAGATGGATATGGGAATTACCATGGAATGTGAAACATTAATACTTTTTCAAATGGTTCCCAAAACATCTTTACTAGAAAGGATAAAGAGTTCTCAGACTAGTGATGAAGAGTTTTAAAAGAAGATTAAAGCAGTGAATGATGAGATATTGAGAGACTTTGTGTATGAAGAAGGAATTTTGAAATATGGGAAGATGCTTTGTGTTCCTGATATACTAGACCTAAAAAGATAACTTATGAATGATGCTAATAGTTCCAATTTCCCTATACACCCTCGGAGAACAAAAATGTATAGAGATTTGAATGAAAAATTTTGGTGGGACAACATGAAGAGGGAGATTGCTGATTTTGTGTCAAGATGTATGATTTGTCAACAAGTGAAAGCTGGAAGGAAACAACCCAGAGGAGTCATGCAACCACTTCCCATACCAGAGTGGAAATAGGAAAATATTGCGATGGAATTTTTCATGGGGCTACCAAAGACTCCTAGAAGGAACGATGCAACATGGGTCATTGTTGATCGTCTTACCAAGTCAGCCCATTTTCTTCCTATAAGGGAAGATTTACCACTTGAATGGCTAGCAAGACTATATATTAATGATGTTGTGAGACTTCATGGAGTACCCCTATCGATTGTATCTGATCGTGATCCCCGTTTTACTTCAAGATTCTAGAAGAGTCTTTAGAAGGCCTTGGATACTGAAATTCATTTGAGCACTGCCTACCACCCTCAAATAGATGGACAATCAGAATGAACTATTCAAACCTTAGAAGAAATTTTGATATCCTGCTCACTTGTCATTCAGGGTATGTGGGATCAATATTTACCTATGGTAGAATTTTCCTATAACAATAGCTTTCATTCGAGTATTCAGATGGCACCATATGAAGCGTTATATGGAAAGAGATGTCGCACGCCAACCTGTTGGGAATTAGTTGGTGAAAGAAATCTTGTAGGCCCATAACTGGTGAAGGAAACGATGGAAATGGTGAAAATAATCCAAAACCATATCAAAGCAACTCAAAGTAGGCAGAAGAGCTATGCCGATAATCGAAGGAAGGATTTGGAATTTCAAGTCGGTGATCATGTTTTCCTGAAGGTGTCTCTATGGAATGGAGTCATACGTTTTGGTAAGAATGGTAAATTGAGTCCCATGTACATCCGACCTTTCAAAATTCTAGATCGAATTGGGGCTTTAGCTTACCGATTGGCAATGTTTCCAAGTCTCTCCAAAGTTCACGATGTGTTCCACGTATCTCTGTTTGGAAAATATATGCCTGACCCAACACATGTACTCATCTATGAGGAATTAGAACTGGAAACCGATCTATCTTATTGCTAAGAGCCCGTCAAGATTCTTGAAACGAGAGAACATGTACTAAGAAACCAGACGACTCGTCTGGTAAAAATCTTGTGGATAAACCATAAGATGGAAGATGAAATGTGGGAACCTGAGGAACTTATGATGAAGAACTACCTGAGTCTTTTCATGCGGTAGTATTCTAGAAATTTCTAGGATGAAATTATTTAAATGAGGGGAGAATGTAACACCCCAAGCTTCTACGGTATGCTTTCCTTTGAATAATACAGTAGCGTGTGTTATACGCAACTTCGAGTTCTAACACACACCACAACCAATCAAACTAACCGTTATGAATAGTAATACCTAATTTTTGAAATTTATAAATTTTATTTTTCAAAACAGACTTCATTTTCAGATTCAGAATATCAAAATTAGCCTAGGGTGAATTTGTGGTATTTTTCTGAAAAACATCATTTTTTTGATGAATAGTGAAACAACTAAGTGGTAGTTAAAAAACTGAATTTTTCATAAAACTTAATTCTACCACTTCTGTGAGTGGAATTTTGAAAATCTGAGAAACACTGTTAATATCAATGAGTAAAATGTGGTTCAATGAGATGAAAATAATTTTTGGTGAATAGTAACTTTTTACTTTTATTTACCATGGTTAAATGTAAATAGGATAATTAAGGGTAAAAATGATATTAATATTACCCTAACACATGTCCTTATTCTATTGGAAAAGTGTATCTCGACAAAAAACAACATTAGGAATAAAATATTATTATTTATGTCCACTTGGATTAGATTAGGACATTTATTATTATTTAATTCAAAGAAGAGTTAAAAGAGTTAAAATCAATGTTTATTTACTAAAACATTTTTAATATAGGGTTATACATAAGTTAAATTCGATTGTAAATATTCATTAGAAAGATAAAAAGATTTCCTACATAATGATATATTATTTTTAATATTTAGATCTTAACTAATTTAATTTATTCATGACACAATGATGATAAAGTAATTTCCATAATTGTGAACAATTAAAATAATTTATATTATAAATAAACAAATAAATATTATTTGAGACTTTTATGAATTAAAATAATTTTCTAGGTTAATATGACATGTTAGGATTGATTTAATTAACTTTTTTCGATGTAATCATTCTTTTATGATTTTAACAAAAATAAATTTTCCAAATAGTGTCAAAATTGACATAAAAGAGTTTTTAAAACAAATATTATATTATTAATTGATATTAAATTCTTAAAAATATAAGGTTCGGCCAAGAGACTTATATAATTATAGGTGTATCATTAATGGACTACTTGGGGGTCTCCTAGAGGTATATAGTATTTATATTAACTATATAATATAAATATACAAAGTGACATGGTAAGTTTCAAACTAATTAACTAAGAGATAAAACTAAAATATAAGTTTAATATAATGACCCAATCCTGTATAAATTCTATTGGCTGAGTGGTTTTCGACCCATCCCTACCTTAGCCTTTAAATAATCTACTTTGGATCTATTATAAACTGAATATGAATTTATTATAACTTAATATTTCTAGCTTTTCCAAAGGTTCCCCTCACCCCTCTTATAAAAGGGCACTCCCCCTTCTCACTATTTCACACATTCAAAGCATTTTGGATCGGCCAACCCCAGCCCAAATACTATGGCAACTTCCCTCAATTAAACTTAGAGGACTTAGTTTGATCAGAAATCCAACCTAATGAGTCTTTTTGATCAAATCAAAATGAATAACCCGAAGAAGAGGTAATGTTTTCACAACCCTCGTTCAAGTTCCGTTCTTCTTTGACTTCTTCTTTCTTTATTACTCCCATTATAAAATAATAACTCCAGTATATTATATATACTGTGATGTTATGATAAATACGGTACAACCATATTCAGTATTCTATCCATCCTTTGAATGACATGTCACTATACGTATGTCCGTACAACTTACCATCTCCACGTCGTGGTGTAATTGTTATTCAATAAATTATAATTTGGATGGGTATAATAATGATGTTTAATTCATGTAAATAATAAATATAACATGATAATTATTCTGTATATATTATATACCATCCAATTATATATTATTTTAATATCAAAAAAATGATATTGTCGCTCGTCCGTATGTACGGACTACCGTCTCCACGAACGCGATGAGATTCATTCTCCATCGTATCCATTGAAGTATAATTATCATATGATTAATAAATATAATGTTTAAGGACTTGATATAATTCTGGATATGAATAATATACAACCTATTCATAACAAACACGACTTATGTAACAAAATATATAAAAGAAAACGAGTAAGTTAACACCCGAAACGACGATAATTCTAAGATATTATTAACAAATCAATGATAAAAGATCATATATGATATCATATTAATGTATATGATTCTTTTATAATTTAATAACAATTATTTCACCATTATACAGCAGGTTAACCAACCCTCAACCAAGGAAATGTACAAGGTAAGGGTTTATTTCGCAATCTCTTCATTATCCAAGGTTGTTTATACATAATAATCTACTGGGATTTCTTTATCATCCACATCCATGATTCTTAAAAGAGTATTTCAAAACATTTTTACTATTTACAGGAATATGGTTTAAATTCATTTATACCCTTGTTTGACTTTTTATAAGAGGTTTATAAAGGAATCTTTCAGTCATTTTCCAGACAAGGTGATTTTCAACCATTTCGACAGAATTAAGGTAAGACTGTTTTTTAACTTATATGGAGGGTGCGGCTATTTTCGGCCGTTATAGAATCTTTGAAGAATCCATTAAAATCTTATAAGAAAATTTTCAAAGTAAATGTTTTATTGTATAATTATGTGACTCTTAAATTATATCAAAATTGGAAGAGATATTTCTCATAAAAGAGTTTTGTTTTCATCTATGTCAAAATTCATTGATGGATTTTAAATTTATTTGGAGTTGATTTATTATGATACAAAACATCCATATTGTATTGATGGTTTTGTGATATGTTTGACTGTGGATGTGTTATTTTTATACCATTCATGGTTTATGAAGAATGTATTGACATTTTGTATGCTAGTTGTAATAGTAATGTTTATGTTATGTTTAAACTTGTTCACATGAGGAATGCATTGGACTTAATAAGTGACGGGTGGATCCCGCTATAGATCCTCGATGAATCGGTAGGTCTCATGAGACAAACTATTGTCTTGGCACAAGGCCTTGACAAAATCTTATTTTAAGTCTTTGCATGAGGACTTGGCTATGTGGTTAGGATAGTCTGGCATTATGCATTCCATCATAATGAAAGTGGTTATTGATATTGCATGTGATTATTGGATTAGTAGAATATCCATGTGAATAAGTAAATGGAATTATTTCATTTTATTTTTTCCATACTATGTTGAATTTCAAGTTTAAAAGGCTTTTGTTTTAGTTATACATTGCCTTAAATATTTTTTCTTATTTATGAAAGATTCCGCTATATTGTTATCCTTACTCAGCATTTGAGCTCATCCCTTTTCTATGTTTTAATTTTCCCAGGATGTGAAGAAGTAATTTATGAATGATCTAAGAGGATATTATGAGGGGATAAGAGTGTGGACTATGGAGACTATATGGTTGTAGTTTTAATTTTATTATGTAATGTAAACTTTATTAATGTATCTAGTTATTCCAAGGCTACTAAACAAATCAGTATTTCAAGACATGATCTTATTGGTGATCATGCCAATGATATGTCATATTGCACCAAATCTTGGTAATTGGGGTCGGGGCGTTACAATAGAAATGTTTTCCTTACAAATGCAAGCTTGTTATTTGAATTTTAAAATAGAGAAAAACATTATTATATTATGACTTATATTCAAACTAGAAGGATTTGGATTTCATATTAAAGGCAGTGGCTTAGGGCGTTTTTGTACTTTGTCCCGCCTACTAAGCATCTCGCTGATCTTACCTACATTAACTTATAAGTTTTAGGTTTTAGTTTTTGATCGCTCGAGCGCGGATTTACGTTTGGTGATGACCCATGGGGTCACTTGAAAGTATGTCTAGTAGGTTACCTTTATTTTCTTTTCTGCTTTTAGTTTGTACCCGTTTGTTCAGTTTATTTATATTTATCTTTCATTTATTTTCTTGGATAAATCATTCCAAACAGTTTGTTTTGATGCTCGACACTAGTTTCCAGATCGTGGGGATCGGGAACGCCTTTCGGGCCATGTTGCGGACTGACTCGGGTGACCAATTCAAGGTCGACCCAGGTTGTTTCAAGACAAAGTGGTATCAGAGGAGGTTTAGCCCTTGTTCTTTAGAGATGTATAATAGTTTGGAGTTAGGATTTTTGGGATCCAAGTGGTTAAATGCGGGTGGGTGCATGATCAACACCTATTTGGATGACCCTAGAGTTTGCAAGGTGGTCCGGGATGGTCATGCCTCAAAATATGCATCTGTATCCCAATTTTTTTCAGTCGCCTTAGTCATGTTTGCGTGTTTCTTGTTAGTTTTGAGATTTTGTGGTCATTCTGGAGGTTTCAGGGATGTTGTGCATGGCCTGGAAAGCCCTTCACAGACCACACAATCGCCTCTGATGACTCCCTCTGTTCTCACTTGGTCGGTGCATGGTCATCCAAATAGTGTGAACAAATGGTGTGTTGTAGTTGTTTATTTGAGAATTTGAAATCATGATTCGTATAGTGAATAGGTTGTTCTGGAATGTTATTGGTGTTTGTTTTAGTTGGTTTTGTGGTGTTTCTCTCGGGTGAAAAATTGATGATTGGTCCATTGATAATGGATTTCCAAAATTAAAATCATGGTTTGTTAAAAAATGAAATGATTTTCTTTTTCAAAATAGATGTTCATTCAAGAATTGTTTTTGGACCTTTTAAAGCCCCTTTAATGCGTAAATTTAAAGTGGAATGGGAAAATGTATTTGGGGCTTTTGAAAATTTTTTATGTATGAAACTAATATATCTTGAAAAAATGAATTTGGAAATGATCTGTTTGACCTTTTATATTTCGATGGATGCCTACGTGTACGGATGCATGTAATTGTACATTAATGGTTTTTGGTATTCATTGATTGGTGCCCGAGTTGGCCAAAGAATGTACACACATGAGGTATCATGGAATAACAATGGTGGGTGATCAGTATTTAAGGCCTGTTTTTTTTTCAATGTAATGTTTTAATTAGTGTTGTGACGGGACGAATTTTCGTTAAGAAATTTTTAAGAAAGGGATGCGGGTTTTAAAAAGGGATTTTTAGCATTCGGATGATTCTAAATGGGATGGTTTTGAAAATGGCTATTTGTGATAGTGTCATTATGGATTGTTTTGTAGTATATTATTCTATGGGCTTGATGCTTGTTTTTGACCTGATGTTTCAAGGTTGAAATGATGTTCTAAGTTTGAGTGAATGGTTTATTATTAAATGTGGAGGCTTGTTTTGTGATGTGCTTCAAGTTGGGTTTGTGCTTCTTTTTTAATGTATGCCACCCAGAAATGTCCAGATGTCTACGAGGGGTCCTTGCCAGCCATTATTTTTACATATATTCCCAGTGGAGTGGTGGGGTTATTTTCTTTTCCTCATTGCTTCTTTTCTCTATGGTCGCCAAGGTTGAATGGAGGTTGCAGTGAATATTGAGGAAGTCAAGTGCTTATTCCATTATTTAATCACTCCAAATGTCGTAACGGGTACATTTTCTTAGTTTTGATTGAATAGTCATGTTCAGGCTTGAGAAGGGTTATTTCTACATTATCCTTGAAAGTAGGGGTCGTAGATTAGGACAAATGACAATCTTGTTTTTCAAGGTGCTCGTGAAGTGTTCCCAATCCGGTGTAGAGAGTGAACTAGAGGAAAATGTTCTGTGCAAGGTTCATTCAGCAGTTATTGTCTCTCATTCATAAGACCGCATAATCATTTGATTCCAATGTGGTAAATTTGGGCACTCAATGCTATTAATCTCAATATTTTGAAGGATTCTCAACAGTGTGGTTGTTTGTGTCACCTAGGGAAGAAGTTTGTAAGCGGTCTTTAAAGAAGATGAAGGCTAAGTTTGGTGTTCTAAGTTACTGATTGTGGTACATCAGATGCATAAGTACCTCAGATCTACAGTTATAGGTCTCGGAGTGAGGCTTTTCTCGCAGTCGGGCGGTTTTCAGGTGTGTGGGATGCGCTTCAAAACTGTTGTCTTTAATGTTGGGGAAGAGACCAATTAAGTTTTTACATCATGTGGTTGATTTTTTGGGATGGGGGCTTGTTTTGGAGTTCTTGGTGGCCTTTTTCACAAAGTTTTCGAGGTTGATTCTTGTGGAGTATAAACTTTCTAATGGGTAGAATTCCCCTTAATAAGTTTTGGGTGTTTCCTTTTGGATATGCTTGTGTCCTGAAGAATTGGTTTGTTCAGAGTCGGTGTTCAATACGGGTTCCTCCTGTTTGGACCCCCCTACAGTTTAAGAAGTTGCCCCGTGTCGGTGGGATCATAATGAAGATTTCAATCTGTACTTTTTAAACTAAATTGCGATCTCCCATGTGGGTGCCTTGTATTACTCTGTTTCAAATATGGTGGGGAGTCCCACAATGGGTCTTGCCAATGTCTTTCCTCAATATCGTTAGGTGTGACTCAGAATATTGAGGGGTCACACCATCATTAATAGTCCTGATTTGTTTTTTTCTTTGTTTAAATCCGGGGAAGTTAGTTTTTTGATATAGTCCTAATATGGTGGGGAGACTAACAATGGACAAATTTGCAGAGAAAATAATCTTCATGGTGTTCTTTTCGGGGCAAGTCTTTGCCTCTGTTCTGGTTGACCCTGATCAATGTATATGTTTATCCCAGACGATAGGTCGTATGGCAAATGTTCATTGGAGATCTTGAGTGGACTCTAGTAATTTAGAAGTTCGGGGTTAGGGTGTTACAGGTAGTGGTTGTGTTTGAAAATGTGACTCTTGTATTGTTGGTTCTTTTTCCTTCTAGTCCAGGTCTCAATGTATTAGATCGTGGGTTGTATGTGAGAATATGATCCTTATGTGGAAGTGGATTCATTTTGAGAATCATTGTTTCCTTGTTTGAGCTTTGAACTACTAATTCTTTTGGGACTTTCAAGGTGCAGAAAGTGTCAGGCTGGGGAGAATTGTCACGCCCCAACCAGACGCGTTGTATTTTATTTTATTTTATAACATTTGTGGTAATTATTATTTTTATTAACAGTATAATTATTATCTTTTATTATTATTATTATTACTATTACTATTATTATTATTATTATTGTTTTTTTTGTTTTAATCAATTTAATTATAATGAAAAAAATAAAAAACCCCTTGTCTAACCCTCCCCCTTTACCTCGCAGCCAAACCCCCCCCCCCCTCCCTTCCTATTGCATGGACGAACCCCCTTAACCATTACCATTGCATGACACCAAACCCTCCCATAGCTTCCCTATGGCTCATCTTCCCTCTCCACGATGGCCTCCTCTCCCACCCCCCCCCCCCTCAAACCAGCATGACATAACCCCCCCCCCCCCCCTCGGCCGAGACCCTACTCGCATCGCCCTGCAACCCCTCCCTCTTCCCAACCATCCATCCCTCCTCTGGCTGCACGTGAACTGCACCATCGCCATCCTTCCACCTCATACAAGACCCATCGCACCGCTGCTCGATCTATGCGACATTCTTCCATGGATAATTCCCCTCCCAGTAAGCTCATCTTATCCTTTCACTACTGTTTTGGTTCTTACATTTGGGATTTTTTGATTTCAGCAGGTATGGAGTTTATGTTAGGGTTTAATATTGTCATTTTTTTGGTTGAATCATGACTTTTTATGGTTTTCTTGTGGTGTGTTTGGTGTACAATTGACGTTTGACACAGTGTGTTGGAGTTTTCAACATGGGAGATAGGTGATTTCACGTTTATCTTTTAATTTATGAATTGTTATTATTTATTGAGGTTATTTCATGGTCTATGATTATATTGGGTGGTGTGAAAATGATTTGTGAAAGTAATTGAGGTGGATTAGGTTTTAATGTGACAATTTTATGTGAAATGGTGTTTGTTTTATGTGGAAAACAGAGTCTCATCACTCCTTATGATTTCATAAATCTTACATGTATTTTATTAAATTATTTGTAGGATTGAAGTTGTATTTTGATAAGTCTTTGATATGAAGTTGTTTTTAGAGGGTTCAGTTGCTCTTTGGGTTTAAAATCATTTGGGGATGTTTTTGAAGTTGTTTTATAAGTTGTTTTAAATGTGACTTTATTTGTGTAAATGGTGTAAGCCATGTTTGGAAAATATTTTTAGGTGCATTAGATTTTAAAAAGAGGAAACAGAGTATGATTTTAGGGTAAATCTTTATCGCTCATTTTAGAAATGTTTAATTATTTATTGAAATGATTTATTTATTTGTTAGTGTGATGCGAATTATGATTTTAAATGGTCGTACTGTGCTTTTGACCTATAAAGTTGAATGTGACTCTATTTTTGTGTAAAAATCCTTGCGATGTCACTTGAGATTACTTTACAACATTTTTAAATGGTTAATTTAAATATCATAAATGGTGAAAGTCATGTTTCCGCATGGTTATGATGTACAATAGGTTTTAATATTACGTTTTGATATAATTTGGTTGTGTTTATTTTGTGTAAATTTTGTGGTGCTAATTTTTAACTATTGCATAAATTATTCTATTAATTTATTAAATGATATGTGTAGTGAGATGGACATCGGTTTTGATAGTTTTGGGCCGCATGTGTTGAGGTATCCTTCATGTACATTCATAGGGAAAGGCATATATATATATATTCTATCTTTGAACATATTCTTTCATGGCGTGGGGAATATGTGGAATGCATCTTGGGGTGTATATATATATGTATAAATGCATGTGCGTGTATGCACCAAGTGTCAGTACGATTGGTCATCCATGAATAATGACATGTTTGAGGTAGGTATCCTATACCCGGATCATTAATAAGAATTTCAATAATTTCTTAGTGTTTTGTTAAAATTTCATCGTATTCTTCTAGATGAATTACATACAGTATATATATATGTAAATAGTTTTGGTTTGTGAAAAGTAATTTCCTTAGTTTTTTGAACATAAAGTGGGTATTTCAGAATAAGCATGGTCTTCCGTCCGATTTTTTTTGTAAAAGATAAATGACACGATGTTTTCCAATGATATTCCAAAATGATCCACAAAAATGGATTTGGGTGAGCATGGTTTCTAAAGTAAAATCATTATTCTGAAGATATGAGGCTCGTTTGGCACATCAAAAATGGTTTAAAAAATTTAAAAACCCCTCTTAAGTCAGTCCCCTTGTTTTAGAAATGTAATGCAGGTGTTGAAATTTGATTTTTGATATGTGCCTCGTGTTGATGCTTATGCTTTGTGTGGCATGAATGAGCAGGAATGCGCTTAAGTAGGGATAACAGTTGTGAGAGGATGAATGAGTCTTGGATAATGAATGTTTTGTGTACATATATTTTTTCTTGATAATAACTCACCACCACGTGAAACAGACGACAATTGAAATCCTGGGTATCTATGTGGGGGAAAATAGGAATTATGGGCTAGTGGTCCGTAGGTGACATGAACCTACATCACTACAGGATTGATGATTGCAACACTAACTAAACATATGAATGACTGAGGGTCGTGGTCTTCTAAGACATGTTTTCTTAGGGTCGTGGCCTTCTAATCCACTTTTTCTGAGGTTCCCGGTCTTCTAAGACACGTTTTACCAAGACACAAAGATCCTTGGTCCCCATCTAACACTACATGAATAGGGACTTTCCATGGTGCTTGTGATAAGATTTTCAATACAGTTATTTCATGATTGTTCCATATATTTTAAAAACCATATTTTAAATCTAAATTGGCCTCCTTAAATTTTGAAATTTTAATGCATGCTCAAAACCTATTTTGAAAAGAGAGGAGAACTTTTTTCCTTGGAAATGAAACTTGTTATTTGAATTTGAAAAGAGTGAAAAACATTATTTTGTTATGATTTATTTTCATACTAGCATGATTTGGATTTCTTATTTAAGGCAGTGGATTAGGGAGTTTTTGTACTTTTTCCTTCATACTGAGCATCTCAGTGCTCATGTTACAATATCTCTTTAGTTTCAGGTTTTAGTTTTGGATCGCCCAAGCATGGATGTACGTTTGGTGATGACCCAAGGGGTCACGTGTAGGTATGTCTAGTGAGTTAACTTTATTTTTATTTCCGTTGTTAGTGTTTACCCATTTGTTTAGTTTATTTATATTTATCTCTATTTTATTTTCTAGGATAAATCATTCCCAACTGCTTGTTTTGATGCCTGGCTCTAGTTTCCAGCCTGTGGGGATTGGGAACGCCCTTCGGGCCATGCCGCAAACTGACTCGGGTGACCAGTTCATGGTCGACCTAGGTTTTCTCGTAACATCCTTATTGTTACTAAGAATGTCTAATACCAACAATCATGAATTGAAATATACATCACTGTATATTATTGTTCATTACTCAATACCTACATGATATGGAAACTATGTACCCCCAATGGTCAAAATGTTTAGATGATGGGAAATCTATCAATCTATTTCACCACAAGTATGGTTGTTTGAAAAAACAAAAATAACTAAAAACATATTGGTATTAGTAAAGAAATTAAACTATGGTGGAATTCGTATAAAAAATAAAAAAATTAATTATTATCAAGATATAATATGGGATAACCTGAAATACTATAGTATCTCCCACTAGTGAACACTGCATCTTATGATGTATTCCACAAACAACATCAACCGGTAAATGAATCACAGTATGTAAAAACCATAAAAAACTATACCAATCCCACTTTTATTACAATCATAATAAGTCATTTCATCAAATATGTTAAAAAATCTCATTCACTAATCATCCAATTCAATAATTAATTTATCACATGTGAATATGCATCCCACTTTTATTCGGATTTCATAATTTCATGTTCATTCCATAAATATTGGGAAACAACATAAACACACTACATAAAATCCAATCTATATCTCAGCAGAAATAATCAAATATAATTCCAATCCATAACCATCCAATTCAATTTGAATATCCAATATTCATCATCCTCGCATCATCCCTCTCCACATCGCATACAAACCAACCGACGCATTGTTAAATAACACATTCAACTCCAAAATTGGTGACCACCATTACTATATAAGCCACAAACCAGGCTCATATTAATATAATAGTTTCACAGTAAGAACATTAACACGTATAAATAATTTTAGATTCAATAGTAACAACTATTTCATAGTAATATATATGTCTTAAACACTTTACATCATTAATATGTTGGGGTTTTTCACACAATACTAGAGTTTAATGGGAAACTAGTTAGTTAGCAATATATAGGCTCTTACTATTTTCATAAATAATGATATAATAAAATTATCCCAATAAGGGATTCATGAATCACAATATACTCATCAACTATAGGTCACCCAACTACTTTATATTTTCAAAACTAGTGAAAGGGGATAAAATCTTATGTAATAAAATGATCAAAAAACATGTGTGAGAACTCAAATACAATTTCAATAAAGAAAAATTAAATTATTTATATTATAATGTAAATACATAAAACACTATAAAATGTAAAAAATTAATCAAATTCCCTCTAATTCAATTTTAAATTGGTTTACAAGGATCCCCTTATACTATCAAAGACATTAAAAGTTACATCAAAATTTCTATTAAGAGAAAAACCCACAAATTGAAAACTACATAATAGATCAAATAAACTATCTCAAATCATAGAAGAAAATTTCAACCAAAAGTCTTAACAAACCCCCAAAAAGAATCATACAAATGTACCCTCCATATAATAACGATCATTAGAGCTTGAATGATAGAAAGATATTAACTTGAATTAGAGTCACCGTTAATCGATAATCATATGCCAAGGTCAAATACCACTAGTCGTGGGTGGAAATCCTCTAATAAGATCATGGGTGTCTATCAAGAGTGGAGATAACAGTTTCATCATTAATTATTTCTGAAAAAATTACAACAATTTATATAAAAAATATAATTAATCAAATAAAATATACAACCCCAGATAATAACATAGTGTTTAAGATTTTATCAATTTCTCTATCGTAGGGATTCAGTCCACACATTTATATTTTAAGATAGACCAATACTCCATTTTTAAAACAGTAGATCGAATCGAAATCCTATATATTGCGGTTAAGGCCACAACATAGCCCCTATATTCTCAGCACCATAAACAAACACCGATAAATATTCAAATAGAACTGTTAGAATATAATGGGCGGTAATCAATAGATCATTACAATACTGATGGGATGGTTCTTATATCTTCCTCCAGTGCATTTTATATAGAGTTTTATCTAGGTGAGACGATGATAAGTTAGCGTATTCATTCAGATCTAGAAGGTGAAAAGTTATAATTTTTCATCTTAGTATTATGATGACATGTTAATGTCTTTTATATTAGTGGTGTGATAACATATTAAAGATTCCCATCTCAATTATATAATGTCTTGTGGATATTATTTTGTTCTAGAAATATGATTTGTAACAATGATTTATTGGTCCACATTTCATTAATATTCAATTCAACTACATTCAACAAAATTTCAATGTTATGTTATATATCTGTGTTATAGTCAATGGAACCCGAATACATTATCATGTTTGTGATTTATTGAGATATGTTATGTTTAAAATCAAGTTTTTGATATATATAATTTTATAATTCCATGTAAATAACTCTTAATATTCCAAGATTCATTCAAAAATACATTTCACTCTTGTCAATGATTTTTTAAATGAAAAATTGTAACCATTCTTTGCATCCTTAATATGTATTTCCCGGAATAAGAGTTTGATAGAACCCTAACATAATTTTTCCATTACCTAGGTCATGAATATGGATATATAATATGAAATTAATAGAAGGATTTATTGAATGGTGTCATTATAGATAAAATATCACATATAATATAAAATATGTTTTCTATGTAGCTATTATGTTCTGATACAAATCCTTTGGGTTCCTAGATTGTGAGGTTATTACGACATCTAATTTTAATTAATGATATTTACATGCATGTTTATCCTAGGTTACATTTGTTTATAATAAATCCATTTCAAATGAATGTATTATTAGTATGAATCCCAAATGTGCATGAATAGGGTGCCTTACATTGAATTAGTGTATGGTTTAGTAAATTGTATACAATATTTTAGATTATTTTATTCATGGATTAGGATGGTATAACATTATTGAATCCCCTATGGATATCTCTATATATAGGATAACAATATGATTGTTTGGTCATGTAGAGAGTAATTTGTTTCTTAAATCTGAATGCACTACCTTGATAAAAACAATTGGATGAAGGCTCTCATGTGGATACATTTGGAGGGTAATATCCCATAAAAAGGCTGGTTGGGTAATGGATCTATCTTAAATTGTTGCATGGAAAATATCAAAAACTACTAACTAAGAATTAAAATATTTGGGAATTGATTTTTTTGATTAAAATTCCCATTAAGAACCACTATAAATGATTTGAATTTATTTTTATGTTGTTATATAAAAATAAATTGGTAATATAATGTAACGTCTAGATTTCGGGAGCCGTCCATAGGGTGCCCCAAACTTGGTAGGTTACATGACATCAAGCACATTTCCCCAAACGCTAGAGGCTATCGACTAGTAGCAAGGGTCGTGGTCTAATAGTAGGGAAACTATTCCATCATTTGTCAAAGTGTAGCATAGTGGAAAAGAAAATAACATACAATAGAGGATGCATTAACAATACATATTAGAAATGAACAACTACAGTAAAAGTTAACAAACTGTTATATTTAAAAAACATAGCATGTCACAATTTCTATGAAAGCAGCCAAAATAGGATACACTGCAATACAATACAATACAAAATAACTCAATGTATGAGGTACAACAAAAAAAAACAAATCATAGTAAACGAAACGCAGCAGCATCACAAGCCTAAGCTCAATCCAATGATCTCATACTCCTCCACTACAATAATGTACCTGTAAAGGGACATTTTCCCCGGTCGACACCTATAGTAATAAAGTCTGTTTGGGTTGATGAAATGACCCAAACCAAGTGTGAGAAAAAAATCCCATTAGGCACACACCAAAGGCCAATGCCCAACTGTCAGTGAAAAAATGCAATAGGAGTGTGCAATAGTAAATGCAGTAAACTAGTATGTACTCAAAAGTAATTATCACTATCAGTTTCATTATCATTTAAATTATTACTTATCACCTCAATGATTGTTCTTTAATATGGAAGGTACAACATAGAAAATCACCACAGTGAATATTTTAAATAGTAGTGTCCTTAGACATACTATCCCTACCCTTAGGTAACAGAATCAGATACCCACAGGTGATTGCCCTCCGGAATAACGATCATTTCCCTCAGTCACACATGATATCGCCCTTAGGCATAGAGACCACTGCACACATGCATAAACAAAGGTTACCCTCACGCTAACCAAACACCCCCCACATGCAAATAGAACACTGCACTCATGATACTATAAAACTACACTCATGCACAAGGAACTGGGACGAGCCCAAAGCATAAAAATAATTATATAAACATTCTCTCATGAAAATTGAATGCATTATATAATCATGTAATACCCTCGGGTATCCTAGCCAAATGGATAAACAGAAGAACGCACCCCCGAGGTGGTCTTGGATCCATGCAGTGATCACAAACAACAGTTTTAATTTATCAACAAATTATCTATGAAATTCTAGATATCTTTCAGCAAAATCCACAGTTATATGACTCCACAACCATGGGTTCAAAGCACAACAGTACAAATATTCAACTCAAACAATGGAAATAAACACCAGACCACCTTCCATGATCTCCACTGATAAGTATACCTGAACGATTCCTCCCGAATCGTCCAAGAATGACGTACATCTAGGATAAGATAATTCCCATTCAAATGTAAATAACATACCTTTGAGGAAGAATTGATAAGAATAGCGCAAGGAGAGGGGAGGGCTTACCTGTATGGTCCCAACGTGATCGACGGAAGCGGAAACAGATTTCTGGTGCGCGATTGGGTGATCCTCCAAGGTTCAGCCATCCTCCCAAGCTCCAAAACTAATTCAAAACCTCTAATGCCGAATTAGGAGGGTACATCCCATTTTATGCGAAAAATAAACAACCTACATGGCATCTACTCTCACGTACACGATGTTTAATTTTAATTTGTTTAAAATATTCCTCTGGCGGCTTCATTCCACCGCGGTATAGTTCATCCATCAACATAAGTACACGGTGTGAATTTATGATTACACGATGTGTACAGTTGATCCGCTGGTGGCTGCTTCCACCACCTTACTGTTCACCATCCGACTAATTACATGACGTGTAAATACCTAGTACATGGCGTGTAGTTAGTTTTTACACCTTTCATCACTGACAGGCATACATGCTATATTCACTCATCCCACACGACCAAAGTAAACGATGTGTGGAAAAGAACACGGCGTGTACCCACAAAATTTTGGGATATTTTTCCATTTCCATAATTTTCTCAAAAATTATTAATGAAAAAGGAAAAAAAAAGAAACCTGTACCTAATGAATAATAACCAGGTTCTTACAAACTTCCCCCTTTAAAGAAATTTGTCCCCGAATTTCCCTTCCATGGGTGGTGAAGATAAAGCTGTGAACAACTCCATCCACTGAGCATGTACATCAGTCTCAAGCTCCCAGGTTTCATCCTGCACTCGGCCATGCTGCCATAACACCCATACGAGAGTAACTAACCAGCCTTGGAGAACCTTTTTTCTCCTATCAATAGTAAAAATCGGATGCTCCTCAAAGGATGCATCTACCAGAAGCTCAACATTCTCCTTCTAAAATGAATTAGACGGGTCTGAGTGATAAATGCACAATTGAGATATATAGAAGTCACCGTGCATGGCCCGGTACCTCTGTGGTCACTGAAACTGATAGGAAACCTACCCGACACTCTCCAGAATCTCAAATGGTCCCACATACCTCAGTGAATGTTTAACTTGTCTCTTAAACTTCTTATGTCCCAACTTCGGTGAAACACACAAGAATACCTGATCACCGACCATGAACTCCAATGGTCGTCTATAGAGACCAGCGAAAGATTTATGATTAGACTGTGCGGTAGCCATCCACTTCTGAATCAATTGGACCTACTCTGAATTCTCCTGTACAAGACATGGTCCCAGTAAAGATGCGTCACCTACCACCAAGAAGCACAAGGGAGATCGGCATGGCCTACCATACAAAGCCTCATAAGGTGACATCTCAACAGTTTCCCGAAAACTATTATTGTAGGAAAACTCATCCCGGGGTATATGCTTCTCCAAATATCCCCCAAAGTCTAGGATGCATGCACGCAACATTTCCTCAAGCACATGAATCGTATGCTCTAACTGGCTATCGGTCTGAGGGTGGTTAGATGTGCTCAGAAGCAATGGTGTACCCAGTTCCTTTTGGTAAAATTTCCATAAACGATAGGTAATGTGGGAGACCCTATCTGAAATGATAGAATGAGGGACCCCATGAAGACGTACAACCTCACAGATATACAACATCCTAAGATCGTCAACACCAATGGTCTCCTTGATATGAAAACAGTGAGCCACATTCATTAGTCTATCCACAACAACCCACACAACATCATTTCCTTGAGGTGAACTCGGCACGCCGGTCACGAATTCCAGCATGACATCATCCCATTTCCACTCTAGAATGGGTAACTGCTGTAATAGCCTAGCTAGCCTTTGATGTTCCGCCTTCACCTATTGACAAGTGGAACATTTCGTAACAAAACCATCTAAATCTCTTTTCATACCTGACCACCAATACTGACATCTCATGTCATGGTACATCTTGATAACCATGGGATGTACAGCCCGAGCTGAAGCATGAAACTCCATCATCAGCTCCTCGCGTATATCCCCTAGAACCCACACTTGTCCATGGAAACAAATTACCTCACCATCGCCTATCGTCCAAACATGAGGAGGATCATCACTTTCCACTGACTCCCGTAGAACTAGGACTTCCGAATCCTATAGTTGTCTCATCCACACTATATCCAGGAGGTTATAGGTCACAGATAAGGAAAAATTATAGGTTTTCCCATGACTATTGTGCACCTCCAAATTCATATCAGAGAATAAATCCATAAGGTCCCACTCACCACTGGCCTCATAAACTGCCTGTATCTGAGTCCTCTTACTCAGTAAATCAGCAACTTTTTTCCCTTTACCGGGTGTATATGAAAGATCAAATTCACCTTCGCTGTCTCGAATTCAGGTCACACTGAGTAAAGATGTATTTGAGAAATTTTTGGTCCATAAACACCGCAAAATGTTATCCCAAGAGATAATGTATCCAACAACGTAACACATGAACAACTAAAGCCAGCTCGAGATCATGTGTCAGGTAATTCTTCTCATTGCCCTCAATTGCTGAGACTTGTAGGAAAATACTCGATCACCCTGCATCAAAACTGATCCTAGCCCAATACATGATGCATCACTATTAACTGTATAGCTCTTCCCTTTCTCTGGAAGTATTAGATCTTGTGTTGATGTCAACTTTCCCTTCATCTCATGAAAGTTTGTCCAACAAGCTTCTGACGAATCGAACATCACACCGTTTTTAGTCAACCCCATCAACGGCGCTTCTAAGTGGCAGAAGTCCTGTTTAAAGCACCTGTAGTAACCATCCAGCCCTAAGAAACTCTATATCTCAAACACATTCTTTGGTTTCTACCAAGAAACTGCTGCTCTCATTTTCTCCGGGTCCACGACAACCCTTGCATGTGAGATGATATGACCCAGGAAGTGTATCTGGTCCATCCAGAAGAGGCACATTGAGAGCATAGCATATAGCTAAGGATCTCTTAGTATACTCAAAATGATCTAAAGATGGGTGGCATGGTCATGTCGAGTGTGAGAGTACACCAAGATATATTCTACGAATACTACCAAAAAAGAATCCAGATAAGGGTGGAACAAATGATTCATCAGATCCATAAAAACTGAAAGCATGTTTGTGAGACCAAACGGCATAACCAAGTACTTGTATACACCACATCTGCCTCGAAAAAGTTGTGAGTGGTATATCTGATGGTCTAACACGTAACTAATGATACCAGGATATCAAGTAAATATTCGAGAACAGTCATTCTCCACGAAGTTGATCAAAAATATCAGCAATCCTTAGAAAGGGATATCGATTCTTAACCATCAACTAGTTTAGCTTCTGATAATCCACACAATGTCTGAGGGTACCATCCACCTTCTTAGAAAACAGGACAAGAAAACCCCAAGGAGAAGTATTGTGTTAGATGAAACCCTTTGCCTGTAACTCCTCTAACTGCCTCTTGATCTCCTGCAACTCAGGTGTAGCCGCTCCAATAAGGAGGGATGAACACAGGTGGTTCTCCTGGCATAAGATCAATAGAAAAATACACCTCCTACTTTGGAGTTAGACCTAAAAAGTCGTCTAGGAAGACATCCCTAAAATGATCAACCATTATAGGGAAATCCTTCCGACAAGTTCCTTAGTCATCCAGATACAAAATCACAATCTAGTATGTCACTACACATGGCCATGATGCTCGGGTACAGCTTGACTCACTTGCACATCCCATTCTCCCTTGTATAAAAACTCTCCTCCCACTGGAGATGTGAAACTCACCTTGCAAAAATAGGAATCTACAATGGCTCGAAAGGATCCCAACCAGTACATACCAAGAATGACATCATTGCTCGTCATCTCTAAGACATAGAGGTCCCATAGAAAGTGACACCAACCATCCTCTAGGGGGCACTCCCTGCACTGACGCATACCAGCCGTTCTAGTCCCCAATAGAGTGTCTAGGGTCATAACATCGGAGGAAGAAGGAATATAGAGCCCAAGTCTCACCACAATGTCCACACATATAAAAATATCTGTAGCACCCATATCAAAAAGTGAAGAAGATAAAATAGAAGAAACTAGAATAATACCTTTGATAGTGGAAGGTACATGATCCTAATCTTGTGAGGTCTGTTGCACTACATAAGCATTCCCTGTGTCGTGGCCCTGCAACACAGCTTGGCTACCCTGAGCTGATCCACCCTTCTGCATTTGAGATCATTCTGTAAGGCTACCACGACCACGACCACCACCTATTCCTATATGTCCTGACGCATCCCAATTTCCCAAATGCTAAGAAGCAGCTGATCCTGCTTGGGTATGTGGAACCTGCATAGAACACCTCTCACTAGCCATTGGTGGAAAACCCTGCAAAAAAGCTAAAGATGACCCATCTTTTCGCAATCTCGGCATCCCACTGGGTCTCGTATACAGTGAGGTCTCATATGCCCATCTTTACCATACGAGTATCAAATGACCTAGCCAACTGAAGTGTTCTTCAGGATAATACTACCACAGTGAGAGAAATCCATCTGCCTCTTCCTCTTACCGGTAGGAATAGTAATAGAAACTGGTGTTGAACCACCCTTCCCCACACCACTAGATTCCCATAGGTTCAGCTCAGTAATATGTTCTTGGTTCACAATAGCGTGTACGGTAGGCAACCTGAAAATGTTCACCAGAGCATAGATGTCACATCAATGAACATCCTCAAATAGTCCTGAACTCAATGCCTCATTACCCTCCTGAACAGGTGAAAAACAATGAATCTCGGTGAAGTGAGAATAATAATCCATCATGGACATGGAGCCCTGATGCAGATTCATGAACTCTCAAGATCAATCTACCCTCAGCGTCTCCATGAAGAAGAATTCATAGAAAGATGCCTGAATATATTCCCACGCCATGCCTCAGTGATGCTTAGATTTGGTGGAATCATCTCACCACCTCTTGGCGGAATCACGCATCATACATGTAGCGAGCTTGAACCTCCTCCCTGGAGGCATATCTAATTGATGGAATATAGTCTGCATCGATTCCCACCAAGACTCCGCAGCTTGTGGTCTACTATCCCTTGAAAACGTTGGCGGATGCTGCTGCTAGAAGATAAATGTCATCTCATCCATTGATGTGGTGGCCTACGGTGCTCCCTAGAAGGTCTGCTAGAACCGTATAATGCCTTCATGGAACTGTGCATCTGTGCCTATGTCCGGTATAACGGCTGGCGCCGCATCTAACACTGCGGGAGGATCCACTAGTATCCCATGTCCTACCACCTCTGGAGTATAATTGTCGCTTCTCTCCTGGCGAACAACTGTTGTTCACCTCGGAGGCCTAACTCTACAAGGTCAAAGCACACCATAGATCAAGATTATCAAATACCGAAAACAAAGAGACCAAGAAGGGAACATTATAAGGGAAGCATTCAAGATTTACCAAACATGATTACTTGGAATGTATAAATACTACACGGTGTGTTCTCATAGGCAATCCACATGGGCGTGTACTCCAGCTAAAACTAGTCGTGTAACACCCCAAACACACGGCGCATATTCTGAATACATGACATGTACTTGAATCCTCATTCCCTTCCCGAGCCCTTCCACATGGATAATCCACATGGCTCTTCGAAAACAAAACTAAACGGTGTGTCCCATAGGCACATGGAGAGTACTTGAAAAGCTTTCATCGGCCCGTGTTGTTCATGACACGGCCTATATACCCATGTCACACTACACGGCGTGATCCAAAAGGATGGGACATGTTCAAAGACACCCCATACCAACCCATTTTTCTCGCTACATGGCCGACTACATTGCTGACACTACACGGAATGTTCCAGGTGGTCACAAAGTGTACCAGGATAGATAACACCGACTCGTGTTGTTAGTGACACGACCGGGTACCTGGGTCAGACTACACGGCGTATTCAAGGTTGACAAAGAGTGTATGTCATAAGGTTTCCTCCGTCTGTGTTGTTAGTTACACAGGGGGATACCGAGTCAACTCTACATGGCGTGTACAACATGTACACAATGTGTTTCTACAATCCATTCCCTACCACATGTCCCCACCCACATGACCTAAGACATGGGAAGAGAATACACTGCGTGTAATGAGTGTAAATGTCGTGTACTTAAAAAGATTTTATTTATTACCAAACAGAAGAACACACAGCGTGTGTCCCTAGAACTACCCAGCGTTTATGCTAGGTTTTCTAGATAGTAAGACTCATAAACTACTCTAGAACCCAGAAAACCACTAAAACCAACATCGAAGTGCCAAATTCTGATCCGTGAGGGACTATACTCCCCGTGAATCAATGATTGGCATCTTATACATGTTATAACCAAGTAATCTCGTCAATGATCTACCAAATTACAGTTATTGAGGGCTCGTACTCCCGAAATACCATAGTTTGGTGATAATCCGATCAACAACCTCTCACAACCATACCCTATAAAATAGCAGGCATTTATCAAAACAGTTATCACAACAGCATGATTTTCTAGCACAACAACTATCACAACAACATGCAATTTCTAATTCACCTACATGGCATGGGAAGAATAAATGACATGTGATTTCTAGCATGTGACTAATTGATGCATGATATGGAATACCCTCATCTCATAAGGTTTCATATAAATAGAACCCACATATAAAAACATAAACAACACCCAACAAGTGTGTCACCCAATAGTGAAAATCAAATGAATTATAAAATTGTAAAATCAGAAAAATTGCAACACGAGGTAAATTGGCTTGTCCTTATACACAAGTTAGCTACTCCCTTTCACAACTTATTACCAACCACCAGTTCTGTCCTATCCCTGAATAAGGATCCAAACTGTAAGTCAATGAAAATAACCCCTATGATACCACTTTGTAACGTCCTAGTTCCGGGAGTCGCCCAGAGGGTGACCCGATCTCGGTTGGTCACATGAACTCAAGCGCATTTCCCCAAATGCCAAAGGCTGCCAAGAAGAAGTGAGTGCCCAGGTCTGATAGTGGGGAAACTATTCCCTCATTTTTCAATGTGTAGCGTAGCGGAAATAAAAATTACATACAATAGCGGAATCAGTAATGATATTTAATAGAAATGAACAACTGCAGTAAAATAGAACCAACAATTATATATAAAAAATGAATCATGTCACTATTTATAGGAAAGCAACCAAAACAGGATACACTGTAATACAATACAATATAACTCAAAGTACGAGGTACAACCAAACAAAACAAAGAAGAGTAAATGAAATGCAGCAGCATCGGAAGCCTAATCTAGACCCCATGCTCTCCTACTCCTTTTCTAAAATAATGTAAATGTAAAGGGACCATTTACCTTATCGACACCTACAGTTATATAGTCTGTTTGGGCTGAATACATTACCCAAACAGGGCGTGAGAAATAAATCCCAGTAGGCACCCACCAAAGGCCCGTGCCCAACTGTCAGGAAAATATGCAACATCA
Source organism: Viscum album (assembly GCA_963277665.1). NCBI lineage: Eukaryota > Viridiplantae > Streptophyta > Magnoliopsida > Santalales > Viscaceae > Viscum > Viscum album. The sequence continues at coordinate 1,414,742,328 of OY728123.1, forward strand.
GTGTGAAAAAGTAAATGCAGTAAACTAGTAATTACTCAAACATTACTATCAATACCATTTTCATTATCATTTTAATTATTACTTATCACCTACAATATTGTGCTTTGACTTGGAAGGTACAACATAGAAAATAACCATAGAGAATATTCTAAATAGTCATGTCCTTAGACATACTATCCTTACCCTCAAGTAACAGAATCTAGTACCCACAGGTTATTGCTCTCACTCACACATGATATTGCCCTCAGGCACAGAGACCACTGCCCACAGGCATAAAAAAAGGTTACCCTCATGCTAACTAAACACTACCCACATGCTAATAGAACACTTCTCTCAGGCTACTAAAACACTTCTCTCAGGAGCAAGGAACTGGGCCGAGCCAAAATCATAACTGCAATTATATAAAATTTCACTCAATAAAATGAAATGAATAATACAATCAAGGAATACCCTCGGGTATCCTGGCCGAACGGCTAAACAGAAGAACGCACCCCCAGGGTGGTCCTGGATCCGATAAGTGATCCCAAACAACATTTTTAATTTATCTGCAGATTATCTATGCAATTCTAGATATCTATTAGCAACGGCCACAACCAATGGACACCCCAACCATTGGTTCATATCACAACGATACACAAATTCAACTCAACTGTAAGAAATAAACACTAGATCACCAACCTTTATCTCCTATAATCAGTAAATGTGAAGACGCCTCCCAAATCGTCCAAGAACGACATAGATCTGGGATAAGAGAATTACCATTCAAATGTAAATAACTACCATTTGAGGAAGAATTGGTAAGAACATAGCAAGGATAGGGGAGGGCATACCCGTACGGTCCCAACATGATCGACGAAAGCGGTAAGAGATTCCCAATGTGTGATCGGGTGATCCTCTAAGGTGTGGTCATCCTCCCAATATGAAAAACTAATCCAAAGACTCCTCTACCGAATAAAGAGGATACTGTCCATTTTAAGAGAAAAAACAAAATACACAGCATGTACTCTCAAGTACACGACGTGTACTTTTCATTTGTTTAAACTGTTCCTCTAGAGGCTTATTTCCACCGTGGCACTGCTCATCCGTTGACATGAGTACACGACATGTATTTTTGTTCACACAACTTGTACTGTAACTCTGCTGGTTGTTACCTCCACCACCGTAATGTTCACCTACCAACTGATTACACGGCGTGTAAATACCTAGTACACGGCGTGTAGTCAGTTTTTACACCTTTTAATTGCACATAGGCCTACACGCCCTTTGTACTCATCCCACACTGCTAATGTAAATAGCGTGTGGAAAAGTACATTTCGTGTACCCACAAAATTTGGGATTTTCCCCATTTATCATATTTTCTCAAAAACACTTAAGGAACAAGGAAAAGAAGAAACTCATACCTCAAGAATAAGAACAAGGTTCTTACAGATAACATAATTTTAATATAACAGTAGACTACCATGGTGTCATAGATTTCTCTAATTATATCATAGTCGAACCCCAAATTATTATTGATGAAAATTAATATATCATTAGGGAAGAGATCATAATTTGTAGTTTTTCATAATCATATGATAATTAAATCTAATTGAATAGGATATCATCATAGCTATTTTGGTATTATCATTTTTTGTAAATAATGATCTTGAAATTATTATTCTGAATGGTAAGCCCCTAGAAAGTCCAAATACTAATAGATTTATAAATTGGAATATTTGGAAAAAATGGATGGCAATCAAAACAAATACTTATTATAAATGAATCATTGATTCTTCATTTTCTACCTTGATTATTATGTTTGTTGTCCCTTTTGAAATTATATCTTCATTCTTTTTTATCAAATGGATACCATTCTCTATATTCCTTAATAAGTGACAATTAAAATTACGCAGAAACAATTTATTAAGGGGGTAGGGGTAGAATGTCACACATTAATATTTTAAGAAGTATTATCTATTAAATTTGGTAAAATAGTAACGCTTTTTTGAACTTGAAATCCTGATCTAAAATAAACTGTTAATTTTCATTACATTGTTAGTAAAAAATGTATCCCTTATAATGTAATCACTAAATTTACGGGTATAAGTAAGAGTATACTCATTATAAAATATATGTAGATATAAAAAAATCATTATTTACACAAATAATTTGATAAAATTTGAGTAGATAAATAATTATAAAAATCATTTTATTCATAAAAATATATTTTTCTAGAATTTAACTTTTTAAGTTTGGTGTTTTTTATTTTATTATGTTTAAATAATTATTAAAATGATTTGTATTGTTAATATTAAAAGCTAAAAAATTTAAATTTTATCAAAATTATATTACACTATAATTAAAAAGAACAAATTAATTTTATTAATTACAGGTATACATTCTATAAAATAGTTTTTTTTATTCTGTAAAACTATATAGAAATTAATTTTTATCACTTATAAAAATTTACTTTGTAAAAAACTGTGTTGTTTTTAGAATTTTATTTTTAGGATTATATTACAAACTATACATTTTATTCCTGAATATTATATTTTTCCAACTGATAATGATTTATTACCACTATAAAATGGAAATGGTTATATTCGATGAATTTATTTCAGAAGACTTACATAGTTTGTATCTATAAAAATTATACTGGAATCATATTAAATATAAATTTTAAATTATGTTTACAAATATAATTAAATATATTCAATATTATGTTATTATTTCTTTATTATAGACAATAACAAAAACACTTAATGTATGGAAGGACATTTTTCTATGAAAACTGTTTTTATATCTTATAATTTTAAATAAATTATAACATTCCCATATACAGTAATTTAAATATATTAGATGGAATCCAAATTCAGATTCATAATACTTAGATTTGGTACATGGAGACATATAATATTATTAACAATAAATTAGTTTCCATTTTTAATTTCAAATAATGTTTCATAACAGTAAAAGAGGGAAAATATAAGAGGCTTGATTTTTTCCAATATTTACATCACAAAAGACATTTAATAATACCAATTTTAGGATAGATAATAATTCCTTCATATCTCTCTAAATATTCATCACAAGACACAACTAACATTCATCCGATTTAAATATTACATGTTTCATATAATTCTCTACAATGGAGAATTATATTTTTAACCTATAAAAGGTTTTCACATCCATCTGAAACATCCCTCACATATAATTTAAAATTACATTGAAAAACTACCAATTATAAATCTCAAAGTATCATATCCTACCTTTTTATTTCCCAAGTTCCATGAGGACTCAATAAATATAATTTTTTTAGTGTTGTCCTTTATAAGAATTTTTAAAATATTAGAATGAGTATAATCAACCCCTAGCAAGAAAATTTTATATATATTCATTTTCCAGACCAATTCAAACCAAAATAAGATAACTAAATCAATATCAATAAGTTATTTATATCATATTATGTCCATAGTAGAACTATTACATATCTCCCTTATTTACATTTTAAAAAGTTAAAAAATTTCTCATGAATATATGTAGACTAGGACCTGCATGCATGATGCATTTGTCTTTTCCAAAATACCTTTATTCGATGGATATAAAAACTGGGTTCAAATAATAAATATGGTATTAATGAATTGATTTATATTTTTTAAATGTAAATTAAAAACATATAAATAATATTTACTATAAGATATAATTATAACTTTAACTGTCTTTAATGATAATTACAATAGGGAAGCTGATTTCATCATTCAATTTAATAACTTCAAAAAAATTTATTATTTATCTATATAATAATAAATAGAAGTCATGATATTAATTATTTCTTAATAAAATCATTTTACTTCTGTAATAATGATATATGAAATGAATAATTAGTTCCCCAATTATACTCACACATAGATTAAAGCATGTCCTTGTCTATTTCTATTATAGAAACATTTTGAACAGTGATATATACTTATATCATGGATTAATATGGAATAATAATTAATTTAAATATTATGCATTAATAAAATAATATTTTTTGGTTTATGATTTTGGGATGATAATATTAGTTTTATAAAAATTTATTAATAGGGCATATATAATTAATTAAAATTTTACAAAATGTGCTCATCATCAATTTCTTCTTCAAGAACAAAAACAAAAACTCAAATTGAAAAATAATTAGAAAAATATAATTCACTATAGAATATATATCTTAACATATTATATATTATAATAATTTCACAAACAATAAAAATTATTCCCTTTATTGAATGTCTGATTTGGCCATAGACCCCCAAGGTATGTTCTTGATTTCCTCGGGGTGGAAATAAGAACCTTGGGAATCAATATATAGGCAATGTGAATCATTTTTCCCAAAAACAATTATTTATAATGTGGTATAAAACTAATTATAGACTATCCATATATCCAATGGCCATAGTAAATTAAATAGGTAGTAAAAATTATAAATATAGAAATGTAGTTTAGAAAAAATAAAAAAAAACACTAATCCCTCACCTCATCCTCATTCTCCTTCCAATAGAAAGAAAACTGATGTCTCCTCCAGTTCCCTTTCATCCACCCATAAAGATTGCCTCCTTTTATCAATAGTTTTTAGAAAATGACTATTTTTCAGATGTTATAAAATAAAAACTAATATAAAACAATTCTCATACCTCCTTATGTTTATAAAAATCACCATCATCTAATACCTTATTGATCAATGCTAAATAAAGAAAAAAATCAAAACCTAAAACTGAAATAAGAAAGATAATAATGAGAATATAACATAGTAGTAATTCCAAAGGTATACTATACCTCATGTTCATGTATTAGAATTTAATATCCTTTTATAATGGTTTGAAATAATTTATTAAAATAGGGGTTCCTCCATTTTTTTGGAAAAAAATGTGCTTATTCATTTTCAAATAAAATATGGCCATGAATTTTTATGTTAAAAATATTATTTATATTAGTGTATTAGAAAATTTTCATTTAATATAAAATATAAATTATTATTTATAAGAAATATGAAAATATAAATTTATAGATAAATCACAATTTGAATCCCTATTTCACTAAGGTTGGGCCCTTGGATCCACCTACTCCTAGTGACTTGACCATATAAAACCCTCCATATAAATTATCCACTATTGAAGATGAAACCAATTTTTTTTGGGGTGACTAATTCATATCATCATCATTATATATTTTAGTATAGTAAATATACTTGGGGAGATGAATCATGTCAAACATACCATTCCTAGTCTACCCACCTATGATCTAGAGGATCCCATTTTATATTCACCTTCCATAGAAAATATTGATATGTTTCTATGTAAATCTAGGCCAAAAGATTTACATCAGAGACAACATGTTGGGGGAAACTCATTCAAAACATTGTTAACACAAAATCATACCTTGAGGGAATTATAAATACAATAAATCAATTTTAAACACTATTTCAAATATTAATTAATATTTAATTACTATAACATTGTATGATCATGAAATCAACTACTTTAATGATACCATTTATTTAATGTATTCAACTATTAATAATTCACTTAAAATTTACTTTTTTCTTAATATTTATTGTAGTGATTAAAATCCCAAGATCCCCATTCACTATTATGCACATATTCACTAAACAAACATACACACCGACACCCATATATATATATATATATCACATTGCACAAATTCTCACACCCTCGTATGGATTATAACACACACACACACACACAGATATATAGATATACATTTGTTAATTAGTGTAAATGTTGATAACACCAATATGGAGTGATTCATTCATAAAAAAACATTATTATTATTTCTATAATACAAAAGAACCCCAAATTAAAATCCCAGACATCTCTTAGATCAAGAAACTCATCAATTAAACGTTATTCAGACATTTAAAAAACAAATGGTCTATAAAATAAATCAAATTTTTTTAAAAATATAATTATAATAATGTATTACACATGAATGGAAGGGAAAATCATGTGAAACATTATTTTTGGTTCCAATTCAATTTAAATTATATCATTATTATTACATGATATATAATAGGGAAATAATAATGGGGTAATACAAGGCTCTTAAATTTAAAGGCTTGAATCTAGGGGACTCCTAACACGAATTTCATTCCTAAAAATAGTAATATTATCCCACCTTAACAGGGTCCAAGACCACATAAATAATGAGTAGAAGCATTAAAATAAAAAAATAAATAATTATATTTTTCCATTGGATGAAGAATCGAAATAAACCCAATATTTAATAAATAAGAATCATTTTCCCTTGAAATTTGCAATAAAAATTATCTTTAATTGGGGATCTAAAACACCAGTTAGACAAACCTATAATTAAAACACAAGAAATGCATTTAGGGTAAAGATGGATCATGTACTTAGAAAATGAGAGAGTGAAAAACCTAAAAAATATTGAAAAAAATGGAACGAAGGGGAAGGAATTATAATAGGAGGACATTTCATTGGAATATATAATGAGATACATCTTGAATGAGAGGGGAGAATGAATTTTGATGCACATGATGGGGGTGGAATTGTGTGAGGGGATCCCCCATTGGATGAAGTGAATTCTGTAGCAGAGATTATAGGTATAGATTTATTTTAAGTTTTTTAATTTATTTTTTGTTTGGCTGTTATCTGACACACATGGTTACTACACAGATTACTAAAACCATGAAAGAATCTAGTCACCCTAACCAAGAACAATATGGGACATACAAAAATGATTGTATATGATAATATAATACAAGAACAACCATACAAATCAACATTATGATGAACGGTAGGTCCCCCATGTGATTTTATTTGTTAGAATAACTATGTGCAATAATAATGCACCATGGACCATATTTATAAAAAATTAAAATTTCAATTCGGTTCCACAATAATTTTACATCCATGCTTAAAAATAAATAATTAAATAAATTATTAATAAATATTATGGTCAAGGTGTTGAAAATATTTATACCACAATACATAATCCCCCAAAAATCCTCAAATAATTCAAAATATCTAAGTAGAATATAAGTTCATACTTTTTAAATAGATCTAGTGTCTGCAAATATAAATGAAAAACATAAAAACTACAAGACATGACTTGGTAAACTAATCAAAATAAAACCAAATGAACTCCAAATATAAAATCCTCCCTTGAACAACTGATAAAACTCATGTCCCAAATAGTGAATAACCTGAACAAGTGTCTATAATGGATATTGAATTGAATCACTAAAGGAAACAATAGAAAACATGACATAGTGGTCACCCCATTATATTTTTATTTCTATAAAACAATCATATTCAGATATTTATGGGGTTTGGATCTCACACCAATCTAATCAAACATAACAGAATGTGAATGAATAACCAAGTCTCTAATATCACATATGAATCCCACAAAATATAAACTATATAGGTTTGAATGATATAGTTTGATACACATACATCTATCCACACAAGAATGATTCACCAAAAAACATTAATATAACTGTCTTAGATCCAACAGTAAAACACTACGACCAAGATTGTCTCTTAAATAATGAGGATCAATCGATGAAATCAATTAAAATCACATCCAAATTTCTCAACGATCCAAAAATTTGTATCACTAATATCTTAGGACCATCATCACCATGAATAACAATAAAATAAAGATAGTAAGATGATAGATAATAGTCCATATCCGAAATTTCCTAAAAAAACCATCCCAAATAGGAGTACTCGATGTTATAGCCTTATAATAGTAGTGAATTATGTGAAAACATGGGGTTTCACATTCAAAAAACTAAAACAGTACTGAAATACTTAGAATAAATAAGGTTTTGTCTTTGGTATAATCTACAGTAGTTGTATCACCCATTCCATTCTACATGAACAGAGACTAGGCATCAAACCTAAAATAACTCAAATGTAAAATAAAAAAAGCCACCATCACGACAAAAAATAACGGAATCATGTATATTAATAATTTGAAAATATAATTTTTCCAACAGAATTAATTAACATATCTCATAGAAAAATAAAAGAGAAAAAATGGGATTATCAAGAAGGACACAACTTTCAAAGAGGGTAATAGGCATTAATTGTATTATTATAGTCTAGGACATTCCATTAACCTGAAGACCACACTCCCTAATTATAAGAGACAATACATGGTGAGCCATATAAATCAAACTCACCAAAACCCACCAAATCATTCTACGTTGAATTCATATAAAGATATCAATATTATTTTTTAATTGGGAGACCTCAATATTGAAATGACCTCAAGCTACGTAAATAGTAATAAAACAAGTGAAGCCCCTAAGAAAAAAACCCAGTGATACCTATTGAAAATAAAATAAAATAAAATAATGATTCAATATCCATTTTTGAAGTCCATTTCAAAGATAAAATATTTCCCCCAATTTTAATGCACAACAAAACATCAATATCAATTATTCAATTAAAAAACACGATGGTAGAAATTTTAATTCATTATAAATAGATACTTTATAAATTAAAAATTATACTTTCTTCTTTAATGTTATGATACCATGATAAGAGCTGACATTAAATTTCAAAACCCCCTAACACCCGCATTTTTTTTTCAAAGTCTACTTTAAAAATAATTTTTAATGGAATTTCATTTTTAATTTCTCAATAAAAAATAAAAAAATTAGACCAAATTATTAATACCATGATTGAAATATTTCAACATCTGAAATCTATCAATGCATTACCTAAAAATTAATATTCGAAACAGAAAACAATGTTATCGTTTTTTCAAAATTGAAAAAATAATCCAATAAAATTTCATTATATCCTCCATAAAATAGAATAAAATAACTTAAATAATATCAAAATTCAATAGGAGGTACTACTGGTTGTGTATGAATAGGCCACCTGGTTTTGCGGTAAATTTCTTAGGCATGAAACTTACACGTTAATCATGTAAAACAATAAAATAATTATCTATAGAGGATGATAGGAATACAATTTTTCATTAAAACATCCAATGTATTGACAAACCTATCACTATCAACACTTACTAACCAAATATAAAATGTCACTATAACAAAAGTAATTAATCAGATAATATGATTCATTCCTCTAACAAATTCTCGAGTTAGACCATTCAATTCCTGAGGTTCATTAATGATTTTTGTGTGGAGGAATAAAACTCTATGAGAATTAATGTATAAGAAATGGAAATAATTTCAACCTGATTGTTTTTTGAATTATTAGACCCTCTAAATAACATACATTCATTCAAAATAAAATATTTAGATGATATAATAAAAATTCAAAAATAGAGTATAAAAAATATAAATATAAACTAATCACTTCACTCACCCCCAATGTCCCTCTTAGGAAAAGTACATTTAAACCTCTACTAAACCCCCTGGATACATTTAGATATAAATAACCTCCATCAATGTAAATAAAAATAAGTCATATATGAAAAATTCTATCAATGAATAACTAAAATTAAAAATATATAAAACAATCGAAACACAACCACGTGACTATACATGCCACCATCCACAAACACCTCAATTCACAAATATAGGTCAAGAATAAAACCCCAATTAGGAAAATAAATGATTAATATAGGTTTTATCATGATGATCCTCAAATATTCCAATGGTATACAACAACCCACATTCATGAAATTAAATTAGGGATCCTTTTTTACTAGTGTGAAATAATAATTAAAAATACGATTGTATCTAGTTTTTATATAAAAAAAATAAATGTTTCTTATTCATTTTCAATAGAAATGAGATTTAAAATCAAAAGGGAAATTAATTTTGAAGAAAAATATTTTTTAATATTGGATTACAATAATGATTTCTTTTGAAAAAAAATTACAAAATTAATTTATTGGGAAAATAATGAGGAAAATATTAATAGAATAATCAACCATAATGGGTAGCCCTATGGCACATTGCTTAGGTACTAAGATACATTATTATTGGTGATCAAACCACATATAAATTTTTTCAGGATTAATCCATTGTACTTTAAGAAACAAATCATCGATTGTTAATCAACCCATATCATCATCATGTAGTTTTGATTTTTTTGCGGCATATTCGAAAGGCTATGTATTAAATGCCTACAATAGTGTATGTGTCCTAGTTTCCTCATCTAATAACACAAGTCTCCCTTGTATTATTCAACTTTGATATATCTAATTATCAATTTACCACTTTTTAAACAATGATAAAAGAACTATAATAGATTCTATAAGAAGGGGAAAATACATTAAATAAATTACTCCCAATACATTTTCCTGAAATAGCTGCGCAGCCATTAGAAATAATTTAAGAATGTATTTTAAACATGGAAGTAAAATTTAATGAATCCAAAAAAGGAATATATTGAAATAAATTAAATTAAATATTATATTTAAGGGTCGTAATTAACTTGTTAGAATCTATTTAAAATCATCTAGAAAACCATGATTTATTATGATTTTTAAAATCACAGGATTTTCATCCCCCATTATTCTCATATACACCTTCACATATATATGTAAAATAATATATATATATATATATATATATAATTTCTTAAATAACATATTTTCATGTACATATCTACATATATATATATACTTGGGTAGGGGTGGAAAATAAAAAAATGGTAGGTAGAATTCTTAAAAACAGAAAAGTTTAATGAGAATTTACAAAATAATCGAGAACCCAAAATTAAAATCGAAAATAATATTAAAAACACTAAAATATTAATTTATTGAGAATTGGAAATAAAATGAATAACTGGCTAGTAAATTACATCAAATTAAATATTTAGAAAAAATTTTAAATAAAGGGTAAATCATAAATTAAAGTAAAAATTAGGTGAAAATACATTGAAGCTATATTTTAAATATAATAAAATTATTATTATATCTCAATATATAATGAGTTTTTAAAAAAAATAAAAATAAATATTATAAAATTTAATGGGACAATATAGGGGGCCACCTATATTGAATTTATTACTTTTGAAACAATAGTGTTATCCCAAGTCAACGGTGTCTAAAGAACCCTTAAGAGAAAATGAAAATTCAAATTTCAAAAATCCATAATTAAATTTGATCTGATGATAATGAATAAAACAATATCTTAACTTATGCAGTCTTTAATCTATTTCCTTCAACAACCATACAATAATTAGCCTCAGTTGTAGCTCGAGAAAATTTTATTAGGATTAAAATAACAATTAAAACACCAAAAATATTTTTTGGTATTTTAGGGGGTAGACACCCTTTAAAGGATATAAATTAAAACAAAAAAATAACAATAATGTTGTATATGAGGAGTAATTCTAAAAAAGGATATATCATCCAAACACGTGGGGAGAGAAAACCAAAATCATCAGGGGGATGGGAGAGAGGAATATTAACAGGGAGGGAATTGTATGAGAGGTAACCCCCCACCCCCGCAAAATTTTGGTCATCACGTAAGAGATGGTACATAGAGAGTGTTATTTTAGGTTTTTATATTTTTATATTTTGATATTAATACTTTTTAATGTTGGTAGAAATGCGCAATTTTCACATGGCTTACACAGTACATGTGACAACTATTTTATCCTCACTAGGAACAATAGAGAATACACATTATTAGTCAAATTGGTTAAAATTACAATTCTCCAACAATTTATAACTGATAATAAAATAACTATAGGTTCCTTACAAATTGATTCACACACTTAGTATAAGTATGTGGGCTAACCATGTTTCCTAAGACGAATTAAAAAAATGTAATTTTCATACAACTTCCTTCCTAAACTCACCACCAGAAAAATAACATACATTTAAAATAATTATTAATATTAATGTTCACATAGTGACATGGAGTAATGAGTATTGTATCAATTAATGTGAATCGATATTATAATTTTAAGTATTGGGGAACAAAATCATAATCATAAAAATTTTAAAATAAAAATATACTATAAATTACTAAAAAATGTATAAAAATGATTATAATTAAAGAGAATTTAAGGATATATATATTTGTGTGAGGTTTTTTATATTTTATTAATAAATAACTAATTAATATTTTATATTATTTATACATGATATTAATGCACTTTTGGGGAAGTGAGGATAAAAGGTAAATGTTTATTTAATAGGATAATAATTTTTAATTTATAATTCTTCTTTTTGAACATCATTATTTTATCTTGGTTATATTATACAATATTATTATTTTATTATATATCTATTTTATGGGTATTTTATTTCATTCACATAATAACCAATTCAAATCTTTAATACCTCACTAAATCTGATGTTAATAAATGTTTCCCATCTCAAAATTTACATTCTTGAGAGATTTTTTTATAATGAAGTTGTATTATATTATAAAGTTTATATAATACCTATTTGACATAATATAAAATTATTATAAATTTATTTATTTTATCTGTTCATTAATTTCATGCTCAATTATTTGTGGTATTTTTAGTTTTATATTACGAAAGACATATTGCGTTATTATTAATCAATTTGTTTTCTTTCATTTATAAGGCGTCATCATGAATCTCATTCTTTAGTTTCCTATATATTATTCATTATCCAATTTAAATTTATTTTCCATACATTATCTTGAAAAAATGTAGAATTTTATTTCAAATCCTCTTTAATGATGAATTTATTTCACAAAAAATTTAAAATACAATAAAGTATAATTTTCATCCTATTTCAAATATCTATCCCCACCAAGTCATTATTATATCATTAAAAAAAATTATTATTTATATTGAAACTTAAATACTTTTAATCCAATTCTACTTATAAATTTTTTATTTAACATTTTAAAAATAATTCTTTTTAATCATTTTATATAATGGGATATAATAATGGTATTTTCAGTGTTTTATAAAATATTTATCTTTATCATTCATATTATCATCTTCAACACAATATATAATTATGGTAAACATTATGTCATTTTCAATGATCCTTTATTAATATTGCATTACAAATAATTTTTTAATATTTCCTATATTAAATTTCACTTAAATGATATTCTTGAAAGTAACTCATAACTCAGTCATTTATGATTTTTTTATGAATTTTATATTCTTGATTGAAATTTTCTAATTTTTCTCTAGTGAATCTATATCAAAAGGAGTTTTGTTTTAATAATTACCATCAAAAAATATTTAATGAAATTATCCTTTTAGGTTATAGAATTTTTGGTATTTAATACCAGTTGGAAATGTCATGAAACCTCTATTATTTATATTTTCTTAAAATATGATAAATGATAGATATATTATTGGATTCATATTTATGGTTGTTGATGGGTATAGTTTATTATAACCTAATGAAATGTTTAAATTTTTCTATATTATTGAGTAGATGATATGTTAATGTTTATAATTATAGTGTGATGATGGCATGTTAATGTTTTATATCTCAATGGGATGATGAAACATTGATGTTTTCCATATCAATGATAAGATAAAAAATTTATGTATTATGTCTTGATTATTTGGTGACATGTAGACATGATTTGGGCTACTCATAGTTTCAAGTTTACCTATGTTCATGTCGTTACCTCATTTCATTAGTATTTTTTACTTCTTATATATTTAATCTTATTTAGGATATTTCAAATTTCTATATTTTGTAACTTCTGTACATTATACTTAATAGATATTTATTACATTATCATGTTTTTGATTTCCTATTTTATATTATATTTAAACTCACTTATGTTTATAAATCTTCTTAACATTCCTTGTTAACAACTCTTAATGATCCATGTTTATATTAATCAGTCATATCTATCATGCAATTTTTTTCTAAAAAATGGACTAGTTAACCCATTTATAAAATTTAGATATTTTATTAAATTATAGAGAATTTTAAATCACCCATTTTAATGTTGTCACTTCCCATATCATGATGTTTTTATAAAACATTCATTTATAATATGGAAGACTTGTATAGAGAGATTATGAATAAAAGGTTCACATTTATTATATATAATATTATTAATGTATCTAATAGAAAAAGGACTTAATAAGTTTTATTCATACATTATAGTCATACTATATGATATAATATTTTTTTATTTTAAAATATATAAATTATTAGCTGAATCCAAAGAAATTTTTATCTATAAAAAGTATTATATAATATGTTTTTAGGAGTATTCGTATGAGTGTGGGTTTGGGGAGATTCATGAATGAAAATATTTAAACCCAAAATAATTAAATCCCTTACCCTCATTACATAACACCATTATGAAACACCCTTATTATAGACATAATAGAAATAATACATCCACATGGGATATACATTTTTCACATGATTTCGAGTTACCTAAAAAAATAGTGAACTTAATGAAACTACTTTGTATACATTGTTTAGTGGTTTACATAACATAATAGATATGTTCAAAATGACAGTATATATAATTAATTAATACTATCCTTAAAATTTTATTTTTTAAATGACCATTTATCTCACAAAAAATATTTAATCTTTACAATTAATTCAACACTTTTTATCTATTTCATATATAAATCACATTATAACATGATCATAATATTCCTAGATTTATAAAAAACAACATTTTCTTTCATTAATCAAAACATTGTATGGATAATCATTCCCCAAGAAATTTTTTATCATTATTATTCAAACATAGATGTTATCATGGAATGACTAAACAAGTTCAAGCATGATTTATTCATCAATTCCATAAGCTCTTTAAGACATTGATATCACAAATCAAAGATATTTCATCAATATTAATATTTCTAAATTTCTAGTAGTCATTCTAAACAGTTTTTTTATTTTTATTTTCAACATTTTTAATTTATTGAATATAGAATCCAATACAAAAAATATATCCCCTTTATAGCTCTATAAATATTTCTCCTAGGAAAACATCAAAATAATATGGAATAATTTTTAGCGACTGATATTAGCACTCTCCAACTTTGTTGTACAAACTATATGTCATGACATCATCCTTAACCATCAATTTATATTAAAAAAATTTAACAAGTAATATGAATATAAAATAAAAAAGTTATAATACAATATTTTAAATGATTAATGAAATTACATTAATCAAATAAATAGAATCCACCCATCTGAATGATCAAACTATTATAAATTATTTTAATATTATATATATGAATGGAAAAATGATAATAGTATAAGAGTGACGACCAATGAAATTAATGATTCATTGATAACCATTAAATCATTGATTGGGATAAAATAATAACTATTTAAAATTTTAATTGGAAACCAACAAAAAATTGATTATTGTTGAAAGTGTGAATTTATTTAGAATTAATTTTATTAAATAACTTATGAGGAAAAATATATCTTCAAAATTATTTGAATTTTAAAACATTTTATGAATTACAATAGAGTTGGATGAAAATAAAATTTTGTTGAATAATTGATGGAATTATTATAAAATAACTTCTTATAAATGAAATAAATGTTTAATAAAATGAAAAATCTCATGGTTAATATGGAATTAAGACTTATAATGGATATGTGTAAATTGAATTAATATAATTTAGTTAAGAATAAGTTTTTTTCTATGATTGATTAAATGATTCACATATCAAGATATATTTTTATTGAAATTTTTATTATTATTCATTGTGAGATTCCAATAAAATTATTATTTATTCGAGAAATTAATCTATAATTATATATATATTATTAAATATATATTTATTAAATTGATTCATTTAGAGAAATATATTTCTTAAATTTTTTCATTCTAACATGAAGTAATTTAATATTGTTTAGTATTTTAGAATATATGGTATAAATAAGTGCTTACAACCACATTATGTGGTCTACTTGAAAAAAATATAGTTATATTCAATGATTTATATTTAATTTCAACCATAATAAACAACGTGATATATGTTAAATACAATTGGGAAATAATGGATGAGAAAACATCATTATGGTTGTCAAGATATAGATGAATTTTTGACCTAATGTATATGTTCTACCTCTGAGGTGGCACATTTTTGTGTGGTGAAAAAGTGGACCAATGAGGATAATCACCCTTTCCTTTTCTATGGAGATGGGTTCTCTTCTAGTTCACTATTTCTTATGTTTTAACCCATCTAGCATCATTATACCTTAAGAGAGGTTGGATTATACCCACTAGAACTGCTGGTCCCAATGGGTAATTGCGTGGGTGTCAAGTACTTGTATAATCTGTCCTCCTCGGATATAACTTCCTCAGATGGTCTCTAATAGGTTTATTCGTGGAGCCAGAAATGCCAACAGCCCTGGTATCCGTTAATAAGGGTCCTTTCCAAAGGCAGGCACTCGATTATTGATGATTAAAATAAAAACACTTAAAAACTCCATTGGTTGATAGGATGTGAGGTCAAGCTCACCACACACTATTGGGGGAGGATTATTTCATGTTCTGGGACTCTCTTATAGATTAAGTCGTGTTTATATGTTCATAAATCTTATGTTCATTCTTGCTGAGTTTTTCCAAAAGATACCCTTAGTTTTTATGATCATTATATGTGTGCATGATGTTTTGAGGCTACAAAGGTAATTCTAACATGATCCCTATAATAAGGTGCTCTAGGGTTTATCTTCACCCAGGGGATGGAAGGTGACTTGATGTTGGGATCAATCCCATAAGAAGAGCTTACTACATATCCTCGAGAGAAGAATAAAAGCCTGTGTAGTTTGGATCATTTGGGGCTTATGCGTGGAAGCTTCCAATATAACAGACATGATTGGGTGGACCATTTTGTATGGGCACCCTTTTGAGATATGAACTTCTGGTAGGCATCCTACGTATCCTAGTTTGTCCAGTAATCAAAATTATCATAGTTTTAATGCATGTGGATTCTTTATTCCTTATAATCCTCTAAGCCTATGTAATTTATGATTGGTGTGATAAATAAAATGATTTGAAAGATTCAAAAAATGCACATGCCTCTTCCCCTATTGGTGGGATAGGGAGAGCCTACGGCTGAAGTGGCTGGCGTGACAGTGGGTGAGGGTACGGAGCGATAAACCTTTCAATGTGAAATGACATTGAAGTTCACATGTCCCTACCTCAGAAGATATGGGAATTACCTTAGTGTGAGGTCCCTAAAACATAATATGAGGTTAACTATAATTTAAATTCATTTATATTGGATGATGATTAACTTGAGTATAGTGAAGTCCGGATGTTCTGACATGCCTCAAGCAAGAGAGAGAAGGAACCAGCAATCCATGATTCTAGAGGATCTCGAATCAGAAGATATTATAAGAGGAATGGAATCCATAAAGCCATAAAGTGGAAGGGAAGGACTCTCCTTAGTGTTAATTTTCCTTTGGATGATGTTTGTTTTATTTTGGAAACATATGTCGAGCCACCGGGTCGTGATGTGCATAGTTTAGCAGTAGTGTCTTCAAGACATCTCCTTCTGCTATTGATGTCCATGGTGGTTAATGAAAATATGAAATCACCTGTTATACTATATTTTAATGTCATATTTCTTAGATGATGGAATCATATTTTAGTTCCATTTGGTTAGGAAGAAAACTCATAGTTTAAATTTATAGAGTTTGTATCGTTTTTTTTTCAAATCCATGATTAGAAATATGATAATTGGGTTGTGATGTTTTGATATGCCACACACATGATAGGGAAATGATGTATAAACAATGACTTTAAGGGTTCTTAGAATAGGATAAATGACATAGGGAATGGATACCATTGATATGTACATATCTAGGCGAAGACTCTCCTGAAGACCAATTTTCCATTGGTTTATGGTCATTTTTGTGAGAAACATATGCAGAGCCGCCAGTGAATGATGTTCATGGTCAAAGGGAGGTGTTCTAAAGACACTGGCATTAAATTTCTAATTTCCATGGAGGCTTATGAGGATTTTGAATCACCAAAGAAACAGATTTTGATGGATGGAAGATGTCTCCATGTATGTAAGGAACATTCATATAGCAATTGTCTATGGAGTTCTAGGTCAAACTGGTATAGGAGGTAGGTGAAATGGTATCATTGGAGGTGCATGAAGAATGTATCTTCTCATGGTGTTTGAGGGTTATAATCTGTGGTGTAATAAGGGTGAAATGGAATTTTTCATCAAATCGACACAAATGGTTCCTGGTGCGACTCTCAATGGGAATCTGTGAATGATGGTATGCAGAGGATTTTGTCGTGAAATGTCTTCCACATAGGGGCATCCCTAAACTATCTACACATATGGAAATCTGCAAACCATTTTTCACATATGGGAATTTTTGAACCATTTTTATTAAATTTTTTATTGGTTTTATTGTTAACTACGGACGATCATCTGAATACTATTCATGAGGATAAATTCTACAAACTGCTTTCTACATATGGTTCAACAGATGGATTCTGCGAACAACATATTGTTCAAGATATGGAATCCAAAAACAGATTTGAGTGTGGGACAAATTTTCTATGCACCCTCTATATTCTTTTTCACTTTCACCCATCACATAGTTATATCCCCATCATTTTCACCCTCCTTATTTCTGTTCTGCTGGTGGTCATTTTATAGAGTGTCGGGAAATCTATATCTGTGGTTCGCGTGACAAATTCTATGGAATTATTTGGAGAGATATCTTTACCCATGGAAGACTCGGTCAACCGGGGTTCATGGAGGCTTCGGTACATCGTTGAATTCTCCATATCTGTGAACCTTATCTTTCAAGGTGATGGTGCTCATGACCTACCATTTTTGTATTATTTCCATAGAAAATAGTCCATGATTGCTTTATTTCACATTTGGAAATTCACAACAAAAATCATCTTTTGATAGCCAACTCCTCAAATACCAGTGCATCATAGACCTTCTGCATACCAGTTGTTCGTGTATTATGCCTTCTGTGAACCCTTCTCAGTAATTGGTATATTTTTTGGGAAAATCCATTTGTAAAATTTGATTTCTTAACTTTTCTCCTCATATTTCCAATGAAACATGCATCTATCTTCTTTTGCAAACATTTGGGAGCATTTTCCTTCCCTTTTCTAAATTTTCAGGACCCTACAGTATTTAATATTAATGGATACATATTGATATATATATCTGTTTATGTTTTTATATTATGAGATTTATGATTTTATATATTTCTTATAAAAAATTTAATTATTTATAGATTTAATAATATATAACATTTATTCATGGGATTATATAATTTGATGGAGTATAGAGCTCATTTTCTCCACAATTCAATGACAGATAAGTTTTCAAAAAAAATTATACTGAAAAATTATTAGTTGGTTGACATAAATTTTCACTTTTTAGACAATTTAATTAAATAACATTACTCTATATAATTTATGTAGTTATTTGGGGGGTTTGAGTTTCATATTTTAAAAGTATTTTTAATTTAAAATATTTTTTATCTAGTTTTATTATGATTAAATTTTCATTTCATTATAAGATTCATACATTATCTATTCCTTAATTCATACTCATATATTTTAATTACTATATATTTTACAATAGTTATTCAATGACTTGGTTAGGGAGAATCTAAGATTAAATTTTTATTTTGATTGAATGGATACTTTTTGAAATTTTGTAGGACCTTGATAAGCCATATTGACTATTTTCACATTCACCAGAAAAAATTATGTATAAATAAAATAGATATCATTAATTTTTACTTGGCTCTACATGTATGGTTATTCCAAAGAGAATACACCAATTATGTTCTTATTTTACCATTTACCACTAAACATCAATAGTTTCCATGGATTAAAATTATTCATTCAGGTTCCATATTTGAAAATTACACCACTATTAAAATTTATTTTTATGTATCGTCCCGGTTCCAGAAGCCACAAAGAGGAACCCCGAACCCGGTTGGTCACATGGCCTCAAGCGAATTTACTTTAATTCCAGAAGATTTCGACTAGTAATGAGGGCCTTGGATGTGATTGTGGGGAAACTATGCCCTCAATGGCGGAGTACACAACGTATGTGAACAAATACAAACAATTGCGAAAGCAGTAAATATACAACAATAGTAAACAGTGGAAGACTAGAACAATAAGCAACTAGAGCACATATATATAAAATGATTAATGATACCTATTTATATAAAACCACCCAAACAAGTCAAAAATCTGGAATACAATAGTTCTAAATCAAAGTAAAAAAGAAAACAGATAAAATCCTCAGCATCGCAATCCATAGCTTGGTCCCATGCTCTCCAGCACCACAGAAAGTAAAGTACCTAAATTAAAAGGGCACCTTTCCCTTATCTATACCTACAAAAATATAATCTGTTTGGTCCCCAAAGCATGACCCAAATAGGTTTTGAGACTAAATACTAGTAGGAAACCACCCGAAGATCTGTGTCTAACATTCAGTGAAAATATAGAAGGTAACATTACAGAAAATAGTAAACTGTAAGGTGCTCAGTAGTAAACAGTTCTACAATTCAAACAATCAATCAAGTAAAGTAACTCCCTAGGAAGTGCACACAGACTATCCTCTCTGGTTAATTATATGATGTCTCTTTGAGGAAGAACTTGTAGTCAATTTTCCTTATAGTCTAAGGAAGTCCGGAAATCTTTGAGGAAGCTCACCAGTCGATTCTTCTTATAGCCCCAAGGTCAAGGACTCTATGAGGAAACTTACTCGGTCAATTACCCTTATATCCTAGGTTATTCATAGACTCTCTGAGGAAGTAGTCACCATCAATTCCCCTTATAGTATAAATAGTTAATGAATAAAATCAAACACTCTCTGAGGAAGCTCACGCTGTCAATCCACTTATAGACTAAAGTAACCAAGGACTATCTGAGGAAGCTCGCTCGGTCAATTTCCATTATATACCTAAGTGGTTCTAGGATCTATGAGTATTCTCACTCGATCAGTCCCTCTTATGGCCAAAGTTCTCAAAGACTCCATGAGGATGCTCACCCTGTCAATTCCCCTTATAGTTTACTACACCACGTTATCAAGGCCTTATGTAAGTCAACGAGCATAGCATTGTAATATGGGAAAGTAAAACTACCGAACCACTTGGCTAACAGTCTACATCATAAGAGGAATGTTAGAATATAAACTCTCAATCATACAATAATAGACATGGATAATAGATAAGGCATCCAAACTGGAAAAAATAGGACCAAAAAGTCGTAGACAGAACATGAAAGGGCAATGCATCCAAGCATAGAAATCAAACCTATTCATATCCTAATTACCTTTACACCATTATACAATCATGGTAGGAAATAAACAGGGGTAAAATGGTAAACACACAATACCCCGTTAAAGGTTATTGGTGGAATTTGCACATAGTACTCAAAGATGGTGAACGGAAAGGTACAGACCACCTTCCTCAGTGTTAAGATATCCCTATATGTGAACCTATAAGGTTGAATCTATTTAGAACGTTGATGATCTACAAAAATGTCTAAAACGTTCAACCCTTGATATCTCATGAAAGAATAGAAATCATGATAAGAGGCTCAAGAAGAAGTGATAACTCACCAGTGCAACCAACAGTGTTTGATTCAGAGGAAAAATGGAGGATTAGGGGCTTGTTGAAGATCCGCAGTCGTACAGACACTCTCGGGTAAACGAGACCTAGAAGAAGGGTGTTATATCTATCAGAAGATACCCCGGTGCATTTAATGAAAAAAAATACTCAGTGTTTACTTTTTTAGTACACTATGTGTACATGCCTTTTCTGTACACAACTTTAAGTGGCCTCCATGTCACTCCCACGTGGTCGTGTGTGTGGGTTCTACATATACATCACACGTCCTCCTTCGAAAAAGAAGTACAAGGGATTTACTCATAAAGTATGCGACATGTACTATGAAAATTACCAGAAACTCCTCATTCCTCAAATACTCCAAATAATTTAATAACATACATGAAAAGATGATTTTGGTTCTTACAAACTGCCCCGCTTTATAGAAATTCATCTTTGAATTTCCCTAGCATAGTGTAGAAGAAGAAACCTTGAACAACTCCTGCCACTGTGCTCGTACGTCGGCCTCCCTCCCCCAGGTCTCATCCTGCACCCGCTTGTGCTGCCTTTGCACTTGTATTAGAGGAATGTATCGGCCACTAAGAACCTTTGTACTATGATCCACAACCTAGATATGATGATCCTCAAATGATGCATCCACTTCTTGCTCAACCTCCTCGGGCTGAAAGACATGATATGGGTTTGAGAAGTAATGTCGAAGCTGAGAAACGTAGAAGACATCATTCGTAGCTCGGTGCCTCTAAGGTAACTGTAACCGATAGGCAACCGGCTCAACTCTCTTCAACACCTCAAACGACCTGATGTACCTTAGTGAAAGATTATCAATGATCCTGATCCTCTTGTGTCTCAACGTCGTTGTGAGACATAGGAAAACTTGAAGTCCGACCTCGAACTCTAGAGGTCATCTCTACTGATCAGCATAAGACTTCTGTCGAGACTGTGCAATAGCCATCTTCTTCCGAATCAACTCTATCTGCTCTGTAGTCTCCTAAACAAGACGAGGTCCCAGCAAAGCTACCTCTTTTACCTCCAGCCAACATAATGGTGATCGGAAAGGCGTACCGTAAAAATCCTCATAAACATACATGTAAAAGGTGGCTTGAAAAATATTGTTGTAGGAAAAATACACATGAGGAATATGATTCTCCCAAGAACCTACAAAATCTATGATGCATGCTCGGAGCATGTCCTCAAGCACCTGAATCGCACACATAGACTGCCCATCTGTCTGGGGGTGGTATGTTGTACTCAAAAGGACATGTGTACCCAATGCCTTTTGTAGCCCCAGCTAGACCTAAGAAGTAAAACGAGCATCCCTGTATGAAACAATGGATTATCGAACTCCATGAATACGTACGATATCTCAGATATACAACTGCCCCAACTAATCATCACTAAAGTTCACCTTGATTGGATATAAGTGAGTGAACTTTGTGACTTTGTCGATGACAACCCAAACAGTGTCATTTCCTCAAGGCGACCTAGGAAAACCTGTCACAGAGTCCATCACGACGTCATTCCACTTCCACTTGGGAAAGGGTAACTGCTGTAAGAGCCCTACGGGTCACTGATGCTCCGCCTTCACCAGCTGAAAAATAGTACACCTCATGATGAAACCAGTAAAGTCTCTCATCATACCTGGCCACCAATACTAACGGTGTAGATCACAATAAATTTTGCTAACATAAGGTTGAATTTCCCAAACAGAGGAATGAAAATTCTGCATCAGCTCCTCACGTATGTCTGCTGGCACACATACACTCCCCTGGAAATGCAAGATCTCATCCTCTCATATTGTCCATCCGAGAATAGGGCCCTCTCCTGAGAAACTCTCCATAAGGAATAGGCCTTCAAAATCTGATAGCTACCTCATTCGAACTTGATGAAAAATATTAGAGGTAACAACTACATAAGATAGAAAAGTCTCCCTCTGTCTATCGTGCACCTTCGAAGTCATCTCAGAGGACATATCCATAACATTCCACTCACTACTAGCTTCCTGAAATGCCTGTATCTAGGACCTCATGCTCAATGCATCATCCACTGTGTTGCCTTTCCCTCGAGTATTGCAAAGCTCAAAGTCAAAGGACTGTAGGTACACAACCCACCTTCGATGACTCAAATTCAGATCATACTAAGTGAAGATGTACATGAGACTTCTGTGGTCGGTGAAAACCACAAAGTGCTCTCCCAGAAGATAATTTATCCAATGGTTTAGGGCATGATCAACAGCTTCCAACTCCAGATCATGTGTTGGGTAATTCCTCTCAGGTGGCCTCAATTACCGAGACACGTACGCAATGAATCCATCTCCCTGCATAAGCACATCTCCTAGTCTGATAACTAATGCATCATACTAAACTCTATATCACTTTCCAAGATTTGGGAAAACTTGTCTCGATGCTGAATTGAACCTATCTTTCAGCTCCTGAAAGGCTGACTCACAAGAATATTACCACAAGAACTTCTCACCCTTCTTAGTGAGACCTGTCGGTGGTGCTGTTAAGCATGAAATGTCATGTATGAAACATTTGTAGTATTCAGTGGCCCCAAAAAAACTCCAAACATCAAAGACATTCTTCGGATTATCCCATGAAACTATAGATCTCACTTTCTCTGGGTCATATGATACTCATGCCTCAGAGATAATACGACTGAGGAACTGAATCGTATCCATCCAAAAGTGGAATTTTGAGAGTTTATCATATAGCTGATGCTCCATTAGTGTACTCAAAACGATCTTAAGATAGTTATCATGGTCCTGTAGAGTGTGAGAGTACACCAAGATAATTTCCACGAAAACCTTTACGATGGAATCCATGTATGGATGGAACACTAGGTCCACCAGTTCCATGAAAATGGCTGGCGCATTCGTGAGACCGAACGACATAACCATATACTCATATAGACCATACCTAATCTTAAGGGGTGTAAGAGATATATCAGATGTTTTAACATGAAACTGATGATAACTAGACCTAAATTCAATTTTTGAGAACACCCAGGATACTTGAAGAAGATTAAAGTGATCATCAATCCCAGCCATGGTTTATCGGTTGTTGACTGTCAATGGGTTCAGCTTTCAATAATCCACAACAAGCCTAAGGTTACTATCTGCCTTTTTCACAAACAGAACAGGATATCCCCTAGCAGAAGTACTAGGTCTGATGAAACCCTTGTCCTACAACTCCTCAAACTATTTCTTGATCTCCTCCAACTCTAGTGTAGCCGTACTATAAGGAGGAATGGACACTAGTGTCGCTCCTGACACAATCTCAATAAAAAAGTCTACCTCACTCTCTAGAGGAAAAAATAGAAAGTATCCTGGAAATACATCTATGAAATGATCCTACACCAGAGAAAATTCTATCTTTGAAGTCCCCTGGTCATCCAGATATAAATTTTTGATTTGGGTTGTAACTCCTCCTGACCCATGATGCTTAGGACCCACTCTTCTCGCCTGGAAATCCCACTCGCCCCAATGAAGAAAGAATCCCCCATATTGTGATATGAAACTCACCCTATAGTGATAAAAATTGTTGAATTCCTGGAAGGGAACTAGCCAGTCCATTCCAAGAATTACATCATAGCATGTCATATATAGGACATAGAGGTCCCATGAAAAGTAACACCCACCAACCACTAGAGGGAACTCTAGGAATAGACGTACACTAGTCATTCTAGTCCCCAATGGAGTGTCTAGCATCAACATATCAGTAAAATAAAAGATGCAAGAACCATGGTTCTCCACAACCGAAACAGATATAAAGCTAAGGGATGCCCCTGTATAGAAAAGATCAGAAGTTAAAACTGAGGCTACTAAGATCATACCTCAAACTGGGGAGGGTCTGGGATCCTACTCCTACTTGGTCTACTCTACATTAAATGTCTAGCCCATGCCATTTCCATGTGACACTGCCTGACCACTTTGAGCGGATCCATCCTGATGTCCCTGAAAACCGGTGGAATGACCACCACAGCCACGACCTCCACCTCAGCCTAAATGGATGAAGAACTCCAGTTCCTAGACTGGTGAGAAACTGGAGGCGCTGCTATTGAATTAGGAGTCATAGATAAACCCATGTCTCTAACTATTGGTGAGAAAAATTGAAAAAAGTTTTGAAGATGGCCCATCTTTCCTCAAGATCAGCACTCCATAGGGTCTCTCGGGAAATGTGGCCTCATATGCCCGCTTTTACCACACAAGTATCACGCCACATGGCTACCGGAAGATACATCTCGCCTGCTGTGATCTCCTTATCAAAGCTCATTGTGGAGCTTCCTACTTTTAGATGGTGGAGAACTAACTCTGAATGCCAAACCGCCCTAGCGCATAGCACCAGAATCCCTCAAAATTATTTCTTTGATTAGCACCTGGTTGACGATAGAAGATATCAAAGTCAACCTGAAGATGATTTAATCATCCTAAAAATTCCCTCCCTGAACTGTGCATCATCACCCATATCTGGTAAAATGGTTGGTGCCAAGGTTGGCACAACTGGAGGATCTGCAAGTAGTCCCAGATCGACCATGTCCAGTGACGGATCAGCGTCTGGAAATTGGCACACAAAAGGAGGAATTATTGTTGGCATGACACTGAAAATTCAACCACACCATAGGTCATGATTTTCAAGAAATGAAAACAAGGATTGTAAGAAGGTAACTCAAAAAATAAAGCATTCATGATTTACAAAATATGACTACACGGCGTGTACAATTCCTACACAGTGTGTTCCTTGAAGCCATTTAAATGGGTGTGTACTCCTTCCTATACTGGTTGTGTAACACCCCAGACACAAGGCGTGTTGTCTTAACACATGTCATGTACTTGGATACCCTTTCCCTGTCTGAGTCCTTCTATATGATAAGCCACACAGCTCTCCAAAGGCCAGAATATACGGCATATTCAAGATAGACACGACCTGCACTAGAGAAGCTTCACCTAGCCCATGTTGTTCATGTCATGGCCTAACACACTTCTCACACTACATGGCATGTTCTAGACAGAAAAGACGGTTACGAGAAAGAATAGCACTGAACAATGTTTTTTGTGACACGGCCGGGTACCTTGGTCAAACTACACAGTGTGTTCAACGAGGACCCGGCGTGTATATCTTAAGGCCTCATCTGTCCATGTTGTTGTTTACATGGGAAGACACTGGGTAGACACAACATGTTGTGTTCCCAATGGACTTTCCCCAACCCGTGTCTCTTCCCACACGGCCTACGACATAGTTGTAGACTACATGATGTGTTCCTAAAGTACACAGCGCATACTTAAGAAAATCCATTTCATCCCCAACACATGAACACAAGGCGTGTACATAACACTACACGGCGTGTATTCTGGAATTTTCCAGACAGTAATCTTCTAAAACTACTCTTAAACCTATAAAACACTGAAACGGACAAGGAAAGTGCCAAATTCTGATCCGTGAGGGCCCATACTCCCATCGAATCAACGTTTAGAATCTTATACATGTTCTAACAAGGAAAACAGAGCAATGATCCACTAAATTTCGGCCAATGATGGCCCATAACCCCCGAAGAACAATAGTCAGGCATCCATTTAATCAAAAAATAACACAAATAATACCCTATCAAACAAAAAGTATTAATATCAAGGAAACTATCACAAAAACATGCATATTTTACACATCATCTCTCACAACAACATGAAATCACTAATGCATCCTATATGGCATGGAATGAATGCATGACATGTGATTTCTAGCAAGTGCCTATATGGTGTATAAGATGGAATACCCTCATATAATCAGGTTGAAATTGAAATAGAACGTCAAATAACATCAACACCAACAACACAAATCATGTTAGTCACCCAATAGTGAAAATTAGATTAACCATAAACTCGCAAAACTAGAAAATTTCAATAAATGAGATAGATTAGCTTTTCCCTATACATAGGTTAGCTAGTCCTCGACACAACATATTACCAAGTACCAATTCCATATTATCCCTGGATAAGGCTCCAAACAGTAAACCAAGGGAACAAAATTCCTCTGATAACACTTTGTAACATCCCGGTTCTGGAAGCCACCCAGAGGCGCCATGTACCGGATTGGTCACATGGCCTCATGCGCATTTCCCCGAATGCTAGAGGCTTCCGACTAGTAGTAAGGGTCTTGGATGTGATAGTGGGGAAACTATGCCTTCATTGTCAGAGTACACAGTAGAAGTGAACAAATACATACAATTGTGGAAGCAGTAAATATCCAACAATAATAAACATCAAAATACAAGAACAATAAACAATTAGAGCATATACATACATATATATATATTATGATGCATGCTACATATGTCTAAGAAACCAGCCCAACAATTCAAAATGCTGGAATACAATAGTGCTAAACCAAATGGAAAATGAAAATAGATAAAATCCTCAGCATCACAAGTCATAGCTTGGTCCCATGCTCCCCTAGTCCACAATAAGTCAACAACCTAATGTAGAAGGGTGATTTACCTTATCTATACCAGCAATAATATAATCTGTTTGGACCTAAAACCTTGACCCAAATAGGGTATGAAACTAAATCCTAGTTGGAAACCACCTGAAGATCTATTCCTAACACTCAGTGAATACATGGTAGGTAAAAGTATTGAAACCAGTAAACAGTAAGGTGCTCAGCAATATAAATTTCCACAAGTCAAACAATCAATCAACCATAGTAACCCCATAGAAAGTGCACACATCAGAATTGGGACATTACATGGCCTCAATAGAATTTCCTCAAATGCCAGAGGCTGCGGACTAGTAGCGAGGGCCTTGGGTGTGATAGTGGGGAAACTATGGCCTCATTGGTAGAGTACACAACGAAAGTGAATAAATAAATACAACAACGGAAGAAGTAAATTTACAACAACGGTAAATAGTGGAAGACTATAACAATAAACAATTGGAGAGAATATATAAATATAATGATTCATGATACCTATGTCTAGGAAAACAGCAAAACAAATAATAATACTGGAAAACAACAGTGCTAAATCAAAGGGAAAAATAAAACAAATAAACTCTTCAGCATCGCAAGCCATTGGTTGGTCTCATACTCTCTAGATCCACAGCAGTTCAAGTACCTAAAGTATAAGTGTGATTTCCAATATCTATACATGTAACAATATAATCAGTTTGGGACCAAAATCATGACCCAAAAAGGGTGTGAGATTAAATCCCAATAGGCAACCACTCGAAGATATGTTCCTAATAGTCAATGAATATATGGCAGGTAAAAGTACATACAACAAAAAACAGTAAGTTTCTCAGCAGTAAAAATTTCCACAAGTCAAACAATCAATCAAGCACAGTAACCCCTTAGGAAGTGCACATAGACTATCCTCTCTGTTAAAATATATGATGACTCTCTGAGGAAGAACTCGTAGTCACTTCTCCTTATAGTCTAAGGTAGTCCGGAACTCCCTGAAGAAGATCACACAATCATTTCCTCTTCTAGCCCCAAGGTCAAGGACTCTCTGAAGACTCTCACTCCATCAATTCCTATTATATCCTAGGTCATTCATAGACTCTCTAAAGAATCACTCACCATCAATTCCTATTATTTTCTAAAAAGTTCAGGAATAAAATCAAAGACTCTCTAAGGAAACTCCCGTAGTCAATCCCTTTATAGTCTAAAGCAATCAAGGACTCTCATAGGATGCCCATTCGGTCAATTAACCTTATATCCCTAACTGTTTATAGGCTCTCTAATTATTCTTACTCGATCAATCCCTCTTATAGCCAAAGTGCTCAAAGACTTCCTAAGGATGATCACCTGGTCAATTCCTCTTATAGTATACTACACCTCGTTCTAATTGACCTTTGTTGGTCAATAAACATATCAGTGTAATATGGAAAAGTAAACCTAAAGAACTACTTGGCTAACAGTCTACAGCGTAACAAGAATGCCAGAATATAAACTCTCTATCCTACATCAACATGCATGGAAAACAGGCAAGGCTGCCAAATTGGAAAGAATAGGACCAAACGGTCGTAGACAGAAAATGAAAGGGAAATACATCCAAGAATCGAAATAAACCCTATTAATATCCAAATTACCTCTACACAAGAATAAAAACATTTCATGTAATTAACAAGGGTAAAATGGTAAACACGCAATACCCCATTCAAGGTAATTGGTTGAATTTGCACATAATACTCAAAGAATTTC
Source organism: Viscum album (assembly GCA_963277665.1). Lineage (NCBI taxonomy): Eukaryota > Viridiplantae > Streptophyta > Magnoliopsida > Santalales > Viscaceae > Viscum > Viscum album. The sequence continues at coordinate 1,414,772,045 of OY728123.1, forward strand.
AACGGAAAGGGACAAACCACCTACCTCAGGTTTATGAAATCTATATATGTGAACCTTGAAGCTTGAATCTCTTTATAACATTTATGAACTAAAAAAACATCTAAAACATTCAACCCAAAATATCTCATAAGAGAAGAGAAATCACGAAACGAGGCTCAAGCTAAAGAGAGAACTCACCGATGTGATTTCAATGCATTCAATGGTGTTTGATTCAGATGATGGATGGAGGCTGGGGTCTCGTCAAATATTTGATGTCGTATGGACTCTCTCTGGAAAACAAGACCTAAAAGAAGGGTGTTTTGTCTGTCAGAAGCAACCCCGGTGCATTTAATGACGAAAACAAAATACACGGTGTGTACTTTTGGAGTACATGACGTGTACTCACTTTTTCTGTACTCTGCTTTAAGTGGCCTCCAAGTCACTCCCACATATCTATGTGTGTTGCTACTACACGGCCTGAACACGACCTCCTTCGAAAATGAAGAACACAACATGTGCTCATAATGTACACGATATGCACTAAGATCATTTCAAGAAACTCCTCATTCCTCAAAAACTATAGAGAAAATATAAAAATACCTAAAAAGAAGATATGGGTTCTAACATTTTAGATGGAAAAATTCATTTTGTGGATACCCTTTATAGAATCTTCATTTCATACTAGAAATTAATTTTTAGATGGAAAAATTCATGTTGTGTATACCCTTCATAGGCTCCTCATTTCATAATACAACAAATGATGTCTTCAATAGTTCAATGGATTTATGTTTAACATCAGTTTGATTGAATGTTGAAAGATAATGTCGTCGTTAATTTATAAGTTTCATTTTCTAATTAAATACATAATTTTATCTCTGGTATCTATATTATGTCCCATTAAATTCCTTGTAATTATTTTCCAAATTCACTATATTTTTTCATTTAATTCACACCCATGTCCACTACTTCTTTCATGTTTGGATTCACCCATTTATACTGCATTTCATAAGTATAGATTTTGAAGTTCAAAATTTTCACCTATGTAATCAAATCATATGTCCCTTTTTGATACTCTATGTGATATAGTGAGATCACCCAAGTTGGTTTTCCATACTTCCTTTACTATAATCTATTTTTTAATATCACTTTCTTTATTCCCATCCACTGTCCTGAGAAAAAAAACTGACATCATGCTACTTAATCACCCGATGACATGTCCATGATACTTCATCCGAGAATGTATTTTTTGATTTCATAGACTCTAATAGCTTTAATAATATTTTTTACCAAATTAAGGATATTATTATGGTATTTATTTGAAAAAAATGTATTCAAGAATTCCTCTACTCCATGAAATGTGTTGTGTTGCTTGTCTACAAAAATTATGTGACTTTTACGTAGAACCAAAATGAATGAAAGTAGACATTGAAACTAGTGAAAAACACCAACACTAAATGGAAAACATTAATAATGTAAAAAGGCCACATTATTCAGTCTCATTTACTTGAAGCACATAATCAATAATCCAAACATTAATTTAAAGTAATGACAAAATTCATCTCTAGTGGTAGAAACCATCATTCCAAAATTATATACCATTTGGTTTATTAAAAATAAATTATGAAATTAGATATAACACATAATTCGTGGTTCTCCAAGATAAAACTAAAATAGCTCATCCATCACTCCAAGTCTGTGTTGGTAATGCCCGATGTATAAAACATGTGGTTAATAGGGTTTTCCTAGGATCATGAAATTATATATTCCAATGATCCACACACCCTTTAGTACTATCACACACTAAAACTAAACCCCCTTGATCATATATCCCAAGGAATTCATACTATATAACCCCCTTTAAAATTCAGTATAATTTAAGAAACCACAATGGATAATAGAATTTTTTTTAAATTCTAAAAATATTATTTATATTTTTTAATGAGATTTAAATTGATAATGAAATGACTCGAATGAGATAAGAATTAAGCTAATGAAACTTTCTTCATTTATATGGAGAATGTTATAGTATATAATAAAAAACATTATTTTAAAAACCAATGATTATTACTTATCAATGATAAAATATATCCATTAATTGTGATTAAAACTATATGGTATAATAAATTTTAAAATAATTATATCTTCATGACTGGGTAACCTCATATACTAAATTTAACCTTTTGGATCACTAATTTAATATCAAAATCTATAATGTGGAAGATCACCATGACATGAGAAAATATAATTCAATATCTAAAAAATAAAATAAAAACTATTTCTTGCAATGTGAATGTTTATTGAAAAAAATTAGTTTTTTAATTATATATATTATAATGAAATATATCCATTGAAAATATGTTTTTTTAAAATATATTCATTTCAAATATTTCCATTGAAAATATGGTAAATTAAAATGTGGTAATTTGTCATATTAATGATAAGTATATGAAATTTATACATTAAAGTTGTAAATTTAAAATAATATAACTCAAAATGAAAAAAAAATTATTACATTAAAATATTATATATAGATATATATATAATGTATAAATATTATTTTCAAAATATGAAATGATATATATGAAAAAATTAAAATAAATATGTTAATATCAATGGAGTGGTAAAATTAAATTTAATAATATAAGTATTTAATTCTTATATATTTTTAAACCTTAGAGTGTTAAAAGGAAAAAAAAATTAATATAAAAATTGAACATATTTAAAATATCAATATATATAAAATAATATGTTACAGTTATAAAAATTATAAATTGAAATCAAATGATATTAAAAACACTTAATGTTTGAAATTTTGTTTTTATAAATAAATTATGTTTTCATTATATTATGATATTCCTTTGAAAAATGATTTCAACAATTATTTAATTTAATATTTAGATAATTAAATTCAATTTTTAATTCCCTGCATCAAAATTTACTTAGCATGGAGTTTTTAATTTTTTATATAATATTTATTTTTTATCAAAAAATATGTTTTTTTGAAAAATTATAGAATTTATGATTATATCATAATGCAAGGATCTCTTAGAATATGAAAAAAACATTTAAGTAGTAATATATATTTTATAGAATAAAGTTATTCTTTTTAATATATTCTTTATGCATTTAAATATAATGTCAATGATTTTTAGGACTTAATTTAAATTTTAGTACATTAAAAACTATTTTTGATCTTTTAACTATGTTATGTATTTTCAAGAAGAAATTCAGTTTTAAATTTCCATAAAATCCAATCATATTTTAATTTTATTAATAAAAATGAATTTTTTTCCTGTTGATTGTCAATTTTATATAATTTTACTTACACTAAATTATAACCATAATAACAAACTTTTTCTAAAATATATTTTACAGATTATGTTCGCTAATAATAAAATTAACTTTTAATTCTTTTATGAATTCTAAATCAAAAGTGGAATTAATATTTACAAATTAGAAGTGTAAATTTTGGATAGAGTTTCAATATCAAATTTTCTCATTTATTTTAATTGCTAAGGATTAAAATAAATTTTCAATGTAAATTTTGTTTAAGGTAAAATTTAAAAAAATTAATGAAAAATTGAGAAAATGTTCATAATAGACATGAAGAGAGATTGATATAAGTTTTTTTTACCACAATCAAATTCCAATCGTAGTTTCCTCACTTTTTCCATTCAAATAAGAATGTTATCTTTACATCGGTGAAAATATATATGTTTCATGCAAAAATACACAAATCTTTAATTATAAAAATATATGAATTAATATAATTAATGTTTTACCTTACCCTTCAAATTATATGTTAAATTATTCAGTGTTTATAGTAAAATAACCTCATACCTCATGTAAAATTCTTTTGGGGACAATGTTAAAAAAATAAAAATTTTAAAATAGTGTATTTTAATGTCTTTTATAAAAAAATTAATCAAAAAAAATAAAATAACATATGAGATAATTTTCTAGAAAAATGAATTTCACATTCGAAAGAAACACATTGAAACTGTCATGTATTTATTTTTTGAAATATTTTAAAATACCATAATTTTTAGCTGAATGATGAAAATTAATTACTTTTGTAGCCAATGTATCTTAAATGAATTAATTTAGGATTTTATAATTACAAAATAATTTATTGAAGTTGGTTTTCCGCAAAAACATAGTTAGTTAGAAAAATATTTCATTAAAATATAATAAACAAGATTTCAAATAAAAATTAATAGTCTAAAATGTCTAAAATCTAAAGTATTACATTAAAATAATATTTTCTCATTTTTTAACCGTTCAATTTATTAAGACTAAATAATTCGATTTACATTGTGACTCAATGTATTAAAATAATTATATTTACATTAAATTTTGTTGATAATGTAATAAGTATACTATTAAAAGTCTGAACTTAAACAAAGGATTTTGTACAATATTTTATTCTGAAAATACTGCACTCCTCAAGTATAAATAACATGTCTCTATTCCCCAGGAAAACCACACCTCTCATACTTTCCAAATCCAAATTTCTGATAAAATATTCTATGTTATTCCTCTTTTAATACCATGGTATGATCTCAATCCATATAAATCTAATAATCAAAGGATTTTAGTGTCGTAGATAATAAGATACACAAATAATAGGTTATGTTTGCAAAAATTCTCACTCTCATTCCCCTCTCATATTTCTTGTTTTCTACACCCTATTCAAAAATGAATATTATAATGATAATTAATTTATATTATAACATTATATTAATTATGTTATCAAAATTATTGTACTATATGTATGAAATATTAAATTTTCATACTTCCTATTCCCAATCTTTTGATGAGGACTCATTAACAGTTGGTTAGTTTCCAACAAGGACAATTCCATTTTATTTTATATCACCAAAACTAGGGTTGGGTATTATAAATTATTTATTATATAAAATTTTATAAATATTTTTATTTTATGTTCCTGTAATAATTTATGATAATGTATTAATGACCTTGTTAAATAATGTAAAATCAAATAAAATGGGTAATTTTTATGGAAAACATGATACCAAAACACTTCAACATAAAAAACAATAAAAATATGATATATAATACAATTTTTATAATTAATAAATAATGAAATAAATTAATATAAGTAAATTTTGGATTTTTTTTAATAAAACTGGGTTTATTATTCCAGAGGTGGAAAAGTGGTGATATAAAGCGGGATTTAAGGATAGGGTATTCTCGAACCCCGGATATTTTCTTTGGTTTATACCTATTTCATGAAATCATAAATATTGATAATAATCTAATATTACATAAGTATAATTTTATAAATATTCCATTTATTTCCAAGGATTTACATGTTACAACATTTATTTTTATGCTAGAAAAAACAATTTTTCAAAAAGGCATTTCATTCAGGAACCCTTCCTTGACACATCTTTGGTTTTTTCTTATTATCTCAAGAATTAGGATGTTTATCCCAAATATTGTTTCCATTTTTAATTTGTGATACCCCATTCTTATTCATGAATATTTAATTTATGAAATCATAAGGAAACTCATTCCTTTAAATGGGTTATATTATTGTTTCGATTATTAAATGTTCTATGTGGCCTACCAGATTATGGTAATTTATTATCTCACAAGAGGGGAAATAATTATATAACCCTCCAATAAATTATGTAATGATTTATATCTCATGATATTATTTGAATTATGATGGAATACGATGCAAGATTATTTCACAAGGATATAATAATCATTAATGAACATATGTTTTGACTAAACAAGATGATATAACTTTTTAAAAAAATGCATGTTATATAAACACTATAACATGATGCTTTATATTAATGCCTATCCATATTCCATGAATTTTCAAATTACTTCTCCATTTAAATAAGGGAGCTCCTATGCTTATAAAATTATTATTATTATTATGAAAAATGAGATTATATTGATTTATATATCTAATTTCTTATAATTTCTCATTCCCCATACAACCCTTTTAGCTCGCCCCATTAATTGATGTATATACCCATGAAATTATATGTATTATGGAAAATATTTTATTTTATATTGATAATGAATAATTATTTAAATAAGTATCTATATGTTAATATATACAAGTGATGCATGGCCTAATTTTCAAAATAACATACATATTTGGAACCTAGATTTGTAACCTTATTATTATTTTTCAAATAAAATTGAGGTAATAGTCATGTAAGAACAAGTAAGTAAACTTTTCTTGGTATAAGAGTATTGGTTTAATTTATTTTGTAATTATGATTCTAAAAAGATATTGAAAACCACAAGTGTAAGTTTATAAATATGTTAAATATTCTATAAGAATAATTTTATATAAATTATAATTATTGGGATCTTATAATATATTACTTTAGTGATAATTGTGAAAAATAATAAATTAGTTAATCATGATTTTTCAACCTACAATTTGTTCAACCCTTATCTATTTTTGAAAATGGTGGAATCTAGGAGAAACAATGGGGACAAACCATGTGAGGGACCAAAAAAATAATATCTCAACTATAACTCTAATAACATGGGAGGTGGAGTTTAGAGAATTATAGTGAATCTTACCAAGTTGATCAGGCTATAGACAATAAACTAAACAATTTGGAATATAAACCATAAACTATGAAGGAGAAACTAGATATTTATTCTTTTATGAAACTATTATTACTAATTTTTAGTATATTAGATCCAATTTTCAAAATAGTTTGTTAAAAATGAATAATATATTTTGTATTCCCCACTATTATGAAAAAAAGAATTTTACTCTTTCCATAATTTATTTAGATGGAGAGACCAACTACTGGAGGGAGTAGATAAAGAACAAGAATAGTAATGGTGAATGGAATATATAGAGTGGGAATATGATAAAAAAATATTTATTCATATGTATTTAACATTAACTCTTGGAATAAAGATGCGAAGATAATTGTTAGATAAGAAGTAAAAGTATGATGAATTTATAATACCATAAAAGGAAGACATCACATGGAATGAAAAATATTCATTAGGATTTGTTATCAATATTGAGTGGAATATATATATATTCATTAGATTATTTAACCCACACCTCGAAATTTATATATCTATCAGATTCTTAGGGACATATGAATAAGTAGTTTAATATACTATCAAAGTAGATATGGTGTAACGACCCTTGTATTTATAGATTAAAACATTTTCATACATATTAATATTCATGAATAACATATTAATTTTATGTTAAAGAGTAAACTTTTTTGAGATCATGCTCGACCTGGAATAATGTGTTTCTTTAAAATATTATGTTGCACACAACATTGAGTTATATCGAAAAATAATATAATATTTTTGTTTTTTTAAATGGTAGTTAATGCATAACCGTTGAATTTATGAGAATATAAATAACTAAATAAATTATGATTACACATTCTTGTTATAGTTTTTTACATTTATCCAATAAATTTTAGAGGCTTAAAATAATAATGAATCTGAATTTTATCATGAAAACTCTAATATTTTTAAAAGATCGTTTTACAACCTTTTGAGGGAAAACCATTTATAAATATAGTATTTGTCATAATTATATGTATTATTTGATAAAATAGACTTATTTTATAGATGTGGGACATCAAAATTTACTTTGGATAAATTTTTGGTAATTTTTTGATAGTGTTCTTTTTTAATGAATAGTGAAAATATCGCATTTTAAATCACAACGTTCTTTTAGTCTAATTTATTTATATATTTTTATTGTAAATTTAATTGGTTTTAAAGTTTAATTAGATAATATTTTTATTATTAAACAAAATAATGGTATATGTAATTAATTTCACATTTATATTGAAAATAAGAACATCTCAATGTGTTTATAGTTAATATTTCTTAAAAACCCTCTTTTTGGTTTTGACAATGTGAATTAATTTTAAATTATTTTCAAGAAATTATATATTTTTAATTTTTAAATATGGATTACATATTTAGAATCATGTCTTCCAAATTTATTATATAGGTACCATTTATTTTTAGTCATTATAAATTATAACTTCAGTAATTAGTTTATTTACCATGTTTAAAGGGTAAATCTAGAAAATAAGAGTAAAAAAATATTATAATAATATTAAACAACCCTAACACATGTTATAAGATTATTGGATAAGATTTATCCAACCATGGGAATTCTTGGGTTGATTTTGAAACCCCATGGATCCACCTGGATGCGAAAATGATATTTTATCAGAATTAATTTAGTTTCAAGAAAAATATAACATAAACATTTCCTTTTTAATACAATAATTTTTATATGGGGTTATATAAGTGATATATTTTAAATATAAATAGTAATTAGAAAGATCAAAAATATTCAGTACATCATTGTATTTTATTTTTAATTTTTAGACATTATATCAAAAATATAATTTATGACACAATGATGATGTAGTGATTATCTTATTAATGAATGATTTAAAAAAATGAGAATATAAAAATTAAAATTTATTTATTTTTAAACTTTTTATGACATCCATAAATTTAGGGATGTTTATGGATTTCTAATATTTAATTAATGAAGTTTTTCCTAAATAATCAAGTAGTTATGGATTTTTAAAAAGTCATGATATGAATAGCGTAAAAATTGAAATAAATGAGTTTGTAAAACAAATAATATTTTATTAAATGACATAATAGTACTAAAAATATAATATTAGGAAAAATGAATTAAATATGGTTTAAAATTCCATTAATTAACCACTTTAGGTTCTATTATAATTTTATAATTAATATATTAACCATATAGTTTGAATATACCAGATGAATTGGTAAGAGTTAAATTTGTGAAATATGGTTTTAAGATAAAAGATAATGTTTCATTTGTCACCAAGATTTGTATAAACCCTATTGGTTATGTTTTTTTATACCAAAAATCATATTTACATTGAAATAAATGAATGTGGGAGGATTTGATATAGAAAATCATTTTATAATAAAATAATACATTCAAACATTCCTAAAGAACCCCTCCTCCATCTTATAAAAGGGAATCACCCATACCCATTTCATCGCACATATCAAGGACCTAGGCTCACACATACTCTGCCTAAATAAACTAAAAACATCCATATATTCCTTCTAGAATCCTTACCATGGGAAGAAGTAAATTAATGAATGTCTTTTGGCTCAAATCAAAAAAGAGTTACCCGATTTATAGGTAACGTCTTTTGTCTCATTTGTTTCTTTTATTTTCCTTCCCCACTCCCTATTCTATTCATATTATTTGATTACATAAAACCAAATTTATAAAAAATATACTAGGATATTTTTTTTAGAATTATTTGAACTATAATTAATCAAACACCCATCTAATATTTATGAACATAATGTTTCAATGGATGGTGAACTACTACCTTATGAAAAGATCAATGTTTAAATTTTCCCTTCCACATCTCATAGTGTCCATTATGATAGAACTATATTTATATATGATATATATTATATTTTCTCGATTAATTTTGTTTTACTATTTAATTAATACCTTTATTATTTCAATAATGTGTAAGTACAATAATTTCATTTGAGGCAGTGCGGACTACTGCCCCCTCAAAGTGATATGACTTGTTCATGTCCTAAATGGAATGTATTGAGTATTGTGTTAATGAAATTATGTAAAATATATATTATGATATTTTACTGGAATTATAATATACATATTTTTCTTTTATTTTTCATTTCACTAATATGATAAATAAATTAAATTAGCGTTCATCCATAGGTAAGGCATATCATCTTCATGAATAGCGCATTTTTTTCATTTCTCCAATTGTTATAGACTCGTATAAAAAATATATACTAGATATAAATGATATTTAAATCATGAATAAAATTATGGATATAATTTAATTTTGACCACATGAAAAAATTTTAATTATAACAAGAACATATTCGACTCAACTACCCAATATTGACAAAACGACCGATATTAACTTAAATAATTATGTAATTTTTATAAAATATTAATAAGTGATATAAAAGGATTAATAAACATTAAAAATATTCTTAAAAAGTAAAAATTTAACTATGTTTATTTTTTAGGAAGAACAAGGAACATACGTGACTAATCAGATTCAAGGTAATGGGACCTTTCACCCTACTCTTTTAGTCAAAGACTTCTTATATGTTATGTCAATTAATTTCCAATTTATTATGTTTGGATATGTTTTGATATATCCTTATTACAATAAAAGTTCTGTCTATATGATGATATACCCTTTTCTCTCTCATCAACTCATTTTATTAATTTTTATGTGACGTCATTTGGTTGTTGAGTTTTCGTAAGGGGGTTTCTAATGTCAATTTCCTCAATTTGGGTTTTAATCATACATCATTGATTATATTATGACAAATATTATGCGTGGAATAAATATTTATTTATTTATGTTGTAATTTCCACTTCCATTTTGTTTGGATATACTCTTTCTATACATAATCTACCCATTAATTAATTTTTATGTCATTTACATGAACTTTATAGGGGAAATATTAATTTAATATCATTTCAACGAGTTTAATATCCATGTCAATGGATATGTTTTTAAAATAATATTTTGTGAATGGCCTTTGATTGTTTTTCACTAAATACGAACTTATATTTTTTGTATTTATAATTTTCACACAAAATTATTTCATTGATTTATCCTTAATCTAAGGTTACTATCTTTGTAAGGGATTTTGTCTCAATTTACATTCCATTGAGACTCCTTATTTTTTATGAACCAATTTATTATTATATAGTGAATATAATTACATTTGAAATTTTATATCATTAATACCCTTATTCAAATCATATTATAAGCTTTGATTAATGTTATACCTTAATGATTTTTATTCAAGTGCTTCTCAAGTGGTAAGAGAATACTCAACTAAAACATCATTTTTAATGTTTTAAATGATTATTCTTTTAAATATTTATCATTAATGTACTTATTTTAGAAATGTTTATGAGGATTTATTTATATGGACATTAAATTTTTAACATGTTAATTCCTTTAAAAGTATCAATGTGGTATGATACACAGTGATTCAAAAATATGTTTTTAAACTGTTTTAAATGTGACATTTAATTTGGATATATAATTTCAATATCATGAATTGATATCATTTGATTAAAATATGGAATGGTTATCATTATTTTATTCTTCTCCTATGTGTAATGATTATGTAAATGTACTTGGAAATTTGATGGGTGGTTATGTCATAAACCGAAAATGGGTGGTTCTGTGATAAACCTAGGGAGGGTGAGCCTGAGGTACTTCTCCAATTCATTGGGTAAGGTGAAGGAGGTAAACATTAATATTTCTCCTATTATATATAGTGAATATAAAATTATGGGCATTCCATACGTAACTCACTATGTAACTATGAAAGCTACAATGTATATATCTAATGGATGCAACAAGTTACAATTAGGATTTATGATTTCTATGTGTTATTCATAAATAATATGATTTCTTATGTTATGTTAAAGTGATTATGTTATATGAATGAAAAGTACGATTTCATTGATTTGTATGCATTGATGGACTAATGTTTTTTTCCATATTTTATAACCCTTACTGAGATTTTTATGTTAATACCATGTTTTTTTGGAATGTTTTTCATAGGTTATAAGGATAGGTAAGAGAAAATAATAATTAAAGAAGTTCCATATAAAGAAAATAATTCATGCATTATTTATGGAGATTTATTGTTTTGAAAAAAATTGGATAGAGTAGAACTGTCAACTTATAATTTTTGAGATGTAATGTAATAGTTATGGAATAATACTCTAAAACTGTAAACCTAAAAGGATATTCAATGTGAATTCTTGAAATAACTCTTGATTATGTAATGTTAAAGGACGAGACCTTATAGTTGGTATAAATGGTTGTTTTATAGAACATTATAGGTTAGGGTGTTACTTAATCATAAGTTACATAACTGTAATAGTTAGCATATTAGAAAAAGTCATAGTTATATTAGATATATTTCATGAGTTTATGATAGCTTAAATAAGTATATCTTACTTTATACCCTTCTCATAAGATATTATATGATGATTTTACTGATATAATCCCACAAAACGTTTTGGTTTTAGAGTAAATGGATGGATCTAGATAGCACCAAGGTGAAAATGGATGTGAAGAAAAGTGTGACGGTTTTCAGAATGAGAAGTCGAATGAAATGGGAGCGGCAATGAGAACTCTTTTGGTTATTCATAAAATACTATTTGGAGTCATGATTGACCACTTGAACCATGAGGGTTTTCTAAGGAATCATATATATGAGAAACGAATCCCTACAGAAGTTCAAGTAATAATCATAAACTTAAGTGTATTTTAAAACTTATGTGTCCCAGATTTGGAAAGAAACTCCTAAGAAAATTATTCAAAGGTAAGAGAAGATGTTATATTTTTGGTAATGATGTTCATAAAGAAATAACTTGTCATGGAAATAGAAGGTATTCAGTTAACTCTAGGAAAGTGAAAATTGTTTCTTCATAGGAATCAATTGAATGTTTTAAATGTGTTGTGCATGGTCATTGTGAAAATAGATATCCAAAAAAGAAGGTTCGAGAATGGGATCATCATAATTATACAAATATATGTTTTCTAATACCTAATTCAATTCCAATGGATGATGAGGAAATTAGAAAATTACCTATGAAAGGTATTAATTATTTCTTATCTCATTTTTTAATATTATTGAATCTTAGGACATTATATATGATTTTCTTTGTAGGAATGAAGTATAAAAGAATTATACGGGAAAACATGGATAATGAATCATATAGAATGTCTTATTATTAAGATATCTATATTTTTGTAATTGAAGAGTTATGTCAGATCTACAGTGATGATTTGTTTAATTGTATTTATGATGGAATTCCATTGGAAGACTTATAGTATTTGTAACCCTTATGTTAGTTATATGAAAATTTTAGTTGAGGAATATTTATCTTTTCTTTTGTGTAAATTTTTTATAAAGAACCATTAGGTTTTATAAGATCCTTGAATTTGTGACAATTAAAAGTGAATAATATTTGGGATAGAAAATGCATGGTAAGAGATAACCATTGAGGTTAAAATGTGTTTGGGTTATATTTTTGGAATTTATTTAATTTTTGGGAATATTATAAGAATGATATTGTGTTAGAAATATGAAAACCCATAAGATGGGTGATAATCCATAGGATGGGTCACAACTGATCGCATTCGGCAAGGCCACAAGAATCAAACCCACAACCAAAGGGCGATAAGGGCGCATTGACTACCAATGTCATACATGATGTCCCTAGTTAGTATGACTTATTCTTTTTTTTTAAATTATTTTATGGATCAAGAATAATTTGATTTTGGATTTCAATTTTTATCCAACGGATAACTTTAGTATATAAATATGATTTTAAAATTAAGTGATAAATGTTATTTTGGAGGACATTCTCTATTTTTGGAAAACTATGTGCCTATTGAAAATAGAAAACTATGGGATTTAAATTGTGGAATAAGGGTTGAAATATTATTCTGGAAGAATATATGTTTTTTATTGGAGAAATATGGAGATTTGAGTTATTTATGAACATTATTAACATATCATTAATATGTGATTATATTAATTACTTTTTAGTATGCGACAATAAGAGTAGTCGGTGTTATTTGGAGATAAATGTTATGATTTGTCATGGAAGACTATGTGATCAAATTCATCTGAATTTTCGAGTTCCATGTTACTTCAAATGAATTTAATGAATTTTAAGGACAATTGTTTATTGAATGTTATTTATTGAACTTTGGGTAGTTTCTGTTGAATTTTGGAGATTCGCGGATTGTTGTTTTTGCTGATTATTTGATCTTGTACAAACCCTTTTGGTTTTGGTTAATGTATAAAGACATGGAAAATATAAATTTCATATTTTTCAGATTACATGATTCTCTTGAAGTTCCTTCTATCACTTTATGTGTGACCTACTAAATTTGAATACACATTATTTTCAGAAAATATTTGTTTTTTTGAATAAATTTTTTAAACGATGAAGCCCTAATTTTTAAGTAAGTATTTTTCCTTATGATATCATTCTTGGTAGTAATAAAATTATTCAACTCTATGATGAGGATCTTGAAGAAAAAGTATTATATTATTTCTTTTATCATCAGACTTTTACTCAACCACAAATTTATGGCTTTGTGGTGGTTAAATTTGTGTGATTAAGTTCTCTATCACTCTCTATTAGACTATGAGAGTTGAATTTTTTTCAAATAAATGTTCTCTTACATTAAATCCTAGTATGTGTTATCTTGGGTGACCATTTTACATATATTCATTTCTTTTGAATGATTCTTTTACTTACTGTTTTTCTAATGTGGGTCTTTTAATGATGTTTTTTAGCCCAATTTTAAAATTAGGAGGAAAAAATTTATAAAGGGGGGAATGATGTAAGGAACCGTTTATATATAGAATAATACATTTTCAGATCTATTAATATTTATGAATAAAATATAAATTTTAAATTAATGTGGATAGTTTGTCTAATTGCATACATGACACACAAAAACATGATTCTTTGAAATCTTACATTGCACACAACTTTGATTTATAAGAGAAAATATTATAATATTAATAATTTTTAAAATGGTAGTTAGTGCATAGTAATTTTATTTCTGGGAATAAACATATCTAATATAATATTATAATTTTTAAAATGGTAGTTAATGCATAGTAATTGCATTGCTGGGAATAAATATATCTAATATAATATTATTAAACATATTTGTTATGTTTTTTTACATTTATCAAATCAATTTTATAGGCTTAATATAATAATTAATATGATTTTAAACATGAAAAAAACTAATATTATTAAAAGGTCGTTTTATACCCTTTTAAAGGAGAATCATTTTTAAATCTAGTTTCTGTCACATTTATATTTTATATTTATCAAAATATACTTCTTATATAGAAGAGGGGAATCAAAATTTACTTTGGATAATTTTTTGGTAATTTTCTGGAAATGTTCATTTTTTAATGAATACTGAAAAATACCACATATTAAGTCAATTCTTTCTTTCTATCTAATTTAATTATATAGTTATAATGTAATTTTAATTCATTTTAATGTTTAATTGGAGTAAATATTTATCATGTAATATAATTATGTTCTATTTATGTAATTTCAATTTTAAATTGGACATAAACACTTGTCAATATTTGGATAGTTATTATTTCTTAAAAAACAGTTTTTTTTGTTCTGACAACAGGAATTATTTTTATACTAATTTATCAAAATATGTATTTTTAATTTGGAAAAATGGATTCCATATATGTAATTAGGTGATACAAATTGTGTATATTGGTAGCTTATATTTTTAGACATTATGAATATTAACATCAGTAGTTGTTTTATATACCATGGTTAAAGGGTAAATCTGGTAAATAGGGGTAAAAACAATATTATAATAATATTTAACTACCCAAACACAAGTCCTAATCAAATTTTAGGAGACTTTTCTGACCATGGGGATCCTTGGGTCGATTTTTAGACCCCATGGAGCCACTTATATGTTAAAATTACATTTTATAATAATTAATTTAATGTAAATAAAAATATAACATAAACATGTCTTTCTTACTAATATTTTTTATATGGGGTTATATATGTTTTCTCTCGGACTATAAATATGAATTACATATAAATTATTATTTCCAATATCAAGTTATTTTATTTATAATTTATAGACCCCAAATTAATAAATTTATTTATGACACATTGTTGATGTAGTGATTACCTTATTAATGAAAGATTTAAGAAAATGATATTATAAATAGTAGAATAAATTTATTTTGAAACTATTTATGGCATCAACTAATTTTACAGAATCTTATGACATGTTATATTTTAATTAATGAAGTTTTTTTTGCAATAATCATGTTATGGATTTTTAAAAATTCATGATATGAATAGTATGAAAATTGGCATAAATGAGTTTTTAAAATAAACACTGTTTTAATAAATTATGTAATACTACAAAAAATATAATATTCAGAAAAACGACTTTAATATTGTTGAAAAAGTCCTTAATGAACCACTATAAGTCAAATTGTAATTTTTTTGTAACTATATTAAACATATAGTATGAATATACTTGAGGACATGGTAAGAGATAAGTTAATTAACTATGGGTTACCAATAAAAGATAAGGTTAGATTTGTGACCTATACTTGTCTAAAAAATATTGGATGAGAGTTTTTCGACCTAAAATATTATTATCTTTGAAATAAATTAATTTGATACCATTTTAAAGAGAATATCATTTTATAATAAAACAATACATTCTAGCTTTCCTAAATAGCCCCTCCTCTATCTTATAAAAGGGAATCACCTTTACCCATTTCATCAAACTACCCAGGCCCCTAGGCTAATCCATAACCTGCCCAAATAAGCTCCCAAAATCATAATATTCCTCCAAGAATCCTTAACAATGGCATAAGTCTATTACAGAAAGCCTTTTGTTCTAAATCAGATGGAGTTACCTGCTTTAGAGGTGACATGTTCTCTCAAGTTCATTTGTTTTATTTTCCTTATCCACATCCTATTCATGTAATATTATTTTATTACATAATAATACCAGTATACTCAACAAACAAATATGTTTTTTTAGAATTATTTTAACTACACTTACACAAACCTCCAACTATTGGATATGAACATACTATTTCTATGGACGGCGAACTTATACCTCAAGAAAGGATGATTATTCATTTTCCCCTACCCCCTCTTATTGTGGCCATTATGATGGAACTATATTTATATGTGATATATATTATATTGTCTCTATTGTTATTTTTTAATCATACCTTTATTCTTTCTATAATGTGTAAAATGCGATAATTTCATTTGAGGCAGTGCGGACTACCACCCCCTCAAAGTGATATGACTCCTTCATTCCATACATGGAATGTATAAAGGATAGAGTTAATGAAATTAAGTAACAAATATATAATATTATATTATACAAGGATTTTAATATAACTATGTATCATTTAGTGTTTAATTCATTAATATGAAAACTAAATGAATGTAGTGTTCATGTGTACATATGACTTACAATATCTATGAATGGTTCATTTAATTTATTATCAACAAATGTTGTTGACTCTTATAAATAAATATACACTGGATATATAAGATATTTAAACCATGATTTGTATTATATAGATAATTTACTTTTGACCACATGGACAATGTTTAATTATAACAATATCATTTTCGACTAAGGTACCCAATATCGACAAAATGACTGATATTAACATAAATTATTATGTAATTTTTATAACATATTAATAAGTGATAAAAAGGATTAATAAACGTGAAAAGGTTATTAATCATGTTTAAATTAACTTATGATTATAATTCATGAAGAACAAGGAACATACATGACGAATCAGATTCATGGTAAGGGAACCTTTTACGCTCCTCTTTTAGACAAAGAATTTTTTATATTGTATATTTTTAATTGACACTTTCATATGTTGGAATATGTTCTTATATATCCTTATTGCTATAAATATTATGTACAAGTGATGTGATACCCTTTTATATCTCATCAAATAATTTTCTGAATTTTTAAGGGACCTCGTTAGGATCGAGAATATTCGTAAGAGATTTTCTAAACTCAATTTTCTCTCATTGGGTTTTACATATACATCGTTGATTATATTATTCACTGATTATGTGTGGAATAACTATTTATTTAATTTTTTTGTAATTTCCACTTCCCTTTTTTGGATATAATTTTTTATACATAATCACCCCATTGATAAACTCTTATGTCATTTACACGAACTCTGTATGGGAAATCATAACTAAATATCCATTCATTGAGTGAAATATACAAGTCATAGGGTTTGTTAAAAAAATATGTGTGAATGTAATTTGATTTTTTTACACTGAATATCAACTTATATTGGGTTTATTTATAATGTTCACAAATAATTATTTCATTGATTTAACTTAAATCAAATGATACGATCTTTGTAATGGATTGTCTCTCAATTTACATTCCATTGAGACTTATTTATTGATATACACCAATTTACTATTATATGGTATATATACTTCCATTTAAATAATTATATCATGAATATCCTTATTTTCATGATATTATAAGTTTTGCTTCATGTTATACAATAATGATTTTTATTCAAGTGTTTCTCAAGTGGTAAGAGACTCTTTAACTAATACATAATTTTAAATGTTTTAATGATTTATTATTGTAAATATTTATCATTAATTACCATTTTTTAAAAAAGGTTTTTATAATTTATTTATATTGGCATTAATGTTTTAACATGTTAATTCCATTAAAATTATCAAAGTTGTATGTGACACTTCGATTCAACATTTTATTTTTAAATCATTTAAATGTTCCTTTTAAAATTGATTAATTATGGCAATATCATGAGTTGAAATCTTTTGATTGAAATGTGAAAATTCATTATTTATTTTATTCTTGTTTTTTTGTTATGATTATTTAATGGTACATCGACATTTGACCGGTGATTATGTGAAAAACCAAATACGGATAGTTCCGTAATAAACCTTGGGGGAGCACGAGATAACTCTCCAATGCATTGGTTAACATGAATAAAGTAAAAGTTAATGTTTCTACTAATATATTTAGGGAATATACCATGATGGGTATTGAAAATGTAACTCCATATTTAGATGTGAAATCTACAATGTAAGTATGTTATGGAATCCATAAGACAAAGTTATGATTTATTATTTCAATGTGTTATTTATAAATCTTAGGATTTCATGAGGTATGTTAAAGAGCATAAGTTATATGAGTAAAAAGTATGGTTTCATTGATTTGTATGAATTTATGAACTAATATTTTATTCCTATATTTTATAACCCTTACTGAGCTCTTTATGCTCATCCCTTGTTTTTGAAATTTTTTCATAGGTTATAAGGATGGGTAAGAGAAAAGAATAATTAACAGAAAATTCATATCAAGAAAATAATTATTGTTTTATTTAATGTGTTTTAATGTTGTGAAAAAATTTTGTTAGTGTATAAGTGTTTATATTTTTTATTAGAGACGTAATGTAATAGTTATGGCCTAATTCTGTAAAACTCTTAACCTGAAATTCTTCTCAATGTGAATTATAAACATAACTAAAGATTGTGTAATGTTTAAGTTTGGGTCTTTATATACGGAGTTCAAATATTGTTCCTTTTAATATGTGTATGAAAAGATAATAATGATGTTTCAAGTTTGTGGGTAAAATGAAAAACTAGGAAAGAGGATCCAACCACCGACATTTCAAAAATGTGTGAAAATCTTCATGGAAATGGGCTCAATGGAACACAAAAATTATTCAAGTGAAGGAGATAAGGTATCCAATCTTTGGATTTTCAAAGATCAATAAATAAGATGGTCAACGAGATGGATTAATGGAAGGAACCTCCTAATTCACCAAAAATGATTCAATGCTTCACCTGTATGGATCAAGGGAACTGGAAAATCTAGTGTAGTAAACCACGGTCCCTTGAGGGGAAAATGATTTAAAAACCACTAAATCCATAGGAGAAAGAGAATAATTATTTGATAATGAATAATAAAGTATAACATGAAAATCAAATCATGCAAGGTACACATATTATTCAAATAATAATTGGAAAATATTTATTTCATTTTGGTTCTATACATCCATTTATAATATGAAAATTTTCATGAACTATTAAATAAATTCCTATTCACATTAATGTAGATATATCTCAAAAAAATAGTGGATTTATCATTACAACCTATATATTTTATTCATATCTTATTACTATATGCGTGATGATTTATCAAGTGAATCCCACAGTCCTTACCTTGCTGTAATTCATCACTATATGTGGCATGGATCAGCACTTGTTATATTGAAAACAAATCAACTGTTTGGAAAAAGAAAATTTGTTTTCATATTCTAAACCATCTCATGAACTTCTATAAATTCATGGAAGTTCATGAATCTCTAAATGAAATTCCCCAGATATTTTGAGTTTTGATACAATATGAAGAAGCAAATCATTTTCAATTGGATGAATTGAAGGAAAAAATCAACCATGGAGAAATTCACATTGGGAGGGAATATGTATTTTTATTTCTCAATGTGTATCCAAATATTAAACCATATCATGGGGTGTATTTTTCAATAGATATTAAACATGTAGCCACTCATATCTCTAAAATATCATATAGTATAGACCTGAACAAATTGGAAGAGTTAAAAAAATAGCTGTAATAGAATTTTTGAAAAGGTGATTATAAATCATAGTGCATAAAATTAGGGTCCACCAGTGCTCTTTGTAATGAAAATGGATGGATAAATGAGGGTTTTAATATATTATTATGATCTCAACAAGATCAATATTAATAAAAAGTATCTACAATTAATGATTTGTGACTTCTTTGATCAAATTTTAGAATCTAAGAACATATTATAGGAAGATATTCATTTTGCATATCTTCTTATGATGATAATTAAGGATGAAAATAATTATTTTTATTTTTTTAAAAGGTATGTAAAAAATAATTTCATATTGATTCCCTTTTTACTTACGAATGACCCTATAATTGTTATAGAATTTATTAATAGATTTCCTAGTGACTAAATCAATAATATTTTTTGATGTTTTTATCCATGATATTCATAGAGAAATGAGGAATTAGAAGATAATATAAGCATTTTTTTAGATAAATTAATGAAGGATAAAATATATTCGATATTTATCATGTTTGACTATTGGATGCAACACATCACATTCTCTGGGAACATGATCCCAATTGAGGGAATTGTTTTGGGGCTTTATTGAAAAAGGATGATGAGTAATGGATGAGACCCACCAGTGTCACCAAAATATATAGTTTTCATTTAATATTAGGGTAATAATGATGTTTTCTAATAAAATTCTTTTTATTATATATCTTTATATGTAATTTATCATAGAATGGGGTAAATTATAAATGGATAACGGAATTTGGGGCGACATTTACGGATCTCAAGAAGAGAATAATAATTATTCCTATAATAAAAATACCAAACATATGTGATTTTTTTATATATAGAATTTATATGATGAAATAATCAGGTTTTTGTAATTGTGAATAATGAAAAGGTGATAGAATATGCCTCCTGGGAACAGATAATCCACGTGAAAAACTACCATACACATGATCTTGAGTTAGCAGCTGTGATTTTACGTTGAAATTTTGTTATGACAGCCACTATGTGGAGAACTGTGCCATATATACTTATTATAAGATTCTAATGTAAATATACACATAAAGGGATCTCAAAATTCATTAATGAATATGGTTTGAGCTTATAACGGACTATGATTTCTCTATTCAGTACCATTCAGGAAAGAAGAACTTGCTAGTTGATACCCTTAGTAGAAACTAACATCTTATTATATCCATGCTGAATACTGAGAAAGACCAAATATTTATGTATATGAAATGCAAGGTAGTAAAAATCATAAGGGTATGGAATATATCTTACCCTTCCTAAATGATTTCCTGACCATCTATCTAAAAAAATTATCTTGGCCTAATGTAATGATTTTGACCTTCAAAATAGGTGAAAGTCATAATGTAATGGACGATTTATGAGTTCCATGTAGATTAGTAGGGTTTGATTCGATTTGTAGATAAATATTGTAATCCTTTAACAATAAAGATAATTAATGTTATATTAGATAATTCACCTAGATCGTATTTATCCATCCGAACAGGAAGTACCATAATGTATAGAGATCATTGGGAACACATATTCGGGAAAACAAGAAGATGCATATTTATTTCTATATTTTATGATTCTTTGTATGTCATAGAGTTAAATCATTGAAAATGAAGAAAAAATGGATGATGAATCCATTTACTCTACCGACATGGAAATAAGTTAACACCACCACCAAAACTGTCACAGGTCTAGCGAAGATATATAATGTTAACAATGAAATATGGGTTGTGCTGGAATAACTCACCAAGACATCCCACTTTATCACTATTTTGGAATATTTTTATCTTGATTAAATTTTAATGATACATGTAATGTATATGGTGAGGAAATATGGGGTGCCATTATAAATTATCTATGACCATTAATTTGGGTTCAAGTATAAATTTTATAGATGTCTTCAACATGCATTGAAAGGTTAATTAAATTTCAGAATGGCATATCACCCCCTATCTGATGTCCAATAGAAGAGGTATATCCAAAAACCTTTGGAAATTATGAGAGCCTATTAAATAGGATATGAAGTTGGATTTGATCAACATCTCCCAATAGTCGAGTTCTCATACAAAAATATCATCCATTATATTATACTGATTGATCCACATAAAGATTTTTAAGGGAAGAAATGTAGCCCTCCGACTAGTAGGGATGAATATGGATAAAAATTATACTTATACCTAATCATGAGCAAAATATAATTGAGTTGTTTCAAGATATAAAAGAACATATTAATGATACTAATTTTATCAAAAATATCGATACTTGAAGAGATCGAAGGACATGGTAATTATAGTTTGGGACAATAAATACTTTGAATATGACCATGGAAGAGACGTGTGTGGATTGTAATGAAAGGAAATCTAACCATACCTATATTGGCCACATTGATATCCTTAACTATATAGGAGTAATGTCTTATAATCGTTCACATATACCATATATAGATCACATTAATGATGTATTCCATGTATCTCACTAGAGGAAGTACATACATGATCCCTCACATATACTAAATCTAGAGGTGGATCAGTTAGAGAATGACCTCCCATATGAGGATCATTTACTGATGATCTCTGGCCATAAGAGACATTTTTTTATAAAATATAACAACACAAATTGTTAAAGCCTTGTGGAAGAACTATTCGTATGAGGATGAGATTAGGGAACTAGAGGAAACAATGAAGTAAAATTATCTCATATTTTCTCATCCAAGAATATGAGTTGAAATTTTAGGAATGAAATTTCAATATGTGGGATGATTAAATGATCCAGTATTTTTTAATGATATTTCATTCCAAAATAAAAGTGTGTTATATATAAGATTTATAAATATAGAGATGGTAGAGAAAGAAACAAAACTTTTAACAAAATCCATTATGTTATCAATTTAATGACTACATTAAAAATAAAATTATTATAAGGTGTGAGATAATATATAATGGAAATACTAAAATGGTAAAATTTACATCACCCTAATCGGAAAGAGTCATCCTTCCCAAAAACAACACTATCTTAAAAAATATGATATTTTTGAACAAATTGAAATTATAGAAAATATAAATGTCATTCTTTGATAAGAATTTAAGTTAATAATGAATAATTGAATGAAGTGGTATTTATAGGAGGTAATGAGACCACTAAAATTGAGTTATTACTATTATAATACTAACCTTACTGTTTGGAATAATATCCGGTTATTGGAAAAGTAAATTGACCATTAGAATAGTAATTATAAATAAAAAAAATAAAATTTTATAAAAATAAAATTTATCATGAGTAATTTATTTAAATATAAATATTATATTCCAAGGAATTAAATATATTGATTAAAAATTTAATGAAAATATATTCACAATTTTTATATATTATATTTTAACGTAGATTGAAAAAATAAAAAATATATATATATATATGAAATTAAAATTACCAATGATAGGATACTATTTTGATTAAATGAATGTAATTTCATAAATCAAATAAAAAATTACATCAATAATTTATTTTTAATTTAAGTAAATACCTCAATTTTCAAAAGAATAATAAAAATACAGTTTTTTAAAACTGGTGTATATTAAATTGCTTCATTCATGATGTGATAATGACCTAATACTATTTAAAACATGATACAAGACCAAATATAATTTACTGTGATAATTTATTTATTAAAATAAAATACAAATGATTTTTAGAAAATATAAATACTTTCAAAAGTCTATGATATTAAGTATTACATTACATCTCAATTTTCTACCATTACATTAGAATAATCTAGTAAATTTTAATTATTATGTGATTAGAAGCCCTAAAATTATTGTATAAAATTAAAATGCCGTTTATAATTTCAAAAATTTCACTTTATAAGGGTTTATCTATGATTTAAAATTTTATTCAGATTTTTATTTTAAAAATACACCTCTCCTCAAGTATAAGTAACCGCTCTTTCTTCCCTTAGAAACTAACTACTCCATTACTTTCAAAATCCAAATATCTATAAAAATACTCTATATTAAGCCTCTTATCATACCCATGGATGTTATGGATCCATTCAATTCTAATCATAAAAGACCATTAGTGCTATAAAGAAGAAGCAATAGTGCGAATATGGTATGTTCTCATCAATTCTCCCTCTCGTTCTCCTCTCCTAAATATCTATTTCTCCACCCTTATCAAACCAAAAACATATAATTATAAATAATTATTATGATAAAAATAAATTAATGGTTTTAAATTTTGTAATATTTTTATTTTTTTCACATATTAATGGGTCAAACTTCCCATTCCCACTCTTTTGACAATGTCCCATTAATGGTCGGTGAACCGCAAACGAGAACATTGTCTTTTCCATTCTTACTAAAAACCAATGGGTGGTAATTTAAAATTATTTATGATACATATATATATTAAAATATTTATTTTATACTATTTTAATTAATTATAATTATTTATGAATTACATTAAAAAATAGTGAAATTAATGGAAAACTGAAATTTTTTTAGAAAGAAATTATATTTAAACATTTCAACATAAAAAACATAAAATCAAGAAATTTAATTCAATTGTTATTATTTATTAGTGAAATCAATTAACATAACTCCCTCATGTTTCAATGTTTTACTAAAAAAAAATTATATTTTTAAAAGAGATAATGTGATGGTGGATTTACGGTAAGGGGATTCTGGAACCCAACACCTTCTCTTTGGTTTAACCCTCTTTCCTGAAATATTTTGTGTTTAAATTCTAATAATATTAATTGAATGTAATTTTAATATTATTATATTTTTTGTGATTTATATGATTCCACCTTCATTTTTTAGTCATACAAAATGAATTTTCATAAACTTTTTTTAAAAAAACACATCGTTGACTCATCTTGAGTTATATTATTTTCTCTCTGGAATGATATTATTTATTCCAAATATGAAATCACTTTTTCAATTATAAAATAAATACCTTATTAATGAAATTATTATTTCTATTATAATTATGAAACCCATTTTTTCACATGTAATTTTATGATTACGATTGTTATATGTTCGATGTGTAGTACATGATTATGAGAATTTATGATTTGAAAAGTGGTAGAATAATTATATAGCCCTATAATAAAAATTTTAATGTTATGTACATCATAATAATATATATATTATACATGAACATGAATCTATATTTTTTTCATAGTGACGTGGTTATGATTGATTTACATACATTATTTTTTAACATGATGTTATCTTTTTCACAATTATGTGTGGTATTTGACCACCATGACATGATGTTTCACATTTAATCATTTACACATTCCATTCCAGTTTAAACTATATTCCTCAAGGGTTTTATGATGGCACCATTATTATTACATGATTATGATTATTTTTATCACCAATGTACTGTTTATTCATGTATATTATTTACTAAATGTTATCCTTCCCTTTATTAGCATTTTATCTCACCCTTTTCGTTGATGCATATCATCACGTGATTGCATATAAAAAGGATAATGATATATTTTAAAAAGTTAAAGAAGAAGGATTTGAAACAATGTTTATTTTTTGATACGTATATAGTGATGTTTGAAAGTAATTTTCCCAAGACAAAAATCTATTGGATCATTAACTTGATAAAATATTATGTTGTTTGTCATAAAAATGTTTTAATTTTCATGTAATAAAAAGTAGGGATTCTATAATTATTTTATCCATGAACCTAATTTTATGTTTAAACCATGAATAGTAGACTTGGTTCCATGTCCCTATGTTTTGTATAGTTCATGTTCCATATCCACATTTTTATTTGTCTAACTGGTTTCATGTCTATAAATATTTACAAGGGCCCAATTTCATGTCATTATCTTAATGAGTATACTTATTTATATTTATTTATATTCACAATGTTATAAAATTATATTTTTGCACATTATTATTTTTATATTATCATTTCATGAATCATGATGAATTATTAATGACCCTGAAATCTTAAGAATATTTTATTTTGTTATAATAACGATTTATTCCATGACAAAAAATTAAAAATATAAATTTATTTAGTAATAATTCCTTAGGTTTTGATTATTTTCTAATACAAATATATCCATCTATGATGATTTATTGATATCTTATATATTTACCCTTACTGCTCATCTGAGAACACCCTTTGACATGATTTGGTTCCAAAGGTTTTGGTGTAAGGTTTTAATTATGACATGTATAAAAGATTATTATTTTCAATAAAAAGCATAGAGGTTGTTAAATGTAATATCTTAAATATGTGTCTTTTAGTACTTGTCTCTAAACAAAATAAACAAGTCGTTTTTGGGAGTGTGTATAATTATATTATGTTTTAAATATTATTTTTAATTAATATAATAATTATCTATCTTATATATGGTTCGCCTCATTTTATATTAGCGTAATATTTAGTAAATAATTGGATATTATGGTTACAATTTTTTTCTAGAATACCAAAGGATAATCCAATGAATATTGTAACATTTTAATGTTTATGTAATATAGATATTGTGTAGATTTCAAAGAAAATAAATCCTTTTCTGAATAATAGATTTTATATACAGATATTCCAAAGGTATACCTAGGTATAATATATATAAAATGGGTGGATTGTAACACCATTACATTTTAATGGTATACTATTATGGATAGCTTTATTAACACACAACATTTAGATGTGTGAAAATTTTAATATAATATAAATAAATTATTATCTAAGAGAGATCATTATAACATAACCATTTAATTAAAATGTATGAAAAGTAATACTGATATAATTAAAAATATTTAAAAAAGTTTAATATAATCCAAATGTATTAAATAATTCATAAATAATGAGTACACATATTCTAGTAATGTATATTTATGCTTTAAAAATAAATATTCTCCAACAATGATTTGTCGTACATTATATCAAAGGAAAATGTATTTAATTTATAGTAATTAGTATTGGTATTTAATTAAATATATGTCATTTTCTTAGAAAATCTGGTCAAAATTATATTATGTTAAAATTTTGGGAATTTTTAGAATGATTATTTTTTAGTGAAAATATAAATTACTGAGTTTTTAGACTTCCATTTATATTCATTAAAAATAATCATTATAATTTTAATTTTATAATATAATAAAATAATTCTATTTATATTGATATAAAAGGCTTCAAACATTTTAATAATCTACATAACTAGTTTCGATATATGATTTTTTATTAGAATTTCATTTTCCTAAAAATAGATTTTTCAGTTTCATTTTTCATTTTTACCATAAATTAATTTATTAACAATCTATACAATTATTCATGAAGTATGGACTTTATATTTTTATTCATGTTGATCAAATTATTAAAATAGCACCCTTTTAGTTTTGGTAATTATGAAAAGTAAGACTACTAAATATCTATCACCAAGGTTAGGAATATTCTGGTAAACTATGTTAAAAGTATCAGGTAAAGATTTATAATTTTTCTAATGCATTAATTACTCCAATTGTAATAGTTATTCATAAAAAATTCTTAAAATTTTCATTATATATATTTTTTAGATTATTTTGAATTTGGGAACCCATGCTTGACTTTTAAGATGATATGTTATATTTTATTCAAATTAAAAACTATATTTGGAAATTTTCATTTAATTGAATGGTTAAAGGATTCCATTATTCATAGATTTGTCAAAATTTCTAAAAAAATCATTTTAAAATGAAAATTTTCATGGAATCCAATTTATTACATCATTTCAAGGTGAAGGTATATTATAACATTAATCACATATTTTTATTAAAAATGTGATTTTTTCTATTTTTATTTTCAAAATAAAATTAATTTATTCCACCACAAAAAAATGTATATGATAAAAGGGATTATAAATATTTAATAATTATGTGAAATAATAATTAAATTACTAATTAAAATATTTTCATATAATTTTATAATCAGAGAAATAATGTGTGTTTTCACTGTAATGGTTAAAATGTCTTTACTGTTTTTTAACAACGAGATAAGACCAAAAATGTATTCAGTACATTTATAAATGTGAATAGTTGAATTTATTTTTACCGTATGAAAATAATTATTGTCATATTTTGTAAATATGTGAATGTTTATTGGATTAATGGATATATATATATATATTATAATCTTTTATGTAATTCCATGTGAGGCATTCCCCGTTCTTAAAATAAGTAACCTACTATACTCTATTCCTTACACATTTTTATAACTCTAAATTAGCCTTTACCTGTACATGTCCCTCTAAAATATCCTTACCCATGTCTTTGAGTTAGGTTTGGGAATAATACCATTTTTATAGGGATTATGGTGTAATGAAAAGGAGGTTCTCTGATGAGGAGGTACAACTTTAAACCAATTGTCATTGACGTATTTCATTTTATTGCAGCTAAAAAACACTTCTAAACATTGTTATTTAAACAATAAATATTCAAAATTAATTAGAAGTTTTGATTTTAATATATTTACCATAACCCATCTCTTTCATCAATAAAATGTGAAATTAAACCATCATTAGTGTATTCAACGGACTACCTCCTCACAAACTGATGTAATTCATTTTCATACAAATCTTTTAATGGAAGGTGGTAATGATTGATATAATTTATATATATATATATAATATTAATGATATAGTTATAATTATATATGTTTTATATATAATTTATTTTTTGTACCTCTACATCGATTGAAAATGATAATGTCATTTGTGTGTAAGTGTGGATTACCTCCTCCATAAGGCTGTGTGATTCGTTTTTTATCACTGCATCTGATGGATGGAATATATAATTTATATTTAGGTTAAAATATAATATTTATAATATTATCATAATTATAGAAAGATAAATTATTACTTAACAACATTTTATCTTTTAAAATAAAAAATACACATGTTACTCCATCCTACGTATGACCTATTGCCTCCATGATTATGATATAATTCATTTTTCATAAAAATGATTCATGGTTTTTGTTAAATTACAATTATTGTAAAAAAATGATAATTATGGAATTATTATTATTTTGGAGGACATGGAAGCTTTGTATATATGATCATGGTAAATATTCAAAATTAATTTTGAAACTATGAACTGAACAACATCAAAATAGATATTATGTCATTTTTTATTGTAATAGAATGTTTCATTGAAATAAATGAAATAAATTTTTTTATTATAATTAAATAAACCATTAAAATGTTCTAAAACTTGTAAATTGTTAATATAAATTTATTAAACATGGTTTAATGGACATACACAACATATTTAGACATGAGATAAGAAATTTCACCTCAATTTTCATTCTTTAAGGAATGATTTAGTTTTATAAACCAAATTTCACTTACATAGTGTACTTACAAACCTTTAAAATGTTATATAATTAATCCTTAATGTTTCATGGTGTTTTATGTTATAATACCTATTGATTTATCCAAGGTATTTCTGTTGGAAAGTTAACAATGTTGTAATTGTTTTATTAACTAAAATATCATTCTCTAGATTATATCACATGAATATATGATTCCATGATTATGTGTAAAATGAAAAATTTTAATTGTGTTGTGTATAATATGTTTTCCTTATGTAAATTTCTTACACATAAACCATCAATTTAATAATTTTCATTTGAATAATATGATCTTTATATAGTTTTCTCATATCACTTTTATTTTTATGTGAAATGTTTCTTATAAACTACGTCTTTATTTTTTGTTATTCATATACTGAAATGTAATTTAATTTAAATAAATTATAATTAATAAATTATATATATATATATACATTTAAAATTCTCTCAATCATGAGGTTTTAATCTAGATATATCCAATGTTGTAAGGGTTTTTGATTTCAAATTTTTTTCTTCGAGACACGTGTTACGTAATAAAACCATACTCTATAATGAAGTCTATATACATCCCATTTTAAATGTTATATAATGAATATAAAATTATTTGAGTCATGGGTTTATTATTTACACTTTCTATAATTGATTTTAAAATCCAAACACACTCTAAAAAGTATTCTTACTAATTTTTTATTTTCCAAGACATAGAGTGTGTTATAGAAGAAATCATCCCTTACATAGGGTATAAATTCTTCTTGAATAAAGGAATGTAATCCTTACAAACAAGTCTAGTCCATAAAACTAACATAAATCGATCTTAAACATTAACAGAAGTCTGATATATCATATTAATTATATATATTCTATGGGTGTGATGATATATTATCAATCAGTTTGAGGTTATATAGTCTACTAGTGAGACATTATTTAGTATATCGAGATGATGATATCTTATTAATAAATATGATGATATTTAATACATCATTGTAATGAAATATCTTCTATTTAATGTGACTATTTTTAGACAATTTTTTTGACAGATTGATAATCCATCATGCGACACGTTTCATTCTATCAGAATTAGATGTTTATTGTTGGGGTCAGAATTATTAATACTTGCAAGAATACATTATAACATAATTATAATGTTTCGATAGAACAACATTAGATGTATATATTATTAATTAATATTTCAAGTAAAGAAAAATTGGGGTTGTTGTAACCAACACAAAAATTCACATAATTATTAACTTTGGTGGGATTCCAAAAAAAGTATGATTTCATTTGAGTTATTATAAGCTAATGCATTTGCAACTAAACATGTCTGAACATCACTCTACCTAAACATATCATCATTAAAATTTTATTCTTTCATATATTTTTTTGATTAAATAATCCATTATGAGGATTTTAAATTCATTAGAAAATATATTCTTTACAATTATCTTTTTCTTATTATGGTTTCTATTGATAGATTATCGGTATATGAAAATATGTGATATTGATCATAAGGATCAGGTAATTCTGAGGTATTGTAATACAGATTTGATTTCGACCTACATATAGAGTGATTAAATGTATTGGGAAGACATAGGTATTCAAATATTCATATAGATGGATTTCCTGGTATGGAAATAAAAATGTAACAGTTAGGTTGAAAACAATGTATATCGTTATTAAATATATATGAGGACATTGAAACTTATGGTTAAAAAGTATAATATCTTTTAAAAATAAAGTAATAAATTATTTAATTAATAGAAGAATTCAAATCACTTCATTTAAAAAAGGATTATATTTTCAATATAAAATTTATATTATAATATATGTTTTAAAAAGTCATTATAATATTTTGTTAACTAAACTATTTTTTGTCCCATTTAGTTACTCTAGTATATTAGATGAATTATTATTATAAGATATATACTTTGACTATCGACGGAATTTTGCATCTAATCACTATAACAAATGAGGTTTTACTTTTATGTTAGTTTAATTTTATAAACAACAATTCACACCAAACACCTCTTGTATTAATGGTAAACACATATAATCCTATAATTAGTATGAGGGGATGTTATAATACTTTACATTCTATGATTTTACTTTAATTATATATTATATGTTTCAATAGATTCTATAATCCATTTTATAAACTATTATTATACTAACATGTAAATTATAAAAAGATTCTTTAATATTGATGTTTTAAATATTTTTACACTTAAAAAAATTAACCCTAACAGACCACCAATTATTGATGGGGGTAATTATGAGGGTTTGAAAAATATAATAGAAATATTATTTATAAACTATGGTATTTATATTTTTTTGATGTTGACTGGTAATTATAATATCGATGAGAAATATATTACTAGATTTTCTAATCAATAAAATTTAAATTATCAGTTGAATTATAGATTAAAGAATTCTATATTGTTTTCTATGATAATAAAAATTTATAGTCATATATCATATTGTAAATCCACAAATATTATTTGGAAGAAATTAAAAGTCACACATTTTAGAAAATCTACAGTTATTGAATCTCGGAGAGTTATGCCTCAAGACAATTACCCTTCATTTCATTTTATGCATTGTGAAACTACTAAATCATTATATTAATGATTTATGTCAATTTTTAATAGTTTTAAATCTTGTTGAAATAATCCTCATACTAATGATATTCTAGTTGATATCATTATTGATATCATGCATGGTAAAAGTGAATATAAGAAACTCAATAGGATGAATCTAGAAGAATTACTCATCTAACACTTGATGATCTGGTTGGATATCTTATAAAATATTATGGTGTATTGAAAAGATATATATTTGAAAGGAAAAATAAACATTGAGGAGTTTCTTTGGATACAATATTTAAGGTTCCTACTCAATTTAAAAATACGGATTATGTTTCAATGTCCTCTAAAAATAAGAATGTTATAGTTGGGTCAAATAGTAGATCACCTTAACTAATTTTAAATGAACTAGAAACATTCTAAATGGAATGAATGAGATAGTTGAAAATAAGGATTTTTAATATAGATATAAGAAAAATCATAAGGAAATAGCTGATAAAAAATGTCCCTTAGAAGTTATATGATGTGAGGGTAAGAAATATGGTCATATCAGATCAGAATAGACTACGATGAAGAGAAAAACTATAAGAATAAAATATTATTTTATATGAATAAAAATAATTGATATACATATACAAATGATAAGATTCTGAATGAATTAGATACTAGGAGTGATAGTGGAGGATACACTTCTTTTCAAAATCATTATATATTGAATGTTCAGTTCATGAGAATATCAGATTATATGCATTAATTCCAATGGATAATAAATTCATGGAGAAAAGGTATGTGTTGATTCTATACTAAATCATTCATTAAATAAAATTTATCTTGATAGTAATGATGATAATTTCTCTATATATTTGGATTCGATAATTTTATTCTCAGTAGAGGATACCACAATACAATGTTATGAAGAAATATCTTGATTTTCAGATTTATTAAAAAATGAAAATATTATGATTTTTAAAGAACATGATATTTATCATGAAAATACGGTGATGGAAAATTCATGTCTATATACACTAACTACAGAGATGTCAAAAACGACAAAAATTATATATAAGTAAAAGTTTGAGAAAGATGATCTATCAAAAGCACTTGGAAAATATAATTTTTTAAAATTTAGTTTACTAAATAATACCGAAAAACATTATTTTAATACAAATTCTAATGAGGATAAATATATAGTTGTAAAAAATAATCCTGAGATATGTATTTTGAAAATTATTTTTTTGAAGTTTAACTATTGTAATGAAAACATAGATAAAAGATATAATCACATTAGACCACATAGTTATGTTTTCAAATTGGGTACTACTAAACCAAAAGTTGTTTTTAATAATTATTAATTTATTCTAAAAATTTATCCACTTTCCACAAAGTGTCATAGTGTTTTCCATTAGAATAAAAAAAGTTCATTAAATAGTGGTCATTAAAATATTTCATAAATATTATTTTTCAAATGAGTTCACATATTATTTGTATATAAATTTTGGAAAAATAATGATACCTAAAATTTTACTCTCTTATAATACTTAAACCAATAAAATATTTTTTCTAAAATTATAATCCGTTTTTCATGATAATAATAGATGAATAAAAATATAAAAATATATAGAAATTTTTTAGTAGTTTCCCAAACACATGACTGAAGGTTCCAGGCACAACAGAAGTGATGTTGGGACAACACTCAACTTTAATTTTTACCATTATCAATGATAATTCCGAGATCAATAGGAAGATGAACACCAGTCCCCATGAAATAGAATCAAATATTTAAATAAATAAGATAGAGTCCATAAACCTTTATAGTAGATCTTTCACATCATGTTTGTAATTAATTTAATTAATATCAAAAAGAAAACAATTCCTGGATCTTCATTAATTTAGTCACTGATGTTATAGATTGTTTAGAATGACCCTAATGAAGAATCTCATTGTGCTTGTGGGGTTCCCAACTAGATTCCCTATTGTGTTGATCCACACATTCTCCGATGGACTTCGATCGACACCTCTTGCTATCTGGGTGCTAGTGCAGCGAAGAGAGTGTCTTGTGTCTGTCACTCTTGATTTATGGTTCTTCAGCCTTGAACAAAGTCTCTCATTCATGAGAGGGGTATGAAGAGGATTCGAGAGAGAAATTGTTTAGCTCCACAATTCTCAATTCACTTGGTATATAGTTCAGTACATGGCATTATAGACGTGCATGTTTATTTATTGACATGGAGATTCAGTTACAATATTTAATTTTGAAACAACAATTAAATATATTCATAACTTTATCGAAAACCCTCCCTTTTAATAATAATAACACATCATTATTTATGTTTCACCAATGGAATAAATAAAATTACTTATCACAATATAATAGCAGTGTTATTATTATTTTTATTTGTGTAAATAGTTAAATAATAATTCATTATCTTGCAAATAATTATTTTTCTACCAAACCAGCCTTGGACTATTTGAACTCCAATTCCATTTATTGAAAACCCAAAAAATTAAATAAATAATTTATTCTTTTAAATAAATATTTTCATTACAATTTCGTAAAGAAATATTTATTAAATTTTCAATAAAATAAATAAATATATTTTACCTAGAATCTGGTAAATAAATATTTATATAATTTATGAAATAATTTTAACATAAATAATATTTTACAATGTATTACTAATAATATTTATTAGTTAAATTAAATTATAATTTCACCCAGACAACAATTAACAATTACTGTGTCACCCTCTCAGAAAATTTTTCATTTCCATTAGGAAGGTTTTCCTATAGTCCAAGAGTAATGTCTATAAATAGATTAAGGAGCCCAAGAGAAAGAATATAATGTTACCATAACAACATTCACATAGGAACACTCACTGTGTAACATAAACCCTTTGATTCAATATCTCATAAAGAAGGTTTCATGACAGTGTCATCATCCTTTATGCTTGATAGGTCATTCTCTGACTTCCTGAAATAAACACTTCATTACACAATGGACTTAGAATTTCTCATGATAGTTCTATTTAAATCAAAGGGATGAGATGTCATCTTCCATAAATGAAAGGGAAAAATCCATCCTATACTTATCAATTAATAACATGCATCTCATGACACAACTAATATACCCTACTTCACGCCAACTCTCTGCATGATAGTTTTGTTCTGTAAATCAATGTTCATGAATAATCACATGTATTAATGATAATATTAAAGTCTAAGGATCCTTATATACACTCATAGATTATAATATCAAATTACACCAAAACATGTGGAATTATTACACGATACTCTATTCTTATAATCTCTTATCCTAGAGATTACCAAATACAAACATCATTAGTGGAAGTCTCATCTACTTGTGTGTACTCACACCTGAAGGTCTATATGTTACATTTCCCATCATAGTATGTTATCCAACCAAAGAACTATCATTATGAATATGTTTTATAGAATTTCAAGGTTCTCATCATATATAGGAGATGTGATAACCTTATCAATGCAACAAATAATCTTGGATATTATTAAATTTTAGTCATGAAGAACACTGAACAATATGTAATAAAATGTTTAATATTTAAATATGTTATATATCAATGTACAAAAGGTACAAATATTTGGTTTTAGGAAACCAACTATAAAAAACTCCAACATATACTAGAGACAACTTCCTACGACATTTCTTCTACTAGTGCTCACATGATGATCATCTTTCTACTGAGTTAAGGCGTTAGTCAAGGGGTCCACGACGTTTTCATCCATGGAAATAATTCTCACTGAAACATCACCTCTTTGATAAAAACCCTTCAAGATATGATACATCAAAATTAGGTTCTTTTTATGTTGATATGACCTTTTCTCTTTTACAAGAGCCACCACTGCAGTATTATAACAATTTTGTGTGATATGGTCTTTACAGCTAGGTATTACATCCAACTCCTAGACAAATCATCACATCTATACTACTTATTTAGCTGCCTATGGAGCTACGATATACTCAGAAACTACAATAGAATCTTTGACCATGCTCTTATTTGAGCTCTTCCAGAACACAGATCATCCTTTCAAAGTAATGATATACCATGTTTGTGACTTCATGTCATCTTGATTAGTCTGGAAACCAGCATCTATGTATCTCAAGATAACTAGTTTCTCATCACCTCAATAAACTAGGAACAAATCCATAATATAACTTATATACGTTAGGATAATCTTGTCCCCAATCCCTTGGCAGTCACCTGTTTCTTCTTGATATCTTCCTACTAAACTCAATGCATAAGCAACATCCATCATAGTACATAGCATGGCACACATGGCTTACCCAGTCATTGATGAATATGTATTCCCTGCCATTATCTTTCTTTCCTCATTTTTTTGAGGACACATTTATTTGAATGATGAATTCCATGTGACACTGGTAATAATCCCCCCTTCGATTATTCCAAACTAAACCTCTTCAGTATATTATCAATGTGTGTAATTTTAATTAAACCATGAAATGTCTTGGATTTATCTCGATAGATCATGAT
The DNA here is from genome assembly GCA_963277665.1 of Viscum album. Classification (NCBI taxonomy): domain Eukaryota; kingdom Viridiplantae; phylum Streptophyta; class Magnoliopsida; order Santalales; family Viscaceae; genus Viscum; species Viscum album. The sequence continues at coordinate 1,414,808,799 of OY728123.1, forward strand.
CCGAAGAATAAATGTTTCCATGCCCAATTCCTTCATTGAGAAGCATTGATTTAACCATTCCTTAACAGAATGTAAGATTTTTATCACATTCCTAATACGTAATATGTCATCCATATATACTATTAGGAAAATGACTACACTATCACTAAACCTTTTTTATACACAAGACTCACATCCATTCTAAATAAAACCAATTTTCATTATTTCTCCGTCAAAATGAATGTTCAATGACCTGTATGCTTGCTTTAATCTATTAATGGATTTATGCAACTTGCATACCATATTAGCATTCATTAGAGTCATAAACCCCTAAGGTTGTGTAATGTAGACATCTTCTTGAATGTTCACATTATTAATGGTTGTTTTGACATCCATTTTCCAAATCTCATATTCATGGTAAGAGGAAATATCCAATAGAATTATGATGGATATCATCATTTCAACTGGTGAAAATGATTCTTCATAGACAATAATTTGATGCTACATGAACCCTTTTTCACCAAGTCATGACTTACAGGTAGTGACTTGTTCTTACAGGTCTAGTTTATTCTTGAATACCCATTTTTACCCAACAATATTTACATCAACTGAGGGATCTACCAAAATTCATACATGGTTTTTTTACATGGAATCTATTTCATAATTCACTGTTTTTTTATACATGGAAACATTTTTGCCACTTACTACTTACTTATAGTTTAGAGGATAATTATTATCAACTATTAATGAGTCACCATCCTCGATAACTAGAAAAATATACTATCCCGGTTCTCTAAACTCTCTTGTACTCCCACAGAGTACTTGCCTCTAGAATAGTTCTTTCATCGAATGGGAATTGTGGAATCTATTCATGTACCAAATCTTGTGTACAATGAGGCTCGACATCATGAAAGTATATCTCTCTCCCACTATCTCTTTTAGAGATGTGCTCCGTCTCAAGGAATATTTCGTATCTTTCCAATATAACCTTCTTTTTATGAGGGGTTGTATATTTAATATCCCTTTGTTTGCATGGGGTGTAACACCCCGAGCTTCCACGATACGCTTCTCATTGAATAATGCAATAGCTTGCATTGTACGCAACTTCGAGTTCTAAAACACCGCGACTAATCAAAGTAGCCGTTATGAATAGTAATAACCACTTTTTAAAATTATAGATATTTTATATTTCAAATGGACTTCATTTTTGTATTCGTAATATCTAAATCATCCTAAGTTGAATTTTTTGTAACTTTCTGAGAACTTCCAATTTTTTATGAATAGTGAAAAATACTTAAAACAACTTTTTTTAATCAAAATAATTAATTGTGATAAATTATACTATTTAGTGGTTTTAAAGTAAAATTAGAACATATTTTTACCATTTTATCCAATGGTGGTCATTAGAATTAATTTAACATTGAAAATGTACATAAACAAATGCCAATCTTTTGATATAAATTGTTTCTTAAAAACACGCTATTTGTTCTGACAGCGGGAATTAATTATATAATTAATTAATGCAAACTATATGTTTGGAATTTTGTAAAATAGACATCATTTTTGAATTCGGAATATCAATTATAGCTTAGGGTGAAATTTTGGTACTTTTCGGATAACTTTTGTATTTTGATGAATAGTGAAAATTACTAAATTTTAATTAAAAACAACTTTTTTAATCAAAATAATTAATATTGATAAATTATGAATTTGAGTGGTTTTAAAGTATATTTAGAATATATTTTTACCATTCAATTTAATGTTTTTCATTGGACATAATTTTACAATTAAACCGAACATAAACAAGTGTCAATCTTTTGATAGTTATTATCTCTTAAAAACACGCTTTTTGTTTTGACAGCGGGAATTAATTTTAAATTAATTTCTGCCACTTCTGTGTTTTGAATTTAGGAAAATGGATTCCATATTTGGAATCAGGATGTTCAAATTGTGTAAATAGGTAACTTTTATTTTTAGACATTTTGAATAATTACTGCGCTAAATATTTTATTTACCATGGTTAAGGGTAAATCCGGTAAATAAGGGTTAACAAATAATATTATAATAATACTAAATTACCCTAAAACGTGTCTTAACCCTATTGGTTGATACATGGTCGACCATGGGCATCTTTGGGTCGATTTTGGGACCCCATGGATCCACTTGTAAGTGATAATGACACATTATATTAATAAAGCTAAAATAAAAATAAAAATGGCATAAGCTTACATCTTTTAGAAGAACAATTTTTACATAGGGTTATACATGTTGGGTTTTCGATTATAAATATTCATTAGAAAGCTAAAAAGATTTCCTACATAATGATACTTTATTTATAATTTTTAGACATTAAATAATTTATTTTATTTATGACACAATGATGATGCAGTAATTACTATAATAGTGAAAAATTAAAATAAGTGATATTATAAATACCCAAATAAATATAATATGAAACTTTTAATGAATTAAACTAATTTCATAGGATAATATGATATATTAGTATTGATTTAATTGACTTTGTTCGAAGCAATCAATCTGTTATGAGTTTCAAAAAAATCAACTAATGAATAGTGTCAAAATTGACATAAAAGAGTTCTTAAAACAAATATTATATTATTAATTGATATAAAATTCTTAAAAATCTAAGGTTCGGCCAAGAGACTTATATCATGATAGGAGAATCATTAATGGACCACTTGGGGGTCGCTTGGATGTATATAGTAAGTTTATTAACCATATTATATAAAAATACAAAGAGACATTGTAAAAGTGAAACTAATTAACTTAGAGTTAATACTTAAAGATAAGGTTAATATAAGTACCCAAACCTGTCTAAATTCTATTGGATGAGTTGTTTTCGACCCATCCCCACCTAAACCTTTGAATAGTCAACTTTGGAGCCATTGGAAACCGAATATAAATTTATTATAAATTAATATTTCTAGCTTTTCCAAAGGTGCCCCTCACCCCTCTTATAAAAGGGAACTCCTCCTTCTCTTTTCCTCACACCTCTCAAGCCACTTGGATCGTCCAAAATATGCCCAAATACTCTCCCAACACCCCTCACTACAACCTAGAGGCCTTAGTTTGATCAGAAAGCCAACCTAAGGAGCCCTTTTGATCAAATCAAAAGGAAGAACCCGGAGAAGAGGTAATGATTTCACAACCCTTTTCTAAGTTCATTTCTTCTTCCACTTCTTCTTCCTTTGTTCTTACCATTCTAAAATAATAACTCCAGTATCTCAAATATACTGTGATGTTATTATAAGTATGGTACAACCATATTCAGTATTCTATCCACCCTTTGAATAACATGTCACCATACGTGCGTACGTACGGCTTACCGTCTCCACGTCGTGGTGTAATTGTTATTCAATATAATATTATTTGGATGGGTATAATAATGATGTGTAACTCATGTAAATAATAAATATAACATGTTAATGATTCTGTATATATGATATACCATTCATTTATATATTATTTTAATATCAAAATAATGATATTGTCGCTCGTGCGTACGTACGGACTACCGTCTCCACGAACGCGATGAGATTCATTCTCCATCATATCCATTCAAGTATAATTATCATTTAATGATTTAAAAATGATGTTTAAGGACTGGATATCATTCTGGATATGAATAATATACAACAACCATGGCTTATGTAACAAAACATATAAAAGAAAATGAGTAAGTTAACTCCCGAAACGACGATAATTTTAAGATATTATTAACAAATCAATGTTAAAAGATCATATATGATATCATATTAATATATATGATTCTTGTATAATTTAATAACAAATATTTCACCATTATACAGGAGGTTAACCTACCCCAACCAAGGAAAAGTACAAGGTAAGGGTTATTTCACAATCTCTTCATTATCCGAGGTTGTATTATACGTAATAATCTACTGGGATCTCTTTATCATCCACATCCATGTTTCTTCGAAATATATTTCAAAACATTTTTACTATTTACAAGAATATGGGTTAAAGTCATTTATACCCTTGTTTGACTTTTTATAAGAGGTTTATAAAGGAATCTTTCCGTCGTTTTCAAAACAAGGTCCTTTTAACCTTTTCGACAGAATTGAGGTAAGAATGTTTTTTTAACTTATACGGCGGGTGCGGTTATTTTACGCCGTTATAAAATCTTCAAAGCTTTACTTACAAGCTTATAAGAATATTTTCAAGAAAATGTTTTATTTTATATGGCTCTTAAATGATTTCAAAAATATAAAGAGATATTTCTCTAAAAAGTGTTTTGATTTCATCTATGTCAACATCCTTTTATGGATTTTACGCTTATTTGAAGTTGATTTATTATAATACAAAACTTCTATATTGTATTGAAGGTTTTTTGATATGTTTGACTGTGGATATGCTATTTTATACAATTCATAGTTTATGGTGAAACTATTGACATTTCGTATGCTAGTTTTAATCCGAATGTTTATGTTATATTTCAAACTTTTCTTCAGATGAATGTGCTAAACAAGTATGTTCCGGGTTGGGGACCGGTAAAAGTAAGCCCTCCAGGTTGGGGACTGGTAAAAGTAAGCCCTCCAGGTTGGGGACTGGTTAAAGTAAGCCCTCCAGGTTAGGGACTGGTAAAAGTATGCCCTCCGGGTTGGTGTCCGGTTATTAGAGGCACTCCGGGTTGGTGTCCGGTTATTAGAGGCACTCCGGGTTGGTGTCCGGTTATTAGAGGAACTCCGGGTTGGGTTCCGGTTAGAAGTAACCCCTAGGTCTTGGGATGAGGCCTAGACAATGAAATTAATGTTTGACATTATGCATTCCAACATTATGAAAGTGGTTATTGATATTGCATGTGATAATTCGATTAGTAGAATATCCATGTGAACAAGTAAATGGCAATATTTCATTTTACTTTTTCCATACTATGTTGAAGTTCAATTTTAAAAGGCTTTTGTTTTAGTAATTCATTGCCTTAAATGTTTATGCATATTTTTTAATGTTCCGCTATATTGTTATCCTTACTGGGCATTTGAGCTCACCCCTTTTCTATGTTTTATTTTTCCCAGGAAGTGTAGATGTAAGTTATGAATGACCTGCAGGGATATTATGAGGGGATTATAGTGTGGACTGTGGAAACATTATGTTGTTGTAGTAGTCTTTCATTTTATGATGTAATGTAAAACTTATGAATATATCTAGTGTTTCCAAGGCTACTAAACCAATCGGTCTTTCGAGATTTGATCTTTCTTGTGATCATGCCAATGTTACGAAGTAATGCACCGACTCTGGGTAGCTAGGGTCGGGGCGTTACAGTTGGTATTAGAGGAAGTTTAGTACAAACCTTGGAAGCTAGATTTAGATAAACTCTGATTAGAGCACGTAGACCTAAGATGAACTATGAGGATTAGTATAGAAGAACTTCCTAGAATTTTGGTATTGTAGAGATTTTGTGAGTTTTCCGAGCAATACATCCCTGTCTGGATACGAGCAGGTAGAGGCGGCTCTGGCACAGATGTACCTAGGGGTAAAACCCGAAAACACCGCTTTGAGCTAGACTCGAACGGGAACTGGTGCACGACAACGGGCCTTGTTGCACTCTTGGTTACGACACTCCCGGGGGATATGCTTAGGATAACTCTCATTTTCTTTACAAATCATTATGAAGGGTTTATGAGTATATACTTCCTCAAAGAAAACATTTTTATGATTATGGATTATATCCATAAATAGTTCAATTTATGTTAAGTGTTTTATAAGTATGGGATTATGTATTTTGATTCATAAACTGATCTAGTTTATGCCATTGTTTAGAAATGGCGCCTAGTGGAAGAAATGGAAACCGTATCAATGCACGAACTCCATGTAGGGATTGCCCTCCTGCTCAAGATAATTATAGTGGGGCTGGTGATGCAACTGGTGCCGATCAGCTAATCACTATACTAGGACAACTTACTCAGGTTATGAATAATAACCTTACCCGTATGGAGCACCCTGATCCGCAGCGTGGAGGATCAATGTTAGACCGATTCATGAGGCAACAACCACCAACGTTCAATGGGAGTACAAATCCCTTAGTAGCTGAGCAATGGATAAATTCCATAGAGAAAATATTTCAGGCTTTGGGGAGCAGTGAAAGGGAGAAAGTTATCATGGAAGTTTACCGCCTCACTGGAGATGCTGATCAATGGTGGTCATTGATTCAAAACATGAAGGAAGATGATGAAGTATCAAATATGGAATGGAGGGAGTTCAAAGATCTGTTTTTAGAAAAATACTTCCCTTGCGACCATCGAGCAGATATGGAAAGGCAATTTCTAAGTCTGAGACAGAAGGAGGATGAAAATGTCGCAAAGTATGAGGCTAACTTTACAAGGTTATCAGGGTATGCCGGAGATTATATTCGCAACCCAGGAAGTAAGATTGATCGTTTCTTTGATGGGTTAAAACCATTTCTCCATCGAGCTTTGGTATCACAATCCTTCTCATCATACGAAGATATTGTCTCGTGTGCTATCAAGACAGAAAAGGAATTCTTTAAGTCTTATGACAACAAAGTAAAGCAAGAGAAGAAGGGAACGGTGGAACAAGGGACAGATAAATAGAAAAAGGGAAAGAAGGATTTTCCATTATGTGATAATTGTGGGAAGAATCACCCTGGTACTTGCCTAAAAGGAATGGGAGTTTGTTATAAATGTGGAGAAAAGGGTCACCAGGCTCGTGATTGCAAGGGAAAGAAAGTGGCTATCAAAGTGGAATGCTACAATTGTAGAGAAATGGGTCATTATGCAAATGAATGTCCTAAGCGTCAGGGAAACTTACCTCAGAAAAGGCCAAGGGATCAAGGCCAATCTTATGCTGTGATTACAGTTGAAGTGGAATAATTAATGTATTGGTGCTTTTGGACTCAAGGATTATATTCTGGTTATAAGAATAATATGATATATATATGGATTGTACTGCAGTACTTGTTTATTTCAGTAAGGTTTTAATATGATGAAGGTAATTATATTTTTAGTATGTGACAATAAGAGAAACTTTACTTCGTTTGGGTAATCTGATAAATTGATTTTGGAATTAAGAAACCTTTTAGAGAAAGTCTGGACAGAGGTATTTTGGATAACTAGAAAGGTTGGAGTGGATTAAGTTGATCTTTGGATAGTATTGTTTAAGGTTAAAAAATTTATGAAGATTATTTTTGGAATATTATAATACTATAGTTTTAGGAAAAGGACAACCTGTAGGGTGGGGCATAACCCGTCGCGTCGGACAAAGTTGCAGGAATCGAACCCACAACCATAGTGCGACATGCCTTTATTTCCTACCACTAGCCTACAGGGAGTCCCTGGTTATTACAAAATAGTTGTCCTATTCTATATGGTTTGTGGTAAAAATTTATTAATGAAAGTCTACATGATAAGTAAGTATATTTCCTCACATTCTTAGTAAATCTCTTAAATAATTTCCTCACCTCTATGAAAGGTTACTTAAAACAAAAACGTTGTCGATTAACTTTTCCAACTGGGGATTCAATGAATGTTTAACCAATCACAAGTTTGTGATTTTCTTATTGTTAACTTTCTCCTAATCCTGTTTTCTAGAACTCTTCATCAGACCATGCTAGTTTGTTTTTCCTCCATATCCATATTTTCATAGAACCCTAGTATGGGCTATCTCGGATGACCTTTGTACTTCTCTTTATTTCTTTTAATGTTATATTTTTATTAATCTTATTTCCGATGTGGGTTTTCCACAAAGGTATTTTTTTATTTACAACCTTTTATTTTCAAATAAAAATTTCAAATTGCGAGGACGCAATTTATTGAAGGAGGGGAGAATGTAACACCCCGAGCTTCCACGATACGCTTCTCATTGAATAATGCAATAGCTTGCATTGTACGCAACTTCGAGTTCTAAAACACCGCGACTAATCAAAGTAGCCGTTATGAATAGTAATAACCACTTTTTAAAATTATAGATATTTTATATTTCAAATGGACTTCATTTTTGTATTCGTAATATCTAAATCATCCTAAGTTGAATTTTTTGTAACTTTCTGAGAACTTCCAATTTTTTATGAATAGTGAAAAATACTTAAAACAACTTTTTTTAATCAAAATAATTAATTGTGATAAATTATACTATTTAGTGGTTTTAAAGTATAATTAGAACATATTTTTACCATTTTATCCAATGGTGGTCATTAGAATTAATTTAACATTGAAAATGGACATAAACAAATGCCAATCTTTTGATATAAATTGTTTCTTAAAAACACGCTATTTGTTCTGACAGCGGGAATTAATTATATAATTAATTAATGCAAACTATATGTTTGGAATTTTGTAAAATAGACATCATTTTTGAATTCGGAATATCAATTATAGCTTAGGGTGAAATTTTGGTACTTTTCGGATAACTTTTGTATTTTAATGAATAGTGAAAATTACTAAATTTTAATTAAAAACAACTTTTTTAATCAAAATAATTAATATTGATAAATTATGAATTTGAGTGGTTTTAAAGTATATTTAGAATATATTTTTACCATTCAATTTAATGTTTTTCATTGGACATAATTTTACAATTAAACCGAACATAAAAAAGTGTCAATCTTTTGATAGTTATTATCTCTTAAAAACACGCTTTTTGTTTTGACAGCGGGAATTAATTTTAAATTAATTTCTGCCACTTCTGTGTTCTGAATTTAGGAAAATGGATTCCATATTTGGAATCAGGATGTTCAAATTGTGTAAATAGGTAACTTTTATTTTTAGACATTTTGAATAATTACTGCGGTAAATATTTTATTTACCATGGTTAAGGGTAAATCCGGTAAATAAGGGTTAAAAAATAATATTATAATAATACTAAATTACCCTAAAACGTGTCTTAACCCTATTGGTTGATACATGGTCGACCATGGGCATCTTTGGGTCGATTTTGGGACCCCATGGATCCACTTGTAAGTGATAATGACACATTATATTAATAAAGCTAAAAGAAAAATAAAAATGGCATAAGCTTACATCTTTTAGAAGAACAATTTTTACATAGGGTTATAAATGTTGGATTTTCGATTATAAATATTCATTAGAAAGCTAAAAATATTTCCTACATAATGATACTTTATTTATAATTTTTAGACATTAAATAATTTATTTTATTTATGACACAATGATGATGCAGTAATTACTATAATAGTGAAAAATTAAAATAAGTGATATTATAAATACCCAAATAAATATAATATGAAACTTTTAATGAATTAAACTAATTTTATAGGATAATATGATATATTAGGATTGATTTAATTGACTTTTTTCGAAGCAATCAATCTGTTATGAGTTTCAAAAAAATCAACTAATGAATAGTGTCAAAATTGACATAAAAGAGTTCTTAAAACAAATATTATATTATTAATTGATATAAAATTCTTAAAAATCTAAGGTTCGGCCAAGAGACTTATATCATGATAGGAGAATCATTAATGGACCACTTGGGGGTCGCTTGGATGTATATAGTAAGTTTATTAACCATATTATATAAAAATACAAAGAGACATTGTAAAAGTGAAACTAATTAACTTAGAATTAATACTTAAAGATAAGGTTAATATAAGTACCCAAACCTGTCTAAATTCTATTGGATGAGTTGTTTTCGACCCATCCCCACCTAAACCTTTGAATAGTCAACTTTGGAGCCATTGGAAACCGAATATGAATTTATTATAAATTAATATTTCTAGCTTTTCCAAAGGTGCCCCTCACCCCTCTTATAAAAGGGAACTCCTCCTTCTCTTTTCCTCACACCTCTCAAGCCACTTGGATCGTCCAAACTCTGCCCAAATACTCTCCCAACACCCCTCACTACAACCTAGAGGCCTTAGTTTGATCAGAAAGCCAACCTATGGAGCCCTTTTGATCAAATCAAAAGGAAGAACCCGAAGAAGAGGTAATGATTTCACCACCCTTTTCTAAGTTCATTTCTTCTTCCACTTCTTCTTCCTTTGTTCTTACCATTATAAAATAATAACTCCAGTATCTCACATATACTGTGATGTTATTATAAGTATGGTACAACCATATTCAGTATTCTATCCACCCTTTGAATAACATGTCACCATACGTGCGTACGTACGGCTTACCGTCTCCACGTCGTGGTGTAATTGTTATTCAATATAATATTATTTGGATGGGTATAATAATGATGTGTAACTCATGTAAATAATAAATATAACATGTTAATGATTCTGTATATATGATATACCATTCATTTATATATTATTTTAATATCAAAAGAATGATATTGTCGCTCGTGCGTACGTACGGACTACCGTCTCCACGAACGCGATGAGATTCATTCTCCATCGTATCCATTCAAGTATAATTATCATTTAATGATTTAAAAATGATGTTTAAGGACTGGATATCATTCTGGATATGAATAAGATACAACAACCATGGCTTATGTAACAAAACATATAAAAGAAAATGAGTAAGTTAACTCCCGAAACGACGATAATTTTAAGATATTATTAACAAATCAATGTTAAAAGATCATATATGATATCATATTAATATATATGATTCTTGTATAATTTAATAACAAATATTTCACCATTATACAGGAGGTTAACCTACCCCAACCAAGGAAAAGTACAAGGTAAGGGTTATTTCACAATCTCTTCATTATCCGAGGTTGTATTATACGTAATAATCTACTGGGATCTCTTTATCATCCACATCCATGTTTCTTCGAAATATATTTCAAAACATTTTTACTATTTACAAGAATATGGGTTAAAGTCATTTATACCCTTGTTTGACTTTTTATAAGAGGTTTATAAAGGAATCATTCCGTCGTTTTCAAAACAAGGTCCTTTTAACCTTTTCGACAGAATTGAGGTAAGAATGTTTTTTTAACTTATACGGCGGGTGCGGTTATTTTACGCCGTTATAAAATCTTCAAAGCTTTACTTACAAGCTTATAAGAATATTTTCAAGAAAATGTTTTATTTTATATGGCTCTTAAATGATTTCAAAAATATAAAGAGATATTTCTCTAAAAAGTGTTTTGATTTCATCTATGTCAACATCCTTTTATGGATTTTACGCTTATTTGAAGTTGATTTATTATAATACAAAACTTCTATATTGTATTGAAGGTTTTTTGATATGTTTGACTGTGGATATGCTATTTTATACCATTCATAGTTTATGGTGAAACTATTGACATTTCGTATGCTAGTTTTAATCCGAATGTTTATGTTATATTTCAAACTTTTCTTCAGATGAATGTGCTAAACAAGTATGTTCCGGGTTGGGGACCGGTAAAAGTAAGCCCTCCAGGTTGGGGACTGGTAAAAGTAAGCCCTCCAGGTTGGGGACTGGTTAAAGTAAGCCCTCCAGGTTAGGGACTGGTAAAAGTATGCCCTCCGGGTTGGTGTCCGGTTATTAGAGGCACTCCGGGTTGGTGTCCGGTTATTAGAGGCACTCCGGGTTGGGTTCCGGTTAGAAGTAACCCCTAGGTCTTGGGATGAGGCCTAGACAATGAAATTAATGTTTGACATTATGCATTCCAACATTATTAAAGTGGTTATTGATATTGCATGTGATAATTCGATTAGTAGAATATCCATGTGAACAAGTAAATGGCAATATTTCATTTTACTTTTTCCATACTATGTTGAAGTTCAATTTTAAAAGGCTTTTGTTTTAGTAATTCATTGCCTTAAATGTTTATGCATATTTTTTAATGTTCCGCTATATTGTTATCCTTACTGGGCATTTGAGCTCACCCCTTTTCTATGTTTTATTTTTCCCAGGAAGTGAAGATGTAAGTTATGAATGACCTGCAGGGATATTATGAGGGGATTATAGTGTGGACTGTGGAAACATTATGTTGTTGTAGTAGTCTTTCATTTTATGATGTAATGTAAAACTTATGAATATATCTAGTGTTTCCAAGGCTACTAAACCAATCGGTCTTTCGAGATTTGATCTTTCTTGTGATCATGCCAATGTTACGAAGTAATGCACCGACTCTGGGTAGCTGGGGTCGGGGCGTTACATGGGGTATCTTATAGAGGTACACTTTGTGCCTTAGGGTGCATGTTTGTTACCTAAATAGGCCTTAATAAATGCTTCAATTCCCCAGACATGTAAATTTGATAACATGGAATTCATTCCACTCTAGAACATTAATGGAATACCATTTATCAATTTAGTTGGTACGTGGTTTATTATGTGTTCTTATTTTTCTAACACATATCCCCAAATTGATAATGAAAGACTCGAATGTCTCATCAATGATCTCACTATGTCCAACAAGGTTTAGTTCCTCCTTTCGCTCACACCATTCCACGGGGGCGTGTAAGATGATATGAGTTGGGATAGGATCCAAAAACTCCCATAAGTAGTTAATGATGACATGATTAATATATTCTCCACACCAGTCTGAGTTGAGTTTCTTAATGTTTTTACCATGAGGGTTCTCAACATCATTTTTTCATTCTTTGAACTTATCAAAAGAATCTGACTTGTACCTCATTATGTAGATTTATCCATATCTACTAAAATCATCAGTAAAATTTACAAAGTATGATAACCCTACTCTTGTATCAATTAGAAATGGTCCACACACATCGTTATGAACCAATTAATGAATCTATTTATCACTATCCCATTTCCCACTAAATTGGGATTTGGTTATTTTTCCTTGTAAACAAGCATGACAAGAACCATTTGGTTTTAGTTCCAAATAATATAAATATCCATCTTCATGTAACATTGTCAAACACTTATATTTTTCATGACCTAGTTGATGATTCCAATGATGGTTGTGGTATTAGTCATGTGAAGTATCATTGTTATTGATTTCTATCACATGGTTTCTATAATCCAACACATAAATACTGCTGTATAAATGCGCCCTACCAAAAAAATTTATCATTGTAAAAGAAGCAACATTAATTTTCAAAATTTTAATCAAATGCATATGTATCTAATATGGATACATAAATAATGTTTTTAGTAATAGACGGCACATAATAACAACCCTTTAACACTAATATCATCCTATTTGGAAACATGAGGTGGTAGTCCCCGATAGCTACCGTAGCGAGTCTAGCTCCGTTGGCTATTTGTAGATATAACTCCCTTTGGTCAATCTTCCTGAATCAACTTGGTTCATGCATTTGAATACATATGCGAGAAAAAAAATATATATCAAATATCCAATATTTAGAAACATATAGATTACATTCGATAAAAAACAAACCAGATGCTTCCCGTAGCTTCTTAGGTTGGGTGCAGTTCTTCTTCCAATGACCCTTCTTTCCACATGCGAAACAAAGAGCTTCTTGTTCCCTTTCCTCCCCTTTGATCTTACTTTTCATGGAAGGTGATGAAGAATCTTTGGTCTTAAAGTTATTTTCCTTCCATTCCCTCTAATTCAACGTAAGGAAAAAATTCTTCTCACGGTTCATATCTTTTTCCACTCAGAGAATGAGAATAATAAGATCATATAGATACTTATCAGTGTTGTTCATTTCAAAATTAACAAAAAATCCAGAGAACCACAGAGGGAGTGATGCAATAATGAGAATGGTTCTCAGTTATTTAGAAATATTAAAACCTAGATCATTCAGGAGCTCAATGTAACCAATGATCTTGACTACTTGAGGCCCGACTAGGGCACCCTCTCTAAGTGAACTCTTATATAGTTCCTTGGAGATCTCAAAACATTCATGTCTTTCTCCCTCTTTGTAAATTCCACAGAGGAGCTCGAGAATTCTATTAGAATCCATTTCTTCAAGGGACATGATGAGCTCACTAGACATTGATTATAGAATCAAACATTGAATATCAACTACATCGTTCATATTTTTTCCATAGAACAGTAAATCTTCATCACTATCCTCTTTGGCAGGAGGATCGGGTAATGTATACTCCAACATGTAAGACTTACATTCATGGAATAGGATAACCAGATTGAATCTAAACATTTCTTGGATGTCACTATGAGTGAGGATGTTGTCATTATCCAGAATTGATCGTAGGGATAGTGTGGTTGATGAGCCTATTATTTTTATTCTACAATTAAAATAGCAGATCGTCAGTACTTTATTGGTTACATTTTCTTAGAAATAATAAACTAATATTATTAAGTCTCACGCTATTTTAGCATGTCTCAATGGACCTCACTATTGAACTCGAAATGTCCTGTTAACATGACATTGTAGTGGAAAGGATACATATTCCCCTCCTCATAAACCCAACAAGTGTTTGTCAAGCTATTTCAAGGTATTTGGGAAGGCGGGTCATTGCCAACTATGGGCTTGCACCACCTTGATCTATTTAGTGGAAAACCCAATCATGAAATCGTGACATTGGATTTCATAAACTCTTGCCAGCCATATTACAACAATTCTATCAATAGATACTCATATAACACCCTAATATTCTACAGAACATTTCTCTTTGAATAATACAATAACGTGTGATGTATGAAACACCGAGTTCACGTGCACCATGACATTTCAAACAATCCATTTAAAAAGAGTTTCTAAATAGTAATAATTTTTTTTGAATTTTATAAATATCCCATATAATTTTAACATTTATATTTTTTGTTTCATAAACATAACAGAAGGAAAATTCAATTTTTCATATAAAAGAAGTATTTTATTTCCAAAATGCGGGTTTCCACCATTTAATGACAACCCCTTTTTAAATCAAATATTTGACACATTTAAACATTCTATTTTTTGATATTAAATTCTTCTTTATAAGATGAACATAAAAATTTATTTTGGATAAATTTTTGGTACTTTTTTGATAACTTTAAAATTTTTATGAAGAGTGAAAAAAACTAAATCTTAATTAAATCATAATTTCTTAATCAAAACAATTTAATTTGGTAAATTATACAATTGTGTGGTTTTAAAGTATCAATAGATTATATTTTTTCATTTAATATAATATTAGTCATTGGATGTAATTTCAAATTTAAATTGTACATAAACACAGGAGAATCATATGATAGTTTTTTCTTCTTAAAAACCCGCTTTTTGGTTATAACCATGAGAATTAATTTAAAATTAATTTCTACATCTTCTATATTTTTAATTTATAAAAATGGACTCCATATTAGGAATCAGGAGGTCCAAATTTTTTAAATAGGTTAATTTTATTTTTAGAAATTATTAATAGTTACATCAGTAAATATTTTATTTTCCATGGTTAAAGGGTAAATCCTCTAAATAAGAGTAAAACATAATGTTATAATGACATTAAAATTACCCTTACACGTGTACTAACCCTTTTGGATAGTAGATTACCGACCATGGAAATCCTTGGGTTTATTTTGGAACCCCATGGAGTCACATGGGAGTAATATTTACATTTTATATTATTTTATGTCAATTTAAAACAAAAAACAACATAACATGTATCTTTTAGTAAAACACTTTTTTTAGAGGTTATAAAATTCATATCTTCAACTATAAATAGTCATTATAAATCTAAAACAATTTCCTAAATAAATATATTTTATTTAAATTTTTTTATATTATCAAATTAAATATATTTATGACACGATTATGGTGTAGTATTTTCCTTATTAATGAAAGAATCAAATAGATGAAATAATAAATATTAAAATCAATATAATTTGATAGTTTTGATAAAATCCAATAATTTTATAAGTGAATATGAAATGTTAGGGTTTATTTAATTTTATTTTTCGAATTAATCATGTTTTTTTGACTTTCAAAAAAACAAAATATTAAATATAGTTAAATTTAACATAAATGAGTTTTTAAAACTAATACTATTTTATTAAATTATATAATACTCTAAAAATATAATATTAAACAAAATGACTTAGATAAGGTTATATATCTCATTAATGAATAACATGAGGTTCTCTTGTCTTTTTATAGTATGTTTATTAACTATATATTACAATAATTCAAGAAGACATGGTAAAAGTAAAACATTTAACCAAGAGTTAAATCTAAAAGATAAGGTTAATATGCTACCCTATATTTCTCTAAAACCTATTGGTTGAGAGGATTTCAACCCAAACACACCTTATCATTGATATAATTAATTTTTTACCCATTATAAACGGATATTTATTTTATAATAAAAAAATATTTTAAGATTTTTTTAAAGTGACCCTCGCCTCTCTTATAAAAGAGTACTTCCCCTTCATTCAAAATAACACCTCCAAATCCATTTGTATCAGCCAAAACCTTCTCAAATATCCTCTCAAATACCCTCACTTCAACATAGATTCCTTACATTGATCATAAAATCATCATAGGGATCCCTTTTGATCAAATCAAAATAATCACCGGAAGAAGAGGTAATAATTTCATCACCTCTTTCAAAGTTATTTTCTTCATCCACTTCCTCATTCATTGTTGTTTCCATACCAAAATAATACATCCATTACCATATTCATACAATGATGTTATTATAAATATGGTACAATCATAATCATTATTCTACCCATACTATGAATGAAAAAGTCACTATATGTGCCTATGTACGGCTTACCGTCTCCATGCCGTGGTGTAGTTCGTTATTCAATAGTTAATTATTTGGATGGGTATAATAATGAGAATAATTGACGTAAATAAAAAACATAACATTTTAATAATTCTTTATACATGATATACCATCCAATTACAAATGATTTCACCAATAATATAATGGTATTTTCACTCATTCATACTTCCGTATTACCTTCACCATGAATGCGATGAGATTCATTTTCCATGGTAACCATTCAAAAATAAATTTTATTTTTTGATTAAAAAAATAATTTTAAAGAACTTAATATAATTATGAATATAAATCAAATATATAATATCCCTAAAAACCATGACTTACTTAACACAACATATAAAGGATAACGAGTCTGTTTACACACCAAACAATGATACGACTAAAATATAATTAACAAAGCAATATTATAAGATCATATATGAAATAATATTTATGTATGTGGTTCTTTTATACTTTAATAATTATTATTTAACATTTATACAAGAGGTTAAAGTACCCTCAATCCAAGAAAATCAAAAGGTAAGGTTTAATTTTATAATATTTTCATTATCTAAGTGTTTTTTACTTAACTATATACAAGGGCCTCTTTACCATCCACATCTGTGTTTCTTAGAAATGTATTTCCAAACATTTTTACTATTTACTAGACTATGGTTTAAAGACATCTATACCCTTGTTTTACATTTTATAAATGTATTTTAAATGAATCTTTCCTTTGTTTTCCAAACAAGGTATTTTATGACCTTTTTGACAATTAATATAAGAATGCTTTATAACTTATAAGGTGGGTGCAGCTATTTTCTACCGTTATAACACCTTTGAGGCTTCCCATACAATATTATAAGAATATTTTTAAAATAAATGTTTTCTTTTATAATTACGTGACTTTTAAATGATTTCAAAATAGAAATATATATTGTTGTCAAATAGTTTTTATTTCATCTATATCAATATCCTTTGATGGATTTCACACTTGCTTAAATTTGATTTATTATAGTAAAATCTTCCATATTGAATTGAAGGTTTTGTGATATGTTTGACTGTGGATGTGTTATTTTTATACAATTCATGGTTTATGGTTAAAGTATTAACATTTCTTATTCCAGTTAAAATATGAATGTTTATGTAATGTTTCATCTTTTTAATATGAGGAATGTATTGGACATAGTATTTGAGGGGTGGATCCCTCTTATGCTCATCGATGCATCGGTATGTCTCATGAGAGAAACAAGTGTCTTGGAGTATATCCTTGACAAAATCATATCTCTAGTCTGGGCACGAGCCCTTGAATATGTGGTTACGATGTCTAGTATTATGCCTTCAATTATTATTAATTACTCTATTGATATTACATATGATTATTCGACTACTAGAATATCCACAAGAATAATAAAATGGAACTATTTGATTTATCTTTTCCCTATTATACTGAATTTTATGTTTAAAGGGGCTTTTTAGTGTTATACGTTGCCTTAAATGCTTATTCATAATTATGATAGTTTCTGCTATATTTTTATCCTTACTGAGCATCTGAGGTCACTCATTTATTTTTTTTTCTTTTTCCCAGGATCTGATCAAGTATTTTATGATTCACCTGTACAGATAGGCCAAAGGATATGAGTGTGTTGAATGGGGACACAATGTTTTTTTCCTTTATTTCATGATGTAATGTAAAAAAATGTATGAATCTAGTACTACCAAGGATACTAAAATAATCGGTCTTTCAAGACATGATTCCTTCTATCGTGCCAATGTTATGTAATATTGCACTAACTTTGGGTAACTAGGGTCGGGGTGTTACAATTGGTATAAGAGGAAGTTTAGTACAATCAATGGAAGCTGTATTTAGAAAAACATAGATTAGAGAACATTACCCTAATATTTATTTTGAGAATTAGTATAGAATAACTTCCTAGAATGTTGGTAATGTATAGATTTTGTGAGTTTTCTAATGAATACATCCCTATCTAGATATGAGCAGGTAAGGGAGGCTCTGGCACAAAAGTACTAGGAGTGAAAAGTCTGACAAGGAGTTTCGGTCTTGACAAGGGGTATCCTGGTACATGAAAATAGGGCTTGATGCACTCTTGGTTACGACACTCCCAGGGGATAAGTTTAAGATAAATGTCATTTTTATTATAAACCACTATGAAGTATTTATGAGTAAATACTTCCTCAATGAAAACTGTTTTCTTATGACTATGGATTATATGTATAAACTATTTTCGTTAGGTATTTTAGAAGTTTGGAATTATGCATTTAATTTAATAAACTATCCTAGTTTATTCCATTGATTAGAAATGGTCCCCAAAAGATGGAATGAGATCTATAGAAATACACATGATCCATAGATTTAGAAGGATCATATAATTCATGGTCCTAAGCCAACATTTAGAAGAGGAAGTCTCATCTGCTTATAAGTACTCACAACTGATGGTATGTATGTTATGTTTCCCATCATAGTATTTCATCCAACCGAAAAAATATTTTTTTGAATATTTTTTATAGTATTTCAAAGTTCTCATCATAGATGGGAGATGCGATGACCTTATCAATGCAAAAAAACACTCTAGGATATTATTAAATTGTAGTCATGAATAACAATGAAAAATATGTAATAAAATGTTTAATATTTAAAAATGTCAAATACCTATTTTAAAAAGTACAAATATTTTGTTGTAGGAAACCAACTATAACAATCTTCAACTTGGACTAGAGACAACTTCCTACGAATTTTATTCCAATAGGCCTCACATGATGATCATGTTCTCCTGAGTCAAGGCATTAGTAAAGTGGTCCACCACGTAGTCTTCTTTGGAAATAATGCTCAATGCAAATTCACCTCTATGAGAAAAGCCCATCAACAGATGATGCATCAAAATTAAGTTCATTTTATTTTGATGTGGCCTTGTCTCTTTTTCAAGAGCCACCGCTGCAGTATTATCACAATAGTGAGTGATGGTATCTTTACGGATATGTATTACATCCAGCTCCTGGACAATGCATCACATCCTTAATACTTATTTAGCTACCTCAGAAGATGTGATATACTCGGACACTACTATAGAATCTGTGACCAGGCTCTTATTTGAGCTCTTCTAGATCACTGATCATCCATTCAAGGTGAATATGTTTCCTATTTGTGACTTCATGTCATCTTGATTAGTTTGAAAACTATCATCTATGTATCTCATGATGACTAGTTCCTCATCGCCTCCATAAACCAGGATCATCTCCTTAGTATACCATAGATACATTAGGATAGTCTTGACTACAATCCAATGGCGGTCACCTGTTTCATCTTGATATCTTTCTACCAAACTCAATGCATATGCGGCATCCATCGTAGTACATAACAAGGCACACATGGCTTACCCAGTCATTGATGCATATGGATTCGTTGAAATTATATTTCTTTACTCAAGTGTTTGAGGACACATTTATTGGAATGATGAATGCAATGTGACACTGGTATGAATCCCCACTTAGATTGTTCCAAAATAAACCTCTTTAGTATCTTATCAATGTATGTACATTGACTTATGCCATGAAATTTCTTGGATTTATCTCGATAGATCATTTTCCCAAGAATATATATTTCCTTTACCAATTACATCATGGAGAACCATTAATTTAACCATTCCTCAACAGACTATTTGATTGTTATCTCGTTTCTAATATGTAATATGTCATCAACATATACTATTAGGAAAACAGCTACACTCTCACTAAACTGTTTTGTATACACAAAACTCAAATTCATTCTTAATAAAACCAAATTTCATTATGTCTCCATCAAAATGAATGTTCCATGACTTGCATGTGTGCATTAATCTATTAATGGATTTATGAAACTTGCATACCATATTATCATTCTTTGGAGTCATAAACCCTTCAGGTTGTGTCATGTAGATATCATCCTAAAGGGTCTCATTAAGAATGGTTGTTTTGACATCCATTTTCCAAATATCATAGTCATGGTAAGCATAAATGGCCAATAGAATTCTGATGGATATCATCATTTCAACTGGTGAAAAGGATTATTCGTAGTCAATGCTTTGACACTGCTTGAACCTTTTTTCAACCAGTCATGACTTACAGGTCGTGACTTGTCCGTACATGACTAGTTTTTTCTTCAATGCCCATTTTTTTACCAAAACACTATACATCAACTAAAGGATCTACAAAAATTCATACATGGTATTGGTATATGGAATCCATTTCATAAATTATTGATTTTTTATACATTGAAACATCTGTGTGGCATACTACTTACTTATAGTTTAAAGGATCATTATTATCAAATATTAAGGAGTCACCATCCTCGGTAACAATAACAATATACCATCCTGGTTCTCTAAACTCTCTTGTACTCCAACAGAGTACATGTGTCTCTAGAATAGTTCATTCTTCCAAGGGGAATTGTGGAATCTGTTCTTGTAACAACTCTTGTGTACCTTGAGCCTTGACTTCATCTTAGTATATCTTGCTCCCACTATCTCTTTTGAAGATGTGCTCCCTCTCAAGGAATATGTCTTATCTTTACAATATAACCTTTTTTTATGAGGGGTTGTATAGTTAAAATCCCCTTGTATCCATGGTGTATCCTATAAAGGAACACTTTGTGCCTCGGGGTGCATGTTTGTTACCTAAAGAGGCCTTAATAAATGCTTCACTTCCCCACACATGTAAATTCGATACCATTGAATTCATTCCACTCCAGAACTCATATGGAATACCATTTATCAATTTATTTGGTACGTGGTTTAGTATTTGTTCTTATGTTTGTAACGCATGTACCCAAAATGATAATAGAATACTCGAATGTCTCATCATTTATCTCACTTTGTCCAACAAGGTGCAGTTCCTCCTTTCGCTCACACCATTCCACCTGGGTGTGTAAGGTGGTGTGAGTTGGGATAGGATCCCAAACACCCGTAAGTAGATAATTTTGACTTGATTAATATATTCTCTACCCCATTCTGAGTTTAGTTTCTTAATCTCCTTACCATGCAGGTTATCAACAACATTTTTGCATTCTTTGAACTTAACAAAAGAATCTGACTTATACCTCATTAAGTGGATATATCTATATCTACTAAAATCATCAGTAAAAGTTATAAAGTAGGATGAACCTCCCATTACATTAATTAGAAATGGTAAACAAAAATTGGTATGAACCAATTCATGAATCTCTTTAGCCCTGTCACCTTTCCCATTAAATTGGGATTTGGTCATTTTTCCTTGTAAACATGCATTACAAAAACCATTTGGTTTTAGTTCCAGAAAAATATAAATATACATCTTAATGTAACATTGTTAAGCATTTCTCTTTTTCATGACCTAGCTGATGATGCCAATGTTGGATGTGGTATGATTCATGTGAAGTATCTTTGTTATCTATTCCCATTACTTGGTTTTTGTAATGTAGCACATAAAGAACGTTGTATAAATATGCACTACCAAATAATTTCTATCTGTGTAAAAGAAAAACATTCATTTTCAAACATTAAAAAAAATCCATATGTATCTAATCTGGATACATAAATAATGTTTTTATTAATAAACGACACATAATAACAACCCTTTAACACCAATATCATCCCAGTTGGCAACATGAGGTGGTATTCCCCGATAGCTATAGAAGATAGTCTAGCTCTATTAGATACACGTAGATCTAACTCCCTTTGGTCAATATTCATGAATCTACTTGGTTCATGCATTTTAATACATATGTGAGCACCAAAAGCTATATAAAATATCCAATTTTTAGAAACATATAGACTGCATTCGATAAAAAACAAACCAGATACATCCCCCTTACTTCTTAGGTTGGGTAGAGTTCATTTTCTAGTGGCCCTTATTTCCCCATACAAAATAAAGTGCTTCTTGTTCTCTTTCCTCCACTTTGATCTTACTTTTCATAGAAGGTATTGAATAAGCTTTGGGAATAAATCTATTTTCCGGCCATTTCATCTAATTCCACATAAGGACAAAAGTCTTGTCTCGTTTTATATCGTTGTCCACTTGGAGAATGAGGATAAGAATACCAGATAGATACTTCTCAGAGTTGTTCATATTAAAATTAACAACAAATCTGGAGAAGCACATAGGGAGTGATGTGATAATGATAATGGTGCCCAGTTATTCAGAACATCTAAACCCTAGAACCTCTAGGAGCTCAATGTAACCAACTATCTTGACTGCAAGAGGCCCAACTAGGGCACCCTCTCTAGGCGAACTCTTATAGAGTGCTTTGGATATCTCAAATCATTCTTGTCTTTGTCCCCATTTGTAAAGACCAGAGAGGTGCTTGAGCAATATATAAGAATCCATGTCTTCATGGGATATGATGAGCTCACTAGACATTGATTATAGCATCAAAAATTTAATGTCGACCACATCGTTCATATGTTTCTCATAGAACAGAAAATCTTCATCACTGACCTCTTTGGCAGGCAGATCAATTAATGTATACTCCAACATGTAAGACTTCTATTCATGGAATAGGATAACTTGATGGAATCTAAACCATTCGTGGATATTACTGCTAGTGAGGATGTTGTCTTTATCCAGAATTGATCATTGGGGGTAGTGTGATTGCTGAGCCTATAATTTTATTCAATAATTAAAATAGAAGATCATTAGTACTTTGTTGGTTACATTTTATTAGAAATAATAAAATAATATTATTAAGTCTCAATGTTTTTTATCAAGTCTCAATGGAACTCACTACTGAACTCGAAATGTCTAGTTACCATGACATTCTAGTGGAAAGGATCCATATTTCCCCTCTCATAACACCAACAAGTGTTGGTCAAGCTATTTCAATGTATTTGAGAAGGCGGGTCGTTGCCAACTGCGGGCATGAAACTCTTTGATCTATTTAGTGGACTCCCCAATCCTGAAATCCAGACATTAGATTTCCTCAAATCTTACCTCTAATATTAAAACAATTATCTCAATATCTACTCCTACAACACCCCAATATTCCATGATATTTTTCTCTTTGAATAATACAATAATGTGTGATGTATGCAACACAGAGTTCAAGTGCACCACACCAATTCAAACAAGCCATTTAAAAAGAGGTTATGAATAGTAATAACCAAATTTTGAATTTTATACATATCCCATAAAATTTTTACATTTATCTTTTTTGTTTGTTAAACATAATATAATGAAAAATTCAATTTTTCATATAAAAGATGTTATTTTTTTTTCAAAAATGCGGTTTTCCAACATTTAATAACAAACACCTTTTAAATAAATATTTGACCCATTTATATATTCTATTTGATGAAATTTTATTCTTATTTATATTTGGTACATAAAAATTTATTTTGGATAAATTTTTTGTGCTTTTTTGATAAATTTCATATTTTTATGAATAGTGAAAAACACTAGAAGTTAATTAAAACTAATTTTTTTATTAGAAATAATTTATATTCTTAAATTATAAATTTGAGTTGTTTCAATGTATCAATAGATTATATTTTTTCATTTAATATAATATTGGTCGTTGGATGTAATTTCAAATTTAAATTGTACATAAACACTTGATAATCATATGATAGTTTTTACTTCTTAAAACCCTAGTTTTTGGTTATAACAACGAGAATTAATTTTAAAATAATTTCTGAAAATTTTGTGATTTGAATTTGAAAAAATGGACACCATTATTTGGAATCATAAGGTCCAAAATTTTTAAATAGGTAAATTTTATTTTTGTACATTATTAATAGATACTTTAGTAAATATTTTTTTACAATGGTTAAATGGTAAATCCGATAAATACGAGCAAAGCATAATGTCATAATAATATTAAAATTATTCTAACGCATATCCTAGACCTATTAAATGGTACATTCTCGACCATGGGAATCCATGGGAATATTTTGGAACCCCATGGAGACATTTGGGAGTAATATTGATATTTTATATTAATTTATGTAAATTTTAAACAAAAATAACATAAACTAATATCTTTTAGTAAAACATTTTTTATACGAGGTTATAAAATTTATATCTTCAAATATAAATAGTCATTATAAATATAAAACAATTTTCTATATAAATATATTTTATTTAAAAATCATTTAAATTATATAATGAAATTTATTTATGACACGATAATGATACAGTATTTTCCTTATTAATGAACAAATCAAATAAATGATATGATAAATATTAAAATAAATATAATTTTAACGTTTTGATGAAATCCACTAATTTTATAAGTGAATATGAAATGTTAGTGTTGATATAATTTATTTTTTTCTAATTAAGCATGTTTTCATAACATTAAAAAAACCAAATATTAAATATTGTTAAATTTTACATAAATGAGTTTTTAAATCAAATATTATTTTGTTAAATGATATAATACTCTTAAAAATATAATATTCTACAAAAGATCTTTGATAAGGTTATATATGTTGTTAATGAAAAACATGAGGTTCTATTATCTTTTTGTATTATTTTTATTAACTATATGTTATAATAATTCAAGAACACATGGTAAAAGTTATACATTTTAACTAAGAGTTAAATCTAAAAGATAAGGTTAAAATGCTAACCGATACATGTCTAAACCCTATTGGTTGAGAGGATTAAAACCCAAAAAAACCTTATACAAGAGATAAATCCATTTGAAGCCATTATAAACTGAATATTATTTTATAATAAAATAATATTTAATGATTTTCTTAAAGTGACCCTCACCTCTCTTATAAAAGGGTAATTCCCCTTCTTTCAAAATCACACCGCCAACTCCATCTGTATCAGCCAAAACCTTCTCAAATATCCTCCAAAATACCATAACATCATCATAGATACCTCAAATTGATCATAAATAGATCATAGGGACCCCTTTTGTTCAAATCAAAAGAATCACCCGAAGAAGAGATAATAATTTGATCACCTCTTTCAAAGTTCGTTTCCTCTTCCACTTCTTCTTTCATTGTTGTTTCCATACCAAAATAATAAATATAGTTCCTTATTCAAACTATGATGTTATTATAAATATTTTAAAACCATAATCATTATTCTACCCATCCTATGAATGAAAAAGTCACCATTTGTGCCTACGAACGGCTTACCGTCTCCACGCCATGGTGTAGTTTGTTATTCAACAGTTAATTATTTGGATTGGTATAATAATGAGTATAATTGATGTAAATAATAAATATAACATTTTAATGATTCTGTATACATGATATTCCATCTAATTACAAATTATTCCACTAATAATAGAATGATTTTTTCACTCATGCGTACATACAAATTACCGTCACCACGAACGCGACGAGATTTATTCCCCATCATAACCATTGAAGAATATATTTCATTTTATGATTAAAAAAATAATTTCTAAGAACATAATATCATTATGGATTTGAATCAAATATATAATATACCTAAAAAATGACTTACTTAACAAAACATATGATGGATAATGAGTCAGTTTACACCCCAAACAATGATACTACTAAAATATAATTAACATAAAAATATTAGAAGAACATATATGATATCATATTTATGTATATGGTTCTTTTATAATTTAATAACAATTATTTAACTATTATATAGGATGTTAACATACCCTCAATCCTGGAAAATCACAATGTAATGGTAAATTTTACAATCTTTTCATTATCTAAGGTTTTTTATACTTAAGTATCTACTGGGACCTCTTTATCATCCACATCCGTGTTTCTTTAAAATTTATTTCAAAACATTTTTACTATTTACTAGACTATGGGTTAAAGTCATTTATACCCTTGTTTTAAATTTTATAATTTTTTTGAAATGAATTTTTCCATCATTTTCCAAACAAGCTATTTTATGACCTTTTCTACAATTAATGTATGATTTTTTTTAAAGTTATATTGTGTGTGCGGCTATATTCCGCCATTATAACACCTTCAAAGCTTCCCAAACAATATAATATGAATATTTTCAAAATAAATATTTTATTTTATAATTATGTGACTTTTATATGGTTTCAAAATAGAAATTGATATTTTTCTCCAACTTTTTTGATTTCATCTATGTCAATATACTTTGATAGATTTTACACTTGATTGAAGTTGATTTATTATGGTAAAATCACCCATATTGTATTGAAGGTTTTTTCATATGTTTGAATTCGGATGTATTATTTTTATACAATTCTTGGTTTATGGTTAAAGTGTTAACATTTCGTATTCTAGTTTAAATATGAATTTTTATGTTATGTTTCAACCTTTTCATTTGAGGAATGTATTTGACATAGTATATAAGGGGTGGAGCCCTCTTATTCTCCTCGATGCATCAATATGTCTCATGAGACAAACTAGTGTCTTGGAATAAGGCCTTGAAAAAATCTTATTTCTAGTCTGGGCACAATCCCTTGATTATGTGGTTATGATGTTTAGTATTATGCCTTCAATAATTATGAAATTCGCTATTGATTTTACATATGATTATTTGACTAGTTGAATATCCACTTGAATATGTAAATGGCATAATTTCATTTATCATTTCCTTATTATACTAAATTTAATGTTCAAAAGGCTTTTTTTAGTGGTATACATTGCCATAAATGTTTATTCTTATTTACGATAGTTTTTTCTATATTTTTATCCTTAATAAGCATATGCGCTCACTCGTTTCATTTGGTTTCTTTTTCCTAGGATCTGATCATGTAGTTTATCAATAACCTGTATGGATATGCCAAAGGATATGAGTGTTTTAAAAGGGGACAAAATGTTGTTTTTCTTTATTTCATGATGTAATGTAAAACAAATGTATGAATCTAGTAATTCCAAGGCTACTAAAATAATCGTACTTTTAGGACTTGATTCATTCTATCATGCCAATGGTATTTAATAATGCACTGACACTGATTAACTGTGTTCGGGGAATTACAATTGGTATCAGAGGATGTTCAGTACAAACCATGGAAACTAGATTTAGAAAAACATATATTCGAGAACATTACCCTAACATTGACTTTGATGATTAGTATAGAATAACTTCCTATAATGTTGGTAATGTATATATTTTGTGAGTTTTCTATTCCATGCATCCCTATCTAGATAAGAGCAGGTAGAGGCACCTCTGGAAAAGATGTACCTAGGAGTGAAAAGTCTGACAAGGAGTTTCGGTCTTGACCCAGGGTATCCAGGTACATGACAACGGGCCTTGCTGCACTCTTGGTAGTGACACTCCGGGGGATATGCTTTGGATAATTGTCATTTTACATACACACCAGTATTCATGATTTATGATTAAATACTTCCTCGAATAAATCAGTTTTCTTATGATTATGGATTATATACATAAACTATTTACATCATGTATTTTACAAGTTTGTAATTATGCATTTATTTTCATAATCTAACCTAGCGTATGCCATTGATTAGAAATGGTTCCCGTAGATGGAATGAGATCTCCAACAATACACATGATCCAAATATTAAGAAGGATCATAAAATTCATGGTCTTAAGCCAACATTTAGAAGAGAAATAATCATCCACATATTCTCATCATTTGAAGAAATGGTATCATGTGTTAGTAAGATAAGTAAAAAATTCTCAGAGTCTTATGGATTTGAAGGGAAGAAAGAGATGAAAAGGATAGAAAAGAGAAATATGGATAAATCAAATAAGGGAATGATGGATTTTCTCATATGTGATAACTGTGGAAACAATCACTTTGGTAAATGCTTGGAGGGAATGAAAGTTTGTTAAATATGTGGATAAAAAGGACACCAAGTATGTGATTTCAAGGGTATGAAAAAGGTTTCAAATGTACAATGTTTTGCTTACAAGGAGTTGGGACATTACATGAATCAATGTCCAAATCATCAGAGTATGCCCCAAATGATACTATTGGATAATAATCAAGTCATGATACTACCATAGATGATGAGGAATGACTAGTTTTCATATTGTGTAATTAAATAATAATGCCATTTGAGTGTTATATCAAAGATGTACAGGTTATGCGAATTATGAAAATAAATAAGGATTTTACTACAATAATATTTTATTGACGATTTGAGATTATATGGTTGTATGAAAAGTGACTCAATATCAAATTAAACATTTTTGGAAAATTCATGGTTGTTGGATAGATACACCTTAATATGGTTATGATACCGAGGTAGTTATTTTGGAATAATAAATGATTGATTTGGATAAATTATATTCGATATTCTTGACTACAATGAAACCAATTATTTTTTTTATTCCATCATTGATTGAGTTTACAACATTTTTGGATATAAGGAGTATATCCAGTATTCTTTAAGTAATAAGGGATCATGAATGTAATCAATATTGTTTTATGGTAATTCTAGGTGTTACCATGTTGTAAAAGAATACATGATGAAGGTATTCACATGTTATTACGTGAAAAAATAGATGTTAATTATGTTTACCTTCCTTATAAAGTTTGGACTCTAAGTTTAGATAGAAGTATTTTGGATAAGTCTAAAGGTTGGAATGTATTAATTTGGACATTGGATACTATTTTTTAATTTTAAAACATTTCTTAAATTTATTTTTGGAATATTATAGTAATATGGTTATAGAAAAAGGACAACCAGTAGGTCGGGTGATAACCCGTCATGTCAGACAAAGTAGTATGAATCGAACCCACAACCAAAGTGCGACAAAGAATTTATCACCTACCAGTAGCCTACATGAAGTACCTAGTTATTAAAAAATCGTTTTCTTCCTTTAAATGGTATATCTTTATATTTTCAAACCTATACTATTAGAATAAATAGAATATTTTTGAGTTCTATTATGTTTTGGAGTGAAAGATGAGTTTGTGGTAGAAATTAGTTAAATGATGTAACTATAAATGTCAAGTATTTTATTTTCTTATTATATAAATAAATTAATTCTTAAAATTTAGGGAAAGTGTCTTAAAATAAATTTTTTTATCTGAATACCTTATGTTTTGTATAAAAGACGATATTTTAAATCATCGTAGATTTATGACTTTAAGGCCCTCAATTTCCCAATCACTTGTTTGTAATTGATGACCTCAATCACTCCCTATAAATATTTATGTTTTTTCCACCAATTTTATCCCATTCAAAAACCTAATTTGGTGGTGACCTTTTCATTTCCCATTCTCTCTTATTATGACTAAATTTTAGTAACCCTATCTCTGATATTGGTTTCCACAAATGTATTTTCTATTTTTTAACATTTTATTTTTGGATAAAAATTTAAAATTGTGAGGATGAAAATTACTGAGGGATGGAAGAATGTAACACCCTAAAATTTAATTGTAAATTTCTCTTTGAATAATACAATAGCGTGCGATGTACGTGTCACGACCCACCCTCGGGGCCCGTGCCGTGACTACCCCATGCCCGCCTTCCATAGGCCAGGGGCTGGCGACTAGCACCAAGGCATAAATCCCGGTAAAAAGGGAAGGCATTTCCTTTTTAAAGTAAACAAACACCACAGAGAAAGAAAGAAGTAGAAGTAAACACTAAGTAAAAACTGAGTACAACAGTAAGTGCGGAAAAGCAAGTGGGCCAGTATACAAACCCAAACTGAAAGTTAAGTACACCTGGAAAGGGAAAAACAGCAACTGAAAAGTAAAGTCACAGCGTCGAGCCGTCCACTAGAAGTCCCACCTTAAGGGTGGGTATAGATAGCCTCCACTACTCCTCGGGTTCAGCCAACCTCTCTGAATACATCCCGCCCAGTGGTCCACCTCCAGGTACCGTCCTACTCCGCAAGACTCAACCACGATCAGCGATGTCCATCGTCTGCAACCAACACAACATAGTGCGGGCATATCCCGTGAAGGGGTGAGTATAAGCTACTTAGTAGGGACCCCGAGACCCCTAAAGGTCTCCCAGAATCCACAAAGGAATGATACAATCACGAAGTAACATCCGACACTGCTTAGGTATATACCCATACATATACCTAAGTCATCAATTCCAGTTCGGTCCATCCTCCGAGCCCATGTACAACCTAGTACACACAGGAAAACACAACCCAGTCCACACAGGATAGAAAAACGTAATCCACACAGGATAGGACAACACAATCCACAAAGGAACGCAAAACAGGATTCAGCTCACACAGGTGTACTGTAACAGCCCGAGATTTTATGAAAACTATTCTTTTTAATTTTATTAATGTCTTGTGTTGTACGCTACACCAAAAGGAGCTTGCACAACACGCATCCTTGACTTGCCTTGCATTACACGCAATCGCAACCTTCCTCGATAGCGTGTGTGGTACGTAATACTGAGTTTCATGAAACAATGATATGCTATTAAAATATTATTAAAACTAGCCGTTATGAATAGTAATAACCACTTTTTAAATTTTAGAAGTTTTAGCTCTCAAAATGGACTTCATTTTTGGATTCGGAGTATCGAATTTAGCCTAAGGTGAAATTTTGGTACTTTTCGGATAACTTTCATATTCTGATGAATAGTGAAAATTACTAAATTATAATTAAAAACAACTTTTTTAATCGAAATAATTAATAGTGATAAATTATTAATTTGAGTGGTTTTAAAGTATATTTAGAATATATTTTTACAATTTAATACAATGTTGGTCATTGGTTGTAATTTCACATTTAAACCAGACATAATCAAGTGTCAATCTTTTGATAGATTTTGTTTGTTAAAAAACACGCTATTTGTTTTAACAGAAGGATTTAATTATAAAATTAATTAACCCAACTTCTATGTTCTGAATTTGGTAAAATAGACTTCATTTTTGAATTCAGAATATGAAATATAGCTTAGGATGAAATTTTGGCATTTTTCTGAAAACTTTCAATTTTTGATGAATAGTGAAACCACTAAGTGGTAGGTTAAAAACTGAATTTTGCATAAAACTTAATTTTACCGCTTCTGTGAATGGAATTTCAAAAATCCGAGAGACACGGTTAATATCAAGGACTAAAATGTGGTTCAATGAGATGAAAATAATTTTTTGGTGAATAGTAACTTTTTACTTTTTTTACCGCGGTTAATAGTAAATAGGGTAACTAAGGGTAAATATGATATTAATATTACCCTAACACATGTCCTAATTCTATTGGACAAGTTTAATTCGACCAAAAACAAACTTAGGAATAAAATATGACCATTTAGGCCCACTAGGATTAGATTAGGACATTTATTATTAATTTATTTAAAGAATGGTTAAAATAGTTAAAATCAATGTTTAATAAGTAAATCATTTTTAATATGGGGTTATGCATAAGATAAATTCGATTGTAAATATTCATTAGAAAGCTAAAAAGATTTCCTACATGATGGTATTTTATTTGTAATTTTTAGACATCAAATAATTTAATTTAATTATGACACAACGATGATGCAGTAATTATCTTATTAATGCAATATTGACATAATTGATGTTATAAGCACCAAAATAAATGTAATTTGAGATTTTTTATGAATTCCACTAATTTTCTAGGTTACTATGATATATTAATGTTGCTTTAATCAACTTGTTTCGAACATTTAATTCTGTTATGACTTTCACAAAAATCATATATCAAATAGTGTCAAAATTGACACAAAATAGTTTTTAAATCACATATTATATTATTAATTGTTATTTTA
This sequence comes from Viscum album, assembly GCA_963277665.1. Lineage (NCBI taxonomy): Eukaryota > Viridiplantae > Streptophyta > Magnoliopsida > Santalales > Viscaceae > Viscum > Viscum album. The sequence continues at coordinate 1,414,840,960 of OY728123.1, forward strand.
TTCCTAAAAATCTAAGGTTCGGCCAAATGACTTAGATAAGGATATATATATTAATAATAAACAATTTGGGGTTCTTTTGGCATGTTATAGTAAGTGTATTAACCATATAATGAAAGAAAACAAAAAGACATGGTAAAAGTTAAATTATTTAACTTAGAGTTAAATCTAATTGATAAGGTTAAAATAATACCCTAAACTTGTCTAAATCTTATTGGTTGATAGGATTTCGACCCATCCCCACCTTATCTTCGAAATAAGACCCTTTGGAACCATTATAAACCGATTTTGACTTTAATATAAAATAATATTTTGAGATATTCCTAAGGTGCCCCTCTCCTCCCCTATAAAAGGACACCTCCTCCCCCTCCTCCTCACACCAATTTGAGCTCTCAAGCTCGGCCAACCCCTGCAAAAATCTCTTCTACACTTCCCTAGCACCATCCTAGAGGTTCTGGTCTTACTCAAAGACCAATTTTAGTGCCCTAAGAGGAGGTCTCAAAGAGGCACTTCAAAGAAGAGGTAATTACCGTTACCAATTCTTTCATCTTTATTTCTTCTTCCACTTCTTCTTCTTAGGTTGTTTCATTATGAAGTAATAACATCAGTATCACTCATATACTGATATGTTATTATAAGTATGAAACAACCCTATTTCACCATCTATCCATCCTACGGAAAAAGAAATCACCGCGCGTGCGTACGTACGGAATACCGTCTCCACGCCGTGGTGTAATCTATTTTCCACCACCACCTTACATGGATGGGTATAATGGTGTAAAGAATAACTATAAATAGTTATTACAACATCATATTTATTCTTATATATTGTATAATCTACTCCAATTCAATTCAATATTTATAGAAATGATATCATCGCTCGTGCGTACGTACGGACTACCGTCTCCACGACGCGATGAGATTCATTCTCCATGTTAACCATTTAAGAATGATTATAATGTATATATAAGAAATAATAATGAAATATATGACATTATAAAGCTACTGGATTTATGTATATATATACATATGTATGTCATCTACTTACTTCCATTTCAAGACAATAAGGAAAGGAAAACAACGTTCATGCGTACGTACGGACTACCGTCTCCATGAACGGTGTTTTTAATTTTATTTATCTACCTATTATATATATATATATATATACTGAATATATATGATATATAAATCATATTTTATATTCTGGAATTGAGTAAATCATGATATAAGTAATAATGATGTCAAGAACAACAAGTCAAAACACCTACGATAAATGAAATGATTTTACCCAAAACGCTTCTTTAACATGGAATTTACAAAAGAACGGGTAATATAATGTCATAAGTGAACCATATATGATATCATAACAATGAATATGATTCTGTAATAAGTCAATAACATGATTTAAATCATTATACAGGAGGTTCGGACACTTACAAAGCAAGTCGGACCTACGGTAAGGGAAATATCACAATCTCATTTTTATCCGAGATTGTTTATTCGTAAGTATTCACTGGGGTGTATTTTATCATCCACATCCATGTTTCATCAATATGTAATATTATTTCCATCCACCTACAATTGTTTAAATCCATTTTTACCCTTCGGTGAGTTTTTAGTAATATGTATGAAAGGAATCTTTTGTCGTACGAGGTACTTTTTGACTTTTCCGACAAAAGTACGAAGAATGTTTTTTTTTAACTTATACGACATGAATGGATTTTTAAAACATTGTTTCCAAGAAGCTTCCTTTACAAGTTTTCAAGTTTATTTTTAATCAACTTCTTTTATTTTAAAGTTGTATGACATGTTATGAAAGGAAAAATGTTTTTGAAGAAGAAAGGATATTTTCCTCAAGAATGGAGTTCAAGTGTTTTATCAAAATTATTTTTCATCTAAGATAATAAAGGGTTCTGTTTTTATCCCTATTATTAAATTGATTTGTTCATGTTGTGATGGAATTATTTTTATGAATTCCTTTATCTTATATGAATTGATTTATGATGTCATGATGTTTCAAGAATCCCATTTTTGTTACATATGTTATGCGATGATGTATGTTTTATGATTATGTGGCACACATAAGAAAGGATTCATTATAAGATGGGTGGGACCTATATCTCCCTCCAATGCATTGGGTAATGATTTTATATCTCATGAGATAGACATGGCTGGAACGGAAGGTTATTTCGGTTCAGTGATACAGGACTGAAACGAGGAGTGAACTCGGTTCAGAAAGGGACTTTGTCCACTAAGATAGTCTTGGAAATGAGTCATGACTAACAAGAAATGATTTTCCATGATTATGTGTGCATGCCACAAAGATTCAAGTTTTATGTTATGATTATGGGGATCTCATTTTCACTTCTATGATTTATCCCATGTTATGATATTATGAGCTCTTTTGCAGGTTAAGATTTCCAAAAGCTATGTTCTTATGTATATGATGTGATTGATATTTCTTTTGTTTACCCTTACTGAGCATTTGAGCTCACCCTTTTATGTTTTCTTTTCCCCAGGATATAAAGAAAGGTTTTAGGTAAAAAAAAGGAAGATCTTTATGGGAGATGTTGAAGATCTTTCACCATGATTAGAAGATTTTATTCCAAGTTTCCAAAGACACTAAACTATTACGATCCTTGTGTGTGTGTTTTTGTTATGTACTAAGTATTCCGCAAAAGTAATGTAATGTAAATGTACGTCAGGCTACGGGTCTCTACAGTTGGTATCAGAGGAAAGGTTTAGTCAACCTTTGGAAACTAGGATGCGAAAACGTTAGTGAGATCCCTAGAGATATTTCTAAGGTATGTCTAGGGATGTCCCTAGGGATAAGTATACGTATAGGTTATAGTAATAGAATTACGCTAATGATCATAGAATTAATCCTAAGATGTTAGATATTGATGGTACTCCCCCTTTATTATGTTGTTTTCCCTAGCATGATTTTTGCCTCTCACACTATTCTTTTTGGGTTTTAGAAAATGGCTGGAAACAAGACGATTCACAATAATGGAGGATATGATGGACAATGGAATGATATTATTCATAATGATATGGGATTTGGAAGTCCAAACATCATTATTATGCCGAATCAGCAATCTCATAATATGATCAATAAAGTAAAATTTGGTAAGTTTCCTGACTCGGCTAATAAGAGAAAGATGGAGTTTCATGATGATCATAGAGGAAAGAAAGTTCAATTTCCCCTATGTAAATCATGTGGGAAGAGGCATCAAGGAGAATGTTTCAAAGGAACTGGAAGATGCTTTGGGTGTGGAAAAGAAGGACACAAATCAAGTAAGTGCAAAGGAAAAGGTTCATTTAACACTATGGATGAGGATGATGGTATTGCTACAACATCAACAATGGTTAAATGCTTTAAATGTGGAACGTATGGGCATTATGCAAACCAATGCCCTAAGGGAAAGTCTCATGAAGAGAATCAGTATGGTCTTATGGGAAGTATTTATGTTGATGATGATGAAGAAACTACAAATGATATGTGAGATGAAAGAAATGTTGAAGCTCGGTCAATGGTCCAAGAATGTAGTGGAATGATTACATGTTGTATAAGTAATCTCATGGAATAAAGAGACATCTAAGGATTGTTACACTGTTGTCTTTCCTTAAGTTTTGAAAGTGTATGATTAATGGTACCAGTAACCGTGAAAGTTTATTCAGATATTTTTGGAATGTAGATGATATGCGCATAATGAAAGGATAAGAAGATAATGAGATGTTTGATTATATTCATGAGCTCATGATTGATATAAGGACTAAGTGATATCATGGTTTGAGTATATAGAATTTTGAGGATTTTGGTATGTGGAAAGTGTTAACTTTTAACTGCACTTATGTTTTCACTAAGGTATTCAAGAGAATACACGATTAAGGACTTTGATTGTTTGGAATGTGACCAACAAGACATATCTTATGATATGTGGGGATCAACGACAGTATTAAATCTCTGGTAATCGTTGTCACTATATTATGAGATTGGACTGCAGTATTATGTATAAGCCTAAATATTAGACTGGATTATGTTGGACATAAGTTAGTATTGTTTAAGGATAGAAGATTTTCGATATTATTGACGGGATAGAAAAAGGACAACCTGCAGGACGGGCGACAGCCCATCGCTTCGGACAAGGCCATGGGAATCGAACCCACAACCGAAGTGCGACTGGCCTTTATCGCCTACCACTGGCCTACAGGAAGTCCCTGTTTAGTAGAAACTAGTTTTATTATATTAAGCAGTATGATATATGAAGTATAAGTCCATTTTAGGAACCATATATGATTAATCCCACTATAGATCGACTTATGTATATAAATTTTTCTAACCTTTTGAGACAGATGGAATGACCCGTCATTCTATCACATGATCTGCTAACACTTCACGAATAACAAATTCAACTTCATTTATTTAAGAGATGAAGTGGCAAGTGTTCAAGGCACGAACAACAGTGAGATTGTACCAAAATAAAGTAAGTATTTATTCTAATTCAAATTTTCAACTTTAGGGAAATGATCTTGAAAAACAAAAATGTTGTCCTAGTGATCTTATACCTGATGAATCAGATGGTACCTTATATCATCACAAATCTATGGATTTGTGATTGCTGGCTTTTCCATAGCCATGTTCTCTACCACTCTCCATCAGAACATGATGGTTAGATTTCTCTTCCATATCCATATTTTCACCTATGTGGAAACCCAGTGATTAGTTTATTTGGGTAATCGTTACATTTCATACTTTAGTTTTTAAAGACAATTTTTGGTATTCCTTTTTACGATGTGGGTTTCTATTAAAGAAACTTTCGAATAGTAAACTATTTATAACCCCGACGAATTTCGAGGGCGAAATTCATTTTAAGGGGGGTAGAATGTAACAGCCCGAGATTTTATGAAAACTATTCTTTTTAATTTTATTAATGTCTTGTGTTGTACGCTACACCAAAAGGAGCTTGCACAACACGCATCCTTGACTTGCCTTGCATTACACGCAATCGCAACCTTCCTCGATAGCGTGTGTGGTACGTAATACTGAGTTTCATGAAACAATGATATGCTATTAAAATATTATTAAAACTAGCCGTTATGAATAGTAATAACCACTTTTTAAATTTTAGAAGTTTTAGCTCTCAAAATGGACTTCATTTTTGGATTCGGAGTATCGAATTTAGCCTAAGGTGAAATTTTGGTACTTTTCGGATAACTTTCATATTCTGATGAATAGTGAAAATTACTAAATTATAATTAAAAACAACTTTTTTAATCGAAATAATTAATAGTGATAAATTATTAATTTGAGTGGTTTTAAAGTATATTTAGAATATATTTTTACAATTTAATACAATGTTGGTCATTGGTTGTAATTTCACATTTAAACCAGACATAATCAAGTGTCAATCTTTTGATAGATTTTGTTTCTTAAAAAACACGCTATTTGTTTTAACAGCAGGATTTAATTATAAAATTAATTAATCCAACTTCTATGTTATGAATTTGGTAAAATAGACTTCATTTTTGAATTCGGAATATGAAATATAGCTTAGGATGAAATTTTGGCATTTTTCTGAAAACTTTCAATTTTTGATGAATAGTGAAACCACTAAGTGGTAGGTTAAAAACTGAATTTTGCATAAAACTTAATTTTACCGCTTCTGTGAATGGAATTTCAAAAATCCGAGAGACACGGTTAATATCAAGGACTAAAATGTGGTTCAATGAGATGAAAATAATTTTTTGGTGAATAGTAACTTTTTACTTTTTTTACCGCGGTTAATAGTAAATAGGGTAACTAAGGGTAAATATGATATTAATATTACCCTAACACATGTCCTAATTCTATTGGACAAGTTTAATTCGACCAAAAACAAACTTAGGAATAAAATATGACCATTTAGGCCACTTGGATTAGATTAGGACATTTATTATTAATTTATTTAAAGAATGGTTAAAATAGTTAAAATCAATGTTTAATAAGTAAATCATTTTTAATATGGGGTTATGCATAAGATAAATTCGATTGTAAATATTCATTAGAAAGCTAAAAAGATTTCCTACATGATGGTATTTTATTTGTAATTTTTAGACATCAAATAATTTAATTTAATTATGACACAACGATGATGCAGTAATTATCTTATTAATGAAATATTGACATAATTGATGTTATAAGCACCAAAATAAATGTAATTTGAGATTTTTTATGAATTCCACTAATTTTCTAGGTTACTATGATATATTAATGTTGCTTTAATCAACTTGGTTCGAACATTTAATTCTGTTATGACTTTCACAAAAATCATATATCAAATAGTGTCAAAATTGACACAAAATAGTTTTTAAATCAAATATTATATTATTAATTGTTATTTTATTTGTAAAAATCTAAGGTTCGGCCAAATGACTTAGATAAGGATATATATATTAATAATAAACAATTTGGGGTTCGTTTGGCATGTTATAGTAAGTGTATTAACCATATAATGAAATAAAACAAAAAGACATGGTAAAAGTTAAATTATTTAACTTAGAGTTAAATCTAATTGATAAGGTTAAAATAATACCCTAAACTTGTCTAAATCTTATTGGTTGATAGGATTTCGACCCATCCCCACCTTATCTTCGAAATAAGACCCTTTGGAACCATTATAAACCGATTTTGACTTTAATATAAAATAATATTTTGAGATATTCCTAAGGTGCCCCTCTCCTCCCCTATAAAAGGACACCTCCTCCCCCTCCTCCTCACACCAATTTGAGCTCTCAATCTCGGCCAACCCCTGCAAAAATCTCTTCTACACTTCCCTAGCACCATCCTAGAGGTTATGGTCTTACTCAAAGACCAATTTTAGTGCCCTAAGAGGAGGTCTCAAAGAGGCACTTCAAAGAAGAGGTAATTACCGTTACCAATTCTTTCATCTTTATTTCTTCTTCCACTTCTTCTTCTTAGGTTGTTTCATTATGAAGTAATAACATCAGTATCACTCATATACTGATATGTTATTATAAGTATGAAACAACCCTATTTCACCATCTATCCATCCTACGGAAAAAGAAATCACCGCGCGTGCGTACGTACGGAATACCGTCTCCACGCCGTGGTGTAATCTATTTTCCACCACCACCTTACATGGATGGGTATAATGGTGTAAAGAATAACTATAAATAGTTATTACAACATCATATTTATTCTGATATATTGTATAATCTACTCCAATTCAATTCAATATTTATAGAAATGATATCATCGCTCGTGCGTACGTACGGACTACCGTCTCCACGACGCGATGAGATTCATTCTCCATGTTAACCATTTAAGAATGATTATAATGTATATATAAGAAATAATAATGAAATATATGACATTATAAAGGTACTGGATTTATGTATATATATACATATGTATGTCATCTACTTACTTCCATTTCAAGACAATAAGGAAAGGAAAACAACGTTCATGCGTACGTACGGACTACCGTCTCCATGAACGGTGTTTTTAATTTTATTTATCTACCTATTATATATATATATATATACTGAATATATATGATATATAAATCATATTTTATATTCTGGAATTGAGTAAATCATGATATAAGTAATAATGATGTCAAGAACAACAAGTCAAAACACCTACGATAAATGAAATGATTTTACCCAAAACGCTTCTTTAACATGGAATTTACAAAAGAACGGGTAATATAATGTCATAAGTGAACCATATATGATATCATAACAATGAATATGATTCTGTAATAAGTCAATAACATGATTTAAATCATTATACAGGAGGTTCGGACACTTACAAAGCAAGTCGGACCTACGGTAAGGGAAATATCACAATCTCATTTTTATCCGAGATTGTTTATTCGTAAGTATTCACTGGGGTGTATTTTATCATCCACATCCATGTTTCATCAATATGTAATATTATTTCCATCCACCTACAATTGTTTAAATCCATTTTTACCCTTCGGTGAGTTTTTAGTAATATGTATGAAAGGAATCTTTTGTCGTACGAGGTACTTTTTGACTTTTCCGACAAAAGTACGAAGAATGTTTTTTTTAACTTATACGACATGAATGGATTTTTAAAACATTGTTTCCAAGAAGCTTCCTTTACAAGTTTTCAAGTTTATTTTTAATCAACTTCTTTTATTTTAAAGTTGTATGACATGTTATGAAAGGAAAAATGTTTTTGAAGAAGAAAGGATATTTTCCTCAAGAATGGAGTTCAAGTGTTTTATCAAAATTATTTTTCATCTAAGATAATAAAGGGTTCTGTTTTTATCCCTATTATTAAATTGATTTGTTCATGTTGTGATGGAATTATTTTTATGAATTCCTTTATCTTATATGAATTGATTTATGATGTCATGATGTTTCAAGAATCCCATTTTTGTTACATATGTTATGCGATGATGTATGTTTTATGATTATGTGGCACACATAAGAAAGGATTCATTATAAGATGGGTGGGACCTATATCTCCCTCCAATGCATTGGGTAATGATTTTATATCTCATGAGATAGACATGGCTGGAACGGAAGGTTATTTCGGTTCAGTGATACAGGACTGAAACGAGGAGTGAACTCGGTTCAGAAAGGGACTTTGTCCACTAAGATAGTCTTGGCAATGAGTCATGACTAACAAGAAATGATTTTCCATGATTATGTGTGCATGCCACAAAGATTCAAGTTTTATGTTATGATTATGGGGATCTCATTTTCACTTCTATGATTTATCCCATGTTATGATATTATGAGCTCTTTTGCAGGTTAAGATTTCCAAAAGCTATGTTCTTATGTATATGATGTGATTGATATTTCTTTTGTTTACCCTTACTGAGCATTTGAGCTCACCCTTTTATGTTTTCTTTTCCCCAGGATATAAAGAAAGGTTTTAGGTAAAAAAAAAGGAAGATCTTTATGGGAGATGTTGAAGATCTTTCACCATGATTAGAAGATTTTATTCCAAGTTTCCAAAGACACTAAACTATTACGATCCTTGTGTGTGTGTTTTTGTTATGTACTAAGTATTCCGCAAAAGTAATGTAATGTAAATGTACGTCAGGCTACGGGTCTCTACATGTACTTCATCGTATGATGATAGAGACGATCAGATATATCCACTGATTCATCTATGTTGTCGGAACCACAAAGGATCGATATGTACTAACCCCCGCAATGACCCCCAAAGGATCTGACCCACACAGGATCGATACGTAACTAGCCCCCGCAAAGACCCACAAAGGATCAGACCCACATAGGATCTGTAGCCGATGGCCCACACAATACTGTTGAGCGTTGACCCACACAGGATGCGTAGAAGTGATCCATGTAGGATCACTGAGTGATGTAGTCATCGTCGTCGAATACACTGAGTATCTCTGTACAGTCATCATCGTTGTCGCAATCGCAGCTAGATCTAGGGTTCCCGCACATAGCAAACCCGTTCAGGATGGTCCGTTACACGATCCGAGAGGCTGATACATCAACTAACACATATTCCAGAGTTGATGTATCAAAATGTTCTGTATCGCCAACAGGAACTCAACATCACAGACGGCGCGTCAATCGGACGCCCGGTCTGAGAGTATTGGCTTTTTCGTCCCAGGGGCCCGGTTGGTTTTTAAGTCAAAACCAACCCAACCATACCCCACCTCCATCCAAACCTTGGGCGAAGTAAGCTAAAAGATCCGTCTCACCTTGAGGATTCTATCAATGTCGACGGCACATCAATCGGACGTCCGGAGCTCAAGTTATAAGCATTTCAGCTCCGAGGGCCCGGTTGGTTTCGTGTACGAACCAACCTGGCCGAACCCCAAGTTCTCCGAAACCTTGAGTGTAATATGTCAAAACGACCATCTCGATCCAAGGATCACATCGCCACTAATGGTGCATCGATCGGAGGTCAGTATCCCAAGATATGGGAAAAACACCAAAGAGGTCTGAAAACGGGGGATCTGGGCTCGAACTAACCCGGACCAACCCCCCTGGGTCGGCCCAAACTGGGTACCTGACCCGTGTTCGGGTCTGACCCGGCCTGGCCGGCATGGCGCGGCCCGGCCTGGGCGCGACCCGGCTGGCGCTGGCCGGGTGGCCAGCGGGTCGGCTCGGCCGTTATGGCCGAGCGAAGCGGGGGGCACGTTTCCCCCGCGCGGAGAGACCGCGACCCCGCGTGGGGCTGCCCTTTCCAAGGGACGCAGCCGGATGCTGCGTCCCGTTCCTTCCGGTCCTGCGCGGTCGTGGGACTGCGGCTTCAGCCGCGGCGGCTCCTACCGGTGGCGCGCCGGGCGCCGCCGCCACTTGCCGTGTCGGCGAGGTGCGCCGGAAGGGCCGCTCCGCGGACCGTCGGACGAGTTCCGGTGGTCGGAACTGCGTGTCATCTTCGCCAATGGCCCTCCCGAGGCCCATCCTTCCCAGCGAGGTCCTCACATCGCCTGTGTGGACTGATTTGTCGTCGCCTGCCAATCCTCTCAACAATAACGAAGAGATGGTGGGTTCGGATTTGTTCGTTGGTCCGCACCCACCATGTTAGCAGTTTTAAAAAGGCTTCTGACAAATATTTAAAAAAACCGTAGATATAATAACATAGATTAAAAAGAACAAAAACCACTACCTCAACATTGTCATCGAACATGAGTTCATCGCGGAATTAACCTCCGTGGAAGAAGAGGATCGTCGCATCGTGGAAGGGGCATTGTTGTCGTCGCGGTACACGGTGCTGCATAGAGAAACTTCAAGGACTAAAAAATCACAAAGATTTAATTGCACCATTTAAACACACGTTGAGGATATAATTCACAAAGAATTAAAAGAACTTCAACCCCTACCTCAATCGGTTGTCGATCGAAGATTGTCGCGGGGAAGGAACGTTACGGAAGAAGCGTCGCGGAAGGAGAATCATCGGCGTCGCAGTACACGGCACCGCGTTGTCGATCTCGGAGGGTTTGGCACTCTTCTTCGTCCTTCTTCGGAGGCCGGCGTTCTTCATCGGCGACGATGTGTTCTTTGTGTTCTTCACGTTCTTTTTGAAGGAGGATGAAGATCTTCAAGCTTTAGATTTTCTCCAAATCCTCTCAACAAGCCACCCTTATGTAAAACAACTGTTGGTCTTATTTTATTCCCATGCCAACAATTAGAAAATAAAAGTTAAGAAATGAACAATTAATTTGATGAATTAATTGTAACGACTTAACTTCCCAATTAATGAGGCGTTTCTTAACCCAAATAAACACACGGTTGACTTTAATTAAAAAGGGGTTTTCGCTGGTGCGTTACATATAGGGAAGTAAATGGTGGGGCTCGTGCGAGCCCCACCTCACAAATATCCTACCAATTCGGTAGGATATCGTGGGACCCACCTTATCCGCTTAACCTGGCTTAAGTGGCGTTAAGTGGACTTAATTGAAATAAAATAAAGTGTCACACCACTTTTATTTTATTTCTTAACTTAACCCCAAAAAATTAAAAATTACACCCAAGCAAACGCAACTCCGGAAAAGATGTTTCTATGAAAATACTGGCACTGCAATTCCATCAGTTCCCTCATGATTCGATTCCGACCACTGGTTCAAAAGTTTTAGAAAAATATTCTTGTTCATTCAATGAACTTACCCGAGCCAAACATCAGAAAATGATTCCGGGCACACCGGGCCTCAGAATCAGGCGCCGTCAGAAACTGAATTCTTGTAAAATCCCAAATAAAATTAAGAAAAACATTTAATTGAATTTTACGGGTCTTTAAATCACTCCCAACTTAGGGATTTACGTCCCCGTAAATATACATCATAAACTAGGGAAACATATGTGGGTACTGAGCACGCATCTGAGCCTCCCGCTCCCATGTGCTCTCTTAGAGGTTCCCGTGCTTGAATCTGATATGCACTAGAGGGATCGATCATCCTCGTAGGACCCGCTCCTATTGAACTTCATCTCTAATGGGTCCTCTGCAAAATCTCCCCCATCATCAATGTCTAGCTCCCCATAGTCAATGATATGCGTTGGGTCGTGCATGTATCTCCTCAGCTGAGATACGTAGAAGATGTCATGCAACCGGTGCAACTGAGGTGGTAGAGCAATGCGATAAGTCACCTCGCCAATCCTGCTGAGGGCCTGGAATGCTCCGATTAAGCATGGAGACAACTTTCCGCCTCATCCAAATCTCAGTAAGCCACGTCGAGGTGAGACCCGCAAGAAGACGTGGTCGCCATCCTCGAAATCTTGTGGCCTCCGCCTCCTGTCATCATACGACTTCTGCCTGCTCTGAGCTGTCCTCATCCTCTCCTGGATGATCTGGACCTTCTCTGGCATAGCCTGGACCATCTCCGGTCCCACAAGTGCTGACTTCCCAGTGTCTGTCCAGCACAAAGGGGATCTGCAAGGTCAGTCGTACAATGCCCCGTATGGTACCATACCGATGGTGGAGTGGTAGCTGTTGTTGTACGCGAACTCCACCAATGGTAGGTGGTCCTCCCAGATGCGACCATACTCAAGGAAACATGCGTAGAGCATGCCCTTGAGAGTCTGTATGGTCCTCTCCGTCTGACCATCTGTCTGAGGGTGAAAGGCGGTGCTCAGATGTAGTTGCGTCCCGAACGCCTCCTATAACCCTTTTAAAATCCAGGATGTAAAGCGATCGTCTCAATCGGAGATGATAGATGATGGCACACCGTGAAGCCATACAATCTCCTGAATGTAGAGAAGTCCCAATCTCTCCACTGAGCCCTGCTCTCTGATGGGTACTAAGTGAGCCGACTTGGTGAGTCGGTCGACAATCACCCAAATGGAGTCGTGACCTCTGAAAGTGTGTGGATGTCCAGTCCCGAAGTCCATAGATATCTTGTCCTACTTCCCCTCTGGGACCTACAAGGGATGTACCAAGCCTGCTGGTCCCTGATGCTCTGCCTTCACCTGCTGGTAGGTTAGGCATTGAGAAACAAACTCCACCACAGCCTTCTTCATGCCCGTCCACCAGTGTTGTCTTCTGAGATCCTGGTACATCTTCGCCACTCCAGGATGTACCGCCAGAGGAGAAGTGTGAAACTCACTCATCACCTCCTTCCAAAAAGAAACTGGTACCATGGTATGTCCTCTGAAAAGGACACTGTGCTCTGATCCAAAGAAGAAACCATCAAGTGCATGTCCTGAGGATATCTATGCACGTCGCGTCTCACAGTCGGCGTCCCCACGCTGTGCCTCTCTGACCAGCTGCAGTAGTGGAGGAGTGACTATGAGTGACTGAAGGAAGGATACTCCATCTCCATCCATGAAGGATATCAGAAAAGTGGATAGCTGCTCTGTCGCCTCCTCAATTAGTAGAATGCTCGTCCTCCAACTGAGAGCATTTCCTACCACGTTCCCCTTCCCAGGAGTATAGACAATCTCAAAGTCATTGTCCTGGAGGAACTCGATCCATCGCCGCTATATCAGGTTCAGGTCCTTCTGAGATAAGATTTACCTGACATTCTGATGGTCAGAAAAGACTGTAAAGCGCTCGTCCATCAGGTAGTGCCTCCATGTCTTCAGAGCGAAGACCATTGCTGCCAACTCCAAGTCATGGGTAGCGTAGTTATGCTCATGCAGCCTCAACTGACGTGATCCATAGGTGATCACTACCCACTCCTGCATCAAGACACATTCGAGTCCAGTCCCTGATGCATCACAATAGACTACGTACCCTACTCTCTCCTCCAGAAGCCTCAAGATAGGGGCGCTGGTCAATCTTTGTCTTAGCTCTTAGAAGCTCTGCTGACATTTTTCTGACCACACAAAGGATTTCCCCTTCTTCGTAAAAGCTGAGAGTGGTTCTGAAACTCTAAAGATGTCTGGCACAAATCACAGGTATTATCCAGCTAGTCCCAAGAAACTACGCACCTCTGTCATGCTCGTGGGTGGCTCCCAAGCTAGCACTACCTATATATTCGCAGGATCCACTGCAAATCCCGCCTCAGAGTTGACTTTCCCCAAGAAGTGGACCTCACATAGCCTGAACTGACACTTCGAGAGCTTGTCATAAAGCTGTTTCTCTCGGAGTGTGTCTAGGAAAACCCGTAAGTTGTAGGCGTGCTCCTCCTCAGTCGTCGAGTATATCAAAATATCGTCGATGAAGACCACGACAAATCGATTGAGGTATGGCTGAAAGATCATGTTCATGAGGCCCATGAATACTGCCGCAGCTTTGGTTACACCGAATGGAATAACCAAGAACTCATAGTGGCCATACCAACATCCGAAGGTCGTCTTATGCACGTCCTCATCCCGAACTCTGAGCTGATGATAGCCTGACTTGAGGTCTATCTTTGAGAACCACCGTGCTCCCTGGAGCTGATCGAACATGTCATCAAGCCTCGGTAGCTGATACTTTTTCCTCACTATCACCTGGTTCAGGTGACGATAGTCGACACAGATTCACAAACTCCTATCCACCTTCATGGAGAACAATATCAGGGAGGCCCAGGGTGAAACACTGGGTCGGATGAATCCCTTTCCCTACAAGTCCTCCAACTGTACTCGTAGCTCTGAAAGCTCATTGTGAGCCATCTGATATGATGGGGTGGATATTGGGGTTGTCCTGGGGTATATATCAATATAAAAGTCTACATCTCTGCGAGGATGTAGTCCTAGAATGTCATCGGTGAAAACGTCCACAAACTGATCCACCACTACAGGAAAACTAGGACTCCGCACGTCAACTGATCCCAGTATGAGGCTATCCAACTGATGAGTGATGGGATGTCCTCTCCTCTGCGAGAGTCCATCCTCTACGGCGAAGGATCTCTTCTCGCCGGTGAAGGTGAACCTGCTCCCGTCAGTGCGTACACATCGCACCTTGTGCCTAATACAGTCAATCTGTTCATGGCTCATAGATAACCAATCCATGCCTAAGATGGCGTTGTAAGGCCTCAATGCCGCTACAAGAAGATCCCAGCCGAAGCTCTTGCCTCCTAGTGTAAGCTCACACTGCCGGCACCAGTGCGTAATCGTATAGTCTGCTCCCGTAGGATTCTCTAGCCGTAAGGATCGAGCCTACGGCTCTATCGGAATTTCCAAGCTCCGAACAAGGGCAGCGGCTATGAAAGAATGACTCGCTCCTGTGTCTATAAGAACTACAGCAAGGGTGGAATAGACACAGATAGTACCTCGAATCATCTCGGACACGCCGTGGTCGTAGGCCTTCGCTTCCTGGAGCTATGCCTGTCTCTTCCCACCATCTCCCTGTGGTCGAGGTGGACCTCTTGGTGGTGGTGGTGGTAGTGCCTCAAAGCATCGCCCACCATCTGCTTCTCGGCCAGCTCCTCTGCATCGTCCACCTGGTTCCTACGGACTGCCACGGTCAACCCTCTTCCTATGCCTGGGTGGCCCCTAAACCGTCTGCTACTCCTCGACATGGCGGGTCGGGCAGTCATGAGCCATGTGGCCCTACTCGCCACATGCATAGCACGGTCTGCCTCTCGAAAGACTGGCTCCACGCTGTGTGCCCCGCACAGCTGAGCAAGTGTCCTGAGGTCGTCTGCCTGAGGGTCTGGCCTACCTGGACCCATGAGTCATCCATCGACTGCCTGATGCAGAAGACTCTGCTACGTGCCACACTGAGGTAGGTCTCACTGTTGATGCAGGCTCAGCAAGGATGACCTCAATGATAAGGGCTTTCTCCAGTACTCCCTCCTGAGTCGGAATGCTGAGGGAGATCAACAATGCCCTGATCTCCTGCCTCAATCCCTGCTCAAAGGTCTGGGCCTGGAAGAATGGGTCACATACCATGTCTGTCGAGTAGCACGAGAGATCGGTAAATCTCGCCGAGTACTGGGTGACCGTCATGCTGCCCTGACGCAGCTGTAAAAGCTTTTGGATGCTCACCGCACAGAGGGTGGATGGGACGAACTCTGAGCGGAAGAGGCTCACAAATTATGTCCAGAGAAGAGATGCCTCATCGTGCACCTGGAGCATCAAGCTCCACCATCTGCCTGCTACTGCGTGCAGTAGGTTCTCTGTGAGGATCACCATGAGGTCTGTTGGTGTCCCCACTAACCTGAAAACTTGTACGACTGCCTCCAACCAGTCCCTGGCTGCCTGGGGGTCCGTCTCCCCGCAGAACCTGGGCGGTCGCTGGCGCTGAAACTCATGCAGTGCACGAAGGCGACGTGCATCGTCAACGGCCGGGGCTGGTAGCATTGGTGGCTCGGCGGTTAGAGGTACCACCGGTGCCTTTGCTATCCAAGGGCCCTGTACCGAGGCCTTGTCGCTCAGTGGGCTGTCGTCACGCACAACTCTCGTAACCCTAGATGGTTGTCGTCGTGGGGCCATCCTGAAAAGAAACAGGTGATCCATGGTCAAACAGTATACCTGGTGAGCTAACATAAAGTAATCACAAAGAAAACTTGAAACACAAATGCAATCAATGTTTTCGTGAATTAAGTCAGAAATCAGAAGTCAGGGTCATGGTGTGTGGATACGTCGGCCGCCACACCAACACTGGACTCCCTGGACTGATAACCGCACTCAATACTCTCAACACTATTGCTTCACCTAGAAAAAGATAAGATTCATGAGTTCTACAGTAGAACCGAACTCCTCTGATACTAATTTGTCACGACTCGTCCTCGGGGCCCGTGCCGTGACTACCCCAAGCCTGCCTTCCATAGGCTAGGGGCTGGCGACTACAACAAGGCGTAAATCCCTGTAAAAAGGGAAGGTATTGCCTTTGTAAAGTAAAAAAACACCACATAGAAAGGAAGAAGTAGAAGTAAACACTAAGTAAAAACTGAGTACAATAGTAAGTGCAGAAAAGTAAATGGGCCAGTTTACAAACCAAAACTAAATGTAAAGTACAACTGGAAAGGGAAAATAGAAACTAAAAAGTAAAGACGCAGCGTCGAGCCGTCCACTGGATGTCCCACCTCAAGGGTGGGTACAAATAGCCTCCACTGCTCCTCGGGTCCAGCCGACCGCTCCGAGTACATCCCACCCAGTGGTCCACCTCCAAGTACCGTCCTACTCCGCAAGCCATAACCACGATCAGTGTTGTCCGTCGTCTACAACCAACACAACGTAGTGTGGGCATAACCCGTGCAGGGGTGAGTATAAGCTACTCAATAGGGACCCCAAGACCCCCGAAGGTCTCCCAGAATCCACAAAGGAATGATACAATCACGAAGTAACATCCGACACTGCTTAGGTATATGCCCATAAATATACCTAAGTCATCAATTCCAGTTTTCTCCAACCTCCGAGCCCAAGTACAACCCAGTCCACACATGAAAACACAACCCAGTCCACACAGGACAACAAAACGTAATCCACACAGGATAACACAACACAATCCACAAAGGAAAGCAAAACAAGATTCAGGTCACACAGGTATACTTATTCATATGACGATAGAGACGATCAGATATATCCATGGATTCATCTATGCGGTCGGACCCACAAAGGATCAATAGGTACTAACCCCCGCAATGACCCACAAAGGATCTGACCCATAAAGGATCGATATGTAACTAACCCCCGCAAAGACCCAAACAGGATCAGACCCACACAGGATCGGACCCACACAGGATCTGTAGGCGCTGGCCCACACAGGACCGATGAGCGCTGACCCACACAGGATCTGACCCACATAGGATCGGTAGCACTGATCTATGTAGGATCGCTGAGTGTTGTAGTCATCGTCGTCGAATCCACTGAGGATCTCTGTACAGTTGTCGTCGTCGTCGTCGCAGTCGCAGCCAGCTCTAGGGTTCCCGCACACAACAAGCTCGTTCGGGAGGGTCCGTTTCATGAGCCGAGAGGCTGATACATCAACTGACACATAGGCCGGAGTTGATTTATCCAAAAGTTCTGTATCACCAACACGAACTCAACGTCACAGATGGCGCGTCAATCTGACACCCGGTCTGAGAGTTATTGTCTATTTCGTCCCAGGGGCCCGGTTGGTTTTGAAGTAAAAATCAACCCGGCCATACTCCAACTATGTCCAATCCTCGGGCGGATTAGGCAAAAAGATCCATCTCACTTAGAGTATTCCATCAAAGTCAACGGCACGTCAATCAGACGTCCAGAACTCAAGTTAGAAGCATTTCCACTTTGAGGGCCCGGTTGGTTTCGTGTACGAACCAACCCGGCTAAAACCCAAGTTCTCTGAAACCTTGAGTGTAATATTTCAAAAGGACAATCTCGATCCAAAGATCACATCTCCACTGACGGTGCGTCGATCGAAGGTCCGTAGCCCAATATAAGGGCAAAAGACCGAAGAGGTTCGAAAACGGGGGGTCTGGGCCCGGACCGACCCGGCCCAACCCCCCTTGGGTCGTCTCGAACCGGGTCGACCTGACCCGGGTCCGTGTCCGACCTGGCCCGTCCCGGCCTAGGTGCAACCTAGCTGGAACTGACCGGGTGGCCAGCGGCTCGGCTCGGCTGTCATGGCTGAGCGAAGCAGGGGGCGCACTGCCCCCGCGTGGAGAGACCGCAGCCCCGTGTGGGGTCGCCCTTGCCAGTGGACGAGGCCGGCTTCCATGTCCCTTTCCTTCCGGATATGTGTGGTCGCGGGACCACGTCCTGCCGCCGCGGCTTCAGCCGCGACCGGTTCTTTTGGCGGTGCGTCGGGCACCTCCGCCACCTGCCACCGACGCCGCCGTGCACGGGAGGCGCACCAGTGGGCCGCTCCTCGGACCAACGGATGAGTTCCGGTGGTCGGAATTGCGTACCGTCTTTGCCAATGGCACTCCCAGGGCACTTCCTTCACTGCGAGGACCTCACATCGCCCGTGCGGCCTACTTTGTCGTCGCCCGCCAATCCGCTCACCAAGAACGAAGAGAGGGTGGGTTCGGACTTGTTCGTTGTTCCGCACCCACCGTGTTAGCAGTTTTAAAAAGGCTTCCGAAAATTATTTAAACAAACCGGAGATATAATCACATAGATTAAAAAGAACAAAAACCCCTACTTCAACGTTGTCGTCGAACGTGAGTTCTTCGCGGAATTAACCTTCGCGGAAGAAAAGGATCGTCGCATCACGGAAGGGGCGTCGCTGTCGTCGCGGTACACGGCGTTGCATAGAGAAACTCTGAGGATTAAAAAATCACACATATTTAATTGCACCATTTAAACCCATGTTGAGGATATAATTCACAAAGAATTAAAAGAACCGCAACCCCCTACCTCAATCGGTTGTTGATCGAAGATTGTCGCGGGGAAGGAACGTCGCAGAAGAAGCGTCGCGGAAGGAGAATCGTCGGCGTCGCGGTACATGGCGTCGCATCGTCGATCTCCGAGGGTTCAGCTCTCTTCTTCACCCTTCGTCGGAGTTCAGCGTTCTTCGTCAGCGACGATGAATTCTTCACGTTCTTCGCGTTCTTCACGAAGGAGGATGAAGATCTTAAAGCTTTAGAGTTTCTCCAAATCCTCTCAACAGGCCACCCTCAAGTAAAACAAGTGTTGGTCTTATTTTATTCCCATTCCAACAATTAGAAAATAAAAGTTAAGAAACGAACAATTAATTCAATGAATTAATTGTAACGACTTAACTTACCAATTAAAGAAGCGTTTCTTATCCCAAATAAATGCACGGTTGAATTTAATTAAAAATGGGATTTCACGGGTGCGTTACTTAGAGGGAAGGAAATGGTGGGGCTCGTGCGGGCCCCACCTTACAAATATCCTACCAAGTGGGTAGGATATCATGGGTCCCCCCTTATCTGCTTAACCTGGCTTAAATGGCTTTAAGTGGCTTTAAGTGAAATAAAATAAAGTGTCGCACCACTTTTATTTTATTTCATAACTTAACCCCAAAAAATTAAAAACTACACTCGAGCAAACGCAACTCCGGAAAAGGAGTTTCTATGCAGATATCGGCGCTGCGATTCCATCGGTGCCCTCAGAATTCGATTCCGTGCACCAGTTCAAAAGTTAGAAAAACCCGCTCATTCGTTCACTGAACGTACCAGAGCCAAACTTCGGAAAATGATTTCGGGCACACCGGGCCTCGGAATCAGGTGCTGTCAAAAACTGCGTTCTTGTAAAATCCCAATGAAATTTAAGAAAAAAATTTACTTGAATTTTATGTGTCTTTACAGTACGCAACACAAAGTTCAAGGGCACCACAACTTATCGAACTAGCCGTTTAAAAGCGGATATGAATTTTAATAAACACATTTTTTTATTTTATATATATCCCATATAAGTTTTACATTTATATTTTGATTTTTTTAGACATAATATAAGAAAAAATTCAATTTTTCATATAAATGAAGTATTTTGTTTTTCAAAAATGTAGTTTTCCACCTATTAATGAAGAACCCTATTTGATTACAATATTTGAAACTTTTATAAGTTCAATTTGATGAAATTTAATTATTCTTTATATGTGGGACATAAAAATATAGTTTCAATAATGTTTTGGTACTTTTCTGATAACTTTTATTTTTTTACTAAAAATTGAAAAACAATAAATTTTATTTAAAAAAAAATTTATATCGAAATAATTTATACTGTGAAATTATAAATTTTAGTGGTTTTAAAGTATCATTAGATTATATTTTTATCATTTAATATAAATGAGGTCATTGGATGTAATTTCACATTTAAGTTGTTCATATATGCATGTCAATCTTTTGATCGTTTTTTACTTCTTCAAAACCCTCTTTTTACTTTTAACAACGAGAATTAATTTATGAAAATTATGTGTTTTTATTTTTGAAAAATAGATTTCATATATGAAATCATGTGGTCCAAATTGTTTAAATAGGAAACTTTAATTTCTAGGAATTATGAATAGTAACTTCAGTAAATATTTTATTTACCTTGGTTAAATGGTAAATCCGGTAAATAAGAGTAAACAAATAATATTATAATAATATTATAATTACCCTAATATGTTTCCTAACCCTATTTTATGATACATGCCCGACCATGGGAATCCTTGGGTAAATGTTTGGACCCCATGGATCCACATGGGAGTAATAATGAGATTTTATATTTATTAATGTAATGTAATGACAAAAATAACATAAATATGTATCTTTTAGAAAATCAATTTTTATATGAGGTTATATAATTGATATTTTTGTCTGTAAATATTCATTAGAAATATAAAATTATTTCTTACATAAATATATTTTATTTATAAATTTTATACATTAAATAATTAAATTTATTTATGACACGATAATGATGAATTATTATCTTTATTAATGAACGAATCAAATAAATGGTTTTATTAATATTAAAATAAATATAATTTGAATTTTCTAATGACATAAACTAATTCTATATGTTAATATAAAGTTCATAGTTGATAAAATCTATTTTTTTCGATGTAAAATTGTTTTTATGACTTTCCCAAATCCCAAATATTAAATAATTTCAAAATTGACACAAATGAGTTTTTAAAACAAATACTATTTTATTAAATGATATAACACTCCTAAAATTCTATGATTCATAAAAAGGAATTAGATAATGTTATAAATTTTATAAATTAACCACTTGAGGTTCTCTTGGATTTTTATAGTGTGTTTATTAACCACTTATTATAATAATACAAGAATACATGATAAAATATAAACTATTTAACTAAGAGTTAAATAAAAATGTTAATGTTAATATGGTGACATAACATTGTCTAAAACCTATTGATTTAGATTATTTCAATCCATAATCTCCTTATCTTTGATATAAATTAATTTGTATCCATTATAAAGGGAATAATATTTTATAATAAAATATTATTTCAAACTTTCCTAAAGTGACTATCACCTCTCTTTTAAATGGGTACGTTCCCTTCTCAGAAAATCACACCTACAAAGCCATTTGGCTCGGAAAAAACCTTCTCAAATATCCTTCCAACTACCCTCACATCATCCTAGAGGAATTAAATTGTTCATAAATCCAACCTAAGGATCCCTTTTGTTCAAATCAAAAGAAAGATCCCGAAAAAGAGGTAATAATTTCATTACCTCTTTCAAAGTTCTTTTCTTGTTCTGATTCTTCTTTATTTATTGTTTATATACCAAAATAATAAATCTGTTACCATTTACATATGTTTATGTTATTATAAATATGGTACAACCATATTCATTATTCTATTGATACTATAAATTAAAAGTCACCATACGTGCGTACGTACGGTTAACCATCTCTACGTTGTGCTGTAGTTTGTTATTCAACACATAATTATTTGGATGGGTAAAACAATGAGTATAATTGATGTAAATAATAAATATAACTTGTAAATAATTATTTATATATGATATATCATCCATTTATATATTATTCCACTATCCATAGAATGGTATTGTCGCTCGTGCGTATGTACAGATTATCGTCTCCACAAATGCGTTGAGATTCATTACCCATCAGAACCATTCAAGAATAAATTTAATTTTATTATTAAAAATATAATATTTGGGAACATATTATAATTATTTTTATTTATAAAATATATCCTATCCATAAAAAACATGACTCACATAACAAAACATATGAAGTAAAATGAGTCATTTAACACCTGAAACAATGATACTACTAAAATATAATTAAGAGAGAAATATTATAAGATAATATACGGTATAATATTTTTTTTATGTTGTTATCATATAATTTAATAAAAATTATTTAACTATTATACATGAGGATAACTTACAATACATCAAATAAAAGTACATGGTATGGTTTAATTTTACAATCTCTTCATTATCTAAGCTTCTTTATACATATGTATCTACTAGGACATCTTAATCATCAACATCTGTGTTTCTTAAAAATGTATTTCAAAATAATTTTACTATTTACAAGACTATTGGTTAAATTCATTTTTAAATTTTTTTGAATTTTTATAAAATGGATTGAAGGGAATTTTTCCATCACCTTCCAAACAATGTACTTTATGACCATTTCAACATTTAAGGTAATAATGTTTTTTTAAACTTCTTCGGCGGGTGCGACTATTTTCCCATGTTATAACACCTTCAATTCTTCCCTTAAAAGTTTATAAAAATATTTTCAAAATAAATGTTTCATTAATAATTATGTGACTTGTAAATGATTTCAAAATATATAGAGATATTTCTCTCAAATAGTTTTGATATCATCT
The DNA here is from genome assembly GCA_963277665.1 of Viscum album. NCBI lineage: Eukaryota > Viridiplantae > Streptophyta > Magnoliopsida > Santalales > Viscaceae > Viscum > Viscum album. Next base: position 1,414,864,058 of record OY728123.1, read on the forward strand.
ATATCAACATCCTTTGATAGATTTTACACTTGTTTGAAGTTGATTTATTATTATAAAATCTTCCATATTTTATTGAAGGTTTTGTGATATTTTTGAATGTGGATGTGTTATTTTTATACCATCCATGGTTTATGGTTAATGTATTAACCTTTCATATTCTTTTTTTAATACGAATGTTGATGATATGTTTCGTCCTTTTCATATGAGGAATGCATTGGACTTAGTATGTGACCGGTGGAGCCTTTTATTGATACTTTATGCATCGGTAGGTCTCATAAGACAAACTAGTGTCTTGGCAAAAGGCCTTGAAAAAATCATATTTATATTCTTTGCATGAGTCCTTGACTATGTGGTTATAATATCCGACATTATGAATTCAATCATTATAATATTATCTATTGATATTACATTTGATTATTCGACTAGTAGATTATCCATGTGAATAAGTAAATGGAATTATTTGATTTATCTTGGACATATTATACTGAATATTAATTTTAAAAGGCTTTTTTAATCTTATACATTACCTTAAATGTTTATGCTTATTTATGATAGTTTCTACTATATTGTTATCCTTTCTGATCATCTGAGCTCACCCCTTTCTTATGTTTTCTTTTTCCTAGGATGTGAAGAAGTATATTATGATTTACTTGTAGGGATAGGCCTAGGTATATGAGTGTGTTTAAATGGGACACAATGTAGTTTTTATTTATTTCATGATGTAATGTAAAAAATATATATGTATCTAATACTTCTAAGGCTACTAAACTGATCGGTCATTCGTGAAATGATTCCTTATATCATGCCAATTCTATGTAATAATGAACTGACTTTGGGTAATTGGGGTCAGGGTTTTAAAACTCATATTTTTATAATATGGTTAAGTCAACCCAAAACCATTCATAAGGGAATCCAGTATAAAAGTAAGTGTCCCAATAAGGGTTGGTAAAACACATAGTTTAATTGAGTTTTCCCCTCAAACAAGTTAAGGAAGGATTGGTATGACTTGATATTTTATTTGAGGGATTTTATTTGTTATGAATAAATTTATTATTATCATTATTACATGCTTGTTAATATTAAGAGTTACTTACTTAAGTGATTAACCATTTCTTGATAATATTTATTCATAAGCCTGGTTTATTTTTGTTCCATCTTATATGCTTGTTTAATTTAATAATTATTTGAACATGAAAACACATCCATAATGACAAAACATTAAACCAACTTAAATAAAATAAATAAAATGGTATGATAAGGATCATTTCTAATGGTTATTTTAACTAGAAGATTATAAACTAACCCTGACCTAGGGAAGAAACACCTTGATCATTTTTTGTTCATGTTTACAGTATTTCACTTGGCCACCTATGTATATCATGGGATTTGTTTCGTCTTGGCTCTGTCTTGAACTGTCTCCACTGGCATGTAAGATCCATTGATTGCATATGCTTTTAAACACACACACAAGGGAGTTGTATAAGGGGGGTTTACATACATGAAACCCTGGGCACCTATGTCCTGCATATTAATGAGGAGAGATGTCTCACATGCCAATAAATAATTTAATATATAAATTCAAAGGAAACCAATCGCATAAAAATCTCCTGGTCTAGCTGATTATCACACATATACATGCAATGAGTTATGAATTTAATAATACTAGAATTAAATTCTTTAATCATTATTGTTTAAGATAAATCACACATGAATCAATTAATTATAATCTTTAATTAATCAATCCTTTAATCTTAATCCTTTATTCTGAATTTCCATGAGATTATCATCCATCATTATTTTAAATGACTAAATTATTTTAAAATGTTATTTGTACGTAACTTGTACCATGGAAGAAACCCAGTGAATTACCATTCATAACTACCCAATGGGTAGGAATGAAAATTACTTAGATGTCAAATTAAACAAACATATATATAAAACACCTATAATGTGTTGTGCCTCAACTTTATGCCTACACTATAGTTCACGTCTGATGGTTTTGTATAATATAACAATATATTTTAATAAATAAGGACAATTTGGATGCATACATGATTTCTAGTTCCTAATACATTGTGTGTACATTCATTCACTGTCTATCCTATGTACTCACCCAGGGATACATCGTGTATATGTACTTTGAAAATCCTCAGAGCACACAGCATGGCCAGTGGGCCACAAACTGTGTAAGATCCACATTACATGGACTCAAACCAAGAATGCAATGTATGGGCACACGGTCCTGCCCTATCTTAAAGGGGATATGCACCATGTCCAAAGGGACACATGGTGTGAAATATAGAAACCATGTGCCACCTGTTCCAGGTCAACACATGAAGTCTTTAAGACATGGAAAAACTATAAGGACATGTCTTGGTGTGTCGGACCAGTCTTAATGTATTGAACCTTGATACATGGCATTTGAATCCCACTAAACTCCATTTATTGCGGTGTTTTATGGCCAAGAACCTTTGGAAACTCCGGATGAGATCCTCTATTTTAATTTAATCAAAATTAAAAGAAAATATTCTTTCTGTAAGGTGAAAGAGAAATGAAAGAGGATGAAGAGATCTTGAGATTTATATTTGCATAACGATTAACATGAATAGACAAACTAAATTATTAAACCATAAATCATCAAAGAATTATTTAAATAATTATAAACTATTATGTAACAACTCTGATACCACATGAAGGTTTCGGGCGTAGTGGAAGCACTGTTGGGTCGGCACCAAATTTACTTTTTACCATGATCAATGATTATTCCAGAATCAATATGACGAAGAATTCTGGTCTCCACCGAATAGAATCAATGATTTAAATAAAGAAGGAGGAGGCCTGCATCCTTTAGATAGGATCTTTCAGAGCATGTTTATAATTAATTTAATTAATTTCATATAAAATAAATAATTTGATCTTTGGTATTTTCTCTTTTGATGTTTTTTATTTTTTGGAATGAATCTTCCAGATAAACTCATTGGCATGTGATAATCCAAACTAAAATCCCTCTAGCAGTGATCCACACGTGCTTCGATAGCCTTCTATCTATACATCTCATTCTCTAGGTGTTAGCGCAGTGGAGCGAGTGTCTAGTGTTTGCCATGCGTGATCAGTTTTTCTTCGGCATTGAAGGACGCCTCTCATTCATGAGAGGGTGGAGAAGAGGACTTGATAGAGAAATTGTTATGTCAACAATTCTCAACTCACCAGGCATTCAGTTCCTTACATGGCACAATAGACGTACATGTCTATTTATTGACATGGGGCTTTAGTTAAAATATATAATTGTGTAACAACAATTAAATAAATTCATAACCATAGATAAACCACCTTAATTTAATAATAATACCGCGTCCTTATTTATGGTGAACCAATAGAATAAATAATATTCTCTGACAAAAAATAATAGCAGCATTATTATTATTTTAATTTTTCAAAATAGTTATATAATAATTCACCGTCTACCAAATAATTATTTTATTACCAGAAATGACATGGTTCTCTCAAACTCCACATCCATTTATTGAACACCCGAATAAATAAATAAATAATTTATTCTCTTTAATAAATATTTTATTTATAAACTAGTTAATATATATTTACTAAATAGTCAATAAAATAAATAAATATATTTTACCCACAATCTAGGAAATATTTTTTTTTAATTTTTATTATCACTTTAACTTGAATAAAATTATTACACTATCTTTAGAATAATATTTATTAATTAAATAATAATTTAATTTAACCAAGACAACCAAAAACACATAGTGTGTGACCCTATAGAATTCTTTCTCATTGGAATTAGGCGAGCTTGCATAAAGTCCAATATTATTGTCTAGAAAAGGGTGACAACACCCAAGAGAATGATCATAAAGTGACAACAACAACATCCAAATATGAATTTTCACTGAGTAATATAATCACTTTGTCTCAATATTTCATCAATCTAGTTTCATGATAGTTTCATCATCCTTTATGATTGATACGACGTTCCTTGACTTCCTAAAATAAACTCTTCATTACACCGTGGCCACTAAATTTCACGCGACATTTCTATTTCAATCAAATGGTTGAGATATAAACATCCATAAATGGAAGGGACAAATCCTTCCTCGATATATCCATTAATAACATGCCACTCATGACGCACCCAATGTACCATAATTACCACCAACTGATTTTGTGATAGTTTTCTTCAAAAAATCAAAGTGCATGAGTCTTGACACATATTAGTGATAATATTAATGTCTAGGTATTATTATACATGCTCGCATATATGAATATCCAATGACCCCAAAACATGAAAAAAATTTATGGGGAGGTCTATTCTCAAAATCTATTGTCTTGGATATTACCAAGTGCAAACTTCATGTCCCGAAGTCGAATCTTCTTATGAGTACTTGCACCAGAAGGTCATTATGTTATGTATCCTATCATGGTATGTCATCCAACCACATAACTATATTTAAGAATATTTTTATAAAATTTCACGGTTCTCATCATATTGGGGAACTGCCATGACCTCATCAATGCAACAAATACTCAAGGACGTTATTACATCGTAGTCATGCAGAACAATGAACAATATGTAATAAGATGTTTAATATTTAAATATATTAAATAAATATGTAATAAAAGTACTAATATTTTGTTCTTGGACACCAAATCTAACAAATTCTATATCAAATACTTATTTAAAATGATTATAGACATGAATGTTTGTAATGTAGTTAAAGGGGATATTCCTAAAGTCCACTTCTTTATACCTTGATGACCCACTCTGTGTTTTTTTTCTTTTTCTATACTCTTAATAAAAATTTACATTATTATCTTTTTAAAATATGTGGTAATGTAATCTTTTGGGATAATTATAAAAGAGAAATTATTGAAATAGTTATGATTTTTTCTTGGAAAAAAATGTAATTTCAAATGTTTTATTTGTTTTAAGACATAAGAAAAAACAAATTAACATAAGACAATAATGTGATAACGTATATATTATTGTAATTATTTATGATAAATATATTGTACATTTTTCTGAAGATAAATTTATTATTTCTTACAATATGCTGGATAATTCCATCACACTTAACATAGAATACCATAGGATACATGATCTAACTTTTATTTGTTCAATTGAAGATCTATCTTTATTTAGACATATATTATTGTGAAAATATAATATGATAACATTAGATAAACTATTTAATAACATAATATTTACTAATATACAATAATATATTTTTGGTACATTATAAATATGTGATACTAGTTAATTTAGATATAAACATACATCCATTTTTACATTTACTCGTGATGTTTTAAATTATGATGACTTTTTTTTATTTAAAAATGGGTTGTTTGGTCCAATAAAAACTAGAATTATTTTTGTTCGATACAATTTATATGTATTACTTGATTATTAAATAATATATACATGGGTCAATTTTCTAGAAAATAATTCATAATACATTTTTTGTTTGAAAACTTTGGTAACTATAGTTAAAAAGTAGTAAAAACCCCTCCTTGATATATTTTTATAGAGTTCAAGGTGAAGAAATTTTTTAATACCTATTTTAAATTTTTTTAGTCACAAAGGTACTCTACATAAATTTTGGGAACCAAAATTCTATAGTAAAATGGTATATTTGAAATAGACAATATAAATATTTTGGAGATTACATGAACAACAATGAGTTAATTTTCCGTGGATTTTTTTATATGGGGTATTTTATACATTTTTTATACTATATATGATGTTTTAAAAAGGTATTTTATTAGTAAAACTTCTTAAGAGTTGTGTACTAGATGAAAACCAAATAATTTTAAATTCAATTTTTTGATCCAAATCATTAATTTTTAATACTAATGTTAACATACATTTTATTAATTCACAATTTGATGAAGGAATATTCTTAATTTAATATAAAAATATTATAGAATATAGTGTTAAAAAAATTACTACTGAGGAAATAGAACATGTCATATTTTATGAAACCAATCCTTTGGTTTTCAAACAATCCCAACCTACATCCTTTGATGTTATTTTAAAAACTAATATTAATCATATGCTGGAAATTTCATTATCCTGAAAGAGTAACTGAAAAATATATTTCTTATGTTTTACCTCAAGTATAATTTTAATATTTTTTAGAATAATATCATTTTTAAACATAAGAAATCATATTTTTCTTAGGAATCGTCCATATGATAATGGATCTGGTGATGCCGATCAACTTCTTAGAACAACAATTTCTTTGAGATATGGAATTATACATTTTGAATTTTTATCTCAATAATAACTAATTACACGAAATAAAGATTTTGGTGATGATTAATGGATAAAACAATTCAAGATGAAATCATATAATTTGAATGGAATATTGTTTAGAATTTTGTTGAATGATATAATGATACATTTGAAATTAGAGTAAAATGGGTTTCTTGAATTTATTAGAATAAAATGGTATTGTAGTTATAAATGAATTTAAAATTATAAAAATGGAACATAATCAATAAGAGTACATACATTATCAATAATATTATTCTCTTATAGTTAGACATGATGAGGTTTTTATACATCTAGCATATGAATCATTATTAAATTTTAATCAATATCTAATGGTTGATAAGTGTGAATTTATTAATGTATATGTTCAAGAGGATGTTAATTTATAACAACCCCATGTTATGTAAATAACAAATATCTATAAATTGTTTTTTTAAAATTACCAATTCACTATATTCACTTAAATAATCCACTATTTCTTGGTATTATAGATTTACTGTAATATTTTTAAAAAACTACTTTGTTAAGGGATTTGCAGATTGAGAAAGTTTATTTTATAAAACTACATAATTTCAAAATTTATGTTGATGAAATTATATTTTTTTCAAGTTAAAAATACTTAACTAGTTTATTCATTGATATTATGAGATTATCGTTTTAATGAATCATAATGGGAGAACATACTTATTTTATTGTTTTCCAAATTTCTCCAAAATGATAAGTATCTTTTATGTCTACTAATAATAATTATAATAGTAAAAATGATAAATATAAAAACATTGGATATGAATATACTAAAGGTACCAGTACTTCTATTGGATCCTCATATTCTTTTTATATTAAATAATATTGGATTCTAGTTTATCAAAACATCTTTGGAGGAACCGTTGGTAATGTACAATACTTAACAGCTAGTCATTCCGTTATAGTGTTCCCTATATGATTATGTGCAAGATATCAGGAAATTAAAAAAGATTATAACCTTTTATTAATATAATGAAATTTTCATTTTCATAAGGGATCTATTTATTTAGGGTTATTTTACACTTTTGGATTTTATTTTTAGTTAAAATATTTTTTAGATGATGATTTTGGTGGATATAGAATGGATAGAAAAATCAATTTTAGAAATTTGAATTTCATTATAGAAGTTTTTTGTTTTTTGTTATTTTATGAAAAATAACTCATTATTACATTCCATTGTTGATGTTTAATTTGTGGTAGCTGGAAGTGGTTTGTCTCATGTGTTGTGGATACAACAAACACTCGCTGATTATGGAATGTTTTTAGTAAAACAAATATCAAGTGATAACACAAATTACATTGCATTGTTTAAAAACGTATTATATCACTCAAGAGAAACCAATATAAATATTTGATACAACATATACATTTCAATCACAAAAAAAGAGATATCATTTTACAATTCATCCGAATGAAAAAATAACATGATAAAATTTTTACTATAACCATTACTGCCGAAATATTTGAATATATTAATCAAATTATTGGAATGATTCATATCAAATAAAAATTCATATCTAATTCTTTCATTCCAACCTCCAAAAAATAATGATCTCATTTCCAAGGTCATATGACATGTGATTTTTTTTTTAAAAACATCATTTTTCTCAAAAATTATTTAGTTTTATAAAAAAAATCAATAATCAATATTATTTAAGTTTTCTTCCAAAGAATATTATATTTTTAATATTTAATTTATTTTCAAAAAAATGGATTCACTAATCATAATGTTTTTTTCAAAAAATATTCATATTTACAGTTTTTTTAAAACTTTCAGATTCATAAATTTTTCAAATTTTTCAAAATTATCTAGAAAATCAATAAATAATTTTTCAAATGTTTTAATGTTCCTAAAAATAATATTTTCACAAAAAAATATTTATTCTGTAAATTAATTACATTTTAAAAAACCAATAAGAATATTATATTAGAATTATTTTATGTTATAATCCATATCTTTCCTCTAAAAGGTAATAACTAATATTCACTATTCACTATTTTTTTATTAACTGTTTTTTTATTTATATTTTCAATTTATTGTTTTTATTTTATAAATTTTATTAACATTAAACAAATACTAATGTCTTAACTTTAATAAAATTTCTAGGTCCGATTGTAGTTTAAAAAAAGTTAATATTTTAAAATGATATTTAATTTTTTTTCTTGATATTTTATCATCTGTTGGATCAAAATTGGGTTGGAATCCGAGCCATTAAATTCAAGTAATTTGAATGATCACCACATTACTATAAATATAAGAGTAGGTTACCTATTTCTCAGTGATTAATGACCATTTGATCTCAATTTCATTTTTAGTATCATATATTTTCCATTCATACAATCATATATTGCTTTGTCCCATCAAATATATTCAGTTAGATTATTTTCCAAGATGAACAAATTGAATGTAATTGAATACAAATAGGTGGTGACATAGATTCTAATATAAAATAATTTTTACAATAAGAAAGAGTAATTTTTTAATGAAATTATTCTTTTTCAGGTTTTTGAAAGGGTATACGTTAAAAAAGAATATTTCTATTTTCATTACACAAAAATTGTTATAGAATTATATTAAACAACAGAATTTTTAAAAATATGATTTTGAATGGATTATATTTAATATTTTCTCTTAGAATATAAATTTAATATTCAATATGTTTCGGACTTGGCTGAAATCCTGTTATATTTGAATCTTTTAATGTTACACACAATTTACAATGGAATTTGGTTACTTTTGAGAAGTTAAAGGACGAATCATCTATATTTACTTCATTCATTAATGTAAATATTATATTTTCTAATAAATAAAATTCCAGGGCATTATCCATCCAGATGTAGGGGAATCTGATAATGAGGAAGTGTGATCAAGACTCCCTAAAAGTATTTGATAATATTTTCTATATTGTTGTATAAATAAGAAGAAAATTAATTTTAAAAAAATATATTTTCTTATCAGTTGAGTTAATAATGAAGAGTTAGATGTAATTAATAATTTTTTAGTTTCATTATTTAATAAATAATATAATTTTGAACTTCATGGATGTGATTCAAATTAAAAGTCTTGACTTTCATATGAGGGAAATGACCTCTTATTTTTATGGATTTCATAACAAGAAACATAAATATTTAGGCCAATTACGATATACAATAGAAAACTAATTACATAATAGTCACAATTATAAAATTATAAACGAATTTTATAGAATGAATATGAGTACCCACATTATGAAATTTATTTTTTATAATCTAAATCAACAAAAATTTATTTCTTAAAACATAGTAAATAAGAACTAATCTTTTAGGGAAGTCATTTTATGTTTCAAAAGTAAATTTTTAGGGGAAAATAATTTTTTAAGGAATATTTCACATAAATATTGAACTCAATTTAAACCATTTTTAGAAATATTTTTTATATAAATAATTCCATATTTCTAATAATTATTCCAATAATATATTATGACAATTTTTAAGTTTTTTGGGAAAAAAATTATTTTTTATTGAATAGTAACGAATAACATTTTTGGTGAAAAATATAAATTTTTTCATGTAAAATTAACAATATGTTTTCGATTTTTTATTAAAGTAGATTAATAACATGTTAATAAAAATTATTAAAATTATTTATTTTTTAATAATAAATATTCTTTATTTTGTTATATGTTTATTTTTGGGCATAACATATAAGTTACTGAGAATGTTTTAGATTCACATAGTCTTTTTTGTACTAAAATTTTAAATTAATATTACATTACTAAAGGTTTAAATGAAATTTATAGATTATAAAATTAATGGATTTTTTCAACATTCATTTTAAGGTTTTTACATTTAAATTAATTGGTGTAAAATATGTTTTAAGCTAAAAAAATGCATTTCTCTATAATGTTGTTCCATTACGATTTTAATATTATTAATAAAAATTCCTAAAATTTGAGAAATATGATCTTGTAAAATTAATTAAATATTTTTATTCATAATATTTTTTATTTTTTAATGACATTAAATAATTTTTTCATAATTATTAGTAAAAAAATTAAATTCTTATGGAAAAAATAAAATGGTAAATCGAGTTAAACTAGTTTAGAACTAAGTGATAAGTTTATAATTTTTATTGATATTTATTATTTTATGTTTTTATTTCAACACTTATCAAATTATGATTTAAATTTATTTATTATGGGAAACAGTTCCCTGAAAATTACTTAATAATATTTAAAACTTTAATAATATTCAAAGTGTTTCCCTCACCCACTTATAAACAAACCCTCCTCCTTTCAGTTCGTTACACCATATTGATCAATATAACTTCCGAAAAACATATGATATTTTATTATAAAACTTTATATGTGTGATTTATAGGTTTTTATATTCCTAAAATACTATTAAAATTGTAATTATAAGTGGATCTAAAGGAGGTATATTGAAGAAGAGGTAACAGTCTTACCCAAACCCTTTCAATTTATTACTTTTTATACAACATTAAAATATATGGTATTCGTCATAAAATAATAAATATTGTATAATTAAAATAAATAAATTTTATTATGATTATTAAACCACATTTATCAACCATTGTTTTTAAATAATGGTAAATTAATGTATTATTTGTGGATACATATGTATTGCCACATCCCCATAGTGATATGACTTATTTCCCATCACCATATTACATTGATAATTGTCCTGATGGATTTTATAAAATTATATGATATTTAAGGCCAATGTTCTAAATATAATTTTATTATATTATCTTCTTTCTCACCTTTCCATCAATTGTAATATGATTATGACTCTCATGTATAAATGTGGACAAAAACCTCCACGAATTGATGAAATTAATTTTTCATTAATACCTTATATGGATTGTAATAATGATAAATAAATGAATATATCTGTCTTTTATGATATTATAATGTATCATTAAATTTTAACTATTATTTACTATTATTTTATTTCTTCCATTGAAAAATAAATCATCACTCATTTGTATTTACAGATTACCATCTCTATAAAGTTATGAAATTTGTTTTTCATAAACACATTATATAAATAGTTATAATAGTGTATATAATATCCAAATTTCAAAATTATGACATGACAAATATTTTGGATAATAAATAAAAAATTTATGTTAAAGTATAGGATCATCTGTGTTCATGCATGCATCAAAACAAAATCAATCAGCACCTATATCAATGATTTTATTAATGAATTGTTATCAAACTGAAGTAAAGATGTTATTACTAAATAATATATGGTATGATGTATATTAATATAGTTATGTAATATCATTATATATATATTTTATTTATATAGGGGGTTGAATACATATGAAGATGTATAGAACATGAGGTATGATATTTATGCTTTGATTTCATATTAATTGGGAATAATTATGCTTAGATTTTCATTAAGTGAAATTATATTATCTTTATGTAATATTTTACAATAATTATTCCAATCCAATTTTTATTTCATTAATTTTTATGTTTTATTAACTGTTTACTCACCTTTTTCTCAAAATGGTTCAGAAATAATTTTTAAAAAATAATCAACCTTATTTATATTTAGTCACAGATCATTTTCAAGAATATCTTTACATGATTTTGAAATTTCATATGTATAATTTAATGGTTTTAAAGAATGTCATTTTCACTATGTTTCAATTCTTGTATAATGGGATAAATGTAATATTTTTAAATAATTTTTTTCCAAAAAAGTTCTTTTTGACTTTTTCTAAAGGTGAGATATGATGTTTTCTTTTAACATATATGAAATGAATTTATTTTCCCTCATCATAACCATTCAATTAATTTATGAAATAGTTATAATTATTATTATTTTGTTTTCATGATAAAGTATTAAGATTTTTTTTATAATTTGGATTTTTAATATGTAATTTCAAACTTAAAAAATTATTTTCTATAAAAAAAATTTCCAAGTATTATTCTAGAAAAATGTTTCATCTGTGATTACATCCATCAATATTACTTATGATTAATTATATATATGACTCTATGATACCATCCTTATTCTTTAGGTGTATCTTTTATGATTATGGGGATGAAATATTAATGAAATGAATTTTATTTCATGAGTTATGTTGTGGCAAAATGTTAAATGTTTTAATGATTTTATGGCATAAAAATGAATAGATTATGATGATGTTGTAAGTGGTTATATTATATCCCCTTATTATTTAGGTAAATGTCGATATAGAATTCGATAATTATGTTTTTACCAGATTTCATGACATAATGAGATATATGGCCCTATTTTTTCCATTTTTTCATCATGCACCACGTTTCATGTCCACAAGTTTATAAGTGGACTTTGTTTCATTTCAATAATATTATAATAGGAACTGATTTCATATATTTAACATATTTCTTGAACCTATTTATATTTATATATTTTCTATGTTATAAAAATATGTTTTTCCGCATTCATATGTTTATGTTATTCATTCATGGATGATGAATGATTTTTGATGATTTCAAACTCATTAGAATAAAATATTTTCATAAAATAAAGCATTTCATCATGAATCATGAATAAATATATTAAATTTATGGTTTATTAAATTATAATTATATGATTATGTTCTCGTAATGGTATTATCATGTATAATAATGTATCGATATATACTATGTTTATCCTAACAGATATTATAAAATCAATATTTTTATTATTTTTCATCCCAATGATTCGAAGGAATGATTTAAGTATTATATTTCATGAAGTTCGTTAATTTTTTATTAAAAAAAATTGGAGATGTTTTATATCCATTATGAAGTAATTTATTTATATATCCAATAAAAAAATTAATTGACCCGTTACTTTCATTGGTCATGTATAACTGTGTTAGGATTTTTATATTCATCTCATATGATATATTATTTATCAATATTATTCTTAGGTCCCCTCAAAATGTTCCTTACATCCTAAAATATGGTGTCTCTAAGGGAAATTTGTTAGTAAAATATCATTCATATAATTTTTCTGGTTCCTTTTAATCTTTGACAATATATATTTCCATTACTAATTTATTACACATTTTACATGAAATTCACTTTTTTCATTCTGGGTAAAATCTATCTTTTCATTTAACAGTTTCTAATTGATTTTATTCGATATAAAATTTAATTATTATTGAGAAAAAACCACACTATCTTATAGAACTATTATTTGAAGACAATAAATTACTTCCCACCATTATGAACATCTATTTTTAAAAAATACAAAATTGATTATTATATATGATTATAATAACTCCCATAATTAATTTTCAAATGTAACAGATAATACACTTTTATGATTTCTATTTTGAAACAATCATATTACAAAATATTCACCACCAAAAATATATTTTATTTATCTTCATTATTTTTATCATTAAATAATTAATTGATGCTTTTTAAAATTTGAAATATATTCTAATTTTTTTAAAACACCATTTTGAATATAACATATTAAATTTACCTGAAACATTATAATTTTAAAAATATATTTCAAATAATCTCTTTTAACATTTACCATGGGAATATATTTCTCTATTAACACTTTAATTTTTATTAAAACATTATCTATATGATATATTGGTTTCTAAAATAAATTTATTTTCTCCTAGATTTAAAAAATATCAATATTAAAAATATTTCTATATATTAAAAATATTTCTTATTTAAAACATGATTTTTCAAAAAAAAAATATTTTCATATAAGTCATTTCACCTCAATATATGATTTTCTTGATCGAGGATGACTTTATTGTTATATGAAACTATCCACCTACATTATTTGGATATAATTTTAATTTTACTTTACATTCAGGGAAAAGCTCTATCACTGAATAGTTTGATCTACCTCTTGTGGCTCCCAGGCAGTGCTCCCCCCTCTTCAGACTGTGTTCTCCATCACTCTACCTATTCAAAAGATGGTCCCTCATGATCCTTCACTTGAGCCCCCCCCCCAATCCCCCACCTCTCTAGTTGTTTGTTCCCCATTTAGCTTAAGCCTTTTTCTCTATCCCTATTAGGGCCATCTAACCCTTATAGGGTTTATTTTCCATTATGGTTCTAGCCATCTCTACCCTCCTAGAGGTCCTCCTCAACACTATCATGTTATTTATATAGGAAAGGAGATTTTTTTCTTTTCGGTAAGTTCCTAGCCTCTTTTCCTCCCTAATTCTTCTTCAAATATGGAGTTCATTAATGATCCTATCTACCTACTACCCCCTCATAATGATATTTCCTATGTACATCCGTAAGTACAGATTCTCCTCAACCCCATGTGTCCCCTTTAAAGGAACCCTCTTCTCCCTTCCTTACTCCCTTATCTCTTCTTGTTTCCTCAACCTCCTATAATTCCCAAAATCCCTCTACCCCATATGTTTATGCCCTCTCCTCAATATGTGTCCAATCATACAAGGTCTCACTCTAAAAAAATGTCTCCATCTCACATCCCAAAATACTAGGGGCATTTTTTCTTGGGGCCTAAGCCAAAAACACCCATTCATAATGTTACTATCATCATCTAGAATTTTGTTGTCTGGGAGAAAATGTTAAATTTGATTTCCATACTATTGAATCATGGTCTCCTAAAACCTCTATAACGATGTTATTAGAACCAAAGAAATATCTGGGTGAGTTAAGCGACATTTTGTGGAGGCATAAGATAAACTTCGTCCTACATAAAGACCTTATGAATAACCACATATGTATTTTTTTTAACAATCATACATATATACATTTGGTTCTGGCCTCGAATCAGTGTGGTATTACTAAAATATTCACTAGGTCTTAGAAGCTATTTATTTCCTTCTTGAATATTAGTTGAGATGCATAGATATGACGTACCCTTTGGCAGTCTCTTGAAGATATTGATCTGGGGAATTTCTATGGATAGTAGGGCTGCTTTGAACATCATTTCATATCCTAGTGAGAAGAAAGGGCATATTGTTTTTATTCAAAAGACTAATATGAAATCCGTTCAGTTCATATATAACAAGGGACTCTTTGATTTGGGTTACACTAGAGATAGATATACTTGGTTAAACAACAAACAAGGTGACCGATACACCTGGTGCCTCCTTTCCCATTTTCGAGAAACTATCTACACAATATCAACATTCCCTCATGCCAAGGTCAGCCATATTGTCAATAGTTTTTCTAATCACTCCCCCTTATTTATCACTTTATCTCTATGATAGGATCGAAGTAATCAATGATATTTTTCTCAATAATATATTATCCTTCTGAGAATTAATTAGGTCGTGTAAGATTTATGGTTCAAGACAACTTGAGGTCTTGGTTGGATTACCTTACAAAACAA
Organism: Viscum album; assembly: GCA_963277665.1. Lineage (NCBI taxonomy): Eukaryota > Viridiplantae > Streptophyta > Magnoliopsida > Santalales > Viscaceae > Viscum > Viscum album. The sequence continues at coordinate 1,414,879,707 of OY728123.1, forward strand.
ATTAAGGAGATTTTGAGGGGATCCTCAGGTTTGGAATAGATAACGACCTCTCCATTGATATGATCTTATTTCTCATACCAAATATATTCAATCAATGGATATTATTCTAGAATAAATTTTTTATGATGGAATGTTCAGATATATATCTAGTAAGAAGTCCATCGTCGAGAAGTTGGATCTTATGGATGAATGAGTGGCGTACGAACAGGCCTGGGTTAAAAGGATTCATGAGGCGGATGAGAACATATCCTATCTCCACACATTTATTTAGGAAAAACCCATTTTGTTAATCCCATTTTACATATCAAATATGAAAGATTTTTGGATGATAGGGACACTCTCTGGTGCATGGATGAGGTTCATTTTAGAGAACTCCTAATATGACCCAAAACATACATGCTAGAAGGATACCTGAATGGGAATGAAGAGTTTTTGCAGGTGATTAAACATATCATTTCATTCTTGTAAAATGATCTTCTAGAAGTAGTTCCGGATGAGAAAGTGATTTAAGAGGCCATGATTCTTATCAATCTACAGAGAACCCTAAGGATGGATGGATTATCGAGAACCATCTATAGAACCTCATGGGACGTGGTGAAGTGTGATCTCCTCGAGGTTTTCAAGGATTTATTCAGTGAATGGAGTTTTTCATTAGTTTCTTACTCCAACACATTGGTTCTAATTTTTAATGTCAAAAATACCTTCTCTTTACAACATTACAGGACATCAGGTATGTAAAATGTACCTTATAAAATCCATTCTATGGTGATCAAAATGAGACTTTATACTTATCTCCCCTAGATGATCTCTGAGGAACAACACATGTTCTTGAGGGGGTGATGCATTCATGGCAGGTATCTTGCCTCAAAAAGCTAGTTTTGTTCACATAAGACATTGGGTGAGATGGTCCCCTCACTCTATGAGGCTTAACTTGAACATTGGTGTCTTGTGTGTTATATGATTCATTAGGGGAGTTAGTGTTATTCGTGTTTATGAGGGAAAATTCATGGCTGGTTTCATCACCTCATCTTGTATCAAACGCTCTTTGTATGGTGATTCTCTTTCTATTCTCTATGTCCTCCATATATTTTGGTAGGATAACATCTCTTTGGGTGTGGTATAGACTGACTCTATAATTATTCATAACTCGCTAATTGGTTATGGATCTACTCCTTGGTCAGTCTCCAACATCATCCAAAAATGTTTTATCCTCATTGTTACTCTGACATACATTCGTCATACTTGGCGAGAGGGGGACAAGATAGCTGATCATTTGTCCTCCCAGTAAATTTATTTGAAAAAACCTTATTTGTTCACCAGACATTATTTCTATTTTCTCTTGAGGGGGAGGCTATTGTTAGAGAGGATAACCAATGTTTACATTATTTTAGGCCTCCATGAATGCTTTTTCATTCTTATTCCATGGTTCCTCACCTATAATATTTAGGAAAATTATAAATAAATTATTTTGATGATTACTTGGTCTTTCTAGACCATTTTATCAATAGAGCTCTTTTTTATTTAAGTATTTTTTATTATAAATAATCGATTAATAAATCACTTACTCAAACGGTGTTCACCTAGATTTCATTAATCGATTTATTGTTGTGAAATTATTGTCTTAACCTTATAACCATTTATTATAAGTTATAAAAAAAATTTCCTTATTATATTGGATTAATGAAATTTACCTAGAACGTTACCTGATGTAATTTTATGCGCATTAATTTTCCAAGGAATTTTTATATAAAAACTATTCATGGAATTATGAATGTTTTCCTTATGTGAATACATTTGAAAATTATATGAACCAAATTTTATTTCAATGAGTTGTTTATGATATGTCGAATGAAATCCATTTTCATTCCTTGGTTTCTTTATGATATGATGATTGATTTATTTTCTTATAAAACATAAATTTATTGATGATTAAATGGGTTCATATAAGACACTCCATTATATTATATAAGATTCTATATTTCATGAGATAAGTGTTTGAATGTATGATTTAGTTATGATATGCACAGTCACTATTAATGTGGAACATTAAGTTTATGTTTATAAACTAATATATGTGAAATATTTAAATGATGTTATATTGTTATTATTATGACTATAATACAAACTCATAGATCATGTTTATTGACTTACTCTTATGATTAAAGTCGTATTTAATTTCATATTTTATAACATCATTTATTACATATTCTTTGTTGGTTAGGATTTTATTTTGTATCTAGTTAATACCACAATTATCGTCTTATTCACACATATATCATTGATTTTTATGAGTTTTGTTTACCCATACCGAGGCATTATGATCACCCAATCCATACATGTCCATTTACCTAGGTTATTAAGATAATATAGGTATAATTTTTTTTGATGTGTATCACATGCTGAGAATTAGTGGGAGGGTTCGATAACATTTCAGTCATCTATGAGATGGGTATGTAGTTGGAAATATGTATATTTGATGGGATGATAAGATATTTTTCTATTACATTCTATCCTAAATTTATAGAACAGTAACACAACATGGTCATTGGAATATAATTAATGCGTATAAATACCATATGATAATTCCTAGTAAGATATAGTTGGTATCATAGTAGGTTTTAGATAACATTTGAGATTAATATGAAATTGGTCGACAATAAATTGGTAGTTATAAATTGACGAAAGGTTGATAAACTATGGTTGATTTTAATTTCAATGGTATAGTTTACCATATAGGTTATTTGTGGTAATATTCTTATGATTATGGTAATATTCCCTTAGTTAAGTCCCAAGGATAATTATAAGGGATTTTTTTATGTATATTATTACATATTTAAGTTATGGTAAATTTGTGGATTTTTGGTCTTCCATGTTAGTGAATTCATTTATAGACACTAAATGTGGGTGAATGATATTCTACAGATGTACCTAGGGGTAAAAACATTAAAATACCATACTGGGTATTAACATAGTTGTTTCTAGGTGAACAAAAAACATGCGTCAAAGAACGGCTAGTTTGACACAACCTAAGGAAATTTATTTTTATATCACTTTCTCTTTACAAACCATTAAGAAGGATTGATTTCAAAATAACTTTAATGGATTTAGTTAGGAAGTATGTGGGAACACAACTTAAATTAAAAAATATAGAAACAATATTGTTATATTATTAACCAAGTATAATATAGTATAAATTAATCTATCATATGTTGAAATGATGGTGAAATTGATGAATACATCTTAGCATTGATATTTCATATTCATATACCTATTTTTATTTAGATATTAACATTACTATTATTTTTTTAGTATTTGGTTGAAATTAGATCATGAATATTATATATATAATGGTATGTGTCCGAAAACAATTATGCATTGTAATTGACTAAGGGGGCATACATAAATTTTTAGGGATCATAGTATATATTTTTTGGATTAGAAAGTTGATTTTAATAATCCTAACTAATGTATTGAGTTTGATAACATAATAAAAAACTTTTTTAATAATCATAACAATTTTCATTAGATATTAACATTTATCAATGGTATTTTGGTATATTAAAAATTTTATGAGGGTTATATAAAACATATATGGATTATTATTCATTGTATTTTCATTAATGGTTTTGGAACATATATTATATGGAATCAATAATTTTGAAAAAAAATATATAATGTGATATATTTAGTTCTAACTATTAAAGAACACATTAATAGTGTATATATATCTCTTAGGACTAATATATTCATAATTTTGAGGTAATTAGGGTAAATATATTTTCAAATAATTGAGTTAAAGTGTATTTTAAATGATTATTGATTTAATGAAAAAGTAATCCATTATATATTTTGGATGTTTTTTATCTAATTTTTGGGTTTATTATATATATTTAATTATTTATGACCTTATTAACTATCCATTTATAAATTTATGTTTAAAAGATATAGTTAATTTTTGAATAAATATATAATCTCACAATGGTGTAATTCCTCTGATATTTAACTGATTTTTGGGGAGTTTTTTTATGAAAAATATTTATTTATTTTTTATATATTTTCATTATTTTATTAATGACTAATGATGTTTTCAAAATGAAAGTAAATATGGTATAGCCTATGAATGTAATGTATAAGTTATATTAGATATTATATAATGATATATCAATATAATTAGTATAGAGTCAAATATATTCATTAGATATGAGTAAATATAATTGTAAGGAAATGGGTTATTTAACGGTATAGAATGTAACTCCCCATGTTTTTAGGAAGAATACTCAATTATAAAAAAAATATAATCATTTATTATCTTTTTAAATAAATTTAAAATGATCAAGAAATAGTTCATAAAATATATGAAATAATATAACAAAAAATTATTTATTCTTATGTGGAACATTAAAACAATGAAACATAAAACTGGTTTTACACACCATTGATCGTTACTCTCCATCGATAAAATAATTCAGTTAAAAATAAGTAATTTAATATATGGAAATTGGTAAATAAAATAAAATTTTCATGACTAGAAAACACATAGAATCATCAAAAACCTGGATGACCACCAAAAGTCAAAAAAAATCTATAATGGGGAAGAAAAAAATGAAAGGATAATACCTTGTTTGAAATTTATTATAATTCACACGAACTATGATATGGTAATTAAGATAGTAATGATTAAATAATATATTAAGACTAAAAGTGTATAATACAATTTCTCATAAAAATTAGGGTCATAAAAAATATAGCCAATGGTTAAATATTTGGCAGATATATTGAATCCATTTATCATTATGATTGATGTTTAAAATAATGTATCTCCTAGAAAATGAATAATATGATATTAAATTTTAAAATTATATTTCTATTCATATTTATTCATTACATATAAATAATTCTAATATGACTTTTTAAATTTATAATATAAAATATAAATAAATATTTAAATATCATTGGTGTATTAAAATTAAAATTTTAATATAAATAATTTAATTTAATGGATTTTTTTGAAGAATATTTCATATAAGAGTAATAATTTGTTTGATTAAATTGAAATATCTAAAAATATTATTATATATGAACAAATATATTATTATATTTTAAATTATAAAATTGGATGAAATATTATTAACAACACTTCTTGTATAAATATTTTTTCAATAAAATATATTTTTTAGTATATATTATGACTTTAATTTTAAAAAAAAAATCAATATTTTATATTATATATTTTAATAAAGTAAATTTATTTTTAAATCATTATATAAAATATGTACTTTCTATAATGTTTCTAATCGTTGATGAAATTTTTAATATTAGTAGAAAATTCCAGTTTTTTCAAAAATTATAGTTTGGTTATTTTATTAGTATATGCGAGTGTCGTAGAAGTTTTAAAAACTGTTTATGTCGTAAATAATGTATTTAAAGAATAAAATAAAGAATTTCACTACTTTTTTTTAGCTTCAAATTCTTATCTATATCATTTTGGCAACTAAATTAAAAGATTGGTTTATTTAATTATTCTCTATGCATTATTTGAATGAATTTTTTCATGTTGAGAATCATTATTTGATTTCCATGAAATCATTATAAATTTTTATATTTTAATTATAAAAAATGTTTTTTACTTAATATTATTCATTTAAAAAAAAGGAAAAGAAATTATTATTATTTCTAAAAAACATCCTTTTCCTAAAAACTAGTTTTATGTATTATGTTTTCTAATAAAAAAAATTACTTCTCAAAAACCACAAATATTATATTTGATTAAATGAATGTATGTGTTAAAATCTAAAAGATATAATTTCATAAAGAGTCAATCTTAATTTTATTATTTAATATTAATTATTAATGTAAAAAATTAATTTTCTATATAAATTTAAATTTTAAAAAAAGATAAATAATTAAATTAGGAAATCATAACACATTTAATATTGAGACCAAAATGTGAGGTTGAGTTGATTTTTGAGGTCAAATCTATTTCCAATCAACTTTTTTCTATTTATGGGTCATTAAACCCTAAATAGTAATTTCACGTTATTGAAAATGTATGTTTTACTTCCAAAAATACCCTTTTATTATATTATTAAAAGATAAAAATTCCACCACATGAAGACTCAACTTCTCTTTGAATATCTCTTTAAAACACCGCAAACGTTTTCCTCCTAGAAGCATATACAATTTCAAAAATAATCTGGTCACTATTATTTATCATAATTCCATGAATTCAATGGAAAATTATGAGTGAAGAATAAATTCCCCGACATCAGTATTTACCTTTTCATAGTGTTTTTTTAAAATATATACTGTTCTAAAATTATATTATTAACATAATAATTTTAGTATCATTTTTGTACTAAAATTTCTTTATATTTATTAAAAAACAATTATTCATTTGATTCCTTATACTATAAAAACATCGAGTGTGCATACGTGAAAAATACATCCTCCACAAAGATATGATGATTAGTTTCATAATTTCAATCAAGTATTGTTAAAAGGTTGAATTTTAAGAATAAATATGATTTATATTTAAAAAATAAAATAACTAAGTGATCATTTTCCTTATAATATCATTCTATATAATTTTAGATTAATGGGATTTTTAATCGTGTGTTCAGGTATTTTACTTCCTCCACATACAATGTGTTTTTTTAAATCACCACCTATCAGGAATGGTTCTATGAATAGTTTAATGAGTATATATAATAAATATTTATTTTTTAGTTTTTTATTATTTCATATTATTATTATATAAATTTATTCTATTTCTCATGGTAATGTTATAATAAGTTACTATTTATTTTGGTTTTACCACCTTCCTCAAAGATTTATCTTTTCAATTTCATAAATTATCATGGGATGTCATAAAATTGTAATATCATGTAAAAATATATGTAATATTATTTAATTATTCTGTATTAGTGTGGTTTTTATAATGTAATGAAAATGTATTTTTTATCACTAAACAAGTCGAAAACTATTTCACCCTGATTTCTATTGAAAATGACTGAAAATTAACTTTATATTAAAAATTAGAAGCCTGTCATCATGTAAGAAAACAACACAACATGAACTCAAGGTGGGTATAAATAATGATGTCTAATGGAATTGCCCTTGACAAATAACTTACAGGTATTGGGAAGTGACCCCAAACCATTGTAAACAATAAACGACTCCTCTTGTGTTCCTTTGAATGCAAGAGAATCAGCCACGAACTTTCCTTCCCTCTACGTATGACAAACAAGGACTTCCTATTTGATGAAAAATATTCATCTCTTGATAAAAGTGGTCAAATACCATGGAGAATTACCTTCCTTTGAAGAAACATGACCAATACTGCTATGTCCTGTTCAATTTCAGCAATTTGAATATTTTTGTTTATTCACTACAAAATTCCATTTTCAAAAGTTATTGACTCACCTCCAATTGAATTTCTATGTCCGAAGAAAGAACTGAATCCTATCAACACCCACCCCATGATGTCTCTAACATGGTCCCCATCTCTCATTTCTACACCTATACTGGACCCATCCATATTATGTTTCAAACCCAAAGAGGGATATTTCTATCTAGCCCACATGAATTGATTATTTATAGTAGAAACTATATTCCAACATGGTCCTAGAATAATTCGTCTCAATGACCTACAATCATTTAAATGTTTTATAAGAATCCCCAACTCCACCACCAACACCTTCACACTCATGTTAAATAAGTGTGACGAATACTTCCTACAATCGTGAGCCTTATTTATAGCTTCCTAAAGGATCCATCACACTACTGCAAAAGTCATTCCTCATACCCAGACATGTATTCAATTCTCTACAATCCCCTCGAACAAAGCCTCAATAGCACCCAATAGAGAATTCATTACTCAACATAAATTGATTTCATGCACCATTATGTCCCAAAACCCTTTGAACCAATCACCTTGAAAAACCACATGCCAAATAGTTTGTTATTTCGATTTACCATGGTATGGAAAACGTGACACCAGTGAGGAAAGTTTTTATGAATATTGTCATCCATTTGCATGTCCTAGTTTCTTATTCACCATACTACAAAAGTCATCTTTTTAGGAAATCCATTTCACTATAACAACACTGGCTGGTCATCCTTCCCACATCTTTCATGTGTCAATTCCCTATAGGCCCACCCGAAGAATTTACCTATGCTTAATCCTGATAAAATATAGTGACATAGTTTCTCCACAAATTTGATTTCATTGTTGAAAGTCAACTGATTAAGATACAATATGGTAGTTATGGATTCATGGTAACCACTGGCATCCTTAAATGACATATTCGAGATATTGGACCCCAGAAGAAATATTATCTTGTCGGCCCAGTTTGTATTCCAGTTGTTAATTTCCCAACATCCTATGATACATCAGTCCATAACCTGAATATAATCCACGTGTTCATGAGTATAATGTAAGATATTTGAAAGTCTCAGATTCTGGAATGTCTAATTCCATTGTTTATCATCTTATTTTTCCTTGATAATCATTCCCCACAAATATTTCCCTTCTATAATATCCCATACCAACTATATTTGCATAGCCTACATGGTATAATCCATGTTTTGTAGCCCAATACCACCCTTATAAATTGTTCTAGACATTCGTTTTTAGGAATCCCATTGACACCACCTATTTTGTTTCACATCCTAAAGAAAATAAGCCATAAAATTTCCATCTTGGTAATTATACCTTTTGGTGGTATGATAATGGATTATATATGTGTTTGGATTGAGGTAAGAATGTTATTGATCAATGTAATCCTTCCCCCAAATGATAGAAACATATTTTTTAGTTAAAAATCCTACCAGTGGTCTGGTTAATGATTTCATCAAATAGGGCATTTTTAACCTTTCCATTTGATATGGGTGCTCCATTGTAAACCATTGGTAGTTATCATAATTAAAACCCTAGTTTATCTTGAATGGAATTTTGTAATCTAAAAAAACGTATTAAAGATGTAAACACAAATTTTTATTGTGTTGATGAATTTTATAGTAAATATTCCATAATTTTCTATAATATTTTTTAAACCCAAAATTTATGTTTTCTTACCATTCATAAAAAACAACCAATCGTCAGCGAACATGAGGTGTGAATAATCCCATTTCCAAACCTATTTTATAAGGCATGACCCTCCATACATCCAAAATTTGTTAAATAATCCTTGTACGTACCTCCAGGGGAACAATAAATAGAATTTTGGATAAAGGGTCGCCTTTTTTAACACCATAGATAGATTTCAAAAAACTAAATATCCTTCCCATTTGATAAATTTTCGTCCATGCTGAGGCATTGAAGTGAAAATGGAAGCCACAGAACCATTCCTGGAAGCTAAACAGCATCATTAACATAATGTAAAATCTCCAAAACAATATATGATAACCATTAATACATATTTAATAACCAAGGAATAATAAAATATAAAATCATAGGGATAAGTAATCATGGCTTTATGTTTTTTATATGAAATAACATACAAAAATTTCTAACACCAAAAAATGAACATAAACTATAACAGTTTAAAATACACATAATATATAGTTATGAAATAGTTATAAAAACGTAATTATGTTTATATTTTGGTTTATAGATGATTTATAAAGATAGTTATGTTAATTATTTTGGAGGATAGATAACGATCGAATAGGGAAAAATAAAACATAATGGTTTTTCATTTGAAATTCCACTCTTTGTGAAATGTTTTGTATTATGTATATAATTAATTTTAAATGGTGTATATTATACATAATGGATATTTTATATCATTTAATACATTTTATTTTTGTTAATTAATTTTCAAATATATAATTATCACTCTTTTAAGAGGGTTTTATTCAAAATCTAACTATGTTATAAGGATTTTTGTTAACATAGTTCACATTCAATGAGTTAAAATTGTTCTTTGGGATAATCATTCATATCAGCTAGTATATTCTTATCTATGATTTTATTATGTTTTTTTTCACTTATAGTCTTGGAATATTTTGTTTTCAAAAAATTATTATCATTTATAAAATATTCATACTTAAAAAAATCTATTGTCCAGAAGGTACTTTGGTAACTCAAATTTCATTTTTGAGTTATATGGGTTCTTTTTGTTGTAAAATATCCATATTATATTTATTATTTGATTTACCATTTTATATGAATTTCCCTATTAACATTTGGTGGTGAATTACAATTTAAATTCAATTTTTTATAGTTCTTTTCTATCATCTAGAAGTATTATGTTTTCAAAGATGAACCTCCATATCATAATTTGATCTTTATTTCAAGTCAATATTTTCCTTCCCACCAATGTTTTTTTTCAATTTTTGAAAATCATATATAGATCATATTATATGATTATAATAATTCCATTTTACCCTATTAAAAATGAGAAATTAATACAGTTTTTAAGATGATGGATTTCAAAGAATGGTATTTCAAAGTTTTTTCCATATGAAATGTATTTTAATATAATTTTTTTATTTAAAAGAATAAATTATAATAGTTTAGTTTTTCAAAGGTCTTTTTTTTAAATTGCTTTCTCTTCATCCTTTTGAAAATAACTTAATCATTTTACAAATATCTAGAAAATTATCACTTTTATCTTTTTGTATGAAATATATATTTTCACATCCTTCATAATTTTATATGAATGTTTTTATCCTTGTTTTCTTATAATCTAAAGGAAAAAAAATTCTCATCTGTTAAAAAATTTATTATATAAAATTATAATAGAAAACCAAGAATATTTATTATTTCAAAAGTGATAATTCTAAAACTCTTTAAAAATAGTTTTCTTCAAATTCATTTTCAATTGACATATCTTTTCACTAAAAGAGTATTTATTTTTTTAATTTTTTCATTTATCTTCTTTAAACAGATAACTAATGAAATATCCTTATCTTATGGATAAATGATCTATCACTAAAATTATTTTTCCTAATATTTTTCATTATAGAACTGTAATTTTTCATCCAATTAAATTCCTATATGGAAACCTTAAAATTCATTCATTTATGTAATGGGTGTTTACTGACATTTATTACAGTGATTAGTTATGTAGAATTATAATGTTAGTCACACAACCTTTATATATATATTTGAAATTCCAGAATCAATTATTTATCTTTATTGAAGGGTATTTAACTTGATATATACGTGATACTAATGGAGACTCATTATTATTCCATAAGTTTATCATGTTTTTATTATTGATCGAATTATGAATGAATTCATTATTTGAATAAATTTGAAAATGATATGTCACCCAATTACATTTAATGGAATATTTATATTATTTTAAATTAAACATAGTTTAATTCCAATAAATCATTATTAAATGATGACTAATTGATTTTATATGTCACTCATATGTATATATGATGAGGGGTGGGGTCAAAAATCACCCTCTACATCATTGGTTAAGATTTTATGCCTCATTAGATAGGTATTCACAGATATGTTATAGTTTATCCAAGAATAGTCACTACTGGTGTAGACTTTGAATTTTATGTTCTATATACTATTTTATGTTCCATATTTGAGAGATGATTTATTCTTCTTCTCATTACTATGTTATACTCAAATGGTTCAATATTATTGATTCACACTCTTGAGTAATGTCCTATTAAATGTTGACATTTATGTAATTATATATTTCCTAGTATTTTATTGTAATTCTTTATTATATATCTATATTATAACTATATTCACATATTATTCTAACTTATTATATTTAATTTTTATCAGTTATGTTTTCCATTACAAATAATATTAATCAAAAATTATTTATATTATAATTTCCCTAGATAATAAAGATGATAAATTTATTTAATTTCTAGTTGTGTATCTTTGAAAGAAAAATTGTGTGAGACATTGAAGACATGAAATGGTTTACGTTATTACATATTTAGTGTGGAAAATTTCTACCTGTTGGAAAGAAATTATTTATTTTAGTTAATTTTTTATTCTTATTATCTAAAATAATAAACCAAAATATGATATTGAATGTATTTTATTTCATGTAAATACTGGTTGGTTAAGTCATGGACTGAATATCTTGAATGATCATGTCTGCCACCAAATAGTAGATCACATTAACAATTAAAAATATCTATTAAATTTCACATTCATTTCTACACCATTGATAGAAAAACCCATGGTGTTCTACGAAACATGAAACACATAAGAAAAATTTCAGATTCCAGTGGGGAGAGGGGAACAACCAAATATCATCAAGATGATGGAGGCCACTAAATAATGATTTTTGGCCAAATCAGATAGAAAAAAATAGTATCTAATGGTTTAGCCATTATTTCTTTGACCTAGTGATTCATTCCCCCTAGTTACACTATGAAAATTCATTAGTCAACATTTTCATTGTTAAAGTGTTACCTTATTTCATTTTTCACTATATGAGAGTGGTGTAATGGATTTTTAATGTGTAATTTCAGAAATAATATCATATAAAACACGATTATTTTTTTCGCTTATTTCCTAAAATTTCCCAATTTTCACAGAATCAAAAAATTTAATTGCATTCCTTATTCACTAAGATATATAGTACTTCTACAATACTCAGTGATATGATTTGTTCCTACTTACTAAACTATCCCATATAATTATTCCCAAAAAATAATAACCCTGTACTTATTTATTATAGATACACCACATAAAGTTTCTTCTCGATGTCAAAAAAATGTTAAAAATTTATGATCCTTTCCAATATCAATGAGATATACAAAATTTGGATTAACCTGGACATACCTCTTTCTTCCTCTAACAAATGTGTGATTTTCATTTTTCATATTACAAAAAATATGATCCAATGAACATATTTAAAACACAATATTCTAATTTTTTGTAGTGAAATATAGTAAACATACAATTATACTCCAATACAATTTGATATCAATAGATCACACAACCTCAGACTTCATATGTTTTTTACTATCCACAATTAGAGTAAACATTAGTTACGAAACATACATGTTGAACATCGTCAATATAAAACCTACCTAAATTAATGTAGATATGAATGTGTATTCCTTAAAATATATCAATTAATTCACAATAATATATATAAGTTCACCCATCTAAGAAATTTAATTTTATGATTTAATGTGATCATAAAACTCAATGGATTTCACTATGATTACACTATATATTTTACCACCCAACTAATTGTGCAGTATAAAATATACTTATATGGGAGTATTTGTATAGATATTATGGCTGACACAAACCATAAATATTTTAGGTTACCCAAATATAAATTCAATAGAGAATACCATGAATTCAGTTCATATAAGATACTATATATATCCTTTTTCATACTAAAAACCTATGATTCATTAATTCAGATTAGAAAGCCAAAAGGTTATTCAATTAAAAAATGTCCTTTATGAATTACAATTTAGAATATACTTTTAACATCTATATAATGACTATTTTTTCCAAAAGAAATACTCATAAAAAAGAACATGATATACATATTTTGAGCTAGAATGGAAAAATTATCATCTCTATGGAAACCTTAAATTTGAGTGTTGAATGTTTCTACAGAATGCCCCATGATTCTAATCAAATTTCCATTATCACTAAAATTATTCTTGATCATATACTTTATTTGGATAAAATATTGATTTTATAAAATATCAACAATATCCTATGTTCATTATTTTCAATCATATCAAATTCCTAATTGATTATTCAATCTAATGATTAATCTTTCACTAATTTCTCAAATACAGTTGATTCTACTATTGATATAAGAGTTTTGTGATCTCTATTTCTCATTCTAATTTTATTTGTTAGAGAAAATATGTATCCAATTATATTGGATGAATATAATAATATTTCATTGCCTCTCCTCTGAGGTGTGGATTACTTTCATTATGAAATAATATCTTCTTTTAGTATGTTCTAAGTGCCTAAATCAGTCATATTCATTTGAATGAATTACTAAATTACCCAAACATATTCTTCTTATAATTAATATTATAATTAAATTTCATGATTCTCTCATCAAGATTTATAAACATATTTCTCAACAATATTTGTTTTATTTCCCTCCATAAAAATTTTTAACCTTTATTAATAGCATTTTTAGGACTTAATAAATATTGAGTTCCATAAAAAAATTATTTATATACAACATCACCATATATTTAATAATTTCCTTCTCTAATATAAAGGTATCACATAATTACAATGAAAATAAAATGATTCAATGATGAAATAGTTCAATAAAACATTTCATATGGGGTTATCTATTCTACTAGGATTAAAACTGCCTAGTTAATAGTATACACTACAACCGAAACATAAATTCCTATAGTGGTGAGAAATGACACCTTCAATGAATAAGTTTTTTCAATGTTATCCAACATTTAATTTAATTGATGAATAAATATATTTTCTTATAGATATCTCATAATTGTAATATCAATTTATATTATAGGTTTCTAAATAAATTTTTTAAACAAAACTATGTTATACTTCATTACAATGTAAAACATTAATGTTTTAATTTTCATCATTATCATGTTTTTGAGTATTCTAAATACTAATATATGTATCCAACGATTTCAAACATTCTTTAGCAAAATAAAACATATAACGCTCTATAAAATAACTTATAATAATTAATTAAATATATATCTATACATGGTCAAGATATATTCTTCAAACCACATAAGATATTGTGATCCATAATAAGTAGAATAGATGCCCCATTGTTTTTGGGTGGAAATGTATTTTTTTTACAATTTGAACCATATGAAATAATCACATATATTTTCATGATATATCATTATACATTTTATACTCACTAGTGATTTTATATTGGATAAATTTTCCATGCATAGATATTGAATGTGACTTGTCATCAGAATTCATATATTTTTTTCTTTACTCACTTTAATGAGATGTTTTTTTTTATTTTTCACATACTATATATTAGTATTAGATATAGTACATCTCATATAAGATTTTATAGCACATCTAATTATCATAAAACCTTTCTAATAAAATGCATCCTCATAAATAGAGTAAAAATGATTCCACACAAATAGATGGTTGTGTTTTGACCAATCTAAAAGGTGCACATATGTGTTATTTATCTCAGCCCCATACAAATGGGTAATGTCACTCATCATTATATATAAATATTTATATATAGAAATATAAATAACTATATAAAATTTATTATTCACATTCTTAAATATATATAAGTTAACTATCATTTTTTATGAACACCAACTATCAAGAACCCATGTGAATCTATTTTTCATTGATTTGATAGTAATTTATTCCATGTCATCTTTCTCATTAATCTTATTTTTCATCCAAAATATTCCTAGTAGTTTAGAGGCAATCAATGGAAACTCTAATTTCTCCTCAGTAGATGTTTTTAAATCATAATCATCATATTTTTCCAACGGGGAATAAATTTTTGTTGGATATTATTTTCTTATTTGACATATATTATTTTTCATCATGTTTTTGAAGTTACTATTTTACCTTCCACACTACTATAAATAAATGACATTATAAAAAATGTTAAAATAAAAAAACAACATCAAAAGAAATTATTTAATCTAATTAAAAAAAATTATAAGGACTCAATATTGTTTTCTATCTTTAATGTGGTTTCCCATTCAAATATATTCATTCCTCTTCAAATTTAGACATATTATGGGCAATGTAGACACATAATATACATTTAATTAGAGGGAATGTATTCACTCATTCATTATGACATGTGTCCCTCAATTTTGTATATATTAATCTTCAGTTAATATTATATAAGGATTGTGAAAAAAATTTCGACCCTCAAATTTACTTTTTTTGTGACCATTTTATAGACATTTGGAGACAAAGGTTTTACATGAGAACCTACAATCGAAGGTAAACACTAATTCTAGAAAATATTAGATAATACCTAGTATAAATATTCATATTTAATGAAATTATAAAATCATTAAATTTTAGAACAATAATTTCACCAAGGTGATTTTATTTTATAATTCAAAATTTCTAAATTAACTAAATATTAATTTTTCGGAACTTTATGAGTAAACTAATTTTTAGTAATATATAAAGAACCCAATTTTAATAAACCATCATTTTATAAAAAAATATAATAAAATTATGAAATTTATGTTTATTATAACATATTTTTATAAATTATTTACATTTATAATGTAACCAATATCAGTTAAAATAATTATTTTTTATTTATAAATGATATGTTTATTATGTTTGAATCATATATAATATTTAACATTAAACAAAATTTATACTTATATTTGAATTCTAATTTCTACTAATTAATATAATATAATATAATATAATAATATGGTTTTCATATTTGTGATAAACATGTAAATATTAGTTAATATTGTCATATTTTGTTTATTCATAAAAATATGATTATAAGGATAGATGTTCACTATTGTGATAATTGTAAAACTATTTTTCCCAAAGAGATATTTCTGTAACATTGTACAATTTTCATTAATAAAATAAATTAATAAATCTAAAAATGATTCTTATATAATCTATTATCCTATTTATAAATATATTATCAGTCCTTTTTTAATTAAAAAATAATATAATTTTTAGATATATTTAGTTTTTAGAGAATTTCATTTCCAAATGAATTCTTTTTCAATGTTTTTTATGTTTTAATAAAATATGTAATTAAATTAAACAAAAATGTTAAATTCGATTAATAAAATGATAGATGTGAATAAATAATAAATTTGGAATGTTTATTTTTCTTATATTCTCAATAAAATATAAATTAAATAGTTAAATACCTTTTATTGTGGTAACAACCAAAATAAGAAAATATCACAAAAAATGGAAAAGAACTGATAAAATATTCCAAAAGTGGTGTAAATTTTTAGTTTATTATTTATAGTTACATGGAAACACCAAACACCATTTTATTGTTTTTAATACATTGTTGAATAAAAATGTTCAATCACTAATGTTCTCTTTTAATTATTTATAAAATGGATGTAATTCCCCAAAATTAAAATATATGCATCCCTAATAATTTCTTCTTGAAACTCATATATGTTGTTCCTCCTTGAACACACGCCAATTCAATTAATCCACTTGAAAAATTATTTTTCGTAATTTTTCAATTTCAATGAAATTTTTCGAAGAATAATGAGGATCTCAATGTAATTATTACTTCATTTAATATTATCTTCTAAATCATCCGATTTTAAAATTATATTATATTTAGAAAAATATAATCACAATAATGTTATTTTATATTTAGATATTAATAAATTAATGCAACTACTATTATTTATTACACTCCATCCATTAATAATAATGAAAGAGATGTCAGTGCATGTGTGTGGACTACCATCTCCATTAAGTGATGTCTTCTGTTTTTCATTAGAACCAATCATGGCATGTCATAAAGAAGGTATTGATGAACAAATGTATTTTATAAAATTATAAAATTATTTTTAATTGATATATATATATATATATATATTATCATTGATTATATGAAAAATGAAATTGTCTTATGTCCATATTTGTGGACTACCATCTCTTTGAAAGTAACATAATTTTTTATTCACATAAGATTTTTATTATTCATATAATCCTATTTATACATAAATAAATACCTTAAAATATCATAAAAATGTCATTATATATTTTTTAATAATTGAATAATCTCAAATGCAATAACTTTCATAACCAAACTAATCTATTAATTACGGTATGTCCATGTTTGGTTGTATTTGTCCAACAATTTGAAAATTACTATAAAATAATATAATATATGAAAGTAAAAATGTAATTACAGATACTATATAATATAAATAATTAAATAATAATATCATTTTAGTTTTTAATGGTTTCATTAATATTAATATAAAAAATATGATAATAATATTTGTTCATTAAAAAACATTGATATATTCTTATCACTAATTTTTTCATTAAGGATCAAAATAAAACATTGATAGAATTAAAAAAATAACATTATAATTAATTATAGAGTATTTATTTTATTTATTTTCATGATTTTTTAATTCTTATGAATGAGTTATATATGATGAAAAACCCCACTATTACAAATCTATTTCAAAAATATTAATATTACTATTATGCGATATCAAAAAAATATCAACTATCTAAAATATATATAGAGATTAAAATTTAAGGAATTTTATATATGGTTAGAGAAATTAATATGTTTCTAAAATATATAATTATGTATGATAAATGTTTTACACTTGATATTAAATTACTTTAGTGGATGTTAGGATTCACGGTAATGTTCATTAGGGTATGTAATTTATAATAAAAAAACAAACTCAAAACATTACTAAATCATTATGATGAAACTCTACACATAGGATTATTTGTAAGGGTTACAATAATTTCCTCCTATCATAATCCCCAAGAATAAATATTTATTCATTATAACAATCCTAATGGAATATCAATACCATTTATTATTTGACCAATCCTAACCTATCAATTTTTATTGATCTTTATAACTCTAAATTTATCTTGAACAAAACCTTTTCTAACATCTATAGTTTCTGATAGCAATCACTGATAACAACGATGATTCTTCCTAGACCCACACTCCCATGATCGATGCTAAAAAATACACATTTCTTACATATTTGCATACACATCAAAAAATTCATGATATTTATCACACAATGTAAAAATTACCTTCCAAATATATTATATTGATTATAATTTTATAGAGTTATGAAAAATATATTATTGGTAGAACCAATGTTCTTCATATTAATACGAAATTTTCACTACATAATATTGAATGAGTCTTCAACATCACTATAACACTATGATATTTTAAAAGAGGAACATCATGTTCGATATCTTATATAACAAAAGATACCACGATTATAAGATAATTTCACACCATGGAATTTACTGTATATTTATTTTTAAAAAAATTCTAACTCATAGATTGCATGAAATACACAAAACATCTAGTTTAAAATAAAAATTACACTAAATTAAGATATTATTATTTAAACATGACCATTATATCCTAGAATTCATGTTAGTGGGTATGAATATTAATAAATAAATTATGAAATTTATTTCTTTAAAACTTGTATAAAATAAATTCAATGAAATTCTATTTATAATAAATAAATTAAAACCATTTTAAATTTATTAATGAATGTGTTAAACCAATATATATGGTATAAAAAAGAAAAGTATACTAATATAAACTTAAATAGTATATCTTATTTAAAACATAAACTACTATATATTTTATATTATGTCCACTTAGAAAAATGTTCACATGTTAAATCATTAATTATATTAAAATAATTAATTTATTTCCATATCTATCATTTCCATCCCTATAAATTGAAATTACCCCTTCTATATTATTAATAAAACATTAAAAAAATTATCTCATCCCATTTGTAAAGTCCCGACCATGGTTGCCCAGAGCCGATGCCTTATTTAATTAAATTGGAATATTAACAAGGAAGATACACCCCAAAGGACTGAGTAATTTATTATCTTTGGAAACAAGATACATATATAAGTTCAAAATTGAATCTTGAAATGAAAAACAACATAAAAACTCTTTCGACAACATCCATAACTCCTAGGTTATTTTTGCTTGTCATTTATAAAAAATATATTAATTTCCTGAATTTTTTTTCTGAGAATATATTCCCAATAAGGTTAAACATTATAATGGAAGATAACATACACATTATATATGGTGAATAATTTATAAAACAGTCCTTTAAAAATAAACATTAACATAATATGGATGGAATATGAGCTGAGTCAATATTTCCCTATTAAAACATAATCATGGGTATTATACTTGTGGAATAATCACATATACTATCAGTTTTTAACTTTATAATGAAGCAAATTCATATGCCGGTCATTCTGAAACATATTCTCAAGGCATCATACAAGAAATCTAAAAATGATTAAGGCCTCATCCAAAACCATACCTCAAAATGGGCAAGGCCTCATAAAATGTCCATATAAATATTTCTCATGAGACCTATCAATGCATCAATGGGATATAGTGGGCCCCAAAAATCACATAATAAGTCAAATTAAATCCTCATATGATCAGGGATACACATAAAAAACATATATATATTCAAATTGTGACTAACATATTAAATTTATCTAACTTTTCCCAATCATTAAACATAAACACTATCCATTCAAGGTAATATGGCGAATGGTTTCAAGAAAGCACATCCATAGTCAAAATGATCATAAACCATTAAAATAATATTGTACATGATATAATAAAACAATTTTCCCATTAATACATAATAATCAATCATATTGTTGAATCAAAAGAAAATACTCTTATAAAATCATCTAATAATTCTTGAGATAAATAATATTTTACTTTGAAAAAAGAGCTCTTTGGGTAAAACATTTGTCTAAAAACACAAGTGAAATAATATAGTTATATATAATAAAATATGTTTTTTATAAAATAATGGTTTCTTGAAATATATTATAGAGTTCCATTCAAAATAAGTAAGAATTCAGGAAACACTTTTGAAACAGCCTTGTATTTTTGGAAGAATTTTTGAAGGATCTTTAAGAAAACATATAACTCCATTTAAATTGAAGGTATGATTTTGGTTGGGAAATATATGTCAAACATTAACAAATTAATTATGACGATAACATATTAATTAATAATAATTTAATTTATGTTAGTAAATAATAAAAGTAGTCGGAATAAAAAAGGAGGTTTGGGTAGAAAAGCCTTACATTAAGTTTGAATGTGTTCCTATCTTGAACTGACGGTCCTATAATGTGAAATTGGACATATGAATAACTTAATTAAAAATATATTTGACATTTATTTAGTTTATCATAAATTTTTTTAGTTTATTGTGTCTTTATTTATATGTTATAATATTGAATTCTGTCATTTCATATTGTTTGTTTCCTTGGTTTTCATGATCGGTTTATTTGTATTTGAGTATGGATGTTCTTTTGGAATGGATTAAATTCTCCAGAATTGAAATTATATTTTATTTATTAATATAAATTTTTTTAATGGTTATATATATCATTTTTAACAAGGTATGATTGTAACATCCCAAGTAAGTAATGAATAATAGATATTTTTTTTATCTATGTCTATTAATGATAAAGATAGTGTTTTAGAGGCTTAAAATGAAAATAAATACAATCTTATGCATGGAATACACTAATATTTTTAAAGGATTGTTTTAGTGCCTTTTGATGGAAAACCATTTTTGAATCTATATTTTGACAATTTTATAAACTATGTTTGTCAAAATAAACTTATCCTTTATGATTGGGACATCAAATTTTACTTTGTGTAATTTTTGGTACCTTTCTGATAAAGTTCATTTTTTTTATGAATAGTGTAAAATGTTGCATTTTAATTCAAAACCTCTTTTTGATCTAATTTATTTATATGATTAGACTATCTTTTGAATTGGTTTTAAAGTGAAATTAGAATATATTTTTACCATTTTATCCAATGGTGGTCATTGGAATCAATTTCGATTTGAAATTAGACTTAAACTGGTGTCAATCTTTTGATACTTATTGTTTTGTAAAAACACGCTATTTGCTCTGGCAGCGGGAATTAATTATTAAATTAATTAATGTGACTTATATGATTTGAATTTTGTAAAATAGACTTCATTTTTGAATTCGGAATGTCAAATATAGCTTAGGGTGAATTTTTGGTAATTTTCTGAAAAACTTCAATTTTTGATGAATAGTGAAACCACTAAGTGGTAATCAAGCAAACTGATTTTTCAGTTAAATGAAATTTTACCACTAATGTGTATTGAATTTTGAAAATCCGACATACATGGTTGTCATTAAGAAGTAAAATGTGGTTCAATGAGATTAAAATAATTTTTTGGTGAATAGTAACTTATTAAGTTTTTAATCGCGATTAGTGGTAATTAGTGTAGTTTAAGGTATAAATAATGATTTAATAATATAAAATGACCTAGACACATGTCCCAACCTCATTGGTTGTGTCATGGCCGACCAAGACAAGCCATGGCCTAACTTGGGGACCCCATGTATCCACTTTTGTTGGGAAATAACATAAATTACTTTTTATTAAATGTTAAAGTGAAAATGACACAAACATAATATGTTTTGCGAAAACAATTTTTAAGTGGGGTTATAAAAGTCCAAATTTCGATTATAAATAGTCATTGGAAAGCTAAAAAGATTTCCTACATCATAGGAATTTTTTTATAATTTTTAGACATTAAATAAATTTAATTATTTATGACATAATAATGATGCAGCGATGACATCATTATTTGACGATTTAAATAAAATGGAAAGATAATATAAAATATATGAACTACACATGGCCAAAACCAATTGGATGAGTGGATTTCGATGCCTTATCACCTTATCCACGAATTCTATCAATGTTGGACCTTTTAAAACCGAAACACATTTTCAAATAATGTAATGTTCCTTTACTTTCCAAAAGTGCCCCTCCTCTCCCCTTATAAAAGGCCCCCACCTCTACCTCATTTCACACACTCTTCAAGCCATTGGCTCGGCCAAACCCTGCCCATTTGCTCTCTCCACATCCCTATCCTCATCCTATAGGATTCCCCTTGGGCAGAATCCTTTCAAAGGAAGCCTTTAGGCTCAACTCAAAAGGAGTTACACTTTTTAAGGTAATTCATTCTCTCATGTTCATTTGTTTTATTTTGCTTCTCCAACCCCCTAAACTCTTTTTATATACTTCTTTTGTAACAACACCAGTATCATCAATATACTAGGATGTTGTTATAAGATTTATTTGATCTACACTTTCACACAACTACATCAAATGGTTAAAGAACATACGGTTTCCGTGGATGGCGAAATTCTGCCTCCCGAAACGATGATTGTTCAATACTCATTTAACACCTTCAAAGGTGGCCATTATGATGTCACTATTTTTATATATGATATGTAATATGTTTATGTTTTACTTATGCTTCTGTATTTTTCATTTGTGTCTTACCTTTATGGCTTCCATTATGGGTATACGCGATATCTTCACTTAAGGAAGTGCGGACTACCGCCCCCTCAAAGTGATGTGATTCGTTAATGCCATATGTGGGACGTGTAAAGGATGGATTTAAAGTTATTATATATGATGTTATACTGGAATTATAATATACCTATATATATCATTATCATTTATTTCCATTAAAGTATGAGATAGAAATGAAAGTAGCGTTCATGCGTACGTACGGACTACCGTCTCCATGAACGGTGCATTTCATTTCTTATCCCCAAATGTAATGTACTATTAAAAGTACATGTATATAATGGATATATAAAATTAATGATATATCTAAATGATGAATATAATTCTGGAATTAAAATATACATAAGTCTCATTTAGTTTTAATTCCGTTAATATGACAAAGAAATGAAAGTAGCGTTCATGCGTACGTACGGCTTACCGTCTCCATGAACGGTGCATTTCATTTCTTACCTCTAAATGATTATGTAATATTTTAAATACATGTATGTACTGGATATATATGAAATATATGATATCTACATCATGAATACCATTCTGGATATAATGAAACATTGACCAAATTAACAACATGTAAGTGTAAGAAGTCTATTTTTGACTTAAGAACCAAATACCGACAAAATGAACATTGTTAACTTAAATGATTACATGATGTTCATAACATGGTTTAAAAGGAATAATGAACTTGAAAAAGATTCATAAGCAAGTAGAGATTAATTCAAGTTTATTATTCAGGAGTTTAAAGAACGGTCGGGTCAAGTCAGATACGAGGTATGGGAACTTCTTAACCCAATTTCCATTCTTTGGGTTAATCTCCTACTTTCAAATTATGTCATTATATTATTATGTCGTATCTTGTATTTGTACTTTATTTATGTGTACTTATAGTGAATACACATAATGTATCTATTTTATTTTAAAAATTATCTTTGTATGGGACTTCGTCTCAATCTCCTTTCGTTGAGGCATATTTTGTTTTATACACAACCTTCTTTTATACGGTGTATAAACCCCTTTGACTTTTACGTTTATTCAAAAGGAATATTTTTATACGAAGCGTTTACTAAACGACAAAAGGGAATGTTTTTGTCGTACGTATGCGGCGATAACGACTTCTCCGCCGTCGTAACCGTTATTTGAGTTTCGGCTTCCTCTACAAGCCATTCCTTCTTTTTAAAAGAAAAATAAATACCATGTTTTACTTTTCTTTTATTTTGGTATTGAAAATGGTTTTCATAATATTTTTATATCAATGTGTGGTATTGATATCTTGTGATTGAATGGTGGAAATTTTATGTTTCCTTTATGCATGTTTTATGTGATACGATTATGTTGAGGTTCTTGGGCATTATTATGAAGAACGGGTGGTTCCGTGATAAACTAAGGGCGGGTGAGCCCGTTATAGCTCTCCAATGCATTCGGTAACGCGAAGGAGTGAAACGTTAAGGTTTCTCCGAAGAGATTTTAGGGAATATACTGTGATGGGTATTCCAAACGTAACCAAGAGGGTTACTCCCTACGTAAGAATGTTACGAATGCCTCAAGTTACCTTTATGTCTTATGGTTTCTATGATTTATTCATGATTTTATGAGGCATGTTAAAGTGCCTATGTTTTATGGGTAAAGTATGATTTCATTCTTATGTACATATGATCTCATGTTTCCTTTTCATGTTTTCTATAACCCATACTGAGTTTTTATGCTCATCCCAAGTTTTTGAAATGTTTTTCACAGGTCAAGGGAAAGGTACATGATAAGATGATAGGGTCAAGGATGTGTCAAAAAGAATCCATGTTTTAATTCAAATGTGTTTCCATTGATGGGAATGAGGAATACTATCTTTATGTAACCACTTTGTTTATATGTGGAATGTAATGCAAGTTTTATGATCTAATTCTCTAAAACTCTAAACCTGAAAAGATCCTCAACGTGTAATCTTGTAATAACTCAAGATTAAGTAAGGTTTAAGGCTGGGGCCTTATAGTTGGTATCAGAGGTCGGTTTAGACAACTTTAGGAGTTAGAAAAGTGTTAAATTATAATATGATTGAAATGATATAGCATTTACGGATTACCATGTTGCTTCACATAAGATATTTCTGTGTTCAGAATGGTTTTCCGCAGAGGAAACAAAGCAGCTATGTTGGGACGACATCAGGAGGAAGATAACCTTCCAAATCAGCAACCTGAGATGGTCAGAATTGGAACTGAACAGTTTGTTGCAGTGATGGCACAGTTGACTCAGGCTATAAATGGTGGTGGTATCCATGCACGAGATCAGCCAGACCAACCGCAGAGGAACATGTCAGTGGTGGAACATTTCATGAGGCAACATCCACCATCATTCAGAGGATCATCTGACCCTGTGCTAGCTGAAGGGTGGATTAAAGCACTGGAGAAGATTTTTGATGTCATGGGGTGTTCAGACAATCAAAAGGTTAGTCTTGCTATTTACCGTTTGGAGGGTGAAGCAGATCAGTGGTGGTCTATGGTTAAAAATATCAGGGATGCCGATGAGATTGATGCTCTTGACTGGGATGAATTCAAAGGTATGTTTCTTGAGAAGTATTTTCCTAAGGCTGTTCGACTTAGGATGGAAAAGAAATTCTTGGAATTGAGGCAAGAGGAAGACTCAGTGGCTGCCTATGAAGAAAGGTTCACTCGATTGGCAAGGTATGCTCCCAATTTTATCGGAGACCTTGATAGTAAAATCAATCGTTTTTACTCAGGATTAAAGCCAAAATATCGAAGGGCATTAGCGTCTCGTGAGTTTAAAAGTTATGAGAAGCTTGTTCGATGTGCTGAGAAGGTGTAAATGGAGTTTGCCGATGACCAAGTTTTCTATAACAACCAGCAGAAGAAGAGACCGAGGTGGCAGGAGAAAGGTAAGAATTCTTCAAAAAAGTCTGATGGTAAGAAAACTAAGTTTCCAGTTTGTGATAAATGTGGAAAAAGGCATGCTGGGGAATGTCTTCTGAATTCTGGGAAGTGCTACCGATGTGGTAAGATGGGACATAAGGCTCGTGATTGCACTGAAAAGGATCAAGGTGAAGGTAAGAATAAATTTGATTTACAGTTAGTGAAATGTTATAAGTGCAATGAGATGGGTCACTATGAAAACGAGTGTCCGACAAGGAGCTTGAGTGATGGGAAGCAGCTAGACTACAAGCAGAAAGGGGTGGTAAAATAATTTGCAACAACTTCAGCAGATGTTGGGCCATCGAATGAAGTGGTGTCAGCTCCAGGGAGCTCAGTATTTTTCGAAGATTGACTTGAGGTCGGGGTACCATCAGTTGAAGGTAAAAGAAGTAGACGTTCCGAAGACTGCGTTCCGTACTAGATATGGCCATTATGAATTTGTAGTTATGCCTTTTGGGTTAACCAATGCACCTACTGTATTCATGGACCTTATGAATAAAATTTTCCATGAGTTCTTGGATAAGTTTGTGTTTGTGTTTTGAGGTTTGGGAAGAGATTGTGTGTGCCTTGTGATTCACAGTTGAAGAATGAGTTGTTTTTTTCATCCTGGCAGTACTAAGATGTATAGAGATCTGCGGGAGTATTACTGGTGGGATGGAATGAAAAGAGATATTGCTGATTTTACTGTGAAGTGTTTGAGTTGTCAGCAGGTTAAAGCTGAGCGGCAGTTACCGAAAGGGATGCTTCAGCCTTTACCAGTGCCAGAGTGGAAATGGGAGAATATATCCATGGACTTTGTTGTTGGATTACCGAAGACATCTCGAGGTAATAATGCAATCTGGGTTATTGTTGATCGCTTGACCAAATCTGCTCATTTCCTTTCTATACGAGATACTTTCTATCTAGATCAACTTTCTCGTTTGTATCTTAAAGAGATAGTCAGGTTACATGGAGTTCCCCTCTCCATTGTATCAGATCATGATCCCAGGTTTACCTCTAACTTTTGGAAAGGCCTTCAGAAGTCGTTGGGTACTGAATTAAATTTTAGTACAGCTTTTCATCCTCAATCAAATGGGCAGTCAGAACGAACAATTCAGACATTGGAGGATATGCTACGAGCTTGTTCTATGGATTATCAGGGAAGTTGGGACCAGCATCTTTCTTTGGTTGAGTTTTCATATAATAACAGTTTTCATTCCAGTATACAGATGGCACCATTTCAGGCATTATATGGGAAGCAGTGTCGAACTCCAACTTTCTGGGATGAAGTGGGTGAAAGGAAGTTGATGGGACCAGAATTGGTAGAAGAGATGGCAGAAAAAGTTCAGCTGATTCAGAAACACATGAGAATAGCTCAGAGCAGGTAGAAGAGTTATGCGGATAACCGGAGGAAGGATCTATCTTTCGAGGTAGGTGATCATGTTTTTCTCAAGGTTTCTCCTTGGAAAAGCGTGGTGAGATTTGGTAAGAAAGGAAAGTTGAGTCCAAGGTTCATTAGACCATACGAAATTCTGGAGAGAGTTGGATCAGTTGCATACCGAGTGGCTTTACCTCCGAGTTTATCTCAGGTACACAATGTTTTTCACGTTTCGATGTTGAGAAAGTATATGCCAGATCCATCTCATGTTTTGAGTCCAGAGGTAGTTCAGCTGGAAGAGAACCTATCTTATGAGGAACAATCGGTCCAGATTCTTGACCACAGGGAGAAAGTGTTACGGAATAAGGTGATTCACCAGGTAAAGGTTTTGTGGAAAAACCACATGATTGAAGAGGCAACATGGGAATCCGAAAATGCAATGAGGGATAAGTACCCCAATTTATTTGATAAGTAAATAAATTGCGGGGACGCAATTTTCTAAAGGGGGGAAGGATGTAACATCCCAAGTAAGTAATGAATAATATATATTTTTTTTATCTATGTCTATTAATGATAAAGATAGTGTTTTAGAGGCTTAAAATGAAAATAAATACAATCTTATGCATGGAATACACTAATATTATTAAAGGATTGTTTTAGTGCCTTTTGATGGAAAACCATTTTTGAATCTATATTTTGACAATTTTATAAACTATGTTTGTCAAAATAAACTTATCCTTTATGATTGGGACATCAAATTTTACTTTGTGTAATTTTTGGTACCTTTCTGATAAAGTTCATTTTTTTTATGAATAGTGTAAAATGTTGCATTTTAATTCAAAACCTCTTTTTGATCTAATTTATTTATATGATTAGACTATCTTTTGAATTGGTTTTAAAGTGAAATTAGAATATATTTTTACCATTTTATCCAATGGTGGTCATTGGAATCAATTTCGATTTGAAATTAGACTTAAACTGGTGTCAATCTTTTGATACTTATTGTTTTGTAAAAACACGCTATTTGCTCTGGCAGCGGGAATTAATTATTAAATTAATTAATGTGACTTATATGATTTGAATTTTGTAAAATAGACTTCATTTTTGAATTCGGAATGTCAAATATAGCTTAGGGTGAATTTTTGGTAATTTTCTGAAAAACTTCAATTTTTGATGAATAGTGAAACCACTAAGTGGTAATCAAGCAAACTGATTTTTCAGTTAAATGAAATTTTACCACTAATGTGTATTGAATTTTGAAAATCCGACATACATGGTTGTCATTAAGAAGTAAAATGTGGTTCAATGAGATTAAAATAATTTTTTGGTGAATAGTAACTTATTAAGTTTTTAATCGCGATTAGTGGTAATTAGTGTAGTTTAAGGTATAAATAATGATTTAATAATATAAAATGACCTAGACACATGTCCCAACCTCATTGGTTGTGTCATGGCCGACCAAGACAAGCCATGGCCTAACTTGGGGACCCCATGTATCCACTTTTGTTGGGAAATAACATAAATTACTTTTTATTAAATGTTAAAGTGAAAATGACACAAACATAATATGTTTTGCGAAAACAATTTTTAAGTGGGGTTATAAAAGTCCAAATTTCGATTATAAATAGTCATTGGAAAGCTAAAAAGATTTCCTACATCATAGTAATTTTTTTATAATTTTTAGACATTAAATAAATTTAATTATTTATGACATAATAATGATGCAGCGATGACATCATTATTTGACGATTTAAATAAAATGGAAAGATAATATAAAATATATGAACTACACATGGCCAAAACCAATTGGATGAGTGGATTTCGATGCCTTATCACCTTATCCACGAATTCTATCAATGTTGGACCTTTTAAAACCGAAACACATTTTCAAATAATGTAATGTTCCTTTACTTTCCAAAAGTGCCCCTCCTCTCCCCTTATAAAAGGCCCCCACCTCTACCTCATTTCACACACTCTTCAAGCCATTGGCTCGGCCAAACCCTGCCCATTTGCTCTCTCCACATCCCTATCCTCATCCTATAGGATTCCACTTGGGCAGAATCCTTTCAAAGGAAGCCTTTAGGCTCAACTCAAAAGGAGTTACACTTTTTAAGGTAATTCATTCTCTCATGTTCATTTGTTTTATTTTGCTTCTCCAACCCCCTAAACTCTTTTTATATACTTCTTTTGTAACAACACCAGTATCATCAATATACTAGGATGTTGTTATAAGATTTATTTGATCTACACTTTCACACAACTACATCAAATGGTTAAAGAACATACGGTTTCCGTGGATGGCGAAATTCTGCCTCCCGAAACGATGATTGTTCAATACTCATTTAACACCTTCAAAGGTGGCCATTATGATGTCACTATTTTTATATATGATATGTAATATGTTTATGTTTTACTTATGCTTCTGTATTTTTCATTTGTGTCTTACCTTTATGGCTTCCATTATGGGTATACGCGATATCTTCACTTAAGGAAGTGCGGACTACCGCCCCCTCAAAGTGATGTGATTCGTTAATGCCATATGTGGGACGTGTAAAGGATGGATTTAAAGTTATTATATATGATGTTATACTGGAATTATAATATACCTATATATATCATTATCATTTATTTCCATTAAAGTATGAGATAGAAATGAAAGTAGCGTTCATGCGTACGTACGGACTACCGTCTCCATGAACGGTGCATTTCATTTCTTATCCCCAAATGTAATGTACTATTAAAAGTACATGTATATAATGGATATATAAAATTAATGATATATCTAAATGATGAATATAATTCTGGAATTAAAATATACATAAGTCTCATTTAGTTTTAA
Organism: Viscum album; assembly: GCA_963277665.1. Taxonomy (NCBI): domain Eukaryota; kingdom Viridiplantae; phylum Streptophyta; class Magnoliopsida; order Santalales; family Viscaceae; genus Viscum; species Viscum album. Next base: position 1,414,909,917 of record OY728123.1, read on the forward strand.
TTCCGTTAATATGACAAAGAAATGAAAGTAGCGTTCATGCGTACGTACGGCTTACCGTCTCCATGAACGGTGCATTTCATTTCTTACCTCTAAATGATTATGTAATATTTTAAATACATGTATGTACTGGATATATATGAAATATATGATATCTACATCATGAATACCATTCTGGATATAATGAAACATTGACCAAATTAACAACATGTAAGTGTAAGAAGTCTATTTTTGACTTAAGAACCAAATACCGACAAAATTAACATTGTTAACTTAAATGATTACATGATGTTCATAACATGGTTTAAAAGGAATAATGAACTTGAAAAAGATTCATAAGCAAGTAGAGATTAATTCAAGTTTATTATTCAGGAGTTTAAAGAACGGTCGGGTCAAGTCAGATACGAGGTATGGGAACTTCTTAACCCAATTTCCATTCTTTGGGTTAATCTCCTACTTTCAAATTATGTCATTATATTATTATGTCGTATCTTGTATTTGTACTTTATTTATGTGTACTTATATTGAATACACATAATGTATCTATTTTATTTTAAAAATTATCTTTGTATGGGACTTCGTCTCAATCTCCTTTCGTTGAGGCATATTTTGTTTTATACACAACCTTCTTTTATACGGTGTATAAACCCCTTTGACTTTTACGTTTATTCAAAAGGAATATTTTTATACGAAGCGTTTACTAAACGACAAAAGGGAATGTTTTTGTCGTACGTATGCGGCGACAACGACTTCTCCGCCGTCGTAACCGTTATTTGAGTTTCGGCTTCCTCTACAAGCCATTCCTTCTTTTTAAAAGAAAAATAAATACCATGTTTTACTTTTCTTTTATTTTGGTATTGAAAATGGTTTTCATAATATTTTTATATCAATGTGTGGTATTGATATCTTGTGATTGAATGGTGGAAATTTTATGTTTCCTTTATGCATGTTTTATGTGATACGATTATGTTGAGGTTCTTGGGCATTATTATGAAGAACGGGTGGTTCCGTGATAAACTAAGGGCGGGTGAGCCCGTTATAGCTCTCCAATGCATTGGGTAACGCGAAGGAGTGAAACGTTAAGGTTTCTCCGAAGAGATTTTAGGGAATATACTGTGATGGGTATTCCAAACGTAACCAAGAGGGTTACTCCCTACGTAAGAATGTTACGAATGCCTCAAGTTACCTTTATGTCTTATGGTTTCTATGATTTATTCATGATTTTATGAGGCATGTTAAAGTGCCTATGTTTTATGGGTAAAGTATGATTTCATTCTTATGTACATATGAACTCATGTTTCCTTTTCATGTTTTCTATAACCCATACTGAGTTTTTATGCTCATCCCAAGTTTTTGAAATGTTTTTCACAGGTCAAGGGAAAGGTACATGATAAGATGATAGGGTCAAGGATGTGTCAAAAAGAATCCATGTTTTAATTCAAATGTGTTTCCATTGATGGGAATGAGGAATACTATCTTTATGTAACCACTTTGTTTATATGTGGAATGTAATGCAAGTTTTATGATCTAATTCTCTAAAACTCTAAACCTGAAAAGATCCTCAACGTGTAATCTTGTAATAACTCAAGATTAAGTAAGGTTTAAGGCTGGGGCCTTATAATGATGATGAATCATTGGATGAAATATTAATGACAATCACGTAGAATATGTGACGATATTTGGATTATTATGAACTAGTTTGATCAGATAAATTAATAATATTTATATATACTGGTTCATGAAAATTAAGTAGGTTATTATACATATTTTATAGTCTGTTTAAACAATCAAAATAGTTTCACTATGTGTAACGAAGGTAAAATTGAAGAACGAAACATCGTCGTCCAAGAAGGATTTAATTGGAACCTCACAGACAGTGATTTCATTTATAAAAGAGAGAGATAGAAAGTAAGAATATTGATAATTTTAATTACATTAACATGGTATAATTATATTATATATATGATAATGGATTTATAAGGTAAATTGGATATAAGAGGATATGATAGAAAATAAAAGAAGATAATTTTAAATAAAACTAAATTAAAAATAAATATGCTTTACCTCTTAAAATAATCTCCCTGTGAACATCCTTACGGGAAGGTTTTTTGGTCTTTATGAAAGTCCAAGAGCTCCTAGAACTGGTGATGGAATAGGGAAGGGTATTTGGGAAGATAATTGAAGATCATAAAGTGTTATAGGAGTGAAGAGAAGAGGGGTTGAAGGTGGTTTATAGTGGAGGAGATGATTGATTGGTGAATATCTTAATTATTATATTATTATTTTCCTCAAGAAAACCAATAGTGTTGATTCGTTTGACCAATAATAGTAATAAGCGCATGTAAGTTCGAACTAATTTTTTGAACATTATCCATGATGCTAGTAATAGTTAATTTAATTAATAATGTATACATATGTTAAATTATACAATTTTTCTCTTCCATAAAAATTTGATTATTTAAAAAAAACTACAAAAAATTCACCCTAAACATTTTTCAACTTGTAGAATTCAAAAATGAACTCCTTTCTTTTGAAAATAATTTTCTTTATATAATTAAATTAATTTACAAATAAAATCATAGTATATTTGAAAAATAACAATTTTAAAACTATAATTCGTTTTATATAACATTGAAAAATTAATCTAGATCTCATTATATTATAACTGCATGAAAATAAAATAATATTATTATTCACTATCCATAAGGGTCATATTAAAATTCTTATTAATATTCATATAGTATGTTACTATTCCCAAAAAATTATTTTGTTCTTATCAGACTCTAAATATCATATTGAATGCAACCGTGTATGTCAATTTCTCGAAATTCAAATCACAGAATAGAAAAAATTATGATTACTGGATAGGTTATAACAAGATGGTGTTTTGTAGAGACTTAACATTTCATGAATTCAGTATTAAATTTATTTTTAAAATCTTGGGTTGTTACATTATCCCCTCTTTACAAAATTTTATTCCTTGAAATTACTTGAATATTAGCTCATAAAATGATTTGGGTAGTCCTTCATCATAATATGATTGGTCTCCCATGTTGCCTCTTCAATTTTATGATTACTCCAAAGTATATTTACGAATCAAGTCGTCTGATTCCTCAACACCTATTATTTAGCTTACAGAATCTAGATAGGCTCTTCACAGTACGATAAGTGAGGTTCCAATTCTATACCTTCAAAAGTGATGACATGTGTTGGGTCTGGAATTTACTTTCTCAGCAATGAGACATAGAACACATTTTATACTTTAAAAAGGCTAGGTGGAATATCCAAATTATATTCAATATCTACAATTGTCTCTAGAATTTCAAAAGGGCCTATTTACCTCGGGATCAATTTCCTTTTCATCACAAATCTCTTAACACCCTTTCATAGAGATACTTTTAAGAAAACATTATCTACCACATGAAATTACAAATCCTCATTTAATTATCAAATTATATTTTTTGTATGATTTGAGCTTCATTGATATGGCCATGAATATTTATTACTTTCACTATTGTTTCCTCCACAATCTCTGGGACCACATGTTTCCTTTCATCAACTTCATCACAATACGTGGGTGTACAACAACTCTTCCCATATATAGCTTCATATGTTGTTATTTGAATACTTGGATGGAAAATATTATTATAGGAAAACTCCATTAAAGGACAATATTTTTCCCACATACCTTGAAATTCAATTTATCATGATCTCAATATGTTCTCTAAGGTTTGGATCATCCTTTTAGATTGCATGTCAATTTGAGGGTGATAAGTAGTACTCAATCAAAGTTCGGTATCCAAATAATTATAAAGACTTTTACAGAATTTTTGATGTATATCATGGATCATGACTAGAAACAATTGAGAGAGGTGCTCCATGAAGTCTCACAACATCATTGATATAGAGTTTTGTTGGGCCCTCCAGTGGAAAATCCTCCCTTACAGTGAGGAAATGTGCATATTTCTTAATTCAATCAACAATTTCATATATTACACCATTCTATCTCAATGTTTTGTGTAGTCTAGTGAAAACATCCATGGTGATGTCATCCCATTTCAATGTAGGAATTGGTAGAGGTTGAACGAATCCCCTCGGATGTTCTTGTTTGGCATTTACTTATTGATAGACTAGACATATTAATAAATAATCAGCATTTTCTTAATTCATGTTGTCCAACAAAAAATGTTCCTTCAAATCCCTATACTTTTTAGTTCTACCAGGGTGTATAGAGATGTTTGAGATATGGATATCATCTGATAACTCCATTTTCATCTTGGGTTGGGATGGAACACATATCCTCTTCCCAAATTTCAGAATTCCATCATCACATATAATGTTAACTGACTTACCGTCTTTCAAAACATTAATTTTCTTTTGAAGATTCTTATAATCAGGGTGAGAGATTTTAATCTTTTTCAATAAATATTGTTTGCAAACCATTTGAAAAAGTAGTGATGTTTCACTTTCTTGGATAATTCTTATATCCATCCTCAGTAGATCCATGTACCAAGGTTTCTTTTTCAATCCTCATTTGTTTGAAAACTCCATGATCCTTTCTACTCAATGCATAGGCTACATTGTTTTCCTTTCCTGGGTGGTAGTGTTTGGACCAATCATAATACTTTAGTAGCTTGACCAAACAATTTTTCTTCATGGTGAGTTCATTTTGTTAGATGATTTATTTAGACTCTTTTGATTTGTATATATGTCACATTTTTTCCATATAGATATTGTATCCATGTCATCAGAGTATAGATTACTGCTTATAACTCAAGATCATGAGTAACATAGTTTTTTTAATGAATTTTCAACTTCCTTGATGCACTGGATATAACTCTATATTTATATATAAGTACACAACCAAGTCCTTTCGTTCATACATTATTATAGATCAAAAACTCACCGTTCCCCGATGGTATAGTTAGGATAAGATAAATCACTAATCTCCTCATCAATTCTTTGAATCAAACCTCACATTCTTTTTTCCATATAATCTTTACCCCTTCTTTGTATGATTGGTCATTATATTTGCTAAACATGTGATGTTATGAATGAAACACTGATAATAACCTACTAAACCCAAAAAAACTATATACCTCAGTTATGTTTGTTGGAGTAGGACATTCTTTTATAGCCTTTATATTCATAGGATCAACATATATTCCATACATAGAGACAATGTGGCCATGAAATGAAACTGATTGAAGACACAATTCCCACTTTCTAAACATCCCACATAATTCATTTCTTCTAAGAGTCTTCAAGATAGTGTGAAAGTGATTTTCAGAATCTTTATAGATTTTTAAGTATACCAAGATATCAGCAATAAATAACACCACAAAGACATAAAGATATTCCTTGAAAACATTATTCATTAAATCCATGAAATCCAATGGTACATTAGTCAGTCCAAAAGGAATTACTATAAACTTTAATTCCCATAAAATGTTTTAAAGGATATATTTGGAATTTCTTCCATTCTTACTATTAACTGATGATATCCAGATTGAAGTTAAATATTAAAAAAATACTGGACTATATGTAGTTGATCAAATAAATCATCAATGTGAGGTTTGGGATACTTGTTCATTATTTTTATAGCACTCATATCCCTGTAGTCAATGAAAAACCTCATAGAACAATATTTCTTCTTAACGAAAAGAATATGGGCTCACCATGGATATACACATGAGAAAATAAAATATTTATCATTCAATTTCTCTTGTTGTTTCTTCTGTTCAACTAATTTTGTAGTGGCCATTCTATAAGGGGTATTTGATATAGGTCATGAATCAGGAATTAAGTCAATCAGAAACTCAATTTCCCGCTCTAGAGGTTTTCTAGATAAATCCTCTGGAAACCCATCAACATATTATTTCACAATAGGTACATCCTCTATTTTAACATTTCAATCCTCACCCAATGTTATTGCATTATCTTTCTCCTAAAAAATTGAATCCTATAGGGCTACTAGGGTTGGATCTAGATGAGAATCAAATGGTGATGTATCTTCTCTAATGATAATGGAATCCACATCATCCTCAAAAATGTTAACCATATTTTTCATGTAATAAATTTTTCCAACATGGTTTGAAACCCAATCCATATATAGGATTACATCAAAGTAAATCATGGGTAGGAAAATAAAATCATTTGATAAAGAACATTTATATGCCATAATGGGGAATTCATGACAAAACATTGTTGCAATGATACTGTCCTTATGAGTTTTGACTAACAGCTCCATTATTATATAAAATAGTATATATCTAATTTTCTCAGAAAACGGGGAAGATATGAATGAATTTGATGATCCAGAATCAAATAAATAATTGGCTATAATTTAGTAAATGAATAAATTTACTTCTACCGGAACATTAAGAACTTTAATATCAATAGTTGTAATCATATAAGAATGTCCTTGCTCCCTTGTCCTTTTCTGTGGAATGTTTTCCAGACACATTGGACAATCATTAGCATAGTGCCCCATATCCCTATAATTATAGCATTGATCATTAATATCTTTTGTATTCCCCTTTAAATCACCAAAAATATAGCCCTTTTTTCCACATTTATCGGAAACTACTTTTCCTTTTAAGCAAGAACCTGGGATTTTCCTTCCAGAATTCTTACATGGTGTAAATTCAACTCTTCCCTTCATCCTCATTTCCTTATTTCCTTTTTTTAGAGTTTTAAAAATATCACTTCTTCTCTTTCTTTGCATAAAAGTCATAAGACATATAAAATTTTGTTCTCCATCTTGATAGAACATGAGACTATATCTTCATATGGTGAGAAAATTTGGGAGACTAGAGCCCTTCAAAGGAATTGTATTAAACCATCAAAGAAACGATCAAACATATTCCTTGTATTAAGTATGTAGCCCACATCATGCCTTTCCATACTTGTATATTTTTCTTCGTACATGGAAACATTTTCAGCCACCTTTTGTCTCATATTTAAGAAAAAGTTTTCCATATCTACTTGTTGTTTATGGGGAAAATAGTTTCATATGATTTTTTTTAAATCTATCAATTATATCTCTTTTATTTCATCCTCCTCCATTCTATTTTGGAATAATTACCACCACTAATATGTATCTACTAATAGATGATAAACAACAATTACAACCTTCTCTCTTTTGTTACATCCCAAATCTAGAAATGTCTTCTCTAGATAACATATCCATTGTTCAGCTGCACATGGGTTTTTAGTCTAATTGAATGACAGAGTTTGTTCTCTCATAAAGCGACCTAAAATTGCACATCCACATTGTGGATCTAGATTCTCCATATTGGTATGGTTATTATTCATAACTTGAGCAAGTTTTCCTATTATAATTATATGTTTCCTTGTACCAGTTCCAGCTATAGAGCCAACATCCTTATATCACACAAGAGGGAAATCCCTTCATGGGTAATGTTCATTCATTCAATTTTTATTCATTCCACTAGAACCCATTTATAAATAATGGCATAAACTATATTACGTTATGAATCATAATGTACAATCTTATCTTAGAAAAAATACATAACATAAATTGAAATCATATGCATAGAAAATCCAATAATCTTATACATGGTTTCCTTGATGAAAAAATTACATTTAAATCCTTCATAATGGCTTGTAAAAACAATATTAATTATTCTAAGAATATCCCCGGGGAGTGTAAAACTGGGTGCGTAGAAACACCCATTATCGTGTACCGGGACACCCCATGTCAGGCCCAAAACTCCTTGATATAATTTTCATTGATATATACATCTATGCCATAACCACATCCACCTGTAGTATCCAGATATGGATATATTTTCTAGAAAGAACCACATTAACTATTCCTTACCAAAAAAATCAGAATATACCTTTTTTATTTTTTTCAATGAAAATCTCATAGTTTTTTTCCCTAATATATGTTCTCAAAATCTAGTTTCCAAGTTTTCTATAAAACTTCATATGCTACCACCTATAAAGACCCAACCCTCATTACACCGAGTCGGTGCCATATTTAATTACATTGGAATATAAACAAGAATATTCATCCCAAAGGAAAGAGTAATTTAGTAGAATTGGAAACAAGATACATACATTATTTCATCATTTTAAATTGAAATTAAAAACAATATAGATATTCATGCAACAATATCGATAACTCATAGGTTATTTATCCATGTCATTTATAAAAAATTATTCATGTCCTATAAAAATGAATCATAAGAAATGGTTGATCTCAGATTCTCAGTAAGGGTTAACATTATAGTGAAATATAACATAAACATTATTCACCATGGATAATAAAAGACATTTCCCTTTAAAAATAAACTTGAACATAATATGGAAGGAATATGAGATGAGTAAATATTTCCATAATAAAACCTAATCATGGGTATTCTACTATTCAAATAACCACATGAAATATAAATTTCTAGCTTAATAATGAATTAAATTAATATACCGGATATTCGGAAACATATTTTCAAGGCCTCTTCCTAGATGACTAAAAATGGATATGGCCTTAGTAAAAACCATATCTCAAAATGGGCAAAGCCTTTCCAAAGTCCATATTTATTTGTCTCATGAGACCTACTGATACATCAAGGGGCTATAGCGAGCCCCACCCATCACATAATAAGTACAATAAATTATTAATATGAGTTGGGATAAAAAACACCATATACATTTACATTGAAACTGTAATATGAAATGTAACTAACATTCCCCATTCATTAAACATAAACAATAACCATTTAAAGTAATATGGTTATTTGTATCAAGAATACACATCTAGAGTAAAAATAATCATAAAAAATTAAAACAATATGGTAGACTATATCATAAAATATTATTCCAATTTATAAATAATAATAAACAATAGTGTTGAAACAGATCAAAATACTTTTATAAAATCATTGAGTAATTCTTCAGATAAAAAAATCTTTTACTTTGAAAAGAGTAGTTATTTTAGATAAAATTTCATCTAAACCAAAAAGTGAAATAATATTTTTATTTATAATAAAATTATACATTTTATAAAATAATTTTTACTTAAAACATATTACAGAGTTCCGTTGAACATATGTATGAATTCATGAAATTCCTTTGAAACAATCTTGTATTTTTAGAATAATTTTGGAAAGTTCTTTTAAAAACATATAACTCCAATATATGAAAGAATGATTTTGGGTGGGACACATATATATAGCATTCAAATAGAAATTATGAGGAGTGCATATGATTGAATAAGAATTTAATTACATTTGGAAGACAATACAAATAACCCGAATGAAAATGGAGGTCCGAGTAGAAAACCCTTACCTTAAGTATGAATGTGTTCTCCTCTAGAACATATGGTCCTGGAATATGAAATTAGACTTATTAGTAATTTTTTAGGAACGTATTATACATGTATTTATTTTATCATAATATTATTAAGTTTATTATGACTTGTTGATAAGTTATAATATTGAATTCTTTCATTCTAGAGTTTTTGTTTCTTTGGTTTTCATGATCGGTATATTTGTATATGTGTGGATGTTCATGTGGAAAGGATGTAATTCAACAGAATTGAAATTATATATTATTTATGAACATCTATATGAGTTATGGGTAATATATACCATTTTTTTCATTGTACGAAGATGAATAATTGGATGAAATATTAATGAAAATCAATATGATTATTTGTCAAAATTCGGATTATTATAAAATAGTTTTTTGTCATTTAAATTAATAATATGTACATATACTAGTTTATGAATATTAAGTAGGTTATAATACATATTTTTTACACTTTTTAGAACCATAAAAATTGTTTCATGACTAGTAATGATGAATAAATTGAATAATAAAACCTCATCATCCATGATGGTTGCAAATTCGAACCTCATGGACGTTGATTTCATTTTTAAAATGGAGGGAGAATGTAAGAATATTGATAATGATTATTAAATTAACATGGTATAATTATTGTATATATATGATACTGGATTAATGAGGATCAATTGGACATATGAGGTTAGGAGAGAAAATAAATTAATTTAAATTTAAATGAAACTAAGTGAAAAAGAAATATGCTTTACCTCTTGAAATAACCTCCTTGAAAACATCCTTATGGGAAGGGGTTCTGGTTAGTTGGAAAGACCAGGAGCTCTTGTACATGGGGTGTGACTTGGGAAGGGTATTTGGGGAGATATTAGAGGATCATCATGTCTTATAGGAGTTTAGGAAAGAGGGAGTGAGAGGGGTTTACAATGGAGTAGAGGAGTGATATATGAATATCTTATTTATTATTTTATTCATTCCCTCAAGACATCCAATAGTGTTGATTCATGTGACCACTAAAAGTAATGACTGCATGTTAATTAGAACTATTTTTTCTTATATAATACATTATTATAAGAATAGTTAATCTAAATGGCAAAATATATATATATATGATAAATTACCGTATTTTACTATTCATCAACATTTACAGTATTTCAGTAAAATCCCAAAAATTCCCCCTAACCATTTTTTGATGTGTATAATTAATAAATTAACTCTATTTCTTGAAAATAATTTTCTAAATATAAATAATTTTATTTTTAAATAATATTTTTGTGTATTCAAAAATTAACAATTTCAAAACTATAATTCGTATTATATCAAATTGAAAAATTAATCTAGATCTAATTATATTATAATCTTAAGAAAATAAAATTATATTATTATTCACTATTCATAAGTTTCATATTACTATTCATATTAATATTCCTAAAGGTAGGATACTATTCATAAAAAATTTAGTTTTTCTTATCAAACACTAATTATCATACTGAAGGAAACTGTGTTTGTCAGTTTTTTGAAATTCAAAATCACATAGTTGGAAAATTTATATTTACTAGATTGGTTATTACAAAGTGTTGTTTTGTAGATACTGAGTGTTTCATGCATTAAATATTAATTTTATTTGAAAAATCGTGGGGTGCTACGCAATTTCTTCCTTAAAACACTCCCTAATATCTATATATATTTTCTTGGTGGTTTTGGACTTCCTAAAATATGACTGTAGTAACTATAATAGAAGATCTGATGGAGCTCTTTCAAAGAATTTGTAATCATCTTAACCAGGAACATTCTTTTTTCTTGTTCTTTTACTACCACTGATTATGTATTAAAAATATCAATTAAATAAAAATTTATTATACCATATAAATAAATGTAATTTTCTAGAGGTAATAATATGTTTCAATTTCTTTCTCTATAAAATGGGAAACAAAACTGTCATTCATATGTACATTAAACTACAACCTCATGTACAGGTGTAATTTTAGTTCCATCACCATATCACATTACTAGTATATATATGTAAATTGGAAGAAATAACAAGGAAATTATTATATAATTATAATTAATAAATGATAAAATATTACTTAAATCTTTTCCCACATATATGTATAAAAATGATAACACCACTCATGTGAATGTGTGGACTACCACCTCTACGAAGACATGTAATTTGTTTTTCATTACAACCTCACTTGGATGATAATAAAAATATATATACTAAATATATATGATTAATATTACATTAATATAATTATATATATTGTTAAATATTATCATATCAAAAAGATATGGAATATGTGTCATGAAATATGCATGAGAAAAAGAAAAAGTAAATGCCCAAAACAAGGATAATAATCATATTTTGTTAACAAATGGGAGATAATTTGGTATTAATGGATAATATAAGATTTTTATAGATTAATATAGTACCAATAATAATATTTAAAAAATATTCATTTATTATACATGATTTCAAAATAAATTTCATCTTATTGAAAGAATTTGTTAAGGGGTTTCATAAATAATTTTTGATTCATTATATTTTTACATTAATTCAATATTATTTATGTGAAGATTATGTTTGAAATGGCCTCTAAGAAATTAATTTTTATTACAAATTTTTTTATAGATCTACATTTTTTTACATAGATTCAATAAATTGATTGTTTATCGCAGCAATGATACTCTCTTTGAATGGGATATCATCTCAATTTTCATTCTATTACAACATATTTGGTATTATAAACATATTTTATTTTATGATTTGTATATACTGAAACATTAATGTCTTTAACTTCAATGTATGTAAATTCACTATAATTATATTTTCAATTCAAGTTTACTCATTCAATTGGTTTATATTTTAATATTACCAAAGAGGTAAGAATTTATTTTAAAATATATTTTTTAGTGAATGGTTTTATTTTATTTGATTGATTCCAATAATAATTACATCATAAAATCAATATATTTTGTTATACAATAGATATTTAATGGGTTTATATTTCATCATATAAAAATTACTTTATTTTTTACTGGATTCAATAATATAGTTGTTTAAAATAAAATCATATTGTCTTTCAATTTTTGATTGGGTGTATTTTTCTTCCATTTCCATATTCTTCATTTTTTTATGAATTTTTTTTCAATTAAAAAAATATTCATGAACAAAATTTTAGGATATCCTTTTCCTTTAATGAGGTATTAAAGGAAAAAAGTTATATTTTTTCTATGTAGATTTTTTTGACTTTCTTTATAAAAAGTCCAAAGGAATTTTTGTTTTTAATATATAATACACTAAAAAATTATCCCATATCCATAATCATTTTACAATATTTATATTTATCAATATGTTCTAAATTGTTTTATAAAGAAAATTATTAATGAATACTTTTATAAATGTTACTCTTCCATTATATTTTATTCTCTAAAAGTCCTGATTTTATTAAAGACATATTTTCTGATGAATTTATTATCATAGTTTATATCTTAATAAATTTTCGGTCGTTAAATTATTCTTGAAACATTCACATTAAATTAATCATATTCTTTTGGATATTTAATTTCTCATCCAAATCAATATTTTTATATCATGGACATGTTTGTTGCCCATATTGTATACAATTTCATCATTATGTGTTTTACTATGAAAGAAATTTGATTGACATGGGAAATCATGATATTCCTTAATCATTGATAAATATGGAAAACTTTTTAAACAAATATTATTTATTTATTTAATTGATAATTGTATATATCAAAAATCCATTGGAAATGAAATTATCTATGGGGAATATAATTATTTATCCCCTAGATGAATATATATATATATATATATATCAATTGAAAAACTAGTTAACAAGCCTTATTAAATGGGGTTTTGTGTATACCTACCCATATTTTAAAATTTCAAGGAATAAGGCAATGATCAATACATCTAACATTTTTAATTTTATTAAATTAGAATTTAGTTTAAATCAACCATGAGTTTATTAAATTTATATCATCTATATATTCATTTCATGATAAAGTTATTGATTATATATATTATTTGAGTTATCATTATTTTCATTATGATTATGCCATATTTATTCACAATAGCTTCCACTATATGAAAAGCATACTGAGAATTTGAGCTCAGCCTTACTTTTTTGTATTTTCCCCATTATAGGAAAAGTTAATCATTTAATTAAATTAGTGGATGTGGAATAATTAATTATATTATGATTTATAATTTATTTCTAATATAAAATTTGAATAATGTATGTGTATGGTAGTTCATGTATAATGAGATGATCGCTAAATGGTGATGTTAATCCATGAATTGTAAGTCAATGTAATAAAGTAGACACCAACTCTAGGTTACTGTAGATAATGTTTTTGTAGTTGGTATTGAAGCATGTTCAATAGAAACCTTTGAAATTTGATATTTAATAGTATGTATTAGTTAATATTTCCAATCCATTAATTCTTTGGATAAATATCTCTATAATATACTATCAAATTTTTAGATAATGTATATATTTTTTTCCTAGAAAATATACTCTAGAATAGAAACTATAAATTGGATTTGTATGTAGAATAAATGCACCTAGGTGTAACAAATGTAAAGGTGGGAAATTTGGTATTAACAATATCGTCATTAGTGCATGATTAGTGGGATTAACACTACACACCTGGATACTTATTATACTATATTTATTTTGTGTTGTATTTTTTCTCAATAACTCATAAGAGATGAGTCAGTTTATTTCAATATGTCTATAGTAAGAAAATAACATCTTGGAAGAACAATGCTATTTGAAAGAAATTTTTTTGATTCTTTGAGGTTATTATGTAAATTTATTTTCAATAGAAACCTGATCATATTTTATATAAAGTATACTCACGTGTTATGATTTTTGAATTGTTCGTAGTTCTCAAGGAAAAGTGCTAATGCTGGTGCAAGAACATTTCTTATAATAATATATATATTTTACTATCCGTCCATTTTTGTATTAAATGATGTTATAAATCATTAAAATAACATGAATTATATAAATTCTACATGATGAGATATTTATTTTAAATTCAATGAAAAATAATAAGGGATGCATATATATTTCTCATGATGGAATAACATGGAAAAAGTAAATTGGTTGGATTGTAAATTTAAAAAAATTTATTACTATCTGGGTTATAAAAAAGGCATGCCATTTTTCAATGAATTAACCCCTCAACCAAACATATGGGAACTATGGGTCAATGGCCTGTGAGAGGGTCAACTTCATGAGAAAATTTTAGCATGTTGGATTTTCATTGCACCCACAGAGAGAGAATGTTGTCTATTGGATGAGGACCAAATGTGGAATAACACTCATAGGGTGACCAGGTGGACCGCACAGATGAGTGAAACCTAGGTAAGGGTGAATTTATATTTTGTTTCATCTTTCGAATCATGTTTTCATCTTAAATGATCAGTGATAATACTTTTTTTATATTAACGACCTTACTTAAGTGCAGACCAATGTGGGATAATGAACATGTGGGTCTATATTCCTCTATAAAAAACATATAAGGTATATGTTTTACAATCTATTTTATCATGGTCGTTTCGTCATTCCATGAAAATTATCAAACCTATAAAAACACATATCAATATTAGGGACTCAGATCATCATAAATATTCATTTTCACTCAACACATTCGACATTGAGTATATCATTAGGTATTTATGATAACTTTTAGACAATTAATTATGATTGAAATATAAAATCCATGAATTAAACTTCTTCTCTATTTAATTACATTACATAATGAACTAATATATTGTATAAGGATGTGATCATGTAACCCCACATCCATCCAACATTATAATTTTCATTTAAAAAAGGGTGTCATGCCCAGGATAGAACAAGATTAACGTGGTCTAAAATAATGAAGACTGATTGCGTCTACCCTAGAAAATTTACAACATGCTTGAGGAATATAACCCAGCTTATAAAATAAGATAATATGTTCCCCATCAGCTTCCTCCTAGGTTAAAATGTATGCATACTTTTTCTCTCATGTCAATTATGATAGATGATCACCAATCATTACAGAACCATTTTCCCTTTGTGGATTATACATTTAATAGACCACATCATTTGGATTTTTTCCATACAATGAACCATGAATGATAGATCAATATATCTCAACTGACTCCATGATAAGGTTTTGAGAGTTACATAGCTCAATACCCTTTAGTAACACATGATCCTCTTCCACAAGGGAATCCCCCTCGCCAAAGGCCACCCAAAAGTCTAGGATCATTGCCGCTTGAGGATCCTGAATGGCCCCTCGTCCCAGCAGGACCCCCAAGTGACAAGATCCATCCACATTACGTTTGAATTCTCTGGTCGGTAGGTTCCATCTCATCCATATATCTTATCCAAGATGGGGATTAGAATATATAGAAGAACCATCCATGATCAGTCTCACCAAGGATATTTCCTCCCACTAATTGACCAACGGGATGACATTAGCCATGATGAATCTGGTGTGGGCCAACATGCTGAAGCATGATCATGATGAACCCCCATGGAGGCTTTGGTTCCTCACATTCCAAATTCTCTACTAGCCCACCGAATAAAGGACCACCCTCGCTTTCTTTTTCAATAGTCTTATTCATGGTACCTGAAAACCAAGTGTGCAGAAAAGAGGAAATATTGATGCCTTGAGCTCCCATCCCAAATATCCCACATAGATTGTACCAAATGAATATCACCCAATCACCCTCGAAGAAGGTATGATCGATGGAATACTCTATGGGAAACCTGCAAAAAAGACTATGAAATACCATTTCAATTCATTTCTTCATCATTTGATCATCCGTCGGTATGGGAAGGTTCCAGAGATGCCATACAAGAATGTTATGTTTGGTTGGAATTTTGTTCCACAATAGGGGTTCTTTCTAAACACATTTAACTTCTCTAATTTGACCCACCTCACAATATCTATTTGTTAATAAATCCACTGATGAAAAAACAGTGAAAATGAGATTCTCTGATTCAATATTCCTGGTGATAATGGAAAATACCTTCAGATTTTCATAGTCGAGGATGGATTGAATGAGGTTTTTGAACCAACTGGACTAAGAAAAGGTGATCTTAGGAGTTGAGAATCTAGGGAAAATAGGAACAGATCCAAACTAATTGTTTTACCATAAACTAATATCATTGTATCAAACAATTCATTTAGAATGGTTTCATAGAGTAAGAACATGATGAGAAATCTAGATCCAAAACTGAGAGGTGTACCACCCTCATAGTTCCAATTATTTTACATATCTATTGAAGATAAATATACCCCACAACTATTTTCATTGCAAATATTCCTGTGAAATATTTTTTCATGCTCCTAATCTCTTTCCTAAAACCCCGAATATTGATATCCCCATTCCATATCCCCTTAAAGAACTTGTCCCAAGAATCCCAGTGAAATTTCCACTCGTAATGAGAATCCCGGAAAAAATCAACTATCAATTTTTTGATGTTGTTAAACACATCCTTAATAACATTTAGTAATGAAATCACATGAATGGGGATCGAGGAAAAGACAAAATTTAAAATCATGATTCACCCCCTGAAGGAAAGAAAATTGTTATTCAAATTTGTTATACAGGTGGTAATTTTATCAAAAAGTCAATCAAAATGATGAATTCAAAAGCTTTATTGTGAAACTGGAGCACCAATGTACACTATATGGGTGTGTTTCCTCTGAAACTCGAGGAACTCATCAATATTTTCACCCCTTCTTTCGAGCTCCATTTCAAAATTAAGACACTAATTTTTTCCTAGTTGATGGTTTTTTTGCTTCACATACTATATGGCTAAGGGATCTAAATGAATTATCTATCATTTATCCTATTGGAGTTCATGAAAAAAATCATGTCATCAGAAAAAAGGATATGTGATATGTTACTAGTTCTAGAACTTCTGTATTATGGATGAAGGATTCCCACTGAGGATTTCTATAACACCCCGACCCCAGTTACCCAGAGTCGGTTCATTATTACGTAACATCGGCATGATCACAAAAGATCAAGTCTCGAAATACTGATTACTTTAGTATCATTGTAAACACTAGATACATTCATAAATGTTACATTACATCATAAAGAGAATAACTAAAATAACATAGTTTCCATTTTCCACACTCATATCCCCTTCAGACTATCCCTGCAGGTCATTCCTTAAATACTTCTTCACATCCTGGAAACATTAATACATTGAAAGGGGTGATATCAGATGCTCAGTAATTATAAAAATATAGCGGAAGCTTTCATAAATAAACATTAATATTTAAGGAAATGTATAACTAAAACAAAAGCCTTTTAAACTTGAACTTAACCATAATATGGAAAAAATAAAATGAAATAATGTCATTTCCTTATTCACATTGATATTCTACTAGTCGAATAATCACATGAAATATCAATAACAACTTTCATAATGATGTAATGCATGATGCCAGACTATTATAACCACTTAGCCAAGGCATCATGCCAAGACTAAAAATAAGATTTTGTCAAGCCCTCGTTCCAAGACAGTAGTTTTTCTCATGAGACCTACCGATGTATCGAGGAGATATAGCGGGCTCCACCCGTCACTTATTAATTCTAATTCATTCCTCATATGAACAGGATTAAACATATACTAAACAATAACATAATCTTATCACATAAAACATGCATAAAGGAAACATAAAATTTCATCATTTCAATCACAAGATATCAATAAAACACATAGATATAAAAAAAACATTTTCAAAAACATTTTCAATAACAAAATAATATAAAATTAAAACTTTGTAATTATTTTTCATTTAAAAAAAGTTATGGCTTGTAGAGGAAGCCGAAACTCAAATAATGGTCACGGCAGCGGAGAAGTCATTGCCTCCGCATACGTACGACAAAACAAACATTCCCTTTTTTTGTATAGTAAAATTCTTTGTATAAATAATATTCCTTTTGTATAAACGTAAAAGTCAAAGGGGTTTATACACCGTATAAAAGAAAGATGTGTATAAAAAATATGCCTCAATGAAAGGAGATTGAAACGAAGTCCCTTACAATGATCATTTTTAAATAATATAGATATATTATGTGTATTCACTATAGGAACACATAATGAAAGTACAAATACAAGATATGACATAATAATATCATGACATAATTTGAATATAGGAGATTAACCCAAAGAATGGAAATTGGGTTAAGAAGTTCCCTTACCTCGTGTCCGACATGACTCGATCATTCATTAACCTCCTGGATAATAAACTAGAGTTAATTTATACATTCTTAAAAACCTTTTTCATGTTCATTATTCCTTGTATATCACTTATTACCATGTTATGAACATTATTTAATTAATTAAGTTAATAACGGTCATTTTGTCAATCTTTGGTAGTTGAGTCAAAAATAAACTTCTTATAATTACAAGTTGTTTATGTGGTAGAATATCCATTATCTCCAGAATTATATTCATAATGTAGATATCATATATATCATATATATCCAGTATATACATTCATTCATAATATTACGTAACATTTAGAGGTAAGAAATGAAATGCACCGTTCATGGAGACGGTAAGCCGTACGTACGCATGAATGCTACTTTCATTTCTATTTAATATTTAGTGAAATGAAATAATAATGATGTAAAGGTGTATTATAATTCTAGTATAATATCATATATAATATCATTTACTCCATCCTTTATACGTCCAATATATGGCATTAACGATTCAAATCACTTTGAGGGGGCGGTAGTCTGAACATCCTAAAATGAAATTATTGTGTTTACCCATAATGGAAATCATAAACGTATGCCATAAATGAGAAATAATTAAGTATAAGGGAAACATAAACATAATATATATCATATATAGAAATAGTTTCATCTTAATGTCTACCATGATAGGTGTTAAAAGAAGATTTAACAATCATCGTTTCGTGAGGCAGAAATTCGCCAACCACAGAAACAGTATGTTCTTTTACCATTTGACGAAGGTGTGTGTAAGTGTAAATCAAATACTTATCATACAAAAATAATAGTACATTTAAGATACTGGTTTTTTCACTAAATAAAGGAATAAAAAGATTTTATG
Organism: Viscum album; assembly: GCA_963277665.1. Lineage (NCBI taxonomy): Eukaryota > Viridiplantae > Streptophyta > Magnoliopsida > Santalales > Viscaceae > Viscum > Viscum album. Next base: position 1,414,929,374 of record OY728123.1, read on the forward strand.
GGGTTGGAGAATCAAAATAAAACAAAATAACATAAGAGAAACCATTACTTTAAAATTGGGTAACTCTTTTTGATTTGAGCCAAAAGCATCATTGGGAAGAATTATGCCCAAAGTGAGGCTTATAGGAGTAATATAGGGAAGTTTAAAGAGTATTTGAGAAGATTTTGGCCAATCCAAAAGGCTTGAAGGTGTGAATAAGGTGGTAGTGGTGGGGGCCTTTTATAAGTGGAGAGGAGGGGCACTCTTGAAAAATCATGAAATGTTACATTATTATGAAATGATTTTCGGATTTAAAATGTCCCACAATTATATATTTTGAGGATAAGGTGATAAGGGTTCGAAATATACTCATCTAATTGGTTTTTTACATGTGTATGTCTTAGATTTTACATTATCTGTTCATTTTATTTAAATCGTTAATTAATGAGGTAATCGCTGCATCATCATCGTGTCATAAAAAATTTAATTTATTTAATGTCTAAAAATTATAAAAAAACTATCATGATGTAGGAAATATTTTTATATTTCCAATTAATATTTATAATCGAAATGTTAACTTATATAACCCCATGTAATAATTGTGTTTGTAAAACAACACATGTTTGTGACAATTTTATTTTTACTTTAAATAAAAAGTTATTAATGTCATTTTCTTACACAAGTGCCTCCATGGGGTCCCCAAGTTGACCCATGGATTGTATTGGTAAGCCATCACTCATCCAATAAGTGTAGGACAAGTTTCAAGATATTTTCATATTTTTATAATATCATTTTTACCTTAAATTTCACTAATTACCTTTAATCACGAATAATTAAACTTAACAGTTACTATTCACCAAAAAATTATTTTAATCCCATTGAACCACGTTTTACATCCTAATGACAACCATGTATGTCTGATTTTTGAAAATCAAATCACAGAAGTGGTAATGTTTCATTTAAATGAAAAATCAGTTTTTTAACTACTACTTAGTGGTTTCACTATTCATCAAAAATTGAAGTTTTTCAAAACAATGACAAAGTTTCACCCTAAGATATAATTGATATTCTGAATTAAAAAATGATGTATATTTCACAAAATTTCAAACATATAAGTTGCATTAATTAATTTAATAATTAATTCCCACTGTCACAATAAATAGCGTGTTTTTTAGAAACAATATATATCATAAGATTGACAATTGTTTATGTCCAATTTCAAAGTGAAATTAATTCTAAGGACCACCATTGGATAAAATGGTAAAAATATATTCTAATTATACTTTAAAACCACCCAATTGAAAAAAATTTCACTATAAAATATTTTGATTAAAAAAGCTATTTTTAAGTATTTTTCACTCTTTGTCAAAAATTGGATGTTCTCAGATAATACCAAAAATTCAACATAGGATAATTTCGATATTCCGAATCCAAAAATGAAAACCATTTTGAAATATAAAATTTATATAATTTCAAAAACTGGTTATTACTAATCATAACTGCTACTTTTATTGGTCGCAGTGTGTTAGAACTCGAGGTTGCGTACAACACATGATGCTCTATTTTTCAAAGAGGAGCGTACCATGGAAGCTTGGGGTGTTACATTCTCACCTCCTTCAATAAATTGCATCCTTTCAATTTAATATTTTTCTTTAAAAATAAAAGGTTGATAATAGAAAATACCCTTGTGGAAAACCCTAATCGGAAATAGGGTTAATAAAACTATAACTTTAAAAGAAAGAAAGAGAAGTACAAAGGTCACCCGAGATAGCCCATACTAGGATTATATGAAAATATGGATATGGAGGAAAAAAACCATCAAGGTCTGATGGAGAGTTGTATAAAACAAGATTAAGAGAAAGTTAACTACAAGAAAACCACAAACATGTGATTGGTTAAACGGTCATTGATTCCCCAATTGAAAAAGTTAACCGAAAACATTTTTTTTAAATTAACATTCATATAGTTGAGGAAATTATTTAAGAGATTTACTAAGAACATAAGGCAATATACTTGCTTGTCATGTAGACTTTCATTCTTTAATAAATTTTTACCAAAAACCCATCTTTCACTCCAAAAGGTAACAGAACTCAAAAATATTCTATTTATCATAATTGTATAAGGTTCAAAATATTAACACGTACCATTTAGATTAGGAAAACATTTTTGTAATAACCAGGGACTTTTTGTAGGCTAGTGGTAGGTAATAAAGGCATGTCGCACTATGGTTGTGGGTTCGATTCCTATAGCTTTTTCCGACACTACGGGTTATCCCCCATCTTGCAGGTTGTCCTTTACCTAAAACTATAGTATTATAATATTCCAAAAATAATCCTCATAAATTTTTTAACCTTAAAAAATACTATCCAAAGTTCAACTTAATCCATTCCAACCTTTATAGTTATCTGAAATACCTCTGTCCAGACTTTCTCCAAAAGGTCTATAAATTATAAAATCATTTGTATCATCAGATTCCTCAAATAATGTAATGTTTCTTTTATTATCACATGTAAAAATATGATTACCTTCATCATATTAAAACAATAATGAAAACAACAAGTACGACAGTACAATCCTTATATATATCTCATTATTATTATAACCAGAATGTAATCATTGAGTCCAAAAGCACCAATACATTAATTATTCCACTTCAACTGTAGTACCAGCATAAGATTTTCCTTGATCCCTTGGCATTTTCAGTGGTAAGTTTCCCTAATGATTAGGACATTCATTTTCATAATGCCCCATTTCCCTACAATTGTAGCATTCTACATTGATAGCCTCTTTCTATCCCTTGCAGTCACGAGCCTGGTGACCTTTTTCTCCACATTTATAACAATCTCTCATTACTTTTCGGCACATACCAGGGTGATTCTTCCCACGATTATCGCATAATGGAAAATCCTTCTTTCCCTTTTCCCTTTATCTATCTCTTGTTCCACTGTTCTCTTCTTCTCTTACATTACTTTATTTTCATAAGATTTAGATAATTCCTTTTCTGTCTTGATAGAACACGAGACTATATCTTCGTACGTTGAGAAAGATTGTGATACTAAAGCTCAACGGAGAAATGGTTTTAAATCATCAAAGAAACGATCAATATTACTTCTTGGGTTATGTATATAATCTGCATCATTCCTCAATAACCTTGTAATGAGGGCCTCATATTTTGCGACATTCTAATCATCCTTTTGTCTCAGAATCAGAAATTGTCTTTCCATATCTGCTCGATGGTCACGAGGAAAGTATTTTTCTATGAAAATTTCCTTAAACTCCCTCCATTACATACTTGATACTTTTTATCTTCTTTTTTGTTTTTAATCAGTGACCACCACTGATCGGCATCTCTAGTGAGGCGGCAAACTGCCATGACAACCTTCTCCCTTTCGCTACTCCCCAAGGTGTGGAATATTTTCTCTAAGGAGTTTATCCATTGCTCAGCTAGTAATTGATTTGTACCCCCATTAAATGTTGAGGGTTGTTGCCTCATAAAGCAGTCTAACATTGATTCTCCACGTTGCGGATCAGGGTGTTCCATACAGGTAAGTTTATTATTCATAACCTGAGTGAGTTGTCCCAATATGGTGATAGGTTGATCTGCACCAGTTGTATCTCCAGCTCCACTATAATTATCTTGAGAAGGAGGTAAATCCCTACATGGAGTGCGTGCATTGATACAGTTTCCATTCCTCCCACTAGGCACTATTTCTATACAATGGCATAAACTAGATTAGTTTATGAATCAAAAGACACAATTACAATCTTGAAAAACACTTAACATAAATTGAACTATTTATAGATATAATCCATAATCACAAAAAAAAAATCATTGAGTAAGTATATACTCATAACCCTTCATAGTGGATTGTAAATAAAACGATAATTATCCTAAGAATATCCCCCGGGAGTGTCGTAACCAAGAGTGCAGCAAGGCCCGTTGTCGTGAACCAGTTCCCGTTCAAGTCTAGATCAAAGTGGTGTTTTTGGGTTTTACCCCTAGGTACATTTGTGCCAGAGCCGCCTCTACCTGCTTGTATCCAGATAGGGATGTATTGCTCAGGAAACTAACAAAATATCTATAATACCAAAATACTAGGAAGTTCTTCTATACTAATCCTCAAATTTTATCTTAGGTCTATGTGCTCTAATTAGAGTTTATCTAAATCTAGCTTCCAAGTTTAGTACTAAACTACCTATGATACCAACTGCAACACCCCGACCCCAATTACCTAGAGTCGGTGCATTATTGCGTAACATCGGCATGATCACAAAAGATCAAGTCTCGAAAGACTGATTAGTTTAGTAGCCTTAGAAACACTAGATACATTCATAAATGTTACATTACATCATAAAGAGAAAAACTACAATAACATAGTCTCCAACTTCTACACTCATATCCCCATCAGACTATCCATGCAGGTCATTCCTAAAATACATCTTTACATCTTGGAAAAATTAAAACATTGAAAGGGGTGAGCTCAGATGCTTAGTAAGGATAACAATATAGAGGAAGCTTTCATAAATAAACATTAACATTTATGGAAATGTATAACTAAAACAAAATCATTTTAAACTTGAACTTCAGCATAATATGGAAAAAATAAAATGAAATAATGCCATTTACTTATTCACGTGGATATTATACTAGTCGAATAATCACATCCAATATCAATAACCACATTCATAATGATGGAATGCCTAATGCCAGACTATCATAACCACGTAGCCAAGGCCTCGTGCCAAGACTACAAATAATATATTGTTAAGGCCCCGTGCCAAGACACTAGTTTGTCTCATGAGACCTTCCGATGCATTGAGGAGCTATAGCAGGATCCACCCGTCACGTATTAAGTCCAATGCATTCCTCATATGAAAATGTTTAAAAATATCATAAACCATAACATAATGGTATCACATAAAACATGCATAAATGAAACATAACAATTCCGCATTTCAATCACAAGATAAAAATACAACACATTGATATAATAAAAACATATTCAATACCATTTTAAATACCAAAATAAAAGAAAATTAAAACTTTGTAATTATTTTTCATTTTAAAAAAACTTATGCCCTTTAGAGGAAGCAGAAACTCAAATAATGGTCACGGCGGCAGAGAAGTCGTTTTCGCCATATACGTATGACAAAAAAACATTCCATTTTGTCATATAGTAAAATTCTTCGTATAAAAAATATTCCTTTTGTATAAACGTAAAATCCAAAGGGGTTTATACACCGTACAAAAAAAGTTGTGTATACAACAAAATATGCCTCAATGAAAGGAGATTGAGACGAAGTCCCTTACAAAGATCAATTTTTAAATGAAATAGATCTATTATGTGTATTCACTATAAGTACACATAAAGAAAGTACAAATACAAGATAGGATATAATAATATCATGACATAATTTGAAAGTAGTAGATTAACCCAATGAATGGGAATTGGGTTAGGAAGTTCCCTTACCTCGTGTCCGACTTGACATGATCGTTCTTTAACCTCCTAGATAATAAACTATAGTTAATTTATACATTATTAAGAACCTTTTTCAAGTTCATTATTCCTTTTATATCACTTATTACAATGTTATGAACATTATGTAATTATTTATGTTAATAACGTTCATTTTGTCGATCTTTAGTAGTTGAGTCAAAAATAAGCATCTTATAATTACAAGTAGTTTATGTGGTAGAATATCCATTATCTCCAGATTTATATTCATGATGTAGATATCATATATATCATATATATCCAGTATATACATTCATTCATAATATTACATAACATTTAGAGGTAAGAAATGAAATGCACCGTTCATGGAGACGGTAATCCGTACGTACACATGAACGCTACTTTCATTTCTATTTCATATTTAATGGAATGAAATCAGAATGATATAGATGTGTATTATAATACCAGTATAATATCATATATAATATCATTTACTCCATCCTTTATACGTCCCACATATGGCATTAATGATTCAAATCACTTTGAGGGGGCGGTAGTCCGCACTTCCTAAAATAAAATTATTGTGTTTACCCATAATGGAAATAAAAAAGGTATGCCATAAATGAGAAATACATAAGCATAAAGAAAACATAAACATAATATATATTATATATATAAATAGTGTCATCTTAATGGACACCATGAGACATGTTAAAATAATATTGAACAATCATCGTTTCGTGAGGTAGAAATTCGCCAACCACAAAAACAGTATGTTATTTAACCATTAGATGAAGGTGTGTGTAAGTTTAAATCAAATAATTATCATAAAAACATCCTAGTATATTGCAGTTACTGGTTTTGTCTCAAAATAATATAATAAAAAGAGTTTAAGGGGTTGTAGAATCAAAATAAAACAAAATAACATAAGAGAAGACATTACCTTAAAATCGGGTAACTCTTTTTTATTTGAGCCAAAGGATTACTTGGGAAGAATTATTCCCAAAGTGAGGAATCTAGGAGTAATATAGGGAAGTTGAGAGAGTATTTGGATAGAGGTTGGCCGATCCAAATGGATTGATTGTGTGAATATGGTGGTAGTGGTGGGGGCCTTTTATAAGTGGAGAGGAGGGGAACTCTTGGAAAATAATGAAATGTTACATTATTATGAAATGATTTTCTGATTTCAAAAGTCCCACAACTATATATTTCAAGTATAAGGTGATAAGGGTTCGAAATATACTAATATAATAGGTTTATGACATGTTTATGTCCTAGATTTTACATTATCGTTTCATTTTACTTAAATTGTTAATTAATGAGGTAATCACGGCATCATCATGGTGTCATAATTTTTTTTATTTATTTAATGTCTAAAAAATAAATAAAAAATCATGATTTAGGAAATATTTTTAGCTTTAAAATTAATATTTATAGTCGAAATGTTAACTTATATAACCCCATGTAATAATTGTTTTTTTAAAATAACACATGCTTGTGACAATTTTATTTTTACTTTAAATAAAAAGTTATTAATGTGCTTTTCTTACCCAAGTGGCTCCATGGGGTCCCCAAGTTGACCCATGGATTTTATTGGTCGGCCATGACTCATCCAATAAGTGTAGGACAAGTTTCAAGATATTTTCATATTTTTATAATATCATTTTTACCTTAAATTTCACTAATTACCTTTAATCGCGATTATTTATACTTAAAAGTTACTATTCACCAAAACATTATTTTAATCTAATTGGACCACAATTTACTTCTTAATGAAAAACATAAATATTGGATTTTTTAAAATCAAATCACAGAAGTGTTAATGTTTCATTTAAACAAAAATTTAGTTTTTTAACTACTACTTAGTGGTTTCACTATTCATCAAAAATTGAAGTTTTTCAGAACAATGCCAAAATTTCACCCTAAGCTATAATTGATATTCATAATTCAAAAATTATTCCAATTTTACAAAATTCCAAACATATAAGTGGTATTAATTAATTTAATAAATATTTCCCACTGTCACAACAAATAGCGTGTTTTTATGAAACAATATATATCACAAGATTGACAATTGTTTATGTCCAATTTCAAAGTGAAATTAATTCTACGGACCACCATTGGATAGAATGGTAAAAATTTATTCTAATTATACTTTAAAACCACTCAATTGTATAATTTATCACTATAAAATATTTTTATTACAAAATTTGTTTTTAAGTATTTTTCACTATTCATCAAAAAATGGAAGTTCTCAGAAAATACCAAAAATTCAACATAGGATAATTTCGATATTCCGAATCCAAAAATGAATCCCTTTTTGAAATATAAAATTATATAATTTCAAAAAGTGGGTATTACTATTCATAACTGCTACTATTATTGGTCGTGGTGTGTTACAACTCGAGTTTGCGTACAACACACGTTGCTCTATTATTCAAAGAGGAGTGTACCATATAAGATTGGGGTGTTTCAATTTCCCCCTCCATATATCTATTAACGGTGTCTTAATACAAGATAAAAATTCTTGCAGAGTTGGGGTCTCCCTTCCACAGGTCGCATTTGGGTTTAATAAAACCCCATTTATTACCATTGAAGGAGATGGAAAGACAAGGTAAGGTAAAATCCTTAAAAGGATATCCACCACCAATCTAGAAGAACCCATGATCTTTATCACTTATATGATAATATTACATTCTATTTTTTCGTATTCCCGGTGCATATAAACTTTTATCACTATATTGGAACTGAGAGATTTAATATTAATATCTCTCACTATTTTATGAACCATTGAAATGGAAAATTGAGTTGATATGCCTTTGATAAACCCCTAATGGTTCTATACAACCCATTAGGGGAGATTTAAGGAAATCCTTAAGTTGAATGTGATTGCAAAGACCTTATCTGAGAAGTTACACAGGTTGATTGGTCTAAACTAGTTAAGTAAATAGGGGTCATTCCCATTTGGAATGAGAATCATGGTCGATGTGTATGAAACACATGGTAAGATTCCTCCCATAAAAAATTATTGGATATCCCCCACCAGAGCCCCTTTCACTAGATCCTAGAATATTGTGTAAAGGGACCTCGGTATTCCATCACGGCCTAGAGAACTCTTAGCATTAAGAGCCTACACTACATCCCAAATCTTGTCATCTTCTGATATGGTTTCAAATTATCTATTAAAATTCTTGGAAACCAACCTTTCTATATAGCAAAATAAATTATTTTGATCATTTAGGTAACCACCTTTCCAAGAAGGGTTTGTATCGGTAGGAATCCATTTGAAATGATCATGATCCATACCTCCCACAGTATCAATGTCCTTTGTGTAAGATTCATCCTCCAGTAGAATATTTTGGGCATTTTCACGCCTCATTTTCTCGATACATGCCTAAAATAAGGCTATATTTCTATCCCCCCATCCCAAAAAAGTCACACTGGACCTCTCTCAGATGCCTTTATCTACCACCAAAAAAAGTTTAGAAAACTAATTTTTCTTTTCCAGCAGTTAATAAAAGATATCATCATCCTAGTTAACTTACATCTTACTCTCACATTATTAAACCTCTTCCATAAAGAACACATGATTCATATAATGGTAATATCTGTTGATAAACAAAAGTTCTAGATCATATTTTAGTCTCCATAACTTATTATGCAGGCTTATCGATTTGTCTTCTTTCGTGGGAGTTTACTAAAATGTTGTCACTGCCAAATGAAAACTGTTTTTTGCAAGCCATTTCATGAATCAATAAAAACTCTATTCATTAAATAGAGCATGATCAAGATGGATGAATAAATGATCATGATTTGAAAAAAACCTCACTAGAAGCTCCACCATTTCCTTAAAAAAGAATAAATGTCCTGATGGATATCAACGTAGTGATACAATCAGCCCCAAGGGCACTAGATACCTCTTTGACTGTTACATCATGTAATGTTGTTTCCATTAAATCCTAAATCCATTAAAGCATTTCGGGAAGAGAAGGTCGTGAAAACCCGTCGGTCCCTTATTTGAAAAACACCTCTTTCCGTATTCTCTGATGTTTCATGAATTACGTTACAATCCCCCTCCCCACAAACTAGGCCTAATTCCCCTAATCAAAGATATCCAGGTCTTTCAACAATAATTCCTTATCCCTATCCCCTTACATAACCAAAACAAATGAGAATGTGCATTCTTGATTAGCCTTGCTGATTTTAAGAAAAATATGTTAGTTGTAATAGTTATTTCAGTCCTTAGATATTTTATTATTACAAAAAAAATCCATATATGTTGGTTGATGGGATCTTCATATCGGATACCCCACAGTCTAAGCATCCCATTAAAACTGGAAATTTTGGAGAATTTTTGTTCATGATCTAGAACTACTACAATAGGAAGCCTTGGTACAATAAATCTCAAAAACTAGAATTTCTATTTTAACCCATCCACCTAGGCCCTGAGAATTTTATATGAAGAGTGATTTCATTGAAATCATGGAAGCTAGGTTTTTTCCCTAGGAATCAAAAACCCTTTACTTTGAGAAAATAGGGAATTATGAATAAGTTTAGCCATATCCCTGGTGCAGACTCCACTCAATGGGGAGGAAAACACTGAACCTTCTAATGAAAGATAATTTGAATCCTATAGGAAGGCATCAAAGTTATTTGATTGGTCCTGTAGAAATGTAAAAGAATGATCAAGTTCCACATTTGAGCCAATAATCATTAAAAATATTATTGGTCATTATTCTTTATGGATTTTTGTGAATTATTATTCACCATAGGGGAAGAATAAAATAAAACCATTTCACTAAAGAATTGATAAAATAATTAAGTGGTATGATTTTTTTAATGTTATAGAATTTCATCCCAAACTAATTAATACCCACTCTTTGTGTTATCCTAAAGTAACCCTAAAAATTTTGATTTGAAAAAATTTTCACACTAAAATTAGGAATTTCTATTTGAACTCTTCTCGAATATATTATTTCTTATATCAATTTACAATGGAATATAAAAATGGGTATGTTGTTTCCATTACACTTTATAAGTTTACTTTATCAAAGACCATGAATAAAATAAATAAAAAATAATTTAGATAGATGAATATGGCATACCAATTGTTCGAATATGTGGATGAATCAATTTATCTATGTTGTAATTATGAGAATGTTATTTCTAACATGGAAGAAGATGAACTGTTTTTATAGTCTACTACTAATGTGACGGAACATTATTTGATCACACATAGTGTTTCATCCTTACATGATGAGGTGGAAATAAAAATATATTTTTTAAATTGTTCCCATTAAGATCCATGTATTGAATATTTTATAATATATATATATGAACATTAATGAAGAAATATTTTCAAATTTGAATGATATTCTATGTGAATTTCCAAAAATGATCAACAATTCAATCTAGGTATAATTAATATAATGTAGAAAGAGATAATTAATATTGAATAAATTATAGAGACATTATAAAACATAATTGATGAATGAAAAATAAATATGAATCTCTGTATACAAATTTTTTCTAATGTATTATTGATTGAGGAAGTTGAAAAATGATGCTCTAGTTTTTTATATCTGGGTCTATATAAAATTATTGAGAAATAAACCACCTCTATGTAATTTAAAGGAATGATTCATGAATTAGAATAAAACTAAATGAATATAATTCATAGTGGGAATGTTGAACTTGAGATTAAAGAAACTATTCTTAAGGTGCTTAACTCCTTGATGTTGTAGAAACATAAAATGCGTGATGAGAATGTTAAAATGATAAAAAGAGAATTTGACATTAAATTGAAATCAGTGGTGGATGATAGAACAATCCATTATCTAAAATATCATGAATATAGAGTGAATCTGGAAAATTATGATAAAATTAGAATTGATTCTTGAAATCAATTGGATTGAATAGATGTTACTATAAGTAATTTTACCACAAACCATCTAAATAGTATTATAATTATAAAATATTTCTTCCTAGTGGAAAGAAAAATTTATAAATCATTAAATATTCAATGTTCGTATTTCACAATGAAGAAGTTATCATCTATCTTTGATAATAATATCTTTACAAACTGTTGTTTTATAGAGAGATCATTGTCAAAATTAAAACCAATGATCTAGTGGATGCAGAATTTTGATGAAGTGTTTACCATTATATAAATGTTAAATAAGTGTACGAGTAGAAATTACAATTCCCAAAAAATAATCCCATTTTATGACTGAAAAAAATACATAAAAATAATGTCATCGAAATAATATTTTAATTCCAAATAAGAGACCATGAATTGTTGGATATTGTTGGTTTTGTGAATGATTCTGGAACAATAAATCATATTTTTTGTTTAAAATTCTATTATCATAATATCATTAGAATTGTATATCAAGGGAGAGAAATAATTAAAAACAAAATACCCAATATAAAGGTAAGAATCATCCTATTACAAATAGATTTGATAATTTTAAGAATATATATGGTAGATGCAATATAAGTGGTCACCGTGAAAGGGTATGAATATATAAATCATTCTAGCAATCCACTCAAACATTTAAAAATAAAATACCAAAGGATATAGTTAATAGAGACAATTCAACCATTGTAAATAAATATAACAAGACCAATACAAAGGTATTAAAATATAAGAATAAATGAAATTAAAACTTGTGAATCAAACCAAAGAAGTTCTAAAGGGTTACTAAAAAAATTAAATAAACCAAATCATTTATGGAATATGAGTTCACAACCTGGATAAATATAATATTGTCTTAAATATTCCAATAAATGGAATAAATATTAACCTATAAATGGAAATAATAAACAAAGAACAGTTTAAATAGATTTATGTGGTAATAATCAAGCCAAATAATCCATGTGGATCTACCTACAATATTGTCCATATTCCAAATAATATACCAGTAATATTTTCTGATTAATTCGAATATAGAAGGGAAAATGAAAGAAGATATGTAGAATGTTGATGTTAAATGAAAGAAGAAGATTCCACATGATGAATACAAATCATGAGATGTTTTCAAAAAATAATAACGAAAGTATCATAGAATTATTGTAGAGGTGGTGGATGAAGGATGGACACATTTTTTATGTTAATTTTTTCATAACATGAGATAAATAATAAATTAAATGAAATAATTATAAATTACCTTGTGCTGAATTTTTCTTGACGGGTAGAGAGAAAAATAAAATTCCATAGAAATTTTTTCCTGAAGAATATAGAGATTCCAGGATTCCCTAAATAACTAAAAAATCAATCAAATTAGCATGATGATTTCATCCTAACTTAGAGGCTTAATGAATGGTGTTTCATGTTTAATAAACAAAACTCAACCTTATTTCTACAGCTAAAGATAAATTAAATATACCTTATTCCTAAATAATTTTTTTCATTATATAACGAATTAAATGTCATGTACATAATTACGGTTAGAAAACAGTACAAGAAGTTATATTTACAAATATAAATGATCAAATATTTTTTGTAATATTTTTTGAAATAACCATCCTAGTTTATTAACCGTATTCATATAATGAAGATTAATTTGATATAATATATCTCTTCTCAACCCTGAATTCAATTATCAAACTACAAAAGCTGATCAATGAATCTAAATTGACTATCATTGATGTGATAACTATAATTGGAACTCATGTTAAATATCATTCATAATAGAAACTAATTAATAGATTAACCATGATCAAGGGATTTCTGAGATCATACCTTGAACGGTGGGTATCCATATAATTTCCAAAAAAATTATACTTCAATTGAAGATGAAATCTCTTGATGGTACTTATCCTAAAATACATTGATAAACTATATGGTGTCACTCTATTATCATTATTCACAAAAAAATGAGAAAATGGTTTACACTAAGGTGAAAATCATATGTTAATTAATTACATGACCATTATATTGTTATATAATTCCCATGATAGAAATCATGACAAAAAACATCCAAGTATAATTCAATGTTTAAACCATTGTGTTGAGATGAGAGATGGAAATTTCATGTTGAAAATACCTTGATAATTTTCATTTATAAGGGTTAAAAGACAAATTCATCATGAATTATTTTAATAGGTATCAAAAAACAAAAAATATCCCTAAAAATAATTTAATAGTCTCTAATGTTAAATAATGTAATGTCATGTCAGTCAGTATCATATTATAAATTGAGAATGTATAGTGTTGATGTCTAAATTGGACCCTCATTTTTTAACAACATGGTTTCCCTTATATAAATATAGTGGGATAATTGAGGTCATATTTATTAATAAATAAATGATAACATACTCTCTCAGATTTAATACATTTTTTATCTATAAGGATTAGAGAAGAAAATGAATGTGTATATGAATTAAAGAGTACATAATGAAATACCCTTTCCTATATTGGTATTTAAAACAAATAAAAAATATAGATTGATGATATGATATGTTTTTGCTGTGTTTATTGTTAATACAATGTCAGTTATGAGGATCTTGATTTGAATTTGGATTTAGTAAAGAAGATAATCTTGGAAGTTCGAGGGTATTCCCAGGAACTTTTATGATGTTTTAATGAATTTTCACACATGGATGTTAAATAGTTATATAATCATATATTTGATGAAGTGGATTCTAGTGGGAAATTTCTTGATCGATTAATAATTTTCAATATCAGGTGATGATGGTAGAGTAATAAAATTTTCTATAATAATGAAGATCATTGAAGTTCTATCAATTTTTTGGGTGAAGATAAGTTAAAAATAATTATACATCCATACTGTATACTACATATCCATGAAGAGATATGTATTATAAAAGATACGAATAGATTAAATGATTTATATGTAATTTTCATTAAGAAATAATTTTTAATAATGTAATTAGTTGGATTTTAACATTCATGATTAGTAATTACTATATGGGTTACTAAAAATGGGCTACCCATTTTCCAACCAATGACCCCTAAATTAATCGTGTGGGACCTTGGGGTCATCCACATGGAAGTGGGTTGACTAGATAAGTCCATGGGGGTATATAAGACTTTTATTGAACCCACAGAGAGAGAATACATCCTATAACATGAGGATTATTGGGTTAATCATGACCATATAGGGCCCAAGGGGATCGTGCGGGTGGGAATGGACTAAGGAAGGGCATGTGTGAAATAGTGTTATGGGTGTCGAACCCAACTGCATGATCAAAAAATATGATGAATGGGATTTATTTATAAACTAAATAATTAACTGAGAACATATTGATGTGGCATATTAAACGTACATGACATTATTCCACCATAATAACATACATATAAAAAGTAGTAAAATTTTTTTATCATGGTTTTCTGATCATACCATGATCATCTTCAAACTCATATAAAACAAAGTGGAAATCATGGATTTTTTTCCAAATATAATTTATTGTGTGCCTGAGATAACTCATATCTATAATATATCCTTGTACATATGACCAATATGATACAATTAATCATGACCATCATCCCAAATATATGCTCGCAACATCATCTTAAATTCATAGAATTGTTCCAAGAACGGGTCCAGCTTATGAATAGGTGATCATGTATCCCTACATTATTCCGTTAATCCATCATGATATGTGTTATGGATTATGATCCTATTGGGAGAAAATTATCAAGAAATCATGATGGATTGTAGTTTCAAAAAGATACATGTCGACAGTCATCATGTCATCACTTGAATCCAAGAAATGAAAATATGTAATTTCAACTGTGTAAAGATTCCATCATTTATAGTTATCATCACATAAATATATTTTAAATTTTAGATTAGTTTTAAACTTATTTTTAATGTGATCAAGTGAATATATCATATGAATCATGTCTCATATTCCATAGTTCATGGTAAAACCAACACTTTCAATATTTTAATTAAAATAGATATGATTAAATGTTTAAGTGATTTAAAAATATCTTTTACTCACTATTTCTACTTCAAACTAATTTATTTCATAATGAGTTTTAGTGGGAAATAATTTATAAATACAAAGAAATATAGGGTAATATATGTTTTTAGATAATTTTTGTGCTCTCATTTTTCAATTAAAATTGAAGCATCGAATTAATCTTTCATGTATCCTTTTATATAAAGAAGAATGCAACATCTGATTCATTAATTTGAACGAGATTAGTGAATTTAAATGATATCATGAATATATAATCAAAATAATCCCTTATTAAGAGAAGAAGATAATCTAGGATCCTTTATAGTTAATCAAAGTAACAAAAGTAATCTATATGAGTGTATCCCATGTGAGTTGTTATGTAAGGAACATGGCTTGACCAGGCTATAAAATAATTTGAATTTATTATACAAATAGTATCTATGAATCGTTTTTATGTTTTATGTGAACAATTTTAGTTTTCATATGTAGATAAGAATAATAATAATAATAAGAATCACAAGTAAATGAAGAATAACATGAGTAAATCCAATCATGTGTTGATCCTTTAATTATGGTATACAAAATAGTGCACAAATCCATAAAATATATTAGATATTTGGGCCTTTGTGTATTTCACCACTTGAAATGGGAGTGGGATGCAATATTCCATATATTATACTCATTTTACATGCTTTAGGTATTGATGATATTTTATATATTTCTCATATGATATGATTTCCACAAGACACATTGAGAATCCTACATTGAAATTTCATATCTCAAATTGTCTATCAGTTATTAATGTATAAGAAGAATTGGTGACCTAGTTGTTATCATTTGATAATTATATGTTCAGATTTTACCACTATATAATATATTGATATTATTTTATCTATTTATAATGACGGAATGGAAGATATAGCCTACTTTTTGTCAATATTTGATACATACCTATAATTTTTGTGGTTGAGGCCTTCATTTAGTTACTAAAATCAGAGAGAAGTATTATTAGTGTAATTGGTTAATATACAATAATACTTGTTCAACATTGATGATCAAATTAATATGATTCACATGACACCCCGAATTTGTTCTTTAAATTTATAACTTTCATTTTAACATGTCTATTGTAGGAGAATGAGTTCAACGACATCCACTTGTTTTTCCATTTCATTCTAATAAAAAATATGTCTAATGCAAGTGAAATAATAACCACTATAAATATAATATGTATCAATATACATTGGAGGTGAACCCAATTAAAAATTTGTTTATATTATATCATTATAGGTTTATTTGAATGATATATAGCCTAATATAGAGAAGAAAAAATAACTATCTAACTGAATAAGCGATAGAGGTATTAAATGGGTGAAATATTTTAATTTGATAAAATTTTATCCAACAATGATTTACCCCCCATTTATGTTCACCCCAAAGTGATTCTAACAAATAGTCACTCATGGGGGATATTATTGGGTCATTTGACATTTTATTTATAACCCATTTTTTTAATTAGGATAGAACCTCCAGAAACTACGGTATTCTGTTTTTATTTGGGATAAAAATAATATTTCAATGGTTGATAAGGCTAAGGTTAATTAAATGTTTAAAGTCATATATGACCAATTTGAGATTTTTTATTATATTGTTTGATAATTAAGGATATTTTTGAATAAATATATGGGAATTAAACATTATGTTTTAGAATAAGTTTTAGAGAAAAAGTTACTTTTGGAAAAATGATTTTATATTTTGTAGACATGTGATTAAGGGTATTGATAACCTTAAGGTTCTATGTGATATTTGAATTGAATATAGTTAATTATGATAGAACACCATTAAATTTTGGGATCACATTTTTAATCATATGTAAAACCATTATAGGTATTAAGATACATAGTGATTAATTATATTTTTGAAATATATATAGAACATTATATGATGATGGTAAATAATTTTTTGACTAATATGGATTTTTATTTTAAGAGTAATGGTTGAGATATCTATTAGGATCATAAATTATATTCTACTAGATTTATTTTAATTTAGGATATTTATTGAAAATATTAGTATATATTTGAGATTATATGAAATCATATTAAAAAAAATTATTTCACATTATGAGGGATTAATGTTGTTTGGATATAAATGTTAAATTGATCTCAAAAAAGTGTAATAAAAACCTTTGAGTTATTTTTCCTTGTTAATTTTCATGAATTTTTATAATTAGATTTAATATTATTAACATATGGTCTATTGTTAACTTTGTCTTGAATCATTTTGGATTTGAAGACTATAGAAATATTTCATCATATGAAGGTTTGTGAAAATCAGATATTATTTTACCTAATGATAACCATTTCAATTTTAAAAAGGATGGAAAAAAATTCATCATTTTTTTGGATCTTGTAATTGAATAAAAGTTTATTTTTGTGATTTAGGAATGAAAAAATCATCGTTATTATGTACATAAAAGGATGAAATAGTTATTATATAATTGTATGAAATCATGTATGTAGATGTTATCTTATTTTATATATAAATGGTAAAGGAATTGATCAAAATCATGAAAAATAAAGATAAATAAATTTCATCATTTGTAGAATGTAACACTCCAAAAAGTGGTATGTTTTTATAAATATTTTTTATTATTTTAGACATACATGAATAATAAGTTTCCTAGTCATAACATAGAAACTAATGTTCATGATAAAATCTATATATATTTTTATTACTATTCTAAATCTCGATTTCAAAAAAGAAATAAAATTATGATGGAACACTTTATACTAATGGGGGACAATTTAATAAAATTTTATTTGATATCTTAATCACTTTAAATAAACATTATGATTAATATCATGAAACATAATTAACACAGATCTTAGAAAATTGTTAAATAATAATGTTTAAATATGATTATTATATCATAGTTGTTGATTTATTTTTATGAATAGAAGTGACAAGATTTTGAGAGATATATGGATATAATTTTATACAAAAAAAATATTTTTATTAATGAATAATAATATATTATTTAATTTTCAGTAATGTCAATTTATTGCTTAAAATATATTTTCCTCAGTATTAGTTTTAAATAACTTTTTTTCCATAGTTTATTATATTTAATTTATTTAAAATATGAAATCTTTATTTCATATAAAGTAATTAATATTTGAAATCATCAAACAAAAATAATATTTCAGTGAAATTTTTGAATTTTTCTGAAAACATATTTTCTTAAGTCAATAGTGAAAAATGTCAATTTTTATAAAATTTTCATTTTAATAATTAAATAATATAATTTAATGACTCATATATTTTCTATTAGATCATATAATAACAAAATTATCCTTTAATACTAAATAATTTAATTAATTACATAGGAATCACCATTAACATATATTTTGGTGTGTGTAACCTTTTCTGTTTAATAAATCAGTTTTTCTAAAAACTATATTTGTTATGTTTTACTATGTTTTTTAGGAATTATGAATATTTAAGGGTGTAAATATTAGTCAAATTGGTAAATATTAATCTACTAATTAATGTAAAAAATAATTTTATTGGGATTAAAAAATAAAATAGAACCATATTTATTTCTATTGTATGACATTATATCATCCATCCTTATTAAACATTCGATGATATTGTAATTTGGTTTAATTTTTCATTGATAATGACCTTATTAATATTTTATTTAATGAAAATTTAAAAACGGTTACCCACTTTATTTTAATTTCTATTATATGTTCACATAAGGATAATATGATTTTATGAATGATTATGAAATTTTATTTTTAAATTAATTTATTTATTTTTTTTTAATAATTTTTTTTTAAATTTTTAGAAATAATAAATTTATCATAAATGATGACGTAAGATTGACACGATTCTCATGAGAGAATTAAAAAAAGATTAAATGATTTTAAAAACATCACAAGTTGTTTTTTTAATTAATTATTATATAACATGAATTATATGTGTAATTATAACACATAATTTATTTTTAAAGCATTCATATTTTAATTCAATTCCTCAATTGATGTCATTAATCTAAAATTTTGTGAATGGATCTTAAACTAAATATAATTGTGATATATATTAAAAAAAATTAAAATTTGATTTAAATATTTCAAAATCATTAATGTTGATAATGGTGTGTAATATTGTCTAATATTACATCCCTTGAACTTTCATGAGAAAATTTTTAATCAAGAAGTAAATTTATATCCCTTCATGAATGAAAATGTTGTTACAATTGATATAGTTAAAATTGGATAACAGAGGTGTTGGACCAAAATATGTAGTATAATATACTACCAAAAAGTGCCAAAATTTTATTTTTTAAAGGTATATTAACATTAAATATCTTCAATTTTTTATTTTTTTCAACTATAATAAAATATTACTAGAAAATTGATTTGTTATATTTTTAATATTTTAAGTGATTCGTAGTGTTTCCTCTTATTCACTATTACATGACACCATCTCTCCACTATTTAACATACCACATTGAGAATTTTATCTCAACAAAATCACCTGAATAATTCTCCCTAGTCTCCAGATATATGTTTTTATTATTTATGTTATTCCCAAAATACAATCCTACTGGTCGTTAAGAGTTTATTTAAAGGAGCACATTCAAAGAATAAGTAATCATCATAACCAAACACATTCAATTTTTTTCTTATTTTATGAAATTAATTTATTTATTACCAATATATAATAATAATAAAATTATAAAACATATAAATAGAACTTATTATATTGATTTAAAAATATTTATCCACATCCTTCTCTATTAAAAGGGACACAGAACCATCACTCTTGAGTACAATGAACTACAACCTACCAAACTCATGTAATATATTTTCCATCACCGCCTCACATGTATGAGGTATATATATGGATTTGAAGAAATAAAATTTTATATATTATATTAAAAATAATTATTAAATTATAAAATTATACTACCCTATTTTTCTACAAATATTTTGAAAAATGATATTGTCGCTTGATTGTATATGTACACTACAACCTCCCTTAAGTGATGTGATTTTATTTTCCATACCAACATGCATGGATGATTAAAAAATCTGTATAATTAATTAATATTATTATTGAACATTAAAATAATTATGTGTATTTTTAAACTATAACCTTTACACAATAACTATAAAATATGTGATGAAATTGACATGAGAAAGCTATGAATTTAACAACCAAAAAAATTATTAGCTTGAATAATAATTAACAAATGGGTGATAATATTGTATAAGTAGATCATATATTTTATTATATAAATGAATATAGTTGTGGTATATATGTATAATAAATATCAATTTATAATACAAGATGAAAATCATACATTCGACCATGTTGACACATATTATCAGGGTTTTCTTAAAATAGTTTTCAATTTACTGATTCCTACCATATAGTCATTTATTATATTATTCCATGATTTTTTTAAAATTTAAATTTACAATATTTTTCTTTATATAGAATTTTTTTCATAGATATATTTTTTTACACATAATCACTTCATAATTTAATTCTTACTCATATGATTAAATATTTTTATGTTACTTTATCTCAATTTCTAATATTCTGAGACATATTTGGTATTATTTACATATTTTATTTTATTTTTTGTGTATAATTAAACTTATCTATATATAACATAGATATATATAAATTCATGGTAATTAACTTTTCAATTCATGAATTCGTAGTTATAGTGAAATGTTTTAAAATTTAGCAATAATGTACCAATTTATTTTATAATATCATTTTCATTTGAATTATTTTATTTTCACTACTAGAAACATGATGTATACCCATAGTAAAATAGATATGGTATTTTTAAAAAATTTCTATAGATATTTTATATAGAATATATACTAACGGTTTTGAAAAAATGTTGGTATAAGTGCCTAAGAAATACCATTTTCCAAAAATTTTACAATAACCGTTGTCATAGCTAAACTCTATACCAAGGGGTTTTGAAACCATTGGTATAGGTTGAAATACTAAGGGTAATAAAAAAATTCCAATTAACCACTGGTATATATTCCATAGTTACAATGGAATAGGAACATTTTTCTTAAACAATTATTTGACATTTTTTATATAAGAAGCTTTAAAAATCATTGGTATAAAATCACCACCCATATTATAGTAGTTTCCAACACCTAACAAGATCAAAATCCTATCGAAATTGATCCCTACGAGTGAACCTCTATATTAATACCTTTACATGGTGACCCATACTCTATTTCACATTTCATTGAGTTTTTCATCAATGTCAATTTGGTGAGTTCCATATCCTTCAACTATTTGATCAAGAACCATTTTCATTTTTATATGGTTTAAACACTACCTAGATTAATTTATTTGAATATAAACTCAATTACTTAAATAATACATTTTTTGGAATAATTAAGATGATATATGCATCATAAAGTGGTGATGACATAACCTTTGTCTAGGATTTCTCATTAAAGGGTATTACTTCTGCTAACTTACTGAGGATTTAGAATAATATAGTTTAATATATATTCTGCAAGTCAAATAAAATTATAAGATTTTAGGATCATGCATGTGAGTTAGAAGTCACAAAATTTATTTATAATGTTGGGATTTCTTTGGATTCCCATTTTCTTATATGATTTAGTTATTTCATTTGTTTCATTATTTTATGTTTTCATCCTCATAAATGGATTATTTTATTCATTATTTCTGTGAAATTTAAATTTTTAATCTTGATCCAACTCTGATGAACCATCTTTATATTCTTATTATGATTTTTATTATCAAATTTAGATTTTATTTTGATGATTATTGAGATTATGGACGTGATATGTTATATTCAAGATGATTTGTTAGATATGATATTTTCCCTATAATGGGATAATTTCGTGGGTTAATAATAAATTCTATAAAAATTTTATCTATACTCAAGGGAGGAGTGAATTATCATCATGATGAGATATCATGTTATTTTTTTAAAATGTGGTTTTTGATTTATATGATATATATATATATATATTACCTATATTATATGATTTATGATACATTTTTTATAGGTATATATCAAATATTGTGATTCTAGGTTGTTATGTTTTCATGGTTATTTGACTAAAAATATTATAAAGAATAATTAATCTGATTATAAATTGTTAGAGTAGATTAAATAATAATATCACATTTTGAATTACTTAAAGTTGACATTATATATGATTTAACATGTTATAATTTAAATATGGTACTAATTGGATTTATTATCACATCTTTTTTAATGTGATTATGGTTGATTGAATGAAAAATATAGATTCTAGTGAGTCTTATAACATGATATAATGATGAATAAAATTTTGAATGATAACATAACTTTAGGGTTGATTTGATAGATGTGAATAACTGTTTATCCGATTTTCTCTCCTCTAAATGTTCTTGAATATATTACACTGAATGAAAATTAGATATCAACCCAAAAGAATACTTCTACAGTTAATATATAACACATTTTCACTAATATTTGATTCTACTACACATATGTCATGAGATTTTATTAATATATTAAATTTCCAGTAATTCTTTATTAATCTTTATGTTTTTTATGGTATTTAATTTGAAAGTCATTTTCCATGAAAAATCCAATGATTATAATGTTAAATCTATTTTTTATCTAAAAAATATTTTTTTATTATAAATCTATTTTTTTTAATCTAGTTAAAATAAAATATATATTATTACCAAAATCATAGATTCTCAAGAAACAATTGTTGTAAATGTGTAATGGGATTTTAACAAACATAATGGGACCCCAACCAATGTTTTATTCTTTAAAAAATTGTAATAGATGACATTTATTTATATTTTATAATTCTATGATAAATATTAATAATTATTTTGTGTCAGTCAATTCAAATTAATATACCAAATGCGTTCCGATTTGGATTAATAACTATCTATGAAAAATCTAATTATTTCTATATTTTCATTAAAATGCACGAAATAAAAAACATTGAAGTGATATGAAGGAAAAGGATGAATGAAATAATCATTGAATGAAAGATAAGGGTTTCCCTCCTCTAGTGCATTTTGCGAGTATTTAAATTCAAATATATATATATATATAACATTTACATTACTATGTTTAATTTTTTCTTAACATTTAATCAGGATCCCCCACCATAGATACAATAATTCTCCGATGAACGTAGTGGTAACAACACACAGCTGTATGATGTGTGGGTGGTGGTACTGGAGCAAGGTACAACACTCAAAATAGACAATAACACATTTCCCATCTTCTCAAATTCCATCTAACACACCATCCTTCCATGAAGTGTCTTTAGATGTGCCCAGGATATTTATGCAGCCTATGTTTTTCCAACCATTTTCATCTAATCCTCATCACTTTTCATTCCTTTATCTTATGATGGATCCTACTCTCCATCCATATTATACATTTCTACAGATGTTTATCCATCATATATTACTTATGCTTCATTCTACATGAACTTCTATATTCTCGATCTTTTGACTTCTAATATGACACATTAGGAGCCTTTGGAGCATACATTATGTCCCACTACTTCTATACTGGTTGACGATCCATGAGAGCCTAGGGATCAAGTGGAACCCATTAATCAGACTACCTTATGTATATTTATATAACCTTAGAATATATTTTGACCATAAATTATTTTCATTATAAAATTTATCTATATAATATCATTTTTTTCTTCCACATTTGGACCTTCCACTATATTACTTCAGTGTCCACTCGATCCTGTTATGTGGAACTACTACACACATATGATTGTTGATTATAACTAGGATAGTCATATGATTGGAATATATGGGTGCTAATATACGATTTATTATAGTGATGCTTTACAAATACACTGAAATCAATCTTGTTAGACCACTGTCATAGAGACTCCATAAAAATGAAGTAAAAGATAATGTTTTTGTGAAAATAAGGTTAAGAAAATTAATAGGATTTAATGTAATATTATTATTTTAATTATATTAAATAATTTTTTGGTGATATATTTTTTATAAATTTCATGATGCTTAATCTCTAAAGATAGAAAATCTCATGGAATTAGGTTGGAAATGAAGAGCATATAAGAATGAGTTAAATAGTGTCTGGTATGCTAGATTTGGTATATATTTGGGGATAAAACTATCATGAATGTGTGTCAAGTTTCATATTATCGAGAAACTATTTCTTATTTTAAGAGTACTGAGTTCATAGTATTAATAAAATATGAGTTTTTTAACGCAAATTACCATGATTTTGATTTATGCATTATTTTGAATTTTTTAAAATTCATTTTTGGAAGCATTGATAAGAAATAAAAAATAAGGGTGATATGAAATACCTCCACACTTTATGCAACACTATGATATCGAACCATGAAAGGAAGTAGGTATGACACACTTTTATAATTTTCCTATTTAAATAAATTATGGATATAATATTTATTTAGCTTTAAATTATATGGCCTCATTAAAATATTTTCAAAAAAATATATTGAATAATTAGATAGTTTAGGTTAGTTTGGGTTAGTTTTGGGATAGTTTTGTGATATTCCAATATAAAGGATACTATAATCATGGTTTTATAATATAAAATAACCAAGATATACAATAAAATACATTTATAAAATACCTCGAATGTACCGAATTATAATTACATAGATCAGCTAACTATATAAATAAAATAACAACATGTAATTAGATATGATACCCTATATATTCATAAAAAGTGGTCATTGAATGATCTCCCAATATTAAAATCATATAAATCACACATATAGAACAAAATACACTATGATGATGCACTAGAAATCCTCAAGCCTTTATTTTTTCCCATATCCAAACACATTCATCTAACTCCATCCTAATCCTTAATATAACATGTGTTCAACCCTTTATATCTTATATATGTTGTTTACTCCACCATGGTATATATATAAGTTAAGAGAAAAAATATTTATATGGAAATTATAATATGTTCTTGATATATGACATATTATACTACAATATTTATGAGAACATATATATATATATATAATAATTATTACACAATTAATCAATTCTGATTATTATGTTTTATGGACCCCATGATATGATTCCCCTACATAGTTCAATCATAAATGGTAATGTGTTAAAATTTCAATGATTTAATAGGGATATTAATGTTTTGATAAACGTTGAAAAAAATTAGTAATCCATATGAAATGATGGTTTACTGATAAGAAAATCGATCTGACCAAGCCTTAGACAAGGAAGGAGTCCTAGAAACACAGTAACTGAGAATATGATATATACTATCAAGAAGTACAAATAATATAATGTACCTAAATAAGTAATGGAATAATTGTAATTTTATATAGAATATAATAAAATACAACTCTATTTATGATATGGAATTTTCCATATGAGTGGGTTTCTAAACATACACAAACAAAACAACATTTTTTTGATTAAAAATTATGTTCTACTCTACCTAAGATGTAAGACACCACTAGCATAATAATATATATTTTATTTCATATCCTAAACAAAACTAAATGATCTAGTCCTCCAAGATAGGTTCTACTATAGAAATAAACTGACCCATCACTTCACCATGTATACAAACTTAATTATACCATGCCCTAACTCTTAATCCTTATTGAGTTGAAAACTCAATAGATCAAATATCAAACAAGGTATACAATACCACCCATATCCATATACATTGACTCTGGTAATATAATATCAAACCTAAAAACAACTTATTATCTTAATAGTGATTAAAATTCCCATGGACTACAACCAAATCACATGTACTCTGATGGTACATTTATATTGGAACCATCATTGATAACCATGAAACATAATCAATATTTGAGTCTCTCATCAATAACATATAGTATCCCTAAAAGGATTATAGATATATCTACCATAATAAATATTAAATCTTTTCTTAAAATAAGGCTTTCTGAAAATATTATGATAACCCACTTTCTTTACCAATCAACAAAAAGGGAAAAACCTGTTAAACCAAAATATTATGCTAAAAGATATAATCAATATATAATCATAATTTTCATAAATATATATGACTTGTTTCACATCCATAAAACATAACTATTTCTTTCCTCACATAGTGAAATATCCATACAGTGATCCAAAAATCTCAAAACCTAATAGTTAATATCAGTTCTGTCATTAGAAATAATTTTCAACATAGATAATCACTTTTTGAACCCACTTGATCTTGGTTAATGTTTTAAAAAAATTCTCCTACCTACAATTACATTTTATTATATATAAAAATAAAATATATTAAATTGAATAAATGGAATGACATTCCTCAATGTATTTAGATATACTATATATACTATTCCTATATGATCCAATTCATTCTCTTGAAATCAAAAAAAAAATTATGAGCGTGAAAATTTTGGGGTTTTAATAAAAATCCTGTAATATAAATTAAAAAACATGACTTATATTAAATAAGGTGGTAATATCTATCTATGCATCCACCTTCTATAAATAGAAAAATGATAGATTGATATATTTTCCATTATGATAAATAGAAATAGGATAGGATAATGTGACACGTGTTAGATAAGAAGGGGATTCCTTCTTGGGTTATATAACAACATAACGGCCATTATAATCATTTTAAAAAAATAAATTAATTAAAATTTCAAAAAATAAATCCTTATTCCTTTGATTACCCCTTACATGGGTATTTTAGACTATTTTTCTATCTCAGGAATCCCCTATAATTTACAAAAACATTCTACATGGTACATGTTCTTTGGTACCCAAGGACATCTGATGCATTTTTTATAATATTACAACAATTTTATATTTTTCTTAAATTGTAAAAAAGTTGTATAAAAACAAAAAATTATTATATAAAATAGTATTAAAAATTATATCAAAAAAAACAAAATTAAATTCTTAATCTAACATTTTAAATCACCACTAGTCCAGATACATATATAAATCAGTCATTATAGTTTCCAACACCTTATGATCATGATAATAATTATAGACTCTCCACAATATGACTCCTCATTCAAAAATAAATATAAAATCACATCTAATATTCACATAAATTTTTTGAATCATATTACTCCCCTCAATGAAGAATATAGACTTTCTATAGTTTCACTATACATTCCCTCACTCTAGAACACCAAACCTTTCTTTTAAAACTCCCACACTGGTCAATAACTCACATAAATTTATTTTAAATTTATTTATCCAATTGTAATTCCATTTATCCAAACCCAATTACACTCTAAAATCATTTATATGTATTTTACCATATACATTATCCATAACACCTACATGTATCCCCCACCATGACACAATTTTTTTATCAGAATCAAGATGACAGAACATAAAATATCTAACAAATATACATGAATAAATATTCTATAGTTCAACCTAATGGAATGATGTTTAATACTAAAAAATCCCCATTTTAACAATAAATTCAACATAATATTTTTATTATTTCTAACATACATATTATCATATTATCTCTAAAATTTATCGTTAAAAACTACATCAATATAGTTATCACAAATATTTACTCAATATGAATTCAATAAATAAATTTCTAATCTTTTGTTAAAATGGAACTATATAAAATCTTCCATTTAAACCCCATCAACATAGGAGAGATCTCAAATATCGACCTACTAGTTTCATCTCACAAATGACTCCTCCAAAATATGTGTTGCACCTAGGAATTTTATATCTCATAATGATATATACTCACGATTATTGTAAAAAAATTACTAATCGGGCTTCTCTATATTCCCTACTATAGAGTCATAAGGAAACATGGTTCTATAGGAAACCACTACCCATTGACGATAAAATCTATCTTTAATCCTAATCACCATAATAGAGATGTTCTCAAATTTCTCTTATAATTTAACAAATATTACATCCAGTTAGTTCAAAAAATTACTGTTAGACCTGAATCACCCATTCACACATAATATGCTATAAAACCCCTACAACTATAGATATATGTTTTTTCCAAAAATATATTTTCATTCGTACAAAATTACTCACAAACAATGGCCAAAACTTCTAATAAAACATAGTGTGAGCCCTAAAATATTACTATTATTATCACACATTTCCATATAGTTATATTTGACATCCATTTCCCCTTTTTATATTCCCTTTACCCTATTTTACATTTTGCAACCAAATAATCAATACATCCAATTTTAATTTTACATACCCATCCATATATATACTCAATTTCAATACAATAAATAGATTCATAATCTTCCTTGAACATTAAAATGTTAGTTTTACAAAATCTCATTAGAACTAAAAATTAACATTATTTAACCAAATAAATAATAAATCTCATTTTTTTATGTTTATTTTCATAAAAACAAACCTGAATATTAATTATATGCAATCATCAATATATATGAATAAAAAAATTTACTTGATTTTCCCAATTTATATTCCTTTCAAATTATATTTTGGAAACATAAAAAACCAAATGAGAACACATCTAGAATATATTTTACCTCTTCATTTAACTATTTTATAAATTTTCTGAATCTGAATGGGTTTTGTTTTAAAAATAATTCTATTTTAATTTTTCAATATTCACATTTCCACTATATTCGTGGATATAATATATACAAAAAAATCATTTAATATCACATTATGTAATTTTATCAAATAATTATTTAACTATATTCTCAATTTCCCAATTTTTAGTATACAAATGTTTTTTAACCAATTCATATCATAATAGCATAATGAAATAAATCATTATAGAAAGTAAAGAATCATCATTGAATATATGCATTTTATTTATTATGAGGTTAACTATTAATAACCTAATTTGAATTATGGTTTTCAATATTACAAGTCATTTTATATGGTGGTTTGTAATATTTAAGGATGTGATCCCTAAGAAAAAAAATTCTTTAGAAGAAAGAAGAATGATGGAATAAAAGTAAATGAATGGACACAATAAGATATTGTGAGTGATACATTGTTGATTGAAAATTTCAATATATAATTTGCAACTAAATAGTCCATTTATATTTGTATAAGTGTGATTTAGAGGCCATTGCTGAGTAGTAAGTTTACAATTTGGGGTCAAATAATCATTTACATCAGTTTTTTGGAGATTATTACCCTAAAAGAGTAAGTTTTCAACCTAGTAAGAGTATTGTCTTAACAATATATTGGACCACTTCATGTGGAAATTCTAGTAGCACTGAGCTGGTAATAGTTAATGCATGGGAAGCACTGGCTCAAACTAAGGCACAATAGGTTAAATAACGGTCATACAATAGTGTGAATAGAATCAATGTTTCAATGATGAATTAATGAATTTTATATAAACCTTATGTATATCACTCCCATAAGATACCACTGCAGATTGTAATTCATGTATATTGATGATGCATTCATTATATAGTGCATCGACAGGTTGTGCTAGTGGTAGTTGAGACAATGAACTTACTATTGATATTTATGTTCATGGTGGGGCTGATGGTTATGATGAAATTGAGTACGATGTTGATGATGATGATGAGCATGATAGTAGTGATGGTGATATTGATGAATAAGAGACTAATCATTTGCATTTTTGATGGATATTTATGAAATTTAATGTTTGATGGTTAGTTTTGAATGAATATATGTGATCTATTGTAGTGTATTTATAGGTGTTATATTACTTTTTTTAATTATTTATATGGTATTTTATTGTTTTCCATGTGTTGGTGCTTTTATCAAAGGAGTTGAGACTTCTATTTGTAATGTTGGTGTTGCCTTCGGAAAAGGAGTGGGTGTCTGCTATCTGGAATTGTGGATTACACTATACCAATGGTTTCTAAACCATTAGTATCTTTTAAAGGATGAATAACTAATCCAATGGTTTCGAAAATATTGTATAAGATGTATAACAATAGTTTGGACAAACGTTTTTAATAGTATATATTCAGTTTTCCTATACCGACTGTTTTGGAAAAACCATCAGAATATGCCTATACCAACAAAAATAATCCCAATGGTTTTCCAACATATACCAATGGTTAAATACCATTGGTATAGGCTAATATTATAGTAGTGTTTCATGGATTTATTTTTATAATTTCTACATCATAAATATAATTATATTCTTGCCCTATGGATGTCAAAGGAGGTCTATGTTTTTATCCAAATGTTAATCTCTTTTTCACTTGAATCATTGTAACATCATGACACGAGAGACACAGAAATTGTTCTCCAATCTGGTCAATCATTTTTCCTCAATCATTCCTCCTAATATTAAAAATTCATATAACTAATAGTGAGGTTCCAATGATGGTATGATGGGGATACTATACCATCATGGCCAAATTATAACTGTTTTATAATAAATAAATCACTCGACATCAGAAAAATTATAAATAATTGATAATCTAGTGGAATAAAAATATAATAACATAATGAAAATTGAAAATTCAAAATATATAACCATGCATGAATTTCCATATTTGGATTCATAATGTAAAAAAATAACCAATACCAGGATATAAAATACAACACATGAAATAAGAAAAGATCAAAAACATTATGGGGTGACTCCATGAGCACCCTATTCTCAGGCCCAATCATGTGATCCTAAGATCCTATGTACAAATGAATAGTACAAGAACAATCCATAATCATGAACATTCAATCATAAGGTCAATTTGTGTACACAATCGTAATGTAAGTCTAATCAAGGTGTGAGATAAACTTAGAAGGCCACCACAAATGGTGTTTAAAGAATAATTTAGTCTTTGAATTTTAAATATTTTAGCGTGTGGGTGTAAATTATTACCCATAAGATAAATAAATAAGACATAAAATTGAGTTTAGGCTCCTCAAGGACCCCTAGACTACTATACCATCTTTTCCCTTACATAGAACGTATCTGAAGAGGAAAATAGATTTATACATATATATAGTCTATATATGTTGTGAAAACTATAGAAATTTATATAGGTACTACTATAATCCTATACATATGGTGTAACTAAGGAATTCATGGTTAATAGTATGAATCTGACGGTCTTTTAAGGGATCCCATACTCGTGTGTCCCAAGGGATCATATATGGGCCTACCATAGGGGCTAAATATAATCCTAGAACAAACCAAAGCATTCCCTTTACCATGGAAGATGGATCCAAAAATCTGATTGACTAGCCAATAATAGATCAATAGAAAAGTGTAATTATTGTTCTTAGTAAACGGCATCTGGGGCCCATCTAAGGTGATCTGTAATGAGGAATCCCAAGTATCACACCAAGAGAACTATAATCTCCATTAACAAAAAGATTATGTCCAAGGTGATCTTAAAATATGAATCATATGTATCAATCATTGTATCATATAGTCGCACAACCCCCTGGGCTCATCCTAGGTATATCACATAGGGGATTTTGAATCACTCATTCCATGGTATAATCATATTTCCAACAAGCCAATCCATTGTATATCTACTAGGTTATTGGTATTAATAACTAGGATAATAATCTCAAATCATCCTATGAGTCCATTCGAGGAAGTCATACATGGGAATTTGAGTATCGCTCAAGGAAAACAAAAACAACTCACACTAAGACTCAAAACAAAGAACTCATTTTAAGGAATACCGGTATTAATCTAGACATAATTTAAATCATGTAACCTATATGCTCTCCCAAGGGATTCTATAAAAAGGAACATGAGTATCACCCATGAAATAATAAAATTCAATTAATTATTAAAGTCAATTTACAAAAGTTTATCTTTGTAAATATTCCATATACCCTACATATAGAAAAGAGATTCATTCCCATTAATCATTTCCATTGTAAAATATATTTCTATGTACTCAAGAATGAAACATTAAAAATCGTGTATATTTAATGAGATGATCAATACCATTTACTATCTCAATAATAAAATAATAAAGCCAATTTACTAAGAATTCCATATGTAATTTGAAAAATTAACATACTATCTAGGGTCATAATTCATAATTAGAAAAAGTTCACTTTACAGGGTACTACAATTCAACTTTTATTTAATTAGAATTATAAACATTGAAAGTAACATAAACAAAAACCTATTCAAAGATAGCCTTTTCCATATGGGATTAGTATGGTGGAGGCATATATCGATTCCATATCTCAAGTAATCCATTTCATTACTGAACTCATTTAATAAGACAATGTACCTCATAAGATTTATTTATTATAAGATAGATCCTTAATTAATATGTCATATTAATAACACTCCCTAACGAGGAGGTCCACATTGTGGTGAGAAACCACTAGTGACGCATTTTAAGGGAAACATTTTTTATCAAAGAATTAGGTTATATATACTTAAATTACATTTGAGAGGGATCACATGGAAATACCAGTGTGGGACACAATTTCCTAATATAAAAATGATATAGATTTTTATGGAAATCCCATACACCACATTAATTATACCAATGATTTTAACTCAACGAATATAGAGGCATTAATCGAGTATATTAAATATAAATTGATGAAATAAGAAAACACCCTGATAGTATGGTGAGTTATTTCCCATGAAGATGGTGTGGGATATGAGAAGATAAATGAAGAAAAAAATTAAGGACGGGTCTTATAATAACTGATATGATTCCAACATGATAAAAAACTCTAAAATGGAGTCTATATGGATGACATCTCCTTAATCCTTAAGTAGAGAGGAGGAGATATATTGTCTGTATGATACATGTGGGTAAGATAATAAGATTTGGGTGGTGAATTATTAAATTTAAAATTTTAAGATGGGTTAAATTTAAACCTTTAAAAGAGGTTCATAGTTATCCAAACAATGTACCAATTATTCCTGGTCCACTGCCTAAGATGGGGCCCACATAGTTCATGCGTACAACTTCGAAAACATTGTGAAACCCAAATTTTTTCCCTATGAAGATGTATGAAATAACCATATGGATTGGTGAAATGGTTTTCATAGTTAGACCAAACCATGTGGCACACTCAATCCCTCTGAAAAGTCTACACAACTTTTCCAGGTGGTCTGTACAATTTCAGGTAAACCATGCACCTCTACTAGCTTCTCTAAAAAATGAATTTTGGGACCCTAAAACTCCATAAACATGATGGAAAAATGGAGTTACATCATAGGCCGTTAAACTCTTCAACAAATTACAAATTTATATGTTCCAAATCGTCGAATTTCATTTTCAAGCATGGTTTAATGAATGGACAATCAACCAGATGATAAAATTCCAATTACTTGTTAAATTTTACCTTGTCCAAATCGTGGGACAATACAACCTCTCCACCATAGAACTTCTCATACCTAAGAAACCTTGGTGAAATAAAAAACCCAAAAATTGATGGACTCAGGTAATGGAAGTTTTTTTAAATGGAAATGTTTTATTTCCAAATGACCCATGCACCTCTATGAAATACTTTAAGCATACGATACATATGACATTAACAATATATATAGAGATCATTCCCTAAAATTGAAACAATAATATTGATATTACCCAAGTCTATATTACTCAATTATCCAAAAAGTGATTATATGTTTCACCAAAGGGACTATTGATCTCCCCATCATTGGTTTTAAAATTTAACATCTAACTTTGTGACAAATTATTTCCATTGTCTTAATTTCCTATTTACGCATTCCCTAATATCTCTATTAATGCTCCTTAAACTATTCTAAAAATATAGATATAGTCAATTCCAAATAGAATACATTTATCATTTTCATGCCCACTTTTCTCTGAATGTCTTGGATAAACATTACACTATTCTCATTTTATTTAGTTGATGTTAACTAAAGTGTTTCCTCACTGACCACATTTCATGAAAGAAATGTAAAATAATTCCAGGCACATATATTTGACTATTATCAGAACACTCATTTAATACTATCATTATATCACAAATACAGACATGATGCATTCTCATAAGGAACCATTTTTATTCCTCAAACACATGCATTGAAGCATGTACTTGTCTCTAGGTGAAGTCACAATCCAAAATGTTCACATACAATCTCATTCTCTAGAAAGATCATAAAATAAACTAGATACATCACACTTGGACCATCACCTTACAAAAACTCATTCGAGATTCTATTAAGTCAGTGGTAATCAGTGAAACAGTATCTGGAGTCAAAGGAGATCATCTAGGGTAATCCATACTCTGATATTTACAAATTACATGTCTGTAAATAGATAAAATGGTTGCACATAAAAACACTGACTAAGTCCAACAGCAGTCAAGTCAATGATTCAGATGGTATCCATGAGTCTTCCCAATGTTTTCATACCAAGAAAATCATATATCGCTCTTGAATAACCATTTATATATAACCAACCAATCATCTAGATCTAAACTCTGACATGGTAGATTTATAGAAAAAGATATAATTTTAGTTTTTTTCAGTCTATAACTGATGATCTCTCTGTGTTTCTTAAATGATATCAAGCAAAGTGATATGAACATCATTAAGAAAAGAGAACATGAAGAGCATATGAAGAATTACTAAGAAAAACTGAGACTTTATCACGATATCTATGATGAATTGCTCAGTACAGTTTTGAACCTACCATGTTAAATCACATACAAGAAGGTAGTCAAACCTCTATTGGGAACATGTTTTGGAATATCTCAGCATCAAGTATTATTTCATCACCATCCCAACCATAATTAATTAACTATAGAAGCCTCCTAGGATTTTTCAATCATAACCACCAAATTCCATCTCTGACCAATGATGTCTTTCATGGGTTTCATACTCAGCCAACTATATCATCATCATGTTGACAAGAAAGCACTATCACATTTCAGAGATTACTAGAATCATTGAAATTCATATGAATTATTTACCATATTCAAATGGTCATCCATATTTTTAACCCTTTTATCTGGAAAGAAATACTATTTTTATGATTGATGTGATTCTCTCAACCATATGAGTTTCCTTATCACCTTATTTACTTAAAAAGGTAACTCATCCCATGGAACATGCTTCATCGACCACATAATGCTGGTCTTATTGGTTGAGAACATGATTTAGAATTTGTTAAAATAAAAATAGAGACAGAATACCTACTTACAAGTGCACTAGGATAGATTTAAATTATATGTACACTAGACACTCCTCCAGATTTATATCCTCTTGTGCAATATAATTAGCCGAAAAATCAAAAACCAATTGACCAGTGTTTCAATAAACCAGATCCTCTCTGAAACATATTTTTGATTATTTGGAAAAATTTAATATCATCTATTTCCCAAGTCACAAAACATAAAATATGAACTAGTGTAACAGATGGAGGTCCTAAATATTACCACATAACTCATACTATTCTTTGTAAAATTTTCCAACATTAAGGCTACTTCATGTATCAATCCATACTACGCTAGGATTTCATGAGTGAATGAAATATAATTGATAATATCCATAGGATTATTATCCCATTTAATAATAATATCTGATGGTTGATAATATAACTACCCATGAGTCATTCTATCCTATAAATATATAACACTATCTTGAAATATATTGCGTTTTCCATCAATGTAGAAGAAGTAGAAGACGGGTTCCACAACCCACTATGTGGATTATGATTTCCTAGGCTTGTATAACTCACTAAAACAAAGAATTACATGATTCTCATGCTATTAACATGTCTCAACTCATTGACTTACCAAACACTGATACAAGGGTGTCACATTAAATATATTATTTATACACGGTAAATTCAAAAAATGAATGAAACCTCACGTTTGAAATAGTTTACAAGCCTTTAGAAAGAGTTTAACGTATTTAGGACGCTACCTACATCATGATTTCCCCTTACGAAAGCATAAACTGTTGAACCTATAACAAGTTCACATTAAAGATATCACTAGGCCCTACCACATACCCTTAATGTTACAATCCATCCCAGAGGGGCCTATGTCATGTCTACCACATGCTTGTCTCCAATATGCCAGGGGCCGGTGAGTATCACCGAGTATGAATATCCAACAAATTGGAGGAATTTTCTTATTTCCTTTTACACATGTACACATCTCAATGCCACAAAATTCTAAAATGTAAAAACCAATAAATGAACAATGAATTCAAGAAATTATATCACACAACCATAGTACAACAGAAAGTAAAGTAATGTAAATAGGGCTAGAATACAATCCCACCACAATGAGTATGGAACATGAGTCAAACTTGTAAAAAAGGGAATGGGGCTTCTATATGAAATCCACAAGAACCTACCTCAGTCCATCTAGTCTCACAAATCATCGTATGGTCATGGTCTACGATGGAATCCATCCAATGGTCAATCATCTGCACAAGATACAACACGTGTAGGAAAAGACAGGGTAGGGGTGCGTATAACAATACTCAGTAAAACACCTCGAAAGCAAAAATAAATAAAAAAATGAATGTTGATTTATATCTACATTGGTATATATATACATCACGTATAACAATAACATCTAGATATACTCATGCATGACACCACACCATCCAGAGGACATAACCAAATGTTAGTCACATGATTCTACTTGAAGCATGCCTGTTCCTGGGGAACTCAATCCTCAATCCAAGATATCCTCAAAGACCCTCAACGAATTCTTCTATTTCATTTTGGGCTCCACCCAAATAGATCATGTGGTTCGAGTAAAACTATGATACATAGAGAGGGGATCACTAACAAAAATCACTTGGGGATACCACAAATCACGCCCAGAACCGATGGAGGATACCACATACCAAATATAGATCAAACCTCTATGTAGAAAATCACACCCAGAACCACTGTGGGATAACACAAACAACACTATTGCTTCTCACTAGTTGGAGGATCAACACCCTCCTATAGTGGGTCATTCAATTACAAAAAATCTACTTGGTGTGATAGAGGATCACACTCCATTCTTGGGAAGGGATTTTGTAAAGACCTAATGTTTTCAGTGGAAGTTTATTTCTTATATCTATGACATAAAATCACATGAAAACACAAAATAATGTACCAATATGTGTTATGTGACCTTTAAAAAAACTTTTCACTTCTGTGTTTGGAATTTCAAAAATCTGACATACACGGCTACAATTAGTACGTTATTTGTAATCTCATAGGAAAAACATAATATATGGTGAATAATATCCTACCTTTATTAATAGTAATATACCCTTATGAATACTGATATACAATAATGAATTTTAACCTTACTTATGATAGTATAAAAATAATATTCAAGTGAATTTATGAAGTACCGATATTTTAGAATAAGTAAATGAATTTTTAAAAATAGATTATTTAATAATAAATTATGATTTTAAATAAATATTAAATTAATCATATTTAGAAATTTAATTTTGAAATATTTATTTCTTTTTTGGATTATACATGTTGAAAAATGGTTATGGTGATTTTTGGGGATTTTTCTATTATAGATAAATTTTTGATGAATAGTAAAATCTGATAATTTACAATGAATGCTAAAAGCTGAATTTCTACATCATTATTGAGTCATGGATGATGTAAATGGAAATTAGTTATAACTCACATGAATTTATTACTATTATTGTTCATTGAATACTTTCTATTTTTCTTGTTTTGTGAAGAAATAATAAATTAATGAGTATAATATTATGAAAACCCTCTTCTCCTCCATTACAACCCCCCACTCTCTCATGCATCCACTCCTATCAAGACTTTTGACTTGCCAATATTCATCCAAAATCACTCTCCAAGATCCTCCTCTACATCCAACATCCCCTAGAATCTTCAAAATATAAAAAACTCTCCTTAAGAGGTTCTCAATGGAGATAAACTCAAGAAGTAAATTCCTCTTCCAAATTCATTTTTTTCTTTTAAGTTTTTTTTCTAGTTTCTTTCCTCACCTCCATTCACCCAAATAGTATGATTACTCTAGTAACATACATTTAATGGAATTTTTTTATGCTAATGTGATATTTCATTATCATCTCTCATTTCCCCATAATTTATTTCAATGAAATGAAAACACCATTTGAGATGTGTTAATTTAGCACATTAAAGGACAACATTTTATCAATTTCTATTATCATGTTTAATTATAGCCAGGAAACCATTTGTGTTGTGGTTTAACCAGATTATTATATATGTAATATATTTTATTTAAGGTTCTGTAATCCTATTGTACAAATGGTGTTATGTTATATATCAAAACATGTAAATTGTAATCAAATCCACTGATTAACCAAAATGGTTATCACTAAGGTTTTATATAATAACTCATCTTCACTCCCAATAAATGAATGAATTTTGATAACCATTTATTCTCTTAAATTTTGAATAATAACATAGTACTTCAGTTCTAGACAACCAATTTCATTATACGTGCCTATCTGAACATGAACCGATCATTAAAAACCAATCTGGAAAACGGACCCGAACAATGAAATGGATCCTATTACCAATAGAAAAGGTATTGAATGGACTAAAAAGGTAATAATAAATCAATTAAATATATAATTTGTTTTTTAATTATTAATTAACAACCCTAATTTGTTTATTCAGGTCATTAATAATAAGTGGAGAACACCAACGGACATAAGGGAAGGGATCCTCTCCATTTCACTCTTAAATCATGATTACCCTCTATGATATGCCTTTTTATGTGTAATAAAAAATGATGGGGTATGATTTATCACCTCCCCCACACTTCCCTCTTGATATATATGTGTTGAGAAACCCTTTTTCTCTCTCATCATGATCTCTTAGGTACACCTGATACATGGTCTATGATTCGTAATGAATTCTACCTGAACCACCAAGGTTTGGTCAGGTTGACTTATCTTTGTTTATATAAAAATGTAGTTATATTATCTATTTATGTGTATCTTATGATTTTGTGTAGTTTTATAAAAATAAATTATCAAGACCTTTCCATCACACTCTTTCATGGATATACGTGTTTTTTTTAAAATATTCCGTTCTTAGTACTTTCTGATAAGAAAACCTGTTTTAAGGGAACTTCCCAAATGTTTACCCAATTTCAAGTGCACTGTATCCTTTATTTTAATCCACCATTTTCATTAAAAATTCAGCCTTTTTATTATGATAACATTACTGGTTCAATTCCGGTTTTATATAAATTTTTTTCCTCTTTTGCATTTTAAAATATCTTTTGTATTTTCCTTTAAACCACACAAAAATGTTTTAATGATAAAATTTATAATATACATTTACTACATGTTGTAAATTCTGTTTGAAATCACTTCCCATGATATATTAATATTTTACCTAATGAACTTTTATCTATTTTATAATTCCTTTTATTCAATGACATTTTCATGATACACCCATTGGTTATGCTTTATGTCATGATTGTGGTACACAATTCTTTCCATGGGTAACCCTTACGTTTATATAAGATTGATTATATATAATTCATTATGTGGAAAATATATTCATGAAATGTAATATCCGTACACCCATATAGCATTCTAATGAATTGGGTATTGTTAAGTCTCATGAGATTCTATGTGCAAAGGTCTTGGCGGTAAGCCATGGCTTGAGATACTATGGGAAACAGGATTCGCGGTTAGCCTTGACCTGTACTACTCTGGGAAACGGGATTGGCGGTTAAACTTGAATCATACTAAACACATTCTTTATGTGCCTACCACATTTCTATTAATCCATGTTTATATGATCCCTTGTTTATTTGATATTATTCCATATGTACCATGATTTTGATAACAATATTTCATGTCGCCTAACTCATCTGCTTAAATGTTATTCTAATGTTCCTTCCCTTACTAGTATTTTTATCTCATCCCATTGTTCATGTTTTCCCAAGGGTACCCTATATAGATGTAAGGTCTCAAAGGAAGTTAATATCTCTTTATGGATATTAAATAAAGAAGTTTTTTTATCCCCATGTTTTATGTTTTATGTTCCTAGTCTTCAATGGCTCTAGACTTTACGATACATGAATTTTATTCTGATATATAATTATAGTTTAAATCATTAAATGTGATATGTAAAAGGCTAAGGTCACTATATTTGGTATCATTGGATAGTCTAGTTATTCTTGAATATTAGGAATATCACACCTTAGTGAGAAACTTAAGTATTAGACTAAGTATAAGAAAACATCCCTATGTTTTGGTAAGAATAGATTAAGATCTTTATTAAGAAAATGCATCCCTACCTAGATACAAATTGGTAGAGGCTACTCTAGCATAGATGTACTTAGGAGTAAAAACTACAACAAGGAGTTTCAGGCATGACTCGGGGTATCATAGTACACGAAAACATGCATTACTTCACTTTTGGTATTTACACTCCTGGGGGAATTTCTTTAGAAAATTAATGAGCTTAGTAAAATGCATTATTAAAGAATAATAAAACCCATAAGAATATAAAAGGGAAATAGATCGAGGATAACCTAGATTTTAACCTAAGGAATCACATGTTAAGATATACTTCTCCTCTTAAATTTTATTCTTTCAAGTTAAAAAGTTTCCTTTTTATGTTCAATTACTATGTATGCAATCCCTCTCATTGTATGTTTTTTCTTAGTTAATGGCACGAAATAGAAGAAAACATTCCAAAACCAATGTGATAGTCAAATTGAAGATTTCCCTAACGATAGTCCTGATATGACTGCAACGGGTGCTCAAAACATTATAACAGTACATACTCAACTTACACAATTTATGAATAATAACTCCAATCATGTGGAACTCCCTCCTCCTCCAAGGAAAGCGAAACTTTATCTAGAATACTTTATTTGGAAAATCCCTCCCATGTTTAGCGGATCTTCATATCCCCTCTTTACGGAATAGTGGATAACTCCATTGAAATGATATTCTCCATCCTCTAGGACTCGGAAGAAGGGAAAGTTGTACTGGAGGTCTATAGTTTCGATGGGGAAGTTGATTAGTGGTGGACACAGATCCATAATACAATTTCCATAGAGGAAATTTAGTCCATGAATTGAGAGGAATTAAATTTGTTGTTTTTCCATAAATATTTTCCTTGAACCCCCCATCTCATGATGGAATGATAGATTCTCAGAATCAAGCTGAAGGAAGATGATTCCATCAGGGCTTATGAAGAAAACATCCCATGTCTTTCCAAGTATGCCTCTCGATTTTTCATGAACACTGAATGTAAGGTGGACTACTTATTTAGTGAGATAAAATCTAGTCTACAGAAGGTGTTGGCCATCCGAGACATCAACAGTCATGAGATGAAAGTCTATTGTGATTGCAAGGTTGAAATGGATATTTGATACTCTACGTGGTCTCAGTGGCCCGGTGACAAGAAGTGAAAAATTGAGAACAAAATGGGTTGTTCAACAAACAAATACAATGATAGAAGGAAGATCCAATATCCTACCTTTAAATTTTGTGTGAAGAAGCATTCTGGGAACTGTCAAAAGGGTGCCAAGAATTTCATCAAATGTTGAATGTTTGGGAATCTGGCTAAAAACAGTCAAAGGGATATGAAAAATCCCACTCATGTGGAAGAATAAAGGAAGGTTCAGATCAACGCTTGGCTAGTGGTGCAGTGTTAAAACTACAAAGAGCATAGCCATTATGTAAAAAATTGGCATAAGCCAAGGGATTTTAGATGAAATCAAAAAAATCTCCAAGGAAACGAGGAAGGGATTATTATTGTTGGTCGGAGTGGATACTCAGGAGGGGGGTGAATTGACTTCCAATTAAAATTTCTGTTAAAATATTGTCTGTTTAAAATCCCCCAATTTATAAAACAAGTTAAACTATAGTGAATTTCTATAGATTGTAAATGTTCACTTACCTTCTCAAAGATTTATTAGGTCTCTGTTAATTTAACCAGAAGATCAAACTAACTTTTGAAACTAACCTACTGATTTACAATAAGTGTAAAAACTTCCTAATTTAACTATCAAATTATCTTTAAAATAGTTTTGTATTTCAAAGTAATATCAGAGGAATAAATGAGATATATGTAGTATACTATAAACTTAAACTAATGATGCATAGAATATATAAAAAGAGGTTCAGTCTCAAGCCGAGACATAGTTCTCTCAAATTTATATAAAATTTGATCCACACCCTAGATCGAGGTTAACAACAGTTTACAAAACTTTCCAGGCCACGCAGGGACCTTTACTTCTATTCTTCATGGGAAACAAATAAACCAGGCCACACAAGGACCTCTTCTACAGTTTCCGTGGGTAAACAAGAGTAAACAATTGTGGTTTGAAGATTTTGATATCCTCCAGTTCAATGCAGGAGACATTGTGTGTATAAGAAATACCGAGTACACCAAACTGCTCGAATTTTAATAAATAAATCACTTATATTGAGAAAATAAAAGTTTAGAAAGCTCTAGTGATTATCAATGCAGCTCTGGACTCCTTGGATTTAGCAGGAATGCTTTTGAGTCCTTCTCTGATTTTTCTTTTGAAAAACGGAGTGTCGTAGTCAACTTGTCTTCTATAGGAATGAGAATGATCTCTTGATTCATCGTGTGTTTTTCAGTGGTGTTGGATTGCATTCATGAGAGTTCTTTGAAGGTCTGGAAATCTCTTTCTTGCTCAGGATTGATCTTCTTGTTCAGCACTGTGCTCTCGGGTGTATGTAAGTTCTTCTCGTTGTATATCCACACTTTTCTCGCTTCACTACTTTTTATTGTGCTTTTTCTTTCTGTGTACTGCATCTTAATTGTCCTTATATTCCACATGCTCTAGCAGTAGGAATGATTCCCTTTTCATGAGTACGAGATATAGTTTCCTGACATGCCAACAATTATCATTAAATAACATTAATTGCATTAAAAACATCAAATATGACAGTTAGTATTATTTAAATAATATTGAAAAAAAGTTAAAAAACAGTGTCACAGTGATTTAGTAAACGGTGTCTTCTTCACAGCATGAGATTCACGGTATGAGGTTCACAGTATGTCCATGTCACAGTGTCTAGCTCACGGTGTCGAGGCCACGGTTTGTCCTTCATGGTGTCTGGGTCACGATGTCTGGGTCACGGTGGCTGGGTCACGGTGTCTGGGTCACGGTGGCT
The DNA here is from genome assembly GCA_963277665.1 of Viscum album. Taxonomy (NCBI): domain Eukaryota; kingdom Viridiplantae; phylum Streptophyta; class Magnoliopsida; order Santalales; family Viscaceae; genus Viscum; species Viscum album. The sequence goes on from OY728123.1 coordinate 1,414,972,880, forward strand.
GGGTCACGGTGAGTCCTTCAAGGTGAGTCCATACTTAGACAAATATATATATTTGGACATAGGAAAAATATGCAGAATATGGATTAAGTTCAACCATTAGAGAGTAAGAGAACATGAATCATAAACATAGAGGCTTGATAATATATGTGAGATTTGTGATCATGCATGAGACTTGTAAATAATAAAAAGAGTAATTAACATCCATAAGATTTGTTATCATTAAAACATGATGAGTAGTTATTATAGAGATTGAAGAGCATTAGCAAGATGTGAAATGAAGATCAAGATTAATTAACAGTAATAAGATTTGTGATCATTAAAACATGATTAACACATGAGGAGTCCAACAATTATATCACTACTAATGCGGTGGAGCTGGACAATGATGTGGTGATATGTATGCTTGTTATTCATTAAAGAATAGTGAAATTACTATTTGAATATGGTTCAACAAATTATTTAAAATGTTGAATGTTTAGTATAACTATTGAACCATCAGCTCAAAATATAGAGGAAATTTTATCTATGAGAATAATGAATTGGGAAATTATTGTGTCTATGGTTTATAACTCCTCCCTGGTTAAAGTTTGTGGACTGAACCTCCTAGAAAATGTTTTTATACTTCCATTAGTAGAGCTCGACACAATATTGGGAATGGAATGGCTATATTTATACAAGGCCAACATCAACTATCGGTAAAGGGAGATCACTCTTCACATCCTGAAGCATCCTCTGATTTATTACAAGTGTAAGGGGGAAGATGAATCTCTTTTAGAATAATCATCTCAAGTGTGGATATTGATTCCTTGTGAGAAGGATTACTCGGATGTATTCCCTGAAGAGATAATTGGTCTTCCGCCGGACCGAGATGTTGAGTTCTCAATTATAATTATCTCTTTATATCTTCCTATATTAATGACACCTTAAAGAATGGCCACCATAGACCTGAAAGAGATAAATAAGCAGTTATAGGAGAACTTGGAGAAGGGTTTTATTCTCCCTAGTGCTTCACCATGGGGTTTTCAATTCCTCTTCATCATAAATAACGATATATCTATGATCCTATACATCAATTATTGTGATCTCAATAAAATCATGATAATAAAAAATTATCCCCTTCCACGGATAGATGACTTGTTAGATCATCTTCGTGGGGCCGGTTATTTTTCTAAGGTGGACCTTAGGTCAGGATATCACCAATTAAAGGTGAGGATGGAAGATATCATCAATAATTCCATTCGAATGAGTTATGGACACAATGAGTTCATAGTGATTCCCTTCAAACTCACTAATGCTCTAAAAATGATCATGGATTTAATGAATAGAGTCTTTATAGAATACCTGTAAAAATTCTTTTAGTATTTATTGATGATATTATGTTATACTCCAAGAGAAATGAGGAACATAAAAATATATGAATATTATGTTAAATACATTGTGAAGGGAGAATTTGTAGGTAATGTATAGTAAATGTGAGTTATGGATGGAGTAATTATCATTCTTGGGGAATGTTATCACCATCAAAGATATATGTGTGGACCCTTCAATGACAAAGGCAATTGAAGATTGGCCCAGGCCAACATCTGTAATGAAGAACCAAAACTTTCTAGGTCTAGATGGGTATTATTTATGATTTTTTAATATCTTTTCATTATTTTCAAACCCAATGTCCAAGGTAACGTGGAAGGGAGTAAACCATTTCTGGACTCAAGAATGTGAAGACTATTTCAATGAGTTCAAAAAGTGGCTTATCACTACGTCGATACTCACAGTCCCAATAAGTGGAAAACTCTTTGTGGTGGATAGTGATGATTCAAATAAGGTATTAGGATGTGTGCTTATGACAAATGATAAAGTGTTACCCTATTCCATAGGGAATCTAAAAATACATGAGCAAAATTGTCCCACAAATGAATTGGAGTTGGAGGCTATGATCTTTGTATTGCTAATCTAACAGCATTATCTCTATGGGGAAAAGTTTGAGATATATACTAACCACAATAGTCTCAAATTTATATTCACAAAAAAAAAGAGTGCAATTTGAATAGTTAAGATAGATAGAAATCATCAAGTATTATGACTAATCAATCCACTACCGACCCAGTAAGGCAAATAAGGTGGCAGATGCACTAACTAGAAAAGATCTTACATCTCTATCAATGATGAAAATTAAAAAGGATTCGTTCTTCTTAGATTTTCATAGGATAGACCTGGGAATCATTAAGGGCGGAACATCATCAATTATTTCTCAAATGATTGCTCAACCATCACTAATGGAGAAAATAAAGGATGCTCAATAAAAATATGTGTAACTCTTAAAAAGGGTGGAAGTTATCAAAAGTGGAAAATCCCCTAATATCATGATTGTTGAGAAAGCAACTATAAGATTTTGGTCACTATTTTTTGTACCCTCTGATCTAGTGATAAAGAAGGAGATTTTTAATGAATCACGTAGATCGGCCTACTATATCCACCCATGGATTACAATGATATTTTGAGATCTTCTAGAAAATGTTTTTTTGGACAATATGAAAAGGGAGGTTGTAGAATATTTTCATCAATGCGTCAGGTATGTAATAAAGTTAATGTGAAGAGGAAAATATCTAAGGGGATGATGCAACCACAACCCATACCAACATGGAAGTTGGAAAACATTACCATGGACTTTGTCATGGGACATCCAAGGACATCCAGAGGATACAATGCTATATGGGTCATTGTGGACCATCTTACAAAGATATCACATGTCATTACAATTCTAGAGGACTTATCCTTGGATCAAGTTGCACAGATTTACATTAAATAAGTGGTAAGGCTTCATGGAGTACCACTATCTATTGTGTCTGATTGTGATACTAGATTCACCTCAATGTTTTGGAAAAGTCTCCAACAAGCTCTATGCACTGAACTGATCTTCAGTACGGCCTATCATCCTCAAACTGATGGCCAATCTGAGCAGATTATTCAGACACTGGATGTCTTGTTGGAGAATGTTATATGGAATTTAAAGGAGGATGGGACCAACATCTTCCACTGGTGGAATTCTCTTACATCAATAGTTTCCATTAGAGCATCCGAATGACACAATGTAAAAACCTTTATAGTAAAATGTGATTAACACGGGCGTGTTGGGATGAAGTAAGTGAGCGTAAGATGCTAAGACATAAAATGGTCGAAAAATTGGTGGAGAAGGTGAAAACTATTCAAAATCATATCAAGGATGCCTGAAGTCGATAGAAACATTATGCAGACAATCATCGATGATACCTATAGATAAAATACGGAGACATGGTATTTCTAATAATATATTCGTGGAAGAAGGCCACAAGGTTTCGAATGGAAGGGAAGTTTAGTCCTATGTACATTGGTCTCTTTGAATTCTTTATCATTTCGGGGATGTGGCCTATCGACTAGCACATCCACATATTATGGTGAAAGTACATGGTGTCTTTTTTGTATCCCACTTGAGCATTTATATAAAAGACCATTCACATGTACTCTCTTCATAGGTGGTACAGTTGGAGGATGTTATTTCCAATGACAAGCAGCCTATGATGATATTGGATCATAGGGATAAAGTTCTACATAAAAAGAATATTAACCTAGAAAAAGTACTTTGGCAGAACCATAAGTATGAATAGGCAACATGGGAAATGGAGGAGGAAATGAAGAAAAATTACTCACACCTGTTTATGTCCTAGAATGTAAAATGAAATTTTCATGGAAAATTTTCTTAAGGGGGGGAAGAAAGTAACAACCCAATGTTTTCAATGGATATTTCCTTCTTATATTTATGTCATAAAATCACATGAATACTCAACATAATTAACTACTAATTCCTATGTGACCTTTAAACATAATCTTTTAACTTTTGTGTTTGGAATTTTAAAAATATGACATACACTGTTGTGATTTGTATGTTTTTTAGAGTCCGATAGAAAAAAACATAATTTTGGGTGAATAGAAACTTTCCCTTATTGAGAGTAACATACCTTTATGAAAATTGATATAACCTAATGACTTGTAACATTACATGTGATAGTATAAAAATAATATTCCAGTGAAAGTTTGATGTACCAATATTTTAGAATATGTAATTGAATTTTTTAAAACTAGTTTTTAATAAAAAAATATTATTTTAATTAAATATTAAATAAATAATATTTAGAATTTTATTTTTGAAAAATTTATTTAATTTTTGGATTCTAAACATCAACAAATGGTTAGGGTGAAGTTTTGTTATTTTTCTAAAATACTTGAATTTTATGAATAGTCAAATCTGATAATTCACAATAAATGATAAAACCTGATTTTTTGCATCATGATTGAGTCATCGATGATTTAAATGGCCATTGGTTTGAACTAAGATTCATATATTACTATTCATGGTCATGTAATACTTACTATTTCTTTTCATGTGAAGAAATAATAAATTATTGATTATAATATTATGAAAACCCTCCTCTGCTCCACTATAAAACCCCCCTCACTCCATCTTCCCTCCACTCTTTTAAAGCTATGTTACTTGGCAATACTTTTCCCAATACTCTCCACAAGAACCACCCCCAGATCCAAAATCCCCCAGTGTCTTCAAAATACCATAATCGCTCCATTTAAGAGGTTCTCAAAGGAGATAAACTGAAGAGCTAAATTCCTCTTTCAACTTTTTTTTATTTCTTTTATGTTATTTTCTTGTTTCTTTCCTCACCTCCCTTCACCAAAAAATTATGATAAAGCCAGTAAAATACATGTACTAGACTTTTTTTGATAATTCGATATTTCATTATCATCTCTCATTTCCATATCTTTAATTTTAAATAAATAAAAACATCGTTTGAGATGTGTTAATTTAGTATATTCAAGGACAACAACTTATCAATTTATATTATCATCATTAATTATGGTAATGAAACCATTTGTGTTATGGATGACCAAGATTATTATATATGCAATATATCCAAGTTAAGGTTATGTAATCCTTCTGTACAAATAGTATTATGTTATAAAGAAAAACATGTTCAATGTAACCAAACCCAACTATTAACCAAAACAATTATCAATGAGGTTTTATATAACAACTAATCTTCACACCCAATATACAAATGAATTTTTATAACCGTGTAACCTCATAAATTTTCACTAATGATATACAAAATAAATTTTAAATTTCCACTTTCATTATATTTATTTTATCCAAACATGAATTGATCATTAAAAAATAACTACGAAAACGGACCCGAACAGTGAAATTTAACCTTATAACCAATCAAAAAGGTCTTGAATGAACTAAAAAACATTATAATAAAACAATAGAATATAAAATAGTTTCGGTAATTAATAATTAATAAAGAGATTTTTTTGTAGGTCATTAATAACAACTGGAGAACACCACCGTACATAAGGTAAGGGATCCACTACATTTCACTCTTAAATCCAGATTGCCCTCTATGCTATGCCTTTTTATGTGTAATAAAAAATTATTGGGTATAATTTATCACCTCCTCCATACTTCCCTCATGATGTATAAGTGATGATAAACCCCTTTTCTATCTCATTAATCCCAAATAGGTACACCTAAAACCATGCCGATAATACATAACGAATTCTACCTGAACTTTTTTTATTCTTTTGAGATGCCTTATCGTTCAATAAATCAAAATTTTGTTATCATATATATTTATGTTCATATTCTAAATTTTGTTTAGTTTTAAAAATTTAATTTTTTAAGACCTTTCCATCACTCTCCTTTGGGGATATTATTGTTATTTTAAAGATTCCCTCTTTTGTACTTTCGGATAAGAAAACATGTTTTAAGGGAACATCCCAAATTTTTACCCAATTTCAAGTGAACACTATCCTATGTTTTAAGAAAATATTATATTTATAAAATCAGACTTTTATTATGAAAAACTTCTTAGTTCAATTCTAGTTTTATATAAAAGTCTGTCATCTTTTCTATTTTCATAGCTCGTTATTTTATTCCTTTAAACCACACAAGAATATTTTAAAGCTAAAATTTCCTAAATAAACTTCTTACTTGTTTTCAATTCTTTTTGACATCACCTTCCATGATATATGACTATTTTACCTTATGAACGTCCATGTATGTTGTAATTCGTTTCATTCATGGACACTTTCATGATTTGCCTATTGGTTATACTTTATGTCATAATTGTGGTAACCAGTTCTTTCCATGGGTAACCTTTATGTTTATGTAATATTGATTTTGTATGATTCTTTATGAGGAAATGATATTCCTTAAATGTAATATGGGTTAACCCAAATAGTGCTCCAATGCATTGGGTAAGGTTAAGTCTCATGAGATGAAATGTGCAATGGTCTTGGTGGTTAGCCTTGGCTTGTACTACTATGGGAAATAGGATTGTCTGTTAGCCTTTACCTTTACTACTATGGGAAACGAGATTGGATTTAGACATGAATCATAATAAATACATGATTTATGTTTCTTCCAAATTTCTATGATTCCATGTTTATATGATCCCATGTTTATTTTTTATGATTCCATATGTACCATGATTTTGATATCATTATGTCATGCCTCCTTACCAATGTGTGTAAAAATTATTCTAATGTTCATTCCCTTATTGAGATTTTTAGCTTATCCCTTGGATCATATGATCCCTAGTCATCAAACATGCTATAATTTATGATCCATGTCATGTACTCAGAAGCATAATTATGATTAAAATATCATAATGTTATATGTAAAAGCTTAGTGTATCTATAGATTCCATATTATATCTGAGACTCTTCCTCTAGTAGGGATAAAAATCTAGTCATGTGTTTTTAATACAGTACTCAACACTTGTGGAAAGGACCAAGGGAACTCTATCAATCTATATTGATCTGAACTAAAAACACAATATTTGAATCAAAATGACCACCTCAATGTTATGGTCTTAAAACCGAAGCTGGATCCTCTATTGAATGAATCATTTAGGATATATTCTCATTTGATTGAAAATACTGGCAGCCCTATTAGGGGCCTGTAGACCTATCGCCTTGGTTGACTGTCGTGATCGACCACTATGGTCGATCGACATACCATGAAAACCATCTGTGCAGTCACTACACCCACAGTTGACCATCATGGTTAGTGCACCCGCGACAACTCAAGCTTCAAAGGCCCCATGGTCGACCTTCGGGGTTGATTTTCATAGTTGACTGTCACAGTTTTCTACATCTAAGATCCACCCCATTTTTCATTGATCTAACCAAGGTTCATCCCGTAGTTATATCATGGACCATCTGCCTAACATAGACCACATGGCCAATCCCTCTCCACTCATCATCATGTCTCAAATGGATTGTCGTCGAGTCTGTCTCCACATGCCATATTGTCACCTTCATGTCCACTACCACATCACCACATGGTTTCCTACCACAGGCTGCCTTTTCCAGCCCTGACGCATCGACTGCATCCTGCATTGTCACGCATCGCCATCTTTTCTGTTTCTACCACATATTATATTGGTCCCTTCCATGGACCACTACACCTACACCATTTCCAAAAAATCATAACAACCATAGAATTTAGATTCTTAGGTCCCAATATACAATGATCTATCATCAATTCATGATTCCCCTCAAATTTGGGGGTCTGATCTAGTTCAAAACCACCAAACAATGTTGATCCGAGAACTATAGGGTTCTAATGGAAAAGAATATGGGGAGAAAAGAACAACAAAAATGTTTTCTCATCATTGGTATAACCTTCTTGGCTAGCAATCTAAATTGGTATATTTGGGTTAAAACGCAATAAATAATTCCTAAAAATCCCTCAAAACAAACACATCCCATAAATACAATTGAACCATAGATCAATATATTCATGGATTGTCTGAATTCATTGTTGGAATCATGAACAGGGAATTAAAACAAACAAACAAACATCCTACCATGACTTGGTTCGATCATTGATGATGTTAGATCAATGTGTCACAGAGGTTGGTGAGATTAATCTAATTTGAGGCAGTGTCAATCGATTGATCCAAGATCCCCAAATTTATCATCATTCATTTTAGATAATTATCGTAATATCACTCAAATAACTATAAATAGGATTCCATGGTTTTGCAGATAACCCATGAATTCTAACAAAATTATTATTTAACACTTTTCAATTAGCTGCATCAATAAAATTATTTTTTTAAAATTATTTTATTCCATTTATGTCCCGCGATTTCATTTTAACCAATTCCCCATGCACTAAATTTTTCTCACACCTAGGTTATGTATGCTATTATGAACTCAATAATACCCATTTATTTATGATCTAGGACCCCAATTAAGATTTGTCCATATTTTTTAGGAAAATTGTGCACACGCGCTATTTAATATTTTATTATTTTTCAAGAATTTATTTCAGGCACACATGGCCTTATTTTCGCTTGTCGTCTTAGTTCTAGTCATGCAATAAACCCATATAATATCTAAAAATAGTACAAAAAAATATGATACATTACATTATCCCAAATTTAGGGCATTAAATACCTAGAAATCCAAATCAAGGGCTACTAGAATAAATAAGGGTAATGAGCATGAATCTGAGGATCCCACTACAATTTTATCTCCTATAGATTATTGTGTTTCCACCAGACATGATCTAATGTAATTGATCACCCAAAAATGATCATCTCCTTCCAATCCTCAATCTCCACTAGGTACTCAGCAAAGGTCTCTCCATCCTCGATGTCTAGCACACCCCAGTCGATGATGTGAGATGGTTCATTCACATACCACCTCATATCCATTTTGTAGAAGAGATCATTTACCTAATCAAACTGCGTTGGTAGGGATAAGTGGTAAGACACCTTCCCAACTCTATGCAGTATTTGTAAAAGGTCGATGAACATCGGAGATAGATTTCCACCCAGGCCAATTCTCTATAATCCCCATTAAGGTGAAACCTGAAGGAATACAAGGTATCCTTCTTCATAATCCAAAGGTATTTGTCACCTGTCATCATAAAACATCTGATGGATATAAGTAGTCTTCATCGAATCATTCCTGATCTGTACCATCTCTGCAGTAGCATGAACAAACTCTAGGCCCCTGAGTGCTGACAGTCCTAGGTCATTCTATTAATGTGGTGACCTATAGGGATGTAAAGAAATCATCATGATCAGAAACTATCGTTGAAGGGACTCAATGGAGTCGAACTATCTCTTGCATGTAGAGGCGTCCCAATCTCTCTACTAAATACTTCTCTCGGATAGCTAGGAAGTGGTATGAGTTAGTGAGTAAGTAAAAAATCTCTTAGATGGCATTGTCTCCCCTAGATTAATCTGCTAAAACTGTCAAGAAGTCCATCGATATCCTCTCCCACGTCCATTATAAAACCTCAAGGGGTTGATCCATACCCATTGGAACCTGGTGCTCTACCTTAACCTATAGACAAGTTAGGCATCGATAGACATTATATAGAACCCCATTATTTATCCTAGGATACAAAAACTAATGTCATAGGTACATGAGAATCATTTCCATGCCTGGATGTACCACCAAAGGGTATGTATGAAACCCCCTGAAATATTCCTCCTACAACACTACTGGTACTGTTGTGCATTATCTAAAAAAAACTATGTCCTCCCACCTTTTTAGTACGCATCATAAGCATGAAATGTGGAAATATGAGCATGTAGGGTCTCATATTCGGTATCCCCAAGATGTTCTTCTTGAACTCGCTTTATGAGTGGTGGGATGACAACCATCGACTAGAGGAAATATACTCTCTATCCACCCATAAAGGATATCGACAATGTGGCCAACTACTCCAATTCCTCGTTCATAAAATATGAACTATATATCCTATTGAGATAACCATTCACAATTTTCTCCTTCATAGGAGTATATACAATCTCAATGTCGTTGTCCTAGAGGAACTCAATCCATCACCTTTAACTCAAGTTCAGATCCTACTGAGAGAAGATACACATGAGACTCTTTTGATCCTAGTAGATGATAAACCGCTTTCTAATCAAGTAGTGTTTCAAAATCATTAATTCTAAGACTACAAGTACTAAATCAAGATCGTGGGTTGCATAATTATAATCTTATGGTCTCAACTGGTGTGAACCCTAAGAAATCTCCACATTGTTATGCATTAGTAAACAACCAAGCTTGGTCCATCATTCATTATATAACACAATGAACCTGACGCCTTCCTCCTATAACCTCATGTTGGGATCACTCTTCAACCTCTGTCTTTTGAAAGTAATATCGGAACTTTTCAGTCTGGATGAGAATTTTCTCCTTCTGTGTAAAATATTTCTGGGGTTCTACCACCCTAGATAAGTTAGGTAAAAACCACCTATAGTACCCTTCAAATACAAGGAATCTCCGCACCTCAGTAAGAGTCATGTGTGGCTCCCAATCAAGCACTAACTAATCCTTCTATAGATCCACAAAAACTCGATCCTCTGAAATCATGTTTCTCTAATAATAGACCACTAGAATCTAGAACAATAACATTGAATGATTTCCAAAATATTGGTTCTCTCATAGTGTATCCAAGTCCATCCACGAGTGTCCCTTGTGCTCCTCAATAGATGTTGAGTACACTAGGATGTCATCATTGAAGACCACTACGAACTGGTCAATTTAAAGCTAAAATATCATGTTTATGAGTCCAATGAACACTTATTGGGAATTAATCACACCAAACGGAATGACCAAGTACTCATAGTGATGGTAAAAACATATAATGGTCCACTTTATTATATCGTGATAATATACTCATTGTTGGTGATATCCTGATTTGAGGTCATTCATCGAGAACCATTACTCCCATTTCTAGTGATATAAGAGGTCTTCGATCCTTGAAAGTATATAGTAGTTCTTGACACTCACCTTGACTAAAAACTATTAATCCAGACATAACATCATGATCCCGGATTACATCTTGGTAAAAAAAATTAGGCTACCCAGGGTGGATCACTGGGTCTCACGAAGCCCCTTTTCTGTAAGTCCTCTAACTATATCATTAGTTCATGAAGCTCTGTAGGATCAATATGATATAATGGTTTAGATATCAATGTTATACCTGGGTGTAGATCAATGGATAATTCCATATAGCTATGTGTAGATAAACCTAGAACATATTCTGGAAAGAAATCCTCATACTATGCCACCACTGTAGGAAAATAAGGACTCGAATCATCCACTACACTGAGGGTGAGGAAAGAAAACTTATGATTTATCAACTATATCCTCTTATGTGAGAGTTTATCTGACACTACAAGCATTTACCTTTCACAAAAAAAAAAGGAATCCTAGTTCCATTACTGCAGACACACCACACTCTTATCCTCAAATAGTCAATCAGAGCATGAACTATGTACAACCAGTCCATACCAAGAAAAACATTGTAAGACCACGACACTGCTACCAACATATTCCAGCTAAAACTCTCACCTCCAAGATTCTTGTCACACTATCATCCCTAGTGTGTGATAATGAAGTCTCCTAAAATACGTTTCTCCATCAATAAGGGTCAATTCAATTGGTAACCCAAAATCTCCAAATCAAGAAAATGATTTGTTGAAAGAAATGAATTACTAGCACTTGTTCCTATCAAAACTGCATCTAGGGTGTAAAAGATACAGATTTTACCTAATATTTTCTCAGGATCCCTTGGTATATATACCTCCATTTTCGACAAATGGCATCATCATGATCCACAAAATCCCTGATCCGGGAGTGGACCACCTGGTGGCAGTGGTAGTAATAGGTTGAATGTCTGACCACCTCCTGTTTCCCTACCAGCCCCTCTGCCATTTCCATGACCATACGGACCACCCTACTATTGTCTCTATATCTTCTTTGGTGTTACCTTTACTGTATAAATATTAGATATAGGATGGGTTGGTAAATCTCATTCCAGATGTCCTCGACCACCGTATGAGAGAAACCATCAAAACCTTGGCTGATATGAGTTGTCTTGTGACCCTTGAATCGCTAAAACCGAGTACTAGGATCGCCCCCAGAAGTGTCTGGCTCACTTGGATTACTGTGACTATCATTGGCCACCTAATTTGGAGGTCTCAACTATAGGGTTCCTACTGCTAGTTCAGGAAACCAGGGTTTACTCTGGTTGAAAACTCTCTACTAGTAGTGATTTCTCCAGAACTCCTGCATAAGTAAAAATTCTAAGGGAGACCAATAATTCCCTAATTTCCCAATTTATTCCTTTCTTGATGGTACGATCCTTGATGAAATTTTCTTGTACCATTTACAAGTAGTACCAAATAACATCATTAAACATCATTGAATACTCTACCATGGTCATTCTACCCTACTGCAGATACATGAGCTCTTATATGTGTACCGATCGCAATGTGTCAGTTTAGAACTACTCACTAAATAAAGACTTAATTATTTCTATGAGAGAGATGTCTCATCATGTGACTAAATCGCCATGCTCTAAAATTACCCCACGGACCCTAAAGAAGACTCATGGTACAAACTGGCATAGGTCGGTAGGAATCCTCACAAGGCGAAAAACACAGTTGACTGCCTATAGCCAATACTCACCCATATGGGGGTCTGAATCATAGTAAAACATTGGAGGTCACTACCTTTGAAACTCATGAAATGCACATAGCCTTCATGCATAATCAATAGGTAGTGATGGTAGTATCTATTGATCGATATGTGGTATTATACCTGGTAAGCACCCCAAAGGTTCCGTCTCCTATACATGACCTTGTATCTATGCATCGTCATTAGGCGGATCATCCTCATGATCATATTGTAGAATCATATCTATATATCTATGTGGAGGAATCATAAAATAAATGAAGATATACCATGGTCAATAGAATATATATGGGGATCTAACTGAAGAAGGGAATGGAAGACACAACCATTATAATATGATCAATGAAAAAAATTTCTTCCTGTAACCAGTGTTCACATGTTCCATGTTGAAAGGCACATAATCAAAGTCATGGTGTTTGGATATGTCATTTGTCATACCAAAACTAGGGTCCCTGGCATGACACCCTAACTCAAAACACATAAAATTATTTCCTCAAACAAATCTCACATACTCTTAGTGCTAAAGTGGAACTGAATCCTATGATATACTCGATCATGACCCATCTCAAAGGGGCCCATTCCATGACTACCCCATGATTATATTCAATAATTAGGGGTTATTTACATTCACGGGGTAGGAATATCCCACAAAAGGGAGTCATTATCCTAAGTACCTATACACATGCACACATATCCAAGACACAAAATGCTGAAATGTAGAAAAGTCTAAGTGAAAAATGCATGAATACCACTATATCCCACTACCATATTACAAAGGAATTAAAAGTAAAGTAAATATGGTTTGAATACAATCCTACCACAAAGAGTGTTTAAAATGATTCCAACCTATAACAAAAAGTATTGTGGATGTTTTCTTGATGTCACAAGAATACAACATAGTCTTTCTGGTCTTACTAAGAACTGATTGGTTCTACTCATCCTTGGACTCCATCAAAAGGATGATTGTTTGCACAAGACACAACACATGCTGGAAAATCCTATGTAGGGGTAAGTATAAAAATACTCAGTTGGACACCCCAAAACCACAAAGTAAAACAATAAATAAATTTAATGTCATCACTACACAGGTATATGTCTATAGTACATAGAACAAGAACATCCAGATATACTGAAGAGAGACACCACTCCAATAGGAAGTCATAAAAAAACTAATAGACATAGGATTCTACTCGAAGCACACCCATTCTACAAGAAATCACTCCTCGAGTCTTGACATCATCAAGGACTTTCGATGAAGAGGGAAACCTCATTTCGGGCCCCTCCCAAAGAGAACGTGTTGGACAAGGAATACTATGATACACTGAGAGTGGATCACACCAAGACTCACTGGGGATACCCCAGATCTTTCACAAAACCACTGGGTGATACCACATATTAAATCCAGATTATGTTGATATATAGGGGATCTTCCTCAGAACCCCCATAGACCCTACTGATGTGGTTTGATTGAAGGAGGAAAAGTTCCCTTCTCAAAGGGGTCACGTGATTCCCCAAACTCCACTAGGGGTGATAGAGTATCTCCCTCTACTATTTGGGATGGATACAATACTCTATATGAAACTCAGCCTCTAGAGGGCATTACAATCTTGTGCTGTGGATGTAATGTCATAATGAACCATCAAGAAAAGTACCAAGTGAATGATCTCAACCAATACTATTCACAACTAAATATCCACCATTTTTTCATGAAATAATAATCTCAACGCCATAGAATGTTTGCTTATTAGACGCTCCATTTAGAAGATATGATCATTCGAGTGAAACTGCATGTAGTCCTATCGAGGGCTAGTGGACCTATAACCGTAGTAGTAATACCTACCACCTTGTTCGGTCTAATTAACGCACAGACCAGACATGTGGTCACTGCACCATTATTTTACAATCAAGTTCGGTCATCATGCTTGAATCACCCATGGTAGCTCGAGCTATTACGGCCCTGCGATCGACCATCGCTGTCAGCCAAAACCGGGCTCTACCCCAGATGGTCTGGATTTGACTAGTTCTGACTTAATTTTGACCCACTGTTTTGACACAAAACATCGATCTGACTTGGCCCACCTGGCCCAGCTCATTGGCACAACCTTCTCTGCTCAGTGTCATGTCTCAAGTAGCTCACCACTGAATCTAAATGTATCGACCCTATCGATGAATCTACATCCACCATCATAGCCCCATACGGTCATCTGATGCAGTCCGCCTCCGCCAGCCCCACTAGTCGTGCCACATCTTTCACCGTCGTGCACCACCACTTGCATCGCTTCCTTTTCGATTATTTCTTCCCATGTCGGGAGTCCCTTCGACGAACCACCGTGCTGTTTCATTTCCCAAAAATTAAAATGATCTTAGATATTTGCACCTTAGGTCATGATATACACAGATCCGGTCTCAATTGGCGAATATCTATGAATCTGTTGGTCTGGTCAACTTCCAAACTGCCAATAAACATCAATTTAAGAACCATGACGTTTCAACAATGAAGAAAACAAATAATGATGGAAGGAAAGAAAAATAACCAAGGTTTGTTATGGTTGGATAAGCTTTCTTGAAAAAGATCTAAATAAATGGATTCTGATTATAAATCGTAACATATATTTCATAAAAATCCTGAAAAACAAACCCATCCCGCAAATACGGTAGAACCACAGATAAATCTGTTCACAGATTGGTCATCTCACATTATAGGAACAAAGAACAGGGAATTAGTCCATAAAAACAAACATTGTATCTCGATAGATTTTTATCATTGATGAAGAACAATCATAGTGTTGCATTCCTTGGAAAGTTTTGTTGAATCTATGGATGCGTTTATCGATCGATCAATGATCTGTAAATTTATCACCATTATTTTGATATAATTTTCCAGATAACTCTCCAATGACTTTCTAAAGAATTACAAGGTTTTTAGGATAAACAAAGAATTCTAAAAAATATATTTTTTTTTTGTTTTTCAATTCGTTGTGTCAAAAAATAATTTTTACTAAATTAGTTTTTTTCTTTTACATCTCACCATATCGTTTTTACAAATGACGCATGACAACTAAAGTTAGGTCATGCCTATGATAAAGCCGCTATTATGAACTCAACGGTTCCCTCAGATTTTTAATTTGGGAACCCATTTATGATTGATCCCACTTTTTCAGGAAAACCATGAAAGCATGCTTTTAAATATTTTAATATTTTCAATCATTTATTCTGGGCCCCCAGGCCTCAGAATCAAAATGAATTATAATACCTGGCCTCAAATCAATCCATATAATATCTAAAATAATACATAAAATATTATAGATGATACACATTATGTTACATAAATTTTATATGAATTTATTATATTCCCATCTAAGGAATAAATAGGGGAGAATTAAACTACCCTTACTCAAGTGTCATATCTAAAAACACCACCTTAAGTTTTTATTTCATCCAAAAAAATATATTTTATTTCATATTTGTAATTTTTAAAGTATTACATTAAACATAAAATAAAAGTAATAATGAAAAATTTACTTAACACATTTATATGTATAATTCAATAATGCATGAAAGAAGGTTTCATCAACTTCCATTCGATCATAAATGACATAATGCCATGATGTCATATAGTAAAAGATCATCTTATAAACACCATTTTAAATCACCATTTATTTATTCAAAATCATTCACATTTATATTAGTTATAGAAAATTTCAATTTCCTATCTATAGAAGAAAAAACCCTTTTGGTAATAATTGGAATATTAATTTACTAACACCTCATATAAGAAAAGATCAAAAGTATATAACATGTTATTTTAAATTAAATAGGGGGTATCCAAGTATGATTTCACCATATGTATTTATGTTAACCTATATTGGATGTTGGGGACACATAAAATAACCATCCTTACATAACATAACCATACCTGTTTGGGTTATATACCAATACATATCAATGAAGGGTGATATAAAAGCATCCCGATCATGTAGGAATAAAAGAATCTTATATGAGTCCCATCAAGTCATTCTGGTTTAATCAAAATGAAACCAAAATGATGTTAAATTTAATATTTAAAACATCCATATAAGGTTGTATCACATAGACCAATCTATCACAGGTTTTCCCACATGGGTCAACCCAAGGATAAGAGTCATAATGTACCAATTTATGTAATATTTAAGGTTTAGTTTATTTTTTATTTATAAAACATTTTCTAGGTATATCAATCTCATAACATATAGTTCGATTATAAGGGTCATAATTATCTATTTTATAGAGTACTCATAATCTTTATAAATTTCAAATTTCATCCCATTTAATGACAACCAATAAATTTTAGCACCTAAATCCCAAGGTAAATAACTCATACATTTAGGGATTATAATGTTACCGTGTAACTATCAATCTATGTGGGAAAAGAATTTTTATATTGATGATGCAGCTTTAACAACAAATTTTATATTATAAATAAAACTAGGCTTACTATCACAAGAAGCAAATATCAGAAACCACATAAATAATAACATAATCACGGTAAACAGATAATCATGATACATAAAAATGTATCATGGCACATTAATCACAGAAATAAGTTTTATAGTAAAAAAAATATAATAATATATTACTAATTTTATAAAAAAATCATGTGTAATAATCAAAAAATAATATCTATAAATGCAACTACATGGCATGAAATATACAAGGCATGTGAATAACTAAGTCCCCAAATTGATGCACGTAATTATACTTCTTTTCCAAATCATTCAAAGGGTAAATAGTATAACCCTTATAAATAAATACATAGAAAATGTACACAAATCAATCATAGTTAATTCATTGTCAAACGTAATTATGAACATCAAAAAATAATAATCTCATCCTTAAACATTTGAACTTTTCCCTATGTTTGGGGTGATCACACCCAAACACATTAATTTACCAAGAACTAAGAAAATACTAGTATCATATCTATTAGTCTAAAATAATAATACAAAGGGAAAAAAGAAACCATTTGATACCACATTATAATGTCCCCATCTGGGAGCCAATGAAATAGTTCCCTAAGTCAATCGGTCACATGTCCTTAAGAACCCATCCCCATACATCATAGGTTTCTGACTAGAAGTTAGGGTCCAATGAGGTTATGGTGGTGAGACTATACCCTCATGATCAAGGTAGCCCAAAAGATTAAGAGATAATAAATAAATCACTCAAAATATAAAGCTATATAAATTAAGCATAGAGAGGTGGAAGAAAAATATAACAACTGAATAAAAAATTTCCAATGCCAAATATACAATAATGCATGCATGTCCAGATGGGGATACATAATATAATTAACATATCATACATCAGGAAATACAATAAAACTAATGAAATGAGAAAAGAACAAAAGGCCCCAAAGGCTAACTCCATGAGAATCATGAGATCTCTCTTAGTCATATTCTTCAAAGATACCATATAAAAATGAAAAGAAAAATCATATTCCATAAACACAAACCTGTAAATATTTTTTTTGTTTGGGAACCCTAGTGAAATGGAGACCCAATCAAGGTCTTTGATATACTCATTTGGCCACCACCAATGGTGTCTAAACCATAACTCAGTCCAGGAATATAAAATGTAGTATTGTGTGGGTATAAATGAATATGAAGATGATAAATAAATAATATACACTATTTAATCTTATACTCCTCAAGAACTATTGGCTAACCATACCTTCTTTGGCTTAATCTAGAATTTCTAGGAACATATAACCATTTATATATATATATATATGGTCTATATACATAGTTACATCTATAGACATATATATGGATTCTACAACTAACTAAGACCTGAGGTGTAACTTAGGAATCCATGGATAATATTATGAATATCACAATGTGTTAAGGGAGTCCATGATCGTGTATCATAAGGGACCATATTTGGTCCAATTATAGTTTCTAGATACAAACATAGATTCAATATAAACAAGTTCATTATCTTTTTGGAGGCCTCCTTAAATATTCTAGACTAATATATTATAAATATTTAAACAAGAATCATTAAGGTTATTAGTAAAAAAAATCATAGGCTCATCCCAGTTGATCTTTAACGCGGAATCCCAAGTATCACATCAAGAGAAATAAAAATTTCCCTCATTATAATTGTCCATCCATAGAAATACATAATGAAGAATCCCATGTATCACAGTTTATATGCTATAAGGACAAAAACCACTAAGCCCATCCCATGTATCTCACAAAGGAGACTATATATCAAACTGTTTATGGTATACCAATCTTGAGATCAAGGCAATCGATGGTGTGTCCACTAGGGTACCTGTAACTCTCATGGGGATAATAATATCAAATTATCATATGATCATGTTCAAATAATTCCTACATGGGAATTTGAATATCACTCTATGAAAATAAAAAAAACCATATCTATGTGTCTGTCTAAGTAATTCCTACAAGGTAAGGCAAGTTTCACTCAAGGTGTAAAATAAATCAAGTAACCTATGATCTCATCCTTCATGTTCCTCAAAATAGAACATTTGTAATTTTTATGGAGTAATAGAATTCATTTAATAAATAATGTTCAGTTTTAGTAGTTCATATTCATAAACATTCAATCTCAACCAATTTATAAAAAATAGGTTCATGCCCATTATTCATTTCAATTATAATATAAAAGACATGTACTTAACCATGCCTGATTACAGGTCATGTATATAAAGAGTGGGCCTTTCCCATTTACCATTAAAATTATAAAATAATAACTTCCATATACATAATTATTCTATATAAAAATATACAAATTCATTTATGATTAGAATGAATAATAGAAAATTAGAAAAATATCATGTGAGAACGTCCGACCATTAACCATATATTTAATTGTAATTATAAATTTTGAACATAACAAAAAAACAAAACATCAGAAGAGGGGTTTTTCCTAATAGTAAAAAATTGGTTGGAAGATTATATCCATTATATATCTCCTGAATAAATTTCATTAATCCATTCTTGTTTTATAAGAGAGTTCACCTCAATATGATGTTTTATTATAAAAATGTTGCTTAATTAATAAGAAAATTTAATAACACAAACTAAGGGGGTGGTCCCCATTATGGTTATAAAAATGTAATTGTGAAATTTACTGAAAATATTTATTTAATTCAAGGTATTACAGTCTATATACATAAATCAACTTTTAAGAGGCATCTCATTGAAATACAGATGTGCAGAACAATGGAATAATTTAAAGGCTTGCAATAAATTAAGAGAAAAATTATATATCATAGACCTTATAACAAGGATAAATCACCCATCCAATATTGAGTCTATAATCGAGCTAGATTGATAGAAATCAATGAAAAGGAAAAATTATAAGAAAATTGGGTGAATTGGATTACATGAAGGTGGCGATGTAGATGAAAAAGATAAGTGATGAAAGCAGTGAGGAGGAGTCATAGACTCACTGATATGCTTCAAACATGATGAATGTTTCTAAACATGGAGTTTGTGTAGAGGAGGTCTCATTAATCCTAAGAGAGGAGTGGGAGAGCTCCACAATAGTGCTTTTACATTCATGTAAGAGGAGCAGAAAAGGTAGGAGAAGAATTAAAATGACACAAGTAAAAGGGTAAATTTACCCCATTTGTGTTAATATCATGCATCAGTCTCATAGTTTCTTAAAATATATTCCAAACATACATGTTCAATTACCTAAGAAGGTGGGTTTCACGGTTCATTCCCATATTTTGAGAAACTATGCACATATTGTTCAATTCTCCTCTTCAAAGAATACTGCAACAACCACAAGGTCTTATGTCTTGGTTCACATGGTTATAAAAAACCATTCATAACCCTCAACCACTTGGACTATGCCATAATTTTTCTCATTGTGGGCTACACAGTTTCAACAAAATCATGATCACCTTCCAGTGTTCCATGAAACATGTGTTTTGGTGACTGATGCTCCCAAAACATGATGACAAAATTGAGGCACCTCTTAGTACTTTAACAATTTCTAACAAACACATTTAGGTTCTATAAATGTTTTATTTACATTATAAATATTGGTTTAATTAAAATCCAATCCACTAAACAGTAAAATTCATTGTTTATGGTAAATTTTACCTGGTCCAAAATAAGATATATTACAACCGTGAAATGAAATGTTAAAATGATAATATGATCTTATTTATTTATTTATATTTATTATTTAGATTTTTTTAAAAAAAATATTAAAAATTAATTTTAATTTAGAGAAATATTTTAAGGACATTTTATTATACCCTTCATTTATTAAAATAATTGAAAGGAATCATTGTTATGTTTGTTAAAATGTTCATTTTTTATACTGATTACAAAAAATAAAATTGAATTATTCTTCTTAATATATATGGAATTAATGGATTTTACCAACACTATAGTTTTTATGTATATATATATCATTATATAGAGCTTTGCAATTTTTTTAAAAAGGAAATTAAATAAGGAGATATTATTTTAATGTTTCACTTCATTTTTATTTTATTCCCCAAAATACATGACTTTTAAACAAACTGTATATTTTCAATTAATTGATAGTAATAATTAATCTATTATTAATTTTATAATCACTAACATTCCACTAAAACCATTAGTTCTATTGGGATCATATTTCAAAGGAAATTTCATTTCACATTAATATACAAATTTTTCTAGGGATATGTTTATTTCCTAATCCATATTCAATTTCAACATGTGGTGTTTTACTAGGAATGTTATTTGATTGACTGGATAACTCTTGGTATTTAATATTATGTAATAAATATGGATATTTTTTATAAGGAAAATAGTTTAGGAATTAAATTTATCATTCAATATATATGGAATTCATTGGACATGAAATAACGATATGGACACAATATTATATACCCCTTGATTAATCGATACATCTCATGATAAAAAACAACTTTGATGATCTAAATAATTGGTTATCTTTAATATACCTACCAATATTTTAAATATAAACACAAAATCCCTAGATCAAGATGTCTAATATTATTCATTTACATTATTGAGGATTACCCAACTATTATCTATTATATTATTACATTTATGATATCTATATATATATTTCATGCTCATGTGATTCATTAAATGTCGTTTTTTATATATCTATCATAACATATTTATTATTCATTATATACAAATGATAGATTCCATTTAAAATAATTCATTTTGAATTCTTGAAGAAACCATTATGTTTTTCATATATTTAGTAAATAAATATGTAACATATTAATGAGCCCCATGGATACCTAATATAAAAATTTACTATGTTTTTTATTTTATTTCGATTGTAAAATGGGTATCTTATGTATATCTGGTTCTTCAATTATACTAAGCTGTTTGATTCATAGTGATATGATCACTTGTATATTATAGAAATGTAATAACGCAGACACTATCTCTATGTTACTAGAGTTAGAGTTGTTTTATATAGTCATTTTTAAAAGTGGGTAAGATAGTAATGATAGCATAGTAAATGATTATTAATTTAATAAGAAATTTGATCCATGCTTTTTTTGGATGTTTTTGGGATCATGAAATATATAGACCATTTTGTGACTTTATGAACTAGTAGTTCAATAAAAATGTTATTTTTCATGAAATAGATATTATATGGTTTAATGTATTATATATACAAATCGATTTGGATATAAAATGTAATAGAGAATATATAGTTATGGTATAAACATACTATGGTACTTGATTTTATGAATGAATAATGTTGTTCCTTGAATGAGAAGTAACTTTGTATATTATAAGGGAGAAATATATATGTTTAAATTTAATTTGTATCCTAAATGATTGAGATTTAATGATAAGACAACTCTAGTTGAATCATTGAGTAATAATTGAAATTATATAGTTACAATTTTTTTAGGGTGATGAATATAACGACCTAGATTTCCTTGTAAAATAACCTTAAATAAAAATTGTGTGATGATGCAGACCTTAGTTACACAAAGTTGGTATCTACATTATTATAATGGAACTAGATACAAGGAATGACATCTTAAAGGATAGAATAGTTTCTTAGTCTCGGTAAACTATAAATAGACTAAAAATTCACATTTCATTTTATACATATAATACATGATGTGATATATTTGTAAATAACATTATTCCCCTTAGCATATCCCTTTATATCAATCACAAGAAAAATCATCATATCCTAGTGAAAATAAAAAATAAGTAAGGGTTGAGATAAGATTATAAGTAATGGTATGTGTATAGTAGAAGATATCAGTAATAAATACAAATAATCAATATTGCTAGGTAAATAACTAAAACACATGAATTTTAATCAATAAAATGATAATAATATGGATGAAATAAATAATGATCAAATAAATCTATACAAACAAACACATAAGCATAATATATATCAATGGGTATTCTTGATAATCAAAAATCACAGGGAAATCACTAATCTCATAATGAGTTAGTTCACAATTTCATACATCTATTATTATCAAAACCTATAACATGATGGATTAAATATATGGGGATAAACTGTCTTCTAGTTTGCACAATTGATTTATTACATGAGACATATCGATTTATCATGGGACTATCTACAACCAGTCCCCACCCATAACTTATTATGTCCAACTCATTAGACCTATATACTATGTGAAACATAATTAACATTAATATCTATATAGAAAAAAGTAACACACAAAATATAGATATATATCCCAATAAAATAAATGTAATCTTAAACCATCCAGACTAATTTAGTGAATGGTAATAAAATTGATCACCATCAATTAAAATGATATAAAAATCATAATAAAGAATAATTATGATATCAATAGTATATATATATATAGTAGGATGTATGAATGATTACGATTTTTAGTCATTTATTAATAGAATAAAAATTAAAATATCATTTAAAATGTTTTTGGGGAAAATAAACTTTTCACTCAAAAATATTTTTAAAACAAAAAGTTCAAAAATTATTTTAAAACTATATTTCATTGAAAAAAAACTTCTAAATTTTATCATATATTCTATAAGACATTAAGTGGGAATGACCACTGACAATTCCCTTTATGTAATACATGTTAAGGTAACGATTCTTTCACATTTTCTGTGAATGCCATTCAGACGTTGTTTTGAAAATGACGTAAATATTTTATTTAAAACATTTTTAAATAATTCCAAATGGGTAAAAATGTTTTTAATAAATCTTTTTGAAAATGTTAAATACATTTATGAAATTTTATTATAATATATGGATTTTTATGAAAAATAATTTTTCATCTGAAGAGAAAAATAATATCATATTTTATTCATATATTATTAATCATTTTAAGTGAAATTAATTGGGAAAATAGTAATATTAATTTAATAAGTTTATTAGTAACCATGAGATAATTATATAAATTTATATTATGATATAAATTTTATATAATTTACCCAATAGAGACTTAAAACAAAATAATCACGAATAATGTTGAGATTTTAAAATAAACCCTTACCAATTGGTTGATGTTTTAATCATAAGAGATATGAAAGAGGTAAAAATAAATTTAAAACTAAAATAAAATTAATATAAAGATAAATATGATATAAAATATCAAAATGTATAGTATATACAAAACACAATGTATTAGGTTTTGAATATGGAATATGTCTCATGGATGTAAAAGTGAGACGAGAAAACCATACCTTAGGTTTTAATTACTTCATATATGTGTGATTATACTTTATAATAAATATTGGTTTATTATAAATCTATATCATATTCATATATAACATACCATATATGAGTTACATATAGTATTTTTCACCAATTTATTAATAATTCATTGATAAAATCATTGTTTGAGTAGATAATTGTTTTTCTTTTCATGTGTGTTTCTGTGTGACAATTTTGTTCCTTTTAATTATATCATTGTTGCATAATATAAATTATTATAAACATGATATAAATATAATATATATTTATTATATATTTATTTCTTATAATCTATGATATTTAGAGGTAGAAAATGGATTACACAATTCATGGATACGGTAGTCCACATGTACAGATGAACATTGTTTGCAATTTCTAGAATGACTGGACAAAAGGAAACAAAATATAAATTATTATTTCTAAAATAATTATAATTTCATATATATATATATATATATTATTAATAAAATACATCCACATTAATATCCCTTTAAAAAGAAAATGAAAAACATTTTCAATCATCACGTGTGGGAGGTAATCTACATGTGCGCAGGGGAAAAGTTATTATTTTCCAAAAAAATTATAAGGTAAGTAGTTTCAAGTGATATTTTATTTCTAAAATTGTATTTATATCATAAAATATCTCATATATACTTTACTTTTGTCCTTTATACAGTTCATGTAGTTCATAAATTAAAAACAAATCACATCATTCCGTGAGGTGGTAGTCCACTGAACCCACGAGCGGTGTGACTGTATCGCCCACGAAATAAAAATTAAGAAGATATATATGATTCAATTTTTTCATAAGTATAATAATTATTTCATATCTATCATATGATTATATTGAATCCATCATTATATCAATCATTTAAAGGTGTAGTTAGAAAATGAATTTCATTTGTTCTTGAGTATGTAGTCCGCGGTACAGACAATGGAAGTTTCATTTCCTATTTGATTAAAGTGAAAATGGATTTGGATTATTAATTTAACTTACTAAAATATGATTATATATGTTACAACTGATTTATTATATTATAATTTTTTGATATGTTTTTATGGAGGTGGAAGATGAAATAAAATTGATACATACGATTTATAATTTTACCTCTTCTTCAGAGAGCCTATTTAGGTTTATACCTAAAGTTTTATAAGGTGGAATTGATAATAAAAATAAGGATTGGGGATGTTGTTAGTGATGTAAGGATGGTGTTTTATTAGATCATGGGAAAAAAATAAAAAATGTTTGACTATGAGAGGATATGGGGTGGCCTTTAATAATTGGGGGGAGGACACACAGAATTTTATAAATGATAAAGTTATAACAACATTTTTATCTTACCAAAAAGACTAAAAAATGGTCATTATCAAAAAACTAGATTATTAGTGTTTAATGTTTTTCAAAAAATGGGTTTTGAAAAAAAATTATTTCCTTTTAATGTATAATCTTTTTATTTTAATCCTCGACAAATTCATTTAAACCATAACCGTAATAATTAATTTTAACATTTTAACTATTCATTATAATGAAAATTCTTTTTTACGTGTAATATAATATCAGTTATTATGATTGAAAAAATATAATCAATTTTTCCAAATTCAATTCTATGAATTTGAATTTTTCAATTTAATAATAATCAAAATACATGATGAATGAACGATTTTCAAAATAGAAAATTCTCGTAAGTGTAAAATATATTAAAATCAAAATTCAATGATAAACTTATTAAAATAACATAAATAAGTTAATTTTTAAAATATTTAAAAAAAATTACATTAAAAACACATTATATTATAATTTATCTTTTAAAAAAATTAATGTAAAGGGAGATTAAAAAAATTATAATTTTTCATTATTCTTCAAAAAATTAATATTTTTTAAAAAATCAAATAAATTTAACAAAAGTATATTTTAAAATGTAGATATGAAAACAAATTGTGAAATTATTTTTCTAAAATTGGTAAAATTTAATTTTAAATTTATAGTGAAAAAGAGGATAAAACATATTTTATAAAAATATAGTTTTTTAGAAAAAAATTCATTCTCAATCAAATTGCTATTGTTTTGTTTATAATAAATATATAATAATATACTTTATTTTATAATTGAATAAACTGAATAATTTCCATATATTAGTTATTATGATTCATACTTAAAATTTTATCTTCTAGGTTATAATTGTCATAATATTTTTTTAAAATATTAGTGTGTTTCATTCTAATCAAATGTTTCATTAATTTGAATCTATCAAGGATATTTAATTTCATGAAAATAAATATATATTAAATTATAGAGGAGTTAAATTATCTTATAATTATAGTTTTTCACTTCATTTATTCAATCAAATATAATTTTCACCTTTTAATATTTTAGGGTGTTATATTATACCCCCTTAAATAAATTACATCATCGAAATTTATTCTTAATATAAATAATAAAGGAGTTTTAATTTAAAAAATTTCATTTCTAAAATCTCAATGATAAAAAAGGATTAATAAAACATTATATTTATAAGACTAGAAGGAAAGTTTGAAGGTTATCTGGAATAACACATATTAGGTTTCCAAATTTGAGAACCTATGTTGAATGTAAAGATATGAACATGGAAGAAAATCATAAATAATTATTGAGAGTGTTAGAGATAATTGATCACATGAAACTGAATTATCATCAAAATTTAATTACCATAAATCCCCTAATTGTTTGTTGGTGAAAAGATGATTGATTCAATATAAATGAAGGTATTAATAAAATATTTTTGTCTCGGTATCCTTTTCATAAATTTGAAAATTTTTATTACCATATTGAATGATAACAAATGAAAATACACCTAATTTATATATTTTTTATTAATAGGATCAATTTTGACCTTTGGTTGTCCTTTGATCAATTCTCACATCTCTTATTACACTAGGAAATAAATATCAAAAATACATCTTTATGCATGAATCACATTTATCCATTCATTATATCTAAATTTCATTCCTCGTATCTCTACATATTTTTTTCATCAAAAAAGATATACATAGTTATCCAATAACACCCATAGTTCAACATAATCTATTCCATAAATAGATATCCTTACCACAAAACCTAAATGTGATAATCTAAACTCAACGTCAAAAAAATTGAAATTTTTTTCACTCAATCAACATTATATTACCCATTAAATACAATTTGGCTCTTAATGTCAAATTCAAAATATTTCAGTAACTTGATCCATATAAAACCATAATTAGAACATGAAATATTGTAAAAGAATGTTAGGCTCTCAAATATATTTCATATATAAATACATACAGTAAACTCTCTAAAATATGCAATAATCCAGATACCCTCTAACAAATTTCATGTTCCAAAATACTATCCCATGAACACATCATCATTATCTAAATATCGGGCACATAATATGGGTTATCCTACATAATCATGAGTTTTCCAAGAGGTTCATCTTTTCATTGAAACACTTTTCTTGATCATCAATATCATTAATCATATGCTCTTAAAACTATTAATAAAATTACTAAAGCATAATCCTTATACATTTCATAATTATTATCCCCACAATTACATTGATAATATAATAATATGTAATAATTTTTTAATCCAAATAGAATCATATTAATCATTCAACTCTGCCTTTGGTAATAGAATCGTCCTCACTAATGTCCCTTGGCTTATTTTTATTTAAAATCCATTCACCCTTAGGTAATTATTTTCTATAGTGTCTAATCTCGACGATGTTTATATATTGAAAATTTATAATTTCGTTCTTTCTCTTGAAACTAAAAGCATGGTTTACTTTTTCTTTACAATTATAGAAAAAAAACATTTTCCTTAGATCAAAGTCATGATTTTTTATTTCTATAACTATCACATATAGTATAACCCATATTTCCCCTCTTCCCCTTATCTAATTGTTTTTTATCCATATTCTTCACTTTATTCCCTTTGAATCTAAATTACATATAGACTTATTTCTCTTTTTTTATATCACATTATATTATGTCCTTGTACGATGAAAATATTTGAGAGACTAGTTCCCTTTGTATGATAGGATTAAACCCATTAATGAAATTTTAATTCCTACTATTTAGATATTTTGCACTTATATAATTCCCATTCCTTCCAGTAAAATCTATTTCTAAATAATTTAATTCAGTAGATTAGACCAGAACATTATGTATCATAATTTATAAATCCAAAACTAGTGAGACACATAACCAAAATTGAAAAAATTATGCATGGCTGTTCTCATAATCATAATCATGGTTTCTTTGGTAATGTATCCAAATCATAAAAATATTTTCAAATATATAATAATGGTTTTTAAAGAAAATTTGATGTTTCTTAACAATATCTCACATGTGTTTCAACCCAAGTCTACATGAAGTATTAGTTTCATATATCAGGTAACACTTCAGTCATGACCGATGTGCACTTTTTGGATTTATTACCCCTATATACATTTATTCTAAATCCACACCCACTTGTACTATCTAGAAAGGGAAATATTTATATTATAAAAAAAACAAAATCTACCTAAAAAAAATTGGATGATCTGCTATATGTGTCCCAAATGTTTATCATAGAGTTATATTTCTTATTAATTTTTTTCATATTAATCTAGTTCTTAATGTTTCTACTAAAATTTTTCAAATAGAAACATTAATAAACCCAAATCTAGTAACCCAGAGTCTCTGTCTACATGATTACATTGACACTAGATAGAAGGTATTGTATACTAATAGACTAAATAGTTTATTAGACGTTTTAAACTAGATACATAATTGAAATTCACATTACATATTAATAATAAAATACATAAAGTGTTTTTTGTGAATAATGTTATTACCCTTACCATATACAGGTATTTCAATCAAAAAACACATCCTGGTGTTATGGGAAAAATAATGCATAGGAATCGGTTAACCTGCGATACTCAGTAAGGGTATACATACATTAGATGATATAATAAATAAAAAATCATAATAAATATAGAATGGTAAATAACTGAAACATATTAAAATTAATCAATAAAATAATCATAATATGGGTGAAATTGATAATGATCATATAAATTCATATAAATAATCCTATAAACCTGAAACATATCCATGGATAATTTAAATAATTTAATAATAACATAAAAATAACTAATTCCATAATTATTTAGTAAAAAATGTCAAACAACTAAACCTACTAATATCATTCATTATATATATTATATTTGCGAGATGAAACCAATCTAATTTTTTCAACTAATTTTTTTGGTGAGACATGTCGATAGATCTAGGGAAAATAATGAAAAATGTCATATATTTCACTTACTAATTCAAATGAATTCAACATATAAAAGTGTAGAAACATAATAGAAAAATAATTTCTATTATAAAAGAAACATATTGAATTTTAAAACAATCCCCATTAAAATAAAGGTAATAATTAACCATCTATAATAATATGGGTAATTGTATTAAAATAATACATCCTCAATAGAAAACCATAAAACACCCAAAATAATAATATGTATGATATCAATAAAAAATATCTATATTTAATCATATGGAAAAAAGGGATGATGTCATTAATTAATAGAAGTATCAAAAAATTCATTAAAATCATTTTTTCAGGAAATAACCTTTTTACATTGAAAATATATTTAAAGTAAAATATTCATACAATATTTTTAAAATAATTTTCATTGAATATATATTTTTAAACTTTTAAAAATAATCTCTAAAACATTTAGTGGTCATGATGGTAGAAAATTGCATTTATTCTGTACATGTTAAAACAACGATTAATTAAAATTGTCTATATCATTCTAATGGGCCATGTTTCGAAAATGATATGAATATTCAATTAAAATTTAAAAAAATAATATGGTAATAATTTATTTCATAAATCCTCTCTCAATGGTAAAACAAATTTCATGAAATTTTTAGAAAACATATATTTTGATGAAAAATGATTTCTGACCAAATAGTGAATTAATGGCATATTTTCTTAAAATAATCTCAAACATTATACATATAAAAGACTGGGAAAATGGTGAAATTATTTGTAAATGTTTAGGACTAAAAATTGAATAAGGAAATTGATTTATTTTATGATATAAATAAAAAATAATTCCACCAATGGATACCAAAACCATAAACAATCATAAATATTTATAAGATTTTGAAATAAACCCTCAACACTCTGGTAACATCAGAATTATAATCCCCATGAAATAAATAAAAGAAAATATAAAATTAAATATAGTTAAGATAAATAGTTTAATGACATAATATATTAAAATATTTATTATATATACCACATAAATAATTAAGTTTCGAATATGGAATATGTCTCATGGATGAAAAAGTAATGAAAGAAACTCTTACCTGGGGATTGAAATCCTTTATTTGTGTTTGAAAACCCGGTATAATAAATATAGGTTTATTATATATATATTATTAAAAATTAAATATATATTATATACTATAAATGATTTACCTAAAGTATTATTTCACCAATTTATTAATAATTATTTGTTATAATAACTATATCTATTGATAATTAATTCATTTTTCATGTATGGTTTAGTTCAGTAATACTAGTACTTTTTATATTATCATGGAAATATAAAATGAAAAATAATAATCATGATTTAAATATAATTTATATTAATTATATAGGTATTTATAGTGATCTATTAATGTTAGAGATTCAGAATGGATTATACAATTCATGTTAATGGTATGTCATATGTGTGTAAGAACGTTGCTTAAATTTTTATCGAAAGATGGAACGAAATAAAAATAAATATTAATTATTCTTAATAGATCAATTATTATATAAAATTTAAAATTTATTTTAATCAAATACATCTTTTTTACTAGCATTGACAAAAAATGGAAAACATTTCACATCACTATGTGGAGATTGTAGTCTACACATACACATAAGCGACATTATTAATTTTTCTATAGATTAGAAGGAAAAAGGTTATATGTGATATTTTATTTAAATATTTATTTTTAGTTTATAAATATAACATATATTCAATAATAAGGACCGTACTAATTTTTTTGAAATGAACAAGTAAAAAATTAATCATCTCACTTTGTGAGAAGATGGTTTACATATCACTTGGGAAATGTTATCATATCCCCCACATAATATCAAATCAGAATTTATATATGACATAATAATTATATAATTATAATAATTTCATAAATTTCATATAATTATGTAAAACAGAATATTATATCCATCCTTTAATGGTTGTTATGGAAAACAATATACATATGTTCGTGAGGCTGTAGTCCCTCAGTAAACACGATCAGTAGTTTCTGTCCAATTTTTTGGAATTATAGATAGACTTGGGATATGAAATTATTATAATATATATATATATATATTTTATTTTATTTCTTATATTATAATATTATTATTTGGTATTAAGGAGTTGGAAAATTAAATAAAACAAATTCACATGTTTAATAATTTTACATATTCTTCAGAGATCCTATTTAGGATTATAGCTAAAGCCTTCAAGAAAGGGACTAACTATAAAAATAATTCTTCGAAAATGTTTTTATGTAAGTAATTGATGGATTTTAGAATGTTTTTCTTGACCAAAATGGTTTTGTAAGTGTTAATAGTGTAAGATAGTGGGTTGCATTTTATATATGGGGGAGAAGAGAAACATGGAATTTTTTAAAAGCAAATATGATAACAAGGTTTCTGTCTTCAAAAAATCCACCAGAATGTGTCATTATAAAACATTTTAGATTATTGGTTCTATATATGGACATAAAATGGGGTTTATATATGTAAATGGAAATTTTTAACCATTATATTCTTACTTTAACCCCCCATAAAAACACATTTTTACCATGACCGTGAAAATTAATTTTTATTATCTTCGTTGTTAGTTATAGTAAAAAAAAATTTTCCTTTTTATATAATATAAATTATCCAAATTAAAAATATTGAATAAATTTTTCATAATTCAATTCATAGATGTGGAATAATTAAATTTAAAATTAAAACAAAGATGCAATGAAAGAATGGTTTTCCAATCCGAACATTTTCATTATTATAGAATACTTAAATATGCAAATTGAATATGAAATTGATTCAAATCTATTAAATTAGTATAATTTTTATATAATTAGATTAATTTTTCAATAAAAAAAAGTTATAATATACTTTATCTATAAAAATAATTTGAAATAAAATTTAGTTATTAATAAAAAATTATTTTTTTATTCTTCAAAATAATTAATATTTTCAAAACAAAATCCTTAATTTTCATACAAATATTATTTTGACATGTAAAATTAAAATAATTATGTTCCTTTCTCCAAATAAATTTTCCCAAAGTGGTAGAAATTAATTTCAATTTATGTGTGCAATGCATGGAAAACATAGATTTTAGATTATTACAGTTTTTTTAGAAAACATTTCATTCTCTTTGAAATGGTTCTTATTTTATTTCTAATAAATAGATAACCACCAAATTTATTTTAAAAATGTTTAAAATATAAAATGTATATAATTCATTTATTATTACTAATAAATTTTTTTAATGTATTAGTTATTGTGTTCATTATAATATATTAAGAAAATATGGAGTTTCATAAAAACTCTGTGTCGTTTTCATTTCAAACTATTGAAGAGATTGAATTTATTTAAAAATAAATTTATTGTTAATTGTAGGGTTGAAATATTGTCTTATATTTTGTGTTTTTTCTGTGATATATTCTATAGAATATGATGTTCCTCTTTTAAAATCATTGGTTCTTGATATACAATAAACACAAATCTAAAATGAACGTATGATAGGTTTAGGCATTTAAAACTGAACCACTGAATTATTATGATTGATGAGATACAAAATAGTTATAAAATATGTTTATATATATATATATTATCAAAATTTACTTAATTAATTATTGTGTTCATGAAATAATCTTTCATATATTTTAATATTTATTAATGAAAAAAATTATACTATTTTTAAATTATGCTTTTAATTATAAAAAAATATATATTAATGGTAGTTTTGATAGTGATTTATAGAAATTAATCATTATTACAAGTATTATTTTATAGATATAATTTTATATAAAATCACATTCAAAATATATTTTATTATTTTATTTGATGATAAAATTTAAAATTCAAGTTATTGAGTTACAAAATATTATCATAATTTTTTGAATTAGAATATAGACATTATTTAACATTTATATATATAGATTATTATTAAATAATTGATATTTAGGTGAATACTGAACAATAATGGTTTCAAAAATTACTTTATTTTTTGAAACAGTATTTATATATCATTTACTTATAACTTCATGTAATCATTTTCTTAGACCAAAAATTTATTTTTTGGTGAATTTTAAATTTTAAAATATTGGTTTTCATTTACAATAAAAAATATATCATTTTCGAACTTCTGTTTTTTTTAAAATAAATAATACATTATATATTTCATATTTTGATATTAATTAAACAAATTTAATATAATAAAATGTGTTTAAAATATTAAATAATTTGGTCAAAATTATGTACTTATGGAAACATTATTTTTGGACATAAAAGATATGTAACCTAATTCAAAACTATTTAAAATGATAAAATATAAAAGTGAAAAAAATCTAATTTTAATGATTTAGCAACTTTCATTGAGAGGAAATCCCATTATTCAAAAAATTTGGGTATTAATTTTTTTTGGCCCTTTTCACATATAAAAGTAGCACTCCCCTCCTCACATTTAATTAGACCAAATTACATTATGTTTGGATAAAAATATTATTAAACCTCTCTCTATCATTCTTATATACCTTATTGATGTTTTTTATTAACATAAGATTATACCACAAAAGTTTAACTCAATTTAGTATATAGAAAATCTGTGTTGTGAGGTAAAAATTTCTGTCTACTCATTTCATAAATCTATTTTTTTATGTACACTTATTAATCATAAAATTATATTAAATAAATAATATTATCACATAAATAAAAATACTATAAATTTTCTATTATTATTACGATACAATCATTATCCACAAATAAATTTTTTAGTAAGACTAGTGAAACTATAACCTGTGTATTGTGTGGACCCTTACCTATGATGAAACATGTTTCGTTATCATTCATCACTCTATAGTTTTGGTATTAATTGGGATTTAAATATATTATTATTATCAATATGTTATAGTATATATTCTAACATGATAATATACATTACTCTTTTTCAACATTCTATAGAAAATAAAATCATCATCCATGTGTACATATGGACCACCACCTCTATGGAAAAGTCAATATTCTTTTTTATTTTTATCACTGCCTTTCATGGATTTTTATATGAATTTTTTTAATGTATACATTTTATTTTTATATTGTAAATAATTTTGATTTTAAAAAAATTAGTATACCATAAATGACATGTATGATAAAAAATCATTCTAAAATTAATTGTCCTATATATTAAATATAATAACGTAAAAAAAATTTATTCATATTACGTAATATTTTTATATACATTAATAATTATTAGAAATCCTTTAAACTAGGATATACAATCCAAATATAAACTGGATATGATCATTACTCTTCTGTTGTAATGCTAATACAACAAAACCACCTCATAATCATCCTATAATCATGGAATGTTAATGTTTTTCTCAGTTTAACATCCTACATTAACTGTGCAATGTAGTTATATGATGGATTTATATTTGAACATAATTGCAGCTGTGATATGATATATATATATATATATTTCATTTATTATAATTTTATCATTATTATTAAAAATATTAATTACTAAAACACTTTTCATTCATCAAGAATCCTCAAAACATGCTTGGTATCGATTTCAACATAAAGGATAAAGAAGAAAATCACTAATTGGATTATAAAACATCATAGATTATTAAACCTATTCCATAATAGTATATTTAATTACATAGTATTGATTCAATTTATACTATGAATTAATATAGATATCTTTCTAATGGAACTAATAAAACAACATATCTATAACTACCTGATGAGGGAAAGTTGGTAAAAAAAGAAACTAAATAGAATTAATATATAGAATTAATAAATATGAAGATGGTAACTAAAAATGAAATTGATTTTATAATTTAATTGGAAATATTTTTATGCATGATATATAGTACCGTTAAAGAAGGTTTGTTTTCTTCAAGATAAGTGGTAAGGGTTTATTTTTATAATTTAAAATTATTAAAAAAAGTTTTACATTGCACCCATAATTTTATTTTTGTGGTGTGGCTATAGAGTAGTGATTAAATTTATCCATATTTATTAGATGATACTGGTTTTATTATCCATAATATGTTCTTTATTTTCATATATTTCATTTAAAAAGATACCATAGTTACATGGGTTTTCTTGGTCTCAATTCTATAATTTGGAGTCATGATACTTGTTTTGGAAAATAATATATTTATATGCTATTCTATGAATTTTTAATCCAATAAATGGCTAAAAAAATTTATTTTAAAATAATGTTTTTATTATAAGACAAATATTTTTACTTTCTAAAAATTTCATTTTCCTCAAGTGTTTCCTCAGTTATAAGAGTTTTTTTATCATCATTTTTCATTAATTGAAATACTATTGTATCCCTGAACTTATTTCCTATATATTGGTAATATTAAACCCTTTTATTATTTATGTATTATTATCCCATTTTTTATATTTGTACTACATAAACCCAATTTTGAAATATTTCATGTTCCACAGAGTATGTTTCTCATAAGACCTATTGATGAATTAAAAATATTTTCATTTAGTTATAACAAATTTTCCCAAACATTGATCATTTATTATTTAATTTCATCACCCTAATTTATAATTATATAGTATATTATTATCAATCACTGGAATATTATGTTTTGATATGAAGACGGATTAGTTATAATTTTTACAATTTAGGTTTTCAAGAACTGTAATTCCCAAATATTAAAAATAATCCTCTTGTAATCAAATATTTTGTCAGTAGCTCAACATTTCATATGAATTTTTTTCTCCCATTTACATGTCTACATTATTATAGAGTAATTTTAAAAGTAAAATATTTGAAAATATTTCATTTCACTTTTTCATAAGTGTCATTTTAAATTTACATGTGAGATTGTATTTTATGTTAATGTTAATAATGTTTTTTAAAATATAATATATCTTTTCACATCTATTTTCCTTTTCATATTCCAAAATATTTATAAACAAGTAATTAATGTATCATTATTTATTCAATAATAAATATATATTTATAACTAGGGGAAATTAACTCATGGTTTCATTCATTATAATTGTTTATTTATTCTTGTGTGATATTTTTAAAGCATTATTTTGAAATTGATGGGTTATGATCTATGTCTGCAACCTTGTAAGTTTCTTATTTTCACACTCGGGATATTTTTTTTGAAAAATTCCTCCTTATTTCTAAAAATCGAATCATTAATCATATTTTATATAAAAGATATTATCAATGACTACAATTTCTTTGTTGACAGTCCTTTTTGAATTAGAATAACTTCTATTCCAATAGATTTTCATTGTTAACACTTTATATTTAATTTAATATATTTAAGTATATTCACCTAGATAAAATTCATCAAATTATTGGGTAAATTATTGACTTAATTATATGCCCATTATATCTATGGTGTGAAGACAATATTCATTATTATCAAGATTTAATTATATTTACCTAGAGGGTCACTTAATTCCATTAGATACACATTTTTTCCATGAGAACATTATTATATAAAAATTAAATTATTTTCATATGAATTATTTCTTAAACCCATTCATTTTCCTAGGTTTTAGTGATGTGATTTTTAGAATTTTTTTGACAAATACATGTGTATGGTTAATCATTAAGGGACCATTGGTCTCTTTATATCCCATTAATTCATTAGATAATCATCATATCTCATGAGATAATGAAGCAATGAGTAGTAATGCATGATCAAATATGGTAAATAGGTTCTGATGAAATATCTCCTATAGTAAATAATTGAGTGATACTTGATCCACCCAGGGAAACATGTCAGTGAAACATAATCTACATAGGGAATTTGGTATTGGTACCTGATCTAGAATATTAAGATATTTATTCATTTGATGTGCTAAAATTTTCATGTATGCCTTATTTCATGGTTATTTTCTCTTTAAAGATACATTCATATCTTATGCAATTATATATAATAACCTCTTTACTACGAATAAATTATTTATGTTTTATGATTTATCATATATCTTGAACATTTTTTTACTGATGATATCCTATTTTTATTACTTATGTTTACCCATATCGAGCTTCTTAACATACCAATTTCTTATTTTCAATTTACTTAGGTAAATAATAAATATAAATTATATCATTTTTATAGATGTGAATATTGTGCGAAGGATTTATGCGAGATATTGATGGCTTTTTATTGAATAAGTTGAGGCTTTATAGTGGGGAAATGGCCACTTAATTCAAATAAAATGTGTACTACTCATTAAATCATCATTTTAAATAACCAAAACACTACTCATAAGAAGTTACTCATAATTTAAATGTTATATTATGTATGGAAAATATATTAATTAAGGATTTATTTCAAATGATATGTGTAGTGCATAACCTTTATAACCCTATATCAATAAGTATGTGTCTAGGGAACTTCACTCTGAGGAATGTAACTGCATTTTGTTACATGTCTGATGTTTAAATAACCAACCATCTGCTATTAAATTATAATAGCTGTCACTTTTAATACATTTGATATCTCGATATTATAGTCAATACTACTATTTCATCATATTTGGAGTCTCAATTCATTAACATAATTTTTACAACTTAATAGGCTCTCTTGATACTTTTTATCAATTACCCATCTATGAACTTCCTAAAGAAAATGTCATTCTTTCAATTGAATTATTTCATTAAAAGTTCAATTTGGATTCTCAATAATAAAACAATGTCGTCAAGAGTTATATACTTCTTCTATTTTCCATCTAGTTCTCCTTTAATATCCTTTATTTATATATTTTATTCATTAATGTTTTTGGTTAAGATTAATTATTTCATCAAATTCCACATGACAGATTGGTTTTTCATCCAGTTTCATTTTACATTGGTCAATCTCTATATCATGTTTATCAACATATTATAAGGATTCAATCAGAAAAAATAAATCCCTTATTCTATACTTAATTCAATGTATAATAGGTTATTCAGGGGCTACATCATGTTATACATTGATCCCGACAACACCTTTTTATTAATTACCTTTTCCCTTTTCAGAATCATTATTTACAATAGTATCAATTAAGGAATAATATATGTGTGATTTAACTAATGTATCTACATTATCCAATTAGTCATCATTTAATTTTCCTTCATTTCTCAAAAATATCATAGAAATATTTGAAATATGTCATTAAATCCTTTAGTAGAATCAAAATTTAAAATTATAAAGGGAATTAACCATAGTAACTACAAAGGAGTTTTATAGAGGTAGAATGAGTTCAACAACAAAGATAATGGCGAACATATTGAAAATTTTGAACCAAAAGTTCGGTTTCCAAAATTTTAATCGATTAGTCTAATATAATTATACAATTAAAACAAATTAATGAAAATATAAAATTCTATAAGGGAGAAAAAAATTCATTATAGTTTTGTTAACAATAAATTCCAGATACACTTGTAATATAATTTTATCAATTTTATTTGATATCAATATAATTTAATTGTTATGTGTAATGCTTAATACTGATTAATAAAACCTATATTCTCAATTCATGGAGTAATGATAAATTAAAATAACTATATTTATTCAGGAACATATTATAATTATAGATTAATAATTACATTTAATGGTCATGAATTAATTACCTCAATCATGTGGTTTTTATCTAAAATTAAACAAAATTTTCCCATAATTGAATAAATAATATGATAAATTTCAATCAAAATCCAATAAAAATTGAATAAAATCACAATTAATGTGATGAAATAAATAAAAAAATTTGGCACAAACCCATTTCAGCTGATTATGTTCTATCATATAGATCTAGATGATCATCATTGGGTGGTTTTGGATAAATAATAAAAAAACATGTATATATGAGAATATAAGATATGGGTTGGAGAAATAAAAATTTAAGTACACTATAAATCATCCAACATTAAAACAAAATATGTAATGGGTTAAAACCTAGCTATGATGAATGATCCTCGAGCTCAGAACCCTAATGGCTGCTCTTCACTAGGGGTTGAACTATCCCATCCTCCATGTTAATTCCCTTCTTAAATAGACATCTAATATTCATTTCCATCAAACTAGCATTTATCCCACCAAAATTTCTAAATATTAAATAATTTATTTTTTTTGGTCACTTGGTTTTTACAATGTAATTTCATGATTTATGATGTGAACAAAAACCCTTGTGTTGAAATATACTATTCCATGAAATTTATAGCATAACATGGATTTTTATGATGTAAAAAATATATAACAATATAATTTTCTTTGTAAAAGATTTATTTTATATAAAACTCTTCATTGTATAGTGTAAGGAAGCAACTTGATTTTTAACGTAAGTTTTATACTCAACCCAATCTAGTAATAAATCAAATTAAAATAGAAAATGAATCATGAAAATATTATATAATAGATTCAATTAATTATTCATATATCATCCAATAATAATCCTCAATCTTGGATTGATCAAAATTTTATTATTGTCACACCATGACTAATTTTTCTAATTTTCTATCCAAAATGTCCCTGATTTCTTATTAATGTCATTCCTTCTATAAAAAATTAAAATCAATAAAAATGAATTATTATCATATTAAATCAATTAATATTAAATTAAATAACATAAAGTAGCCCTGGAAAAAACATATACAATTTAGATATATCACTCTTACTTTCAAGTTTATTTACATATGAAATGATAATTATTTAGTCTCTTCTGGGAGGAAATCATATCCATGTATTCTGTGTAATTTCTACCTGAATATCATCATCATGAAATAAATTTTAAAACATTTTTGTAAATGATTCATTTTTAGTGACCAGAGAATAATAGA
The DNA here is from genome assembly GCA_963277665.1 of Viscum album. Taxonomy (NCBI): domain Eukaryota; kingdom Viridiplantae; phylum Streptophyta; class Magnoliopsida; order Santalales; family Viscaceae; genus Viscum; species Viscum album. The sequence goes on from OY728123.1 coordinate 1,415,013,301, forward strand.
AGGGAAGGATTCCTTAAATTTGCCCTTGGGTCACATGAGTTTTCTATCCATAAGAGAGATAAGTTCATCTTCCTCAATTTCTGACAATTTGTGGATATAGAAATGTCATGATTCACCATATATTATATATCCATCCAATTTATTACTTGAATTTATGTATGTTACTTATTATCAAACATATCATAATCCACTAAACAACATAATAGACCCTCTAGATAGTTCATGAAAAAATCCATCAATTCAAAATCTAGAAAGATTGGATTATATAAAGTTTAAAATTATCATGATATCTTTAAAATGGTATATTTTTCCTTTATCTCTTCCACATTTCATTTAATAGTACCTAAAAAATTAGTGATTATTTTGAAAAAAAATCACTCTTATAGATATGTATTTTAAAATCATCAAATCAGTTGTATAGGACTTGAAGATTGTCCAAAAATAAATTATTGTAACCTTCATATATTGGTTTTATCTCTCTGACATCGACATAGTGTTGGTAAAACACATCACATTCATAATTATCTAATATGACAAAGATTTAGATAAATATTTATGATATATGGAATTAAAATCATACAATTTTTTTATGCTTCAATTGGATACTCTTATATCAAATCATTAAATTCAACAATATAAAATATAGCATAATAAATTTCCTCCTAGAGAGAAAAATAACATAATAATAATATATTCTTCCATATAAAGTATTTTTGACCATTCAAAATGGAAATAATTTAATTTTTATAGAGTTATGCATCTTTTTTAAATTATGATGGATAATTGAATGCCTAAAACCTATTCCCTAATAGAACTTATTAAAGAAAAAGGATTCCCTATGAGGGGAGGGGTAAATCATAGTGTGAAATATTTTTTTGGTTTAAATGAACTTATAATTATTTTTTTGATACTCATTAATATATCCAGATAATTTTCCTCATTAACCAGACACAATGATCCTGAAATAATATAAAGGCAACAATTTTTCATGACTCACCATTAATGTATTGTTTATGCAGTATACATTAATGATGTGTCAGGAATACCATAATCAACTAAAAATATATAGTTTCAGTTGAATAAAATTATTCAATAATGGTATATTCATACCATGTTTATGACAATTAGAATGTTTTTAGGGATACATCATAACCCCTTGGTTCACCTCCATTTACCCATCATTTGGCACGATTGCAGATTTCACCATCATCCATTTAATTAAATGAAAGTCACCTTTATTTCAAATGACTATTTATTATGAATAGTTTCATTAACATCTGAGTTTGATTCCCAAATAATGTCAAAAAATTTAAATCATGTAATTCACTCAATTCCCTTGTTGTTTAAAGGTCAACATCGCCTAAAACATTGGATTCTCCCAATTAAAGAAAACCTGATTCCCTTGGTCACCTAGGTGTGGCTTTGCCTAGGTACACTACATCACCAAAGTGTTTAATAATCAAGGAAAACTTCTTTTACCAATTCAAATTCACCCACGTAAATTTGTAAAAATCCCAATTCTAATGTATTTTATCCCATATATGATCTCACTACTGATTCCAAAATACCATGTTTATAAGTCTTAGTTCATGAATGTTATTCTCACTTACTATTCATTATTCGGAAATAATGATACTCATTCACCCATTTATGTTACCCAAATATCTATCTGAATAGTGTCTTAATAAATGAGATATCATGTAGTCATTATCTTAATTATCATTAACCACTAATATAAATATTATATATGTATTTAAAATAATACTGTGACAATCAAGCGGCCTTCCACCCCATAAAACCTAGTGTGCTGCTATCCCCTCTTCACTCACATGATAACATTTAGTTATGTTTTTACCCTTCATTCATGGGTCTCCTTAGCCATGAATTCTTAAAAAGTGTAGTAAAATATAGCATTCGACTAACACATGAAACCATTTCATGTAACTATATAAAGTTACTAACTCCACTAGTGTGATATGGCCTCATATTCTATGGAATTTCTCTCTTCCTCAAATAGACTATATAATTTAATCAAAAAACATCCCCAACATTTATTCTAATCCATTTACAGGAACACACCATCAACCACCTAGACAATGAATTATAAAAAAACAATATACATATCCTCCTATAATAACATTTTATCCAACATTATATTTTTAATTTATGATTATATATATTTCAATTATGATTCACTAGACATTTCAGAAACATAAGTTTATGAATATAAGAATGTAAATATAATAAATTTATATATTTCATTATTTATAATTTTGTGACGCATAATATGATTTTATAGATTAATTATTCATCAATAATTACTAAATTTTCATAAAAATAATGTTTATATATAATTAAAATTTCATTAATTGTTTATCGAATCCTATTTTTAAGAAGATGATTTGTTCAAAAGACCAAAGCACTGAGATATATTAATATAAAAATGTTACATTAGTCTAAAGGTGGGGATGTCATTACAATAATTTTGATGCAGGGGTGTGAACTCACCTGGAAGACTCTCCATGCACGTTCTACTATTATATACACCTTATTAGTAAGACCATCCACTACCTTTTTCCCCTCTCTATAAGAATGAGTGATAATATGATTGGGATCTGAGATGTGTCAGAGGTAGGAAATTCGTTTAGTAGGGACAGTATACACAAGGTGAATCATACCATGCCTAATAACCTAGACAATGGTAGTTAAATCACTTTCAATCCAAAGGTTTTTCCATCTTCTTTGTCTAATAAAATCAATAATAGTGATGACACTGTACATTTATGCTTCTATGGAGGATACATGAACACAAGATCCAAAGCAGCATCCACGTATGTCACTATTTTGATTTATAAAAATGATAACATAGACTTTAGGTCCTAGATTTCTTTTTTAAGCATCATCCACATTGATTTTGATCCATCCAGGAATAAGAGGTTTCCAGAAAACTTCTAGAAATCCTTTCGGTGGGAAGTATCTTCCTTTAATCCCTATCCATCATAGGATAGCGAAATCTTTAACTGAGTTGTGACAGTTCCATGTTTGTATGATTCTAGCATCTTTGATCGAAGTATATATATTTATTTTATATGTATTGAAACTGAATGTTTTATTTTTATCCATAATAGAATTCCAGTCATACCAAATACGATGAATGATTATTGCCACAATGTTAATGAAAAGTTATGGAATTTAAGGAGAGATATTCATATTAGTGCTTCTTTGAAGCTGCAGACCAATAGAGCTCAAACCTATATATCTAAGAACAAAAATATCAAAAATATATTTCCATATAGTATAAGAAGATGCAGATGATAAAAATAGTTGATTAACAACCTCTTTGTGTTGGTTAAAAATAAAAATTTTTGAATCATGTTAAATACCACACATCTAAAGATTGAAATCCATCGGGATCCTATTATGAGAAACTCTCCACACTAAGGTGGGTCAGGAGGGTCTAAAATAACTTTTTCTGAAGTTATTTACCCAGTTGAAATCATTATTGTGGGTGTTTATTTTATAATTATAGTCTAGTTTAGATGTTAGAATACCATTATAAGTAGGATCCCAATCTAAAAAATCATCGATGATGATAAAGGTATAGTTGATCATAATATTAGAGAATTCATCATTTAAAGTGATATCAAGGGAGTTTAAACCATCATTAATGGATATGAATAAATATGTGGGTAATTGCATGGTTTAAATCATGTTACAAAGTGGGATTCCATTCCAGTTGTCCAACCAAAATATCAGCAAGGAGTTCATGTTAACTATCGATCTATAGTGTCACATGAGTTTAGAAAAGGTGTGTTTATTGGAAGGCTATATAGAGGATTCCATATACAAGTGTTTGCCTTTTCTAAGGTTATTTCAAAATCTACCACATATGAAATCATAATCATGTGAGTTGTTGTCCATAATATTCGAAGTATGTTTGTCTTAAAGGGCCTCATTAAAATGATTGAGATAATTAATACCACAAAAACCATTTTCAATGGGAGTGTAGCATGTTTTCCAAGAAACTATGACAAGATTCTGTTTTAGAGTGCATCCGCTCCAAACATAATTTTTTATTTTTGTATTTAACTTTTGAGGAGATCATCATTCCATTTATACACCATCATAGAGTACACCAATTTAGAAACAATGCTGTATTTGACAAGGAATATTCACCATGCCATTGATAAATGTTTTACATTCCAAGAGAAGTGTTATCTACTAATCCGATAATAAATGATCGATTAATGAGTGTTTTAGTGCCTTCCCCAAAATATGGGGACCCCGAGATACGTAAATGAGAAATATCCTCCCATTATTCCAAAATCATTCATAATATCAGTTTTTCTACTGACTGTGAAGCGTTTACCAATGAAAATGGAATATTTTCTCCAGCTTATAGATTGACTAGATATGTCTTCATAGTGGGAGAGGACATATTTAAGATTTTTCATATTTTTCATATCTCCTTGGTGGAAAATAATTATATCATCCTATTATAAAATATTTGAGGTATCATTTATATCTTTAGAGGAATTATGGGCTTAACATAACCCCTATTGATAAAATTAGAAATAAGTCTACTGAAGTAGTCCTCAGAAATCACAAACAAGATGGGTGAATGGGGGTCCCCTGGCCTAACACCCCTTGTACAAGTGAAATATCGATTTGGGGATCCATTGATCAGAATAGAGATGTGGGTGGAGTTAAAAAGGGTTTTTATTTTTCTTATCAGGTATTCATTAAATGAAAAACTATTAAGGATTTTGAAAATGAAAATCTAATCAATTGTATCAAAATCTTTTCTAATGTCATGTTTGATGGAAACACTTCCCCCTTATTGGTTCCTTTTAAGCAAGATTGTACTTTCAAAGACATGGCAAATGCAGTCTTGGATAAAGGTCTATTTTTTTGATAAACTAGGTGATTCTATTATAGAAGGATATTTTGAGGATAACATGATTTATATTTGTGCCACGTATTTAAAATTATTTTTCTAATTCACCCATTGGGGAAATAATATTATTCAGTTGGGTTTATTTTAAATAGATAAAAGTGAACCATTATGTTTTTTTATATAACATAATTTTTTACATTGAAAAATTATTATAAATATTTTATATCCAATTGTTTATTTCATGTTATTAATTTAAAATCTTATAATTTGTGAAAAAAATTTCAATATAATTTATAAACTAATCATGTTAAAACACCATGGAAATGTATCCTATGATAGTGGTCATCAAATAAAACAAGAACATTACGAATAAATTAATTATTTTACATGAAGAGAATCAAAAACTATATATGAATGTAATATTTAATTCATATAACTTATTATTTGATATTTCAAATATACAACCTAAATATTTGTCTTCTACTTGTAAAATTATCAATCATTTAAGTGAAAATGTTTTTATTAAGGCATTCTATCACATTACTTCACAAATTGTTGGATATTGAATTACCTTATATATCATATAACGAGAAATTTTTTGAATGTTAATTATAAATTTGGTCAACATATTAATGATATAACATATGGGAATTCATTTTCTTCATATTCAATCTTGAGATTACAATGAAACATTTAATGGGAATTAATGAAAACATATATAAAAGTGGGTTTAATTTTTTATTATAATTTTTCTTTTTTTCGAACATATTATTGTGATAAAATATCACACTTTTTAATAATATTATTAAAAAATTTATATAATTTTATATAATTTTTTTAATAAAAATTAGTCTATTTATATTGGCATTTCTTGTTGAGAATAAACACATTATAAGTAATCATATCTGAATGATGGAAATCAGTAATCTAAATTCACCAAAAACATTATTTATAATTATATTAGAGTATGTGATTGTAATGGAAATTATTGAAACAATATTAAAATAAAATTTAATGTTTGGGGGTATATTAATATATTTATCACAATAACATTTTTAGATTTTGAATTTCTAGGAAAAAAATATTTTAATGTATTAAGTATATGAAATATTATGGAAGAATTTATAATGATATTTTATGAATATTCAAATGTATATGCAAATTAGTTATTTTTAAGAATATACAAATATGACATTTAATAATAAAAATAAATATTATTTTTTCATGTTATGTTAGATGACTAGTAATTTATTTGAAAATACTTACATAAATAAATTAATGGAATCTCATATATTTGATCACATAATGATTGTGATACATATAAAAATCAACACCCCATGTATAAGGGAATATCATGGTAGTGATAAATATATTAAATATTTGCATCATATATTATATAAAAGGTGGTACAAATCATCACATTTCATTTTTATTGATACAATACTAAAAAATAATTTATCAAATAATATAGGTTACAATAAAATAATACCATTTCATTATAAGGATGGAAAGTAATTTAATGTTTTTTTATATTTTTTATCGCATCACAAAAATATTCATATTTTAATCAACATTTATATATTTATTATGTTTTATGGGGATGGTTTTGTTGTTTTAAATAATCATTTACTAAGTTATGTAGTCCCAAAACAATACTATAATATGTTGGTATATCTAATGCTCTAAAAAATCAGTCACATGGGCATCCACATAATGACTTAAAATCATAAATTGTTGTAACCCTAATACTGTATGATTTAATAAACATTGACTTAATTTATGGTCTATTTTAACAAATATTTTAACAATTAATGGGTATAAATTTTAGTATTTCATGATTATATAAAACATATATAGAATATGGATACTACTAGGGAATCTCCCATAATTTTATCCAAATAATGATTAAAATAATATAGTATATGAAAAATTATATTTCTTACCAAATATATATTTTTTCATATAATCCTATAATTATCACTAACATAACAAATTTAATTATTATAATAAATTAGGACTGCCTTTCTATGACAATTTTTATACAACCCACATCATCTAAACAACATCTCTTATACTAAATGATTACTAATATAATAGAATTTTTTGGGTTAGAAATTGTAATATCAGGGATAATTTTTTTTGAATGTTGATGCTTTAAATAATTTGAAAATATTAAAATATGGAGAAAATTAAAGGAAAATGGATTAAAAAAGGATTTCTGGAAGAAAATAGAGATGTGAGATGTCATTTATTTTCTCTCTTATTATTGAAAACAAATAATAGGAATTGTTGATCTTATCACCCATATAAAATTATCTACCAAGTGTATTATAGGGATTATTTTATGAACACATCTAATTAAATCACATGCCATGATTATTCTATTGTCATTATACACCTTGGTTAATTTAATATAGATTCATATATATCAAAACATTTTATTCAAACTATAATGATTATATATTCACATATTACTATAGATTTGGATTTTATGTCCTTGTATCCAAAATTTTTATACCCCACTCCCCATATGACAGTCACACATTTACCCATTTATAAATATCCATAAACTAATTGGTCCATACAACCCATTGATTATTATAATATTAAATTGGGGAAGAATTATGTGCATTTTTTGAAGAATTCATCAAATTATAATAATCTTAAATAACAATATAATGAAGGTAAAGATAAAGTGGCTAGTGAATTACTATGGAATCTATGTTAGACATAGAAACATTATTTTCAATTAGTTTTTATTTTGTAATATTGGTATAATAATGAATTTAATATTATTTAAAAATAATTATAAAATCATTATTTAGATGGAATGAAAAAATAAAAGGCTGTTTTTAAATATATATTTAAATGTTTTACTTTATTATTAAATATTTCCCTACAATATAATTATATATATACAACCATTTATATACACTATATTAATAAAATGTATTAAACCATTCAGTCAAAAAATACCAAATTTATGAATGTATCATTGGAAATAAAAATCCAATAAATGTTGAATATTTGACATAATTGATTCGAATTTTTTTAATATAATATTTAAAAGGGTGTGAATACATTGACTAAAATCAATGCTTTATAAAAAAATTAAAATTAATATGTTGATTAAATTTTTTATCAATCATAAAATATTTTATTTATGATTATAATTGTTTTGTTTTACTAATGGAATTAGAAACGTGTATGTGTGGGATAATGAAATATGCAATATTTCCATAGATTTTTACAACATATTTTATTTATAAAATTATATATATTAAATCAATGATACTATTTTATGATTGTTATAAATCTAGTTTGATCAAAATATTCAATTTATAAAATATTGAATATTAATGTCGAAAAAAGGGGGAATCTATGCCTTGGTGTAAATTGAATTATATAGAGGTTCTCTTATAACTGTTATTTTGACATCCATACCCATAAACAAAGATCAATGTACTATTTAAACGAATAAAACTTGTCTGACTATACAATAACATGTTTCTAATGATGATTCTTATTTTTGATCCAATTATTTTGTTATAGAATGAGAAATGTGCAACCTAATATCATTCAATTTGTTTAAATGATGATTTATGTTTTCTTATTCATAAAATATTACATAGTGTGTATGAATATCATAGTTCAGTGAAATTCACTACAGAAATATATTAATTTAATAACATAAAACAATTCCATTTTCTATTAAAATCATCAATGTTTTACTAGTTTTAAGATATAAAATAGATAATAATATCATTGATTACATAAATATTCGATGATTTTTAGTGTAAATATTAATTTATAGCATTTATATTTAGATTGAGTTTTTATTTTTTCTATTCTCTTATATAATACTTTAATGATTTTCTCATTCTCTAATTCTTTTAGGATTTCACTTCCAGTCGTTATTTAATTAAATCAATGTATTCTTCATTCATTCAATATATTATATTTCCGATTTAATAATATAAACAACCCATTTATTTTTAAAAATCATTCAGCAATGAGTTTTTATACTCATAATAGTAAATAAGTGATGAGTCTATTATTAGGTACCCGATGTAATTATAAAATTGAATTATAATAGAAAAATTCAATTTATTATCATATTTTCAATTAATTTATAATTTTATTCATTTGAAATTTCAAAAAAACTATTTTCATAATTGGGGATATTTTACATAGATGAGAAGGAATTATTTATAAGAAATAATTAGGTTTTATCTTTGTCATAAAACCATTGAACACAAATATATTTTTTCCATTAATTAATTCAGTAAGAGAGTTTTATTAAAGTAAGTATTATTAAAGGATTTAAAGACACATAAATTAATTCCATTTGATTTCCATAAAAATAAATAACACAACCTATTGATGAAGGAATGTGATTATAATAAATTAAACAAAAAATATATTATTAAATTTAAATTTATAATATCAATATTTTTCATTAATTATATAATTAAAAATATAGTTTAAAATATTTTAATTTGAAAATTAGTTTAGTAATTATAAAATTAAAATAAATTTATGTTTTTAAATTCAACTAGGTAGTGGTTATATAATTAAAATATAATACACATTTGTAGTTATAGTTTCTTGAAATATTAATTTATTTTCATTACATTAATGGTAATTTAAAATTATCAATTCCTCAAGGACTAATCATGATATAGATGAAGTAATTTTCCAATTAATGTGTATTTAATAGGATTATATAACCTTGGGAACGTTGTTCCTCCATTTAACCGATTTTGTGGGACCATGTAAATTATCCATATAGTGGAGCGTCATCATATATTCCTCAAATAATGAAAATGTTTCAAAAACATCTACCTTTTCAATGTTTCGTAGATTCCCATTGCAAAGTCAGGACACAACTTGATCCTGATCCATCTCATCCCCGAACACTATGGGTAGATACGTGTCAGGCCTATTATGTTAGAATGTTTATAGACCATGGAAAGAAAATGTGAAGGTGTCATAGAAGTAAGATGAAGTAAGGGTGTTTCTGATATTAATACTAAAATCTACTAGATTGCCTCATAGATCAAAAAGTATAGTAGTTGCAGTTTTAACCATATGGCTCGGTATTATGTTTTGATTGAAACAATACATGATAATATCTACTCCACTCTTTCTGGAACTTCCCCATATTGAATTGTCACCTAGGAATATGACTAAAATGAAACCCTTTTTAGGTAGGATAGATATTGCCTAATATGGGCATGATATACATATGTTAAATAGTGATATTTAAATACGCATTATTTTAATCATAATGATTCCAAACGATTCCACAATAACCACATTTAGATCCTTTCTATGCCTGATGGTAGAACTATTTCGACTGAGAATGTTTTTCATGGGATTATCCTGGATTTCTACATAGATCACTTTTTGGTTGGAGACTTCTTTATTTAGATTGAGGTTCCTTCTTGTATAAAAATAGTGTTTACTGAGTCTATTAACCATAATGTTACTATTGATATATTAGATGAGTAATTTATTCAGTCCCTCATGTAAATTCACACCAACATTGGGCCCGAAGACATATATGCCATCGTCTTAAAAAAATACTAGCATATTGAGGGAATATATATCTCAAGACTGATAATATATTTGTGGAATGAAAAATATAATTTTTTTCACCATCAATTTGACTTTTATATCCCTTATTCCCAATGTCACGAAACCCTCTCTTTCCATTAAATTATTTCCAATAATTCTTTACCACGACACTTAAAAAATTTCTAAAAAATCTCCATCAATAGTTTCCTCTCCTTCAATTAGTACCAATGTTATTTTTTTCCCAGAATACTTATTTCATATAATATAATCTTTTCTCATGAAACATTACACTCCATGAAAAATCACTTTTCATCCAAAAGATAATTCATGGAATGGAAACTGTATAAGAAAAAATCTTTCGATATAGTTGAATGGTTCTTCCTCTATTATGTTATGATATATATGGGATTTTTCTCTAAATAGTCAGATGATATCATTATTTTTATTTCATCCATCTCTTAAAAATATTTATCGTGATAGAATCACACAAACACCAAGGATCTTTTCCATGGTATCCCTCTTTCCACTTCATTTTTATTATTATTGATGATTTTTTTTCAACACCTTTTAAAAAGTAGAAAAAAAATAATATCTTTCATTGTGTGAAGGCATTTCATAGGGTACCCCCCATCTCATGTTTTTTTCAATGATCATCTTCTCTCCTCTGGGGAAACTACAGAAGAATTAAAACACATTTTCCTCCTCATTTTCTTCTATGATAATGAATCTAAACAGTCTTTCAGCCTTTATAAGTAATAAATTTCATTGAGTTCTGGTGTTCCCTCATATAGAAAAGATGACCTCCAATGAGATTCCATTAATCAGGTGGTAGAGATGTATCCCATGTTCTTCAATCACTATAAAAGAAAAAATTTATTTAATATCCAAATCCGAATTGAGAACAATATTCAATTATGGACCTTTAAAAATTTATCCAAGGAAATAAAATATATTCTCATCAAAACTGTAACCCAGTAAATCACCTCTTACTTTATGTCTCTATTCAAAATTATTATCACCTTTATTTGTAATCATTACTCATTCCTTTAAAATTTATAGTGGGGTAACAACAATGGAAAAAAGCCCATTGGAATGTGTGAGACTATATTTGTAGGCCCAAAGTGTATAGATGAATGAGATTTCATGACTTGAGCCTCTTCAATGATGCGCTCTTTTCAAACAAAGGTCGGTGGTTCATCCAATATCTTGATAAAATTTAGTCTAAAGTCATCCGTGCAAAATAATTCCAGATTACAGACTTCTACAATGATTTCCTTTTCCTCCCCCTAGCTTCTTCTAGGGAAGCCTTTTTGGATCTTGTGATCTTCATTGTGGACTTTACAATAGACATGGTGATGGAAGCACCATCATGATCTGGAAGGATCCACGAATATTTGTTGATAATTTGTCCACATCGACATCCTCAAATCCTAAAGGACTGAAAAATGATATTGTTAACTTCCATCTTAATGAAGCTGGTCACTGATGGTTCTCTTAGTGGAATCTCTCTTTGTTCAATGATATAGATAAGAGAATCATCAATATTATCCCCATTGTTTGTGACAAGGGGATGACCCCCTCTTCTAGAGTAATATGGGATCAAGCATTTATTCAATGAAATATGTCTACAATTTTGTGCGTGGGATATCAATTGAGAAGGTTGGATCCATTTGGATATCAATATGGCACCTCTATATCCCCCCAAGATGGGATTTTTTTTCGAAAAACTGAACAGGGATTCTCCAATCCATATAGTTCATAACCTCTCACCATGTAAAGGATGGTCCAAATTGTCCTATTTGTAAGTATACATGGGAATAGTTACTACATGCTATCATTCTAGGCCTCATTTCAACATATGTGTGGTATACCCATAACACTCACACCCATTCTCTTCGTGACATGGCCCCCATATTTTCGGTTTTCATTATTAAATGTATTTCCCTACATTATTTGGAGGAAATGACCTTTATGTTAACATTGGAATGGATCATGTGGGTTATAAGAAATTATTTTTCTTTTGACTAGTTGTGCAAACTCTATGCCTCAAGGGTTGATCTCACCACTCACAGGATGTCCAACTAGAACCACACTAATCTACTTCCTTTTGAATCATCTGAGAAGAAGGAACCACCTATGTTGAACCCTCCCCTATCTCATTCCTTGAAGATAAATGTTGATTATTCCATAATAGAAAAATATAACACTAGATTTGGGGTGGTGGTTCATGATACATCTAGTGCTCTCATTGCCGCATCACAGAATTTATGTAGGGTCTCCTTATCACCGCACGTTACGGTAGATCAAGGAATTATTTTTGGCCAAAAGTCCATTATTATACATGGAATGAATACTATCATCTTGGAGTAATACGGACTCACTATCATTCATGTTAATTATTATTTTGATATAAGCCTCAAGACTTTTGGTCCTTTGGTTTTGATAATTCATCCTCTATGAAAATTTATCACTTCATGTATTTTTCTCTTTTACCAACATAGATGGTAAGAGGGTTTCTCACAATTTGACTCTATAGGGTCTCTCTTGTGATCCTCATGTGTTGTTAAACCATTTCCCCATAAAGTTTAATTCTCTTGCTTCACCTGATCTTCAATTTTATTTATTATAATCATTCCTTTTTTTGATTATAAAATATATATTGAATGACTTTTCTAAAGGTAAAATAGATCAGGAATAATTTATAGATGAGTGTATTGTTATTTTGAGTATAACATAGTGAATTTTTTTAAAAAATTAAATTTTAGAATCCTGATATCCCCAATTATAGGAGAGAATATTAATTTTTTTCCTATATCAATAGTATCCAATTGCATTATTATATGCCAATAAGTACATACTTCATAATTGTATTGAATGGCTCCATAAACACTTCGTCCAACCAATTTTTTTAGTATTTTCATAAATCAACTGATCTCTTTAGGAATAAGAAACCATTACCACATAACCAGAGAAAAAATTGAATTTCATACTCAAAAAAAAATCAAAAACCAAAAACCAAATTCATCACTTACACATGACCAAATATTCAAACTCATTCACCAAACACTACTTGAATCTTACTCCCATAATATAAACAACATTTTTCTAGGAATATCCAAAAGAATTGTCTGATTCAAATGATCATAAAATTTGACTCGTTTATTATTGGGAAATCCTATAATTTCTTTTATAATTATTTGGAAAAACAATTTAATTGTGAGCTAGATATATTTTCAATATATCAAAAATACATAACGATCATTCCCTAGATATGTTCATTCATACTATTGATTGAAAATTTCAGATAGTGTGATTATATAAATCATCTAAATACAATAATTTTTTTGTTTTACAATACTAATGTTAAAAAAATCATGGTGATAATAAATAATTGAAATTGATGTGAATTCTTTTATATATTATAGTAGGATGTAAATTTGAGGGAAATTATGGAAATTATATATTATCACATGTTTAAAATTTTATTATTAACTTGTCACTAGATCTAGTGGGTTTAACGTAAAAAAATATAATATGTTTAAATTAATATTATTTTATTTATATATTTTATGATATACTAATTGAAATGTGAAAATAATAATAACATATTTTCATTTAAATTTGGTCATATATACAATGTAAAATGATATTTTTTAATTACATTAATGTTCCTGTATAGAGTGTATAAGATATCGATTATATTAATTCCAATTATGACATAATATTAGTAAAGTGATATCAAATACAAATAACTTCATGAAAATTAATATATAATTTAAATTTAAAATTAATTTAATAGCTTTAAATCTATAAAAAAATTATTTAATAATTTTTATATATATTGAGATGTATTCGAGAAATTTTTAGAGATTAACTCATATATAAAATATTAATTGTTCCACAATGGAAAACATACTCAATTATGTAATGTAACTTCATATGTAACTAATATATACACATCCATGGCTATATTTTAGTATCCTTACCACACACACATATTTTTCCTACATGATAATATTTAACGGAGGTTCCCGCTCTAACCAATATGTAATATACCTTTATAAATATATTAAATGTGATGTTAGTGAAATATATGTTTTCCTGAATACAAATTTATTTCTAAAAATATGTCATTATGGGATAAGTTATATGGTATATCGACATATTATTATCATTCAAACATTGATCAATGTTTTCCTCCACTACTATAGGTCATGTTTCACCCACTGAATATACCACCCACATACATATTTTTTATCATTTAAGGACATTATACGACACATATCTACATTGTTCTTCATTAAAACCCCTTTTTACTCTTATTTTGTGAGAAACTTATTTTTACATAACATTAAACAAATTAAATAACATTAATTATTTTTGATAGATTTCATATTAAATGATATATATTCTTTAAAATATAAGGAAGACACTAGAGGTACTCCATCTATGAATATCAATATTCAAATTCAAGTGTAATTAGGGGACTCATTTAAAGATCAGGTGATTTATTTTAATACTCTATTTAAGTATTTAACATGTAAATATATATTTCATTGCATTGAGAATTAATATCTAGGACAATCTACCCTAGGGGATCCTTGAATGAAATTAGTTTGAGGTGAAGGTAAAATGGATATTTTCCTGTATAATTTTAATATTCAATTCATGTATCATACACAGAAGTAATTGTCATGGAAAATTAAATTTAAAATCATTCCTTAAAAATATTATTATTATATATAGGGACAACTATTGAAAATTATAGAAGGGTTATAAGGATATGTTTTTCAGAGATACTTTATTAGAATTCATGAAATTTTATTGGACTATTAACATTTCCTAGAAATAATTTGGCCTAATTAATTGGAAATAATGATATAATATTGGCCTAGTATGTTCAAGTTAATTACAAACTTATCAAATATTATTTCATAAAATGAGTTTAATAAGAATATAGATATTAAATCCTTACTAAGGCCACCTAAAAATTTGGGATCTCAATAGTTTTATATAATTTATATCAAATTATCTTCGTAATTCATTTCAATATTATTATATTAAAATTTTTAATTAGTTTTCAAAATTAATCACCAACGAGTCAATTTTGTGCACCCTAGTATTGTGATTGGATTAATAGATAAAAAATTGATGATAGTTATATAATGAATTTTGAAGAATATCTTAGTTTATATATATACATATGAAAAAAATATTATTCAAATATAAATGGTATAGGTTAAATGTGGGGGTTGATTTGTTTTAATAGGGGGAGTGGATGTATCTCCATGGTCGTATCAGATATTTTACCGTAATATAACAATATATAGTATTGAATATATTGTAACATACGATTTTATATACCACAACAAATAAATATGAAATATATGTAAAATATTGAGGGCCCAAACAAATATATGATATAGGTTGTGGGTTATTTTATGATGGATACAGATATATCAACATCAGATATGTGAGATAAAATCAAATATTAATGAGCAGTTCGTACAATTAATGATATGTCTCCCTTTATTATAATTTTAAATACCATTCTAAGCACATTTTACCCCACAATTAATATTAAAAATTTATTTTATATGATTTGTAACACCCCAAGCTTCCACAGTATGCTTCTCTTTGAATAATACAGTAGCGTGTGTTGTACGCAACTTCGAGTTCTAAGACACCACAACAAATCAAACTAGCCGTTATGAATATTAATACAAATTTTTTAATTTTTTTAAAATTTTATCATTAAAAATGGACTTAATTTTTGGATTTTTAATATTTAAATTATATTAGGGTGAATTTCTAGTGTTTTTCTGAAAACTTTCAATTTTTGTTGAATAGTGAAAAACACAGAGTTATAGTTTAAAAGCAATTTTTTTAAATAATTTTTTATTTTATTTAAATTCATTTAAGGTCATAATGGTTACATAAAACCTATATATGTTCAATATAATTCATTGGAGTCAGTTTATAATAATTATAGATATATAAAAGTTTATTGAACTTTTCACCATCTTTTACCCACTTCATTGAAGAATTTGCAAATTCACATAAAACATAATTTTACCACTTCTGTGAGTGAATTTTAAAAATCTGAGAGACATGGTTGATATCAGTAAGTAAAATGTATTTCGACATGATAAAAATTATTATTTGTGAATAGTAACTTTTTACTTTTAATTCCCACAATTAAAAGAAAAAAGGGTAATTAAGGGTAAAAATGATATTATTATTACCATAACACATGTTTTAATTCTATTGGATAGGTATAATTCGACCAAAAACATCCTTAGGAATAAAATATGAACCTCTTTGGTGCACTGGGATTAGATTAGGACACTTATTATTTTTTTATTTAAAGAAGAGTTAAAAGAGTTAAAATCAATGTTTAATAACTGAAACATTTTTAATATTGGGTTACACATAAGATAAATTCTACTATAAATATTCATTAGAAATATAAAATTATTTCTTACATAATAGTATTTGTTATATTTTTAAAACATTAGATAATTTAATTTATTTATGACACAATGTTGAAGGAGTAATTACCCAAATAATGAAATATTAAAATAATTGATATTATAAATATTCAGATAAATGTAATTTTAGATGTTTTTTGAATTTAACTAATTTTAAAAGTTAATATGACAAATTAGGGTTTTTAGATTAATTTTTTTAAGTAATAATGCTGTTATGAATTTAGTAAAAACAAAATACCAAATAGTGTCAAAATTGACATAAAATAGTTTTTAAAACAAATATTATATTATAAATTGAAATTTTATTCCTAAAAATATATGGTTCAACCACAAGACTTATATAATGATAGGTATATCATTAATGAACCACTTAGGATTTAAGTGGCTGTATATAGTATGTTTATGAACCATATAATATATAAATACAAAGAGATATGGTAAATGTCAAACTATTTAACTAAGAGTTAAATATAAAGGATAAAGTTAATATAGTGAACCAAAATTGTCTAAAACCAATGTTTTTAGTGGTTTGGGACCAATAACCACCTTATCCTTAAAATACTACATTTTTATCCATTAGAAAGCGAAAATAAATTTATTATAAAATAATATATCTAGATTTTCCTAAGGTTCTCCTCAATCCTCTTATAAAAGGGAACTTCCCCTTCTCTCTAATTCACACATTCAAATCAATTTTTCATGTCCTAACCCTGTACAAATACCCTCTAAACTGTACTACCTTCATCTTAGAGGCCTTAATGTAGTCATAAAGCCATCTTAATGAGCCCTTTTGATCAAATCAAAAGGAAGAACCCGAAGAAGAGGTAAATATTTCATCACCTCTTTCAAGTTCCTTTCTTCTTCCACTTGATTTTTCATTTTTGTTTCCATTCTAAAATAATAACTCTAGTATCATCAATATATTGTTATGTTATTATAAATATGGTAAATCCAAATTCATTATTCTATACATTCATTGAATGACATGTCACCATACGTGTGTTCGTACGACTTACCATCTCCACGTCGTGGTGTAATTGTTATTCAATACATTATTATTTTGATGGGTATAATAATGAAGTGCAATTGATGTAAATAATAAATTTAACTTGATAATGATTCTTTATATATGATATACCATCCAATTATATATTATGTTAATATCAAAATAATGATATTGTCGCTTGTGCATATGTACGGATTACCATCTCCACGAACATGATGAGATTCATTCTCCATCATATCCATACAAGACTAATTTTCATTATATGATTAAAATTAATATTTAATGACAAGATATCATTATGTATATGAATGAGATAAATCCCATTCATAAAAAATATGACTCACATAATGAAGAATATAAAGGAAAACGAATCTGTTAACACCCGAAACAACGATAATACTAAGATATTATTAACAAAGGAATGTTAAAAGATCATATATGATATCATATTAATGAATATGATTATTTTATAATTTAATAACAATTATTTCACATTTAAACAAGATATTAACCTAACCTATACTAAGGATAAGTACAAGGTGAGGTTTAAATCTACAATCTCATCATTATCCGATGTTGTTTATACATAATTATCTACTGGGACCTCTTTATCACCCACATCCATGTTTCTTAAAAATGTATTTCAAATCATTCTTACTATTTTATAGACTATGTTTTAAAGTAATTTATACCATTGTTTGAATTTTATATGTTGTTTACCAAGGAATATTTCCATCGTTTTCTAAACAAGTTACTTTTTATCCTCTTCAAAAAATTTAAGGTAAGAATGTATTTTTGTAACTTATACAGAGGGTGTGGCTATTTTCTGCTGTTATAACATCTTTGAAGCTTCCCTTAAAAGATTATAAGAATATTTTCAAATATATATGTATTCTTTTATAATTAAGTTTCTTTTAAATGATTTCAAAATAGAAATACATATTTCTCTAAAATGGTTTTGATTTCATCTATGTTAACATCCTTTAATGGAGTTTTAGTTTTTTTGAATTTGATTTTTTATGATTCAAAACATCCATATTGTATTGAAGGTTTTTTGAAATGTTTGAATATGGATGTGTTATTTCATACCATTCATGGTTTATGGATAAATTATTGACATTTCATATGCTAGTTTTAATATGAATGTTTATGTTATGTTTAAACCATTTCATATATGGATTGTATTGGACTTAGTAAGTGACGGGTGGGGATCGATATAGCTCCTGAAGCATCGGTAGGTCTCATGAGACAAAATAGAATCTTGGAACCAGGCCTTGACAAGATCTTAATTGTAGTCATGGCACAAGGCCATGACTATGTGGTTATGATAGTCTGGCATTATACATTCCATCATTATGAAAGTGGCTATTGATATTTCATGTAGAGACCCGAAACTTAACGTACATTGACATTAAATTACATTTGCGGAATACTTAGTACATACACACAAGGATCGTAATAGTTTAGTGTCTTTGGAAACTCGGAACGTAATCTTCTAATCGTGGTGAAAGATCTTCATCATCTCCTATAAAGATCTTCCCTTTTTTTTACCTAAAACCTTTCTTTATATCCTGGAAAAAGAAAACATAAAAGGGTGAGCTCAAATACTCAGTAAGGGTAAACAAAAGAAATATCAATCACATCGTATTCATAAGAACATAACATTTTGGAAATCTTAACATGCAAAAGAGAGCATAATTTCATAACATGGGATAAATCATGGCAGTGAAATGTAATCACAATAATCATAACTTAAAACATGAAACTTTTTGTCATTCACACATAATCATATAGAATCATTTCTTGTTAGTCAAGACTCATTTCCAAGACTATCTTAGTGGACAAAGTCCCTTTCTGAATCGAGTAACCCTCGTTTCAGTCCTGTTTCACTGAACCGGTATAACCTACCGTTCCAGCCCTGTCTATCTCATGAGATATAAAATCTTTACCCAATGCATTGGAGGGAGATATAGGTCCCACCCATCTTATAATGAATCCTTTCTTATGTGTGCCACATAATCATAAATCATACATCATCGCATAACCCATGTAATAAAAATGGGATTCTTAAACAACATGACATCATAAAACAATTCATATAAGATAAAGGAATTCATAAAAATGTTTCCATCACAACATAATCAAATCCATGTAATAATAGGGATAAAAACATAACCCTTTTATTATCTTAGATGGAAAATAATTTTTATAAAATACTTGAACTTCATTGTTGAGGAAAATATCCTTTCTACTTCAAAAACACTTTTCCTTTCTTAACATGTAATACAATTTTAAACTAAATGAAGTTGATTAAAAATAAACTTGAATACTTGTAAAGGAAGCTTCTTGGAAATAATTTTTTAGAAATCCATTCATGCCGTATAAGTTAAAAAAACATTCTTCTCGTACTTTTGTCGGAAAAGTCAAAAAAGTACCTTGTATGAAAAAGGCAAAAGATTCCTTTCATATCCTTTACTAAAAATTTAACGAAGGGTAAAATTGAATATAAACTATTTTATAAGGATATAAATATTACATATTGAGGAAACATGGATGTGGATGATAAAATACACCCCAGTAAATGCCAAAGTATAAACAATCTCGGATAAAAATGAGATTGTGATATTTCCCTTACCTTAGGTCCGATTTGCTTTGTATGTGTCCGAACCTCCTGTATAATGATTTAAATAATGTCATTGACTTATTACAGAATCATATTCATTGTTATGATATCATATATGGTTCACTTATGACATTATATTACCCGTTCTTTTGTAAATTCCATGTTAAAGAAGCGTTTTGGGTAAAATCGTTTCATTTATCGTAGGTGTTTTGACTTGTTGTTCTTGACATTATTATTACTTATATCATGATTTACTTACTTCCAGAATATAAAATATGATTTATATATCTTATATATTCAGTATATATATATATATATAATAGATAGATAAATGAAATGAAAAACACCGTTCATGGAGACGGTAGTCCGTACGTACGCATGAACGCTGTTTTTCTTTCCTTATTGTCTTGAATGGAAGTAAGTAGATGAAATACATATATATATATATATATACATAAATCCAGTATCATTATTATGTCATATATTTCATTAGTACTTATTATATATACTTTATAATCATTCATGAATGGTTAATCATTAAGAATGAATCTCATCGCGTCGTGGAGACGGTAGTCCGTACGTACGCACGAGCGATGATATCATTTCCATAATTATTGAATTGAATTGGAGTGGATTATAAAATATATCAGAATCAATATGATGTTGTAATAACTATGTATAGTTATTCTTTACACCATTATACCCATCCATGTAAGGTGGTGGTGGAAAATAGATTACACCACGGCGTGGAGACGGTATTCCGTACGTACGCACCGCGGTGATTTCTTTTTCTGTAGGATGGATAGATGGTGAAATAGGGTTGTTTCATACTTAAAATAACATATCAGTATATTATTGATACTGATGTTATTACTTCATAATGAAACAACCTAAGAAGAATAAGTGGAAGAAGAAATAAAGATGAAAGAATTGGTAACGGTAATTACCTCTTCTTTGAATCGCCTCTTTGAGACCTCCTCTTAGGGCACTAAAATTGGTCTTTGAGGAAGACCAGAACCTCTAGGATTTTGATAGGGAAGTGGAGAAGAGATTTTGGCAGGGGTTGGCCGAGCTTGAGTGCTCAAATTGGTGTGAGGAGGAGGGGGAGGAGGTGTCCTTTTATAAGGGAGGAGAGGGGCACCTTAGGAATACCTCAAAATATTATTTTATATTAATGTCAAAATCGTTTTATAATGGTTCCAAAGGGTCTTATTTCGAAGCTAAAGTGGGGATGGGTCGAAATTCTATCAACCAATAATATTTAGACAAGTTTAGGGTATTATTTTAACCTTATCAATTAGATTTAACTCTAAGTTAAATAATTTAACTTTTACCGTGTCTTTTTGTTTTCTTTCACTATATGGTTAATACACTTACTATAACATGCCAAACGAACCCCAAATTGTTTATTATTAATACATATGTCCTTATCTAAGTCATTTGGCCGAACCTTAGATTTTTAGGAATAAAATAACAATTAATAATATAATATTTGATTTAAAAACTATTTTGTGTCAATTTTGATGCTATTTGATATATGATTTTTGTGAAAGTCATAACAGAATTATATGTTCGAACCAAGTTGATTAAATCAACAATAATATATCATAGTAACCTAGAAAATTAGTGTAATTCATAAAAAGTCTCAAATTACATTCATTTGAGCATTTATAACATCAATTATGTTAATATTTCCTTAAAAGGGTAATTACTGCATCATCGTTGTGTCATAAATAAATTAATTTATTTAAAGTCTAAAAATTATAAATAAAATATCATTATGTATTAAATCTTTTTAGCTTTATAATGAATATTTATAGTCGAATTTATCTTATGTATAACCCCATATTAAAAATGTTTTAGTTATTAAACTTTGATTTTAACTATTTTAACTATTCATTAAATAAAATAATATTAAATGTCATAATCTAATCCAAGTGGACCTAAATGGTCATATTATATTCATAAGGTTGTTTTTGGTCGAATTACACTTATCCAATAGAATTAGGACATGTTTTAGGGTAATAGTAATATCATATTTACCCTTAGTTACCCTATTTACTATTAACCGTGGTAAAAAAAAGTAAAAAGTTACTATTCACCAAAAATTATTTTCATCTCATTTAACCACATTTTAGTCCTTGATATTAACCGTGTCTGTCGGATTTTCAAAATTCCATTCACAGAAGCGGTAAAATTAAGTTTTATGCAAAATTCAGTTTTTAACCTACCACTTAAAGGTTTCACTATTCATCAAAAATTGATGTTTTTCAGAACAATGCCAAAATTTCAACCTAAGCTATATTTCATATTCCGAATTCAAAAATGAATTCTATTTTACCAAATTCATAACATAGAAGTTTCATTAATTAATTTTATAATTAAATCCCGCTGTTAAAACAAATAGCGTGTTTTTAAGAAACAATATCTACCAAAAGATTGACACTTGATTATGTCTGGTTTAAATGTGAAATTACATCCAATGACCAACATCGTATTAAATTGTAAAAATATATTCTAAATATACTTTAAAACTACTCAAATTAATAATTTATCACTATTAATTATTTCGATTAAAAAAGTTGTTTTTAATTATAATTTAGTAATTTTCACTATTCATCAGAAAATAAAAGTTATCCAAAAAGTACCAAAACTTCACCTTAGGTTAAATTCGATATTCCAAATCCAAAAATGAAGTCCATTTTGAGAGCTAAAATTTCTAAAATTTTAAAAGGTGGTTATTACTATTCATAACGGCTAGTTATAATAATATTTTAATAGCATATCGTTGTTTAGTGAAACTCGGTATTGCGTACTACACACGCTATCGAGGAAGGTCATGATTGCGTGTAATGAAAGGCAAGTCAAGGATGTGTGTTTTATAAGCTCCTTTTGGTGTAGCGTACAACACAAGACATTAATAAAATTAAAAAGAATATTTTTCATAAAATCTCGGGCTGTTACATTCTACCCCCCTTAAAATGAATTTCGCCCTCGAAATTCGTCAGGGTTATAAATGGTTTACTATTCGAAAGTTTCTTTAATAGAAAACCACATCGTAAAACGGAATACCAAAAACAATCTTTAAAAACTAAAGTATGAAACGTAACCGTTACCCAAATAAACTAATCACTGGGTTTCCACAAAGGTGAAAATATGGATATGGAAGAAAAATCTAACCATCGTGTTCTGATGGAGAGTGGTAGAGAACATGACTATGGGAAATCCAGTAATCACAAATCCATAGATTTGTGATGATATAAGGTACCATCTGATTCATCAGGTATAAGATCACTAGGACAACATTTTTGGTTTTTAAGATCATTTCCCTAATGTTAAAGAATTTGAATTAGAATAAATACTTACTTTATTTTGGTACAATATCACTGTTGTTCGTGCCTTTAACAATTTCCACTTCATCTCTTAAATAAATGAAGTTGAATTTGTTATTCGTGAAGTGTTAGCATATCATGTGATAGAATGACGGGTCATTCCATCTGTCTCAAACAAAAGGTTAACAAAAAAAAATTATATACATAAGTCGATCTATAGTGAGATTAATCATATATGGTTCCTAAAATGGACTTATACTTCATATATCATATGCTTAATATAATAAAACTAGTTTCTACTAAACAGGGACTTCCTGTAGGGCAGTGGTAGGCGATAAAGGCCAGTCGCATTTTGGTTGTGGGTTCGATTCCCACAGCCTTGTCCGAAGCGATGGGCTGTCGCCCGTCCTGCAGGTTGTCCTTTTTCTAAAACTATATTACTATAACATCCCATCAATAATATCGAAAAAAAACTTCTATCCTTAAACAATACTAACTTATGTCCAACATAATCCATTCCAATCTTTAGGCTTATCCATAGTGAAAATGATTACCAGAGATTTAACACCATCGTCGATCCCCATATATCATAAGATATGTCTTGTTGGTCACATTCCATACATTCAAAGGCCTTAATCAAGTATTTTCTTGAATACCCATTGAACCTTAGTGAAAACATGAATGCAGTTAAAAGTTAACTCTTTCCACATACCACAATCCAAAAATTCTCTATACTCAAACCATGATATAACCTTCTCCTTATATCAGTCATGAGCTCATGAATACAATCAAACACCTCATTATCTTATTATTCCTTCATTATGAGCATATCATCTAAACTCCAAAAATATCTGAATAAACTTTCATGGATAGTGGTACCATTAATCATACATTTTCATAACTCAAGGAAAGACAATAGTGTAACAATACTTAGATGTCTCTTTATTCCATAGTACCATGAGATTTCTTATACAACATTACACATGATAAACATGTAATCATTCCACTACATTCTTAAACCATTGACCGAGCTTCAACAATTCTTTCATCTCACATATCATTTGTAGTCTCTTCAACATCATCAACATAAATACTTCCCATACGACCATACTGATTATCTTCATGAAACTTTCCCTTAGGGCATTGGTTTTCATAATGCCCGTACATTCCACATTTAAAACATTTAACCATTGTTGATGTCGTAGCAATACCATTATCCTCGTCCCTGGTGTTAACTGAACCTTTTCCTTTGCACTTACTGGCTTTGTGACCTTCTTTTCCACACCCAAAGCATCTTCCAGTTCCTTTGAAACATTCTCCTTGATGCCTCTTCCCACATGATTTACATAGGGGAAATTGAACTTTCTTTCCTCTATGATCATCATGAAACTCCATCTTTCTCTTATTAGCCGAGTCAGGAAACTTACCAAATTTTACTTTATTAATCATATTACGAGATTGCTGATTCGGCATAATAATGATGTTTGGACATCCAAATCCCATTTCATTTGGTTGCTCATGAAAAATATCATTCCATTGTCCAACATATCCTCCATTATCGTAAATCACCTTGTTTCCATCCATTTTCTAAAACCCAAAAAAAATAGTGTGAGCGGAAAAAATCATTCTAGGGAAAACAACATAATAAAGGTGGAGTATCCTCAATATCTAACATCTTAGGATAAATTCTATGATCGTTACCGTAGTTCTAGGACTATATCCTATACGTATACTTATCCTTAGGGACATCCCTATACATACCTTAGAAATATCTCTAGGGATCTCACTAACGTTTTCGCATCCTAGTTTCAAAAGGTTGACTAAACCTTTCCTCTGATACCAACTGTAGAGACCCGAAACTTAACGTACATTGACATTACATTACATTTGCGGAATACTTAGTACATACACACAAGGATCGTAATAGTTTAGTGTCTTTGGAAACTCGGAACGTAATCTTCTAATCGTGGTGAAAGATCTTCATCATCTCCTATAAAGATCTTCCCTTTTTTTTACCTAAAACCTTTCTTTATATCCTGGGAAAAAGAAAACATAAAAGGGTGAGCTCAAATACTCAGTAAGGGTAAACAAAAGAAATATCAATCACATCGTATTCATAAGAACATAACATTTTGGAAATCTTAACCTGCAAAAGAGAGCATAATTTCATAACATGGGATAAATCATGGCAGTGAAATGTAATCACAATAATCATAACATAAAACATGAAACTTTGTGTCATTCACACATAATCATATAGAATCATTTCTTGTTAGTCAAGACTCATTTCCAAGACTATCTTAGTGGACAAAGTCCCTTTCTGAATCGAGTAACCCTCATTTCAGTCCTGTTTCACTGAACCGGTATAACCTACCGTTCCAGCCCTGTCTATCTCATGAGATATAAAATCTTTACCCAATGCATTAGAGGGAGATATAGGTCCCACCCATCTTATAATGAATCCTTTCTTATGTGTGCCACATAATCATAAATCATACATCATCGCATAACCCATGTAATAAAAATGGGATTCTTAAACAACATGACATCATAAAACAATTCATATAAGATAAAGGAATTCATAAAAATGTTTCCATCACAACATAATCAAATCCATGTAATAATAGGGATAAAAACAGAACCCTTTTATTATCTTAGATGGAAAATAATTTTTATAAAATACTTGAACTTCATTCTTGAGGAAAATATCCTTTCTACTTCAAAAACACTTTTCCTTTCTTAACATGTAATACAATTTTAAACTAAATGAAGTTGATTAAAAATAAACTTGAATACTTGTAAAGGAAGCTTCTTGGAAATAATTTTTTAGAAATCCATTCATGTCGTATAAGTTAAAAAAACATTCTTCTCGTACTTTTGTCGGAAAAGTCAAAAAAGTACCTCGTATGAAAAAGGCAAAAGATTCCTTTCATATCCTTTACTAAAAATTTAACGAAGGGTAAAATTGAATATAAACTATTTTATAAGGATATAAATATTACATATTGAGGAAACATGGATGTGGATGATAAAATACACCCCAGTAAATTCCAAAGTATAAACAATCTCGGATAAAAATGAGATTGTGATATTTCCCTTACCTTAGGTCTGATTTGCTTTGTATGTTTCCGAACCTCCTGTATAATGATTTAAATAATGTCATTGACTTATTACAGAATCATATTCATTGTTATGATATAATATATGGTTCACTTATGACATTATATTACCCGTTCTTTTGTAAATTCCATGTTAAAGAAGCGTTTTGGGTAAAATCGTTTCATTTATCGTAGGTGTTTTGACTTGTTGTTCTTGACATTATTATTACTTATATCATGATTTACTTACTTCCAGAATATAAAATATGATTTATATATCATATATATTCAGTATATATATATATATATAATAGATAGATAAATGAAATGAAAAACACCGTTCATGGAGACAGTAGTCCGTACGTACGCATGAACGCTGTTTTTCTTTCCTTATTGTCTTGAATGGAAGTAAGTAGATGACATACATATATATATATATATACATAAATCCAGTATCATTATTATGTCATATATTTCATTAGTACTTATTATATATACTTTATAATCATTCATGAATGGTTAATCATTAAGAATGAATCTCATCGCGTCGTGGAGACGGTAGTCCGTACGTACGCACGAGCGATGATATCATTTCCATAATTATTGAATTGAATTGGAGTGGATTATAAAATATATCAGAATCAATATGATGTTGTAATAACTATGTATAGTTATTCTTTACACCATTATACCCATCCATGTAAGGTGGTGGTGGAAAATAGATTACACCACGGCGTGGAGACGGTATTCCGTACGTACGCACCGCGGTGATTTATTTTTCCGTAGGATGGATAGATGGTGAAATAGGGTTGTTTCATACTTAAAATAACATATCAGTATATTAGTGATACTGATGTTATTACTTCATAATGAAACAACCTAAGAAGAATAAGTGGAAGAAGAAATAAAGATGAAAGAATTGGTAACGGTAATTACCTCTTCTTTGAATCGCCTCTTTAAGACCTCCTCTTAGGGCACTAAAATTGGTCTTTGAGGAAGACCAGAACCTCTAGGATTTTTCTAGGGAAGTGGAGAAGATATTTTGGCAGGGGTTGGCTGAGCTTGAGTGCTCAAATTGGTGTGAGGAGGAGGGGGAGGAGGTGTCCTTTTATAAGTGAGGAGAGGGGCACCGTAGGAATACCTCAAAATATTATTTTATATTAATGTCAAAATCGTTTTATAATGGTTACAAAGGGTCTTATTTTGAATCTACAGTGGGGATGGGTCGAAATCCTATCAACCAATAATATTTAGACAAGTTTAGGGTATTATTTTAACCTTATCAATTAGATTTAACTCTAAGTTAAATAATTTAACTTTTACCGTGTCTTTTTGTTTTCTTTCACTATATGGTTAATACACTTACTATAACATGCCAAACGAACCCCAAATTGTTTATTATTAATACATATATCCTTATCTAAGTCATTTGGCCGATCCTTATATTTTTAGGAATAAAATAACAATTAATAATATAATATTTGATTTAAAAACTATTTTGTGTCAATTTTGACACTATTTGATATATGATTTTTGTGAAAGTCATAACATAATTATATGTTTGAACCAAGTTGATTAAATCAACACTAATATATCATAGTAACCTAGAAAATTAGTGTAATTCATAAAAAGTCTCAAATTACATTCATTTGAGCATTTATAACATCAATTATGTTAATATTTCCTTAAAAGGGTAATTACTGCATCATCGTTGTGTCATAAATAAATTAATTTATTTAAAGTCTAAAAATTATAAATAAAATATCATTATGTATGAAATCTTTTTAGATTTATAATGAATATTTATAGTCGAATTTATCTTATGTATAACCCCATATTAAAAATGTTTAAGTTATTAAACTTTGATTTTAACTATTTTAACTATTCATTAAATAAAATAATATTAAATGTCATAATCTAATCCAAGTGGACCTAAATAGTCATATTATATTCATAAGGTTGTTTTTGGTCGAATTACACTTATCCAATAGAATTAGGACATGTGTTAGGGTAATAGTAATATCATATTTACCCTTAGTTACCCTATTTACTATTAACCGTGGTAAAAAAAAGTAAAAAGTTACTATTCACCAAAAATTATTTTCATCTCATTGAACCACATTTTAGTCCTTGATATTAACCGTGTCTGTCGGATTTTTGAAAATTCCATTCACAGAAGCGGTAAAATTAAGTTTTATGCAAAATTCAGTTTTTAACCTACCACTTAAAGGTTTCACTATTCATCAAAAATTGATGTTTTTCAGAACAATGCCAAAATTTCATCCTAAGCTATATTTCATATTCCGAATTCAAAAATGAAGTCTATTTTACCAAATTCATAACATAGAAGTTGCATTAATTAATTTTATAATTAAATCCCGCTGTTAAAACAAATAGCGTGTTTTTAAGAAACAATATCTACCAAAAGATTGACACTTGATTATGTCTGGTTTAAATGTGAAATTACATCCAATGACCAACATCGTATTAAATTGTAAAAATATATTCTAAATATAATTTAAAACCACTCAAATTAATAATTTATCACTATTAATTATTTCGATTAAAAAAGTTGTTTTTAATTATAATTTAGTAATTTTCACTATTCATCAGAAAATAAAAGTTATCCGAAAAGTACCAAAACTTCACCTTAGGCTAAATTCGATATTCCGAATCCAAAAATGAAGTCCATTTTGAGAGCTAAAATTTCTAAAATTTTAAAAGGTGGTTATTACTATTCATAATGGCTAGTTATAATAATATTTTAATAGCATATCGTTGTTTAGTGAAACTCGGTATTGCGTACTACACACGCTATCGAGGAAGGTCATGATTGCGTGTAATGAAAGGCAAGTCAAGGATGTGTGTTGTATAAGCTCCTTTTGGTGTAGCGTACAACACAAGACATTAATAAAATTAAAAAGAATATTTTTCATAAAATCTCAGGCTGTTACATTTCATGTGATTATTGGACTAGTAAAATATCAATGTGAGAGAGTAAATGTAATTTTTTTGATTTATATTTTCCATATTATTATGAAGTTTATGTTTAAAAGGATTTTGTTTTAGTTTTATACATCGCCATAAATGTTTATGTTTATTTTTTAAATCTTCTGTTTTATTGTTATCCTTAATGAGCATATGAGCTCACCCCTTCCTATGTTTTATATGTCCTAGGCTTCAAAGAAGTATTTTATGACTGACATGTAGGGATAGTCAATGGGATCTCAGTGTTGTCTATGGAAATAATGTTGTTGTAGTATTCCATTTTCTAATGTAATATAAACCTTATGAATGTATCTAGTACTTCCAAGGCTACTAAACTAATCGGTCTTTCGAGACTTGATCTTTTGTGATCATTCCAATGATACGTAATAATGCACAGACACTGGGCAACTGGGGTCGGGGCGTTATAGTTGGTATTATAGGAAGTATAGTACTAACCATGGAATCTAGATTTAGATAAACTATTATTCAAGCACATTACACTAAGATAGACTTTTAGGATTATTATATATGAACTTACTAGAATTTTGGTATTGTAGATATTTTGTGTGTTTTCTATGAAATACATCCCTATCTTAATACTAGTAGGTAGAGGTGGCTGGGGCCCAAATGTACCTAGCGGTAAAACCCGAAAACACTGCTTTGGGCTAGACTCAAATGAGAACTGGTGCACGGCAATGAGCTTTGCTACTCTCTTGGTCACGACACTCCCAGGGGATATGCTTAGTATAATTCTCATTTAATTTAAAAACCATTATGAAGGGTTTATGAGTATATAATTCCTCGATGTAAACTTTTTTATGATTATGTATTATATCCATAAACTATTCAATTTATGTTAATTGTTTATCACGTTTTGATTTATGTATTGTGATTCATAAACTAATCTAGTTTATGTCATTGTTTAGAAATGGTGCCTCGTGGAAGGAATGGAAATTGTATCAATGCATCCACTCTATGTAAGTATTTCCCTTCTTCTCAAGATAATTATAGTGGACCTATTTATACAACCGGTGCTGATCAGATAATCATCATACTGGGACAACTCACTCAGGTTATGAATAATAACCTTACTAGTATGGAGCACCCATATCCACAACATGGAGGATCAATGTTAGATCGATTAATGAGGAAACAACCACACACATTCAATGGGGCTAAAAATCCATTAGTAGCTGAGAAATGGATACATTCCTTAGGGAAAATATTACACATGTTGGGGAGTAGTGAAATGGAAAAATTTGTCATGGCAGTTTACCACCTCACAGGAGAAGCTAATCAATGGTGGTCATTGAGTCAAAACTAAAAGGAAGATGATGAAGTATCAAACATGAAATGGAGGGATTTTAAAGAGATTTTCTTAGAAAAATAATTTCCTCATGACCATCAAGAAGATATGGAAAAGAAATTTCTGAGTCAGAGGCAAAAGGATGATGAGAATGTTGCAATGTATGAAGCTAACATTACAAGGTTATCGAGGCGTGAAAAAGATTATATATATAACCCATGAAGTAATATAGATCATTTATTTTATGCGTTAAAACCATTTCTCCATTGATTATTAGTCTCACAATCCTTCTCATCGTACGATGATATTGTCTCATGTGCTATCAAGAAGGAAAAATAATTATGTATGTCTTATGAATTTAAATAAAAGAAAGAGAAGGAAAGAACAACTGACCACTCTAGAAATGGAAATAATGGGATGAAGGTAAATGTTGAATATCTATCTTGTAGTAAATGTGGGAAGAAACACCCTGGTAATTTCCTGAATTGAATGGGAGTCTGTTACAAGTGTTGCGAAAAAGGCCACCAAGATTTTGATTGTAAGGGGAAGAAAGAGGCTATCGATGTTGAATGCTACAATTGTAGAGAAAGGAGGAATTATGTAAATGATTTTCCTAAGCGTCAGAGGAACATACCACATAAAATCCCAAGGGATCAAGGCCATGATTATGTTATCAATATTGCTGAGGTTGAAGCTCTGAAAGAGGTGGTGGCATGAAATTTAATGGTTTCCTTAAGTTTAAAAAATGCATTATTTGATTCTGGATAATCGCACTGTTTCATATCATCCCAGTTTACTACGAAAATTAGATATTTCCAATTTGATTTAAAAATGGAGTTTTCTATAAAAACATATTAGGGAAGTATCTTCGCAACAATGTTCTGTGAATCATTTCCCATTAGGGCATATAAATGCCTTTTATCTGTTGATCTCATCATTATACCCATGATTGAATTTGATATGATCCTCGGTATGGATTGGATTTTTGACGATGATGTGAAAATTTATTGTAAGAAGAAATAGGTTAGTATTTTTGATAACGATGATAAAGAACACCTTATCTTTAGAGAAAAATCATCACAACCTGATTCATATCAAGATCCACCCCCATTATCATAACTAAATTTAATTATTGGAGAGGTAGAGATTGAAATAACTGTTGTTGAGGAAAGGAATGTTCAAATAGAGGATGTACCTATTGTGAAATTATATGTTGATATGTTTCCAGAAGATTTAAATGGACATCCTCCATAATGATAAATTTAGCTTTCCATTGATTTAATTCCTAGTTCAATGCTTATATCGAAGACCCCTTATATAATGGCCATTATTGAATTAGTGGAACTAAAGAAACAACTAGAAGAATTGAGTAATAAAGTATTTATTCACCCATGTGTCTCTCCATGGGGATCCCCTGTCCTTTTTGATAAGAAGAAATATGGATGTATGAGTTTGTGCATTGACTATAGGGAGATCAATGCTATAACAATAATGAACAAGTGTCCCCTACCTCGCATTGATGATTTATTCATCCAACTTCATAGAGATTAATAATTTTCAAAGATTTACCTTCGATCTGGATATCATCAGTTGTGTGTGAAGATGGAAGACATTTTAAGACAGAATTTAGAACTAGGTACGGGCATGATGAGTTTACAGTAATGCCTTTTGGATTGACTAATGATCCCTATGTCTTCATGGATCTAATGAATAGATTTTTAGAGGAATATCTCGATGATTTTTAAGTGGTTTTTACTTATTATATCCGGGTATACTCCAAAATCTACGATGATCCTGAAAATCACTTGCAAATTATCCTGAAGTCTCTTAAAAGACATGAATTACATGGGATGTATAGAAAGTGTGAATTCTAGATTCAGATGATTTCTTTTCATGGACATATCGTCTCTAAGGATGGAATCTCTGTTGATCCTTCAAAGACCAATGCAATCCAGGAATGGCCAGCACCAATAAGTATAACTGAGGTATGCAATTTTATTGGTTTAACAGGTTATTATCGACGTTTCGTCTAGAATTTGGCCCAGTTGGATAACCCATTAACAATGCTCACATAAAAAGGTGTTTAATTTGTTTGGAAAAAGAGTGTGAAGAATGTTTTGAAGAATTGAATAGAAGATTAGTCAACGATGCTATATTGACTCTACCATCAATAAATGATTGGTTTTTTATTTATAGTGATGCGTCAATTAAAGGACTTGGTTGTGTCCTTATGCAGAATGACACAGTTATTTCCTCTGCATCATGACAGCTAAAAATTCGTGAGAAATACTATCCTACTCATGATATTGAGTTAGCAGTTGTAATATTTTCTTTGTTGATTTGGAGACACTACCTCTACGGTGAAAAATGTGTGATTTATATTGATCACCAGAGTTTGAAGTATGTTTTCTCACAGAATGAATTCAAAATTGAGGCAAAGAAGATGGCTTGAACTACTCGTGGATTATGATTTCACGATACACTACCAACCTGATAAGGAAAATAAGGTTCCAGATGCTTTCATTAGAAAGGATCGTGGAGTTTTGAACAAGATGAGAGTTTAAAGGGATCCTATTTACATGGATCTTGTAAATATGGATATGGGAATCATCATGGAAGGTGAAACATCAATTATTTTTCAATTATTTTTCCAAACCATCTTTACTATAAATGATAAAGTGTTCTCAGACCGATGATGAAGGGTTTTAAAAGGACATTAAAGCTATGAATGATGGGAGATTGAGTGGCTTTGTGTATGAAGATGGAATTTTGAAATTTTGGATGAGACTTTGCGTTTCCAAAATACCTGATCTAAAAATATAATTGTTGGATGATGCTCATAGTTCCAATTACTTTATACACTATGGGAGAACAAAAATATATAGTTACTTGAAGGAACATTTTTGGTGGGAAAAAATGAAGAGGGAGATTGCTGATTTTGTGTCATGATGTATGGTTTTTCAACTAGTGAATGCTGGAAGGAAAAATCCTAGAGGATCCATGAATCCTCTTCCCATTCCTGAGTGGAAATGGTATAATATTACGATGGACTTTTTCATGGGACTACCAAAGACTCATAAAAGGAATGATGAAATATGGGTTATTATTGATTGTCTTACCAAGTTAGTACATTTTATTGCTGTAAGGAACGCTTTACCACATGAACATCTAGCAATACTATATATTAATGATGTTGTGAGACTTCATGGAGTACCCCTATCGATTGTTTCTGATCCTGATCCACATTTTAAATCAAGATTCTGGAAAAGTCTCAAGAAATCCCTTGATACTTAACATCGTTTGAGCACTTCCTACCCCCCCCCCCAAACTGATGGACAATCAGAACAGACTATTCAAACCTTAAAAGAGATGTTGAGATCATGCTCACTTGATTTTCAAGGTATGTGGGATCAATATTTCCCTCCGGTAGAATTATCTTATAAAAATAACTTCAATTCAGGTATTCAGATGGTACCATTGGAAGCGTTATATGTAAAGGGATGTCGCACACCAACCTGTTGGGATGATGTTGATGAAAAAAAGCTCATAGGACCAAAACATGAAGAGGAAATGATGGAAACAGTTAAGGTAATCCAAAACCCCATCAAAGCATCTCAAAGTTGGCAGAAGATCTATGCCGATAACTGAAGAGAGGATTTAGAATTTCAGGTAGAGGATCATGTTTTCCTGAACGTATCTCCCTGGAAGGGTGTTATAAGTTTCTGTATGAAGGGTAAATTGAGTCCCAGGTACATCAGACCTTTCAAAATTCTAGAACGAATTAGGGTTGTAGCTTACTGGTAGGTAATTCAACCAAGTCTCTCCAAATTCAATGATGTGTTCCACATATCACTGTTGAGAAAATACATGCCTGCCCAACACATTTACTTATCTATGAGGAATTTGAACTGGAACTTGATCTGTCTTATTACGAAGACCCTATCAAGGTTATTGATAAAAGATAACAAGTGCTGAGAAATCCGACGACTCGTCAGGTAAAAGTTGTATGGAGAAAAAACATAATATGGAAGCAGCAAAGTGGGAACCTGAGAAACATATGATAATGAACCACCCAAGTCTTTTCATATAATAATATTATATAAATTTCAAGGATGAAATTATTTGAAGGTCGGGAGAATATAACACCCAAAGCTTCCACAGTATACTTCTCTTTGAATCATACAATAGTGTGTATTGAACGCAACTTCGAGTTTTAACACACCACAACCAATCAAACAATCCATTAGGAATAGTAATACCCACATTTTTAAATTTTATATATTTCACCTTTTAAAATGGACTTCATTTTTTGATTCATAATATCGAAATTATCTTAGGCTGAATTTTGGGTAATTTTTTTGAAAACGTTAAATTTTTTATGAATACTGAAAAACACTGAGTTATAGTTTAAAAAAGAATTTTTATTTAAATAATTATTTATTTTATTTAATTTTATTTAAGGTAAAAATGGATACATACTAGATTTTTATGTTCAATGTAATTCATTGGATTCAGTTTATAATAATTTCAGTTATATAAATATTTTATTGAACTTTTCACTGTCTTTTACCCACCTCATAGGAGAATTTGCAAATTCACATAAAAAATAATTTTATCGCATCTTTGAGTGGAATTTCAAAAAAACGAGATACTCGGTTGATATCTTTAATTAAAATGTGGTTCAACAAGATAAAAATAATATTTGGTGAATAGTAAATGTTGACTTTTATTTACCACAGTTAAAAGTAAATAGGGAAATTATGGGTAAAAATGATATTATTATTACCCTAAATCATGTCATAATTCTTATAGATTAGTTTAATTCGACCAAAAAACCGTAGGAATAAAGTAAGAACCTATTTGGTCCACTAGGACTATATTAGGATACTTATTATTATTTTATTTAAAGAAGAGTTAAAAGAGTTAAAATCAATGTTTAAAAACTAAAACATTATTAATATAGGTTACACATAAGTTAAATTAGATCATAAATATTCATTATAAAGCTAAAAATATTTCCTACATAATAGTATTTTCATTATATTTTTTGAAATTAAATAACTTAATATATTTATGACACAATGATGATGCAGTAATTACCTAATTAATGACATATTAAAATAAGTGATTTTATAAATATCCAAATAAATGAAATTTGAGACTTTTTATGAATTCCATTAATTTTATAGGTTAATATGACATATTTGGGTTGGTTAGATTAATTTTATTTGATGGTATAATGATGTTATGAATTTAGTAAAAAACAAAATACCAAATAGTGTCAAAATTGACATAAAAGAGGTTTTAAAACAAATATTATATTTTTAATTAAATTTCAATTCCAAAAAATATAAAGATCGGCCAAAGTACATATATAATGATAGGTGTATCATTAAAAAAACATGGGGTTCTCTTGGTAGTATATAGTAAGTATATTAACCATATAATATAAAAATACAAAGAGACATGGTAATGTCAAACTATTTTACTAAGAGTTAAATCTAAAAGATAGAGTTAATATAGTGACCCAAACCTGTTTAACACCTATTAGCCGAGTGGTTTTCAACCCATACCCACCTTAGCCTTTACATATTCTATTTTGGAGCAATTATAAACCGAAAATTATTTTATTATAAAATAATATTTTTATCTTTTCTTAAGGTGCCTCTCACCCCTCTTATAAAAGGGCACTCCCTATTCTCTATAATTCATACATTAAAAGCCATTTGTATCGGCCAAACCCTGACCAAATATCCGCTCAACTATCCTACCTTCTTCCTAGGGTCCTTAATTTAGTCTGAAAGCCATCATATGGATCCCTTTTGATCAAATCAAAAGGAAGAACCTGAAGAAGAGGTAAATATTCATCACCTCTTTCATGTTCCTTTATTCTTCCACTTCCTTTTTCTTTGTTGTTTCCATTCTAAAATAATAAATCCAGTATATTATATATACTGTGACATTATTATAAATATTTTACATCAAAATTAATTATTATATCCATTCTTTTGATGACATGACACCATATGTGCGTACGTATGACTTACTGTCTCCATGTCATGGTGTAATTCTTATACAATACATTATTATTTGAATTTGTATAATAATGATTTGTAATTGATGTAAATAATAAATATAACATGATAATGATACTGTATATATGATATAACATCCAATTATATATTATTTTAATATCAAAAGAATGATAGTGTGGCTCGTGCGTACGTACGGATTATCATCTCCACGAACACGATGATATTCATTCTCCATCGTATCGATTCAAGACTAAAATTCATTATATGATTAAAATTAATGTTTAAAGACATGATATAATTCTGTATATAATAAAATACATACCATCCATAACAAATATGACTCACATAACAAATAATATAAAGAAAAACGAATTCGTTAACACCCGAAACAACGATAATACTATGATATTATTAACAAAGCAATGTTAAAAGATCATCTATGATATCATATTAATGTATATGATTCATGTATAATTTAATAACAATTATTTCACCATTATACAGGAGGTTAAACTACCCTCAACCATCGAAATGTACAAGTTAAGGTTTAATTCTACAATCTCTTCCCTATCTGAGGTTGTTAATACGTAATTATCTACTGGGACCTCTTTATCATCCACATCAATGTTTCATAAAAGTGTATTTCAAAACATTATTACTATTTTATAGACCATGGGATAAAGTCTAGTATACCCTTGTTTTACTTTTATAAGATATTTTCAAAGGAATCATTCCATCATTTTCCAAACAAGGTACTTTGTGACCTTTTCATCAAATTTAAGGTAAGACTTTTTTTTAACTTATATGGAGGGTGCGGCTATTTTCCGCTATTATAACATCTTCGAAGCTTCCCTTACAATATTATAAGAACATTTTCAAATATAAGTGTGTTTTTTATTATTACGTGACTTTTAAATGATTTCAAAAATGAAAGAGATATTTATATTAAAAGGTTTTGATTTAATCTATGTCAACATCCTTTGATGGATTTTTATTTTGTTTGAAGTTGATTAATTATGATACAAAACTTCCATATTGTATTGAATGTTTTGTGATTTTTTTTATTTTGGATGATTTAATTCATACTATTCATGTCTTATTGAAAAATTATTGACATTTTGTATTCCAGTTTTAATAAGAATGATTATGTTATGTTTAAACCTTTTCATATGAAGAAGGAGATGGACTTAGTAAGTGTTCGGTGGAGCCCACTATAGCTTCTCGATGCATCGGTATGTCTCATGAGAGAAACTTGTGTATTGTCACAAGGAGTTTAAAAAATCTTATTTGTAGTCTTGGTACAAGGACATAACGATGTGGTTATGATAATCTGGCATTATGCATTCCATCATTATGAAAGTGTCTATTGATATTGAATGTGATTATTAGACTAGTATAATTTCCATGTGAGTAAGAAAATGGAATTATTTTGATTTATAATTTCCATATTGTGATGAAGTTTATGTTGAATTGGATTTTGTTTTAGTTTTATACGTTTCCTTAAATATTTATGCTTATTTATGAAATCATTCACTATATTGTTACCCTTACTGAGCATCTGAGCTCACCCCTTTCTATGTTTTATTTTTCCCAGGATGTGATGAAGTATTTTACGACTGAACTGCATGGATAGTCTATGGGATCTCAATGTTGTCTATGGAAAAAATGTTGTTGTAGTTTCCCATTTTATGATGTAATGTAAACCTTATGAATGTATCTAGTACATCCAAGGCAACTAAACAATCCGGTCTTTCGAGACTTGATCTTTTTTTATCATGCCAACGATACATAATAATGAACAGACTCTAGGTAACTGGGGTCATGGAGTTACAACATTTTTTAAAAATTATCTACATGATATTTATTATCATGGTGAATTTAAACCCCGGTACTCAGGAATGAGTAGTACTCATTGTAATCATGAATACATTTAGAGAAGAAAGGGTATTTAATGTTTGGTTGACGGTACAAAAATATATATTTTATGGATTTTAGTTTTGAAAACCACTATATGAGTAATTATATTATGGTTAATTGTGTCTTCTAGAATGATTATTATATTATTTTTATTGTGAATTATTGTTATTTGTTTTTTAATATATAAAAAATCATTCTTTTTTATCAAAGATACGAACTTTTCATTGATGTTCACATTTTTTATTTTAGCATGTTTGATATTTTAAATTATGATGTATATATTTTGAGTATTTCAAATTAGGTATTATTTGTAGCTACAACATTATCAAATTTTATTATTCAATAAATTTATTATTAAATTTTATTTATGTTAATGTTATTATTGTCATAAAATAATTCATTAGATATCGTTTTTAATTTATCTATTTTGACAAATCATATTTTTTCGCATTAAATATGAGTTTCTATGGGGGTTATTTTTTTATTCAAGACTATATCATTATAAAATTTTATTTTCATTATAATCTATTAGAAAGTCCTAAGAAAATAATATAATATTTTTCAATACATTAATTTTTTTTATTTTTCACAAAATATTTTTATCATTGATGCTTAGTATATTTATTATCATTATACATCATTATGTTATGTAAGAATATATATATTTATATGGAATATATAAAAAAATTTATATGAAAATATTTTCCCTTAAATTTCTTATTTTCCATAAAAAAATATTCATTAAAGTACTTTTATGTATTGTCATATACATCAATTAACAGTTTCAATTATTCTATATATGAGAATATAGCATTAAAAATGATGGATAATTTTGTTCAA
Organism: Viscum album; assembly: GCA_963277665.1. Taxonomy (NCBI): domain Eukaryota; kingdom Viridiplantae; phylum Streptophyta; class Magnoliopsida; order Santalales; family Viscaceae; genus Viscum; species Viscum album. Next base: position 1,415,053,414 of record OY728123.1, read on the forward strand.
TGTGGCTAATTATGTACAAATAGAATATAAAAATTTTATAAATTATATTATAAAATAATTAATCTAATGGTTGAGGGTCTCTTAAATATACAATAATGGTGAAAAAACCAATCAAAATAAAACAAAACACTAGTAATATGGATTACATTTTATATAAAAAATATTAATAATCTTGGGTTAATATTATGTGAATTATGAATAAGAAGAAATAGTTTTTATTTATAAAATTAATAAATATTACATGTACATTCAAATATAAACTATGTATTTTAAATCACAATTGGAAAATCCACCTATACCCACTATTTAAAACTTTGGGTATGGTCTCTAAAATTGTTTGTATAGCTTATACCCATGGTTTTCAAAACTGTGGCCTATTATAGAATTTTAATATCTCTAATCTATACCCATTGTTTGAAAAATTCAATACTCGTGGTAATAAACCATGGGAATTTGTTTATTCCACTTTTTCATAAACCCTATACCCGTAGTTTTGAAACCATGGCTATAGGATTTAAACAATTTCCTTCCAAAGGTTCTGATCCCTTTAGTGCCTATATAAAATTCACACACCTAACCACTACACCAAATTATCATATGGTTATATAAATATATAATTACACAAATATATATATATATATATATAAACTGTGGTTATAGGTGGAAATCCATTGAAATAGGTCTTGCTGTGGAATTTGATTTATCCCATGCGAAAAATATAATTTCCTCGCCTTCACTCAAGAAAACTATACCCACGGTTTTTCAAAACCATCATATATGTATGACAAAAACCCACAGTTTTTGGATAATTGTGTGTATTGGTTTTTAATAAATAAATAATATTCACCCTAAAAATATTAATTTATATGTAAACAGAAATGCACCATAAATTTATTTCTTTTCTTTTGTAACATACAATATATAGAACTAGTAATTTAAATGATGAATGATAACATATATTTACTAAAACATTTCACTTTATATAAAAGAAAAATTTTATAATAATGGTATTTGTAAAATTATATTGATATAATGAATTCCATTTTTATAATTACCCCATCAATAATAGTCATGGAATTTATTTAAATATTTCAAAAAATATATATTTTTGTTAATTGTAAAAACTGTATTTGATGAGTATATTATATATTTAATGACATTATAATTATATGAAAATTAATATATGATTTTTAAATTGATATCAACACCATAAATGGAATCCCATTTGGGAATAAGTGTACTTAATAAATTATAATTTCTGACATTGAAATTTTATTTCATTTTAATATTAAACTATATCTTACATTTTTACATTGAATTATATATTAAAATGATAAAATTAATTATTAGACGTGTTTAGATATACATATATATAACTAATGATACTTTGATGAATCAATAATATTCATTATCTTCGTCAAATATAATAAATTATTCAATATTTTACATTAAAATACCACTCTAAAATACATAGATATAATACCCTTATCCACTCATTTTTAATTCAATTAAAAAATCCAATTCCAAGGAATAACTATCTTCTCTCTATAAGCCCTATAGGGAATTTTTGAAATGAACTATTATTAGAAAACCTCCCCCCTAAAATGATTTTTGTGTCAAACTGAATGAGGCATCATAGGTAGTAGAATAAGGAATAAAGAAATTTCAATTCTTTTACTTTCATTATCATGTTAGGAATTACTAAACTAAATACATTCTAATAATGGCGTAATAAAATTCAATAAAATATATCATAGATAATATATTAAAATATAATATTTATTACTTTATATTCTACAAATATCAATTAAAAAATATTTTATGACCATGGTATGATTATGTCACCTAAGTGAGCAATGAATTTTTTCATTACTAAATTCCATGTGTTGTTTTGATTTTTTATTGAATTTATATAATATTATTTATTAAATTAATTTTTTTTTATGAATAAAAAAATATAATTTAATATTTATAATATTAATATAAATAATAAATCTTTAATATTAGATTATATTTCTAAAACGAACTTATAGAGAAATATTATATTATTATTAATTATTGTCCATATTATTGAACTCGTATATTTAGAAGGCCATTAATACAATATAATTATATATTTATTTATTACAAAGATATTATAAATAAAACATCAAATATTTCCATTAATATTTAAATTTATTATAACTAATTATTTAAAATGTAATGCCTCTGATATCAGGATCCCACCCTCTATGTTTTCTCAGTGCATGAAGGTGATAGAGGTGGTTCAATCATTATATAGAGGTTAGGGTTGGAAAACTAGAAATATAGAAGGCCACAATGTCATATACGTAGGCATGGTTCTAGCCATTGTGGGATTCTTTGGACTTGTGTTTATAACATGATAGGTTATAGGAGAATTTTCTTTCCATAAATAATATTATTTTAATTATTTAATTCTTTGAAAAGAAATAAACTTGATTATAAGAGTGATGTTATATATGAATCAAACTATCAACTAGTTATTAATTCAGATTTTAACTTTTAAACATTAGTCTATCATAACAAGTTTAACATCAAATTGATTGTTATATTCTATGGAAGATTTCATCCTTAATATGTGAATAAATAAAACATGGTTAATAGGTTGAAAAATATAACATTTATAAAACCAGAATACCTGATGATCATATCCACCATTTAGAATCACCATTTTTCAAAAAAATCATATATCAATAAATTACATCAAGATTGGATAAAGTTATACACAAAATACTAAATGAACACAAAAAAACAAGAAGTCTGTTTTGTGAACATAAAAAAGATTAATTTATTAGATATTATGGGGGGTTAACGAATTGTTGTATATCTATTATAAATGGAATTATAGTCAATGGAAATATTATTTTTGGAAATATATTCCTTGGATATGATTGCATTCAATAGGTATAAGGGGTTTTTGTATTATTAATATCAAATCTAAAATAATATAGTGCAGATATAATAACGAATAAAAAACCATTACAAATATTAACCACATTTTTTCATTATCTTTTTTATTAGTAATGTATGATATGATGTAACAATAAATTTCAACAAATGATTATAATTTAAATGTATTTGTAAATTTCTTTTATAATATTAAAAGATAATATTTATTGTATTATTAAATTATTATTTTTTATAAAAATATTATTTTCCAAAGAAATGATTATATTATGTATTGTGATTTTGTTAAGAATAGTTTTTTAAAGATATTTTGATAATATATATAACCAAAATAATTAACATAAATAATATTTTTATTACTAGGAATGTAAAAATAATAAATTATTTTTATTTCTAATTGATGTTCATTTTCGTAATATACTATACCATATGTATGCTTAAATTAAAATAAATTTTCATACACTATAAATTAAGAATAAAAAAATGTATTTATAACATTAATAGTAAGATAATAATTTGGTAATATTTTTTATAAAAAATATATAAACATTATAAATATTTGCAACCATAATAAATTTGTTATAGTCTAGTGTCCCCCCTAATAGTGCACTACCTTAATTAGTTTAGGCTTCTACCATATCTCCTCCCGGTCATTACTCAAATTTCCAAGAACATATGACCCTTTCTATTCTCAAGTTGTTTCTGAAGGATCATATTCTTGTTGGTTGGGCTACGTCGAGGGAGGGTGGGGGACGGTGAGTTTCAAGGCTCTTCATTAGTGAGATCAGACATTAGTGGTTCATGGTCTTGCTACTACTGATAAAGGCATATCTTCTCACTTGTCTTTATATATCATGGTGTGATATTTAGTTTCATGTATTCTCCTTCCATTATTGAGTGTTCTTTTTTCCTCTATATGATAATGTCTTTCATCTAGTTTTTTAGGAATTTTTTATTTTCTTTAAATATGTATAAGTTGTTTTTTTTTAATGTTTATCGTAAAGGTGGAAATGATGTTTCCTCCTTTCTGATTTATTGAAAGGGTACACACCCACTTCAACATTTTAAATAGATCGATTAATAGGAAAAGGATAAAATAGTTGGGATTCCATTAACACAAAATAAAGTGAACGGTGGTCGAGGGTGTGTTACCTTTCGCTTAAGGTAAAAGAGAAAGAAGACCCCCATTTCTGCTTTTCCCTTAACTCCCTATAAAATGGACCCCCACCCCCACACACACACTCCTATACTCAAAATCTTCTCCCCTCTCAAGATTCCACACATTCTCTCTATAAAATAAGCCTTATTTATGTGTGGTGATTCTGGTGGCCAAAAAGAAGTCCGTGTTTTTTGTATAGCATGGTTTAGTGGATTTTTTAATTATTTAATTTAATATTATTTTTTACTATGTTGAATTATTTTAGTTAGTTCTATATAAGTTATTTATTAATTAGTTTAGTTTTTTATATATACTATAGAAATGACATTTATTATATGTAATGATTATGAATAGATTAACTAATAAATAATTTAGGATAAAAAAATGAATACATATAATGATTAGTTAATAATAATTAAATACTAAATAGCATATTATTAACTAATTATTAAGGAATAAATAATTACGGATTAAGTAACATTTAACTAATGATTATATAATTTGTAACCATTTATTTAGTAATGTTTAATTAATAATTAAAGATTGCTTAAGTAATGATTAAATTATGATTATGTAATGGTTAAGTAATGATTAACTAACGAATAAGTAATGATTAACTTGTGGTTAACTAATGATTATCAAATGAATAAAGAATGATTAAATAATTATTAAGGAATTATTAAGGAATAAATAACTATTGATAAACTAATGGTTAAACAATGATTAAGTAATGGTTAATTAATGATTAATTAAGGATTAAAATTTTATTTATTTATTAATTAATTATTAATAAAGGAATTATTAATGAATGATTAAATATTGACTAATAATGATTAACTAGAGATTAATTATTAAATAATAAATCACTAAATAATGATTAACCAATGATTAAGTAATAATTAAAGAATAATTACTTAACGATTAAAGAATAATTTATTAATGATTATCAAATGTTTTAGAAATGATTAGTGAATGATTATGTAAAGATTATATAATTTTTAAATAATGATTAAAGAATGATTATCAATGATTAACTAATTATTATCTAATTAGTAAATAATGGTTAAATAATGATAATTTATTGATTAAATAACGATTATAAACTAATTATAGACTGATTAAAGAAGGATTAACTAATGGTCAACTAATGATTCAATATTAATTAAAGAGTGATTGATGAATGATTATATAATTTAATTAATGAATAAAAATCATTAATTAGTTGTTAACCAATTATTAATTAATGATTAATTATTAATTAAGTAGTTAATAAATAATTCTTCGGGAATGATAAATAAACGATCAATTAATTATTAAATTATAATAAAATAATGATTAAATAATTATTAGGGAATGGATAAATAATTGTGAAAGAATGATTGAATAGTGATTAACTAATGATTAACTAATAGATAACAAATGATTAAATAATGAATAATGAATGATTAAATACTGATTAACTTATGATTAACTAAATATTAATTGTTGATTATCCAATGATTAAACAATGATTAAACACTAATTACATTTGGATTAACATGGAATAAACAATGGATTAAAGATGAAAAATTTAATGATAAAGAGTGTTAAATGCATATATGATTTGTTAGTCTTTTGATTTAAATGCCTCGTCTATTATTGCAGTCCTATTTTGTTAATGTTTACGTATATTTTTTAGATGATTCGCCTTCTCTTTATAAATTTTTGAATATATATTGAGGAACGTTGAAAATTATAATACAAAATATTAATGTAATCTTTTATGATATAACAAAACATTCTATAATTTTGGTAAGATAAATATTAAGTGGTTATTCAAGAAATAAAATCCATTTATGGATATTAAAAGTGGAAGTAGATATAGAAAATATGTACCTATGAGTAACAACTCTGACAAAATGTGTTGGGACTTATTCTGTGTAACCTGTTACATGAAATTGGGCATTGCGGTAAACCCCGTCTGTCACTCCTAAGGGATACGATTTATATGATTCATATTTTTTTATAAACAATTAAAATAACATAATGAATGTTATAAATATTACTATGAGACATTAGTATCATATTTAAGGATATAATAAGATGTTATAAAATTTTAGTATCATAAAGATTATATGGTTAACCCTCATTATCAATAGTATTCCTAAAATATTTTGGAAAATGTTGTAAAAAGAAGGGAAATGACGAGATTAGTTTATTTAAGAATGATGAAATTAGAATTATGATCATGTAAAGTGAAATGGAAGTGAACAAAAACATTAAATGAAACATGAATTATTTACAAAAGAAAATAAATACCATGACATTTATCAACAGAACAGAGTTTGGATGAGACAAGTCTAACATCAGAAGAGAGGTAAAATAAAGCTTATTTTCAACTGCTAAAATAGTGAAATATTCTATAGGGTTGTAATTAAAATTTTAATTTTCAAAAGTTTTTTGCCATCTATTGGCATCTAAGTAAAATATATGACATGTTATTTGATGGGTGAAAGATTTTGAAAAATAAAATGTTATATACATATCTTTGGAATATATATTTAAGATACCACTTGAAAATAATCTAGATTTTACTCAACTTATGATGTCCGGCTCATCTCATCCAAACATTGTTCCATTGAAATATTATATGTGATATTTTTCTATGTGAATGAATCCATGTTCTATTTAATCTATTTTTTCATATCCATTTCACATTATATGATAATTATTGTCATTTGATAATGGATAAATAAAATGATTTGGTTTTTTATCTTCTTTTTATCTTAGTTTCTAAAATAATCAATGAATTATTTTAAAACTAAATTTTATATAATTAAACATTGTTATAATGTTCTAGGATATAAGGATATGTTCTCAATGATATGTATCATAATGATTGTATGGTATACCTTCATGGTCAATATTATTTACACTAACAAAATCATGATCAAAAAACATTTTCACCATAGAGAGTCATGTTTTATTTTTTATACTATTATGGGGAGGTTATTCAAACTGAGTATGGAGATTTTTATAGAACATAACAAAAAATAATGGTCAAGTCATATGATTGTGTAATCCTAATTTAACATCAAGGAAGAATTAATGGTTTCTTATTTTTGGGACCTGATCTAGAGATCAAGCCTATTAGTTATGGATATTTTTAATTCTCAAATACACTATGAGATCTACTTTCCCCATTGGTTGTTGATGAGTCATGGTTCCAATAAATTACATCATTTTCACTATGGTTAGATGTTTTTATGATAGAGTTATATTTCATGGTTTCTAATATGAAACAATAACATTCAATTGTACGTAGATATCTACATACAAGAGTGGTTGAAGTCGGTATACACCCAAGAAACTCAGTCCCCTCCTTAGGATGTGAAGAGGGAAACCATGATGATATTCTAGATAAAGATGTAAATAAGACTTCTAATGATAATTTTTTTAATAAAGGAACATACGGGGAAACCAATTTGGATAAATAAAGATCAATAGATGTTCAGGAGGAATTATCTAGAAATGTAGTAGTTGTACAGCATCCTCATCCTGTAATAAAACATCTACCACTCTTCACATAATCATTAAAATAAATGGAATGTTCTCCTCAATTCAACTTCAATGCTCTCACACCTTCAACTATGTTTCCTGGTGTTTTAGTGGATATGTTTTGTTATCTAAAAAACATTATATGTTGGTATGGATTTTCAATGTAAATATGCATTGAAAGAAAAACACTAAAATGATTTCATATAGAGCGGTAGTATAGTTATATCTGTTCAATAATCATGTTGTAAATAATAAATCATATGGTGTGATAATTATGAGGATGATCTTAGATTACTCTTGAGGGTAATTTTAGACAATGCATTTGGAGTTTGGGGAATTTCTAATATTGATGCATCTCATAATTGTGATAAACCAAACCTAACACAAGATCATGCATAATTAGATTCTGAATTTGTGTCATCTATTGTCATTCAGATTGTTTCCACATTCCATTATATTCTTATAGACATGGTAAATATAGGATAAAACATACCTTTAGATATAATATTTCCTATAACAAGCATGGTTAGTCAAACAAAAGGTAATTGTGAAGGTTTATAATGATTTTGATGAATCGTATTTGTTGTTTCTATAAATACTAGCCATATTGAGACACAAAAAACAATTTGTCTCCCATATTCATAAAAACAAACATGTGTCTCAAGATAACAGAATTGATCCATATCATGTTCAATTTCATTGGTTTTTTTGGGCACTCTTCCCTTGTATTTCATAATTTTGTGTTAGAAAATAGTTCATATAGATTTATGGAACATTTATATATCAAAAATACAAGGGTGTATTGTTGATTGCATAAAACCAATATGGAAAGCATTCACCTCTTTCACTTTCATTGTTCGTTAAGAAAATGAAATCTATAAATCATGGAGTTATTGTTTGGCATATATCAGCAACCATTTCATCCACATTTTCGGTGTCATTTTGATATCTGATTGGCATAAAACAATCAATGAATAAATTTATTTGGACCCTAATACATGGATACCCCCAAACACACATCACTGGTACTACATCAGACACATTTCTAGGATTGCAAGAAAACAAATCCATATGAACATATCAAAAATGAAATCTCAAGGATTTATATGCAATGTCATTGTTAATTTTTACTACGTATACATAAAGTTAAAATAATATAATGTAAAATATGATACATTTTTTGTAGAATATGATCCTGATCAACATATGCATGAAGAATTCCTTGAAATAATATACAATCCTAATCAAGAAGTTTGTGACTATATGATGTGGATGATGAATGAAAAATGGAAATTGGAAATTAATGGAGGGAAGATGTATGGATACATGAACAAAAACATTGTGGAGTGCATCAATTATGTCTTAAAAAAGATTTTCAAGTTAAATTTCATTTACTTAGTTGAGGATTCATTTGATTGTTGTGTGAAGTACTTCATTGATAGATAATAAATAGACACTATTTAGATTCAACTGGGGCTACGGTATAGAAGAAACATTCAATGAGAGATTGAAATTAACATTAAAGAATTATATGGTTATCAATTGTTCCATTTTTATTATGAAGACTCCCGATTTGATGTTCAAGAGAGTATGGACCCCATCACATTTCGTAGTGGTGAAAAAAATAGTGGTATTGCTGGAAGAGAGGCAATGTCAATAAGGAAACTTCTAGGCATTAAAGTTTCATGTGCACATTACAATGAAGCATGTGACTCTGTAAACATATTGTAATTCCCCGACCCCAGTTACCCAGATTCGGTGCATTATTACATAACATTGGAATGATCACAAAAGTTTAATTCTCGAAAGACCAATTAGATCAGTAGCTTTGGAAGTACTAGATACATTCATAAGGTTTACATTACATCATAAAATAGAAAACTACAACAACATAGTTTCCATAGACAACACTGTGATCCTATAGAATATCCATACATGTCAGTCATAATATACTTCTTTGCATACAAGGAAAAATAAAACATATAAATGGGTGAGCTCAGATGATCAGTAAGGATAACAATATAGAGAAAACATTTATAAATAAGCATAAACATTTAAGGCACTGTATAAAACTAAAAAAATATTTCTCAACATAAAATTCGTCATAATATTTAATATATAACTCAGTATAATTCCATTTACGTACTCACATGGATATTCTACTAGTCAAATAATCACATGCAATATCAATAGCTGCATTCATAACGACGGAATGCATATTCCAGACGTCATAACCACATAGTCAAGGCCTTTTTCCAAGACGTAAAATAATATTTAGTCAAGAACATTTTCCAAGACACTAGTTTGTCTCATGATAACTAAAGATGCATCGAAGAGTTATAGCGGGATCCACCCATCACTTACTAAGTCAAAAGCATTCCTCAATGAAAAGGTTTAAAAATAACAAAAATATTCGTATTATAACTTGCATATGTAATGTCAATAATTTATCCATAAACCATGAATGGTATGAAATAACACATACACAATCAAACATATCACAAAACCTTCAATAAAATATGGATGTTTTGTATCATAATAAATCAACTTCAAACAAACATAAAATCAATCGAAGGATGTTGACATAGATGAAATATATAACTTCATAGAAATAAAACCCATTCTATTTTGAAATCATTTAAAAGAAACATAATTATAAAAGAAAACAATTATATTTGAAAATATTCTTATAATCTTGTAGGGTAAGCTTCGACATTTTTATAATGGCATAATATAGCTGCACCTGATGTATAAGTTAAGAAAGACATTCTTACCTTAATTTTTTTCGAGAAGGTCATAAAGTACCTTGTTTGGAAAATGATGAAAAGATTATTTTCAAATCATAAATGTAAAATAATGGTATATATTACTTTTCCCCATTTCCTAGTAAATAGTAAAAAAAATTGGAATACATTTTTATGGAACACAGATGTGGATGATAAAGAGGTCCCAGTAGATAATTATGTTTAATAAATCTCGAATAATAAAGAGATTGTGAAATTAATCTTTAACATTTACTTTTCCTTTGTCAATGGTAGGTTAAAATTATGTATAATGTTGAAATAATTGTAATTAAATTATACATGAATCATATACATTAATATGATATCATATATTATCTTTTAACATTTCATTGTTAATAATATCTTTGTTATATCGTCGTTTCGGGTGTTAACTGATTCGTTTTTATTTTATATGATTTTTTACATAACTAATTTTTGTTATGGATAGAATGTATCTTATTCATATTAAAATGATATTATTTCATTAAAAATTATTATTAATCATCTAATGAAAATTAGTCTTGAATGGATATGATGATGAATCAATCTCATCGTGTTCATGGAGACAGTAATCCGTACATATGCACGAGTGAAAATATCATTAAATTTATATTAAAAAAACACATAATTGGATGGTATATAATATATACAGAAAAATTATCATGTTATATTTTTTATTTACATCAATTAAAAATCATTATTATACACATACAAATAATAATGTATTCAATAACAATTACACCACGGCGTGGAGACGGTAGGTCGTACGTACGCACATATGGTGACACGTCATGCAATGGATGAATAGAATATTGAATATTGTTGTACCATATTTATAATTACATCATAATATATAGAAGACACTAGAGTTATTATTTTAGAATGTAAAAAAGAATGGAAGAGGATGTGGAAGAATAAAAGAACTTGAAAGAGGTGATGAAATATTTACCTCTTCTTTGGGTTCTTCCTTTTGATTGGAACAAAAGGGATCCATAGGTTGCCTTTATGACTAAAGGATGTCCTCTAGGATGAAGGTAGGACAGTTGAGAAGGAATTTTGGAGGGGTTTTTTCGATCCGAAAGGCTTTGAAGGTGTGAATTTTAGGGAAAGGGGGGAGGGTTCTCTTTTATAAGAGGGGTGAGGTCACCATAGAAAAAACTAGAAATATTATTTTATAATAAAATCCATTTCGACTTATAGTGGCTCAAAAATAAATTATTTAAAGGATAATGTGTGTATGGGTCTAAAACCACTCAACCAATAGTTTTTAGATAGTTTTGGGTCACTATATTAACATTATCTTTTAAATTTAACTCTTAGTGAAATATTTTTACATTTACCATGTCGCTTTTTTATTTTTATATTATATGGTTAATAAACATACTATATACATCCAAGAGAACCCCAAGTGGTTCATTAAAGATACATATATCATTATTTAATTATTTTCACCGAGCCATGGATTTTTATGAATATAATATCAATTAATAATATAATATGTTTTTTAAAATCTATTTTATGTCAATTTTGACACTGTTTGGAATTCTATTTTTTCTAAATTTATAACAGCATTTTTACATAGAAAACAATTATTCTAACCAACACTAACATGTCATATTGACAATGAAAATTAATTGAATTCATAAAAAGTCTCAAATTACATTAATTTGGATGTTTATAATATAAATTATTTTAATATTTCATTAATTAGGTAATTACTTTATCAGCATTGGGTCATAAATAACTGAAATTATTTAATTTCTAAAAAATCTAAATAAAATACCATTATGTAAGAAATATTTTTATATTTAGTATTAATATTTATTGTCGAATTTATCTTACATGTAACCATATATTAAAAATGGTTATGTTATTAATCATTGAATTTAACACTTTTAACTCTTCTTTGAATTAAAAAATAATAAATGTCCTAATCTAATTAAAGTGGACCTAAAGGATAATATTTTATTCCTAAGGTTGTTTTTGGTCGAATTAAACTTATCCAATAGAATTAATACATGTTTTAGGATAATAATAATATCATTTTTACCCATAATTACCCTATTTACGTTTAACTATGGTAAATAAAAGTAAAAAAGTTACTATTCAGCAAAAACTATTTTTATCTTATTGAACCGCATTTTTTCTTACTGATGTCCACCATGTATCTCGGATTTTTTAATTTCAACTAACAGAAGCGGTAAAAAAAATTTATGTACATTTTCAAATGCTCCTAGGAGTTGGTTAAAAGACAGTAAAAATTTAAATTAAATTTTTATATATCTAAAATTATTATAAATTGATCCAATGAATTACATTGAACTTATATAGGTATTATTTATCTATTTTGACTTAAAATAAATATAAATAAAAAATTAATTATTTAAATAAAAATTTGGTGTTAAACTATAACTCATTGTTTTTCACTATTCATCAAAAAATCGATGTTTTTAGAAAAACACTAAAAATTAACTCTAAGATAATTTCAATATAAACAATCATAAAATGAAGTCCATTTTGAATGATAGAGTTTATTAAATTCCAAAAATTGTGTATTACTATTCAAAACATCTAGTTTGATTGGATGTGGTGTGTTAGAACTCAATGTTGCGTACAACACACGCTATTGTATTATTCAATGAGAAGCGTATCATGGAAGATTGGGGTGTTACATTCTCCCCTCCTTCAAATAATTTTGTCCTAGAAATTTATAGAATATTACTGCAAAAAATGACTTGGGTGGTTCTATATCATAACTTACTCAGGATCTCATGTTTCCTCCTCCAACTTATGGATTCTCCATAGAACTATTACCATACAACTCGTTCAGTCTCTCAACACTTGTTCTCTTTAATCAAGAACCTTGACTGGCTCTTCTCAATAAGAAATATCGGGTTCCAGTTCTAATTCCTCATAGGTGAGAACATGCATTTGGTCAGGCATGTATATTCTCAACTGTGATACGTGGAACACATCATGAACTTTGGAGAGACATAGCGGCATTGACAAAAGGTAAGATACAGCCATAATTCCTTGTATAATTTCTAATGTTCCAATGTTCCAGGGACTCAATTTTTCCTTCTTACATAAACGTATACACCATTCTATAGAGATACCATCAAGAAAACATGATCTCCTACCTGAAATTTTAAATCCTTCCTTTGGTTATTAGCATTCCTCTTCTACCTACTTTGAGCTTCTTTGATGTGGGATTAGATTACCTTCACCTTTTCCATCGTTTCCTCCACATGTTATGGTCCTACGTGTTTTCTTTCACCAACATCATCCCAACAGGTTGGTGTGTGACATCTCTTTTTGTATAACACTTTATATGGTGCCATCTGAATACTTGAATGGAATATGTGGTTATAGGAAAATTCTAACATAGGTAAATATTGATCCCACATACCTTGAAAGTCATGTGAGCATGATTTCAACATGTCTTCTAAGGTTGGAATATTCCGTTCTGATTATCTATCTATTTGGGGGTGGTATGAAGTGGTCATACGAAGTTCAATATCCAGGGATATTAGAAGACTTTTCCAATATCTTAATGTAAAATGTGGATCACTATTAGAAACAATTGATAGGGGTACTCCATGAAGTCTCCAAACGTCCTTAATATATAGTCTTTCTATATGTTCAAGTTTTAAATCTTCTCTTATAGCTAGAAAATGTGATGACTTGGTAAGACAATCAACAATGACCCATATCGCATCGTTCATTCTAGGAGTCTTTGGTAGTCCCATGACAATGTCCATCATAATATTATCCCATTTCCACTCAAAGTATGTGAAGAGGTTGGATGACTCCTCCAGGCTGTTGCCTTCCAGCTTTCACTTATTGACAATCCAAACATCTTGACACAAAATCAATAATCTCCCTCTTCATGTTGTCCCACCAAAAATGTTCCTTCAAATCTCTATACATCTATGTGCTACCAGGGTGTATAGAAAATTTGGAACTATGATCATCATCAAATAATTCTCTTTTTAGATTAGGTATATCATAAACACAATTTCTCTTCCCAAATTTCAAAATCTCGTCTTCACATATGAATTCACTCAATATCCTATCATTCATTGCTTTAATATTCTTTTGAAACTCTTTATCATAAGTCTAAGAACTCTATCATTTCTAGTAAATATGGTTTGGAAAAAATTTGATAAATCATTGATATTTCACATTAAATGGTTATTCCCATGTTCATATTTACTAGATCCATGAAAAGAAGAACCATTTCAACTCTCATCATGTTCAAAACTCTACGATCCTTTCTGGTCAATGTATCATTAACCTTATTTGCTCTCCTCGAGTGGCATAATGTTGTGCAATCATAATCCTTGAGTAGTTAAAGCCACTCCTTTTCCTCATGTTGAGTTCCTTCTAAGATAAATTATAATTTAAACACTTGTGATCAGTATAAATCTCACATTTTTCACCATAAAGATAGTATCTCCAAATATTCAAAGAAATGATTATTGTTGCTAACTAAAGATCATGAGTAGGATAGTTTTGCTCCTGAATTTTTATCTATCATGATTCATAGGCAATTACCATATAATTCTTCATAAGGACACAACCATGTCATTTCTTTGATGCATCACTATAAATAAAAAACACATCATTCCCCGATAGTAGAGTCAATATAAGAGCATTAACTAATCTTCTCTTCGGTTTTTCAAAAAATTATTCACACACTTTTGTACAAAAAAATTTAACCACTTTTTGAGTGATCTTCATTTATGGGTTATCCAACTGAGAAAAATTCTGGATGAAACGTCGATAATAACCTGCTAAACCAACAAAACTGGGTACCTTAGTTATTCTCGTCGGTGATGGACATTCTTGGATTGCTTTGGTTTTAGAAGGATCAACAAAATATTCCATCCTTGGAGACAATATGGCCATTAAAAGAAATCTCCTAAAGCCATAATTCACACTTTCTAAACATCCCATATAATTCGTGTCTTCTAAGAGTCTTCAGGATAATGTGTAAGTGATATTCATGATCTTAGTAGATTTTGGAGTAAACCAAGATATCATCAATAAATATCACTAATAAGTCATAAAGATATTCTTCGAAACCTCTATTAATTAGATCCATGAAGATATAGGGTGCATTAGTCAATCCAAAAGGCATTACTATAAACTCATAATTCTCATACACAGTTCAAAATACTATTTTCAGAATGTCTTCCTTCTTCGCACACAACTAATGATATCCAGAACGAAGGTAAATCTTGTAAAGTATTAATCCCAATGAAGTTGGTCAAATGAATCATAAATGTGAGGTAGGGAATACTTTTTTATTATTTTTATAGAATTGATATCTCTTTAGTTAATGCACAACCTCATAGATCCATTTTTTTCTTAACAAAAAGGACAGGGGCTCACCATGGTGAAACACTAGGTAGAATAAATCCCTTATTACCCAATTTTTATAGTTGTTTCTTTAGTTCCACTAATTCCACAATGTCCATTATATAAGGGGTCATAGATATGGCCCTTGAACCAGATTTTAAATCTTTGGAAACACAATTTTTCATTCGGGAGGATGTCCTGGTCAATCCTACAGAAACACATCAACATAATCTTTCACAATAGGTATATCCATTATTTTAACATTCATTTCATCACCCATAGTTATTTCATTCCCTTCCTCCCCAATAATTGAACTTAGATGATCTGTTGGAGTTGTATCTAGATAAGAATAAGGTAGTGATGATTCTACTCTAAATATAAGGTGTTTTTTATCGTGTTCATCAAAAATAGTAACCTTATTCTTCTTAAAATAAGTTCTTGCATCATGTTTCGAAATCTAATCCATAATATGGATTATATCAAATTCAATCTTGGGTATGATGATGAGATCATCAGATAAATAATATTTATATTCCCTAATGGGGACTTATTTACAAAACTTTGTCACAATGATACATTGCATATGAGTTTTGACTAACAAATCCCTTGTTAAATATAATTGTAAATATATAATTTTCCTAAAAAATGGGAAGAAATTAAACAATGTGATGATCCAGAATCAAATAAACATTTTCTAAACATGAGGAAACCATTAAATTACTTTCCACCACATCTTTCGGAGTTTCAACCTCTGCATTATTGATAGAATATGTTTGTCCTTGATCCCTTTGCATTTTATGAGGTATGTTCCCCTGACTCTTAGGACATTCATTTCCATAGTGCCCCCTTTCTGTACAATTTTATCATTCCACATCAACATCCTCATTCTTCCCCATGCAATCACGAGCTTGGTGGCCTTTTTCACCACACTAGTAAGAGACTACAATTCCCTTCAAGAAAGTACCAGGGTGTTTCTTACCAAATTTACTATAGTATGGATATTCATCTTTTTCATTCTTCTCCTTATTTCCATTTCCAAAGTGATTAGCATATCTCTTATTCTCTTTATTTTCCTTAATGTTGTAAGACATAAAGAATTCTTCTTCTTTCATGATAGCACGCGAGACAATATATTCATACGATGAGAAGGATTGTGAGAATAATTCTCGACAGAGAAATGGTTTTAACCCATCAAATAAATGATCAATCATACTTCTTGGGTTGTGTATATAATCTGCAGCATGCATCTCTAACCTTGTAAAGTTATCTTCATAATTTGCGACATTTTCATCCTCCTTTAGCCTCAGTCTCAGAAATTTTCATTCCATATCAACTAGATGGTCATGAGGAAAGTATTTTTTTAAGAAAATCACTTTAAACTCCTACATTCCATATTTTATACATCATCATCTTACTTTGGGTTTTGAATCAATTACCACCATTGATCAGTATCTCTAGTGAGGCGGTAAACTACCATGACACCGTTTTCCCTTTCACTACTCCCCAAGGCATGGAATATTTTCTCTATGGAATTTATCCATTGCTCAGCTACTACTAGATTTTTACCCCCATTGAATGTTGGTGTTTGTTGACTCATGAAGTGATTTAATATTGATCCTCCACATTGCGGATCAGGGTGCTCTATATGGGTAAGGTTTTTATTCATAACATGAGTGAGTTTTCCCAATATTGTGATAAGCTGATCAACACCAGTTGTATCACCTGCTCTACTATAATTATCTTGAGCAGGAGAGAAATCCCTACATGGAGTGCATGCATTGATACAGTTTACATTACTTCAACTGGGCGCCATTTCTAAATAATGGCATAAACTAGATTAGTTTATTAATCGAAATACATAATTTCAATCTTTTAAAACACATAACACAAATTGAACAGTTTATTGATATAATCCATAATCATTGAAAAAGTATTCTTTGAAGAAGTATATACTCATAAACCCTTCATAATGGTTTTTAAGGAAAATGATTATTATCCTAAGCATAAACCTCGAGAGTGTCGTAATCCTGAGTGCAGAAAACCCCATTGTCGTGCACCAGTTCTCGTTCGATTCTAGCTCAAAGTAGTGTTTTTGGGTTTTACACCTAGGTACATCTATTCCAGAGCTGCCTTTACCTGCTCGTATCAATACAGGGATGTATTTCTTGGAAAACTCACAAACTCTCGACAATACCAAAATTCTTTGACGTTCTTCTATACTAATCCCCAATATCTATCTTAGGGCTATGTGCTCTAAACAATGTTTATCTAATTCTTGTTTCCAAGGTTTGTACTAAACATACTCTACTACCAACTATAATGCCCCAACCCCAGCAACCCAGAGTCGGGGCATTTTTACATAACATTGGCCTGACCAGAAAAGATCAATTCTCGAAAGACCGTTTAGTTTTATAGCCTCTTAAGTACTAGATACATTCATAAGATTTACATTACATCATAACATAGAAAACAACAACAACATTGTTTCCATAGACAACACTGAGATCCCATAGACTATACCTGTAGCTCAGTCATAATATACTTCTTTGAATCCTAGGAAAAAATAAAATATATAAAGGGGTGAGATCATATGCTCAGTAATGATAACAATATAGCAGAAACTTTCATAAATAAGCATAAACATCTAAGGAAATGTATAAAACTGAAACAATAGCCTTTTAAACATATAATTCATCATAATATGGAAAATATAAATCAGAATAATTTCATTTACTTACTCACATAGATATTCTATAAGTTGAACAATCACATGCAATATCAATAGCCACTTTCATAACGATAGAATGCATAATGCCAGGCTTCATAACCACATAGTCAAGGCCTTGTTCCAAAAATACAAATAAGATTTTTTCAAGACCTTATGAAAAGACACTAGTTTCTCTCATGATACCTACAGATGTATCGAGGTGCTATAGCAGGCTCCATCCATCACTTACTAATTCCAATGCATTCCTCATATGAAAAGTTTTAAACATAATATAATCATTCGTATTAAAACTGGCATATGAAATGTTAATATGTTATCTATAAACCATTAATGGTTTGAAGTAACGCATCCATATTCAAACATATCACAAAACCTTCAATACAATATGGATGTTTTGTATCATGATAAATCAACTTCAAACAAACATAAAATCTATCAAAGGATGTTGACATAGATGAAATCAAGACCTTTTTAGAGAATTATCTCATTCTGTTTTGAAATGATTTGAAAGTCACGTAATTATAAAATAAATTATTTATATTTTAATGTATTCTTATAAGCTTGTATTGTAATCTTTGAAGTTGTTATAACGGAATAATATAGCTGCACCCACCGTATATGTTAAAAAACATTCTTTCCTTAATTTTGACGAAAAGGTCATAAAGTACCTTATTTGGAAAACGACAGAAAGATTCATTTTTAAACATATATGGTCAAATAAGGTTATAAATTAATTTACCCCATTATATAGTAAATAGTAAAATGTTTTGAAATACATTTCTAAAAAAACATATATGTCGATGATAAAGAGGTCCCTGCAGATAATTACGTATAATCAACCTCAGATAATAAAGAGATTGTAAAATTAACCCTTAACTTGTACTTTTCCTCGGTCGAGGGTAGGTTAACCTCCTGTATAATTGTTAAATAATTGATATTAAATTATACAAGAATCGTATACATTAATATGATATCATATATGGTCTTTTAACATTGCTTTGTTAATAATATCTTAGTATTATCGTCATTTTGGGTGTTAACTGATTAGTTTTTATTTTATATTATTTGTTACGTAAGTAATGCTTGTTGTGGATAGAATGAGAAATACCCATATGATAAATAATATTAAGTCTTTAGAACATTATTTTTAATCATCTAATGAAAATTAGTCTTGAATGGATACGATGGGGAGTGAATCTCATCGCGTTCGTGGCGACGGTAATTCGTACATACACACGAGCAACAATATCATTCTTTTGATATTAAAATAATTTAAAATTTGATGGTATATCATATATAAAAAATCTTTATCATGTTATATTTATTTTTCATATCAATTACAAATCATTATTATACCCATAAAAATAATATTGTATTGAATAACAATTACACCAATATGAGGAGACAGTAAGTCGTACGTACGCACATACGGTGACATGTCATTCAAAGGATGGATAGAATAATGAATATGGTTGTACCATAATAATAATATCATCAAAATATATAGATGATAATGGAGTGATTATTTTATAATTGAAACAACAAATAAAGAGGAAGTGGAAGATGAAAGGACCTTGAAAGAGTTGATGAAATATTAACCGGTTTTTCGGGTTCATCCTTTTGATTTGATCAAAATGGCACTTTAAGATGGATTTCTGACTAAAGTAAGGATACTAAGATGAAGGGGGAAAGTTGATAGGATATTAGGTTAGGGTTGGGCTGGGACAAAAGGGTTTGATTGTGTGAATCTAAGGGAAGGGTGAGTTCCCTTTTATAAGAGGGGTGAGGGGAACCTTTGGAAAAGTAAGAAATATTATTTTATAATAAAATTATTTTCGGTTTTTAATGTATCAAAAATGAATTATTTAAAGTCTAAGGTGGGGATGGGTCGGACCCACTCAACTAATATGTTTTAGACTGGTTTGAGTCCCTATATTAACTGTATATTTTAGATTTAACTCTTAGTTAAATAGTTTGACATTTTACATATCTCTTTTTATTTTTATATTATATGGTTAATAATAATGCTATAGACTTCCAATAAAACTCCAAGTTGTTCATTACTGATAAAAATATTATTATATAAGTCTCTTGGATATTCCTTAAATTTTTAGGAATATAATATCAATTAATAATATAATATCTGTTTTAATAACTCTTTTATGTCAATTTTGACATTATTTGGTTTTTTTTCTAAATTCATAAAAGCATTATTACATCGAAAAAATTGATCTAAAAAACCCTAACATTTTATATTAACCTATTAAAATTATTGGAATTCATAAAAATTCTCAAATTGCATTTATTTTTATATTTATAATATAAATTATTTTAATATTTCAATAATTAGATAATTACAGCAACATCATTGTGTCAAAAATAAAATAAATTATTTAATTCATAAAAAATATAAATATAATACCATAATTTAGGACACCTTTTTATCATTATAATTAATTATTATAGTTGAATTTATCTTCTGTGTAACCCTATATTAAAAATTGTTTAGTTATTAAACTTTGAATTTAACAGTTTTTACTCTTCTTTTAATTAAATAATAATAAATGTCCTAATATAATTCATGTGGACCTAAAGGATAATATTTTATTTCTAAGGTTTTTTAGTTCTAATTAAACTTATAAAATAGAATTAGGAAATTTTTTAGCATAATAATAATCTCATTTTTACCCAAAATTACCGTATTTACTTTTAACAGTGGTAAATAAAAGTAAATAGTTATTATTCACCAAAAAAATTATTTTAATCTTATTAAACCACATTTTACTTAATGATATCAACCATATCTCTCAGAATTTTTAAATTCAACTCACATAAGAGGTAAAATTATGTTTTATGTCAATTTGCAAATGCTCATAACAGGTGGGTAAAAACGGTAAAAAGTTCAAAAATATTTTTATATATATATAATTATTATAAAATGACTCCAATGAATTCCATTGAACATATACATGTATTATTTATCTATTTTGACCTAAATTAAATTTAAATAAAATACATAATTATTTAAATAAAAAATTCAATTTTAAACTATATTCTAGTGTTTTTCAGTATTCATCAAAAATTCAAAGTTTTATGAAAAATACCAAAAATTCACCCTAAGATAATTTTGATATACTGAATCCAAAAATAAAATCCATTTTGAATGTTAAAATTTATAAAATTTTGAAAAGTGGATATTACTATTCATAACCACTAGTTTGATTGGTTGTGGTGTGTTAGAACTTGAAGTTGCGTACAACACACGCTATTGTATTATTCAAATAGAAGCATACCGTGGAAACTTGGGGTGTCACACATATCATTGGAAGCATATGATAATCAAGTGTACCAGCTATACACCATTTATAATTCTTATATTGCACCATGTATTCCTATTACAGAGTTTCAATATTTCACAATGTTTGATGTCCAACCGATAATGATACCTGACATCAAGAGGTAGCTTAATTAAGGGAGACCAAACTTCATCGGGATGCAGAAAGATATTGAATAACCTCAAGAAAAAGGTAAACATTTTAAATGCAGCATATGTCATAAAGAAATACAAAATATGAAACAATTCCCTAACCTTGATAGAATAAGCTCACACTGTCAACCGCAATGATGTATTATCTATAATGTGATCTTTTCATATTGTTAATTAAGAAGTGTTAATATAAGATCATTCATTTTTAAAATTTTATGACATTTCTGAATACATTAAATATCACATAACAATAATCCTTTCATATTCGCATTAAATGGAACATGAAAAGTCCATGTGAGGTCACATGAAAGCATAATGAATATTTCTAGGGAAAAAAATAAAGAAAGCATGTGAGAAAATAATCATGAAACATACCACCATTTGATTAATAAAACAAAAACTACAAAGAACCTAATTTTTTAATAAACTTATAGATAATTAATGCAAAATATATATAAGTGAATAAAACCATATCATATAAAACAACCTTTCCTAGGTAAAAAAATTTCTCAAAACACATTATAAATATGATATGAGAAACATAAGGAAATGAATATTTTCTCTTGGTTAAAAATCTTTAAAAAAATGGGAATAAACATGTCATGTCTTACATTCTACCAGTCATCAAATTTTTTGTGATATAAAAATATATTTACATTTTATACATAATACATATTTCATTTTTAAAAATTTATATGAATGATATTGTAATACTCAAAGAGAAGGATATGCACGTTTCGTGCACTGTGATAGTGGGTCAACTGGTTCAATTGATCTGGGTTCATCGAGTGCACCATAATCATCACGTGATTCCTCTAGTTTTCCTTACACTAGACATGCATCATGTTGTATTCTATGGTATTGTGGTATCCGATTTGACATGTTTTCATCATCTCCTTCTTTCTTTCCTTATAGGGAGGTGGTTACAAGAGACACACACATTCCACCTACCTAAGGAAGAGATGAACATCACCCTTAAGGATTTGGTAGTCCTTCTCAAACATCCAAACCAAGGGGAACCAGTTATTAGACCCACCCCTATAGTCAAGGGTAATATTATTCCGATGTTTATAAGTACTGAAATGATTATTCCATGATTATTCAACAGATGGTGAGTCGATATATATGAAGTGGCATGAGGTATACTTTAGACATTTACACAATGATGCTAACGAGAAGACCATCATGTGTCAGGACTAAAACTATATTTTACATATCAATTAAGGGACAATGTGCACTAATAACTCATGTATAAATGTGCACATGTTGTATTTGGGTCTACTATAGGACTTTTATTTGTATGGGATGTACAACTTGGGATCCCCCTTCCTAGAATAAACACAAATTTAATTTTTCACGGAATACCTCTATGATCAGATGAATCTGTGAGGACGCATCATCCTCACATAAATAAGGGCATGGGACCACATTCCCTCACCCTACTCTGATCTTTCTGGTCAGTCATAGCCTATATAGGTGATGTATGACACTCTGCCTGGATGTGGGTCTGATCACCCATCTTTATTGGTTTCTGATGCTAAAAGGTTTTTTTTAAATTAAATTTCTTATTATTGATCTCTTTTGATGTGGTATTTTATAGGTTTAGTTAGGAAAACAACTTTTTCAGTTCTCTGAAACATTATTTAGGTGCATACTAGCTCATTTTGGAAAGTATTCTACCCACATATGTCTGAATATACAATCATTCATTGAAAAAATAATAATATCATTATTTTGGTTTTTAGTAAAAAAGGGTTTTCAATAAACTCACATGTCATTTCTGATTTCATGGATTCCTTACTAAGATTTGTTAGATAGGTTGTCTGCATACTGTACTGTTGGATTTCATGATTCTATTGTTGTAAGTCCACTCATTGAAGTTCAAATTTTGGAGTGGCACCAACTTGAATGATTTATCCTCCAATTTTAATGTGTTCAACTCATTCCATTTCCATACAGAATGTTATAGGAGCATCATGCCTTGAAGCTGATGTTGAAGCAGGATGTTAATAGGTACTAATAAAGTTCTTAGTATCTTGACCTCTGGTGTAGACATGCGCTGCTTCATATACATGGTGTACCTATGTTGTGATTATATCTATCTCAATTTGTTGAGTTTGATCCATGGTATATAATTATGTATATAATGTATCCTACATGATATGAAATAGGGAATTAGGATATGGTAAGTCAATAAATTTCCATTAGTTTTTTATTGTACTATATTTTTATACATTTTTAATATCCTTAATGAATAATTGAGTACAACAGATTATCCATTTGAGTGATCCATAAGATAAGGTGGTTCCTGACATGGCCGTAATTTATACTTCAGTACAAGGGATGATGCCCACTTTTCATGTAATTAATGACAATATTTTCGATCATCCACCCCACAGTGATGATGTTCCAACCCAGAGAGTGGTGGTTCCTACTCAGTTAGCTCCTCCAGTGGCTTCTAATTCAGAGGAGAAATGATGACAATGACATAGGCCAAGTAGTGATTCATGTGAGGCCTCACATGTTCCACATGTTGGGGATTACCCTCTAGTAGTCCAATATCAACTGATTGGTGATGTGCATCATGCAGCATTAGATCTATTTCAAATGGAATGATATCCACATTTTTTCTAGGTGCATATTATCCAAGATTCTATTCGGGGTAATTTCCCATGCCTCTATATTTCATGCCAGATCCTTCACAACCTATATGGATCCTTCCTATGATGATGGAAGATAGTTCTACTACCCTAGTGATAGATGGATTTTGTGAACATGAATAAACCAATTACACTCCTTATTTCATTCAAACAAAGAGATAGTATTTGACGGTTAATGTTTTAGTTCTTGAGGATCAGCCCTCTCTAGGTTATTAGACTCTACCATAGCATGAATCTTGATTATGTCAATACTATTGTCCCATTCACACACCATTGTGTGGAATCAATCCTCACCTTAGACATTTATTTTACTTATTCATGTATATTTTTTCATTCTATTAAAATAAATAAATTATTTTTACTATCAACAATTTTTTCATGTTTATCCACTATTACAATATTCATTTATATTTTATTTAAAGTTTATATTTTATCACCTTTCAAAGTTTTCTGCTTGAATCATTGGAAAAATTATTAAATTTAAAGTATGAATTATTAAAATATTATAAAATATAAATGATAAAAACAATCTAAATAAAATATAAAACATATCCTATACATCAAAAACAGTTTTGAAAACTAAAATAACTTTATAAATATAATAAATTACTGAAAATGAATGTAATGTAAAAAAAGATAATAAATAAAATTATAATAGTTTAAAACAACAATATATTGTGCTACAAAAAAAAATTTAATAAAATATTGATGATGTTGAAACATTATAGATTCATTCTAACCCTAGATATTAAACCCCGCTATTATAAATACATTCTACTCGAGCTCCACCTTTTAATGTTATATTCTATTTCAATAAAATATAATGAAAAAAATACAAAAAGAGTGTAATATAACATAATAACATTTGTGAACATAATTAAAAAATTATGTCAAGATAAGAGAACTTACATCCCTATAAAAATGGTGGATGTATTAAAAATCAATAGTTCACATGTCCTTCATTCAGGTCGTGCATTTCCTTCTTATAAGATTATTTGAATGAAATAAAGTGAATGATTGAAAAAAATTAGTAACGTAAGTATATGAAGGATATATATATAATTTATATCTTTTTAATGTATTTATTTATAATGAATAATAATATTATAGATATGTAATAATGAAAAAAAGTTATTATTTAACTAAATTAAATGTAGAATAAAAGCATGTATAAGTGATTTATGGCAAGATACATAAGAAAAAAATGATTAGATTAGTTAGATTAGAAATTAACCATACATTTGGGAACATAATTGATAATAAAACCTAATTGAAAATAAAAAAATTATAAATATAATAAATAAAATCTTGTTTACATGTCACAAAATCTATTTCCTAAAAAAATAACATTACCACTTTCAAATAATAATGACATAATTATAAACAATCTTAAACAAACACAATATTTATGTATATCATAATATACAAACCTACATATTAATAAATATAAAAATAGGCATAATTAAACTAATTTTTTGATAATTTTTTTCTAAAATATGGCATGGCCTCAACCACCTTTCAACTTAACAAAAAGATGGAAGTGTCCCTATAGCCTTTCAAAAATATCTTACAAAAATTTACCTTATCACATTTCAAAAAATTTAAAACAACATATAAAAAAATATCTTCTATATCATTGTGTATTTTCATTAGTTTTTATAACTAATAGTTATGGGATGTTTATGTAGAGTACATCCTATGTTATCTATAGCATGATTTTGTATCTACTTTAATATACAAATGTGTATTGCAGTCTAGTGTTTGGATCTACATCTTTCATTTATAGAAGTTCCTATCCAGACATTTTTTAAGGTTCTAAATGTTCTTAATTTTGTGAGGACAACTCTATTATTGCATCCATGCATGTGTCACTTCTCCTCCTAGTTTGACTGCTTTTATATCTTCTACTACTCTCTAACATGGGGTGTTATTTTATATAACATTGTTCTACCCTTCTTCCTGGTCCTCAATAATTGTCCTGATATTATTTAGGATCATCTATGTCAACAATGGTTTGGGATTTTGTAGGTGTATTGAGTAGTGGATGATTATAGTAGTTACCTTATTTTGATGTCATGTGTTTAGCATGACTCCAACACAGTTTCAGTAATCCTAGATACTCCATAATTATGTCCCTCCAACATCCTTTATTGTAGTGCTGATTAAAGGTGATGATGTGTGGGCATAAGTTAGTAATGGGATAGGTCCCTTTTTCATCGTCATCCACTTGATTTTTTTATCATCGGTTCCCTCATCATTAGTTGATTTTAGTTTTATCAATCATATAAAAATAAGAACGTGTTAGTACATAGGTGTTTCTCCATGTAGTTGATCCTACAATGGAGTCTCTAACAACAACATTGCTTTATTGTATGGTTTTTTCTAAGGAAATGCATTCCCATAGGGTCGAGTCCCTATCATCCTCAGGATCATATGTATCCTAATGGATTATTTTTAGTTGATTTCATTAATAGTAATTATATGATGAGATTTTCTAATTATTTTTTTTTATTTTAGTAATTTTTTTCTTTTAAAGGATCCCACTCAACCATAAAATAGGATTTTATTAGAAAAAATATATATAGTTAGAATAATAAATACACTTTCTTTCCCATATAAGTTATATTTTCATACGAATTTATATTTTATCATATTATGACAACTAATACTATAAAATTAATTTAATCCATTAATTAACCATGTCAATATTTTTATAGGGTAACTATTTGTTTTCACACCAAAATCATTGATTTTGGGATGATTAAAATAATATATTTACATAATCATTTCCTTTTATAATGTCAGAAATACATAAGTCTAATGTAAAAAATTTGTGACTCATTTTTCTTAAAAGAAATATTTATTTAAAAAATAATACTACATTTTAATAAAATTTAATTTTTAAAACCACGAATAACATTATGGAAATGTAGCATACATTTTATTCTAATAAGTATTTATTTTAATCCATTTCTATGAATTTCTTATTTGAAATAATTAAACTTTTTTTAAAAATTTAATTCTATATAAAATTCAATTACGATCCATAATAAATTAAATATCAATGTAATCAATAAAATATATGATTTAGAAATAAATTATTTTTGATAGTTAATATTTTTTTATGAATAATTGTACTGTTTCCGTATGTAAACCTCTATAAAAATTAAATTTTACCAACAATGAAATTGAATTTTATAATATAGTTGTTAAATTTAGAATCATTATATTAATATTTTTATGCATGGCCCATCTCATTTTATATATAAAATAATTTACCAAAGGTATAAAAAATGACTTACCATCGTAAAGGTAAATAATTCCAAAAATGGTAATGTAATGAAAAAATACCTAAAATAGCACCAACCATATCATTTATTAGTGTGGATGTTATTTTTATCAATTGTGACTCATACTATCTCTATAAGTTTCAACTATGGTTCCATTTCTATTTCAATAATATGTTCTAATAAAGTAATTTAATGAGTATTTAAAAATATTTCATCCCTCTCATTTATAAAAGGATACTTTCCCCAGAAAAATATTCCCATATAATATCAATTATATCTTGAATAACCTCTAACAAAATATATCCCAAATTATTATTCCATTTATCTACCTATTCTGGTCTAATGAAAATGTTGTTATATGAATTCTCAAGGAGTTTTTTAGATGAGTAATGTAAAAAACTATCAATTACTCATTTTTAATGTATATTCCTTCCATTAATCATCCACCTACTACAATATATTCCATCCATATTAACATAGCTAATTTATTATAATTATTATATTGAAATTTTATTTTATTGATGGATTAACCATTATCCACCATCCACCCATTCATTAGAACGTGAAAATGTTTCTCTTATTACATGTGGACAACCACCTTGCTGAAAAATTATTTTTGTTGTTCATAAAAACCTATCATGGTGGTTATAAAATGTTTTTATTGAATATAATTTACTCACATGAAATTATTATATTTTTAGAAATATATAATGATCATTCTGTTAATAATATTATCAATAAATAATCATTGTAAATTTAAACTCCTAAGGAGAGAATACTGTGGAAAAAACCCTCCATTTTTTACAACAAATATATACTTATATTATCATCACTATCCACACATTATCTATAATATCCCATTAAATTTTTCATCTATTCATCAGATCTCTTTTCATTTACCTCTTTTTTTTGTCTTTTGGGGATTCTAAGTTTGGATAACCTTTTTGGGGAAAACCCAATGTTTGGGCATGTATGTTTGTTGGAATAAATGTCGAATATGTATAAATATGAAAAGAAAAGTTTATGATGGTGTAATTTGGGTCCTATGGTAACATGGGGAAATATTATAAGTGTTTCTGTAGCATTTATAGGTGGAATAGTTTGACATTGTGAAATGATTACCTGAAAAAAAAATCTATTTCTAAGCTGATTCCATGTACTAGTTTAGAGTGTGAATGGATTACACACCATGATATGGGATTATGTTGTGAAAAGATTGATTAGTGAGTTATTAACTGAGGTGATGAATGTTTCAGAGTATATGGATTTAATATATTTCAAAATTATTATCTAGTATTCACATCTAGTGATGTTTTTTGTCTATATATTTTTATGCACTGCATATCTAATTATTGTTTTAGTTATCTCCATCCTCGTCTCTTGAGACCTAGGTTCTAACCCATGTAATTTAGTGTTCTCTTATCCTTCCAGATTGTTTCAGACAAAAATTATTCATCACCTTGGTTTCATTGCATCTATTCATTAAATTGATGTTCCAGATTTATCATTTCCATTGGTTGCAATAGTGTTTTTGTGATATGTTTTCAGATCCTTTGGCCTTCTGTTGTTTATTATCTTGATACATTCAAGATCTATTGGGTTTTATTACCGTAGAGGTTGACCTTTGTGATATTTTTGTTCAAAACACATGTTTCATGGGGTACATGTAATGTTAACTTCTCTGCTAACTGTTTCTCTTGTTAAATTTATTTTGTGATGTATAGAATCATTATAGGGACTCTATTATTTTATTATTATTCTCTTATATTAGTGCATCCAGTTTTAGGTGGAAGGTGTAGTAATGGGACCTATCCATTGATAATATCAGGGGGTTCACTCATGGGTTCCCCTCTTCTCCACAGGCCCATTTTTCAAGGGAATTTTAAGAGTTTTTTGGATGTTCAATTATTATGTTGATCATATATTCTCTATATTGGAAGAATATTACTATAAAAATGATTACTGTGATTTTATATGATTGGTTACATGTGTTCCTGGTCGACTGAAATGTTGTGACGGTTGGTGTGATGTTACCTATACATTTGGATTGTAAAAATTTCAAATTTATATGAAATTTGAATCATTCTTAGGTTGGACTTAATCAAATATGATAAATGATATAAATATTTTTTATTTGGATTATTTGGAACTTTTAAATAGAGTAAATGTTTTACCATTCTTTGAATATAAAAACTATTTAACATTTTAGCATGACTTGGTTTCTTTAAATTTGATCTTGTTTGTATTTCTGTATTGATACTTGATATCTAAAATCTTGTTGGGATCCTGCTGAGCCTGTTTAGCTCTCAATATATGCACCCCTTAGGTGGAGTGTATAAATTGTTTTGTATTTGGATCTAGAGAATGAATGGTGACGCAATGAGGTAGTGAGGAATATATTATTTTTTTATGGTAGTTTGGGGTGAAAGGGTGTGGGTTTTCCCATGATATCACATAGAGTATCAATTTTTGTTTTATATTCCATTTTCTGTATGACTTGTATCTTTATGATTGTAAGCTATATAGAGTTGTATTGCTTCTTCTATTTTTTTTATAGAATATATTTCATATTATTTATTCAATTGTATCATTATTCTATGTATACATATTCCATGTTTTATTTTTTAAGTTGGTAAAAAATTCCATCATGTTATTTTTTATGTTTGGGTTCTAGTCCCCAACACGTGGGGATTGGAAAATCCCTTTGGGTATGTGGTGGTTCAGGTCGTGTACCGCTATGAGAGAGCATATGGGGTAGGTTTGTCATAATTTGGTATCAAATGAGAGTTCTTTCCAAGTATTGGGATTTTTGTATACTGAAGAAAGGATTTTTGGGACATGATATGTAGTTTTTAGTCAGCGCACTACCAGATCTTTCCATGAAGAGAATCAAGTTTGAATGGGAAGTCGGGATTTTTGTATCTTATTTTGAGTTAGTGATATTTTTCTTATTTTTTCCTTAATGTTTTCTATTTTGATCTGATATTTTCTAACCCATTGATCATCTAATCTATTTTAGTGTACATTGATATGCATCAAAGACATCTTACATGAGTTCCTCAGGAAGATAAAATAGATTTTCATCATGTGAATCCTCTATTAGAGCAGAATATTATAGATTCTATCTTGTGGGAAGATCATGTTATTGATGAAAATATACTGTAAATCTAGAACACAGCTATTGAGGTACAACTAGGAGTTGGAGGAAAAAGGGATTGATCAATAAAGTTCATATACAAGAATCCACCATCTGTTAAGGGTAATAATAAACCTCTTGATGTGGAGGAATTTCTAGCCAAGACCAATCAGATACTTAACATCATGGATACACATAATAATATTATGGTGACAAGTATATCATTCCCTCAGTATTCCTAATAAGAGATTGTGTAATTCCATGGTAAAGAAAGATAGACAAATTTCATTAGACTATAATGGATTCAAGATCCACTTCATTGGTAGCTTTATCTTA
Source organism: Viscum album (assembly GCA_963277665.1). Classification (NCBI taxonomy): domain Eukaryota; kingdom Viridiplantae; phylum Streptophyta; class Magnoliopsida; order Santalales; family Viscaceae; genus Viscum; species Viscum album. The sequence goes on from OY728123.1 coordinate 1,415,084,822, forward strand.
AGTGGCCAATGATGGGTATGTCTTTGGAGTTCATCTTCTTGTAGTACGGCAGATATCAGTGCTGGTATACACCAATCGATTCACAGAACTGATTTGTTTTTCTTTAGAGCTTGAAAGGAATTAACAACTAATGGATCAAAAGTACATATAGGGTTTTCGACAGAATATCATATTATCGGTATTTATTATAATGTTTCATATATATATATATAAGGATATTAGACAGGGAAATGATTATAGATATGGTACTGTTGGAAAGATTGGTTTTTATTTCCTTTATATTCTACCGAGTGGGAGCTTAATGGCCAGAAAGGGTAATGAAGCTCAAATTTCCATATATTTTATACTCTAATTAATTTTTTATAATCCCACCATGGTGTTATTGTATGTTTAACTGTCACATTTTTATGATATTAGTAATATTTTAAGATTAATAGTAAAAATGGCACATTTCGAATTTTCAACTATTTTAACTTATTTCTATTTTTTGGACATAAAATTTTATAACTAATCCAAATTGAAAAATTATTTATTTCCAATATTCTAACAATCCAGGGCTTCATTTACTATTTTTGGACTAAAAGCTGAATCATCCATATGGATGCTCAAAAGATGTTCACAAGTTGGAGCATGAAAACTGTTCATAGTTCTACCCAGTTTTTGGTGTGGGGTTCATAAATCATTAATGTTGGGCCCAAATGTTGTACTATTAGGTGTGTGGACGCGCAAGGAGTTTTAGAACATCTTTTATGAAGGTAAGCCAATGGGAATTGACCATTTTAGGAGTAATTAAAGCATCAAAACTTGGAGGTTTTCAATTTGGTGAGTCTGACTGGATAGAATAAATGCTCATAGTAAAACGGCCATAACTCTCAGAATACATTTCCAAATCCGCTAAGATTTTGAGGGGAAATGACCATGAAACGTATGAACAACATTGAAGAAGGGATCAACACGTGAATAAGTCATTTCGGAGGGATAAAATGAATCATCATTCGGGGAACAAATTCTGTCTATAAAAGGAGGAGAGGTCATCCCTCTCAAAGCATGTCATTCTACATCCCATTCTTTCAAGACACCAAGGAGTAGATCTCCACCGAGGGAGGACGGGAAAAAATCTTCCCCATCTCATTTATTTTCTTTATTTTTCAATTTTAATTTATATTTATAATAAAATTCATGCATTTTTTTATTATTGTGTCTACACATCCACCCTATTTTCTTCTTCATCTATTCTCTTTCTTTTCTTCTTTTATTCTTCTCATATTATTCACCATGACCTCTTACCCTAAAAAATTAAGGTTTAACCCTAGACTTGGCCCAAGGGAGGTATGTGGAAATTTCATTTATTTTGTGCATAGATTTCGATGTTTTATTAATTTTGTGATGAGAAAGAGTGATGTGTACGGGTGTGGTGATCGTCCACCACGACATTGATCTCAAACTCATTTCTATTATTTTATTAAATATTTTCCCACATTTTTAATCGATACAATCTCTTAATAAGATGTAGTTGAGCCATTCAGTGGTTGAAATGGAATACGATGGATCTAGGTTTTGGAAGATGTCACACTCTCGATTGAGGTGTGCCATCAACCTTGATTATAGGAGGAGGTGAAGTTAAGACTGCTAAATGCATTCAATATTTCACAACAATAAATAAAATAATAGTAATTCATGAATGAGATCTCATAATTGAATTATCAAACCTAATTTAAATACCAACAAGAGGAATGATAAAACCCACAAACCAACCCATAAAGGACAACTTCTTTCTCAATTAATATCATTTTGTCTTTGTATGTTAGTTTTATCTTCAATTTTAATTAAATTGTATTCCATTACTAGATAAAATAAAAACAACCAAAAATAGCGGTTTAGTTAAATTATATTAAGTAAACGATTAATAAAGCTCCTCATGTGAGACGACCATGGTTAGCCTCTATGTTGCACTATGAAAATAAAATTGCTTCTACCACGCCCTACGACAGGCGTGCGTCAAAACTGGCGCCATTGTCGGGGAAATAATTAGTTGTTTACATTACTTTTTATATTTTGAAATTTTAGATTGTTTTCATTATTAAAAAAATAAAAAAAATATTTTTCCATGATGCATTCACATTCAAATTATTATGCATATAATAATTACTCACAGGTGTAGGAGGAAGAAAATTACAACACTGAGGAGGCCCTCCAATGAAGGGTTGATTCTGTAATGATAAGGTTCAAACAGAAGGAAAGAGGACTTGCAACATGGATCTCACTTGAATATTTGATGGCCAAGGCTGATGAACTCAAAACTAACATTCAAAGATTTATGTCTCAGAATGAAGTACCACAGGTCTTCCCAAATTTCACTAAATAAATCCAATAAGTTGAATCCATACTCGAAATGGAGGATCCTAACTACCTACCTCCATCATGTGATGATCCACTCCAAGATGAAATTTCCATCAAATAAGATATCCAAGCTGAACCAACTCATGGAGATGATAAATTCATGAACTCAAATTCTTTTAATTTTGTTGAAACTAATTTGAGTATAACTCCTAATTGTTTTGAATTTTCAGAATCAGATGATTCCTATTATACCCTAGAGGGTGAAGAGACAATAGAGGATTCACTTTTTGAGGAACACCCAGATCTCCCGGAAGTCATGGAATATCTACTAGATGAGCCCAATAATAAAGAGATCCAAGTTGATGAGAAGAAGAAAATCAGGAAAGAGGATGAAGCCTCCTTGAAGCCAGTACTATAAGACAAGATGGTTTCAGAAGTAGCAACAATAGATGAGGAGGCTATGTACATCATCCTACACCCTCCATGAAAGCTATACCAAATTATGAAGGGGACAGATCTGGTATAATATGTCTATGGAGTCCTCCTCAACAAGAACAAATAACTTCATGCTGGGAAGATCCAAATGTGGTGGTTTTTATCAAAGAAGCTTCATCCACCAACAGATTATGTATAAAAGCCGGTACATCCCTCTAGAGGCAGTAAAAGATGCCAAGGCCCACTTTGGGGATCATACTAAGATTTATCCTTTAATTTCATTATAGTAATTTAATTTTCAATATTAGGAATTTAGATTTCAAATTCAATATTATGAATTAGTCAAGAATTTTGCCCCCTCTCTCTTATCATTTTGTGTTTAAATTAAATGATCCTTTTGATTAATTGAGTAATTTATCTTTTATAGGATCATGAAGACAGAAGGAAGCTCCGAGAATTAAGGGAATATGACCAAATGTTTATTTCAAAAGGGAGATCACTTTTTATGATTATAATTTAAACTCCATTCATTTTTTTGTCCAAAACCTGTTATGAGCTTTAATGAATATTCTTATCTCTTTTTACACATCAATTGATTTTGAAAGAGTTGAAATGATTTTTGAAATAATGGATTTTAAATGATTGTTGATATGAATGATTTTCCCTTGAAATGGATTTTCAATCATTTTAATGAGTTTGACTAATTTTTGAAATACATTCCCATGAAACACTGAATCAAAATATTTTTCCAATCTTGTGAGGTATTCTAAACCACTTTTACAGATTCTTCCTAATACCCACACTTTCTTGAGGGAAACTTGAATTTTGTGTGGGAACCAAAATTTGTGAATAATTCTCTTTCAAATCATTGGATTTAATGGAATGCTTTTGAAATGATTGAGGAATATCTTTGGCTAGAGACATTTTATATTGAGACACACCTTTAGGATTGTCCTTCATGAGCACTTAGATTCCATGAATTGAATTATATGTTTCAGCCACATTAGAAGCCACATTTTCTATACATAAATGCACTTTTAGTATTCTTGCATGGATATCTCAAGTTTCAGTGTGGAGGAAGGTCCATTCATGTGTGTTCATTGGGATGTGTATCATTTATTGGTGGTGCGAGGTTTGTGTCAAAACTTTGGGTAGTAGAAAATATGATAATTGGGCATGTGTCGTCATTTCATTGTGTATTATTTGGTTCATCCATTTCTCCATAAAAAAAGAAGAAAATAAATGGAGGCAAGTTTTAATTCCTCATTGTACATTCTTTTATGACTCATGTACCTCTCATAAATCAAGATCATGAATTTTCATTCATTCATTTTATTCAATTTTCAGCTCATCCTCCATGAAAAAAAGAAAAAGGAAAAAAAGTTGTGCTTTTCTGGATATTTGAAAAAAAAGGAGAACATAGATGATATCATTCATTATAATCACTTCTTGGATCATGTACCATGTCATAAAATAGGTTGTTTTTGTTTTTCACAATTTCAAGTGGGATTGAGAGAAGAATTACCTGTGTTTTCCATTGATTTCATCATGCATTATACTTAAAATTACAACCTCCTCTTTATATCCTGGAACTTTTTTCAATAATATTTAAACCAACACTAAGCCACAGAATCATTTGAACCTTTAATTATATCCCTCATGATTAAATTCATTTTCATGTTTCACGCTGTGGAGAAATGAAAATTTTCACAAACCTATGGTGATACATGCGATTTTCAAGTATGCATATAACTCTAGATTAAATTTCTCTCAAGTGAAGAGTGACATAAAATTCAATGTGAGGTAGGTTGTGATTGGGACATGGATTGATTAATGAGGATGAACAAATTTTAAAGATTGAAATAAAAATGAGATCGGATTTTTTTCATATATGATGCATGATGGAATTCTATTTTGGATAAAATCATTGATATTTTCTCATTTTTGATTGTTGTGTGGATTTTGATTTAGATGTATAATGATCACCCATGAGTGCAATGTTTAAGTGTGGGGGAGTGATGAATCTCACATTTTCATATATTCTATACTTTAAATAATTGTTTATAATCCCACCACAGTGTTATTTTATTGGTAATTGGCACATTTTTATGATATTAGTAATATTTTGAGCTAATAGTAAAAATGACCCATTTCAAATTTTTTACTGTTTTAAAGTATTTCTATTTTTTGGCCATACCATTTTTTAAACTAATCCAAATTGAAAAATTAATTCTTTTTTAGATTTTACACATTCAGGGCTTCATTTACTATTTTGGACTAAAAGGTGAATCAGCCATATGGAAGCTCAAAAGAAGCTCACAAGTGGGAGCATGAAAACTGTTCATAGTTCTACCAGGTTTTGGTGTGGGGTCTATAACTCATTCATGTTGAGCCCAAATGTTTTGATATTATGTGGGTGGACACGCAAGGATCTTTAGAACATCTTTCATGAAGGGAAGGCCTTGGGAATTGGTCACGTGAAGGGAAATTAAAGCTTCCTAATCCAGAGGTTTTTGATTTGGCGAGTCAGACTGGAAATAATAAATTCTCAGAGTAAAATAGCCCTAACTCTCGGAATACATGTCCCAATACGATGATATTTTTAAGGTAAATGACCATGAAAATTATGGACAACATTGAAGAAGGTCTCAATGCGTTAAGATTTCATTTAATGGGGCTACAATGCTTCAACATTCAGTGGACAAATTCTGGCTATAAAAGGTGGAGAGGTCCTCCCTCACAAAGCATCCCATTCTCAATTCCATTCTTTCAAGGAACCAAGGAGGAGATCTCCAATGAGGGAGGTTGTACAAAAATCTTCTCTATTTCATTTTTTTTATTTATTTTTCAATTTTAATTTATATTTCTAATAAAATTCATGCATTGTTTTTATTATTGTGTCCACCCGTCCACCATGTTTTCTTCTTTATCTTTTTTCTTTTTTTCTTATTTTATATTTCTCATATTATCCATCATGACCTCTTAACCTAAAAAATTAGGGGTTAACCCGAGACTTGTCCTGGGGGAGGTATTTGGAAATTTCATTTTTTTCTGTTCATAAATTTTGATGTTTTATTATGTTTGTGATGATCAAGAGTGATATGCACAGGTGTGGTGGTCGTCCAGCATGACACTAATATCAAACTCATTTATATTATTCTATTAAATATTTTCCCTCACTTATACTAGATATAAGCTCTTCATATGATGGAATTGAACCATTCAGTGGTTGAAATGTAATACGATGGAGCCAGGTCTTGGAAGATGTCACACTCTCGATCGAGGTGTGACATCAACCTTGATTATAGGAGGAGGTGAAGTTAATATTGCTAAATGCATTCAATATTTTACAAAAATAAATAAAATAATAGAAATTCATGAATGAGATCTCATAATTGAATTATAAAATATTATTTAAATACTAACAAGAAGAATGATGAAACCCACAAACCGACCCATAATGGCCATGTTCTTTCTCAATTAATTTCATTTATTCTTTGCGTGTTATTTTTATCTTTTATTTTAATTAAATTTTATTCCATTCCTAGATAAAATAAAAATCACCAGAAAAGTAGTTTAGATAAATTAGATTAAGTAAATGATTGATAAATCTCCTAAAGTGAGACGACCCTTGTCAGCCTCTATGCTGCACTGGGAAACTTAAATTCCTTTTTCCATGCCCTACGATAGGCATGCGTCAAAGGGAAGAATTTAATGATTCAAGATCATCATAAGAGTGCTATGGGTGATTCCCAGATGTGGATCTCATCTTCACCATTAGTTATATTAATTATTGTACCCATGACTTTCTATCAGTTTTAAAATGTTGGGTACCCTATGAATTATTTTTCCACACCTTTGAATATGTGTAATAGTTCAGGATTCCATATAAATCTACAGAATTCTTATCAGGATATATCAATAACACTTTATGTTTAATGATTTTATCTCCAAATTCTACTGCAATGCATTCATATTTTTCAATGTCTTCAGGGATCTAGTAACATTCCTTATGTTTGAAGCGCCTTTATCATGTAGATGAGTTTTCTTTAATGTTATATGGGTATCCAATAATTGTGAGTATTTCCATAATTATTGAATATATATTATCAGCTATTTTATTTAATAAAATTTCCTCCCAATCATTTATGTCATTCCTTTTTGTGGATATTCATAAAATTCCAATGGATATCTATTCTTTTATTATAGAGCGAGAGAAACATCTTTGGAGGGGTAAAGGAAATGGGTTTCTGTGTCATTTTCTTCATGGATGATATTCCATGTAGATTTAGTTATTGATTTCCCCAATCACTATATTTATCTATTTGAAATAATCATTAGGATGATTTGTCTTGTGTCTCATTATGTTGAGATTGATTGTTATTGTCAACATTTTTTCTTCATTGTTTCGGATAGTATCTCTCAAGTGTTCATGGGAGAGTGGGATCCAAATTTATTTTTTGACGGACATTTCCACCTACTGATCTATTTTATTCTGTCTATTTTTATAGTTGATCCTAATAAATTTTCTTCCACTATTGGTCTTCCCACTATTGTTTGGGATTTTCATTAAATTCTCCCATATAATTTCTCTACTATTCCTCCACGAATGGAGCTAGAGTTTGTGATTTATCTGGTTCTAGGTATATAGGTACTTTAAATTCAATATTATTGAATGGTGAAAAAAATAATGAGATATCATGATTTAGTTGGATGATATAATAGACACAGTTTTTTCACCACAGTTATTCACCATAGAAATCCCCTATAGTGTTTAAAAATAAGGTAGATGGATCAATCCAAAAGTGTGTAGATTATATGATGTTAAAACTAGTAGCTATCAATAATATGTATCATTTTCAACATTCATATGAATTAATAAACCAGTTTAAGGTTGAAAAGTGGTTTTCAAATAATTATTTTCGGTTCGGTTATCATTATCTCAATATTTGGGAAGCTGATATACCAATGATAGCATTCAAGAGTATGTATGACCATTATGAATATCATGGAAGGCCATTTAGTATAAATATTGTTCCTAGATTTTTCATGTCTTTGAAGAACTTGATATTCCAAGAGTATCTCTACCTTTTTTTGGTAGTGTTCATAATAGATATTTTGATTTATTCGAGATCCGAACTTGTAAACAATCACCATTTGAATTTAATTTTGGAGATTCTAAGGACTCATTTTTTTGTATATAAATGTTTCAAAATTAAATCTCTAGATCCAAAAATAGAAATTCTTATGTCATGTAATTTATAAACCTGGATTACCAGTTGATCTTAATAAGGTGAAGTATATTTTTTCATGCGATGATCCACATAACGAAATTGATATTCTCTGATTCCTTGGACTTGCATGATACTATCGATGAATCATCAAGTATTTCATATATTAGATGTCACCATTGACTATTCCTTCCTAGAAATGGGTGGAATTCATATAGGGTGTAAGGTGGCAGTCTTATTTCAGAAAGATGAAATTACTGTAAATATAAACTCCTATACTAGTTTTACCTGAGTTCTATAAGGAATATGTGGTTTTCTATGATGCTTCTTGTGCTATTATATGTTTATTTCTTATAATGAATGATTATGTGGTGTCTTATGGCTCCCCCGTCTTTTACTACATGAGAAACATTACCCCACTAATGATTTAGATATTTCCAAATTTATGCATTCACATAAATTTTAATGGAACTAGGTTTTTGGGGAGTGTTTTATAGTATTTTGTATCCATAAGAGTATGTAAAATATATTTTATCAAAAATACATGAATTCCTCATAGAATATGTTGTTGAAACACCTATAAACATTTTTTCTATATTTCTAACACCCCTAAGAAGTGTAATTCCGTTAAAAATTATCTCACCATGAATGTACCATCGCATACAATTCTAGAATCGAGGGAGGTGTAGAACCTTATGGGACCCATTTCTCAGTTGAACATGGATTCTTAAGAGGATGTTTCGCATACGATTTTGACCATCATTTAGTTATCATCATCTATCCTTGATTATATTCTACAAGATCTACAATAATATGATGATTTCACGAGAATTCAAGAAAACATATATTTTGGGAAGATTGATTCTAGTCGGTCTCTCTATATAAGTGGTTCTCAGTTTTCGTGGGATCGGTTTTTTATACAAGCATTTATGAGGAGTTCATTTTGGTTTTAATTTTAGATTTATTTATGGCTCATTTATATGGACACTATAATGATGTGTTATGAAATGAGATTATGATTCTGGTGGATGGGTGGGAAGTGTAACATTTTAGATTATGTATCCCACTCTTAAACCTACGAACAGAAAAAAAGAATATAATCTGAATCATTTCTGGTTACTCCATCATATTCTATTGACATTATAGAAATTGTATGAGGTGTCCATGGTCATTTTTTTGGATTACCATAGGTTCCCTAAGGAAATAATTCTATCTTATAGTGATTGATTAGTTGACAAAGTCATTTAGCATCATTTCTATTAGAGACACCACTATGGTTCAAGACATAGGTAAGATGTATATGAAAGAGGTTGTGAAGATACATCGGATTCCCTCTAACATTGTTTGAGAAATCTATAATAGGATACCTCACTATTTTATGTGATTCTCTAGTAGGAGATAGGGGCTTATTTTAGGTTGAGTACAATTTACCATTCACAAACAAACAGTCATTTGGATTATACTATTCATATTCTAAAGGATATTATCCATTCTTGCATCATGGATTTTGGTGGATCATGGGATAACCATCTTGAATTTTTTGTGTTTTCTTATAATATTAGTTATCAGTGGATAATTAGAATGGATCATGTTGAGGCTTTGTATGGTAACCCGTGTAGGTCAGCTACTTGTTAGGAAATAGTGGGAGAGGCATATCTTATAGGATAGAGTCTCATTAATGATAAATTGCAGTGGATTCAGGACATACATAGGCAAAGTTTTTCATTTAATGGTTAATTGAAAGTAAATGTAGATCATCGGCATTTTCTATTACAATTTTCCACTAGTTATTAGGTTTTCTTGAATGTTTCTCTTTTGTTGGGTCATCAATGACTTGGAAATTAGGTAAAGATGTCTATAATATAGTTTGGTCTATTTGAGGCCAATATATTCATTATGCGGGTATCGTATTGATTATAATTTATCATTCAATTATGGTTATTCATGATGTTTTTCACATATATAAACTCTAGATGTACCAACCAAATCCCTCTCACGTATTGATTTATGAAAAGATCAAGTTTGATCGAGAAGTTTCATTTAGAGATAAACCAGTATAGATTATTAGATCTAACATAAAATAATTTCATTGGAAATTGATTTTGTTGGTCAGATTATTATGATTACACAGATCATATTCTGATGAGAATTGGAATTTTTAGTAGTTCATGAGGGATCAATGCCCAAACCCCTTTCCTGATTCCATTCTTCCTTGAGACTTCCTAGGGATGAAAATTTATATAGTGCAGAGTTTTTTACATAACATTACCTTATATAATTTATTACTCATAATTATTTACATTTATATCATTATTTGGTTGAGTTTTGGGGAATTTGGTGATGGATATAATGTTTTGTGGAAAATGACCTCATTTTCAAGTAAGTATGTTTTTTTTGAATTAATCGATTCTAGGTTGTAATTTGACTATGGATCAAGAATTTATAATAGGGGGTTTAATTTAACCTAGAGTATTTTTATATGTGTTTCTATAGAATCATTGTACTAAATTCTTTACCTATATGAAAGGGTTACACGACATGAATCTACTATTTGGTAGATGTTTTAAACCGGTTCAGAACATGAATGGTTTACACATCGTGAGACTAGATCACATTGCGAAGAGTTTTATCAATGTTTTTTCAACCAAGGAAACAACTTTTTTAGAATATATGTATATAAATTATTTTAAATCTTCATTATGATATTCACGTCACGTAATGTTTGTGGTCTTTATGTTTTTATTTTTTTCACATCAAATTTCTTTATCCAGTCAACTACAACCTCTAATCTAGAGACCTATGATATCTCCCAAATGTCTTTAGGGATACCTTACCCTTATGGACTATATCATTCAGCAATTAATTTCCTCATAGTTGTGATGTGTCTCACGAAGCTTGTGATCATTCTTGTTTCTTTGTATCCATTGGATGCAACATTTTTGTTTTACTACATTTTTTAGTCTTTGGGTCTTTTTGTTGATTATTATCATCCTTTCTAGATCTGCTATGTGATATTCTTTTATAGGAAGAACTATGTGATATTTTTTTCTACCATGATAGTTTTTTTAATTTTAGGTTATGGTATCATCTCCCCTGACCATTTTTCTTGATGTGTTGACACAAATCTGTAAGGATTGATTTTAGGGCCTTTTTTGTTGTATTTGTATTCATATGAGTTTTTAGATCCCATTATGGGTGTGTGAGACCGGAGATTGAGGTTGGTGGCTCACTCTCTAGCCTATATTGGATGAATATTAATTCACTATTTTATAAATTATTTTATTAATGAATTGGAAGGATTTAATTAAATTTCTGAAAATGGGTCATTTAGAAAATATGGTTCTCCCCATGATTTGGTAAAATAAATATACATTAACATCACTGTTAAATGGATTTATGGAATGGTTTTTGAAGGATTTTTTATGAAATGGGTTATAAAATGAAAAATTAGGTAATCCTTGGGTACATAGGTGGAAGGTGTATAAATAGGCATCGTTTATTGACAATATTTTAGGGTTCACTAAGGGGGTGTTCCTCTACACCCTAGGCTCTCTGTTCAAGGTACTTTTTAGACCTATTTAGAGTTTCACTTGATAGGGTGTTAAAACTATCTCTAGTTTCAATTCATATATCAAGAGACATAATGCATTTCGATTTCTATGATTAGGTACAAGTGTTATAGCTATCCTGAAATTTTTTAAAACTTTGTGAGATGTTACACATGATTATGGTTTATATGAAAACATATTTTATATTATATGAAATCATTGATTTGGTTTTAATTCCTGAAAGATATGAAATTCTTAGAAAATATTTTATATGGAATACTTGGATCTATTGAAAAGGGGTAAATGATTTTCTATGATTTGGAAATTAAAATGTTTATCTATATATCATGCTTTGTTTTCATTAATGATCAACATGTTTAGATTTCTATATGGAGACTTGATATTGTTCATCCAGGTGGGATTCTATAGAGCCTCTTTATAACACATTTTATGCATCCCTTCAGTGGTGCATAAACCATGTTATGTCTTTTGATGTAGCGAAAGGAAGGAACCACATTATGGTGGAAATTTAACTATCAATTCATTCTTAGTAGATTGTGGTGAGATGGTGGGAGTTTTCCCATACTATCACAAGGAGTAGCTGTATTGATTTTATATTTCTTTTGTTTTGGACTTGTATCATGGATAATTTTAGCTATGTTGAGTTTTATCTATACTGTGGTATCATTTTTTAGGGAAACTTTGTCACATAAATTCTTTTTTTCTTCTCTATGCACCATATGTGCATTCCCATTTTTCTACCTCTTTTTGGGTGGAATCATTCCATAATATAATTTTTTGATTCATGGATGGTAGTATCAATCCAATGTGAATTGGGAAGGTCATTTTAGAATGTAATGGTCCAAGTCATATATCGGTTTGAGAGTGTATCTGGGCTAGGTTTGTAACATTATCAACACTTATTTACCTCCATCCAAAAATCAAAATAACATCATTATTCATTATTAATAATCCTATTATAATAAATTTAATAGTCATAGTCATAATTTTTTTATATCATGTACTTGTTTGGGTTAGTATAACCACATTCAAGTTTGATTATCTAAATTTAATTCTGGGATGAATATTAAATTTTTTTTACCAGTTATAGTGGAACATATTATGAATAAAATATTTTTTTGGATCTATAATGTTAATATTAATATTTCACTCAATATTGGAACATGACCTTTAATTTGTTAAAAATAATCATAGCAAGGTCATCACCGATTTCATTTTCATGATTTTTAAATAAAAAACTCCTTGAATTAAATTATAACATCATAAAATATTATGAAACATCAATTCTGGTACCTTTAATAATCTAGTAGCAATGAAATTTATATCAATAACTACGAACCAACATCACCATTATGAAACATGTAAGAAATGAAAAATATATATTATCATCTATTTGATAAAAAAGATTAACTAACTCATATATATATGGGGAATTATACTAAGTAATCTGTATAAAAGTGAATACACTTTTATATAGATATGAAATATATTTCTAGGTTTTTGGATTTATTATTCAGGATGTTTAATTGATTTTTAAGATGTTTAGATTAAAAAGTTATGGTTTCCCATTGCAATAAAAATTTGAATTAGAAATTTAAATGACTAAATTACCGTCAAATAAAATTGTGTTATATTTTTATAAAAAATATCATTTATTATTATAGTATTTTTTTATTTATATTTACATACCCTCGTACCATCTTACAACCATTTGTATAATAATTAACTTAATGTGATGCTTGTAATAAAAAATGACAATACTGATTGTTTTTAGACAAAAAATACTTTCTCCAACACATATATATTCATTATTCCACTGAGTGTTCTCTAACATTATTTTCAAATATAATAAAATATATATTTATTATTTATCATAGTTATGATATTTATATTTAACACATTAAAAATGCATCCTTTATTAAAATTTTAATGATTTCGGTTTTAATAAAGATATAATTAAATATTATTCATGATTACATCATTTATCCTCTACTTAATATTTATAGATAATGATTTTATATCTTTTCTCGATTCCATAATTGAGATTTACATATTGAAGCAATGTCTCAAAAATTATAACTTCAATCTCCTTAGAAATTATATTTAGTTACATGTAAATTGATTTTTGATCAACATTGTATTTTATTAATGTAGTGTCAACGCAACATTTTTTTAATAATATTTTCACTAATGTATTTTCTCATGCTCTTCATTGAATGACAATATGAATGTAATGACTCAAAATTATATCAATGTAATTTTTCCATTCTCGAAATTATGACATGTGGTATATAATGCATACATTGGATAAAGATACTAAAATATTTATTCTCATAAATAAAGGATGAAATAAGTGATAATATATAGAAATTAAGAAACCTAAACTGATGGAATAGTAACTTGAACGATGGAACAGTAACAAGACCATTCAGAATAATAATTCATCAAATATAATAGGAACATATCCTATATATGTATTAAAAAAATTATGAATATTGTAAATTATAATATTATAATATTATATCATATTAAAAGTAAATAAATTTTTTAAAATTTATAAATTAAGTATTGGTATTCTGTAAAATATTATTGTTTATTAACAATATTATAATTAATATAATTATTTAAAATAAAATTATTTTTCATGAGATATTTTTATAAATTAATATTAGGATGTATTACAAATCACTACAAAAAAATGACTTATACGAACAAAAATGTAGTAACAGTTAATATATCAGTTGGTAAAAATGAGCAATTCCAACAGATATTATGTTTTATTGGTATTGATTTTAAGCACCAAAAGTTATTTTTAACAATAGATCTATCTATTGTCATCGATCATTTAACACCAAAAAATCTTTTTCAAATATTTAAATCTATTTCTTTATCACATTGTTACCAACATTTCTTTTACCAACACTTAAATCTATAATTAATAATCACCATTACCAGCATATAATTTATCATCAATAAAATCTATTACAATAAACCATTCAATGATAATAACCAATTAAAAGAAACCAATTTTGTTTATATAGATTATTATTTTAATAGACAAATTCAATATTTACGGTTTTATTAAAAATATATCACTAATTGATTGTAATTTTCAATTATCTCTATGTGACAATAGAGATTATATTTTATAATTATTTTCATTTAATAAACATTCAAATACTACACATTAAAAAATAAAATCATTATGATATTTGAGTTTCATAAACATAATAAAAATAAACATGATAATCAATAAAAAATTAATAAACATAATTGAAATATAAGTAATAAATAATTTATATAAAACATAATTGACATTTATAAAAATAATTGACATTTTATTTTATAATATAAAACAAATATATTAAGTTTTGAAAAATTCATTATTTATTATAAAACAATAAATTAAGTAATTAGTAACATATTGAAATTTTATTTTTTTGTCAAATTTTTTCATATAATTATTTTTATTATATATTACATATATTTAATTTTACAAAATTATTATTAGTTTTCAATCCATTGGCGATTATAAGATCCTCTTCAATTCACCCCACGCACACGCTAGATCTCCCGCGTTCCTGAATCTTCACCGTGAAGGTTTCGTCCGCTTCAATCCACCCCAAGAAGCACTGAAATCATCTGCTTCCAGTCCCATCCATGCTCTGGTGAGTGGAACAAACTCCCTTTCTTCTCCTCCAATACGTACACTACTAACCTCATCGTTTCCCCTTCTTCTCCCTGCAAGATGCACCGAAATCTTCTTCTAATTTCCATGAGTTCAGCAGCCCCTCTCCCATAAGCTACCAGGAACCCTGATCTTCCTTCATATCCTCACCTCTTCCATGACCAATCATTAACTCAGCCTTCCTCTAGTTTATTCAACACACCAAATTGAATGGATTGAAACCCTAATTAGTCGGCTTCCTCTAATTAACTTCTGGTAAGGTAAGGTTGATTGAAAATCCATCCCTTTACCTTGACAATATTTCCCTCTCAAACATTCCTCCTTTAGTTAGTCTCAAATCCCTCAAACCCATAAAAATACCTGATATGTTTGTAGCTGATGGTTTACTATTTTTCGATGTATGGCCAAATAAGTATTTTTTCAGGGTTTCTGTATAATATGAGATGTCTGCCTCATCGATCCACTTCGAACAGGATACCAGAAGTGATGCTAATAAGGTCATGGTGTTCTGACCAGCAAATTCCCTGACCCATGTCCATGATAAGGGTAACCACAGTTTACCTTTACACCTATTTTAGGCTTGGAAATTCATTTTCACTTTTTTTATTACATGACATACGAACACATTAGGGTTTCACATGTCTGGATTAACCATTTAAGGATTCATGTTTTTCAAGTCATCAACTGAACCCACATTCTAGTATTGTAGGTTCCATCATTTCTGAAATTTCATTGCATCAGTTAAACCCACATCCTTCCCCCAAATCCCTCCACCACATCGGATTTTTCCATTTTAATGTTTTTGTATATCATTGTTTTAATTCTATACTAACCATGCACATTTTCTTAAATTGTTAATTGTATTTTTTTGTTTATGTATTTTCTCTAAATATTATCTATCAATTTTCTTTGATCATTAAATTCACACATCAACAGTTCAAAAACTATCATGGTTCCTTTATTCACAAGATCAAATTTCTTTTTGGTTTAATTTTGGATCTTTGTCCATTTAGGTGTTTGTTCTTGTGAGTCCTCAAGGATTTTTGAAATTATGATTTTCTATAGGCTGCAGGTTTTTTACATTCAAATTTACTTATCATTGGTACTACTGATGTGATTTCATGAACTTACTGGTATGTTTTCATTCATTTTAAAATAACCATAAATTCTTTCAAATAATGGATTTGATTTATATGAAATACGATTTTGGTAAATTAATTATGTTTTTTGAGTTCTTTTTCTATGTTGTCTCGACATTAACTGGTTGAGCTACATTCAAAGCATGGGTCCTCCGCTAAAGCTACACCCTCTAAATAATTCTGCATCAACTACCTTGGATGGATGGAGATCCTGAATGGGACCAAATAAAAACCCCGAAATAAATTTAATACAAACAAGTAAATATAATAAGTGGCTCAATTGGACTCTTCTTGAAACCAAAAACTGAAATATATCAATTTCACCTCATATTCTTGTATAATATGTCACCATTTTTATAATCACACAAATTAAATGTTTTTTTGATATGCATGTGGATGACTTGTTTTTTGTTGTATCCAGATAGGGTTTCTTCATGGAAATTACTGAGTTAACTCTGATAAGATGGTCACTATAGACATTGGAATATGAGGAAGCACAAGATGATGTTGTGTAATGCAATTAACATATATTATATTTCATTAAATTCATTTAAAATTATTAAATCATATGTGTTTTTTTATAAATAAAATATTTTATACAAATTTTCATTAACTTATTTAAAAAATAGAATGGTTTATTCAACTACTATTAATTAAAGAGGAAAAAACAAAAAAAAAGACCATTAATTCACCTTAAACTCATGAAAATTTCAGCTTAACATTTAACAAACCAAACACTCTAATTTTTTAACCAAACAACTCTAGAGTAGTTTTTAGAAATTCTAACACATTTTTTGAATACTTTTTAAAAGACCACCATAGGGCACAACCACTAGGTTGTGCCCATGAGGCTAAATTCTGTCACTTATTATAACCAATTATTTACTTAAAATGTTTTAAAATTCATTATTATAGTCAATAAATCATTACCAAGGCATATAATAATTCTAACATAGTATTTAGACACATTTCAATGTTTAAATACATAGCAATTTAAATTTTTTTTCACAACGGGAATCATGTTACTTTAAATAACCAATAACCACCCCTTATGAGTAAATTTCCAAAATTCCAACAGTTATTATAACTAATTATTTGTTTAAAATAATTTAAAATTCAATATTATCATCATGAAAACATTACCATGACTTTGAACAACTATAAAATGTTTAATAGTGACATTGATGCATTGTCATGAAGTAGTGTTATTTAACAAGTATGAAGCGGGTTACCAAACTATGACAACCCCTATGATTTTTCCTACAATGTATCATTTTTATAAGGATAAAGTGTTCTTCTTATGTACTGGACCCCACACACCCCTTTTGGATGTATTTTCATAATTTAATACCCATTATCATTCTGTTTTAATGATTTTAAAAAATTACTTATTTTAAAACCTATTAAAAAAATGATTGATGTTTTCCCACAAAAAAGATTCTTTCCTTCCACCACTTATTCCCCACATTACAATGACATTGGTTTACTCTTGTATTGATTATACCATCACAGTTCCATTTGGAATGTGATTCTCTATTTTGAATTATAATAGAAGTAATATTTCTCAATACCCCTATATAGATGTGAATATGTTCATTTAGGGAATAAATGAATGGAACAATGAAAGAGATGCTGTTGTGGGATACAAAAACACTCTAGTTGTGATGATTATCCTAAATCCGAGAAAACTACAAATAATCAGTTGAGCTTTAAGTGTAGACAGAACAAATACTGATGAAATATACAACTAAATATGTGATATCTGCTACCTAACCTTGAAGTGAAATCCTATTAGAAATGATCCTGCTGAAGACCAACTATGAATGACCGGTGTATGTTGGTGATCATTGAGGTCTCTATTCTAGCATAGGATGAAATCATCAGAATAGTGCTACATCAATTTAAAATAAAACATTATATGTTTCTCAATGTGATATATAATTAGGTCTATATAATAAGTTGTATGCATTGAAAGACAATGATCATTGCACTCTATACTAGTGGTGTCTAGTAGGGTACTGGTATGACACTTCATTATGGTGCTGGTATGGCATTGAATGATTAGTTGAGTCTTGATACTCAAGGCTAGTGGGGTCCATCATCATTGTCAGCACCTTTTGGTATATTTAAATTTATAACGCACTACTTTATATCTAGAACAAAAAATGGATGATTCTTGGAGCACATTGACAATGATATCCTTCTTTAACGTTATGGGATTTCCAACCCCTCTGGATTTCAAGGTAATTTTGTGCATGCTGTTTTGCTTCATGATATAGCACAATATAGTTCTAATACTATAGCTCTAACATCATTTAAATACATGAATTTAACTCCATCAATGAATTTAAACATTTTATTTTATTGATCTTTAGTTCTGTAGGGCTGTGATATTTTACTATTGGCTTTTGACTAATTCTATTTTCTTTTTGATTGCGTTTTCTTTTGTTTATCATGTATTTTTGACTCTTTTATTTTGACTAAAAACTATTTAATTTCCATTTTAACTATATTAACCTGTTAGCTTTCATTTTAAAAGATTTTTAATTTCCTTTTTAACATTTATTTTTCTAACTTCGTTTCTATTTCATGCAGATTTTGTAATGATTTGATTCTTCCATTTAACCTTTTTTAATACTTTTCCACCTTTAAATGTATATCCAGGCAAGTATGATCAGATCCTACATGTTAAATTTTCTACTTCTGCTTATATACTCATTTGATTCGAATAGCTAATTATTTTAAACTTTAAAAGGATCTTGGTGAATGGTAATGAAATAACACAGTGATATAGTAGTCCTCATGCATTTATTATTACATACTTTTTATGATTTTCTCTCAACTAAATATTTCACCTTCAGACTGATCAAAAAGAAGACACTTTTTAAGGTCATTATGCATTCACAATATGTGAACTACTTCTATTTGGTTTTAGGGATGAAAAGTAAGCTACATGTATCAATTTTATTTCTAATTATCGTAGTTTTCTATTTTTTCCATTATTATCATAATTTTTTATTACTTATGTAAATATTATTATATAATGGAAAGTATGAAAAATGATCATTCGTATGTTAGCTTCTTATGCAGAAAAATTAGATTGTGATCATGGGTTATATATAACCATAATGAGAGGTTATTCTAAAAGGCAACAATTTTTTATGCCATTATGCACTCACAAGAAATGAAACTACTACTACTTGGTTTTAGGTATGAAAAATGAGTTTCCTGAACAATTGTATTTCTAATTTTTGTTTTTATTATTTCCCTCAATCTCTTCAATTTTTAACTTGTGTAATTAATATTCTATAATATCATGTATGAAGTCAGATTCTCTTGAGCTCTTCAACAGATGAATTAGAGTGTTTGGTCACATCATTAACATTTAATTAGCATTTAAGAGGTTTGTTTTTTTTTGACATTTCTATGTTATTTTAGAGAGTTGGAATTATATATATCTATAAAAAACTTATGTATGTTTTGTATGTATGTATACAAATGTATAAGATATTTATATTTATAGTAAAATGTGTGAACTCTACTATACATGTCACATTATACTTTTTAATCCATAATCATCAATCCAGACTTGATGTCCTTTTAAGGTGTGTGCAAAACTTTTAGATCACGAGAAAATTATTGCATATTAAAATATATGAATTTATTTATTATAGTACATAAAATTATGCCTCGAGGATAGACTTTTCTCCCATTGTCTCATGGTTAACATCATGGTATTGAGTTGGAGTGTGATTTCCCCATATTATAACATTCTTAACATCAGAAACGTCAACACCCAATCTTTCATAGATCCAACCCAGTGCCCGGTTATTATATAGTATAGTAATGCATATAATGTTTTTTTCAGGGATAGATGGTGAAAATTGTTAAGGATTAGTGCATTAAAATTTGCAGGATTAGTAACAACTTCAACCTTGTAGTATGGTGCGGTATACTTTTCAAGAGAAGAGGTAAATTGATACATTTTTTGACATCACATATTTCCTTTCCATGCCTTACTTATTTGGGAATTATCTAACCATAACTGATATTTTTTCTCCCTTGCATGCCTCACCCACATCAGTTGTAGAAAAACCATCCTTCAGTAGTGGGAAGGCATCATCCATCAACTCCATTTTCACCTCATTTAGAGTCCTTGAAGCAATCTCAATATCAAGCACATAGAGCATCATCGGATAGTCTACACCCAGCATCACCCCTCTTGAAATCATGGGGAAAAGAACATAAAAAATTTAGTCTGCAGCTAGGGGAGGATGTTCAATTTCCTGGATGTGTTGATAAGAAAACCAGGAGAAGTATATCCCTTATGGTTCACTGCTTCGTGAGCCACACAGTCAATGTGCACCATGTCATTTACAACAATGGCTAGGGGTAGATAACCCTCCGCGCACATCCACCTTATATAGTTTATATATTTTCATAGTATCACATTTTATAGATGTTGTTCTATGTGATTAATACATCAAAATCAAAATTTTATGTATCTAGTTTCCAATTTTGAATATTAAGTTATTTTTTTAAATTTTAAATTTTTAATATCATGTTCTTGAATTTGATGATGAATTTTTTTATTCTTATATTTCAATTTTGAATATCATGTTAATGATATGGAATATAAATCTCATCCAATCTTGTTTATTGAATAATAAATTTCTATTGAATGTTATTTATTGTAAATATGAAGCCTCCAATATCAATATTTACAAATAGAAGTATCTAGATTCCAATTACGGGTAGTAATTTCTAGATTCTACTATCAGTTTTCTGATACTATATCATGTTTACAATTCTGGTTTTTAATTTTATAGTTTTATCAAATTTGTACATGGTATCAAACATTTCATCTACAAAACATATGAATGTTTTGGTCTATGATATTGGTAGATTTATCTCTACACATTTTTAGACATTATATTTCATTTTTGATTGAATCTCATTTTCATTTATGATAAAGATTCTATAACATGTTCATCTTTTGAGTTAACGTCACTCTTATTTTAAAGTAGGGTCATTCTCAATGGTTTGTGGCCATAAGTTATGTGTCACTATTTATTGAAATTAGTGATTGTGATTTTTGTTTATTGGAGGTTTATCTTGGTATACCTGATGTTGGAGGAGGACAGAATGATGCGGTTGGAGGGGGATGTGAGTCAATGGGCATACATGTTGTCACCAGATTCTTGAGATGTCAATAGGGATGATGAAAAATGCACATTATAAAATTCATTTTTTATAAAACTTTATATTTTGGTTTCAATTCATGTATATATTTTTCATTGATTTGAGTTATAGATGGCTCGGTAGTCCTATGATATGGATGAGTTGATGGTCCCTGGTGTGACATGAATGAGCATGATCTGGCTCACTAGTCCTAGGTCATAGATGGATTAATGGTGATCACTGGCCCATGTTGTGTCAAGGTTGGATGGTATTGACATATGTGGTGGAGGGGTCGTCGTGTGGTGGGTGTGTGTGTTGGGGGGATGAATTTTGTATTGATGGGTGTGATGGATCTGATAGAGGATGAATTTTGTATTGATTCCCTTATTACTAAATTTCATTATTAATGTAATTTATTTATTTTCTTTTAATTTTCAACATGTGTCACAAATTTCTTTCTTTTTAATAATTAGAACATATGAATTTTAGATGATAAATTAATAAATATAATATGAATTTTAACTAGAAATAAAAATTTATAATTATTATTCAAATGTAATTTATAAACTAATATTATATGTTGATAATATTATTACAAACAGAAAAATTTGTCATTATAATCTGTTGCTAAACATTTTAACCAACATATATATTATCTGTTGGTATTATTATAATTGCAATAGAATCAGTTTATATGTCGCAAAAACCTTTAGCGACAGAGTTTTTACCGACACTTTAGTGATAGGGACACATATGTTGGGGAAACGTTTTACGAACAGAAAAAGTAAATTTACCAATAGATGTGCCCCTATTTGAAAAAGTGAAATATTTTTTAGTGAATATAATATAATTTTATTAGACCATAACAAGTTTTTCTAATGGTCAAAAATTAATTATAATCTTAAAATATGTATTTTTTGAATAAATGATGATTTTATTTTAAAATTTAAATATCTCATATTTAGAAAAAAGAATATTTATAAAATGGAGACCATTTTTTAATTCTATATTTAAAAATCTGGTTAGGGTAAATTTTTTGGATTCATCTAAAATACTTTAATTTTTCGTGAATTGTGAAATACGATAATTTTGTATATAAGATAAATACATGAATTATTGAGTCATGGTTGATGAATGGATTAGGTAAGAAACCAATGTTTATAACTCTCCCAAATCCTCTACTATATTTATTCATAATAATCAACAATATTCATAGTCTTGAGCCAAAATAATAAACTAGTTAATAAAGTAATCAAAAACCCCCTATCCTCACTAATAAATACCGCCCCTCATCACTTATTCCACTCACACCTTCAAATAATTGAATTTTATCTAAATTATACCAAATTACTTTAACACATCTCTTACCCTTGTCTTGGAAATTCTACTCTCAACAAAATATCAAACCTAATTGCCTTAATTAGGTTCTCAATGAGAACAAATTCAAGAAGTAAAATCATCTTTCGTTCTCTTTTAATTTCATTTAATTTATAATCATCACATAAAATTCCCTATCCTAATAATAATAATTACTCCAATATAATATATATACTCTAATTTTATTAATTTTATGAAATATCCATCACCAAATCTTTTCTATCCTCTTCTATTATATATATGAAAACATCATCCATGACATTGCGATTCACCGCATTCATGGTCGTTGAGTTTTCCTTTTCCATTATCACCTTCATGGATTATCATAAACCCATTATAATGGTTTTAAAATACTTTAAAAATTATTTTAAAAAATATTTTAGGTTTTTAGGTAACTTGTATACATTATATTTTATAATAAAAAAAAAATACATCGTGATGATAAAAAAACTACAAAATAATCAAAATAGTTAAAATTAACATTTTATCTAATGAATCATATGAAAACCTAGATAAAATGATATATATGTTAATTTAATAATCTTAATGTTGATTAATAACATATAATTTATTTTTTTTATAATTTTTTTATTTTACATGAAGTTCAATACATGTATATAAGTGAACCAATCATGAAAACCATGAAAAGAAATGCTCCCAAAATTATGAAATTGAACTCTATAACTCGTCATAATTTCATAAATAGCTTAATAAAACTATAGAAAATCAAGTAACTTTATGAGAGGTTCTGGATTTGATAATTAATTAATCTAATTTTATTATCTATGATATGAAAATGAAAAATGAATTCAAACTTAAGGTAAGGGGATTCTCAAACCCAAGTCATTTTCATTGGGTTATACCCCTTTCATGCCAAATTTTAGTGTGGATATTCCATTAATGTTCCTTAAAAATAATTTCATTGTAATTAAAATTGTCTATTCTAGGATATACATGTTTCCATATTGGTTTTCTGAAAAATGTAAATATTTTCCAAAAATAACTATTCCTTCCAATTAAAATCTTCAATCCTCTTGAGTCTATTTCTTCTTCAAACAATTGTGAGGATTGTTATACCATATATGTTTTTTCATTTCTCATTTGGGAACTCCAAATGTTTATTCATAGATTTATTCTTTATAAAATAAAACTCATTCCTTTCCATGGGTTATTTTAGGTATAATATTGATATATGTTCTATGTGGCTTGCATGATTATGGTAATGTAATTATATGATTGGTGCACACAGAATTATTTATAACATCAATGCATTGGGTGATGTGATATGATAATTTAAAATATTTAGTAATATGATTCTATATTTTTCACAATGATGATTTTATAATTTTCATGTATTTTATGTGTGAACATGAAACTAGCTTTTTCACAACTATGTGTTGAATTTGAACACTAAGACTTGATTTTTCATTCTTATGAATTGAAACATTCCATGTATATTTCTAATTATTCTTATAATGATTATGATGATTATAATATGATCATGTTAGGAAGATGATTATTTTTCTAACCCATTTTATATTGATTCATGTCCTTATTTACCCTCTCACTGGGCTCTTATCTGACCACATAAAAAGTTCTATGTTTTATTATTGTGTACGTTATTTATATTCCAAATTCATCCAATACACTAAACCTTTATATCCAAGTATTCTAATTATTTTATATTTCTTGTATGTAAATTGATGTAATAGTTATGTAAGAACATTTTGGGTCCCTATAGTAGGTATCTGACAATGGTTTAGTTAATTTGAGAATTATGACAACAAAACATTAGTGAAAACCCATAGTGTGAGACTCTCTATATTCATGAACCCAAGAAGCATTGTTTTAAAAAAATTATAAATATAAAGATTGAAAAAGATATTCTTTCAGAGATGATTTAACAATGTTATAAATTATTAATTCATGAAATGTTTAATAATGATTTCATAATCCATTTATATTTTTGAAAACTGTGGGAACCATGAGAAAATAGATAAAAACTCATGTGAAGGGAAATGAAATTATTTTCCAAATGACATCCCCAATGACATCGGAGGTGGAATTCAAAACATAATGGTGATACATAACCAACTACCTTAGTCTACGAACAATAACCTGAAAAATGTGAACATTTTCTGTCGTCAAATAGGGAGAAACTTCCCATCGAATCTTTTATAAGTGAATGACCACTGACATTTATTGGAGCTTCTAATCCACTAGTCATGAAACAGTGGGTCAACTAAATGTAGTAGATAATTTATATGCTCTATTGTTCTGAGAAGGAAAAAGTGACTTGACCCATCAATCATATATATGGATAGGCTCAGCAATGGTGGGAGATGATTAAGAATGCCTAGAAAAATTATTTATTTGAAAAAATGGAGTGGGGAACATTTGAGAATTTATTTTTTAATAATTATTTAGCACTAAATATATAAACAAATATGGAGGGAGATTTCATACAGATGAAGATAAAGAGAGGTGAACCTTTCAGGGAAGGACAAGCAGTTTTTACAAGGCATTCAAGGTATGACTCATATTATATTATCAATGATGATATAAAAATAGATATATTATTTAGTGGTTTAAAATCACACTTTCAAAAGGATCCATCTATTCAATACTTTAAGAGTTATGAAGAAGTTTTTTAATGTGATCTCAATGTAGATATATAGTTTGGAGAATTATCCCTTGGCTATGGAGATAAAAAATTAAATATGGAGTTTCAATATTTAGGATCTAAGGAAAAGGTGGAAAGAAATATCATACACTCACATTTGAAAAATGTGTGAAGAAGCATTAATGGAACTACATTAAAAAATGCTAAAATTCTATAATTGTTGGAGAGAAGGCCCCCATGATCTTGAAAATCAAAGAGACATGAATATATTGGACATTGTGATCGAGGAAAGGAGAGGACCACCCATAGTTCAAGGCTTCAAATATAGGGGCCAAGGTAACTATACAATCTAGTGCAATAAATGTTGACTCCTTGAGGGTAATCAGTGTCAATATCCACCATATCCTAAGGAAGGAAGTGTTATATTTTTCCATCACTACTATTGATGAAGGGATGGAAAACATAGTCATAAAAGGTAATCTTAAAATTCACTCAATTTTGGAAAAAATTTTATTTGATTCTAGATCTACGGATGACACTATATCTCAAATATTTTCTATAACTATTGAATTGAATACAAAATAATGTGAAGTATATATATATATGTAAAAAAACTACTGGTGTGTCCATTAAAACCCAATGGTTGGACTCTTCTCATGGTGGTGTATTTTGGAATATTATTCAAAGTAATCTCATGATAATTACCTTGGAAGAATTCAATAATATACTAGGCATGGATTGGATCATGTTATATATAGAAGACAATAACTTCCAGGAAAATAAAATATATTTTCATATTCTGAAAATTCACATGATCCTATAAAAATTAAAGGATGTCGATGAATATCTTTTCGAAAATTCACCAATAGTGTTGGAATTAATTCCCTATTAAGAATATTACCATGCTAAAATGGTTGATTAAAAGGAAGATAATAACCAAGAGGAAACTGCAATTATGATGCAATACAGTTATGTATTTCTCGAAGGGTTTCCTTGAATTCCCCAAAATCATGTGGAAGGGTTATCAATATAACTCATACTTGGAGCTACTGCTGTATCAAAATTCCCCTACATGATGGCCACGATCGAAATAGGGGTGTTAAAGAATAAATGTCAGGAGATTTTGTACAATGTTATCATATTCCCTAGTGAATCACCTTGGGGTGTGTAAGTGCTCTTTGTCATGAAAAAGAATGGATCAATGTGATTTTATATCGATTAAAGGGATATCAATAAGATCATCATAAAGAAAACATATCCACTTCCAAGGACTACTGCCTTCTTTTATTAACTACAAGGAGCCAAATACGTCTCAAAGGTTGATCTTTGTCATGTATACCATAATGTGAAGGTGAATAAAGAAGATATTTAGAAGACTACTTTCTGTATATAGTATGGGCACTATGAACTTCTAGTGATACACTTCAGACATACTAATTTTCCTAAAATCATCGTGTATTCGATAAATAGAGTCTTTAGAAATTACCTTGATAAATTTGTGATATCTTTTATCAATGGTATTCTTATCTACTCCAATATCATGGATAAATATTAAAAACAACTTCAGATTGTATTGGTGATATAATGGAAGGAGAAATTTTATTCCATGTTCATAAAGTTTGTTTTTTGGATGCAGCAAGTCACATTCTTGGGATATATAATCATATGTGATGGAATTTTTATAGGTCATTGAAAAAATGGTAGTTGAAGAATGGTCCTAATCAACTAGTGTCATGGAAATCCACATTTTTCTTGGATTAGAAGTGTACTACCAAAATTTTGTGACAAATTTCTCCAGATTATCTCTCCCGCTATCTAGGCTACCAAGGATAGGATTAATTTACATATTGATGAAATAAATGTGGAGAGCTTCAATGAGATAAAGATGAGGGTAATTACTTCACATGTAGTCACACTACCAGTAAGTGGATATTTTTTTATATATTGTGATTCTTAAGAGAAATTATTAGGTTGTATACTCAGGTAGAATGATAAACAGTTAACCTAAAACTCATGGTAGTTGAATATCCATGAGTATAAGTACCAAATACATGATACAGATCTATCATCTTTGATTTTTACCTTCAAAATCCAGTAGAACTAACTATATGGTGAGAAGTGTGACTTATATACTGATCAGAAGAGTATAAAGCATATATCCACACAAATGGAGTGAAAATGGTACCAAATAAGATGAATAAAGAAAATTAAGGACTATGATTTCCCTATTTACTGCCATCCAATAAAGGTGCAAAAGGAAGTTTATGCCCTTAGAAGAAAAAAATGATACTCTTTCCCTGATGTAGATTGATAAAGACCTTATATTCATGGATATGAAAAATATAGATTTTGAAATCATAATTGTAGGGAAAACATCCAACCTCCCCAAGTTATTTACTAACCATCTAAACAAGATAAGATCAAGGTGTCACAAAGGGATGATCTAGAGTTACAAAAGAAGGAGAATGCAGTAATGGAATGAAACATACATGAGTTCCACATCGATGATGATGGAGTGATTTGGTTTGGAATGAGGATTTGTGTGCCTTCATCCCCTCAGATAAATAAAAAGCGTATGGATATTGCATATATCTCATTGTTTCTCTATATATCTTCTAAGTACCATGATATTAAGTGATATTTGGGAACAATTCTAGTCAAATAACATGTTGAAAAAGATAGTGAAGTATATATTAAGGTACATAAAATGTTATAATGTTAAAGTATAATTAAATAAGTCCAATGGGATGATGAAATCATTTCCTATACCAATGTGGAAATTTTTGAATGTTACAATGGGTATTATCACTGATCTCTTGAAGACATCCAAAGTAAATAATAAAATATGGGCTGTGGTGGATCAAAACCTTTATAATACCCACCTTACCACTATTCGTGATGATCTATCACTTGAAATATTTTTTATTATATATTTCAACGCATTTTGAGGCTAATGTGGTACCACATTCGGTCATCTATGATAAATATCAGAGGTTTAAAAATAAATTATAGAGAATATTTTAACTTGATTTGAGTACTAAATTTAATTTTAGCACCTCCGAACAGCCCCATATTAAGGGCCAATAAAAAAGGACTATTCATATGCTTGAGAATATTCTAAGAGTCTTGTCAATGGAATTAAAAGGTATATGAGACTATCATATCCCATTGGTTGAGTTCTCATACAAAAATATTGTCAACTATAGTATTCATATGGCTCTATAGGAAAAACAATATGAGAAGAGAGGTGTAACTCCAAATTGTTGGGATGAAGTCAGAAAACAAAAGGTAATTGGAATTGATCTTATGAAGGAGATGATAGAGAAGATTACATCCATCCATCAACACATAAAACCTACACAACATAGAAAAAAGAGCTATGATGAAAACCGTAAAAGGGACTTGGAGTTGAATATTGGAAATAAAGTCTTCATTCGAATATCCCCATGAAAATGATTCGTGTAGTTTATAAGGAAAGGGAAGCCTACACCAAAGTATATTGGACTCTTTTAGATCCATGATCATAAAGGAGTGGGGTCATATAGGCTTGAACTTCCACAAAATATTGATCAATTTCATGATGTGTTCCATGTATCTCTCATGATGAAGTACATACCATACCCCTCACATTTACTGAATCCAAAATGTTGTGAAACTGGAGAATGATCTATCATAAGAATATTAGAAAATGAAGATCATGGACCATATACCTAAATTCTTATGCAACAGGAAAACTCACCTTATCAAAGTTATATGGATGAATCACAAGTATGACTAGGAAACATGGGAACCAGATGAAGAAATGAAGGATAATTATGCTCTCATGTTTTAACCATAGTATGTAAATCAAAATATCAATGGTGAAATTTCAAAAGGGGGAATAATGTAATGACCCAGACATTTATTAATGGAATTTTTTCCTTCTTATAATTAAATTATATTGTATTGAACACATACATAGAAATGATATCCCAATAAAAACATCGTTATCATAAATAGAGAATTAAAAGGTGACATTTATAGAAATTAGAGAACTTATACCGATAAAATTATATCATGACCCTTGGAATAGTAGCATGACCATTTGGAATTGTAATCCAGCAAATAGATTATAATCATATTCTGTTAATGATTAAATTAAATTTATGAATCTTTTTAATTATAATATTATATAATTATGTCATATTATAATTAAATAAATGTTTTAAAAATGATAAATTAAGTGTTGGGATTTTTGTAAAACATTATTTTTTATTTTCAATTTAAAATTAATATAATTATTTAAATGAAAATTAATATAAAAAAATATATATTTCTAAATTAATATTATGTTACATTACAAATATATAATGATTTTATAAAACCGTAAATAATTTTTCAAATCGTTAAAAAATCAATTATAATCATAAAATGTATTTTTAGATTAAATGATGATTTTATTTAAAAATAATCATCATGTTTAGAGATTTATTTTCAAAAAATGGACTCTATTTTTGAATTCAAAATTTCAATAAATTATTAGAGTGAATTTTTTTAATTTCTCTAAAATAGTTGAATTTTTAGTGAAAAATGAAATACCATAATTTAAAAAATAATCAAAATACATGGATTATTGAGTCGTGGTTATTCTATGGATGAGGTAAGAACTCATTAGTTATAACTCTCCTGAACATATTACTATATTTATTCATGAGTATCAACACAATTTATAGTCTTTGGATAAAATAATAAACTACTGAATACAATGATCAAAAAACACCTCTCTCTTCCCCTGAAAATACCAACCCTCGCAACCTAATAAACTCAAACCTTATAATCCTTGATTATTGTCTATATTATACCCAATTACCTCATCAAGCCTCTTACCCACGTTATGGAGTTTTTTTGCAACAAACGTCCAATCCCATGATCCATAAAGAGGTTCTCAATGAGTAGAAAATCAAGAGGTAAAATCCTCTTTTGTTATCATTTAATTTATTTTCTTTTCATAATATCTCCTCAACACCCATATCCATGGAAGAATTATAAATATAGTAACATATATATATAATTTTATTTTATTATTTTAATGGAATATTCCTTACCAAATCTCTTCTCCCCTTCTGTTATTTTAAAAATTAAGACATCGTCCATGATGTATCGATTCATCGCCTTCATGGACGATGAGTTTTTATTTTCCATTACCGAATTCAAGGAAGTCCATAAAACCATTATAATGGTTTAAAAATATAATGATGTTTATGTTATATCATGTTTTATATTCTATAAGTACCATATATACATGTTATTAATATTAAAACAAAACTAGTGTGTTGTGATTTAAAAATCGCCAATATAATCTAAACAATGATCATTAATGTTTTATCTAATAAACCATAATAAAATCTAAATGAAATAATATATATGTTAATTTAACCTTATTTAATTTCATTAATAACATATAAATTTAATTCTATAGAGTTATTCTCATTTTATATGAACATCCATACATGTAGACAAGTGAACTGATCATGTAAACCAAAAGAAACTGCTCCCAAAATGAAGAAATTTAACACTATAACTAATCAAAGTGGACATAAAAACCCTTATAAAACTATAATAAATTAATTAAATGTTTCATATGTTCTCGATTTAGTAATTGAAAAATATAATTTGATTATATTGGATATTAATCTAAATAAATCATTGAGACCTATGTTTAGGGGATTCTCGAACCTAATACATTTTCATTGGCTTATATATATTTCGTGAATAAGTTTAGTGTGGATATTAATATAATTTCATTTAAATATTACTAAAATTTTTTTCACTTTTTTTCAAGGATATACATGTTTCTAACACATTTTTATGTCAAATGTACTGATTTTCCAAAATAACTCTTCTTTCTTATTCAGATTTTGACTCCTCTTGATATTTTTTCTTCCTCACTAAAGTGTGACTAGTATTATACCATATATAAATTTTCCATTCTCATTTGGGAACCCCAAATTATATTCATTAATATATTATATATTAATTGAACCCCATTACATTTTATGGGTTATTTTTTATCTAATATTGATATATGTTCTATGTGGAATACATGATTATGTTAATGTTATGATGTGATACATGCACCTAGTATTATATAGCACTCCAATGCATTGGGTAATGAGTTGTATCTCATGATAAAACCTGAAATATGAGTGAAAGTGATACAATATTTTTTCATGGTGATGATGTTTTGATTATTCACATAAGTTATGTGTGAACATGATACAAGGATTGTTCACAATTATGTGTGGTATTTTACCCCTAAGACATGATATTTCTTTTTTATACATTTCCACATTCCATAAATTTATGTAATTCTTCTTATAATGATTACGGTGATGATCCTATATTTATTTTATGATGATTATGATTATGATCACTCATGTAATATTCATTCATGTCCTTATTTATCCTCTTCATGGACTTTTAGCTCACCCATTTTCTTTTATGTGTATCCTTATGTGACTATGTGTACAAAGGAAAACATGATATTTAAAGGGATAATGAATAATATTTTTAAAAAATGTATACGGTTTATTGTTGTGAAAATTTTATATGTTTCTAATTTTCCCAAGACACTAAAACTTTTGATCCTGGTTTGGTAATGTTATTATATTTTTTATCTTTAAAATGGTTTAATAGTTATATAAGAGAACGTAGGGTCCCTATAATGAAACCACCTCTCTAAATTTTCTTAATTTTTCAATTAAATATCAATTTCAAATATTATATAATCATTTTCTAAAAGTATCTGAAAGACATAAATTGTATATATTTTTCATCAGAAAAATAAATATTAAAGATCTTTTAAATGAGTTTTTCATAAAATTAAACAACATTTAATGATTCCTAAGTATCAACTATAAAATTACTACGTGTTTCATGGATTGATTATCATTTCCTGTTATATATTTTTTCCCAAATCCCATTTATTTTGTGTGATTAGTTATTCTATGATAAAATTAGAGTGTTTTAATGTTCATGTGCCACACAAATGTATTATTTTCTATTATGTGATGGGTTTCCCTGTAACGCTAAATAATATTTTATCTAGAACATTATATCCTATGAGAGTACATGTTTCCTAGAATTCGGAGTGAATCCAATACTAAATATGACATATTCAACCTTGTTTTTTGGGAAAGGTGTGTAAAAAAAATTATAGTTACCCTGATAATAAATATTGATTATTACATTATTTTTATTATATTATAAAACAAATAAAAGATAATGATCTAGTAATTATTTTCATTATATGATTATATTAATTAATATAAGGTTATAAAATATAACAACATTATCATTAATTAATATTCTTAAATGAGCTACAAAAATCCATTAGACCTCTTAATATTATATTGGATAACGTTGAGAAATAGATATGGAAAAATGGTGTTCTATAAACCGATATAGGAGAATACATAAGTAAAATATTTTTTAGATGAGAGGAATAGCATGATATCATGACGATAATGATCATAAGAATAGAATCTTAGAATATGGAGAAAATAACAAAAGTTCATGGAGTAAATATTATCATGTCATTATAGAATAAAATCATAGGGATGTGTAAATTTCAAAAAACATTACATAATATGCATAATTCATGGTTACCCACCTATTTAACATAAATTTTTGTCTATGATTACTAACCAGGCATGATAGTTAGTTAATATCACTACCCAAAAACAACGAAATATCATGATATTAAAAAATTAGCCAATCCATTGGAGGGATATTTAATTATTAGAACACAAATTAAATAATGATGATCATGTATATGTGTGATACTTGATGAAGAAACCATACCGAAGTTGCATGCTTGGAAAAAAAACTCAAAAAGAACTCATATTAATGATCTTCTATCAAGAAATATCTGAAAGTCATGACATAAGGATTCTCAATAAAAGAAAAAATTACACTTATTAATACATTAATACCTAAATGGGACATAAGTATTTATCCTCATGTCTTATAGTATAAAAATCATTAATATGTTTTGATGTTGTAATAAAAAATCAACAACAATGGTGATGCTTTTGAAAATAAGAAAATTATATTTTAGTGAAAGGAAATAGTAATTTTAAATTAAAATAATAAAAAACCCTGAATTTATTTAAGAAAAAATATGAATAATTTTAAAATATTTTCATTTTTTATAATGACTTTTAGTGGATTATGGTTGATGAAAAATAAGATTTTCTAGTATCCCCTCGAATGAGATTTCTTACTAGTGGGTATTTTTAATGAAATATAAAACATGTATAATCATAAAAATGGAAGGGAAATAAAACATGATATATATGTAAGGGGAATATAAAAAAATATTAATATGTGAATAATAATATTCTATAATAAAAAGGAAAAAAAATAATGATATATTGTAACCATAATGATATAAAGGGAGTATGAAATATACCATACAATTATGTCTGAAAGCCATATTGACGTGTATATAAAATAATATTTAATTTAATTAATTTAATTAAATCCATTAATAATAAACATATTAATATATCATTAGTTTCTTAGGGATAATTTATTTCCATTATTTGTTCATTTGGTAATTTTTTCTTGATATTTCCATTTACCTGAGGTAATTTTTTAGATTTTCTTGTGATTCACATGACATGTTGAGAAATTTTGAATTTATCATAAAAATAATTTCACAACCTAATAAATATATATATAGTTACAAATAATAATTTTATTCATAATTTTTTAATATAATCCATGTTAGTTGATATTGGAAAATGAAATATGTTCTTGTCATGGAGCTGGAAGTCCAAACTTAAAGATAGAAAAAACATTAATATTCTATAACCTTTTAGGGAGTTAAAAAATAATATTTTTACTCAATAAATATTTATAATTGAGAAATATATAACATATGTATTTATTCATGATCACCCTTTGTAATATCTATGAAATATGGTGATGAAAATGTAGTCACATCACTTTGTGGAGGTGGTAGTCTACACAATCACATGATCCATGCTAATGTTTTCCATAAATGGTTCATGAGGATGAATAATTGTGGTTAAATGACTATAATTATATGTACATATCTAAATGACAATTAATCAATTATATTAATGGAGTTATTGGAGATGTGAATATGAAAAAATAAATACTACTAAAATGAAACGATCGTACAAGGGACTTAGTTTTTCCTTATAATTATCTTTATATGTAAAAGTATTAATCTTAATAAAGAGGAAAAAGTCTTTGATTCCAAGGATATTTTTATAAGAGGAGTAAATTTTCATATTTTTTGGATAGGACATCAAGGTAATGTGTGTACCATAAAGGGTTTGAGTGGTCCCTTCAATAATGGAAGGAATGTGTTGTTTTTCAAATACATTCACTTAATTAATTATTTTACTAAAATAGTAAGAGTAAATGTCTACCGTGATTTTAAATTATTGATTATGGTCCATGATATTACTGAAACTAATCCTATAATCTCAATTTAGGGACACATTTGTGTTATTTTTGGGTTTTTACTTTCACTTTTCTCATGAGTAATTTTACCGAGGTAAATTTAATTTCCACACACAGGAACTAATTAAAAATATATAAATTAAAAATTATATTAAAAAATAATTTGATTACTAAAATAATTCATATTATTTTAATTTTATAATTAAAAAAATTATATTATTATAGTCATTACCTTTACAATAAATATGCATCGTTCTTAAATTTGTCTTTAATATAATCAAGTTTTAGGAATAAAATTTATATGTACACTAAAATAATTAATGTTATAAAAATTTATTACATAAATTGTTTTATTATATATAAAATAAATTTTTTTTTTAATTAAAATTATCCCATAACTGAAATCTAAAAAAATATTAATTAATTAAATGAAAATATATAAAGGTATTTTCTTTGTTAAAGTATGCTTTTACATAAAATTTAAAGATATTTTTCATGGGTTTTCTATGATCAAAATAATATTTTAAAATGTATAATTTGATTTATGAATTTTATATATGATCAATTAATGGTTTTTACCTTATAGTTCAATTATATATATTATAACATAATGAATGTTATAAATTTCATAAAAACCGAATATTTGACTAAATATGTTATTTTTTAAATATCTCCAAATATAATAATATAAAAATTTTGATATTATAAATTAAAAAATATATTTAATTTTATATAAATATATTTTATAAAATTATATATTGATCATTTAATTGAAAATACAATATTTAATGATAATAATATTTTATTTGAAAACTCTTTCATAATCATTAATTGTTTCCAATATTATTTTATACCAATATTCTAATTTAAAAAAATTCAATATTATATTTCTTATATAGATACCTTAAATGCCATAAAATTTACCTACTAAATATGTTTAATTTAATTTACCAATGTATCCCAAGAATTTTTTGAGGGCATTTGATGAAAGATATTGAACTCGCTTTCCTGACCTTCTCCACCACCCCCAAAAAGAGTACCCCTGTTAGGTTGACAATGAGATAAGGGAAATGGAGACTACCCAAGTAGGGCCATAGGTAGGCCATGGGTTGGAGACATTCACTATGGGTATAACAATAATAAAAATGGGAGGCATTATACTGTAGGGGAACATGCTTAAGAGAGATAGATAAGATAGATTCGCCATTCAACACCTTCTAAAATATATAAAAGAGAATATGTGTATGAAATTAATGTCATAAAAAGATGATACAACCATAAACAAACTAATAATGTTCAAAAAAGGTAAACGTCAATATTACCAAAAATCCTATGTTGGCCCTTCCAAACCAAAAGATATAAATATCCATCTAAATTTGAAACCTCCTCTTTCTGACTTGAAATACAAATTATGTATAAATGGGGTGTAAATAATATTATACTTCGTATGATCCACCCTAGAGTCTCTCATGAAAAAAAGATAATGAATTCATGGAAAATAAGAATTAACAGTATTGAAACTAACACTTCACCAAACCAAGTATACTAAGTTACCAACCTCACCATTTCTAACCCTCACCATGTTTGGAAAATAAGTGATAATATAATATAGTAATGAAACATCACGGGTTCCCCTATACATCTTCCCTGATGTATTTCTGATCTTCCCCAACATCACACATCCAGATCCATCTCTCTCAAAAATAAGTCTTCATAATGACCCTAGGCTATGTATCACAACATAAACCTCATTTATGACATTATAACATAATCCCATATCAAATCACAATATCATAACTAAGCAGTTTATGGAACCCACCATAGACTTATGATGTGTATCATACATCGGGTATTATACCTCAATTCTATCACAACCCAGACATTGAGTATGATACCTGAAGCCATCATATCTTATACACATCATACCTATAATAATATTTTGGATACTATATATGGATATATATGTGTGTGAGATAAACACAGGACATTACTTCCATTTACACACTTATATTGGAAATCTATCCACTTTGCATACCTGAACATATAACTACCATGAGAATAGAGTAGTTCTGGAGAGTGTAGACTTCCATCTTCCCTCCTATTAGAATGTAGGGAAACAACCCTTCAATATTCCACAAGCTATTAGTCTCCATAATAGAAATTAGTGTGGTAGTGTATTAAATCTTATAACATATATGATGTACTATATCTCATAACCACACTATGGGCATAACCTAGTCCTAGGGACAACTATACCTATCATCTCTTGGAAACCTAACTTCCACATATAGTTTCTAAATATCCTATAAGTACACATTTATTTTAATGAACTAAATTAAATTAATTTATTATCCATAAAAAATCAGTTTATGTTAATTTATTCACTATACATTAATTAACCATTATCCTTATTCCAAATTAAACATTATCATCAAATGATGTTAGGTCCATGATGTCAAGGAATAGTCCAAACCAATTACATAGTTTCTCAACAATAACATTTAATTTTCATTATAGAAACACCAAACACATTGGTTAAATTTTCTTATTCATTATTAACATCCTTTCAAAATCCCAGTAGTGTTGGAAAACATCCAAAGATACTATTAATAGATGCAACAAACCATGTCCATATATGTCAATCACTATGGAAAGGAATTAATAAAAAATAATAAACCCATCCAAAAGGGAATTAAACATATTCATATCAATAATAAATCCATATTTATAAAATCAATGGGTATTCCCTACTACAACCCATTCCACCATCTCTAAAGCCATCCTGACACCCACAAGCATAGCCCAATGAATCTCGCTATCATTTTGGTAAAATTCTTCCACATAATTTAGGCCTCCATATAAATATCTTATCATCGAGACCATGATCATACATTTTAGGACCATATCACATAACAAGATCATATATAGAGAACATCAAAAGGAAGAAAGAAAACAAGTGTAACCATAATGTGAACTAGGACTAAAAACAATTTATTTGTCCTTTGCACACAAATTATCTCAAATGGCCCTAAAATAGGACATTCATCCATATAATAAAACATGAAATATTGACCCAAATTTCTTATATTTATCAAAACTTTTATTTTTTTTAATTTTTGGGTCGAAGCCTCATTTTATTATTAAAGAAATGACCTCATTTGGCAAGTTAGATGGTGACCCATTACATAGCCTAAAGGCCCACGGCCATGAGGCTTGCATTCAAGGCTTGAAATCCCATTAAAAAGAATATTATTTTATCTTCTTCAATTAACCAATTCATTATTCAAATGTTTCAACTATGTGAAACCTAAGGCATCAAGCTATCATAATAAATTAAAAAGTTCAACATCCTCTTAGAATTTATTCCAAATTCAAAAAACATAGAGAAGTAAAATTATAAATTAATATGAAATTCTAATGTTATCATAAACATTAATAAACATACTTCATGATATTTATCATTTCCATTAACACAAGGAAGATCATTTTCAATTTAACATGCACATTTCATCAATTTTATTATCATAAGATTACAACAACAACAGAGTTTAACCATGTGACTTCCTTAATTATTTATTCAATTAATCTATTAATTCTATATTTAAATTATATATCATATTACTTTATTACCAACATTATATCCAACTATAAAAACATCTATGACGTTAATTATATATATAACATTCAATCTACTAAATTAAGAGGCAAGCTGTTATCATGTATAAAAGGAACATCATGTGATTTCCAATACAATTACATATCGGTCAAGTTAATTATTTATTTGGATAATTACATTTTCAATAAATGTGATAGAATATACTAACATTATGTTTTAATATAAATAAATAGGAGAAGCAAAGAATACAATACCTTAGAATTGTAAATTAACTTCACATAAGAGAAAAACAACATTGTAGATCTTTGATAACCTCTCCCATGAAGAAGTACTACCTCCCAAATAAGTTGCGCATTAACTCACCTGAAATGTTATAACAAATTTTATAAGCATATATGTGATCATGTGATAAATAACAGTAATGATAACTGGTAGGAAGTGAGTCTAAACAGGGATATGTCACTAGAAAATGTGGGTGGAACATACCTCAAAACCCCAAAGATTAATAAAAACAGACAGGGATTAATCCATGTCAAAATTAATTTGATGAAGTTCAAAAACCACATTTAGTCACATGGGGTTATAGGTAGAGAAGTGGGAAAATAATTGGGTTCAAATGGGCTGTGGGTATTTATAGGCATCTTGAAAATTAAAATATCATTTTATATCCCCATGAGCTATGGCAAAACACTGATGAAAAGGTGATTTATATGGTGTAGAATTATGGACCAAGATATAGACTAAAACAATCAATGTGTGTTAAACTTTCCATGGATAGATCATATTAATTTGGATCTGGGGGCTGTGAAACTACCTAAAGAACCATCATGTTCAACCCCCTATACCATTATGGATGTTATGTCGTAGCCTAACACCACACAACTTCTACCCCCTGATTTTGAAGTAGCCTTGAAATTCATCTATAGCCCTCCTATGCCCAAGCTAAGTTCCACTATGCAACAACCACCAATACTATAGTGAAGTTTTAACCACCATACTGTATCCATTCCATTTTTTTGTATTGGATTCCCTAAAACATTTATAATACACTCCAACCAACTTGTAACCACCTTTTGGTGCCTAAAACAAACAGTCATTTCAATTATAAGGGATTCTTGGATCTAGGTCCTTGCATTAGATACCTAAAACTGTTATCATCCTCGATAATAAAAAAATAGAAACCAAAGGGAAAATCGAATGGAGTTATTTGAATAGACACCCCATGAGAAACCCCTCAAGAATCTCTCCATCACAAGAGCTTTACCACCTTTATTATGCGTAATAAAAGGATTAAAATCCTGTGATAAAAATGATTATATTTTAAAACACTATCCTGGGTAGATTCCTCTCAAAAGAGACTACATACTCGAAAAAGAAACAAGATAAAACAATATCAAAAACTAAAAATGAAAACAACCAAAATTTGAACAACCTTACAAGAGATGATCTAAACAAAAAACTCTATAGGGTACTAAGACCGTATCTACAACTCATATTCCTAGTTACTCTCCTCCATGACATGATCCCACCTGAGGAAAAAAGTGGGAGTAACATGCTCATGGAATACATTCTACATGTGTTCATAGATCTATATACGACACTACTTGAATGTTTCATTATCATTAATATCAATCCCACTCTAATAATTAAAAATAGAGTGATCATGGTGACAAAAATATTAATGTGACCCATGAAAAACCTTGATTTACCCAATAAAAGGGGGATGTTATATCCTATGTTCCATGTCTCTAACACTATCAAACACACCAAAAGGTATACAAATCCATGGTGAAATATTAATCCCTCAACAAAACCTTCACTTCCCATGATGAGGAGTCAACTTTAAGAACACTTGATCTCAACTATTGAACTCCAGAGGACTATTCCTATGATTGGAAACTGAATTTTCATGGAATGAAACTACCTTAGCCCTCTCATTAATCATCAGGGAAATATCAATAATATTATGTTCTACTTCTATCATGATAATAGTTATATCTCCAACCCCATTCCAACACTATATAGAAAGGAAAGTTCATCCATACAAGGATTAAAATGCATCCATTACAATAGTGTAGTGAATAAAATTATAATTAGAAACCATAAACAAGGGTAGGTGTCTCATCTAATAACCTCTAATATATTGTACTCTATAAAAAAACAAGTTTTTAATCATTCAGATGGTCTATTGTATCTAATAATCCTTCCACATTTGAAAGCAGTTCTAAGGCATAACTATGAGCCAAAACAATACTTTAAAGATATCCACAAACTTGATATAAAAATAGAATCTCAACAATAGATAAATGTCCTTTGGAATCCTTGGAGTCTCAAAACCTCCTCCAGACACTTAATTGAAAAATAATAGTCTATTTACGTGAATACCTAGTTACTAAAAAGTCGGTTGATTTCATAAAATGGTCTACTATCACCCATATAAATTTATATAATCCTTGAGAATAAGGTAAAATAGTGAGAAATTTCATCCCTATATTCTCCCACCACCATTGGGGAACATATACTGGTCGATGAAAATCACTAAGAACATGTATTTGGATGTTCACCTTCTCGCAGACCGATGATTGAGAAACAAACGTTGAAATTGCACACAATAACCCAAGCCATCAAAGTTGACCACTCATTTCTCAATGCATATTTTTCATTCTAGGATATAACAATAAGGGTGATATATGGATATCATTAATGAACATTTTAATCATCACCTAT
Organism: Viscum album; assembly: GCA_963277665.1. Classification (NCBI taxonomy): domain Eukaryota; kingdom Viridiplantae; phylum Streptophyta; class Magnoliopsida; order Santalales; family Viscaceae; genus Viscum; species Viscum album. The sequence continues at coordinate 1,415,126,225 of OY728123.1, forward strand.
GGGAATAATATAATTCCCTAAGACAACACTCTCTAATGTTCATCCTCAAAACAATCATCAGGTGCATCGCCCAACAAAACTTTTCCTCTCCAAACCTCCATCTCAGAATCCCCTAGCTAGGAATACTCCACCTACTACACTAAATATTATTGCACTATCATATAGATAAGAAAACATCTACCTAAAACCTTTAACATATACAAATTCATCACTGGTATCTCTTCCATCACCCTCAATGAATCTCCATATTCATGTATGTAATCAAAACATAACTTCTTGCTCAGTGCATCGACAACATGGATTCCCTTTACCAGTGTATATAAAATCTCGAAGAGGTTATCTTATAAGAATTATATATTAAATCACTAGCATAAGTTAAATTCATTATATTATAGGAAAACTATATGCTATTGGGATTGGTAAACCCCACAAAACACTAATTGATGTGGTACTGTTTCGACAACATTCAGTGGGAAAACGTTTGCCAAACTTGTTATCAAGGGTAGAATTGTTATTTTCATGGTGAGGTAACTATAGAGACCCATATGAAACAACTAATATCTTATACATCAAAACATATCCTCTTACATGATGTGATTCTTCCAAGAAACCCCCAAACACGAACCCGTCTAATAGAAAAAATTATAGGATCACTGAAAAAACTTTCCTTTAGGTACTAAAATCATGTGTAACACTTTTCAGTCCACAAGAACACTTAAAACATTCCACCCAACATTGTTTGAGGGGCCATAACCAATGAGAAATCTATAATCATTCACCTGTAATTTATTATAATACTAGGTAAACATCTCAAATTTGTAATAGTCTTTGTTGATTCCCAGGAAATAATTTCCCTTATCTTTGAGTGGTCCCCAACTGCTCTATGTTGGGACATTACATGCCCAATGAAATGAAATTTATGAGAAAAAAACTCTCACTTAAAGACCATAGGGAATAGTTTTTAATGATGAAGAACTCACAACATGGAATATAGATGCTATGTATGCCCCTATTAAAATGTGGATAACATCGAGATGTATTTCATAAAAATCACCATAAACAAATCAAGGAACTCTAGGAAAATAACATTCATAAACCCCATGAATATAGTGGGTGTGTTCATCACACTAAAGGGAATCACATCATACTCATAATTAATATCAGGATAATAGAATATATTATTCAATATAACCCCATCCTTCACCTACATCTGATGATATCCTAACCATAAATTGATCTTCGAGAACCAGTGTTCTCCTTTTAGATAATCAAAAAAGGGTCCTTCCACTGAAGAGGATTGATGTCCTTTACTATCACATAATTACAGTGGTTATAATAGATATAAATATACACACACTCTTCAACCTTCTTCATGAACAAAAATAGTACACTCGAAGGGGACACACTCAGCCAAACAAATTCTCATTGCAATTGGTTATCGATATGTACTAGAATATCTCATAATTCATAAAGAACCACCCTATATAGAGACATCAAGAAATGAGACATGATTGGATGCAAATATATCCCAATAAAAATCTCCCATCGAGAACGTAAGGATAACACCTCTTTAGTAATTTTATCAGGGTACTCTTCCCTAACCTTAGAAAATACCATCAGATGATCCTCCAATGAACATAGTATCAGCTCATCCATCATGGATGATAATGACAGAACATATGTGTCACCCATCTGAGGGTCCCACTAACAAAAACCCAACTAGATATCAATTCACATCAATTTGAATCTTAATGAAATAAATGATATCCTAAATTGAATAAAACCAATCCATAATAAGGATGATGATGTACGTATATATCTGTAAACATAGTAAGTCTCCCCAATAGTAGTTTTTTTATAACTAGCTCAAAGTATATATATACATCATATGAGTTATCTCGGCCTCTAATTGGTGTCTCCAATGTTAAGGGAGCTAGAATCCTATATAACTCATGTAATAAGTAATGGAAATAGTTTGGTGATATAAAGAATTGTGTAGATAAAAAGTAAAATAATGTATAAAACCACTTGAAAAAAAAAGAAATGGGTACCTCAAATGATGTGTGTCTCACCTTGTGCTAGTAATGCTAAAGTATGGAGATCTACAAACCATACTCCACAACCTCTCTGATCATAGTGAAGACCAAATCCATGGTCTCACTCATCTGTCATAGGATGAGTGGAATCTTGGGAATTCCTCTATCTTCCCCATATCCTATATGTTGATCTCAAACATGAACACCATGTAGTTATTGCCTCAGATAAAACTACCACATCATAAGTACCATAAGTAGAACACCTGGAATACATTTAATTCTTTGAATGGTTGGGCACGCTCACTACTGGTGACCTAAACATAAATTAGAAAAATATATTTCTGATATCTAAACTTATGTTTGAGAGTATCTGTCCTAGGACAAACGAGATGATGAGAGCTATGACCTACCTTAGGGTAACTGAGAAATATTTTTTCCTGGAATCTTGGATCCTCGATCCAAAATATTTAATTGTGATGAAATTTGATGACACCTCTATCATAATTATCTGGTTTGGGCTAGAACCCTCTAAATAACCTATTCTCTCACTACCACTTTTAGATAATTATTCACCATATATATGGTGTCCTGAAATTGGATCTTTTAATGCAAAGCCTCTTCAAAATGCCTCTCCCTTCCTTCTTAATATATATAAATGTCTTAATCACATCACATAAGGGACATAAAATGGATCCCATTATCTCATATGTTATAAGTCCTCTATCTAAGGGTATAAAACCCTTCACAACTATCCTCTTTCGTGTTTGAATAAGGAAAAAATTCACAAACCTGGTCTCATCACTTTATCCATGATACTACTAACTCTTCACATTCCCTAAGGATAATATGCACCATATATTAATTTTCCCATGCAATATTGGCATAGCCAAAAAACCCATTGATAATTCAAAAAATCGATTGAATAGAAAGGGATCATAACATCTTCTATCAAGTCTGTCTGTGATTGAATCTAAAATATAACCCTTATACTTCTGTATAAATTTCTACTGAAACACATGAAGTGTAACCCTATATGTTTTTTCATTGTCAACCTCTAATCTATGGTGATATATGGGAACATCCTTTTGAACAACATCAATGTGGACCTAAAAAGAATGTCAACCAAGATCAACGCCTGTAATAAGAAAAAATGGGTAAACTAATAAAACTAGAATAATGAATATTTAACATTAATTTATGGATTATTTCATTTTATTATTTTATTGTTTATCATATCCAAATGTGTACCCATTCCATACATAGGTGTAAGGAAGTATGATGCACTATTATTTCATATTTTTGTATCCAAAAACTAGTATAAAATTATTTGAAAAACTCATTGAACATACATCTATATACATCATATTACAGGGGGACCCAACTACCGATGTCTCAACTGATTTTTCAAGTTTACATTTCCCACTAAAAATTGTTGGAACCATCGCCCTACTGACCCATGTAGTGTGACATGTGCTTAAATCGAATGTCCGTATTATACCTCAACCTTAAACATTGATACCACTCTATCATAACCTACACTCCACAAAGACTCCCCAAGCTATGCTGAAAATGTGAAAATGGATATGGTGACTACTCTGGTCTTATATCTAGTAGGCCCAGGGTTGGAGACTATTACTAAGGGTATAAATATTTTAGAGATAGAAGCATTACCATATAAGATAATAAGTGGAAGGTTTGTAGATTAGAAAGATTCATTAATAAACACCATATCATACATATAAAAGAACCCAATGCATAAATAAATTTCATATAATATGATACAACTAGAAGGAAAGCAACAAAATTACTAATAAGGTAATGAAGGTAGTCACCAAAAATCCCAAAAGCTCCAACCAATACATTATATACTAATATAAAATCTGATCCCAAACCACTCTTGCTGACCAGAAAATAGTTTTAATATTTAAGGGGTGAGTATAATAATATAATCAATAGAATCCTCCCCAAAGCATATCAGAAAATATATACTAAAATAATGTTATATAATGGTGAATAGTAATAAAACTAACTCATCACCTAATAAGTATACTATGTTCCCAAACTCACAATAGCTAAACATCTCCAAGTATCACATAAAAGAGTATATATATTATAATAATTAAAGATCAAGGGTATCCTGCTACCACTTCACAACTAGTTTACTGCTCGGTCCCATCATCACATATTCCGAGACATCTCTCACCAAAATATTCTAAGACAAAGAAACACATTTTATGTATCAAAACATACACCTCATGCATCACATCATCACGCCTTCTAATATTACATAACAATATAGAAACTGTGTAGTTTTTATGAACCACCATATCCTATATAATGTGTATCATAAATATAGTGTTATACCTCAATCTGTCACAACCCATACAACAAGTATGGTATCTCAACTTATAATAGGTTATACGCATCCTACCTATAATAAAGATTTAGATACTATTTTTTTGATACAGGTGTGTGAAAAAATCGAAAAATATTATTTTTCTATACACAAATATAGAAGAAAACTAACCATTTTGTATAATAGAACATATAAATACTAAGAGAAGATACAAAAGGAAGAGGTGGTAGTCACCCATCCATCCTCACACTACGATGTTAGGGAAAATACCTACCATGTTTCTATTGGGTGTATGTATCCCAAACCTAAAATGGGTGGGATACTATACTAAGTCAAGAAATATATATGATATAATATGTCACACAACTAAATGATGGGAATAAAATAGTCTAATGATCAAAATAAGCTATCATCACTCGGATACCCGACTTCCACGGGTAGGGACAAGATCTTCTATAACCACAGAAAAAAATATAAATAGATACCTTTATTTACTTTATTTTCATTGAAAAACTCAATTTACATTAAATAATATATTATCAATAAATTAAACATAAACATTATTCCATGTTAAACATTATTTACTAGAAAATATTATTCCATGCCCTCCAGGCATAATCCAAAATAAGTCTAAGGATTCTCAATAGTAACATATCATTTTTATTCCAACAACAAACCCAAGGGTTAAGAAATTATTATTCATTATTAACATCATTACAGAATCTAGGTACTCTATGAAAACCTCCTATGATAACATCAATAGATGAAGCCAAACACATCCAGTTACCTCAATTAGTGGGGAAATGAATAAAAATACAATAGGATACTCTGTTATCTATCTATTTAAAAAATTCATATTAATAAATCATCTTTATATATTCCATCATCAGTTAACACCAATTTCAACATGTTACATAATATCTAGTTTTATCCCTGACTCCCACATACATATCCCAATGCATCTCACTATCATAGGTGTCATTTCCTTCTACATCATCTGGGCCTCTCCTCCCATATCTCATCCCCCATCCCAGGCTCATACATTTTAGGTCCATATGAAATCACAAGATCACATCCATAGTAAATCACATGGAAGAAATAAATCAATTTTAACCAATATTGTAACTAGTTCGTAAAATAATGAATTAATCCTCTCAAGACAAACAGACTCTCATGGATCTAATACAATGCATTCAACATTATAAAAATAGGGAAATATCAATAGAAATTGATTATATTTATCAAAAATGTATTATTTTTCAATATTTAAATAAAAAATTATTAATATAGATGTTCCAATATTGGGAAAAATTATTCATCAACCTATCATAACATATCACCAAATTCAAAAAGATCATAGAATTTAATGTCATTTCAACAGACATAGAGATGCATTGATAGAAATAAACATACCTTTTTTATTTTATCATCAACTAAATTAACAAGATTCAAAAAATTTATTAGTTAAATTAATACATATAAGGTAATTTTCAATTAAATAAATACATCACATAAATATTATTATCATCATAATACAAAAACCCAAGATTTCAAACATGCCTCTTAAGTAATTCACAATATAATTAATAAATTAATTACATTTTTATGTTCATTATCTTTTAAAATTATAAATAACATTAAAAAATAGAATAAAAAATTTCTACAAAAATACATTGAAAAGAGAACACAATCATTCAAATCAAGAGGCAATTCATTATTAGGGTGAAAAGAAACAACATGTAATTTCCAATATAATCCTTTATTAATATTGGTTTATATCTATTAGGTCGATTCCATTGAAAAAATTAGGGTTGAACCATGATAAAAATATGATTTCAAGTTAATAAATAGGAGAATCAAATAATTCCCCACCTCAAAGGTTTCAATATTCTTCCCAAGATAATGTACCAACATTCAATATCTCCAATCACTTCTCACATGATATACAACGATCTGCTAATGATATTTCTCCACCAACAGACTAGAAAATTAGAGAATAAATCCCATAATATTATGATATCAAGAACCAAATAATGGAAAATTTAAGCAAGGTGAAACAACACCAAATAGAAATAAACTACTATAAAAATAATGGTACAATATTCATTAGTTCACCACAAATTGATCTCAGGTTTTTGAGAATTAATTCCTCAAAATATGGCTTTCATGACCTTAAAAATTCACATTTATTTATTTTTTGTTCAAGGGAGATATGTTAGAATATAATGGGTTTTGAATGGTATATAGGTATTTATTAGGATCATAAATATTAGATGACCACGGTGTATCCTCATGGACTACACTACAACACTGGAAAACATGGGGAGTTATATGATGAATTTCTAGTAACCATTCCATACCCTATCTTTCTTATAGGTTATAACAAGAAAAATATCTAGATTATATTAAAATGGATATGTGGCTATGGTTCAGTTAAAAGAGCCACATGGCAGGACCCCTCCACCATCAACAATGTTACAAAGCATCCTAACACCATGCTACACCCCCACTTGATAGGGAAGTTGACTAAAAATTCATATTGAGCCTTCCTAAACCATATTTGAGGTCTATGACACTCATTAAACTAGAAATATGGTGCATCTTTTACCTCCACACTACAATTATACCATTTTGGTTAGGGGATCCGCCAGAACTCCACAAACACCCTCCAAACCACATGGAACCTACGTTGTGTTCATCTAAAACACATGAATTTCAATAAAAATGGCATACAGTATCCTATCCCTTAAACTATGTATTATTTAAATAAAAAAATACAAATTAAAATATCTGGATATAAATTTCCCACTCCATCATTAAATAGTGACCTCATTGTTTCTTCAAACAAAATAATTTACAATATCATAAATAAAATACATGACAAATGACAAATGTTTAAATGAAATTATTATATGAAATTATTATCTATAATTAGAATAATAATATTCTTCTCCTATCTAGTTAACTAAATTATTTATTTATCCATGGTTTGTGGATTCTCTATGTCTTATTTTTCCTCACATAACATATTTTATTAGTCCTTTGAGACGTTACCTAGTGTGTTTCTTCCCACAATATTGATAAGAAAGAAATTGTGCCGTTTTTTATTTCATCAACATCATCACCAAAATTATCATGTGGCTTTATCCTTATATTATTTTATATGATATTGATTTATAATGTTTTACTTTGTTAATCAATATTCGAGATATTTTTTTCGAATAATAATAATATTTCTAAACTGTGCAGTTCTCCCAATAGATTTTTGGTATATAAAATAAATTCATTTTATATCATGTACATTATTATCATGGTTCCTAATTACTCCAACAATTATGTTAAAAAAATTATTGATCATAATAAAAAATTTCTAAATGTAAAAAAAGTAAAAACATTGATCTTCTAATAAATAATTAATAACGGATGTTCATAACTACACTTTTGAGTCATATGTTTCAATATTTGTTATCCATAGTCATTTTATGATAATTTCATCTCATAAAGATAACTTCCATAAAATTATATCATCAAATCCGTCATAATTATTTGTAAAGAGAGTGTGAATTTTCCCAAGCACATCCTGAAAGAGTGATTGGTCATGTGTTCAATTAGTGACCATTCTCTTTGTAATAAAATAATCATTGAGATATACCTTACCAACTCTTGTTAGGGTTTTTACCCCTATATTTATCTATGAAAAAATAGTGTCCACTTCCCTATATCAAGACAAGTATTTGGTTTTTATTAAAATTCCATAATTTCAACTTTATAAAATGTTTAAGAGGTTCTCCCATTATTGTAGTTGTGTCTATTTTTTTAGTAATGTTCTCTTATGACAATCCCTAACCAACATAAGAAACACAATACTTAAATACTAAATGTTTATCAATACCATTGAATATAATATCATCCAAAACTTATCAATTATTGGTTTTATTCCTAAATAATAAATCATCCTCAAAAAAATTTCATCGTAACATCTAAAATTATATAAACACTTCTTTGATACCAACTGTGGTGACATAAAACATAAGCACATATTATTTCATTATTTAAAAAATTTCATACAATATATAAAACATAGATCAATATTCTAGTGTCTATGAAAGATACAAAACAGAAATACAAATTCATAAAACATTATATTATTTTCATTAGTTAATATCCTTATAGTGATCCTAACTCCCATAGGCCTTTGAAAATAGAATAGGGTAACCTGAAGGAATTCATAAAGATAAGGGTATTTTAGGATGCCAAATAGGGTAATAAATTTGATAATGGATCACAACACAAGACACAAACCATGATATCATAATGAGAGTGATACAAAACATGGAATCATAGAATAATGAAATGATAACACAATGGAACCAAATAAATATGATCATATCATAAAAAGATGACATCATTATAATGTTGGTAACTATATACAACATGAAATCGTTAAATAATTGAAGATTTCCAACCTTGTTAAAATAACATAGTTGGAAAACCTATCAACCCACACAACATAATTGGCTAGGTTCACTTCCAATGCACCATGATATATCTTGTGATGGTAACATTATGAAATAAATTGGTGGGACATAAAATTTTGGTCCCACCAATCACATAATTAAGCTCATATATATGTGTTGCACCTGAGTAATATAAACAATATAAATGTCACACACATGGTAAACCTCCAATATAAATAACATCATTACATGATCTTATCTTAGGGCATATATAAAATTTGTAACATAAGGATTCCCAAGAGAATATATAATTAAAATTGTTTGGACATTCACATATAAAAATATAAGTCTATATAATGGATTCCCATTGTAGAAAAATATGTTAGGATATTTTCATAACTAAGAATAGAAAATGAACTACTTTGGTGATGGTTTTCAAAATATTATATGTCTCTTTTTGGGAATTAGGGTCTTTATTTTCCATTAAAATAATAATTGAATATAAAGTGGTTTTATAATTTAATGAAAAATTTATATATATATATTTATTTTATATAAAAATAATAATATATTTATGGTTTATTTTGAAAAATAGTATTGAAAATTCCCATAAATGAGGTTTCCTTAAAAGTTGGTATTTTAAAGGAAACATAAGACATCCAAAAACATAAAATTGAAAGGTATGTGAAAATAGGTATATGTGAAAGTTAAAAAAATATATAAATTAAATGATATATATGATAAGAATTTGGGATAAAATTTAGAGAATGAAATAGATAGTGTAATTTGAATATTAGGAGGGGAGTATAAAATATCCCTTAATTTTCGGTCTAGATGTCTTCTACACTAGTATATAACATCCGATATAATTATATTAAGTTAATTAAAAAACTATATAATAAATTTATTCATAAATAATTAGTTTATTATGGTCTATTTATTCTTATACATTGTTAATTTACTAAATCATTTCTACACTTGTTTGTTACCTATGGTGGTTTGGTAAATTTTTACGAGATTCTATTAGCATGTTGAACATGGTAAAGTTTAATTTAAAAAAATATTCAAAACCTAAGAAATATCAATAATTTTACAAATATACTTATTAGGCATACAAAATATTGTTATTTTTATCCATGATATGAGATAATAGAGAACAAAATGTTCTGTTGACATTGAGGATGTAGTCTGCATGTACACTCGGACATCACAATCCTTTTCCATAAAATAAGTGGGATATAGAAAACAACGATTATGACTAAAGAATTATAATTGATAGGTAAAATATATATTCATTATTAACTTTTATCATTGTAACAATTCATTAAATTAAATGATGAAAAACTAACAACAATACTTCAAGGAGGCGGTAGTCTACACAACTACATGATCAATGATTATTTTTTTCTTAGTGGATTCCTAAGGATTAATAATTTTTTTAAAATAAATATAATGAAAAATAAATATTTATATGATACCAAATCCATTATAATATTATTTTTAATAAATAAAAGTATTATTATACCATTAAAATAAAAAAATATGAATAAGAAAAACTCACATAAAAGACATAGATTGTTATTGGAATTATCCATTGAAATGAATGGATTAAGATAAATATAGAGGGAAAAGGATTAGTACTGATGGATATTTTTATAGGAGGATCTAATTAAAATAATTTTAGATAATAAAATGAAGGAAATTATATATCATGATGGAGAGGGAGCGCTCCCTTTAATAAATTAAGGAATGTGTAGTTTTGAAAAGAAAATCACTTATTAAATTATTTATTTACACTATTCAATGTCAATGACACAAAAACAAAAACATTACTAAGTATGTTATATGATATTGATGTTTCACATCCAATACTCACCTATTAAAAACTCTGTTGAGTAATTTATTTTTTTTACCTCCACTTTAAAAATAACCCATATTTATAATTAACTATGTAACATCTTTTTTCACCCAAGTTAACTAATTAAAATGATATAAATTAATATGAATCATAAATCCAAAATTTATTATTATATATATATATATGTTATTAAATTTTTCAATTAAAATTACTATTATTAATAAAAAATAATTTTAAAATAAACATTCTTTGTTTATAAAAATAGTTTTTGAGAAAATCATGTTTTGAAGCATAAATGTTTTTGTCTGAGTAAAAATTATTAATGTTAATAAATTATTTGACCTAAATGGATTTTTATGAATACAATAAATTTTATTTTTATTTAAAATAAATTCACAACCTAAATTGACCAAATTAATAATTAATTAAAAGAAAACACACAAAACGATCTACATTATTAAATTAACATGTTACATTTGTTTTAAAAATTTTCTTCATCGGTTATTTAAGTTCAAATTATATTTTTAAAAAGAATAATATTGTTAATTTTTTAAATATTTTAATAACTAAATGTTTTTTTTTGACCATAAATGACATTATTATATATTGATAAATTTATTAAAATTATAATGTTCAAAAAAATTCTCATTTTTTATTAAAGATGATATTTTTAGAAAGTCATTAAGAATTCATTGTATGTATATTTTGATATTATAAATAAAATAATAATATTCCTTTTCCCTAAATTTATTTATAATATATATATATATATAAATTTTAAAAATACAACACAGAATATAATGATAAAATACTTTTATTCAAAAATAACTACTAAAATGTGAAGTGTTTATAATATCATTTCATACAAATATTCTCATTTAAACAACATAAATATTTAATGTCATATCTATCTATCCTATTTTAGGCCATAATGATATTTCAAATTTGATTATTCTAATTTTCTAATATATCACAAGCTACATTTTAGTGTGTGTGGAGAAGGATATCAAACACAATATTTAAAAAATATAAAAACTAAAATATATTGATGTTACACCAATCCCCTATGGGAATATGTCTACAATGTGATGAATGTATTCTCAGGGATCTTTGATATTTGAATTCATTTAGTCATACATATGTGATTCAATTTTATGCATCATTCTCATTCATATGGTATTTTTTCATAACACACTACTATACACTCATGTATTGACATTGTTATTACTTGGGGAAAATTTTCTACTCAAATACTTACTCCATGGATGAGTTTTTATAACTATGGATTTATTTAGTATAAATATCTCATGATATTACTTGTACCTTGATTATGATATTAAACACTTTATCTCATCATAGGAAAACCTATTATATTTGATTGATGACTCTTATGATTACAACTACTATACATTTAATCTCACCCATTCTTATGTTTCCATTATATAGTTAATGAAATTAATTATAACATATGGGATGTATATAAATAGAAATATTTTTGTTCATTTAGGATAAATGTTCATGATTATTTATAATATCATTTTTATATATATATTATCTAATAAAAACAATATTTTTGGTTCTAGGGTGTAATTTATTATAAAATAAAATAAATATTAATAAAAAATGATGAAATACATATGAATTAATTTTAGGGACATCATAGCTAGTATCAATGATGATATGAAAAGTATATTCATTTTTTACCATATCTATTAGTGTGGTTCTGTAATTCTTTAAAAATTTATATGTTTCAATTTTATATACACTATTTTTAGTATTTTAATATTCTAAATATGTAAATGTAGGGAATTCTTCATAAAAAGTAGTGAAAATCGTGGATTTACATTTTATAAGGTGTTTTTTGAGGTGTTTTGTTTTATGGATTTGAACGGGCCCAATCCCATAGTTGATTTCATACTGTCGTTGGTGGTTTTTGGGTTTCACCAAATTGGAAAGGTGTACCCATAAAACACCCTTTTTTAATCTTAGAAAGTGTCAATAAATCCCTATAAAATATTGGTGATTCCTAAATTCCATGGTTATTAGAGTTGTTGTGTTTTATTCTATGGTGATGTTGATCACACAAGGGAGGGGGAAGTGAGATGGTATAAGTATACCATTATCTTGAGAATAGTGAGGTAAAATGATGAGGTATTACTACCAATGTAATGGTGAAGGTCCCTGTTTTCAATTTGATATTCCAAAACACAATGCATTATGACTTGGAGAATTTTGTGGTTTCAGTTAAACGGTCGAAAATTAGTTTTCAAAAAACATTACATTTTTGTTGATAATATAATTCAACAAATGATATTTGGGATTTTTATTTTACGAAAGATTCCATGTTTATCTTTTTCATTATACATAAAAATTGTGGATACCTAGGATACCATGATAAATATATTATCATATTCATATTTGATAGAATATTTTTATCTCTCTCAAACCCTGGTCGTCCATTTTCAATTTCACAAACCTCTATAAAAAATCCTTTCATAGCATATACTCCATGGATTATCATATCGATGTCCCAAGAATCAATTTTTGTTGTTTTCACTTCTAATACTATATTTCCATAATCTTTATCCTTTATAAGATCATTTGGAATTATATCACATTTTCATGTATATGTTTATGAATATTTTGATTTTGGTGTGCTATACACAGGCTCAAGTGAAGTATCCTACTATTTTTATAGCGATTGACCCCTCAATTAATTCATTCATGAAAAAATGATTTCATTGAAGCTTGATTCATGTTATAAATTTTTTACTACTTATTATTAATGTGAATTTATGAAATATTGATGTTTTGGTATAATTTTATAACAATTTAAACCATCTAATTATGATAATTGTATGGTAAATTAATGATAACTAGATATATTTTTTGGATATTGTGATAAAATGTGATTAATGATATAATTTTATAGCATTTGGATTTTATAAATATTTTTTCATATCATTGCTTTGATTTTTTTCCAAAATGGTTGATATTATTTAATTTTTTTAAATGTAAATAATTAATTATGTAATGATTTTGGAAATTGGATGGAAAATGTATTATTGTTTTGATTTTAATTTCTTGGAATATAAAATTATTATTTTTAAATTCTAAATTATTATTTAAAATTAATAATATATTTTAAATTTTGAGCATATTGATGTTGATCGTAGGTATAATTAACTAATATATTCAATGTCTCGATTAAATGGATGTTCATTGAATATAAATTTTTAGGGATGAGTGATCCAGTACCTATTATTTAATGTCTTTTATTCTATGATTGTATAGTCTTCCATTCCCCATTAATTTTATTATTGAACCTATTTTTTCCCATGGATGTATACCCAAGTATGGTAGATCCATGATGTGATTTATTTTAAAACATGGATGGTAAGATTATTTAGCAACGAGTGCGCCAGATTACTTTGGTTATTGAAAGAATGTTATGTCAATATGGTGAGATTGAATTTTTTCTATGAAATGGTGTTAGGGATGAAATAAAGATAGTTACAATGGGTGGAAATATTGGATTTATTATTTATTTTTTCTATGTGGTTACTTTGATGTATAGTTTTATGGATTCCATTTACTGTGGTTTCGAACATCATGAGTCATTTTTTTCCATTATACATTGAGTGGATCATTGAATTTAGTTTATTTAGATGATTCGTAGACTAACCAAAATTATGAAATTGTAAATGAATAAATATTGATTTAATATGATGGATTCTATGATGTGTGAATAACATAAACATTGGGATAGTTTGAATGGATTCTCAGAGTACATAATATAGAATCCTAAAATTGAACATTGAATTATTAAATTGTGTTTTCATGTAATGTAATGGAATGATAAGTCCATAATTTTTTATGGTGTTTTATAATTGAATAATAATTACTAATTATTTAATACAAATGATTATTAATGGTCAATGTTGTTTCGTATTAGATTATATGAGAACTATATTGATAGGAAATAATTATAGCTATCGGGGGGACTTATCAGATTGTATCTATATATGATTCAATGGCTTGGTACATTCCCGTAGTGGTATTATTCACAATATATTCATCATTTGTTATAATATCAAATGTGTAACCTCTTGAGTCAGTAAGAAAAAATACATCCAAATGTGTTAGTATTGTTCCCCCTCATCCAGGTTGGAAATGTAATATATGGATGACTACTTTCACCTCCCAACTCTCACTTGTTATAGAGAATGTGGCTTGGACATAATTATCATGAGTAGTCTTATGGGTTCATATATAGAATCACATGATATTTGATATCTCTCAGATTCACTATACATGTATTCCTACTCTATAGTGGCCTCATATTATATAGCATACATGTATCTAACTATGGTGGCAATGGTTTCCCATGGGTTTAAAAGTGGGGGATATATCCACATGAGTTATAAATCATCATATATTGGATATAATGTCTTATAAACAAACATATTTGTTATGGATGAGGTGATGGTAATGATGTTGTGACAAGCTATTGGATATTTATGAAAACAATATGATATAGCTAAGATATGGTTGAATGGTTTTTTCTAGGATGATACAAAATAATTATGATAACATGACATGATTCATTGGGGTGTGAGATAGTCAAACATATTGATGAAAGGAAGGGTTGTACCAGTTGTTCATATTTTTTATTGATAATGATATTCTTATTTCTACGGATTACATGGTGAGTGATACATGTTGAGGATGGGATATATATCAAATATTTTTGAATGATGTTTTACTTTTTTATTTTTTCCAAATTATACAATATAAGGGTTTCACTAATTCAATGAGTGTTTTTATGGAATATAAAACTATTTATTCCTATATACTCACCGTATATATATAATCTAATTTCCAAGTCTATTGGATATGGATGTTGATCAACTTGGGTTATACTAATTTTCAGTGGTTGTTCTAGGTACATTGTGGTTCATGATTAATTTTTTTTCATACACTTATGTATTTAGATTTTTTTTCCATTATATGTATCATAAATATCATGTTATGGGATTTAATTATTATTTATTTTTCAGATTATTGTTGGAACTAACCTTGTCTCTTATTAAAAAAAATTATTTATTTTGTGTAATAGATCCCATTTTAGGGATTATATTACCTCTGCAATAGTCATCAATCAGTCTCCTATTTAATGCATCCTTCAATAGTTATCCCTCTATTCATTGCTAACCTAGGGGGTTTACATGAATATGGGGTTAATGAATGAGTTTTATCAAATCTAGTTTTTGAGAGACCGTATGGAGTTTGATGTTAGGTATGGGTTACAATTGTGTAGGATTGTTGGGAAATAGAGTATGATAGACCATTCATGTGATGTGAAACAAGGAGAGAGTCTATTAGAAAGTTATTCAGAGCCCTCTATTATCAAATTCAAGGAAAATCATGTTTAGTAAATGTTTTAAGATAATTGATGCTTTTTATGGAAGATACCTTGGTAAGGTTCAGACCTCATGATTGTTTTCACCAATTTCTTAATTTGATGTATATTGTGAATTTGAATAAAATTGAAATAATATATTTTCAATGTACCTCATTCCAGGATTAGTACCCCTTAACATGTAATTATTCTAATGAATGGATTTAGCTAAATATTGATGGAAATTTCATGATAAATTTTATTGAATAGGATTCACTAGAAAATCACCGTTGGTTGGAGGTTGATGTTTTTTATTTGTATAGGATGGTAGTTTAATATATTCAGTATAAGGGTTTATATATGTATGCTGACATCATTTATGATCACGATATAGGGTATTGGGTGGTGGATGTTTATATTTCGTTATATTTAATTCATGATCATTTGGAGCACTGGGATACATTGGATGTGATGATGATCTGTAGGGAAACTTTGAAGTGGTGGTAATTATTTCATTTCGATCATAGGGATTCATCCATTACATGTGATAATATATAATATAAATTTCAGTTAATATTTCTTTCATTGACCATGAATATGGATTCTCACTATGATCTCCTTTTCCTATTTTATTAGGATTTTATCCTATCAGAGATCAACAAGCGACATAATAGCCTATTACTTTATAATTCAATGCTTCTTCCAAATGAGAATTCTAGGGTGAGGAATTTTAAGAAGGATTTAAATCTAGTAATCTAGTTCCATTTCACCCCATTAATGTTTCCAACATATCTTGTGATGTTGTAGATGTATGTGGTTATTGAGAGTGTGTTAGTGAATACTGTATCAACATAAGAGGGAAGTGAAAAGAGATAATTGTACAGATAAACTATGGCCATATGTACCTAGTATCCTTGTTCGAAGTTGATTAAAATAGTAGGGAGATAGTTCTAGTGTTTATCATCCAATTTAACAATGGATGGAAGATATTCATCCAGTTCATTTATATATGGAGTGGTTTTTTATTCATTAGGAGGATCTGGTCATCAAAATCATGAGTCTTAGTCTTTCCTCGGTAGTAATTATATTGGTAAATAACCTCTTTAGTTAAATACATAACAGAAATATCCTCAAAATAAAGAAAATTTGTAGAATTAGGGTGCACAAGGATTTCATTAGTATAGAGGGAATGAGGGAGGTAGAGGAATTCCATGTGATTAAAATCAACCTCTGGGATAGGGAGAAAAACATATCCTAATGATGTAAGCTATTAGAGAATGAGATAATGTGAATAATGTCATATTAAAATTTATTCCTTAGAGTATTTAGCTCTAGGTATTTCAGATATATTAAGAGGCATAATATTATTGTATTCTATATCATTAAAACCCTTGACCAATTCATAAGATATATATTCATTCATTATAGGTAACCTATTAAATTATTTTTTAATTGATGTGGAGATATTTAAAGTTCAAATTGAATTTACTACATCAGTTGGATTTCAATATAGCTTGTGTGATATTTTCAATGATGGTGATTTGGTGTTGGGGTACAATCACTATTGGTGGATATCATATATTTTTAGATAATTTTATAAGGAATTATCGCTGGGATGGTTTATTTGTTTTGAATATAGGAATTTATTTTTTTTCATTTGGAGGAAAAATGTATGTGATGTTGATAATAGATAGAGAACTATGTTTATTAGTGATTGAAAAGCTTAAATGGTTAGATATGTGTCAGATATTAATATTTCATACTAGAATGGATTATTTAGATTATAGTGGGGGAATTTATAGGGATGTTTCCCCATGACATGGAAGAATAACCTGCTCTATTTATAGAAGAGGTTTTCATTCTGCCCCCTCTATATGTGATAGTGTTTGGCAAAATGTTACAATAGAATTTTGATCTAATATTAGTGTCCATTTATAGTATTGAACCTTTTGAATTTTCAGATATATAGATATATTTTTATTATCTTCTAAAATGAGGTTCAATTTTTTCTAGGATGTTTCTAACGGATAATCTATTCCTATTTTCAAGGAAGGTAGACAATGGTATGTATCTTTTTATCGATTATCATCACTTGAATTATATGATAATGGTGAAAAATTTTCCTTTTCATTGATAGATGACTTATTGAACCCGTTTAATGGAACAATCAAGTTCTTTTGATAAAATTGTGTTAAGACAAAATTAAAAAATGTTAGGGGAATATTATAAAATAAAGTCTACTTTGAGATTTCATTATGTGAATTATTTGTTACTTTTAATAATGTTTGATTTAAAGAACACTCCTTCCACCTTTCTAATATACATAAAAATGTGTTTTATAGATTCCTAGATCAGATAATTGTGGTGTTTATTGATGAACACCATGCGTATTCACTGTATGAGGAGCATCACACAGAGAATATGAGTGCTATTTTAGGAAGTCATCATCATCATAGATATCTATTTTAAGTGATATCAATTTTTTTGTTCTTTTCACATATGTTCTATTTCGTAGGTATTGTTTTATCAGATAATGGAGTATCCTTATATACATTGATGACTAAGGTGGTTATTTCTTGGTTAATACTAATAATTATTTAGATACGTTAATATACCTTGGTTGGTTCCATTATTACAGGAGGTTCATTACTAACTTATCACTAATTGGGACTCTATTGACAGTCTAAACTACAAATGATTATGATTTCAAGTAGAATTTTAGTGAATGGAGCTTCCATATATTAATTGGTGAAGTGGGTTAGTTCCCTAGTTCAATTTTTTCCATCGGATGGTGTTACATTTACATATTATTGTGGTTATTTTTGTCTTGGATTGGTGTGTGTATTTATGAATTAGGGACCCATTATCAATTATAGGTCTTAGAAGTCTCTACCTCATTAATATTACCATGGAACCAATGATCTTGAAGTTTATTTAGGTGTGTTTTATTGGATGTTATATTGGAATTGACTAATGGGGGAATACTTTGTTGTATTTATATATAATAAGAACTTACTCAATATATTGTCCCAACATAATTTGAATTTTCATTACAATTGGTATATGTTATTATTGCAAGACTACAACATTTTTATTTCTTATAAACTAGGAAATGAGAATTTTTTGGTTGATTCACTGAGCATGAAGTTAGTGGTTGTGTTGTGAATGGGTCTAGAGAATAACTTAGAGATAGAGAGAATATTTCTACAATTCACCTATATAATATATATTTTGAAGGTATATGGTGGATTTTTCAGTCAATGGGGGATTAATATTTGGTGTAGCAGTTGGAGTAGTCTTACATGGGGGATTTCATGATACATGGAATGCGATATCAAGTATTTGTTAGTGATTCTCTTAAGGGATCGTGTGTGGATGAAATATATTAGTCGTTATTTCTCATGTGGATATACACATATTTGGCGATGAATTGTGTATTTTGATATGAGTTCCATAGTTCACCATTAGAGTTATATCCATGTGTGGTGAATATGTATCCCAACTTGTGAGTTTATTTTTCATGGTCTGTGACAAAAAGATCTGTTTGAATGACATCCATTATATGTTTGGTATTTATAACAATATGAATCAATATCTTTGGGGTTTCTTCAGCTGATAGATAATCCACAATAGATTTGAGCAGATATCCTAATGGATTATGACATTGGTTGTCCTCAGTATTTGGGTGGTTTTGATGTCATATAGGATTTCATGGAAAACATGATAAAGTCATATCAAAGTATGGAATTTAATTATTTTTCCCCTACTATTATGATTTCTAAATGATATTTTTTAGCTTTTTAGGGGTTGTTTTGAGTTTGTTCTATTGCATTTTGGTTTTATTTTCAACATAAGGGGAATAATATTCATGATTTATTACTTTTGTTAATAATTCATTGACATCTTCATTATAATTATCTCATTATTGAATTGGGAAATATGGTTATTAGATATAATGAGACCATCAATTAATAGTATATTGAGATTTAGTATCTTAAACAGAATAAATTTTACTAACATTATATTCCTTTATATAATGTCATTTATTCACACTATTTCATGGAGAAGAGACATGGGAGAGAGAGTCATTGATAAACACTAAATATCCAATGTCTTTTTAATGATTGATTTTGTATATATTGTATTTTTATGTGGGATTATATTTACATTAATTTGTCATATTTCTTATTATGTCCATGTTCTTGGGTTTCAATGATTGAGTGGTCGTTTATTGAGAGGTGTACCCCCATGTATTCTTATATTAGCTATTATTTTTGAATGAATATTGGTTCTTCCCTCATGATATGTTGGTGTTGTTCTTGTCATAGCCTAATTCATGATAGGTATCTCATAGAGTGTTTGTTTAGATAATTTATTAAACATTCCTTTTCATGTTTTTTTCTTAATTCATTGGGATGTGAATTTTTTACGAGGTATCTATTCTATGAGTCTGAATTTATGGATCTCCCACTTTGAATTATATAATGACCCGAATAAACTAAGATGAAGTTAAATGGTCTCACATGTAACGGCCAATTATTTTGTTAAAAAATAAAATATATTTCATAATTTAAATATATTATATTACAAACAACACTAATTTTATCATTTTCTACATGTAATTCTAAATTTTCCTTTTGTTACACATAATCTCATGTTTAACATGAGTAACATGCAACATTGACATTAAAAAAACCTGACATATAATTAAAATATTATTATATATTATGATAGTTATCACCTAGAAATTGAATTTAAGGTATTAATAGGATTAAATATGTTATGAAAATATGTATTATAGATGTAAAAATAATTAATTATTTAATAATATATTAAAAAGGATAGAAAATAAAAACTATTTGAAAATAAAAGAAATCTTTTTCTAAAAAAACTATTTTGTATGTAAAAAAGTGTTTTCTACATCAATAAAATAAAAACCCACTACTCGTGAATTATATTAATGAAATTAATAAAATATATATATTCAATAAACAATTTAACCTTAATCTTATTTTTTTATATACAAGAGATAAAATAAATCCGGTTTTATGCTTAAAAAATCATTTTTCTAAAAGGCAGTTTTGTTGCATTTTTTAAGAGCACTAATTTTACAACTAAATTTTGACACTTTAATATAATTTATAAGAAAACATAAACTTCATTATTGATATTTACATTTGAAAATTAATATTGGGTGAATTTTTGTGATTTTATTGAAAATTTTAATTTCGTGATGAATAGTAAAAATACTGAATTGTAATTAAAATTTATTTTACAATTTAATTTATTTAGAAAGATAAATTATATTTTAAAATTAATATGAGGTTAAATTAGTTCAATAATAAATTAACTGATCCAATTTAATTAATTTTAATCAGTTTAAATTTGAATTTAGATAAAAAAATCTTTGAAAACTTTTGAACATTTTAACTTTAAAACCCCTCTTTCTCATCATGTATTTAGGATTAATTTTAAATTAAATATTTCAGATTATTTTAATGTAAATTTAAAATTTTGATTTCATATTTTAAATCATGATAATTTATATTATCTCATAGTTTCAAAATAATTTTTTACCAAAATAAATAGTTGAAACATAAAAATTATTTTCTACGGTTAATGTAAAAATGTGTTTAATATTGGGTTAATCTAAGAAGATAAGTATTAAAATGACTTAAAAGCTTGTAAAAATATTGTTTTTTCATATTTTCTCCTTATAATTCTCAATTTATATCCTAGGTTAATTGCGAATCGTTATGCATGGTAATTTCCTGATTATTTGTTTGCCTTTTGTGAAATTTCTATGTAGTTTTTGAGTGGGTTTCATTCTCCCACTTATAAATGGACCCTTCCAACCATCACTTCATCACACCCATCATGACTGTTTTCCAGACCATACCCTTCAAAATAATCTCCCTAAATTTTTTTTCCATCTAGAGCATTTTTTCCACCCAAAATAACACAAAAAATGTCTTTAAGAGGATATCCAAAGGCGGATTGTCTTAGAAAAGGTAATTATATCAACATAGCATATTATTTTCATTCTCCTTTTTTCCACCATAAATTATGTTTTAACAATTATAATATAATAAAAATTATATATTACTTATAATGAGATGTTATTATGTTTAAGGAATAATAATTATCAATCTCTACAATAATCAAATGGGTTTCAGTGTGACATTATTGTGTACAGTGGACTACCACGTTGCGAACTGATGTCTTTTTTTTAATTACCTCATATAAAGGATAGTAATAATGATGTATTTATTGTTTACTTATTCTATTTATTATTTTATTTTTATTCTGGAATAAATATATCACACATAACTTCATACTCATCATTTTGTGGGAATACGGTAATGTTGCATGCTTGTACGGAAGACTACAACATTGCAAAGTGATTTGATTCATTTATGAGTTAAGTGGAATGTTTTAATATTTGTTTTAATACAAATATGTGATATGTATGACAAAATATGATTCTAGAATAATAATACACATTTATATCATTTACTTTTGTTTCATTCAATTTAACTAGAAAATGGAAACAATTTTTATGTGTACTTACAACCTATCATCTCGATGAATGATGAATTCTATCTTTAATTTTTATGGATTACACTAAATAAATATATAATAAATATATATATATGATATTTTAATAATGGTTATAAAATTTATATTATTAAAAAATTATCAATATAAGAGAACCAAAAATAATATATCAAAACATATATAAAATACAAAGCGGTTGTTACCCGAAAAGTTACTATAACATGAAATTATAAATTAATTGGAAATAAAAGGTCACCATAAAATAATATATGAAATAATATATATGAATATTTTTATTTAATATATGTTTAATAAAATTATAATTATAATATATTAGGTTTGAAAGGGTATGACGAAAGTGAAGACTTATTATAGGGGATTTGCATCTCACTTTTATTGATTGAAAATTAAAAGTTTTATTTACTTTTAAAAAAAATACATGAAACATTATGATGGTCTATAATAGTGCAACCCATGGGAATCATTAACAACATACTTAAGCCCCTCTTAAGGAAAGGAACCCAAGAAAATAAAAATATGCAGATTCTGATTTGGTGAATCCACAGATGCCAAGAAGTCGACAACCTTATTCCCCTCCTTCCACATGTGTGTGATTTTAATATGATTACACAGAATTGGTTTGGAATTCCTAATGATATACGAAATATTCCAAGAGTACCATCATGTACCTGAATGTACTTTATAATGGACAAGTGAGTCCATCTCCATCACATCAATCTTGATTTTCCACTGTTTGCATAGCTCCAAACCTGTTTCCATCTTAGGTGCCTTGGCCTACAAGTCATCGCCTCTTCTATAAAATGCCGAATATGTTACAACTACAAACACCTTCTGATTTATTATCTGTGATAAAAATCCCATATTCAACCCATGTTTCTTCAATGTGGTGTATATACATCCCATTAATATATTTTATTATTCATATAAATAACATTATTTTAATTTACATGTCGATTTTATGATCTCTCTTTCATGGGATTTATAGTTCAAAAGTTAACATATCTGTATGGGATGTTGGTCACATTATCCTTCTTTGTGATGTATGATATGTTATGAAACTATATTCTTTCATGAGGCATATATAAGTCTTATTTGGCATGTAATATCATGAATATATTCATCCTCATTATATTTTATGTTATTTATTCATGGTAATTATGATTCAGTGCTAACAAATAGATAAATATTATATGTTACAATTTCATCATTTATTATGATTATTTATAATTAAGTCTGCAATTTTTAAATCTCATGATGTTCCACTTAATAATTCTCAACAAAAATAGTTTACACAATTTATTAATGATATCATCTAGTAATGGTACCGTGGTTTTACTCTTTGTTACATAATATTATTAAGAAAATATTTTCGTGAAAATCTAACTTTATTCTCTCTTCGGTCAGGAATATATTTTCTTCCAAAACCTTATTTTCTATAAATGTTTTCAAAAATTATGTGATCCTATATAATTTGTTTTAATTTAATTTTTACAAATGTTTGATTTTAAAAATCAAATTAATCTTAATGACTTTTTAAAACACTACTCCTTTTGGGATTTTATCAAAAATGTGAAAATATGATTTGTTTTTAATATTCACATCATGAAAATTATTTCCCATTATAATGGACAATCAACGATTTAAAATGTCCCATAAAATTTTTAAATGTTACTTTTAAAAACATTATCGTGTTTTTTAAAGCATCTTAAATTACCTTTAAATCTTCTTTTATAAGTCTTCAATTTTATTTTCAAAGAAAATTATTTTAAGAATGTGATACATATTTAAATGTTTTTTTCAAATATGAAATGAGTTTTTCCTTAAGGAATTGTTGAATTGATCATAAAAAATTATTCTCTATATTATATGAATTCCATTGGTGTTAACTATGACTTAATGGAAATATAATATAAGGATACAATTCATATTGCTTCTATGAATGGTTTGTTTTTTATGGAATGATGTTTATGAAACTCGTTTATATTCTGCAATTTATACAATGAGGTTATTGTTTGGAAATCATATTTGTTTCCCATGTTATTATATGAATAAATTATTATGAAAACTTTTTCTTTTATATCAGTTATAATATGAATAAATTTTTATGATACACATTTCATTTCATTGTTTATGATTTGAAGAATGTTTCTGATATTGTGGAACAAAAAATATAGTTTCTATTATTTGATAGGGGGACCTATATCCCCTTCTAATTAATTAGTTAAATATTTATATCTCATAAGATATATAAGACTATAATTGGTAGTGAACCCGGTTTGGTAAAATAGGGATGGAATGGGGAGTGATCCTGGTTTATTTTGATTACTATAATGGGGAGAGAACCCGGATTTGTAATGGATTTTTTTATACTATTCTAGCCTTTGTAGTGTCCCATGAATAATATGTAAATTATTTTCTATTATTTTATGAATTCCATAAATTCTATGTAGAAGGTAAATGTTATGCCCTCATGGCTCATGTTCTTTGATTCCTGTATGATTGTTGTCTTCTGAACAACAAATATTTATACCGTGACTCATGATTGTGATCCTTATTATATAAGTTATGGTGTTTAAATTTTATTATCCTATCTTCATACCATTATTCTCATGTTATACTTTTATATCTCTATTGTACCCTTACATAGAATCTAAGATCATCCGTTATTATGTTTATTTTCCCCAAGTTATGATGAAATTTATTATATATGATATGTCTATGAAGGATTCAATTTATTATGAACCTTGTGGGAGATGATATAGCTCACTTATGGACCAATGTTTATGTTTCTATTTTTTTAATTACAGTAAACTATTTTTTTTATCTAGTGTGTGCTTATGTAATGTAAGGAATATTCATAAAAAATGATGTAATATCTATATATGATAAAATTGGGTAACTATCATTGATATTAAGGGTTTGGTTTATTTATCCTTTGGAGAATATGATAAAAAATCCTTAGTGATATCACTAAGGATATGTCTACAAGTAATTCAAATGATGAGACAAAGTATAGAAACATTTTGTGGAATTTTGATTAAGGATTGAGTGATTGGTTCTTAGAAATGCATCCTTGTTTAGATAATACATGTGGATATGACTCTATAATAAATATACCTCAGTGTAACAACCCTAAAATCACTGTATTGATAAAGTCTCGATCAGAATATAGTGTAATAAAATATTTCTTTCCACACACAAGGTTTAACACTCTCAGTGGATATGCATTGAAAATTCAGAAACTCATTATGAACCATTATGAGGATTTAAATAGAAGAGGACAATGAATGAACTAATATAAATCTAAGATATACTAGATTTATAATAATATGTCATGATTTATATAATCTAAATGATATTTATGAAAAAGTTTTTTCCTATTATAATTAGTTTTTCTCACATTATAAATTTGTTTTTAGTTGATTACTGGAACCCAAAGGAACCATTTATATGACGACCCAAAATTTTATTAATTAGAATTCATCTTGATCTAATTAAATTAATTACAATTTAAAATGGTTATATAAGACATATTCACTTCTTTGGTTTTATATTTTCTTATAAATACCTTTAATAAATTTTATTTTTGTTAATATTGATGTTGTATATTGACCACTAGATTATTATAAATAGAGGGATTTAACACATTCAAGTTAATATTGGAAAGGATGTAATGGCCTCATCCAATAGAATTACTTCATAAGAAGCCCATTTTTTAGAGCTCAGAAAGGAGGTAGCGTCACTGGGCTTGGCTCTTGATCAATCCCAATCCGAGCTTCAACGCATTAAGCCCGAATAAAACTGCCTACCAGAGAAGTGGATGTTAATAAATATTACCACCTGAGCGATGTTATCTGATCCTCTCCAAAATTCTATCATTATCGCACACCTTACCCTTTGGTCATATGTGGCTGTTTTTAGGGGTTATGTAACAAGACTCTAGCACTATAATTATGCACATTATTTTTATATAGAATAATGAATTTACAATCATTTTATTATTGTTACTTCGTAATTAGTTTTTAAAGAACAAATAGTATTTTTAGTTAATATTCAATTAAGAAATCTATTTTGATGAATTAATGGATTTTTAATTAAATAACATTTTAATAAAATATTATTATTATATTTATGTTTTATAAATATATATTATCATATATTTTTTAAAATACAATTATAATTTTTATTATGTATGAATGTTATTTTTTCAATACCCATTAATTTTCGCTAAATTTTAGTTTTTATTTTCAAAGTAAAAAAACAAAAAATTTAAAAAATAATAAATATAAAATGAATATTATTTTTGAAATCAGGATGTAAAAAATATCCATTAATGAATTTTTTATAATTTTCTGTGACAAATGAATTTTTGGGTAAAAATTAAATACCGTTTAAATATATAATGTCTTTTATGACATCATAATGGAAAAATAGTGATGTAATGAAATACTATAAATGGTATGTTCAGCCAATATATGTTTCACCTTTAAAATAATGTGATTTCAGGTTTGTTTGATTCATTTTATAAAGCCTTAGTGGACCCTCTGTGACTTATAAAACATTTTAACAATTTAAAATGATTTCCCTGAGAGTGAGACTCACCTCTACATAATATATCCGAATATTTTAATAAGTTAGGGCATTGGACTTATAAAATTGTAACATCCTGGCCCGACTTACCATCGAACTAGTGTCCAGACCGATAGGTCACATGGCCTCAAGTGCATCTCCCCGTATGCCAGAGGATGATGACTAGCATCGAGGGTCTCAGGAGGTGATAGTGGGGAGACTATACCCTCATATCAGAGTAACACAGCGGTATTATCAGAGTAATTAAAATTCAATAGCAAAATCAGTAAATAATTGAATGACAAAAGAAAGAGACAGGTAATAACAATTTAAAAAAAAGGGGGGAAACACCATTTTACAATGCATGCATGTACATATGATGTTACATTTATGAAAGCAGGAAACATTTCAGCATGCTCTAAAAAAAATACAAAAAGAATTGTCAGAAAAGCCCGACAGTGATCCCGTGAGCATCCCAGGATCCCACTTGGTCCTTTTCTATTACTCCTCAGGTACTAACAGCACATCACACAACCTAGGTCATGCAAGCAAGAAGGTATACTTGGGTACCCCAGTGCAATGGCGGCCCAAGTAGGGTGTGAGATATAAATCTCAGTAGGCCGGCACCACGGGTGTAAATCCCAATCCAGACTGTGTACAACAATTATACAGTGAGAAGGTATGGAGAAATAAGTAAACAGAATTAAATAAGTAAATAACACTCATCCAGGTTCTCAAGGGACATCTGACAGTTATACCTGCCTCGGCTCATTGTCGGTATAGTAACCTGGTCATGTCACCATATATATATATATATATATATAAGCATTCAGATCGTAGATGTTGTGGGGTAAAAATGCCTCCCACCCATTAATCGTGATTAGCGGACATGGGGTAAGAATGCCTCTCGTCCCTATGAGTCAACTAGAAACGGGTAAGAATGCCTCCCTTCCATACATGTATCGAGATTAGCGGGCACGAGGTAAGAATGCCTCTCGTCCCTAAATAAACTGACAAGGGGTAAGAATTCCTCCAATCCATCACATTCATTCTACTGGCATGGGGTATACCTGCCTCCCATCTGTCACATTCGTAATACTGGCATAGGGTATAACTTCCTCCCATCCAGATAGCTAATCATCAATAGAAGTCAGCTGGTAAGGGGTAAGAATTCCTCCCTTCCATACACTTATCGAGATTAGTGGGCATGAGGTAAGAATGCCTCCCGTCCCTAAATAAACTGGAAAGGGGTAAGAATTCCTCCCTTCCAGACAGGTACTGTTACTGGCATGGGGTATAAATGCCTCCCATCCAACCACGTATCTGTCACTAGGTGGTCTCAGCATGGACTCACCTTTATTATCATTCATTGTGTGGCATCATCATGTGCGCACTCATAATGCAAACATGTCTATAGTATAGTACTTATGGTATTACCTCATAAGCATTCAATAAATCATGCCACATACACAAAAGTGAACAAAATCACTTTCATACTTAAGGAAACCCATCTTAACTATCTATATCATGTAATTTAGATATCTATTTTACTAACATAATCCATGCTCAATACGTTATCTGAAGGCGTGGTGATACCACCCTAGTCCATTCATTTCTAGTTTAACCATTTTATCTTAAAGGATATGTTTATCATTATTTAACCCTTTGATACCATCTAGAGGAAACATGTCATCTTGTCTTATGTCATGCCACTATGGTTTTCATCACACTCAATTTTCTTAAAGATGGGAAATGGACCGAAACACACTTATCACAACTATTTCATTCCCTTTGTCTCAACAAAACAAGTTCACAAAAAAAGCATCAAAGTGGCACCACAACATTCCACCAGGAAAGAATAAAAATTCTATCACTACTTTTTACCTTGAAGACAACGCCCATCTGATTGAGGAGTGTTATTATTAAATCATGAGTCTAGTTACCAAGAAACCTCTTTTATCTTATTCGTGCAATTCACATGGTTTGCACCGAAGCATTTAATATGAACTATACATGCATAATTAAAATGCTAAGGTGGTGCTATATGAAACTCATTATTTATTTACTTAATTTTAAAATCTAGGAGAGGGACCCTACCTCATGGTGGATCCATCCATACACTCTGGATCTTGGTGCTTTTAACTAAGAGTCACAGGTGAGTTTCCTAGACTTTGGTGACTCGAAACCACACCAAAACCTCGAATGGACTATAAACAACATGCTTAGAACTCATAAACATCAAAATTCCCAAATTCTACAAGTGAAAAACAAGTAAATAGGTGAAAACCTTACCCCAAAACCAATCCAACGTTCTGAAACCATCCGAACTGCTTCGCCATCAGGGGCGGTTTTCGGAACATGCACCAAGGAATCCCAACGGACCTTCCACATAACCTATAACCAAAATAAGACTGAAAATTAGATCACCCTAACCCCTAGGTTGTTCGGATGATTCTAACTGGGTGAAAAATAGGCCAAAAAGAAGCCGAGATGGGATAGGAGGAGGTGGAGAGGTTCTTACCATGGAGATTCGACGAAGAAATGGCCCGAAATGGGGGGAGGAAGCTCGATCGAGAGGAGGCCGAGGGGGGTGTCGTGCGTGGCTCAAGGGGAGATCCTCCCTATGTCGTGCAGGTTGAGTGAGGGTGAAGGATAGTTGGGATTAGTATTAGGTTTTTAATTCATTTGATTTTATTTTATTTTTATATTAATTTTAATCAATTTCATTAAACAGACCGGCCCGCAAGGTTTGATCCGCACGGTTTTCCAAACAATGCGCAATCCTTGTCGCACCCTCTGTCTAAGAGAGATCCCTTTCATGGGCTAATCATATGGTTTGGGAAACTTTGCGCAGCCCGTGAGCGCGCCAATGCCTCTTTAAATAAGGCAACATGGTTTGGGCTGCATGGTTTGGTCAACTTGTGCGCCAACCGTGCGCCCTCTACAGCTCTTTACAAACTTGGGTCTGGCACTTTGGAAACCTCTCGGCCCACCTGAGAAACTTAACGAGCCTTCGCCAATGTCCAAAATCATTAAAAAGAAGGGGCCAAACCTTTGTAACCTTGTTCTAAAGCCCAGTCTTCAAAATGACCAGTTCAGTAACTGAAAAGATCAAATTCCTTAGAGTTTTAGTCCAGTTTTAAACGCAGGTCATTAAAACCATCCCACCTTATAACTTCTTGTCCTCGAGAAACCTTCGGGAACAACATACACGCCTCACTCGACCTACAAGGGTCGTGAAGCTTCATTCAAATGATCTCGTTGCGTTCACAAATGCCCAAAACACCCTTAAGCATCCATTAAACCCTACGACGCTTAAGCCACCAAAACTCAAGAAAACGCTCATTTCCCAAACGAAACTCCAAGACGGATCTTCCTGAGCCCATCTACCCAGAGACACGAACCCGTCGTCGTCTCTCCAAGCATCTAGACATAGGTACTTTCCACCTTGTATTTTTAACGTTAAGCAACCAACTCTAAAAAACAGTTCAGACAATAGTTGGAATTAACTTTCAAAGCACGCCCCAAGTGTTCCCATGATGCTCCAAGCGTGATTTGAAATAGATCAAATGGTCGATTCCCCATCGACCTCAAGGCCCAAGTGGAACCGGTTGTTCATACTAGGCACCGGTCAACAAAAAACACACTCTCCTCTACCTGACAATGTTCCGAAGAACGGTATGTCACTGACCACAGACATTAAACAAGAACCCTGAGTCAAGCCATCTCTGGCTGACTATTTACAATAACGCTCGGCCCCAATGACCGGTGTATTTCAAATGGAACCACATATCATTTCTCTAAGGCACCACACGTTTAGTACAAACATGTTCACCGATGCCTACGCCCGACTTATAATGACATTTTCCAAGACCAGACCATACAATAAACCAAACATCCCATGAGCAACGCCGAAAGAGAATCACCCAAACAAGCCCAATAGCTTCAAAGCATTAATGTGGATAAGACCGAGACTCTCTTAGTGCATCAAGAACGAGGACACTATAGATGGCATGCTCGTCACTAAAAAGAATACACTAAGAGGTTTGAATGGATTCCAGTTAATCATACTAGACTACTGGAAGGAAAAACCGTCGAACCTCAACTGGTCGACTTCAATGAAGGAACTCGGCTTCACCTGCCAACACATCTACACATTTTAAACTCGCATGCCTCAAGGCATTCAAACACGACCAGACCTTTTCCAAAGGCATTCTATGAATCATCCATTCCACGTTAAAGGAAACATTTACTAGATTTGACGCAACGCTCTCCCAACCTTAGGAGTGTCCTAGTCACCGAAGGGAAAGGTGATAACCTAGCCGAGCACAAGCACGCTAGTACACAAACACTATAACCGATTTGTGACTCTCCTCTGCCACAATGACATTACCAAAAATACAAAGAAGATCCAAAACAAGGAAACTAGCATGTCAAAACACACGATCCATTCGAAATCCATCCCGAACATTAGGACGAAAAAATTCTTTAACGCCTTGCCAATCCTCTAAGGATATGACCCCAAGCCGCAATGAAGGTCAAAACCCAACGAGCACCCATCTGAACAAGGGTGTCATTAGAAAAACATGATTATAACAAGGGGAAATGGCACCGGAACAATACCTCACATTACAAAACCCACAGTACAAGCAAGGAATTAAAATGCTAAGGGTGCTTACAACCATGGGCTAGCCCCTTACGAACTACCCCTTACACTAGGGTTTCAACACACCACTATGGGTTCCATTACCAAGCCCTTTCAATTAAACCACAATAATCATTAAACATCTAAAAGTTTAAACTACACAACAAGTTAAACTAGCATGTTTCCCAAAAGCTTACATTTAAAAACATTCACATTCATTATGCATCCCGCCCCTACTAGGAAATCTGGAAAAGCAAAACCATTTAAGCAAAAGGGAGGCCTAACTGGATCCCATTCTATCCATCTAAGTTTCTTTAAAAAAACCCCAAAATAGTTACTCAATTCCATTTTAAAAATAAAAAACACCCCAACTGGGTTATCTCATACACCACTTCCCAACTGACCTACATGGGTCCAGTTGCACATTTAATAGTTCTCCAAAACCTTTCAAATTCAAAATTAGGAACCATTTTCTATTTAGTCATTTAAAAATACAACAAGCCTTTACGTTTAATACAGTTTTCCATTTCCCAATTCATGAAGCGCCCATACACTTCATGGATTGAAAATTGACTCCCCTTTTAATCAAAACCAGATTCCAACCTAGAATTTAACATGCTCACGTACAACAGCCCAAGTATATGGGTGGCCATTTACCAACCTATAAAGTACCCATACACTTTATAAATTGGCATTTGGATCCCCTTTTTAATCAAAACTAATTTAATTTATCATTTTAAACATAGCATCGTTTTATAGTGGTTCGAATACACAGGTTACCTTTTCCCAGTTATAGGGCACCTATACACCCTACAACTGAAAACTGGCTCTTTACATAATTTCAACCAATAGACATCACTCATGCCATCAATTACATGTATAAACAAAGCATGTCACTATAACAAGCAAACAACGAGGCATGTTATAAAAATGAATCATGGCATATATGTATGGAAATAAGCATTGCATATTATCAATGAAACATTCTATCTAAATAGGCATGCTAATAAATACAAGGAATGACATGCAATCGAGGCACACAATTCGAATCTACAAGAGCTCTAAAATGTAACTACATGTCAAAGAACTATTCCTGGTATGTTAATCCCTATGTACCTATAATGATGCATGAAATTCAGTTAGCTTGCCATATCAAGCCAAGGGTAAAATTAAAGAAATTTCAGAAACCATAAGTAGTAGAAAATACAACAATCACTCAAGGTGAAATCATATCAACTTTAATAGCAAAAAACATGAACAACAATTCCCAGCCCTGGCCACATGGTAATTTCCCCTAAGTGGGGTGATCAGTCCCAAGAACGACTATTAGCCAAGCACTGAAACTTTCCTAATCTCCTATCTACCAACCCAAAACAGTAAGTAAAAAAGAAAATAAACTTCTTTGATTCCACTTTGATACATCTCGACCAAGCTTACCATCGAACCGGTTGCCGGAACGGTAGGTCACATGGCCTCAAGTGCGTCTCCTCATACACCAGAGGCTGCCGACTAGTAGCGAGGGTCTCGGGAGGTGATAGTGGGGAGACTATACCCTCATATCAGAGTAACAAAGCGATATTATCAGAGTATTAATCACTCAATAGCGGATGTAGTAAATAATTGAAAGACCAAAGAAAAACATAGGTAATAACCATTAAATAAAAAGGTGGAAACGTGAGTTTACAATGCATCCATGTACAAATGATGTTACATTTATGAGTGCGGGAAACATTTCAGCATGTTCTACAAACAATAAAAAAAGAAAGGTAAGCAATGCCTGACAGTGATCCCCTGAGCATCCCAAGCTCCCACTTTGTCCTTTACTCCTAACTCCTCAGGTACTAAAAACACAACACACATCCTAGGTCCTGCAAGCAAGAAGGTCTACCCAGGTACCCTAGTGCAATGGCGGCCCGAGTAGGGTGTGAGATATAAATCTGAGTAGGCTGGCACCACTGATGACAAAACCAATCCAGATATTGTACAACAATTAAACAGTGAGCAGGTATGGATAAATAATTAAACAGAATTACATAAGTAAATAACACCTGTCCAGTTCCCAAGGGACATCTGAAGGTTATACCTGCTTCAGTTCATTTCCGGTAAAGTAACCTAATCATGTCACCATATATATATATATATATATAAAAGAATTCAGATCAAAGTTGTCATGGGGTAATAATGCATCCCACCCATTAATCGTGATTAGCGGGCACGAGGTATGAATTCTTCTCATCCCTATGAGTTAACTGGAAAGGGGGTAGTAATCCCTCCCTTCCATGCACGTATCGAGATTAGAGGGCACGAGTTATGAAATTCTCTCATCCTTAAATAAACTGGCAAGGGGTAATAATGCCTCCCTTCAAAAATATTCATTCAACCGGCATGGGGTATAATTTCCTCCCATCTGTCACATTCATAATACTGGCATGGGGTATAACTGCCTCCCATCTAGACATGTAATCATCAATAGAAGTCAACTGGCAAGGGGTAAGAATGCCTCCCTTCTATTCATGTATCGAGATTAGTGGGCACGAGGTAAGAATGCCTCTCACCCCTAAATAAACTAGCAAGGGGTAATATTTCCTTTCTTCTAGAAAGGTATTGTCACACTATCATGGGGTATAACTACCTCCCATCCAACCACGTATCTGTCATTAGGTGGTCTCAACATGGACTCACCTTTATTATCATTCATTGTGTGGCATCATCATGTGCATACTCACAATACAAACAAGTCAATAGTATACTAATTATAGAATTACCTCATAAGGATTCAAAGAATCATACCACATACACACAACCGAACACATTCATGTTCATACTTAAGGCAACCCATCTTAAGTATCTATATCAAGTAATTAACATATCTAGTTTACTAAAATAAGTCGTTCTCAATACGTTATATGACATCGTGTTCATACAACCCTAGTCCATTCATTTCTAGTTTAACCATTTCATCTTAAAGGATATGTTTATCATTATTTAACCCATTGATACCATCTAGATAAAACATGTCATCTAGTCTTAAGTCATACCACTATGGTTATCATCATACTCAGTCTGCCTAAACATGGAAAATTGACCCAAACACACGTATCACAACCATTTCATTCCATTTTTCTCAAAAAATCATGTTCACAAACAAAGAATCAAAGAGGCAGCACAATAATCTAGCGGGCAAGCATAAAAATTCTCTCTCTACATTTTACCTTGAATAAACTGCACCCTTGATTGAGGAGTTTTATTATTAAATCGTGAGTTTAGTTACCAAGAAACCACTTTTATCTTATTCCTGTTATTCACACGGTTTGTACATAAGCATTTAATCAGAACTAAACATGAATAATTAATATGCTAAGGCAGTGCAATATTAAACTAACTATTTCTTCACTTAATTTTAAAAGCGAGTAGAGGGACCCTACCTCATGGTGGATCCATCCATCCACACCGGCTCTTGGTTCTTTCTGACAAAGAGTCGTATGCAAGTCACCTAGTCTTTGGTGACTTGAAACCATGCCAAAACCTCGAACGCACTATAAACAATGTCCTAGGAACTCATAAACATCAAAAGCCCAAAATTTGATAAGTGTGAAACAATGTAAGTGGTGAAAACCTTACCTCGAAACCAATCTGACGATCCAAACCCACCCAAACCACTTCGCCTTCGGTGGCAGTTACCGGAACGCACACCAAGGAGCCCCAACAGACCTTCCTCATAACCTAGAACCAAAAGAAGACTGAAAATCGAATTATCCTAAACCCTAGGGTGTTCGGTCGATTCTCACCAGGTAACGAATATTGCAAAAAGAAGTCGGGAACAGAGAGGAGGTGGTGGATAGGTTCTTACCATGGAGATTCTATGAAGAAATGGATGGAAATCAGGGGAGGAAGCTTGATCGAGAGGAGGATGAGGGGGGAGTCATTCACGGCTCAAGGGGAGCTCCTCCTTGTGTCGTGCAGGCTGAGTGAGGGTGAGGGAGATTTGGGTTTAGTTTTAGGTTTTTAAATCATTTTATTTTATTTTCTATTATTGTAATATTAATCAATTTATTTAAATAGACCTGCCCACACGGTTTGATCTACACAGTTTGCCAAACCGTGCGCAAATAGTGATGCACCCTCAGTCTAAGAGATATCTCTTGCAGAGGTTTGTCACACAGTCCGGGAAACCGTGCGCAGCCCGTGCGTAATCCACTGCCTCTTTAAATAAGGTCACACGGTTTGGGCCGCATAGTTTGGGTAACCCGTCCGCCATCCATTCACCCTCTGCATCTCATTAAAAACATGGGTCTGGCGCTTCCGAAACCTCTCGAGCCACCTGAGAATCTTAACGGGCCTTCGCCCATGTCCAAAAACATTAAAAGGAAGGTTTCCATCCTTCGGAACCTTGTTTCGAAGCCCGGTCTTCAAAACGACCGGTTCAGTAACTGAAAAGATCAAATTCCCACAGGTTTTAGTCCATTTCAAAATGAAGGTCATTAAAAATATAATGTTTGACACTCTCTTTTTGAAAAAACCATGAGTCGAACCATTGTTTGGTTTGTAGTTTTGATTAATTTAATGTATGGAGTCAAAACCTAAATGATAAAGAATTCCCTCAACATTCCTATGTAAACCCACTCAATATCCCATTCCTATTCACTAAAACAATTTTTAGTTCTAACAACCCCTTCCCTCCTCTCTCTATTATCCTCTCAAGGCACCCCAAGCTCCGGAGAAGCCTCTCCCAAGCCTTTGGGATCACACTTCCAAGTAAGGGATTTCTTCTTTTCTATTTTTTGTCCAAATTTCATTATGTTGTTATACCCTTTGGTTTTCAATTAAAAAAAGTTGTGGTATAATTTTTCACCTCCCCCATACTTTACAACTTATGTTTTAATGATGATAGACCTCTTTCTCTTTCATTCATGCCTCCCATTCAAAACAGTTTCTATTCCGAAATATCGTCAGGAATTTCTCTTTTATCATTTACATTAATGAAATTCTTTTATATTATGTATCTAAATTCCACTAAATATGTTGTGAAATGTATCTATATGACCCCTTTACTATCCATTTCATGTACATATGATTATATACCCCTTTATCTCACATAATCCATTTTTATGAATTCTTATTTCACACCGTTATGCTACCGAAATTGCACCATGATTCTGCAAGACAAAGTCATTGTGTAGTGAATAAGATGCCCATTTCCCTATCATTGGTATTCACCATTATTTACATTTAATTATTGATTAATGTGTTTAATGTATTACTTACACATTCATTTATCGTGGAATAAATGATGATGTTTAATGAATCCATGTTTTATGATCTATGTGGCACACTTATGCATGAAATGAAATGATTGGGAAGGGTGTTCCCGGATAGCGCTCTAACGCATTAAGTAAAGACTAATATCATGACACGTTAATTGTAATGAGTTTTTACTCTTTATAATTCAATTTCAATGAGGGTTTACTCATTATTCATGTGTACTGAGCCTCGGATCATGAAAAAATCATGTTAAATGTTGTTGCCACATTTCTATGTTATGATAATCATGTTATATCATGCCATTATTCTCATGATTCTATTGTGCTCCATTGATATTCCTATTTCATACCATGTAATATATTCTTCATTATATTATTTGATTACTCCCTTAATGGGACTTAAATCTCACCATATTCTTATGCATGTCCTCAGGTTATCCAATGCATTGCTAATTATGAAGGAATGTTGTTGTCATGTAAAAGTAGTTTCCAATAAGGTTGTTGTGTTTTATGTTCCAATTTGTTATTTAATGTTCTTAATTTCCCAAGACACTAGACCTCTCAATACTTATAGTTGTATTAAGTTCATTTTTATGTAAAAAAACATGGTTTTGTGTGTAATAAAGATCAGGGTTACTATAATTTCAATGTTTAGTGTGATGTATCTGAAAAAGGGTGTCATTAGAAAAACATGATTCTAATAGGGGACAATGGCACCCAAACAATACATCACTTTAGAAAACCCACAGTACAAGAAAGGAATTAAACTGCTAAGGGTGATAACAACCATGGGCTAGCCCCTTACGAACTACCCCTTACACTAGGGTCTCAACACACCACTACGGGTTCCATTACAAAGCCCTTTCTATTAAACCACAATAATCTTTAACCATCTAAAAGTTTAAACTGCACAACAAGTTAAACTAGAAGGTTTCCCAAAAGCTTCCTTTTAAAAACATTCACATTCACCATGCATCCGGCCCCTACTAGGAAATCTGGAAAAGCAAAACAATTTAAACAAAAGGGAGGCCTACTAGGATCCCATTCTATCCATCTCGGTTTCTTAAAAAAAACCGCAAAACAGTTACTCAATTCCATTTTAAAAATAAAAAACACCCCAACTAGGTTATCTCATACAACACATCCCAACTAACCTACATGGGTCCAGTTGCACATTTAACAGTTATCCAAAACCATTCAAATTCAAAATTAGAAACCATTTTCTATTTAGTCATTTCAAAATACAATAAGCCTTTACATTTAATATAGTTTTCCATTTCCCAATTCATGAAGTGCCCATATACTTCATGGATTGAAAATTGACTCCCATTTTAATCAAAACTAGATTCCAACTTAGAATTTAACATGATCACGTACAATGGACCAAGTATATGGGTTGCCATTTACCAGCCTATAAAGTACCCATACAGTTTATAAATTGGCATTTGGCTCTCATTTTTAATCAAAACCAATTCACTTTAGCATTTTAAACATAGCAGCCTTTTATAGTGGTTTGAATACCCAGGTTACCTTTTCCCAGTTATAAGGCAGCCATACACCCTACAACTAAAAACTGTCTCTTTACGTAATTTCAACCAACCGACATCACTCATGCCATCAATTACATGTAAAAACAAACCATGTCACTATAACAAGCAAACATCTAGGCATGTTATAACAAAGAATCATGGCACATAAGTAAGGTAGGAAGCATTGCATATTATCAATGAAACCTACTATCTAAAAAGGCATGCTAATAAATACAAGGAATGGCGTGCAATCGAGGCTCAAAATTCGAATCTACAAAAGCTCTAAAATGCAACTACATTTCATAGCACTATTCCTCGCATGTTAATCCCTATATACCTATAATGATGCATGAAATGCAGTTTTCTTTCCATATCAAGCCAAAGGTAAAATTAAAGAAATTTCATAAACCATAAGCAGTAGAAAATACAATAGTCACTCAAGGTGAAATCATATCAACATTAATAGAAAACAACATGAACAACAATTCACAGCCGTGTCCACTTGGTAATTTCCCCTAAATGGGGTGATCAGTACCAAGAACGACTATTATCCAAGCACCCACACTTTCCTAATCTCATATCTACCAAAAACAGTAATTAAAAAGAAAATAAACTTCTTTGATTCCACTTTTTAACATCCCGACCAAGCTTACCATCGAACTGGTGGCCGGACTGGTAGGACACATGGCCTCAAGTGCATCTCCTCGTATGCCAGAGGCTGCCGACTAGTAGCGATGGTCTCAGGAGGTGATAGAGGGGAGACTATACCCTCATATCAGAGTAACAAAGTGATATTATCAGATTATTAAACATTCAATAGCAGAAGCAGTAAATAATTGAAAGACCGAAGAAAAAGACAGGTAATAACCATTTAATAAAAAGGTGGAAAACATGAGTTTAAAATGAATTCATGTACAAATGATGTTACATTTATGAATGCAGGAAACATTTCAGCATGTTCTATAAATAATACAAAAAGAAAGGTCAGAAAAGCTGGACAGTGATCCCCTGATCATCCCAAACTCCCACTTTGTCCCTTACTCCTAACTCCTCTGGTACTAACAACACAACACACATCCTAGGTCCTGCAGGCAAGAAGGTCTACTCAGGTACCCCAGTGCAATGGCGGCCCGAGTAGGGTGTGAGATATAAATCTGAGTAGGCTGGCACCACTGATGTCAAACCCAATCCATACATTGTACAACAATTAAACGATGAGAAGGTATAGATAAATAATTAAAAATAATTACATAATTAAATAACACCTGTCCAGGTTCCCAAGGGACGTCTGACGGTTATACCTGCTTCAGTTCATTGCCGGTAAAGTAACCTGATTATGTCACCACATATATATATATATAGAAGAATTCAGATCATTGATGTTGTGGGGTAAGAATGCATCCCACCCATTAATCGTGATTAGCGGGCACGAGGTATGAATTCCTCTCATCCCTATGAGTCAACTGAAAAGGGGGTAAGAATCCCTCCCTTCCATACACATTTCGAGATTAGTGGGCACGAGGTAAGAAATCATCTCATCCTTAAATAATCTGGTAAGGGGTAAGAATGCCTCCCTTCCATAACATTCAATCAACCGGCATGGGGTATAATTTCCTCCCATCTATCACATTCATAATACTGGCATGGGGTATAACTACCTCCCATATAGACATGTAATCATCAATAGAAGTCAACTGGAAAGGGGTAAGAATGCCTCCCTTCTATACATGTATCGAGATTAGCGGGCACGAGGTAAGAATGCCTCTCACCCCTAAATAAACTAGCAAGGGGTAATATTTCCTCCCTTCCAGAATGGTACTGTCACACTATCATGGGGTATAACTACCTCCCATCCAACCAAGTATCTGTCATTAGGTGGTCTCAACATGGACTCACCTTTATTATCATTTATTGTGTGGCATCATCATGTGCGTACTCACAATACAAACAAGTCTATAGTATACTAATTATGGAATTACCTCATAGGGATTCAAATAATCATACCGCATACACACAACTGAACACATTCACATTCATACTTAAGGCAACCCATCTTAAGTATCTATATCATGTAATTAACATATCTAGTTTCCTAAAATAA
The DNA here is from genome assembly GCA_963277665.1 of Viscum album. Lineage (NCBI taxonomy): Eukaryota > Viridiplantae > Streptophyta > Magnoliopsida > Santalales > Viscaceae > Viscum > Viscum album. The sequence goes on from OY728123.1 coordinate 1,415,167,017, forward strand.
GTAGTTCTTAATACATTATCTGACGGCATGGTCATACCACCCTAGTCCATTCATTTATAGTTTAACCATTTCATCTTAAAGGATATGTTTATCATTATTTAACTCGTTGATGCCATCTAGATAAAACATGTCATCTAGTATTAAGTCATACCACTACGGTTATCATCATACTCAGTCTGCCTAAACATGGAAAATTGACCCAAACACATGTATCATAGCCATTTCATTCCATTTGTCTCAACAAAGCATGTACAAAAGCAAAGCATCAAAGAGGCAGCACAAAATCTAGAGGGCAAGCATAAAAGGTCTATCACTACTTTTTACCTTCAATAATGCGCACCTCTGATTGAGGAGTTTTATTATTAAATTGTGAGTTTAGTTACCAAGAAACCGCTTTTATCTTATTCCTAATATTCACACAGTTTTCATCGAAGCATTTAATCAGAACTAAACATGCATAATTAAAATGATAAGGTAGTGCAATATTAAACTAACTATTTCTTTACTTAATTTTAAAAGCGAGTAGAGGGACCCTACCTCAAGGTGGATCCATCCGTCCACACCGGCTCTTGGTACTTTCTGACTAAGAGTCGTATGCGAGTCACCTAGTCTTTGGTGAATCAAAACCACGCCAAAACCTCGAACGCTCTATAAACAATGTGCTAGGAACTCATAAACATCAAAAGACCAAAATTTTATAAGTGTGAAACAATGTAATTGGTGAAAACCTTACCTCGAAACCAATCCGACGATCCAAAACCACCCGAACCATTTTTCCTTCGGTGGAAGTTACTGGAACACACACCAAGGAGCCCCAACAGACCTTCCTCATAACCTAGAACCAAAAGAAGACTGAAAATCAAATCACCCTAAACCCTAGGGTGTTTGGTCGATTCTCACCGGGCAACGAATATGCCAAAAAGAAGCCAGGAAGAGAGAGGAGGTGGTGGAGAGGTTCTTACCATGGAGATTCTATGAAGAAATGGCTGGAAATCAGGGGAGGAAGCTTGATCTAGAGGAGGCTGAGGGGGGTGTCGTGCATGGCTCAAGGGGAGCTCCTCCCTGTGTCGTGCAGGCTGAGTGAGGGTGAGGGAGATTTGGGTTTAGTATTAAGTTTTTAATTCATTTTATTTTATTTTCTATTATTTTAATTTTAATCAATTTCTTTAAACAGACCAGCCCACTTGGTTTGATCTGCACAGTTTGCCAAACTGTGCGCAAACTGTGCCACACCCTCAGTCTAAGAGATATCCCTCGCATAGGCTTGGCACATGGTCTAGGAAATCATGCGCAGCCTATGCACAATCCACTGCCTCTTTAAATAAGGTCACACGGTTTGGGCCGCATAGTTTGGTCAACTCGTCCGCCAACCGTGTACCCTCTGCAGCTCTTTACAAACTTGGGTTTGGCACTTCCAAAACCTCTCGAGCCACCCATGAATCTTAAAGGTCCTTCGCCCACGTCCAAAAACATTAAAAGGAAGGGTTCCAACCTTCAGAACCTTGTTTCGAAGCCCGGTCTTCAAAACGACCGGTTCAGTAACCGAAAAGATCAAATTCCTTCGGGTTTTAGTCCGGTTCAAAATGAAGGTCATTAAAAATATAATTTTTGACACTCTCTTTTTGAAAAAACCATGAGTCAAACCATTGTTTGGTTTGTAGTTTTGATTAATTTAATGTATGGAGTCAAAACCTAAATGATAAAGAATTCCCTCTACATTCCTATATAAACCCACTCAATATCCCATTCCTATTCACTAAAACAATTTTTAGCTCTAACAACCCCTTCCCTCCTCTCTCCATAATCCTCTCAAGGAACTACAAGCTCCGGAGAAGCCTCTACCAATCCTTTGGGATCACACTTCCAAGTAAGGGATTTCATCTTTTCTGTTTTTTGTCCAAATTTCATTATGTTGTTACACCCTTTTGTTTTCAATTAAAAATGTTGAGGTATAATTTTTCAGCTCCCCCATACTTTAAAACTTATGTTTTAATTATGATAGTCCTCTTTCACTTTCATTCATGCCTTCCATTCACAACAGTTTCTATTCCGAAATATCGTCAGGAATTTCTCTTTTATCATTTACATTAATGAAATTCTTTTATATTATGTATCTAAATTCCATTAAATATGTTGTGAAATGTATCTATATTACCCCCTTACTATCTATTTCATGTACATATGATTATATACCCCTTTATCTCATATAATCCATTTTTATTAATTCTTATTTCACACTGTTATGCTACAGAAATTGCACCAAAATTCTCCAAGACAAAGTCATTGTGTAGTGAATATCATGCCCATTTCCCTATCATTGGTATTCACCTTTATTTACATTTACATATGGATTAAAGTGTTTAATATATTACATACACATTCATTTATCGTGGAATAATTGATGATGTTTAATGAATCCATGTTTTATGATCTATGTGGCACACTTATGCATGAAATGAAATGATTGGGAAGGGTGATCCTGGATAGCGCTCCAACGCATTAAGTAAAGATTAATATCTTGACATGTCAATTGTACTGAGGTTTTACTCATTATAATTCAATTTCAATGATTGTTTACTCATTCTTCATGTTTACTAAGCCTCGGATCATGATAAAATCATGTTAAATGTTGTTGACACATTTCTATGTTATGATAATCATGTTATATCATTCCATTATTCTCATGTTTCTATTGTTCTCCATTGATATGCCTATTTCATACCATGTAATATATTCTTCAATATATTATTTTATTACTCCCTTAATGGGAATTAAAGCTCACCATATTCTTATCAATGTCCTCAGTTTATCCAATTCAGTGATAATTATGAAGGAATGTCGTTGTCATGTAAAAGTAGTTTCCAATAAGGTTGTTGTGTTTTATGTTCTAATTTGTTATGTAATGTTATTAATTTCCCAAGACACTAGAACTCTCAATCCTTATATTTTTATTAAGTTCAGTTTTATGTAAAAAATCATGTTTAAGTGTGTAATAAAGATTAGGGTTACTATAATTTCAATGTTTAGTGTGATGTATAATGCAATGATTATACTTATATGAAAAGAAATGTTTTGTGAGTTGGAATGAAGAATCATTTTTATATGCTCACGCATCTTTCTCAAGATATGAATCAGGATTTAATTCCAAACATGAAAATAATGGACCAATATTATATTGATTCCTTTGTTAGAAATCATCCACATTATTTCACAGGAATCGATGATCCTATAGTTGATGAGAATTATAATAGTTTCACTGAATGTATAATTTCTATTTTCCAGTGTTCGGAACATAAAAAATATTTTTGGATTTCTATCATTTGGAAGGCGAAGAGGGTAAGTGGTGCACTGTTATAAATAATATGAGTCTACGGGTTGAAATAGAATCCATGGATTGTGATATGTTCAAGAAATTATTTTTCAATAAGTACTTTCTATATATTCTTCAAAAGAAGACAGAGGAGTTCCCTTAGATAAAGAAAAATGGTGAAGAATATATTAGAACCTATGACAAATTTTTTTCAAGTATCTCTAGGTTCACTTAGAGTATTATCATCCAACCTAAATTAAGTTTTATCAAATTTACAATGTCTTAAAACCAAGTATCAGTGGGACCTATCCATAATAGATATCAATAGTTATTAAGATATTGTTTGATGTACTTTCAAGGTGTAATTATACATTGGAATTACATATAAATATCATGGTTTTGATAAGAAATTGTATTTGGAGTTTGAGGGAAAGTGTTAAAATCATGGAGAGAATAAGATGATACTTCCATTATGCATAATGTGTGGAAAGAAACATTGTAGAAATTTTCTTAAGTAAAATATTAAATTTTTTATCTATGAAATGGTAATTCATAAAAAAATTGTTTACTAGTGAGACGATAAGAAGTAAGCTAACAATTATAATAGATATAAACCTACCCATAATACACCACCACACTTCATTATTTCAATTTCCAGTTGTTTAGGAATTATTAAAATCAATACCTCAATCCAAGGGCTAATGTGGATGATGATCCACAAAAACCTCTTAAAAATGGGAAATAGAAATGCTTATGCAATCATAAAGGATGATGTGAATAATGAATATTAATGGATCACTAGTCATCTGCACATTATATTGGAACTTTATGATTGACTTTTTATGAATGGGCCCTAATAAAATTATATTGTGAAACTTTAGGTGATTATCTACATCTATATGGATTCTAGATTAATGAAATAACATTTGATATTCTATTTATATAAGGATGAACCGAATATTCCGATTAAAATGTTTTTAATAAGATAAGATATTATATAAGGAATAAATGGTTAATTGAAATTATAAATTTTGGATGTATCCATGTAAAATAAACATGAGATTTATGGATACCATCATTGTTTTTTGATTATAAGGTCCATGATATGTTTTGTATCATTGACAACCCTTATAAGGGTTTATGTGATGGTAGTTTGTAACCATTAAGGATATTTTAAGATACAATTATGGAAATTTAATCATTTAGTTTTGTATAGATTGAAAACATTATTTGGGAGGGAATTACATTACACTTGGTTTTTATATTACTAAATGTAAGGGTATCCATTAGGGTTTAACATATCTTTTATATGGAAAAAATTCTGGGTTGTAGTTGATATTTTTATGAATTTATCACACATCATTTCCTTCATAGTATATTTCTATTTGGATGTGCATTATCGAATATATTTTAAGGAAGTGTTAAGGCTCCATAGAGTACATTATTAAACAATATTTTATCATAGTCTGGTGTTTCTCTCATATTTTTTCAAAAGTATTGAGGAAGATATTGATATAGAGTTCAGTTTCAGCACAACGTATCATCCTCGGACAGATGGTCATTTTGATAGAAAAATTAAAATCTTATAGTATATGCTAAGATCTTGTTATATGTATTTAAAATGTGGTTATAATCAAACTCATTAATCATGTTGGGTTTTATTACAACAATAACATTCACTCAATAATTATGATGGATACTTATAAATCTTTTTATTGAATGATGTTTAGAAATCCATCATATTAGAATGAAGATATAGAATAAAAGTTATTGGGACCCAATAAAGTTGATTAGATGGTCGAGTTTCTTGGATCAATTCAGAAAAAGTTAGGAAAAAATGATAGAAATTTTATTCACATAATACTTAATGCGATCTATAATTGCTTGATAGTGAGAAGTTATTTATACAAATTTATTTGTGGAATAAAGGGGAAAAAATATCCCCAAGTTATATCGGTCCCACTAAAATAATTGATCATATCACGATTATAGATTATCATTTGGAACTTACACCAAAACTCTATCAGGATCATAATGTGTTCTATGTATCATTCCTAAGGAATTCAATACTTGATCTATCACATACACTAAACTCAGATATCATACCATTGGATAATTATATTTTTTGTGAGGAATGGACGAAATAGATTTTGGTTTAAATAGGGGAGGATTTATGAAACAATACAACTCACCTAGTCAACGTTTTTGGAAAAAAACTGCTTCAAGATGCTTTGTTTGAACCTAAGGATGTAATGAGGAATAATTATCATCATCTTTTGGTACCAATGTGATTAATTTTGATGGAGAAGTTCATTTTAAGGGGTTAGGGGTGGGGGTCGAATGTATCCAACTGATATTTTTTGATATTTTTTCATATGTATTTAATATTTTACATAATTTAGGTTACAAAAACACTTAATTTATTTATTTTACAAACAAAACTATGTTTTTATTTTGTTACTCCCAATATCGAGTTTAGCTTCCATTACACACGACACCCAATTTAAAAAAATTGTGACATACAATTAAAATATTATTATTTAATATGATACTTATCACCAATTTATTGGAATGAAAGCTATGAATAGGATTAACTAAATTATATAAATATAGTATAAAAATATATATATATAATGAATATTTTAGTGAAAAATAAAATATAAATAAAAATAAAATCTATTTTAAAATAGTGGAAATCATTTTTTGGAAAACATTTTTAATGAAAAATTGTATTCTAAATCATTAAAATAATAAAATAATTTTTTTGAATTATATCAATGAAAGGAATATATTATATTTTTGATCAACTATTTAACATTCATCTTAGGTGTTCTATAGACGAGGGATAAGAATAAATCCACTTTTATAATTAAAATAATATTCTTCTAAAAATATATTTCGTCTCCTTTTTTTTGTTGAACTTATTTTATAAATAATTTTTGAAAATTTTATAAAATTTATCTATCAAAATAAAATAAATTTATGAAAATTCAATATCCAAATTAACTTATGGTGAATATTTTTTAACATTTTAAAAAGTATCATTTTTTGATAAATAATGAAAAATACTAATTTTTAATTAAAAAATACCTTTTCATTTTATTTATTTATAATGATTAATTATATTAAATATTTATTTTCAAGAAAAATTAGAAAAAATATTAAACCATCAATCCAAGTAATGTAATTGGAATCAATTTCATATTGAATTTAGATTAAAAACTCTATAAAAATTTGAACATTTTCCCTTTAACAATCTACTTAATCTTCACTGTTATGGGATTAATTTTACATTAACTATTGACACATCTATTAATGTAATTTGTAAAAATGGATTACATATTTGGAACCCTCTTAGTTTATATTATCAAATAATGTTAACTAAAAGTTTTACCAAATTTTATAGTGGAAACAGTTAAAATTGATTGCCTTAGTTAAGGTACAAATTAGTTTATCGTGGGGTTAATCTAAGAATATAATTGTTAAAATGACTTTCCAACAAGTAAAAAACTTATTTTATGCACATATTTACACCTTATCCTCTAAAATATAAAACATACAGTCATTGTTATTATTTTTAATTTGTAATGAACTTATTATTTTGGAGTTTTTTTGAAATTTCATTATAGTTTCCAGGTGGATTCATTTCCCCCAATTATAAAAGTCTAGCACCACCCTTCACTTATGTACACCTCCAAATCCATTTGGATTAACCATCCCCAGCCCAATTATTTCCCAAAAGTCCTTGGTTACACTCTAGAGATATTTTCCATTCCAAAATAACATCTATAAGTCCCTTAAGAGGAGATCCAAAGGTGGTTTCTCTTAGGGAAGGAAATTATCCTAACAAGATATTTCAATTTCATTCTTCATTTCAACTCTTTAAATTATGTTTTAAAATATAAAATATAACAAAACTAATATATAAAATATAAATATATTCTATTATGTTTATGGAATAATATTAATCTATATTCAATTCTATCAAATTTTTTATGAAATCATTATTCATATGTACGGAGGACTACCAGCTTAAAAATCAATGTCATTTGTTTTTCCTTTACCACCTATCAAGGCTAGTAAAAATAATGTCTTCATTTTTTATATATGATGTTTATAAATATATTATGATATGTAATTATTATATAATTCATTCAATTATACTATCTATTTTAGGGTAATATGATAACATCGCTCGTGTATATGGAAGACTATCACCTCATAAAGTGACATGATTCATTTGTGATTTATATAGAATGAATTATGTATGGGTATAATAAATAAATGTGATATATATTAGATAAAAATTATTATGTAATAATATATATATCATTTACAGTTATTTATTTCAATTGGACATAATAATTTAAATAGAATTCATGCGTACGTGTGACCTACCATCTCTAAAAATGGTATATTCCATTTTCTATCTCTAATATTTATGGATTACTCTAAATAAATATATAATGAATATATATTATATTTATAACATTTTTCACTCTATTGATGAAGAAACCATGATCAAAGTAAGGAGACTAAAAATACCAAACCAAAACATATGTGTAAAGCAAAGCGGTTGTTACTTAAAACATAATTTTTACAAGGGATTTAAAATAAAAGTGCAATAAAATCACATAAAAAAAATTTATGAATTGATAAATACAAATATGGTTCTATAATATATTATAATAAATATATATTTATTATACAAGTGGAATTACCATGTTTGATGAAAGTCAAGACATAAGGTAAGGGATTTACATCTCACTTTTACTTTCTATGAGACAAATTATATATTCACCAAATGTTAATTTTATTATTTAAAGAGCCATGTTTTTGAAAAATGAAATACTTTGTTCGATAGCATACCTAATATTCCACATCAAGCATGAACGAACAACTAAATATTATTATTTAAATATTACCATTATGACCTAGATCTTCGAAATACTTTTACGAACAATATTAAATAAATTATGAAAATGTCATCTACAAATGTATATATTATTCTTTTATCAATTAATTTTAAATTAATGTAAAACAATTTTTAAAATAAATGAAAATGTTTTTCTAAAAATATATTTAAATGTGCATACATGTGTTTTATACCAATAAATAAAAAACAGTTTTTTTGAATTATATAAATAACAATATATTTAATATATTTAATATAATTTTAAACATTTATATTATGTTTTTATAGACATGGTATAAGAACAAAACTAATGCTATGCATAAAACAAATATTTTTCTAAAAGGGAATTTTTGCATCCTTTTGATAGAATTTTTTTTAAAATATAATTGTTGACAATTTCATCAATGATATTTGAAAAAATAAATATATTTTTTGAAATAAAAATATTAAAATTTACATTGATTTAGTTTTTTGTATTTTTCTCATACGTTTAATGTTTTAATGAATAGTGGAAAATACTAAATTTAATAAAAAACAACATTTTCATAAAATTTATTTATATTTGTAAATTATTTATTTGAACGTTTTAAAGAGTAATCATATAAAATTCAAATTATTTAATCTAATATATTTAATTTCAATCAATTTTTCATTGAAATTGGATATAAAAACATTGTGAACATTGAATTATTTATACTTTAAAACCCGTTTTGATCCATCATTGGGATTAATTTTAAATTAATTTTGAACAATTATATATTTTGAATTATAAAAAATGGTTCCATAATTGGAATAATATAATTAAAATTTAGTAAATAGTTTCCTTTTGATTTTTATACATTATGATTAGTTACTTTGTTAATATTTTTTATTACCATGGTTAATGGTAAATCAGGTAATTTAAGATAGAAATAATATCATGAGTATTGTAAAATAAACCAAAAACTTCTTCTAATATTATTATTTTTGTTATTATCAACTATTATCATCCTTAGGTAGATTTCATGATCTTAGGGAGCCACTGGGATGAGTTTAATCCACTTATAGTAATTAAGTCAAAGAAAAGTTAATTTTGTCAAACTTTTGTTTTTGACAAGTGATTAATTTTTAATATGGGGTTATATAGAAGATATGATTAATTTTATTTGAAATATATAATTTATAACTTCCTCATTATATTTTATTTTGAATTTTTATGGAGGAAATTTTAAAATTAAATGCTTTGATAATAGTGATGAAGTTTTTGTTTAATTAACGAATATATCATATAAATAATAGTAAAAATATTGAAATAAATATAATTTTAGACAATTAATTGTAGGATCAATTATATAGATATGTATGTCTATTAGATGGAACAATACAAGAGGGGGTGAATTGTAGGTTTAAAAACCTTTGAGTTTTAGCAACTAAGAGATTAGATTAAATGATCTTAAACTAATACAAATAAAAACACCCACAATTGTATTGAATATAAAAAGGTATGATGTATTTTAATACGAATGTAATGTAAAACAATTGTATTCAAGATGAACAAAATAATCAGAGTAATATAAAGATGAATGATTATACCTTAAAGCATATAGAATCAATCAATACAATATGTAATAGAATGATTGTAATTGAAACAATTACAATTGAATATGTAAAGAATAAAGGAAACAATACAAATTCCTTTCTAATACAAGTAACAGTGAAAATGTAAAAGAATTACAATTATTTTAACCCAAAGCGAAGGGTTATCCTTTCACCTAGGATAAAAGGTCTGTCTCACCAACACCTTGGTGAGCCCTCGATACGATGATTGGACTGTCTTTCTGCCTATTCCTGGCATCCCTCGATACGATGATCGGCACGTCTGTTTGCTTATCCCCGACAGCCCTCGATACGATGATCAACACGTCTGTCTGCCTATCCCCGGCAGCCCTCGATTTTGTAGGTAATCGGCACCTCTATCTTTCAATTGTTTGAAAGCCTTTGATACGATGATCGGACGCACAAAGCAGATGAGAGAAGTCACATCATCTCTCTCTATAATATTGATTGAAAAAATGCATCACAGTTGTTCCACAAGGTCTCATTCGTTCTCTTTCTCAGCTTCAAATGACCTCCTATTTATAGGCCTCAGGTTCCAACAGTCATGTTTTCTCCAACGGTCATATTTCTCCGAAAAACTCAGAGGGACTTGGACACATGGAATCATAACGGCCATATTGAAATAGAAAGCACGACATCGTATTGATTAGTTTGTAACTAACTCAACGACATCATATTTGTTAAAACAAGATATATGTCTATGATAAGTAATGGTACGATTCATATGAAACAAGTGTTTTTGACTAAGTACCAAAACAAGTAATGAACAAATGAATAGAAGAGTCAGTGTAATACATTTGACAGAGTCAGTACGATATGATTGACAGAGTCAGTACGATATGATTGACAGAGTCAGGACGATACGATTGACAGAGTCAGTACGGTATGATTGACAGAGTCAGTACGATACAGTTGACAGAGTCAGTACGATACGATTAAAAAGACATTTGTGATTTCCAAAACAAAATATAGAAGTCAAAAAATAACATTTGACTCAAAAATCTCCCCCTTTTTGGAAATCACAACACACCAAGTAAATATAACAAAGAATACTTATCTCCCCCTGAGTTATTGGAAACTCTTCTGAACATGAATTTTAATACAACTAACTCCCCCTTAGGTATGGAATTTCCTAAGGATTGTATTCATAGATTTTATTTAAGAGTGTTGTAAAGAATTATTCCCCTTTATAAAACATTCTCCCCCTTTGTAAACATTCTCCCCCCTTTGTGATTTACGAAAAGAAAGGGGTAATCTTGAATTTTCTGAAGGAGTTAGAAAATAAACACAAGACAATGGATAAAAGAAATTTCATTACGATAACAAACAGTACTAAACAAGAGAAAAAAATATAAGTCACTTGTTTTCTCTTTCTTTCTCCTTTTTGATCAACTCATGAAGAACAACCTTTATCTTTTATATCTCCTTCATGTCTTCAAAAATAGAATCACCCTGAGACTTGAGAAGCTCTTGTTGGTCCGCAAAAATCTGAACTTGATTCATGATAGTCTCCTCCTGGACTCTGATTACTTCTCCAAGGGTATGAATTCTGTCTTGCAGATTCTTGTTATCTTTGGATAACACAGAATTTTGTTTCTTCAAAAAAACCATTTCATCCTTGAAAGATGAAACCTTCGAGAATTCGGATTGAAAAGCGTTCATTCTCTCTTGCAAGTCTTTCACTGATGTAACATCATCTCTTTGAGAAGACAAAAGATTCAACCTTTCAACCATTTCTCTGTCAAGATTATTGAAAGCAATTGCATGTTCATTTGACAACCTTCTTATATGTTCAACTGCTATCTCATGATCATTGATTGAGCTCTCTGTTTTGTACGACCACTTGGTCATCTTGTTGCAAGCCTTCTTATGAGCAACCGAACATTATGAAATAACTTTCAAATCGGCTTTAACTGTCAAAACACTCTTTCTTAATTCTTTTACAGAGCCAAACATATTCTTTTTATTGTCATTAATAAAATAAATCTTCCCTTCCGGCCTCGGGAAATATGGAATTGTCTTCATAACCCTTCTCAAAACATGAACCATGTAATCACTTTTCTTGAGAGATATTGTATGTTCGGAATCATTATCTTCATCATACGATGCCAGTTCATTCGATCGGCTTGAGTCAAAAACTGGTTGCTTTAATTTTTCTTTTTCTTTCTGCCTTCTTTCTTCTTCCACTTTGTGAGTAATGACAACAACATTATTAGTGTGAGAGGATTGAGCACCTTTCTTTTCTTGAGATGACATTCTGTCTGGAGTTCATGCTTGATCGTCATGAGGAGTTTGTTAAACACCTTCACTCAGCTTTTGAAGCGATTCCTCCCTACTCTTCTTCGAACTTTGAAGAAATTCTAAAAGAAAATATCATTCCTCTTATTCCACTTCTTCTATCTGTTCCATCACTCGTTTTCCTTTTTCTTTCTCAGAAAGACTCTGTACGATGGGCTCTTGATGCACTTCTATGGTAAGTTGAGCACTAGCTTCCTCAACTGCTTTCAAGACATTAGATATATCAAAGTCTTGAGTCTTTCTTTTCAAAACAGTTTTCTTTTTATTTTCTGCCTTAAGGGTTTCTTCTACCCTTATTCTTTCTGAAAAAGCCTCAGTCAGGTCAAGTCCGAACTTTGGATCTCCTTCCTTTCTCTGTTCCTTATCCTTTCTCCATTTGACTACAAACTCCTTACTGTACCTTAGAATCTTCTTAGGATTAGAACTGGTTTGTGGATCAGACTTTTGAGTAACAACAGCAGATTGAATGTCTTTGGCTGGCATAGGGGCCGATTGATTCTGAGCCAATTCAGCTTCTACATCCCTGACAAAAAGTTTTGAATTTGGATCAAAACAAACATTCAACCTTTTCATTGTACTCTTACTAATCCATGATGGCCTCAAATCTATCGGGTTTCCTTTCAATGGAATGTTACAAAACTTCATTCTTTCGATAATTAACTTTGTAAGGATGGCTGGATACATAATCATTTGGGACTTAATCCCTCCTATCTTGACATTATTAATGGTTTCAAAAACATATCCCATGATATTTACTTTTCTAATATTTACAAGATAGTCAAGCATAAAAATATCAGAAACTTTCAGAGTTTCTCTATCCCCTTTCCTTGGGATAAGAAAACCTTGCATCCATGAAGTCACAAAATGATTGTCCGATGAAAGATGAGACACTTTTCTCTTTTCTTCATTAATAACAAACAAAGACTTTTCAGCACTTTCTCTATTAAACGAACCAACTTCCTCTAGTAGTTTATGAGATGGACAGAAAGAATCCCCTTCTATTGGGACATTCAGAAAATGATCCGGTTGTTTTACAGACATAGAAAAATTTCTATCGTAGACAACAAAATTGATAGTCATGTCTTTGTCGAAAGATACAGATTTATAAAACTGACAAACTTCATCAAAGAGAACCAGATCTTGAGAAATAGATCTTTCAACACACAAATGTTCCCATCCTTGAAAGAGAATGATTCTTCTGATTGTGGAATCAGACAAACCAAAAAAGTCCCTAGAAATTAACCATTCTCTGTTAAAGTCTTTCTCTGTAAAAGTCTTTGAAGACATTTCGGCAGGAGTGTTAGCAGAGGATTGAGACATAAAGGTGATGCCGATGAAAGATCGTACGATGATTTAAAACTGGTGGAGCAAATCATCGCCTCAAAACCTGAAAAACCAATGTGGGTTTGGGGAGGGGGGCTATTTATAGGAGAAAAAGGGGTGACCGTTGATCTTCTACGGTTAGGATTAGAGAAAAAACAGATCAATGGTTAGGATTAAAAACGAAATAAAATAATAATAAAATAATGGAATGTACATGCCGGAGAACGTAAGGTAGTTGTTGGTTTTAGGAGAGTTAAAACGAAAACACAACCATAATGAATAAAATAAAACTATCAATCGTCATACCGATGGAAAACAAAGTCATTACCATGAACTGTCAAGCCGATAGACACCAAACTCATTACCATGAACTGACAAGCCGATGGAAAACAATCTCGTTACCATGAACTGACAATACGATGGAAAACAATCCTGTTACCATGAACTGACAATACAATGGAAAAAATCTCATTACAATGAACTGACAATGCGATGGAAAAGAAAATCATTTCAATCATCGGTCGATACGATGGAAAAGAAAATCATCACCATCATCGGTCAATACGATGGAAAAGAAAATCATTACCATCATTGGTCGATATGATGGAAAAAAATCATTACCATCATCGGTCGATACGATGTAAAATAAAATCATTACCATCATCGGTAGATACGATGGAAAAGAAAATCATTACCATCATCGGTTGATACGATGGAAAAGAAAATCATTACCATCATCGGTCGATACGATGGAAAAGAAATTCATTACCAACATCGGTTGATATGATGGAAAAGAAATTCATTACCATCATTGGTTGATACGATGAACAGAAAAATGAATGATACGATAAACCTGTCATTACGATAAACAGAAAAGTAAATACACATACCTGGAGAGTAAATAGTTAAAGAACATAAGATAAAAAGAAACATAAAAAAAACATAGAAAGGATTGTCCTCCCCCTTTCAAAAGGTGTTTTTTAATGTTAGGAGAATTGTAAAACATGATGTATATATGAATGATTATTTCAATGTAATCATTCCTAGCTTCTGTTTTATAAAATCAAATCTATCGGATGGTAATGGATTTGTAAAAATGTCAGCAAGTTGTTCTTGCGTTCCGATAAATTGTAAAATAATATCTCCTTTTTGTGTGTGATCTCTAAGAAAGTGATGCCTAACATCTATGTGTTTTGCACGAGAGTGGTGTGCAGGGTTCATACTAAGAGCTATGGCACTTGTATTATCACAAAGAATTTGAGTTTTGGAAAAACTCAATCCATAGTCAGTGAGTGTGTGTTGCATCCACAATACTTAAGCACATCAACTTCCAGCTGCTACATATTCAGCTTCAGCAGTGGATAGTGCTACTGAGTATTGTTTCTTGCAGAACCACGAAACCAAGGAATCTCCTAATAAATGACATGATCCAGATGTACTTTTTCTATCTATTCTACAACCGCCAATGTCAACATCTGAAAAAGTTTTTAAAACTAAATCATTACCAGAAGAGTAAAAAAGACCTAAATCCATAGAGAATTTTAAATACCGAAAGATTCTCTTTACGGCTTTTAAATGAGACTCTTTTGGATTATATTGGTATCTTTCACATAAGCATACAGAAAACATTAAGTCGGGTCGACTAGCTGTCAAGTATAGAAATCTTCTTATCATACCTCTAAAGTTTGTTTGATCTACTGGTTTCCCAGTTTCATCAAGATCAAGTGTTTTTGAGGTACCAATTGGAGTGCTAATACTTTTAGTTTTTTCATATCCATACATTTTGAGTAAATATTTATTATACTTATGTTGAGATATATATGTTCCTTGTGGTTTTTCAGAAATTTGAAAACCTAAAAAGAATGTTAACTCACCCATCATACTCATTTCAAACTCAGATTTCATTAAATTTGCAAAAGAATCAGTTAAGGATTTCTGAGTTGATCCAAATATGATGTCATCAACATAGATTTGAACAATCAAAACATTTTTGTTTTCCATTTTTATAAAAAGGGTTGGATCTGATGTACCTTTTGTATAATTTTTTTGTAAAAGAAATTATGTAAGTCTATAATACCATGCTCTAGGGGATTTCTTAAGACCATATAGATCCTTGGTATGTTTGAAAACATGATCAGGATGTTTTAGGTCTTGAAAACCATGAGGTTGTTCGACAAAAACTTCTTCTTGAACAAAACCATTTAGAAAAGCACATTTGACATCCATTTGAAAATGTTTGAAATTGAAATATGCTGCAAATGCTAATAGAATACAAATAGATTCAAGTCTAGCTACAAGAGCATATGTTTCTTAATAGTCTATTCCCTCTTGTTGATTATAGCCTTTAGCAACAAGTCTTGCTTTATTTCTTACAATGATTCCATTTTCATCACATTTGTTTCTGAACACCCATTTTACACCAATCACAGTTGTTTCTTTAGGTCTATCAACTAAAGTCCAGACTTCATTCCTTTCAAATTCATTTAGTTCATCTTGAATTGCTTTAATCCAATCATCATCACCTAACGCCTCACTTGGGCTTTTAGGTTCAAATTGGGAAAGAAAAGCAAGATGTTCTACTTCATTTCTTAAGGAATTTCTGGTTCTTACAGGTTGATTTACATCACCAATTATGTTATCACTGGGATGATTTCTAAGAAACAATTGATTTGGGTTTTCTAAAGCCTTTTCATCAACGTATGATTGAAAATCTTCTGTGGTAAATGTTTCAAGAATAATTTCTTGAACATTTTCCTCATCAGAGTGATCTCCTAATAATGGTTGATAAACTTTTTTAGAAAACACATCCGAGGATCTAGGATTGTGTTGGTTGAAAAAAAAGGATCAGTTTCATTGAATTTTACATGTACTATTTCTTCAATAGTACAAGTGTTTTTATTGAAAACTCTATAAGCCTTAGAAGTTGTGGAGTAACCCAGAAATATTCCTTCATCATATTTTGGTGAAAATTTTTGTAGATTATCTTTTGTATTCAAAATGAATACTTTGCATCCAAAAACATTAAAGTATGAAACATTAGGTTTTTGGCCAGTCCATAACTCATAAGGGGTTTTATTAAGAAATGGTCTAGTTAAAACACGATTTATAGTATAACAGGCAATACTAACAGCTTTAGCCCAAAAGTGCTTAGCAATTGAGTATTCACTCAACATGGTTCGAGTCATTTCCTGAAGAATGTGATTTCTTCTTTCCACAACACCATTTTTCATGAGGAGTTCTTGGAGCTGAGAAATTGTGAGTAATACCTTTCTTACTACAAAAAGTTTCAAAATATGAATTTTGAAATTCACCACCATGATCACTATGAATAGTTATCAATGGTAGGTTTTTCTCATTTTTAAATTGGCCTCTAAAAGTTTTGAAATAGGATAAGGCTTCAGATTTATTTGTGAGAAAGTAGACCCATGTAAATCTAGTAAAGTCATCAACTAAAACAAATACATAGTATTTGCTTCCAATGCTTCCAGTTTGTGTAGGACCAAAAAGATCCATATGCACTAGCTATAATTCATTAGAAGTTGAAACTTCATTAATTGATTTAAAGCTAGTTTTATGTTTCTTGCCAAATTGACAAGGATCAAAGACTTTTGAAGAATCATATCTAAGGTCTGGAAGACCCTTCACAAGTCTTTTCTTTGAGAGTTTACTAAGGTTTCTCAGATTACAGTGTCCTACTCTTCTATGCCATAGCCATGATTGGTCTTTTATTGCACTTAAGCAAGGTAGGTTTTGTCTCCTAAGGTCTTCTAAGTTAATAGTGTAAACATTCTCTTGCCTATGGGAAGATAGAATGAATTCATCCTTGGAATTGTGAACAAGACACTTATCATATCTAAAATTCACAGGGTAACCTTCATCACATAATTGGATTATGCTGATGAGATTGTGCCTAAGACCTTTAATAAACAAAACATTTGAGATAAGAACATTTCCAAGAAAAACAATATTACCTATACCAACAATCTTTCCTTGGGCATTATCTCTGAAGGTGAATTTTCCACCTTTTGTTTTGATAACCTTTTCAAAGATATCTTTGTTTCCAGTCATGTGTCGAGAACAACCACTATCCATGTACCAAATAATCTTATTGATACACTTTTCATTTTCCTGAAAAAGAAACAATTAGTTTTTCGGAATCCAAACTTGTTTGGATCCAGAAAGTTTAGATAAATGAATTTTAGGAATCCACATTTGTTTTGCAAAATGAGCTTTATGATATCCTAAATATTGAGTTTTGTTAAGAGAACAATCTCTTCTCTAGTGTCCACCACATTGACACATAGAACAGAAAGTAGTTTTTTGAGGAACAAAATAGTTATTGCTAAAAATAGGTTTGGAATAAGTATAACCAAGACCAAAATGATTTCTCAAAGGTCTAATTTGAGAATACATCCTATAAAATTTTCCTTTCCATGAGTAAAGTTTGACAAACATTTCTTCAAGGAAGAAATTTCTGACTTTAGTTATAAAACTAAATTCTTATTTTCCAAAAAAATTTAATTTGAACTAGAGTTAGGCTCTAAAATATTTTTCATTGAAATTACAGTTTCAAGATCCTTAAAAAGTCTATCCTTATCAGATTTAACTTTATCAAGGGTTTTTAAAATACATTCAAAATCATAAGTTTTCACATCAAGATATTTATAATGATCCGATACTTCTTTAGTAAAAATTAAAATTCTAGAATTTTCTTTCTCAAGCCTCTTCTTGAGTTTAGAATTTTCATTTTCAAGTAATTTAGCAAATCTAGAGACTTCTTTAAAAGAAGGTAATGTATCATCTTCTGATGATGAAGATTCATCATTTTAAGATTCATAATATCTATTTTCAGTACAATTTGCATTTAAAGAGACATTTTTAATGGCTTCATCATTATGTACCTTAGCCATGAGACAATGATCTTCAATTGGTAATCTGGCTAAGAGTCTGATATTCTTCTGTCCTGATGTATCATATTCTGATGAATCATCTGAGGAATCAAAACCACTTTCACTCCACCTATCATTTTCTTTCAAGACTTTCTTTGACTTATAAAACCTTTTCTTGTTTCTTTCAAAGTGTTTATCCTTTCTGTCTTTTCTTTTCAGTAAAGGACAATTAGGCCTTATATGTCCTGATTTCTTACATTCATAACAAGTTACCTCTGAATCTTTCCTATCCTTCCTATCTTTCTTTTTGAATCTATGTTGGAAATCTTTCTTTCACACAATCTTTTTCATCCTTCGAGCAAGATTGGAAAACTCATTATCCAAAAGATTACAATCACTTGAATCAGATATAACAACTTTCTTGGATTTAGACATTGTAATCCTTTCAGGCGTTTTAGCTTTAGATGAAAAGGATACACTTCCATTCCCATTCATCTTCTTGTTGAAATCAACATCTCTCTTCATTCTTGTCTCGTGCTATAGAGGAGTTCCAAAGAGTTCATCAAGAGTAATCTGGGAAACTTTTCTATTTCCATCAATAGCTGTCCTTTTTTACTCCCATTCATTTGGCATTATATCTATAATTTTATCGACTAGAGCTTCATCATCAAGACCTTTTTCTCCCATAGATTGTATGTTGTTGACAATTGTCATAAACATTTGTTTCACTTTACATACTGGCTCTCCATAAGGAAAAACAAATCCATGATACTCTGCACGAAGCATTTCTCTCCTTGTTTCTATAACCTTGGATGTTCCAAAGTGAGTGACTTCCAATTTCTTCCAAATACAATTGGCTGCTTCACATTAAGATATCTGACAGTATATATTCCTGGTCATAGAGCATAATAAAGTATTGCATACCTTGTAATTCAGTTGATATTCTTGCTTCTCTTGATTGGTGAAAGTACTGACTTCATTATCAGGAATTGTGTAACCTCCAGTAAGCATAATAAAATTTTCTACACCAGTATTGATAACGAACGTCTTCATACGATCTCTCCAATACTCATAATCATTTCCATCAAAGAGAGGTGTTCTAGAAGGATTCAGATTGTCTATTGACCCAATATTCACTCCTGCCATCTAATACAACAAAAACCTTTCCACTCCACATGTTAGTTTAGTCAGTATTTAAGATAGTAATATGAAAGAAATAAAGCTAGTAATACAAATCAGTGGAAAACCTCCTCTGATACCAATTTTAGGATCGAATATATAGATATGTATGTCTATTAGATGAAACAATACAAGAGGGGGGGTGAATTGTAGGTTTAAAAACCTTTGAGTTTTAGCAACTAAGAGATTAGTTTAACTGATCTTAAACTAATACAAATACAAACACCCACAATTGTATTGAATATAAAAAGGTATGATGTATTGTAATACTAATGTAATGTAAAACAATTGTATTCAATATGAACACAATAATAAGAGTAATACAAAGATGAATGATTATACCTTGAAGCGTATAGAATCAATCAATACAATATGTAATAGAATGGTTGTAATTGAAACAATTACAATTAAATATGTAAAGAAGAAAGGAAACAATACAAATTCCTTTCTAATACAAGTAACAGCGGAAATGTAAAAGAATTACAATTATTTTCACCCAAAGAGAAGGGTTATCCTTTCACCTAGGATAAAAGGTCTGTCTCAACAACACCTTGGTGAGCCCTTGATACAATGATCGGACTGTCTGTCTGCCTATCCTTGGCAGCCCTCGATATGATGATCAGCACGTCTTTCTGCCTATCCCCGGCAGTCCTCGATACGATGATCGGCACGTCTGTCTGCCTATCCCCGAAAGCCCTTGATTTTGTTGGTAATGAGCACCTCGGTCTTTAAATTGTTTGAAATCCCTCGATACGATGATCGGACGCACAAAGCATATGAGAGAAGTCACAGCATCTCTCACTAGAATCTTGATTGAAGCAAAGAATCGCAGTTGTTCCACAAGGTCTCATTTGTTCTCTTTCTCAGCTTCAAATGACCTTATATTTATATGCCTCAGGTTCCAATGGTCATGTTGCCTCCAACGGTCATATTTCTCCGAAAAACTCGGAGGGACTTGGACAACTGGCATCATAATGGTCATATTGAAACAGAAAGCACGACATCGTTTTGATTAGTTTATAACTAATTCAACGACATCATATTGGTTAAAACAAGATATATTTCTATGATAAGTAATGCTATGATTCATATGAAACAAGTGTTTTTGACTAAGTACCAAAACATGTAATGAACATATGAATAGAAGAGTCAGTGAAATACATTTGACAGAGTCAGTATGATACGATTGACAGAGCCAGTACGATACGATTGACAGAGTCAGTACGATACAATTGACAGAGTCATTACGGTACGATTGACAGAGTCAGTACGATACGATTGACAGAGTCAGTATGATACGATTAAAAAGACATTTGTGATTTCCAAAAGAAAATATAGAATTCAAAAGATAACATTTGACTCAATATTAATGTCATAAATAATTATGGATTCCTTTGACAAGTTAGTGATGAGTTAAAATATTAGTTTCTTATATATATTGTTTTAATTATATTTTTAAATAGACAATTAATAAATAGTATTGAAATTTACATTAATGATATTTTAAAGTAATTGATATTTTATTAAAAGATATAAAATTCATAAGAATATAAATAATAGATCAATTATTTGGATAAGTCTTCAATTTTCATCAATGACACAATTATTTGTTTTTTTAAAATTTTATTGTAATTATATTAACCATTGATGTGTAAATTACATTATATTAAAGTAATATTTAAGAAGGATAAATAAGGGTAAAATTTACAATATAAGGATTAAAAAAAAATTATAAGCGTATATAATTTTCATTGAATAAAGGTATTACGTCCCATAATCATTAAATATTATAAATATATAATTTCTAATCCATATTTATGTAAAATTAATTTATATTAATTTTATATTTTGATATATTCGAAGAGTGTTTTCCCCTCTCCTATAAAAGGGAACCCATTAAGCTCTTTTCCTCCCACATAAATACCTATTTTTCTTGCTAGAGATATGAAAAATTACATTCCTTGAGTACCTTGACACATTATATAGCTCTTATATTATCTATAACACCTCCCTTAGTGGTTTTATTGTGTTAAAAAAAAGGAGGTGGTCTGAGGAAGAGGTATTGTTTTTAGTCAAGTATTTCCATTTTATTTCATTATCCACCTCCTGAAAATATTCTTCGAATAGGGTGAAATAATAAGTCTAGTACCCTAAATATAATTTTATGTTATTATATTAATATCATCACCTATATTAATATCCACTTCCATCAAATGGGAAAAGAATTATCGTTTATGTTTATGGTGAACATCTGCCTCGCGGACCGATATAATTATTTTTCCATCACCGTCTCTGAAGACTTATTATAATGATAGATTTAATTTTTATTTATGATATTAATAAAATATTTTTATATATTAAATAATAATATATAATTTATTCTATTAACATTCCATTTACATAATAATCATAACTTTATTCGTGTGTATATGTGAACTATCACGGCTATAAAGAGATGTGATTCATTTTTCATCACCACATCAAAGGGATGATATAATTAGGTATATTTAAATGATTAATATTATTTTAATGACAATATTATAATTATAGTTGTGAGGAAATTTTTATCTATGCCACCGCTCTCACCTAGACTTCCATATCTCCCTTGATAGTTCCCTCTCAAGGTCTAGGGTTCCACCTCATCCTCTATCAGCGGCATTTCCTTCATCCTACTCATAATTCCCTAGGATTTTTAATTTACCTCTTCCTTTTCATCCATCCCTCTTTGTATATAGTCTTATCTCTTTGATGTGGTATTGAAGTAGGTATTTCTCCAATTTTTCACTCTCGTTGGTCCCTTTCCCAACCTTCATTCCTATCTCTTCGTCTATATACTTGGATCATCGGGGTAATTTTCTTGATCATTCTACTCTTTTCATCTCCCCCACTATTCTTTAACACACCTTGTTCTAGAATTATGGAACTGAGGATAGATTGATAATGTATTGGTTCGAGTTTATTTTCATTGATAGCATTGTATTGAGGAAGATTTTCATCTAGTTTGTCTCCTACGGTTATGCTCTATGTGGAGGCCTTAGATATGTTCATTCACTAATATTTCTTTTATATCTACTATAAAAACCCATATATTTGTCAATTTCATCTATTTTTATAGGATATTTGGGATGTTTTGTTTGAACCTTTTTATGGCGTTAAAGGGGGTGTTGTGTTAGCCATTATTTTTCTTCTCTAGTGGAGGTTTTCTTCATATGGGTTTCTGTATTCTATTATTTTACTTCTCTATTTCATTTTAGTTGGTTTCATGGGATTTTGGAATTCTATTTTTGTTGAATTTGTTTGTGTTGTTGGTTTGGTTTTTGGCGATGTAGTTTTGGTGTATGGATTGTGTATTTCTGCATGTTTGGTTTCATCTCTATGTGGTGGTTGAATCTTCTCTTCTCTTCCAACGTATATATATCTTGAGTAACTCATCCAAGGATGATGCATATGGTATTTAGGATTCAGGTTTTTCTGTATATTTCTTTAATTTCATGGTCTGTTTAGTGGTGTTCATCATTGATATGTTGGGGATTTTAGTAATATTGGGGTCTCACCGGAAACACATTAGTAATGCCGACAGTGATTTTATTAATGTGAAGTGTGTCAGGGTGCAGGTCTAAGAGGGTATCATGTATAATTTCATTTGAAATTTCAAATTTGATTTGGCTAGTGTGGTCTTCAGTTTGGAATTAGTTTTAATTTTGATTTTATTTTCTATGATGTTTTTGATTTATTTATCTAAATTTTGTATGGTTATCACTAAACCAAAAAGTTATATTTTCAAAAATAACAAAAATGTGTCTTTGGATTGATATTATTATAATTATATAATTATAATATAATACATACCTTTTAAGAATAATGATCATTGAAAAATGGAAATATTTCTCAAGCGTATGAATGGCTTGTTGTCTCTATGATTGTAACATCGTTAATTTTTTATATCTTTATGTAATGGATTGATTTAAATGTATAATTGATTTATAAATTTTATTTTTATGTAATGAATATTATAATGGATGTGATTAAATAATGACCACTTTGACACTTGACATCTTACCAAACTCATTTGGGACTCAATCACCAAAAATCGTCAAAGCATCAAACATGGACTTAAATAATTAAGTAATATTTATAACATGATAACATGGTAATAAGTGATATAAAAGGAGTAATAAATTTGATAAATTTATTAATAATGTAAATTATTAACATTGGTTTCTTTTTTGGGAAATATGATGTACCTGAAAAATCAGACTCATGGTAAGGAACTCTATAACTAAAAAATGTATTAAATTTTTGAAATAATTATTCTTCAAAATCTAAATTTTTTAACTCCATGTTTTGAAAATAGACTTTTTTAATGTGTTTATATGTACATGAATGTTTTAAAATAGTAATTTTCTAAGTTATTTCAAATGTTTCAATGTTTTATGGGACACTTTGATTTAAAATTCTATTTTTAAACGTATAAAATAGGTTTTTAAAATAGATCGATTATTTCTATAGCATTAAATGTTTTATTATGAGTGGAAATGATATTGTAAGTTTGGAAAGTTCAAAATTACAATATTTTATGTGTTATGATTATAAAATTGTACTTGAACATTTTACGGGTTGTTGTGTCATAAATCATGGAGGGGTGGATCTGTGATAAACAAATAATGGGTGATTACGTTATAGCCACTAATTCATTAGGTATGGATGTTGGACATATGTGTATTATTTTTGTAAGTGTGACATTTATAGAAGTTAGTCAAATGATTATTACACTTGTAAGAGTGACATGTATGTTAGTTGATGGATTGGTTATTCCATTTTAGTTTAATTATGTCTCAGGTTAGCTACTTATATTTTTATATTCTTTCATATGATTTTTAATGAGAATATTATTATTTTAAAAAGGTAAAATAATGATCTTTTGTTAATGATTATACCCTATTCAGTGAAACAATGATGGTTTTGAGGAATTTTTATTATTTCTCACTGGACTAATGGTTTCCATTCCATTAAGCTCCTTAATGAGATTTTCTGCTCATCACAATATTTGGAAAAAAATATTACAGGGTTTAAGGAAGAGTTGGTTCAAGGATAATATCAAGGTAAAATAGCTAAGATATATCGGTATACGAAATCATGTTTTATTCTAATGATTCTTGTTTTATGAAAAAATGTATACTGAGTATAAGTGTCCACATTAAATTTATAATTTTACGATATAAGATTTTTTCTTAATTCTCTAAATCTCTAATCCAAAAAATATCTTTTTGAAAATAATATGATTTCTAGTTTTAAACACGCTTTAATATATAATTATTTAGGAAACATCCATAAAGTTGGTATTGGAGCATATTTTAAGAAAAATTTGGAGATTATGATGTTTTATGAAGAGTTATGAATTTCATCATGGATTTATAATTTTTAGGTTGATAAAAATTTTAGTGTATTAGAAAACCCTTTTAGGGATTAAGATACGTAATTTTAAGGTGCCTAAAAGTTTTTTTGGAGACATTCCTTTTTATGGTACTTCTGGTTTATTTCTTTTTTATGGAAAAAAATGAGTGTTATGAGGTAACATTACGGGTTAAAACATTATATGGTTATTTTTTAGGACTTTATTATATTTATTAATTTAATATATATTATATAGTTTTATAAAATGGGAAACCTATAGGATGGGTGACAACCCTTTGTGTTCAGAATGTCTAGGGATTCGAACCCACAATTAAAGGGTGATAATGCTGCATCGATTACCACTGGCATATGAGAATTCTTGATTAGTATAACATTTTATTCTTAGTTAAATGATTTTATAGATTTAAAATAATTTTATTTAGGGAATATATTTTTTATCGAATATATAACCATGATATTGGAAAATGATTTTATGATTAAGTGATTAGTGTTATTTCAGAAGAAATTTATTATTTTCGAAATCCTTTATTATTGAGGTAAATATGAAACCATGGAATATAAATTAATAAATAAAAGATGAATTTTATTTTTGGAATAATATATTATTATTATTATTTATAGTGATTTATTTTATTTATATAAATTTTGAGCGTATCATGAATATTATTCGGGGAATTACTCTTTAGTATAAGACTTCAGGAGTAATTGATATTAATTTGAGATAATTATTTAATTAATCTGGGAAGACTATGTGATCAAATACTTCTATAATTTTGAATTCAATATTAGATTATATTATTGTTAGTAATTTTATGGATTGTATTTTATCTAATGATCAGTGTTGAAATTTGGTGATTATTGTTGATTTTTTATATTAAAGTTGTTTGTTGTACTATAAATGTTTAATATTTTTAGGGAATTATTTTATCTTATACTAACCATTATTGAATTGGTTAATGTTTTAAGATATTTTAAATATATTTTTTGTATTTTTTGTATTATGTGACATTCTATATGTTGATTCTAGTGCTTCAATCGTGAAAAATTCATCTTAAATAATCATTGTTTAGGGAAAGATATGAGTTTGAGGTGGAAATTTATTAAAGGATGAAACTCTACTTTTAATGTAAGTATATTTCTATATGTTCTTATTCTATGTAGAAATTTAATTCATATATAATAGGAAAAGAAATGTAAATAATAAATGTTATTCATTTGCATTTATTGTTAAGAAATCAATGACCTTTTTAACCCATAAAATAATTATAGTTTTGTGATTTTTAACATTATCTGACCATATACTCTATCACACGGATTTAAGTGTTCATATTTTTAATTCTCTTCCATGTCCATGTTTTTCTACATGGAATCATAGTATGTGTTTTCTCATGTGATCTTAATACTTACGTTTCATTATTTTAATGTGGAAGTCTCATTAATCCTTTTTCCAATGTGAGATTCCAATAAAGGTATTTTTAAAATTATAACTATAAGTATCGATCCCATATGCAAATTTTTGAGGACAGAAATTATAAAAGTGGGAGAATGTAACATCCCTATTTTTTTAAAAATAAATTCTATGTCTGACATCGTTCATGATAAGCCAAATTGAGCTTAACTAAACTACTAAATATTATCATTTTTATGTTTCCATTTTAACCTAGTCATTATAATGATGAGTATGAATAGTATTAACTTAATTATGAATATATCTTTTACATATTTATATTTAATTATTTTATCAATTAATTATAAATGAATGTAAATACGTTTTTAAAATAAATGGAAATGATTTTTATTGAAAAATTACTTCAATGTTCAAAAGTGTGTTTTATACCAATAAATAATCAAATAAATCTTGTTGGATTACACTAATAAAATATATATATATATATATATATATATATCATATACGGAATATAATTTTTAACATTTATCTTATGTGTTTTCTACACATGATAAAAATACAGCAAATTTTATGTATAAAATAAGTATATAAATTATAAGGAAATTTTTTCATCTTTTGATGGTGTACTTGATTTTAATTTTTTTTAAACTTTTTTAAATTATGTTTGACAAAATATAAAAAAAAATTTAAAATTAAAATTTCGAAATTTACTTCGATTTATGTTTTGGTATTTTTCTGATATGTTTCTTATTTTGATGAATTGGGAAAAAATAGTTCTTCTTAATTGTAGTATTTGTTATCATAAAATATATATATATTGTTAAATTATATAGTTGAGTTGTTTTAGAGTATGAGTAGATAAATTTTATGTCTGTTAATCTATCATAATCATTGGAATCAATTTCACATTGAAACTCGATATAATTTTTTTTTTGAATTTTTGAACATTTTTACATTAAAAACATGTTTTCTCGATCTATCAACGAGATTAATTTTAAATTTCATTTATCCATTTATTAGTTTTAATGTTGAAAAATTGTTCCAAACTTTTAATTATATTTTTGGAATTAATTAAATATTTTTTCTTTTATTTTTTGAAATTATGAATATTAACTTTAGAAAAAAAATTAATACCACAATTAAGGCTAAATCGGGTAATTAAAGGTTATAAAATATTGTTACTTTTATTTCTAATATCTATATAGTTTATTTAGAGGACTATGATCTAGTGAAAATTATATCCTTATAAAGTGACCCCTCTCTTCTAAATCATGTAAATAAGAGGTGGTATGAGTATTCAGGATGATTTCATTTGAGAAGTAGTTTTGAAGGTGGGGATCCACCCTTTGACTGTGATGTTAATGAAGATGAAATTATTTGTGTTCATGGTATTGTTTTGTATCTACTTATATTTTGAAGAGATGATGTGTTATTTTCATTCCCTGATGTTTGTGATCATCCCAATTTTGAAAAATATGTAGCATGATATTTAGAGATAGTATTGGTGGTCACGTATTAAAAATTGATATTTCAGGTTTTATTACATGATGTTACGCCTCTCAAAAAGTGAAGGCCAATCATTAGGGACCTCGTAAAATTTTACATCTATTTATCATTCCAAAATGGAAGTGGTATAATGATACCATGTATTTCTTTTGGGAATTATGAAGAATACATGGATTAATAGAACAATATGGTTCATCATTGATCAGTTGACCAGTGTAGCGCACTTCATTCCAAAATGAGAGACATTAAACATTAAATAGATTGGCGAGTTTTATGTAAAAGAGATAGTATATTTCCATGGGGTACCATAGACATTTATTCTGGATCATGATTCACTTTTAACATCATTCTTCTATAATGTTCTATAGAAGTACATAGGTACTTTGTTATTTTTGAATATAGCATTACACCCATAAATGGGAAAGAAATTAAAATAATATATTCAAGTGCAAGAGGATGTGCTGATGGAACCTATCCCAGAAATCAGTTGGGATTTGGAGAAAGACATATGGATTTTTTATTTCACCTATAACTATAGTTATAAGGTGACTATTTAGATGGATCCATATGAGGAACCATATTGTTGTCCATATAGATCACCATCATGTTGGATGGAAGTAGGTGAGTCATATTTTTTTGGATCGAACCTCATGGAAGGGACATCAAAGAATATTCAATTGATCCAGATACTTATTGATATGTCCTAAAAAATACTAAAATGATAATCTACATTTATGACCACATGAGTTTTTATTTGGTTTCCATGAATTTTTTTGGGTTTTGTTGAGATTGAGTCACCATAGGATTTTGAATGGGTGAAAGATAGCTCCCAAGTATGTTAGTTCGTTTGAGATTGTGGAGAGGATAAAAAAAGTGGAATATAAATTAGATATTAAAAAGTGGTATAGTTGTATTCATTCTTTTTTTAATGTGTTATAGCTTTGGTATAAATACCCAAACCCATTTCATGTTATCAATATTGATGATGTTGAGTTTGGGGTTAATGTGTCCTTTGAGGAGTATCTATTTCATGTTTTTCATAATAGGGAGAATTTATTTTGGGTTAGGGTTGTACCATTTGGAAGAGTGTTTTGGTATCATTGTAAGGTTCTATAAGAAACTTGGGATATGGATATATATATGCAAGACCAGTGGCTATTTCTCCTTCCTATAGAGGCTTAAAGATGTATGGGAACACATCATGGGGATTCGTTTTTATATGGTGGGGTGAGGATTCGGATCTTGAACATTCTTGGAGGTATGTTCTATTTTAAATTTTGAGTTAACTATAATTATAATGTTTAATGAAATTTTTCTTGAGAGTATGAGGAGAATAAATGGTGTTTAGGGAGTTAGGACTCAAATAATAATAAAAGGTGGAATACTATGTATGGATCCTAATAGGTATATTCTTAGTAATAATTATTCACTATAACCATTCAGATTGTTGGGGTGGTGTAGGGTTTAAAACACATATGATTGGTCAGTAAAATTGTGATACATTATTCAAATCTAAAGAAACAGTCGTAACATGGTTTGAAAAACTATGCAGGCTCCCGTCAAAACCATGTGACTTAGGCCACCTCTTAGATAAAGGGTGATACATAGTCAGTGTATAATTCGGATAACCATGCACAAAACCCATTCACCACATTAAAATAGTTGAAAATTACCATCCCTACTCAATATTTTAAAATTCATTCCTTATTTTATTTCTCATTTCACCCTTTGTATCAAGAGTGACAAATCAAGGGAACCCTCTTCCATTAAGGGTGATTCTCAATAAATATTGGATAATTTTATGTATATTTGGTTGGGAATTTAATCTCTATGTGAGTCTAACACTACTATTAATTCTATTTTCTATATGAACAATGTTGTTTTGTTTTATCTACTTCTAATGACTATAAAACCATGCTCTCTAATAGAATCTATGTCTCGT
This sequence comes from Viscum album, assembly GCA_963277665.1. Lineage (NCBI taxonomy): Eukaryota > Viridiplantae > Streptophyta > Magnoliopsida > Santalales > Viscaceae > Viscum > Viscum album. The sequence goes on from OY728123.1 coordinate 1,415,196,798, forward strand.
AATTGATGTTTCATTGAGTTCAAATCAATGTATATAGTTCAGTGAGTATTTTTCTATGAACATGAGGTAGGTAGTATAAAAGTGAAATCCCATAGTCTTTATGTTTATTAATTTGTATGTAGTCATGACAAAACACTACCGCAATGCACAATTAATTTAATGATTAAGAAAAGTAAATTTAGAATTTAGTAAACATGTAAACCCTATACATACCACGTAGGGTGTATTGAAAATTATAATATTGGACATAGGGGCTCCCATGGGGTGTACCATGCCCTTTAAAGAAATAAAATGAGTTGTAAAATCGGGAAATCTAGTGGTTTATGGGGTTATAATATTTGTATGTATGTCCAGTATGTTAATAAAAAATAAATATTTTCTGGATTTACATGGAAAGGTTAAATGTGATATGTGAGGATTAAGGGTAAATTTAATAAATAATAAATTAGCTATTTCTATGATGAGAAATTATTGAAATTCTATATAAAGTAAGTGGTTGTTAATAAATTTTAAAATGGAGTAGTTATGGAATAGTTCTAAGATATTGAGCAATGTAAATGGGTATGAATGAATATAGTGCACCATTGAAATTGAATATTATAAATCTATAATGGTAAATTACTCTTAAATTTTATTGGTGAAGATAATGGATTTACACACCAAGGGATATATTTTTTTCATGGAAGTCCACATCAGCAATGGGGTTTGTCATGGAGTTCCATGGCATGGTAATGGTGTTGTTCATGGTGTTCCACACTATGTGAATGATGTCAGTTAAGGTGGTTAACATTAGAAATTGGTTTTGGTCATAGAGATCCACAACATATTTTTGGTACATGGACTGATTCCACAGGGTACAATGAATTATATTGTATAATGAAATCCCTTATCACGTAATTTGGTTAACCCTTCTTGGTATTATTATTGTAATTGGGATCACTTGAGGATAATTGGAATATTCTTAAATATGATACATGTATTATATTTATTCTTGTCAATTGTTTATTTAAAAATATGTATAAATTTATTGTAGACTAGATATCATTTTAGACATCACTGGTGGTGAATTATTGTGTTTTACTAACACCCTTCCCAGGCCTCCATTGGGTACCCAAGAAGATTTCATGGTTGTAGGTCAAGATAAGGACAACAAACCTGTGATAAATGACTGAATCAGGATTTTGGGATGGAACATATATGATTAGACCTAGATTATTTTAGTACCCATTTTTGTATTTTTAATTTAGTATGTATTATTTTGGGTTTTCATATGATAGTTGACACTAGTAAAACATGGCATGACTATTGTAACTAGTCTAGCCATGTACCCAGTTTTGGGATCTATTATATGATCCATGGTTATTGTAGGTTATTTATTATCAATGAATTGAATAATGTTTAATTTTGTTCATTTATTTTATTACTATGTTAAATATGGTATAGTCTCCCTAACATACTTTATTATACCCTCATGATTATTCAACGCCCCATGGATCATGGGGAGATGTGCCTAAGGTCATGTAGAGATCCATCTTAAGGAACTAGTTATAGTGCATGTCAGGATGGGTCATTATAATACCCTTACTAAAAAATATCATCATTAACTAGATAAAAATAAATATAATTTTTTTATATAAATAAAAATAATTCCCCTATTTAAAAATTTAACATAAATAACCATGAATAATTATTACATTGTGAAATGAAATCATACCACAATGATAACTTTTGAATTGTATGCACCATAAAAGAAGTAACATCTAATGGAAATTTAAATACCATGAAGAATAATAGATTAATTATATAAAATTTTAAATGTGTATTATATATACCATATTAAAAAATAAGTGTTGAATATAGAATATGTCTTGTATAAGTAAAAATGAGATGGGAAAATATTTCATTAGGATTTATTTCTATTATACATGTTTATAAATACTAAAAAATAAATATATATTTAATGTAAAACTATTATAAAACCATAATAATATATATTATACAATATATTATTTACTTATAATATATTTTTTCTTGTTTATTAAAACATAATTGTTAAAATACTTATTTTTTGTGATAATTGCTTTGTTTTTCTTTAATGTTTTGGTATGCTAATTTATGTTCTTCTACATTGATCGTGGTTTCATAATCTCCAAGATGTAAAATATTATTTAAATATCATATATATTCTTTATAAATGTTTTTATAGTAATATATAAAATTTAGAGATAGATAATGGATCACAAAGTTCATGGAGAAGGATTTTCAAACGTACACATAAATGTTGTTTGAATTTTCTTGATGGATATAATAAATGGTAGGTAAATAATATATCCCTATTATATAGAACATATAACTTTCTATAAATCACATATATAAATTAATTTTATCCTTATTACCATCCATGTGATGTGTTTTTGAAAAACGAGCCACATCACTTCATGAGGTGGTATTTTGTCGTACACATGGGTGATGTTATCATATCCATCTGGAAATTTAAATTATGATGTTAAATTTGATATAAAAATTAAATATATATATATATTTCATAAATATCATATAAATATTTTAAATACATAATTTTATATATCCTTTTAATTTTTTGATGGAAAATGAATGACATCGATTCTTGAGGTAGCATTTCATTGTACACATGATTACTGTTTTAATTTTCAATTTGATGGATGGGATAATGAATATAGGTTATGGGGTTAACATAATAAAATTTTATTATATATATGTGGTTTATTGATATACATGAAGGTATCGTTAATTCCTATCGGGTTACTGAATTTATAAATTTATAACACGAAACAAACAGACCGCTAAATTACAAGGTATTATAGGATATGTCAGTCCAAGCTCGAACCCACATAGACAGAGTTGGAGAAAATATAAATTAAATTATATAAAAATAAAATAATTTTGATTTGAAATCTAAAATAATTAATTGAAAAGATAGATGACGATGGATTTGGAGGTTTAAAAAAATAGAAAAAAATGCTTGGTAATTTCAATTCCAAGTTCATGATTGATTATGGTATAATAATATTATATATCAGAAAAATGGTTTCATAACTGAGTTAGGGTGAATCCAATGGTAATGGTAGAAAACCAAAAAAATCGCTGGAATTCTTTTTCATAATGGTAATGTTTTTTAGTTATATTTTGACCTAGTAAATTTGAACTATATTTAAATATAGAAAATAACCCACCCAATGATCATGGTGTGAATTTTTCTCTAGTTGAATCATTGGAATTATATCTCCCTCATTGATCATGAAATGTTCATGAAGGATATAGCAAAGAGAATAAATGAGAAATTAGTGTTGTTGTAAAGACCAGACCTCAGTTTCCTGGAGCCGATGCGTTATTTTATTACATTTTCATATAAACAAGGAATATGCATCCTGAAGTACTAATAATTTAGTAGATTTTGGAAACAAGATACATATATAACTTCAAAATTACATCTTTAATGGAAAAAACACTCATTTATTCCATTAGAAACTTCCATGCCACAATGATTATGCCTGCAGGTCACTCATAACATACTTCTTAATATCCTGAGAAAATGAAACATAAGAAAGGGTTGATCCCAAACACTCAGAAAGTTTAACAAATACAGTAGAATATAACATAAATATAAACATTAATCATGATGAATAATTCAAAACACATCCCTTTACAAATAATAAACATGAACACATTATGGTAGGAATATGATCCAAGTAAATAATGCGATAATAAGACATAATAATGGGTACACTAATAGTCTAATAACCACATGAACATTCAATTACTTGCTTCATAATGAGGTTTGTTCATATGTCAAACATTCTGAAACATATCGTCAAGGCCTCATCCAAGACTTCTAAATGTGATTAAGTCCTCGGCCAAAACTGTATCTCAAAATGGGTAAGACCTCACCCAAGTCCACATCTATTTGTTTTATGAGACCTATCGATGCATCGAGGGGATGTATCGACCCAAACTCGTTAGATAATAATTCCAATGAATTCCTCGTGTGAGTGTGGATAAACAAAAATAACATATACATTCATATAGAAACTAAAAAATAAAATGTAAATAACATTCCCCAAACATTAACCCTAAACACTAACAATTCAGAGAAAATTTAGAGAATGGTTTTAGGATAGCACATCGATAATAAAACTAGTCAAAAACCATAAAATTAAATATCGTAGAAGAAATCATAAATCATTAAACTGAATAATACATACTAATAAACAATAGTGTTTAAATAGATGATAATACTCTTATAAAATCATTAAGTAATTCCTAAGATAAATACTCTTTTATTTTGAAAAGAAGAGTTAATTTATAAAAGTATTTTAATAAAACCAGAGCTGAAGTAATATAGTATAATAAAATGAATTATTTTAGAAATATAATTCTTTCAAAAAAAATATATTATATATTTCACTTGAAATTAGGTAAGAATTTGAGAAATTCCCTTGAATCCGGCTTGTATTTCGAAAATAATTTTTAAAGATCCTTTTAAAAAATTTAACTACCCATGAAATAAGGAAGGATTATGGTTAATAAACATATATATATATATAACTCATGTAGTATTTTTTATGAGTACATAATAATACATAAGAATTTCATTGACGTAATTAGATAATAAAAGTAACTCGAATGAAAATGGGGGATTTGGTGGAAAACTCTTACGTTAAGTCTGAATGTGTACTTCTCTTAAACATAAGGTCTTTTAATATGAAATTAGGATTATTAATAACATAATTTGGAACCTATTATACATTTATTTAGTTTATCATTATTTGATAAAGTCTATTATGCCCTTATTGATGTGTTATATGATTGAATTACATCGTTCAAGAGTGTTTGTTTTCTTGATTTTCATAATTAGTTCACTTGTTTTAATGTAATGGAGTGTATGTGAAATGGATGTAAATATCCATAATTGAATTTAGATATTATTTACGAACATAAATATGGGTTAATGGTAATTTATATCATTTTATTACATGGCATGAGGATGAATTATTAGATGAAATATTAAAGACAATCACTTAGATTATTTTAGAAGTATTTTTATTATTAGGAACTAGTTTGGTCATATGATTTAATATTATGTACCTATACTAATTACTGAATATTAAATATGTTATAATACATATATTATAGTTTTATTAAACCATAAAAATTGTTTCATGACCAGTAATGAAGGAAAAATTGAAGAACTAAACTTCGCCGTCCACAATGTTTGTAAATTCGATCCTCACGGACGATGATTTCGTTTATAAAATAAAAGAGATATAGTAAGAATATTGAATAAATTTCATCCATTAACATGATATAATTCTGGTATATATATGATAATAGATTTATCATGGTCATTTGGAAAAAGGAGGTGAGGAGAAGATAACAATATAAAGGAATTCAAATTGAAAATGACAGATATAAAATGTGATTTTACATCTTGAATCCACCTCCTTGATAATATCTTTAAGGGAAAGGGTTTTGGTATTTTGAAAAGACCAAGAGCTCCTGGAAATGGGTAGAGACTACTGAGTGGTATTTTGGTAGAATATTTAGCATCTTCAAGGATTATAGGATTTAATATAAGAGGGAGTGATGGGGTTTTTATACTGGAGGAGAGGACTGAATTTTGAATATTTTACTCATTATTTTATTATTTCCCTCAAGACAACAAATAGTGTTATTTCATGTCACCCCTAATAGTAATATGTGTATTTTAGTTAGAACCAAGTGGAATTACATCACTCATGATTTCATAAATATTTTATTTAACTGATAATTTGTATATACGGTATTTTACTGTATTTTAATAATCATTAATAATTCATGAATTTCAAAAAAATCCTAAAAAATCACCCTACCCATTTTTTGACGTGTAGTATTAAAAAAGAAACTACATTTTGTAAAAAAAATTCAAAATATGATTAATTTAATTTTTAAATAAAATCATTTTTTATTCGCAAAATAACAATTTTAAAACTATAATTAGTTTTATATTACCTTGAAAAATTAATCAATATCTCATTATCATATAACCTTAAGAAAATAAAAATGTATTATTATTTACTATTTATAAGGGTAATATTATTATTCCAATTACTATTTATAAGGGTATGTTACTATTACCCAAAAATCATGTTGGTTTTATCAGACGCCAAATGACTTGCTGATCACAACTATACATGATCATTTTTAGAAATTCAAAACATTGAAGAGGAAAAGTTGTGTTTATTAGATAGATTAAAAAATGTGTTGTTTTGTAGGGACTCACTATTTCATGCATTTAATATTTATTTTCAGAACCTTTGGGTGTTACATTATCCCCTCGGGAAAAAAACTTCATCTTAGAAATTCATAGAATATTACCTCACGAAAAGATTTAGGTGGGTCTTTAATATTATCTCCTCAGTCTCCCATGTTGCCTCCATAATTTTATGATTTCTCCACAGTATCATTACCAGATGAGACGTCTGATTCCTCCAAACATCTTCTTTAGTGTCCAGAATCCATATAGGATATTCATAGTATGATAGATTACGTTCTAATTCTATACCATCAGAAGTAAGGACATTCATTGGGTCTGGCATGTACTTTCATAGCAATGAAACATGAAACACATTGTGTACATTGGACAGGGTAGGTCTCATAGACAAACGATAGGCAACAGCTCCAATTCTCTCCATAATTTTAAAGGGCCCAATGTTCCTTGGGATAGGTTTCCTTTTCTTTTCAAATCTTATAACACCCTTCAAAAGAGATACTTTCAAGAACATGTGATCACCCACATGAAATTATAGATCCTTAATTTGATTATCAGCATATCTCTTTTGAATGGTTTTTTCTATTTTTATATGACCATGAATAGTCTTTACCTTCAATGTTTTTTCCTCCACAAGCTCTGGACCGACAATCCTCCTTTCCTATACTTCATCCCAACGAGTTGGTGTACGAAATTTCTTTCTATATAATGATTCGTATGGCGCCATTTGAATACTTTAAAGGAAAATATTATTATATGAAGACTCCAATAATGGTATGTATTGATCCCACATACCTTTTAAGTCAAGTGAACATGATCTTAACATGTCCTATGTGGTTTCGATTATCCTGTCGAATTTGCCATCAGTTTGGTGGTGGTAAGCAGTACTTAATTCAATTTTAGTATCTAATGATTTCGAAAGAGTTTTTCATAATTTCAATGTAAATCATGGGTCATGATCAGAAAATATTTATGGAGGTTCATTATAAAGTCCCACAACATCATTGGTATAGATTCTTACTTGGTGCTCCAGTGGAAAATCCTCCCTTATAGTGATGAAATGTGAAGATTTCATAAGATGATCTAGAATTACCCATATTCCATCATTATTTCTTGGAGTTTAGGGTAATACAGTGAAAAAATTCATTCTGATTTTATCCAATTTCCATGTAGGAATAGGTATAGGTTTAATGACCCCTCTGGGACGTTGTCGTTCAGCCTTCACTTGTTGACAGACTAAAAACATTGTTACATAATCCACAACTTCCCAATTCTCGTTATCCCACAAAAAATGTTCCAATAAATATCTATAAATCATAGTGCTACCCATATTTATAGAGAAATTCAAATTATGTGAATCATCCAATAACTCCCTTTTTATCTCGGGAATATCAAGAACCCAAAGCCTCTTCCTAAATTTCAGAATTCCATATTCTCCTATGAAGTCATCCAGCTTCCCCTAGTTCACAACATTAATTTTCTTTTATAGGTTCTCATAATTATGTTGATAAATTTTAAACCTTTAAAATAATTAAGGCGGAGAAACCAAATGAAAAAGTAGTGATGTTTCACCTTCATTGAAAATTCTCATATCCATCCTCACTAAATCCATGTACAGAGGATCCTTGTCAATCTTAATTTTTTTTGATAACCCCATGATCCTTCCTGCTCAATACATCAGCTAACTTGTTTTCATTTTCTGGGTGGTAGTGCATCGTACAATAATAATCCTTGAGTAGTTTGAGCCATCTTTATTTCCTCATGAAGAGTTCTTTCATTGAGAAGATATACTTCAGACTCTTGTGATCTGTATGTATCTCACATTTTTCTCAATAGAGATAATGTCTCTATATCATCATATCAATGATTATTGATGCTAACTCAAGATCATGGGTGGGGTAGTTTCATTCATGAGTTTCTAACTACCTTGATGCATAGGCAATAACTATGTCATTTTGCATAAAGAAACAACTAATTCATTTCATTGATTCAACATTATACATCACAAACTCATCATTCTATGATGATAGGATAAGGATTAAAGAATTCAGTAATCTCATCGTAAACTCTTTGAAACAATCCTCATATTCCTTTTTCCATACGAACATAACCCCATTATGTTTGATCTTAGTCATTGGGTTGGCAAAAAGGGCGAAGTTCTAAAAGAAACACCGATAATAGCCTACTAAACCAATAATACCACATACCGCAGTTATGTTCATTGGAGTAGGTCATTCGTGCATAGCCTTTTCAATTGCAGGATTAACATATATTCCATATTTAGAGGAAATGTTTCCCATAAAGGAAACTAATTGAATCCAAAATTTTCACTTACTAAAATTCCCATATAATTCATTTCTTTTAAGAGTCTTCAGAATATTGTGTAGGTGTTTTCATGATCTTTATAGATTTTTCTGTATACCAATATATCACCAATAAATACCACCACAAAGTCATCATGATATTCATTGAAAACAGTATTCATTAAATCCATGAAAACAGAGGATGGATTAGTCATTCTAAAAGTCATTACTGTAAACTTGTAATGCCCATACATAGCTCGAAATACTATTTTTATAATTCCTTCCTTCTTCACAAGAAACTGATGACATCCAAATTAAAGGCCAATTTTCAAATAATATTGAGCTCTATAAAGTAGATTAAATAAATCATCAATGAAATGTAGGGGATACTTGTTCTTTATTGCTATATAATTTATCTCTCTATAGTAAATGAACAACCTCATAGATCCATCTTTCTTCTTAACAAGAATAATAGGGGCTCCCCATGGAGAAACACTAGGTTGAATACATCCATTATCATTCAATTCCTCCAGTTGTTTCTTTAGTTACACTAATTCCACAGTATCCATTCTATAATGAGTATTTTATATATTCCTTGAATTAAGAATTAATTCAATATAAAACTTCATTTCCTGCTCTAGAGGATGTCTAGGTAAATCTTCTAGAAACACATCATCATATTCTTGCACAATCGGTATGTCCTCTATTCAGACATTCAATTCCTCACCAATAGTTATTGAATTCGATTCCTCCCTAATAATTGAATTCCGCAGAGCTATTAGGGGTGGATCTAAATGAGACTCAGAGGGTAATGTTTTGTCTCTAGATATAAGGGATTCCACATTGTCGTCAAAAATTGTACCCTCCTTCATCTTGCAAATAAAATTCACATCATGGTTTGAAATCCAATCCATGGAATGGATTATATAAAATTAAATCATGGGTATGGTAATAAAATATGTAGATAGAGAAAATTTATATGACATAATTGGGACTCTCTGTTACAAAATTATTTCAATGATACTTCCCATATGAGTTTTAACTGGCAATTCCATTAACAAATTGAATTTGAAATATCTAATTTTCTTTGCTAACAGTGAAGATATGAAAGAATATAATGATCAAGAATCAAATAATGCATTGGATATTTTTGGGAAACCTATTAAAGTATCATCCACCACATCATTAGGAACTTCAATATCATTTTTTGTGATCGCATAAGCTTGTCCCTACTCCCATGGCCTTTTCTGTCGAATTATTACTTGACTCTTTGGAGAATCATTAGCATAGTGTCCCATATCCCAAAAAATATAGCATTGAACATTAATATTTTTTTTTCCCTTTGATATCATCAGCAATATGGCCTTTATGTCCACATTTGTAGCATACTATTTTTCCTTTTAAGCAGGAACTAGGGTGTTTCCTTCCACAATTATCACATGGTTGAAATTAAACTCTTCCCTTCTTCCACATTTCCATATTTCATTCTCCAATGTTTTCAGTAACCCCATTATTCTCTTTCTTTCCCTAAAAGTCATTAGATATAGAGAATTCCTTTTCTGTCCTGATAGCATAAGAAAATATGTCCTCGTATGATGAAAAACATTGGGAGATAAGTTCTCATCATTGGAATGGCTTTAGGCCATCAAACAATTGGTCAATTTTTCTTGTTGGATTACGTATGTAGTCTACAACATGGCTTTCTATCCTTTTAAAGTTAGATCTATAAATTGAAAAATTATCATCTTCCATTTTCCTCAAATTTAGAAACATTCTTTCCATATATTCTCACTATTCACGAGGAAATTAATTTTCTAGGAAGATTTCCTTAAAGTCCCTCTATTCCATATCTTCTCTCTCTTCCTCCCAATTTGTGGTTTAGATTAACTACCCCACAGATCCACATCTTCTGATAGATGATAAAATTCCATGATGAAATTCTTTATTTAGTTACATCCCATAGCAAGAAATATCATCTCTAGGGAACTTATCCACTGATCGGCTACAAATGGTTTCGTAGTCTCGTTGAATGATGGAGGTTGTTGTTTTATAAAGTGATCTAACATAGCTCCTCCATGTGGTTGATCTATATTTTCTATATTTTTAAGGTTATTTATCATAACATAAGTAAGTTTTCCCACTATAGTTATAAGTGTCTCCTCACCAAATACATCTCTATAGCCAGCATCATTATCTTGCATCGGAGGGATATACCTACATGGGATATGTGTGTTCTTGCGGGTTCCATTTCATCTAATAGGTTCCATTTCTAGATAATGGAAAACACTAGATTAGGATATAAATCATAATGTATAATGTTAACTTAAAAAAAATATGTATCATAAATTGAGATCTTAGGCATAGATAATCTCATAATCACAAACATGGCTTCTTTGAATAAAAATTTACATTTAAATCCTTCATAATGGATTGTAATGAAAATGTAAATTATCCTAAGCATGTCCTCCAAGAGTGTCAAAGCAGGTGCGCAGTAAGCCCCATTGTCGTATACCAGAATATCTTGGGTCAATCATGAAACTTCTTGTCGGAGTTTTCAAACCTAGGTACATATGTGCTAGAATCTCGTCCACTTGTAGTATCCAGACATGGATTTATTTTCCAGAAAGATCCACATAATCTATTCCTTACCAAAATACCAAGAAGTTCCAGTATGTATATCCAAAAAGACTATCATATGGATTTTTCCCCTATTCAAGGTTTTCTAAATCTGTTTGTCATGCTTTCTATTTAACTTCCACTAAAACCAACCATAAATTCTCGGCCAGAGTTTCCCATTTCCTAAGGCCTCAGCCAAAACCATATCTCAAAATGTGAAAGGCCTCAGCTAAGTCCATGTATATTTCAATCATGAGACATACCAATGCATAAAGGGGCTATAGTGGTCCCCAAATATCATAGAATAAGTCCAAAAAACTCCTTCTATGATTGTGTATAAACATAAAAAACATATAGATTAATATTGAAACCCACGTAAAAAAATGTAAATACCTTTCCCAGAGCATTAGGCTTAAACACTAACCATACGGAGTAAATTTGGTGAATGGTTTTAGGATAGCACATCCACAATGAAACTAGTCATAATATATCCAATAAAATATGGTATACAAATTCATAAATTATTACTCCCAATAATACATAAAAATCACCAAGAGAGTAGAAACAGATGAAAATACTCTTATAAAATAATTAAGTAATTCATGAGATAAACACTCTTATTTTGAAAGGAAGAGTAATTTTGAAAACATTTTTGTATAATACAATAACTATAGTAAGATAGTATAATTGAATAAGTTAATTTATAAAGATAATGGTTTCTAAAAATAGAATATATAGTTTCCTTGAAATTATGTAAGAATGTGAGAATTTCCCTTGAATCGGGATTGTATTTCGAAAATAATTTTGAAAATTCCATTTAAAATGTGTAAATACCCCTAAAATAGGAAAGTATTCTGGTTGGTAGACATATATAGAACAATAACACATAATTTATGATAATTAAATAATAATACATAATAATTTCATTGAGGGAATTGGACAATAAAACTAACCTGAATGATAATGGAGATTTGGGTGAAAAACCATTAACTTATGTCTGAATGAGTGCTGCTCTTAAACATAAAGTCCTAGAATATTAAATTAGATTTATTAATAATTTAATTCATAACCTATTAGACATGAATTTATTTTATCATGATTTTATTAAGTCTATTATGCCCTTTTTGATAAGTTATAAGATAAAATTTCGTCATTCTCGAGTGTTCGTTTTCTTGATTTTAATAATTGGTTCACCAATTTTTATGTAATGGAGTTCATGTGGAATAGATGTAAATATAGAGAATTAAATTTAAATATTATTTATGAACTTCCATATTTGTTAATGATAATTTATATCATTTGGTTAGACGGAACGGGGTGAATCATTTTATAACATATTAATGACAATCACTTGGATTATTTTAGCGGTATTTTGATTATTTGGAACTAGTTTGGTCATATGATTTAATATTATGTACACATACTAGTCCTAGAATATTAAATTTGATTCAATACATATATTATAGTTTGTTTCATTCATAAAAATGGTTTCATGACCAGTAATGAAGGAGAAATTGAAGAACGAAACATCGTCATCCACGATGGTTGTAAATTGGTACCTCATAGATGATGATTTCATTTATAAAATTAAAGAGATACAGTATGAATATTGATGATGTTTCTTCCTTTAAAATAATATAATTCCATTATATATATGATAATATATTTATCATGGTCATTTTTGAAGAGGAGGTGAGTATAAGATAACAATAGAAAAGAAACTTGAAATGAAAACGAATGAAATAAAATGTGAATTTACCTCTTGAATCCACCACCTTGAGATTCAATTTATGGGAAGGTGTTTTCGTATTTTGGAAAGACCAAGAGCTCCTGGACATGGGTAGAGACTAGAGAATGGTATTTTGGTAGAACATTTTTGACCATCAAGTCTTATAGGATTGAAGAAATGAGGGAGTGATGGGGGGTTTTATAGTAGAGGAGAGGAGTGGAATTTGAATATTTTTCTCATTATTTTGTTATTTACCTCAAGACAACCAATAGAGATGTTTCATATAACACCTAATAGTAATAATTGAATGTTATTTCGAACCAAGTGGCCTTCCATCACTCATGATATCATAAATATTTTATTTAACTGATAATTTGTATATATTGTATTTTACCATATTTCACTATTCATCAAACATTCAAGAATTTCAAAAAATTCCCAAAATCCACCCTAACCATTTTTGAAAATATAGAATTCTAAAATTAAATCCATTTTTAAAAAATAATTTATTAAAATTATTTATTTATTTTTTAAATCAAATAATTGTTTATTCATCAAATAACAATTCTAAAACTATAATTCGTTATATATTACATTGAAAAATTAGTCATGGTCTCATTATCATGTAACCTTAAGAAAATAAAATATTATTATTATTTACTATTCATAAAGGTCATATGACTATTAATATTTTTATTCATACAATTACGTTATTATTCACGAAAAATCATGTTGGTTATAGTAGACACTAAATGACTTACTGATCACAACTCTAGATGATCGTTTTTCAAAATTCAAAAAATTAAAGAGGAAACGTTTTTTTAAAGACTAGATTATAAAATGTGTTTTTTGTAGGTAATTATTGTTTCATGCATTCAATATTTATTTTGAAATCCATGGGGTGTTACAGTTGTGGAAAATGACCCAAAATGATTTACATTCAATAATAAAATACTTTAATATAATAAATACCCCTTTATTATAATTGCTCCGCACATAGTCTAACCCCTCATTCTAGTCATGAGGAGGTAGAAAAATAAATAACTTATTCTACTCATCCTAGCAGCAGCAGTCTTTAATCTCGTGGAAGCAACTTGAAATGAATGAATGTGGTGGGTCCTTCACCTCTTATTTACATACACTAGATGGGATATTCCCAAGGCCAGTCATGACATGAAATTAGATTACATCTCATCTAATCCATATTTGAGTTTTCCTCCTTGATTTTTGAATTCGCGTGAATCTTGTACGTGGTGTTAAATCATTGACTCCTGTCACAAAGTGTATATGGGAATCACGATGTGTAACTGTCTTTCACAGCTTGTACCATCATCATAACTTGTCCTAGCGATGGCCTTCCTCTCTAGTGATGTCACGACGTGTAATGAGATTACATGACATGTGATAGTGTTGCTCTAGTTTTCCAACTCCTCGTCATTATCAAAAATCCGATGTCACACCATGAACATTACTCGCGGCATGAAGTGTCTTTTAGGTCATATTTCCTCCTCATTTTATACATTTTTTAAATATTCATTATTTCCAAACATAAATCATAAAACAAATTTAATCTCACAAAATTGAAAAGAATATAAATTTAAATATAGAAGTAAATGCATAAAACTCTCTAAAATATATTCATGAAATAAAATTATTAGTAATATTATATTACATTTGTTAAATATTATTTAAAGAGGCTAAATGAAAAAATAAAACAAATATGAACATTAATAATTTTAATTCTTCTTTGATTGACTCTTTTATGTTTATACTTATATCATTCCTAGAATAGATTTTTGATCAAACCATGTAAATTTGAATATTTAGAGAGGATTAAGGAATGTATTTTTTTTAGTTTATTTTTTAAACAATGTTTTTTGTAAGTGCGAATAAAAAGGAAGATGGGGTGTCCATTTATAACTACGAGAGAGGACATATATGGAATTTTTTCAATGGATAAAGTGTACCCACATCTTTCACTTGGAAAAAGGATAGAAATTGATACATTTTCAAACCATAGAGGTTCTAAGATCAAAATATGTATATATAATTGGATTTTTACATGTTTTAGATAATTTTTAACCATTAACTTTTATGTTTAACTACCTCAGTAAACTTATTTTCACCATAATCGAGATAATTAGTTTTTACTACTTTTAGTATACAATATTTTAAAAAAATAAGTTGACCATGCAAAAATAAATAAATTACACTGATTCTAAATATGGAATCATTTTTCTCAAATTCATTTCACACAAATGGAATAATTCAATTTAAAATATACCCATAGAGGCATTGAAAAAACTATTTTCCCAAAAAAACATCAAATGTTTAAAAAGTTTTTATATCAAAAATTAATATGAAATTCATTAAAATTACATAAACATGTTAAATTGTAATATAATTGAATTTATTTTACAGTAAATAAAATTTGAAATATAATTTTACATTTTTAAATAATCTAAATGAAAATGTTGTTTTGAATAAAAAACATTATTTTTTTATTCATCAAAAAGTTATTCATTTAAAAATTTTCCCAAAACATCAACAAAATTTAATTTTAAAAATAAAATTTCAAAATTTTGTTATATTTTTTAAATTAATTATTATATTACTCATAAAAAAATTAAATCATTTTTGCAAAGCATGAATATACTATCTTTAGAAAAATATTATTTTTTCAAAAATATTTAAATTTATTTATAATTATTCTTATTTAATTTCTAATCAATATATGACCATTAAATTTATTTAATACAAGTGGAAACCATATAATATTCATTATTTAGTTATTTCTATTCCTAATGACCAACATAACTTCTTGGCTATAATGGTCATGTCTAAATAATAATATTTTAATAGAGTATCATGCTTCACTTAAACCAAATGTTTTGTGCATTGTAAGCTATCAAAGAGATTGAATTTCATCAAAGTGAACTATATAATAAAGTATTAGGGTGTTAAATTTTCTTCTCATCATGGTTTTGTGTGTCATTTATATTATTTAACTTTATGTTCCTCATTTAAAATATTTGGGTTTAACATTCTACCCCATTAAATATATTACATCCTTGTAATTTAAACTTGATGTAGGCAACTAAGGGTTTGAAGTTTGAAAATACCTTTGAGGAAAACTCAAAAAATTAAAAGGGTCAATAAATCATTCTATTTATAAGATAGAAATGTATGTATGAGGGTTATTTATAATGAAAAATTAGTAGGAATCAATATAGGGGAACATTTTTGTGAAATAAAAATAATGACATTGAAGAGATTACTAACCCCCATGGATTAATAGAGTGATAGAGAACACGGTCATGAGAAAGATAAATGATATCCCTATCACTAATAATGTTTTGAAATAACTATTCATAAACCCAATTTTATACATGTATAGTTTTTTTGTATGGTGTATAAACTCAAAGAAAATAATTTTAATGTTTGGACCAAGTACAAAGAAAATAAAATGAACAAGAAAAAAACATTCAGTCTTAATTCAGTAGAAGAATGATAAAAAAGGTGCAGTGATGATAGTGGTAAGAACCATGATTGACTGGTTTAATAATTGTTTCTTTCATTCGTGCACATATATTTCAATATAAGTATAAATTTATAAGTAACTAATCATATCGGTAAGTCAGTATATAAATTAATAAATTACACAATCATTCAAATTTGGAATTAACCATCCATAAAAATATTAAATTGTTTTTCAATTAATCAATTTTCCAATAAATGTTTTGGTTCTTCTAACTCAAAAAAATCTGTTATAAAAGATTGAAAATTGTTGAAGCAATTATTGAATGAATTAAATAAAAATAAATTTTATTTATATTTGAAGAATAGAATGTGTGAAAGCTTCAAGAATTAATTGAGGTGAAGAAATCCAGAAAGAATGAATTATGCTGGTAATAGTAAATTTTAACTAGTGAATCTTGTTCCCCCAAAATTTTTAGCAAAAATATATAATCGGAATTTCAATTTTATATGAATTCAAAGAAGAAAAATAATGAATCATGAGAAGGGAGAAATTAAATATTTTATATTGAGGATCTATTCCTCCATATCTATACTTCTCTTCGTTGTCTAGTTCATTCCTTCTATCCTCTAGTCTCACTCTTAGAAAAATTTGCATCGAATGAATGACAGAGTCTTTCTTTTAGTTCTTCAAAATCCTATTAATAATTTTTGTTCCATGTACTGAATTAATTTTCTCGACTCATGTAATAGTTGTCAAAGGTAGTTTTTTTCCTCTTCCCCTTTGTCACCTCCACATAACTCTAAACTAATCATTCAACATATCTGAAAAGAATGTAGTAAATTAAAGATTTATTCTAAAAATCACTTGATATCATTAACTTCTATCATCCTCCAACTATCGCAACCTAGTCTAGAAAAGAACCCATAACCCACAACATCAAATTAGACTCAATAAGATTACAAATTTCTAATTCATCAGGAACACATAGTGCATACAAATTCTAAATCACTATCAAAAAATCTCGTAATTCTACCCTCATCTTCAATTAATCCCTCTAGAAAAAATCAATAACTAATGGGAACTATTTGAAATTAATCTCAAATTGGTTCTTCATCTTCTATGTATTGCTTCAAAAAAATTGCATCAACATTCAATTGGTATGAAATAACAATAGATATTCGGGTTCATCATTGAAATTTAGTATCCATGGATTTGGATTCCCTAGAGAACTCAAGATAAAACATTTCCTCGAAGTGTCTTCAAAACATCCTCGGTAGAGGGTGCTCACAATGAGGAACTGATTCGACTTATATCATTCTTGGGTATCGGTAAATCTGATTTTTTATGATTCCTATTCATCCGAGTCTCAGATTTGGACATTCCCAAACATTAATTCATTCGATGTTGATGGGTCTTCTTCTCATACTGATATCCAATCAGATCTACTCAAAAAACCAGATCTTAGTATTTCCTTCTTCGATGTTCTGATTCAAGTAGTTGTGGGTGTTTATTCATCAACCTTTGGATACTAATAGATAGTTCTTCATTGTGGAGTGAGTGATACTATGTGTCATTTTTTCTGATGGAGGGCTCGACATCAATTACAGTTCACAATCTGATTACCTTTAATCAAATAAAAAATTTTCCATTGACACTCATAAGATGAAAAAGTAATTTCCAACTTAAAATCAAAAAAATTCCATTCAAAGTTGGCTTCCTATTTAAAAAAAGTAATTGAAATTAAAAATTTTGAAAAAAATAAAAAAAATTCCAATTGCATCTAACTGGAAGTCCAAATCAGATATTTACCTCCAAGTATCCAACACAAATAATTAAAATTCATAATAATTAGGCAATCTGGCTGGATGAGATGGTTCAATAAATAAAATCATGATAAATCACTCATCTAGCAACATAAGAATTAATGATGAAAAAAATGATGATTTTTTTTCACAAATCATATTAGAATTTTAATTTCATAATCTAACTATATGCAAATAAAATGGGTTAAATTCCAACAAAAAAGTTCTAAGAAAATTAAAATTGTACAAAACTTTACCAAAAATTTACCAAAAATTTATTTTTCAAGAGAGAAATAAAAATTATGTACTCAATTATATCTGTGGAGTAATAAAAATTAAACACGTCAAGGAGGAATCACAATCCAAAAACATAAGAAAATTTATAACCCACTAAAAATAATGTAAATTCAATCTTAAGAAAATCAAAATTTTGAATAATAATAATGAATCTAATTGGATTCATATTAAGGAACAGTTTAGTAAATTAAAGGAAACCCTTTCCCCCACACTTAAAACTCAAAATTGTCCCCAAATAATAATTCTATGGTGGATGAAAACAATTGGAAAATTTAATTCAAAAATATATTTTCAATGCAGTAGTATTGTTATATGTTTTAAGGGTCAAAATAAAATTCAAACACCATTTTCCATAACTTCAGACACTTTTCTCAAAATCAAATGACATACATGCATAAAAATCCATTAATTAACCACAGAAATTTACAAAAAGGCACAATAATGTAGTGGGTATAACAATATGCTTGAGAAATTAAGTGGAATTTCCAAAAAATCAAAAAAAATTACGAAAACAAAGCATATTTCAATGTGTCAATCCAAATATCAGATGATTCACACAAAAATTCTACTAAAACACATATGACAAGAAAAAAATAAGAACTAACCCAATTTTAATTGAATCTATAATCATACATGGATTTTTCTAACACATATAAATTCAGGAAATGTAAAGCAATGAGAAATCACAATTAAAGAGAAAATAACTGAAACAAACCTACTAAAATAATATTTTATAATTTTAGCTCATTTAAAATTTACTCTCTATCTAAACCTTGTGTTAAGTTATTTTTCTATAATTTGAATGTTCTTATAGAATTAAAAATATCACAATTAGTTATAGTAAACCATATTTCAAGAATGAATTTAATAAAAAGAACATGGTTTTGGAAGTTAATCAAGTGTGCTTTGGATTGTAGCTCCACTAAGAAATAGATAATAGTCCGATATTCAACCAAAGAAACTTTATTCCTCCTAAAAACTAAATGAACTATTAGAAAAACATTTCAAACACTTATATAAGGAGAATAATTTTGAATTAATGAAAAAATAATATAGTACGATATAGACACAAATCAGTTAATTTTATTTAATGTAAAAAAAATGAAAAAGACCATGGGTTAAAAAAACATCAAGCAATGAGTTTAATGTCCTCAATTAGACTCAGTGGATACTCAGCATTCCAGAAAAGAGATGATAGAAAATCCCATTGAATTACCCTCAACTTAATGTTTAACTCTCTGGCCATTAACCATGAATGGTCAATTCTGATCTCAAACTAATTCAAATTCTCCATTGATAAAAACTTTTGTGATAGTAATGGGTCCCGACCATTTAGTTTTTGAATTTTACTGGAAAAATATTCAATATAGAATTAAAAAATTATACCCTTAGACTATCCTTAAAGCACATATTTTGGATTATAAATTAATAAAGATAATGTTATATCTCTTTATAAATTCTAGAATTCTCAAAAGACCCTCTTTAAATTTCTTCCATCTCACTTAACTCCAACATCCACCTTTATCTAGCAGACATGAATTCATAGTTGAGAGAATTTATTGAAAAAAATATTTCTTGTGGATCCCTATAAGAAAATAAAATATCATACCAAATATAATTATATACATATTCATACCTATTAGATTTTCATTCATGGTCATGTATGGCTATAATGCATTATGAATCGTTAAATACTAGTCCATTCTTGAACAACTAATTGGTTTCTCCAGAATCTATTTTAATTCTCTATTTGAATCCTCTTCATGCCCACTTTATAATGGGTGATAAGTGGTAACTATTTTATGAATATACTCATACTTTTCCAGTAATTATTTGAATTTATCATTCATAAAATGTGTGATAGTATACATGATAAAATTTCTCAAAGCACCAAATCTAGAGAAAATATTCTTGATCATATAACTCATTACACTATGAGAATGATTGTTTGGAAGAGCTATAACCTCAACCAACTTATAAAGGTATTCTATAATAATATGTATGTACACATATCATTGTGAATATTGAAATGGACTCATGAAATATAACCCCCAAACATAATAAAATTTCAGATTCTAAACTGCCTTTCTGTGGTTAGTCTCTTTTTTACCCACATTCCCTGACCTTTGACATTTCACACAGTTTATTACTATACTTTTTGAATCCTTAAACAGTTTAGGATAGTAAAAATCTAATTGGAGGATGTGTTGGGTTGTTTGATCACCTCCAAGATTTCCACACCTTGGAGAAGAGTGACAACTTTCTGAAATATATATAATGTCTTCCTCAGGGACATAAATTATTAAAATCCCATTAGAACACCTCCAAAAAATAAGGGGATCATCCAAAAAGTAATAATTAATCAAAAAATTAACATATTCATTTTATATTGTGAATTTTCTTTTGGAACGACACATACATATGGGAATTTAGAATAATCTATGAACCATGTATATTGCTTCATTGATGCAGAAAAACATTGGTCATTAGTAAAAGCAGTATTGATTTCCATTTGCTCACAATTTTGAATTTTGGTTGTAGGTAATCTATAAAAGGGGTCAAATGAAACATTTTTAGCACCATTCATAACTTTAATATTGTAATAATATTCTTGAAACAATAATTTCCACCTCATAAGTCTTGATTTTAATTCCTTTTTTGTCAAAAGATATTTCAAACTAGAATGAATTGTGAATATTATGAATTTTGATCATATAAGGTTTTTCCTAATCTTTTCTAAGGAAAAAATTAAAACTATCAAACCTTTACCTATAGATAAATAATTTTTCTAAGAGTCATATATAAATTTATTGGCAAAGTAAATCGCATTGAACCACTTCTCTTTTCATTGACCCAAAACCGACTATAATGCATAGTCACTCACATCACACATATACTTGAATTATTGTTTCTAGTTAGGTTGAGTAATTATTGGGGATGATGTAATATATTCCTATATCATAATAAATGATTATTAATATCTCTCATAAAATAAAAATAGTATATCTTTCACTAACAGTAAGAAAATTTGACTAGAAATGTTAGATAAGTATTTGATAAATCTTCAATAAAAATGGACAGGTCCTAGAAAACATATAATGCCTTTTACATTAGTAGGAGGTGGTTGTTTTGGAATTACATCAATTTTTTAAAATTATACTTCAATCCACCTCTTAGAAACATTATATCCTAAGACAATTCCTTTGGTAACCATGAATTGAAATTTTTCACAATTTAAGACGAGGTTGGTTTCCTCACATATCTATAAAGTAGTTTCTAAAATTTTTAGATAGCCATAAAAATAAAAAACAACATTATATAATTTAACCATGGAAACGTCAATAATTATCTTAAGAATTTCAGAATATATATTAATCATACACCTCTAAATGGTGGTAGGAGAACCCTATAGTCTAAAGGGAATCCGGTTGTAGGAAAATTTTCGAAAAGGACAAGGGAATGTGGCTTTTCACTGGTCCTCTAGGACTGTGGGAATCATTTTATAACTAGAGTAACCATATAAAAATTAGAAAAATTCATTTCTAGCCAAATATTCAAGAATTTAATCTTGAAATGGTATTGTAAAATGATATTTTTTGGAATAGTTATGTTTTCAATAATATATACATAATCTCCACTTTGTAACTTTCCTAATGTGAATTTATTCATTTTTTATCATTAATTATAAAGGAAAACCCCTTAACAGGATGAACATTGACAATTCTTACCCAATGATTCTTAGAGATTGGAAAAATTATTCCAGCATCAAGCAGCTTAATTACATCCACTCTAACTACATCATTCATGTTTGGATTTTATCTTACTTGGTTTTCAATTCTATGCCTTTTTCCAGGCTCCATAGTTATTTTATACATACAAGAAGATGTAAAATATCCGTTAATATTTTCTATAAACCATCCAATAACTAACTTGAACTTATTAAGAATAGAAAACAAAACATCATCTTGACTCCTAACTAACTTAGTAGAGATCATGATAGGAAAGGTAGAATTTTTCCCTATAAAGGAATATTTACTATGGGGAGGAAGATGTTTTAGAACTAAGGTAGGTTCTTCTTGACAAGATAGAAGTAACATGGGACATGGAGGTCCAAGGTAACTAATTTTATTCCTAAAAATGAAATAAATCAAAAGAAACCATCAACCTTACAGATGTTCATATTTTAAAAATCCTTTAAATAAATTTCTATTTTCAGTTTCAAAACATTTTCTACCGAAAGTATATCAAAATTTTATATAAATTCATCTATGTTAGAATCTATGGTCTCTACCTCGTTACATGAAAAAATTCCCATTCATGTTTCATCTTATGAGGTGTTTTTATTTATTTCATAAATAATGATTAAAATGTATTTTTATTTTTTATAAAAATATTCTTCATATTCTAGCATAAAACCAGTTAAATAATTTCTAGAATATGGAGAAACTTCTCATATTTTAACTATATTAAACTCTTCACATTGATCACCTAGATTGAAAAACAATTTTATATTAGTAATATATATTATAGTTCCTCTAGTGGCTAGGAAGTGACTACCAAGAATGATAGGTACATACTCATCAAACTCCATATCAAGTATAAAATATAAGAAAATAAAATCATTTTACAAACCCCGATACTCAAATCGCTTACTCTTCTTATAGGGTGGGTGATGAAGCGGTCTTCCAATTGCATGACAATAGTGGTGGGAAAAATATTTCTGAATCTCAACAACACAAACAGAGAGTAAGGAATAAGATTTATACTAGACCCATGGTCACAATGGTTTTTGACCAGGACACTATTTATAATACTGCAATAAATAAATAAACTACTGAGATCTTTGAGCTCAAGAGGACACATATTTTGAACCACAAAATTACACTCCTTGTATAAGATATAAGTGGAATAATCCCCATGGGTTTTCCTGTTTGGAACAACGTTTTTATAATTTTCATGTAAGAATGAACCTATACTAAATCTTGAAGAAATAGAATATTAATGAATATATTTTTAAACAACTCTAGATATTTAAGATGATAAGGTTCTTCATGATTCTTCATAAATCTATAAGGAAAAGGAATGTGTGGATATAAATTCTCCTAAAATATAGATATCCATTCAGGTTGCCTTTCATTATTTTCCTTTCAATTTTTAATGATATTTTATTAACTAACATCTTTATGAACAGGTGGAACAATAGGGTTTGAAAAAAAATTATTAGGGATGTCTATATTTCCATTTTTAGTAATTTCATTGTTTGGTTTATCATTTTCTTCTAGAAAATCAGTTTCAATGTGGTTACGGTCCCTATGGACTTCTTATTGAGTCCAAATACCACTCCTAGTAGTGATAGCCATGAAATTTTCCCTAGGATTTACTTTAGTTGTGCTTGGTAATTTCCCTTTCTCCCTCTGATTTAATCCAATAGTATGTTTGGCCAATTTGAGTTTCCATATTTTTCATTCTTGTATCCAATTGAATAATAACATAATCATATTGTGATTTTTTATTTAACTGAGTCGTAATATTTTCATCTTTAAAATACATTCTATTTAGAATTTGATCTTGTTTAGAGAAAATTTTACCCTCAAAATTTCATTGATAATTAGATGGTTCTTCCCATGGTTGATTTTTGTATTTATTTCTTGGCTTTTTTTTGAAACCAACGGGTAAAATAAGTCTATAAACCCCTGATCATTACATGAAAGGTTGGTGTGATTTCAATAACCTTGATTTTAATTATTATTAAATGAATCCTCCCTTGGTTGTAACCTAGTTTCATAACTAGATAAATATTAATTCTCGAGTTATTGGGTGGGTATATCAAAGTTAAAGTTGCAAGAGTTGGAATGACCATACATACCATAATGGTGGAATTTATCTATAAGGGATTTCTAATTATTTTCATTATAATATCAATCATCATTGACATCGACCTGATCAACATTATTATTGTCTTTTCTAACAGCCTTTCTTCCCCTTGAACACTTATACTGAGAATTTTCTTCAAGTGTATTAAGTATTTATTCCAATTCTTCGGTAGTCCAATTGCTAAAATCTCCTATAGAATATTGATCAACTAATTTTTTCTGATAAGGGGAGAGTATTTTGTAAAATGTGGCCATATGAAAATATGGAGTACAATGATCATTCAAACACTATCTAATAAGTAACATAAATCTATCATATGACCTATAGAACAAATCACCCTCATTTTGTAAAAATACTATGATCATATGCCTAATATCAGTGGACATTCTTCATTGATAAAATTTCATCACAAAATAATTAAACATATGAACCCATGTATCAGAAACATCCTCATCAATCTATTTATACCAAGACTGAGAATTTTACTTTAAATATAAAAGGGGAGATCTAAGCTTTAGCTCTTCCTCACTCCACCCTCTTAAGGGCTGTTTCTACACCACAAATTTGAAATATCTATTGAAGTATAAATTGCCTTCATTAGAAAGTACATTGTAATATAGAGACTTATAAAGATGCGATTTTTTGATTTCACAATTCCGAGCAACAAGAGTGTGCCTTCTACAAGATGGATTACATGAATATTTTCCCACATAAACCTCTCTAAGAACCATTTTTACTTTTAGATCATTCCTAATAGGATTCATATTCAGATTTTGGTTTTGGAAATTTTTCAAATATTCCATAGTTTCTTAAATATTGACTTTTTTTCTTTTCATTGTTGAGGAGTGATTGTTTATTTTAGAGATTAATGGTTTTAAATTTCTAACCTTGATCTAATGTGCATCAACAACAAGATTCAAGATAAAATTATATGAAAATTTCAATTTTATAATGTTTTTAAATGCTATTATTTTTTTGTGTTTGATAAACTTTTTAACAAATTGATTGATTTTTTAAATGTTTTCTTTGAGTTTTTCTATATTTTCTTTTCTGTTGGCCAGACGTTCCTTCCCTGGAAAATGTTTCAAAATTATACCCCAGTATCATTGAAAAAATGTCAAATTAACTATTTATAAACCCTATTTTAAACTAATATAATTTTTTTTGTAGGGTGTTGAACCTCATAAAAACGAAATTTTAATATTTTGACAAGAAAAAAGGAAATAAAATGAATAATAAAACCAAAGAAAAAATAATGAATCAAGATGTAGTAGAAATATAGGAAAAAGTTGGAACAATTATAATGGAAGGGAACTCAATTGAATCATTTAATAAATTATTCATTCATTCATGCACAATGATTTCACTGGAACTGCAAATTTAGAGTTAACAATACAATATGTCCGGTCAATATAATAATAAATAAATTCCATAATATTTCAACCCTTTAATTAACCATTAATTAAAATATTAAATCAGCATTCAACTAATAGATTTTATCAATTATTATATATGTGATACTCACTCAAACAGTCTCCTGTCAGAATATTGAAAATTATTGAAACAATTATTGAATGAATTAAATAGAATAAAATTTTATTGATTTTCAAAAAAAGAAAATATGTCAAAGCATCAAGAATTAATTGAGGGTGAAACATTCCTTAGAGAAATATTTATGAATGAAATAGTAAATTTTAACCAGTCAATCATGCTCCCCTAAAACTTATCACCATAATTAATAATAAGAATTTTAATTTTACAAGAATTCATAACATCAAAATGAATATGTAAGAGAAGAGATAAATGAAATCATCTCTGTTGATGATCTCTTCCTCCAGCTCAATCCATCGCTTCTCATCTTCCATCTTCTTCTATTGTTATTGAAAAAATGTGCACTGAATGAATGATGGAGTCTGTCTTTTAATTTTTTAAAACCCTCTTTTATATTCTCATTCCATTCCCCACATTAATTTTCTCTACTCCCATGATGGGAGTAAAATGCATTGTTGTTTTTCTCTTCCCTTTTTTCACTGCCAAATCACTCTATAAAAATAATTCATCATCTCTGACATTCACATATTCAAATAATGATTTATTATGAAAATACCAATATGTCATAAATTATATCACCCACAATTTAAATCTAACTTCCAAATATGGAATAAAAACAATAACACCCAAAATCAAATTCAAATCCTTGAGATTCAAAATATGTAATTTATCATGAATAAATAATGCATCCAACTTCAAACTAGTTGTCATAAAATCCAGGACATTTATCCTCATCTCTGATTCATCCTTACAAAAAATCAATAACCAGTGAAAACCATTTGAATATTGTCTCAGACTGGTTCTTCAACTTCGGTGTATCACTTCAACAAGCCAGAAACAAAATTCCATTTCGAAGTAGAAATAATAGATATTTGCGATCATCTTTTGATTTTAATGTCCCTCAATTTGGCTTACCTGAAGAACCCAAGATGAAACTTATCCTCGAAGCATCTTCAAGACATCATCGATGGTGGGGGCTCACGATGAGTAACCAACTTGGCTTCTGTTATTCTTCAGTCTTAGTTCATCTATGTTCTTATAATTCCACTTCATCCCAATATTGGGTCTAGCCATTCCTAAATGGAAACTATTTTATTTATAATGGATCATCTTCTCATACTTAGATCTATTTAGATATAATTGAAAAAACCAAATCTCGGTATTTTCTTGTACGGGGATCAGATTTGAGCAGTTTTGGTTGGTTCTTCATCAACCATAAGAAGCGGATTTCCATTACGTCAACACAGTGTCGAACATCTTATGTTTTATTTTTCCAATGGATGGTTTGTCTTCAAATCCATTTTACGCGATCGTCACCCAAATCATTTTTCAAGATTTTCCCCTCAAATTCCAATAAACATTGTTCAATACTGATGGAGTGAAGTAAACTCTATGAAACCATTTACCATTTATTTTTATCCAAAACAAAAAATAACTTCTCTATAGAACTTATCAATTTCTCAGCTACAAATGGATTTTTATCCTGTTAAATGATAGAGGTTACGAGTGCATGAAGTGTTCTATCATTTTTACACCACATGGGTCATTAGTAGGATATCCCATAAGGTAAATGTAATTTCTCAAAAACTGAGCTAGTTTTCCCAATATTATTATAATTAGATCAATTCCAGTTGTTTCCCTAGCTTCGATGTCATTATCTTTCCTTGGAGGGAAATCCTTATATAGAGTATGTGAATTAATATTGTTTCCAATCCATTCTATAGGTATAATTTCTAAATAATGGAATACACTATATTATATCATAAAATTGTAGAGAATAATGATCAATCCCAAAACTAATATGCCAATTATCATAAATTACAAATACTATTAGTGGATAATCAAATAATCAAAAACTTGGTTTCTTTGGGAAAATTATAAAATCATAAAAAAATTCAAATCTATCATAATGGTTAATAATGAAAATTTTAATTAACCAAATAATATCACCTAGAAGTGATAAATAGGTGCATAGTAAGGCATGTTTTATTGTACCTGGTAACCATCAAGTAATGTCTGATGCACCTTTTTTGGAGTTATTGTGCTTAGGTACATCTATTCCAAAACCACATCAATATATAGTACCCAAATAGGAATGTATATCTATAGAAAACCATACAATCAATTCATTAAAAAACATTATGATTTTCTTTTATACATATCTTTATCTTATACTATAGGGTCATATTAACTAATATATTTTCCCATTAATCTAGTTCCCAAGGTTTCTACTAAAATATCCTTAATACCAACAGTAAATACCCAAATCCTAGTAGCCCTGATCCAGTGGTGACTTTATTACATTAGAAAAAGATACAAAATATTTCATCCCAAAGAACAAAATAGTTTAGTAGTCCTAGTAAAATAGATACATACTTCAAATTTAAATTACATTTTAAAATTTACAAAATTAATTTCATTTATAATTACATTATTCCCCTTAGAGTATCCCTTTATTTCAGTCACAAAACAGATCCTAGTATCATGGGGAAAATAAAATGTAATAATGTTTTATCTTAGTTTATTACTAAGGGTATGTTTATAATGGAAGCTATAAATAATCAATAAGGAAAAAGAAATATGGAAAGGTAAATAACCGAAGACCTTATATTTAATTAATAACTTGAATATAAATAATTCTATAGAAGTATTAAATACTGATAAAATAATTCCTGATACATAATCTCATGAGCATGAATATTTTCCATTAATATTGTATTTTATAAAATATTATAATGAAATAAATAATAAATTTCATAATGATGGAATTCATAATTCTAGAAATTTGAACGTTATTTTGTAGACCTTTTACAAGATAGTTTATAACTACGGGTAGAAACCTGTTAAATTTGGACAGCGAATTTGTTTCATCAATCCTCTTGATGCATCATGGGGCTATGTTGTTCTAGGATACACATTTAACTTTATATATACAATTAATTCCTCATATTAAATCATGAAAATTAATATTTATATTGAAAAAATTAATATAATATTTTAATACTTACCTCAATGAATAAGCATAATTATAACCGATCCATAGTAATATGTTGAATAGTAATAAAATAATAAATTCACATTCTATATAATCATAAATCAATCATATTAATAATAAGGATGGTTTCATTATCACATATCCATAGTGAATCATAAGTAGATTAAGGGTTGTTTTTGTTCATGTATTAGAATTTCAGGAAAAGATCCTTAAAAATATTATTGAGGAAAATGAACATTGCACATTGAAAATAATATTTTAAAACTAAAAGTAAAAAAAATAAAATAAATTTATTTGAAAATAGTATTTTAAAAATATAAATAAATCATTAAAACATTGAATGTTCATGATGGTGGGATATTTTTTTCATGTCGTACACATTAAAACAATGATTCTTTGGACACATTCTTAAAAAGACAAATGGGTCTTGTTAGTAAAATGACATATTGAATTATTTCAAAATAAATTTTAAAAATTCAAAAAAGAGTTAAAGTTTAATTAATTAATAATTTTGATAATGTTAACTAATTTTTTAAAACATTTTCATAAAACATAGTATTTAATGAAGTATTTTTGACCAAACATAGAAATGAAGGATACATTTCCTCAAAAATAATTCACAATAATTTTAAGTACTAAAGAGAGGGAAAATGGAAAAATTACTGAAAACATTCATGATTTACTATATAAGTATAAAATATATTATTTATATGATATAAATATCAAATAGTTTCACAATGGATTACATAAACATAAACAATCCAGTACAATGATGAGATTTTGAAATAAACCTATACAACATTGGAAACTCTTGAATCATAATAACTATAAAAAATAACATCAAATGAAAAATTAAATACCATTAAGATAAATAAATTCAATATATAACATATCAATGTGTTAGTAAATATTACACACAAAATTAATAAGTAGTGGATATGAAAATGTCTCATGGAGGTAAAAGTGAGATGAGAAACCCCTTGGTTAGGTTTGATTTCCTTCGTACGTGTCTATAACTACTATATATTAAATAAATATTTATTATAAATCTATTTAAAACCATAATAATATATATCGTATGGTATATAATTTAATTATAGACATTTATGACATTTTTATTAAAAAATCTATGATAAAATCACTATTTCAGGTGATAATTCTATAGTTATTCATTTATGTTTTCATCCAGTAAATTAATTCCATTTATAGTGATCATAGTTAAATCACCTGTAAAATGTTAAGAATGATTTAAATATCATATATTTTCATTATATATGTTTTTATATCAATCTATAAATTTTAGAGACTGAAAATGGATTACACCATTCATGGAGACGATAAACTGCAAGTAGGCATAAACATTGTTTCCGTTTTTAAAACAAATGGAATGAAAAAAGGTAAATAATATATCACCATTAAAAATTTATTATGATGTAAAATATATATATATATCACATATATTAACTAAATTTATCCTTATTACCTTCTATTTAAAATGTTAGTGAAAAATGAGTCACATTGCTTCGTAAGGCGGTCGTTCACCGTCCACATGAGTGATGTTCTGTTATCCCCCATGGAATGAATTATTAGAAGGTATATGTGATATAAATAATAAAAATGTGTAATTTTTACAACAACATAAAATTAAAATTCTAAATAAATCATTATATACATCCCTAAAACGTGTTAATGGACAATGAATAACACCGGTTCACGAGGCTGTAGTCCATCATGCACAAAATCGATGGTTGTATTCTCAATTTCATGGATGTGTAGATAGTTTCTGGTTATTAAATTAACATAATAACATCTAAATATATATTATATACTGGTTTTATTATATTTTTATAATGGAATAATATTTCAAGGTGGTGGAAAAACAAATAAAACAAATATGCACATTATGAATTTTACCTCTTATTCAGAGAACTCTTTTATGTTTAAAACTATATCCTTTATATATTGGTTTTTTGAAAAAAAAAAGGTTTGTATGGTGTTGATGGGGGATTAAGGAAGATATTTTTTAGGTATTTTATGAACCAATGTGTCTTGGATGCGTTAATAGCTCATGAGAGGGGTGGCCTTTTATATGTTGGGGAGATGACATGCATGGAATATTTGAAAAGATTAAAGTGTACCCAAATTTTCAGAAATCCCCAAGGAAAAAAATGGTATAATGTAGACCATTATAAGTGATATGGTTGAAATATTTACATAAAATTGGATTTGGCATATAGTTTAGTTAATTTTTAAACCACAACATCTTAGTTTCACTAACCGGAAAACTTATTTTCACCTTAACAGTGATAATTAATTTATATAGTTTTCACAATTCATTATGGTAAAAAATTAAGCTGGCCTTATTATATTATATAAATTATGTTGTTTTAAAATGTTGAATCCTTTTTTCTAAAATTCAATAAACTTATGTGACAGAATTCAATTTAATATTGAACACATAGTTGCATCAAGAAAAATATGTTTTTCCAATGAAAAGAATTCAAATGTTTAAAAATTATTTACATCATAATTACATATGAAAATGATTACAATAAAATAAAATAGTTAAATTTTAGTATAATTAAACTTGTTTTAATTTAAACCCTATCATGACCCATCCCCTAAGGATCGTGTCATCACTACCCCAAGCTTACCTCTCATAGTCTAGGGGCTAGGAACTAGCACAGAGTAGGCATATCCCACAAATTGGAGGCAATTTCCTAAGTACCCGGACACACAAACACACCCATCTCTATAACCATAATTCTAAAAATGGAAACACTAAGTAAACGATCATTCATACCACTAAGATACAAACAATAGAGTACAAAAGTACAAAATTTAAAAGTAAACAAGTCTAGAATAAAAGCCCAACCAAAATGAAAATTACAACCTACTGAATCTCATTCGCAAAAAACCATATCTGACGGGTTGGTATAGAAATATTTTTTTGATGTTACTGAAGCACACCTTTTCTATCGGTCCTCTCTCTAAGAATCACCTAACCATTTTCCACCAAGGACCCCATCAAATCGTCAATATTCGGCATAAGACATGACGTGTGTGAGCATAGCCCATGCAGGGGTGAGTAAAATAATACCAAACAAGGACCCAAAACAACAATGGTACACCACTAAGAAATAAACGAAGTATACCACATAGGAAACACAGTAAGTACACCACAAAATAACACACGAAGTACAATATAAAGGAAACAAAAGAAGTGCAATCAATATAGTTTGCTCACACAAGTACAAGTCTAAACCACAAAGATAATGATTTCCAATTACAGTACATATATTTCCCAGTATCTATGACAATAGAAGTGACGGTGGAATACAGAGTGTTGGCAGCACACAAAGCATAGATGGTGCATAGAGCATCAGTGAATCATGAAGTGGAGGTGGCTCTCCGAGCTGTGTTGGCGCCTGAGATATCGATAGAGCATAGAGCATCAATGTCACACATAGAGTCGATGGACCATGGAGAGTCTATGGAACATGTAACATCGATGGAACATAGAGCATCGATGGTGCATAAATCTTCAATGTTTCATGTAGCCCCCAAGTCACATAGTCACAAAGATCACAGAGTAACAGCCAACCGCATGATTCATCTCATAGCGCACTTGTTCTGGGAGAACCTACTATTCAAGCCATTATGTCAAAAACCATATTCTATAAAAAATCAGCTAGAATATATCTAAAGGACCTTATTTTCAAAAGGGTCCTAATGCTGCAAGCATATTATCAAACACAATAAATGTTGTAATGTTATAGCCAATTTTGTAAAAAGAGTATGAACCGGTCTGGGTCCTACCCGACCTACTCCGATCGACCCGACCTGGCCCAGTTTTCTTGACACAGTTTTTTTGGGTTGGATTAAACAGGCATATCCCAATTTGCTATGAGACCATGTCCCTCTAGGCAAGGCATCCCAGTTTTCCCAGCCCGACCCGCCGTATGTGATTTGTACACTCCCAGTCGACATGGCCACCGCGTTCAACATGGACGACACTGTGTCCCGGGCCCCTGGTCTTTCAGCCCTTCTGTCGTGGCTTCCTCCTCCAACACAGCCTTCGAGACACGTCATGCTGCAACTGCAACCAGAGGATCCTCCTATAGAATGGTCCCACTGAACCGAGGTTGTGTTCCCCACTATAACATGGCCTCCTGTAGGGCCACACACTACCCTCATAACAGGCCACCCTACTGGAAACCCATAATTCGTCACACCCTCCAATGTAAGCTGATGCCATCTTACTACACTCTCATCATACCTATGTAATGGTGTCGTGGATCATGACCTTTTTTATCAGATCGATACGCCATAGATTGTGGTAACAACGATCTATCGATCAAGTAGGGTTTTTTAGGGTAAAAAATGCATGAAGAACGTATTAGATTTAGGGGGGTGGATTAAACACATGAAAACCCAAAGAACAGATTTAATTCTTGTTTGTTCATCTTTAATCCATTCATGTTACAGGGGTCATGAAGAGAGAAACATCATAATAATCACCAAGAGTTATTCGCCTTAATCAAACAACAATTATCGCTCCCACAATAATGATCAAACTATTGATCAACCTTTTTGTGGGTTATTCCGCGTTTTTTATTTATTTCTATGAAGGGGAGAAGAAATCACAAAAAGATCAACATCATACCGCAATCTAGATCACTCACTGACGAAGAAGGGTGGTCAGTTTCGTTGTCGATCATTGATTCACTGGCATTCATAATCAAGAGACAGCTTCATTCTCCATGCCTTATAGAAATTCTAGGGTTATTGTGATAACCCTGAATTCCTCAGAAATAGATTATTAAAAAGGAAAATGGCCATTTCTTCAATGCGTAACATTCAAAAAAATATTTTTATTATATATTACAATGATGTCTACATCCAATATCTTACTTTCACTATCGACCCACGTCGGTCGAGGTTATGTCTTCCTTATGTAACACAACCCCTTAGAGACTTAACTGGGGTCTCATATTTCAAATCCTTGTTAACATTTATGTGTTATTAGGATTTAAAAATAAATTAATTTTTATTTAATTATCTTATTTACAGTTATGCCCATAGTGACGTTTTCTAAATATGACATGCTCCGATCAATGTTATGTCAGACCTAGGTTAAAGTCAATAATTTGTGCACAATAGTTCCCTTAGATTTCTAATCCGAGTACTCATTTAGGAATTATTTCACTTTTTTCAGAAACATTGTGTGTGAGTACTATTAAAAACATAACAATTTTCAAACAAATGATCTAGGAACCCTGAGCCTCAGAATCGCACACCGTCTCAGCATCTAGTCACATCATTTTCCCAAATAACTTCTAAAAATAAAATTAGGATAATCTGAGTCGTTAAATTATCCCTAACTCAGGGCTTTACATCCTCGAAATCAAAAACAAGGGCTACTCAATAAAAAGATGAGGATACTAAGCACAGATTTGTGCATCCCACTCCCAAGTGTTCTCCTAGAGATTCTCTTGCTACCAAAAAATGTGAACCAGAGGAATTGACTATCCATAAAGGATCCTTTCAGGTTATCCTCTATCTCTATTGGGTACTCCGTAAAAGACATCCCATCATCCATATATTGATCACCCCAGTTGCTGACATGTGATGGATCATGCACATACCTCCTCATCCTTGACACGTGGAAGACATCATATACCCGGTGAAACTATGGGGGTAGATCTAGGCGATATGCCACCTCACCAACTCTACACAACATATGAAATGTGCTAATGTGTCGTGGAGATAACTTTTAGCCCCCTATAAATCTCGGTAATCCCCATCGAGTTGATACCCAAAGGAACACATGGTATCCCTCCTTGAATTACATAGGCCTCTATCTCCTATCAACATATGATTTTTCTAAACTCTGTGTAGTCCTCATCCTCTCCTGGATGATCTGCACCTTCTTAGTGGTAGGATGTACCAATTCTGAACCTATGAGTGCTGACTCTCTAGGGTCTGTCCGGCATAATGGTGACCTACATGATTACTAGTATGAGTCCTCAAATGGTGTCATACCAATGGAGGAGTGGTATCTATTGTTATAATCAAACTCCAACATTGTTAGGTGGTCCTCCAAACTGTATCCAAAGTCTAGGATGCAAGCATGTACCATGTCCTCTAGAACGTGGATGGTCCTCTCCGTCTAGACTTTCGTGTGAGGATGAAACACCGTCATCAATAGAAACTGATTCCTAA
The DNA here is from genome assembly GCA_963277665.1 of Viscum album. Classification (NCBI taxonomy): domain Eukaryota; kingdom Viridiplantae; phylum Streptophyta; class Magnoliopsida; order Santalales; family Viscaceae; genus Viscum; species Viscum album. The sequence continues at coordinate 1,415,231,957 of OY728123.1, forward strand.
GCACCTCTTTCAATCCCTTCCACAACCGGGACATAATGACAACATCATGATACGAAACTATCATTGATGAGAATCCAAGGATTTGAACAATTTTCTATATGTAGAGGCATCTCGATTTCTCTATTGAGCTCTGTTCATGGATCAGTAGGAAGTGAGCACATTTGGTGAGTGATTCAATGATCACCCAAATGATATCATGTCTCCTATACATGTGTGGTAAACCCGTTACGAAGTCCATAGATATCCCATCCCACATCCACTTTGGAACATTAAGGTGTTGGGTCAAGCCCACTAGAACTTAGTGCTTAGACTTCATTTGTTGTCAAGTGAGGCATCTAGAAATGAAATTTTCATGTCAATCTCAGTCTATGGTGCATCACAGAAAACTACATTCTCAAAACCCTCCTCTAGTAATCTCAATATGGGAGTTCTCTTCAAACTATTCTTCAGCTCTTGAAAACACTACTGGCATTTCTCTATCCACATGAAATGATTCCCTTTCCATGTCATTCCCTTCAAGGGTGTTGCTACCCTGGAAATGTCTGGTACAAACCACTGATAGTACCCATGTGAACCTAAGATACTCCTCACCTCGGTAAAACTCTTGGGTGACTCCTAAGAAAGTACCACCTCTATCTTCACTGGATCTACTGAAACTCAAGCCTCTAAAATGAGGTGTCCAAGGAAGTAGACCTCCCATATCAAGAACTGACATTTTAAGAGATTCACATAATGTTGGTTATCTCAGAGTGTTTCTAGGACCATCCTCATGTGAATTGTGTGATCCTCCTCAGATACTGAGTACAGTAGGATGTCATCAATGGAGACCACAATTAACCAGTCTATGTAAGGACAGAAGATCACATTCATGAGTTCCATGAGCACTGTTGGGGTGTTTGTCTCACCAAATATAATCACTAAGTACTCATAGTGACCATACTAAAATCTAAAGGATGTATTTAGTACATCCTTATCCCTAACATGAAGCTGGTGATTTCCATATCTGAGGTCAGTCTTTGACAACCATCTTTCTCCCATCAACTGATTGAAGATGTTTTCAATTCTTAATAGTGGATAGTTATTATTCATATTCACCTAGTTCAGGTTTTAGAAGTCATCACATAACCTCAAGATCCAATATTCCTTCTTGGAAAAGAAAACTGGGGCACCCATGGTGAAACACTGGGTCTTACTATTCCCTTCCTCTACAGCCCCTCTAGTTAAACACTCAAGTAACGAAGCTTCGTGGGTGCCATCCAATATACAGATATAGATATAAGTGTCATCACGAGGTATAAATCAATACAGAATTCTACCATCTAAAAATGATGTAATCCTGAAACATCTTCTAGAAAGGCGTCCTTATACTCATCCACCACTAAATGAAACTAAGGACTCGTCTCATCCACTACACTGAGGGTCATGCTATCCAACTATTCTGTGATCGTCTGCACCCTCGTACGTTGGAGTCCATACTATGCTGCTTTGGTTCCCTTTTCGTTGAAAAAGGAAATGATGGTCTCATATTTGCAGACACACTGCACTATGCAACTAAAACAGTCAATATGGGCATGGACTGTGGATAACTAGTCAATACCAAGGATGATTTCGTAAGGCCTCAATGTTGCCACCAAGAGATCCCAACAAAAACACTAACCCATAAGAGTTATTGAACATTGTCATCACCTATGTTTGATCGTTGAATCTCCTTTAGTAGCATTATATAAGCGTAGAGATCGATTAAACGGTTCCATTATAAAATCTATGTCTCGAACAAGGGTCATGATGATAAAAAAGTGACTGAAACTTGTGTCTTTCAAAACTATAACTTTGGCTGAAAAGGAAAATATCATACCTATAATAATCTTTGCAGAACCGAGGTAATAAGCGTCCATCACCTAATGTTATCTTTTCCCTTGTCCGTCAGCTCCTTGAGCCTGGGATGGACCACTAGGGGATGGGGTTGGTAGTACTTTAAACTGATTCCCACCTCATGTTGACCATCCATCTCCTCTTTCATGTCCAATTCCATGCAGACCACCCAGTTCCTGCATTCACCTTTACCTTGGTGGTCCCTTGACCATCTCTTGATTTCTCTTATGACAGGTCAGACAGTCTCTAGCTATATATCCCTAACCGTGGTATGAGTTATATATCTTGTCCTTTGGCTGACTCACCCTGCCCTGGGACCCTCGCACTACTAACCCCATGTCATAGGGTCGTCCTTTGAATTCTTTGACCCACTTGGATCCTTGCATTATTTTTCTATTACATACTACCAAAGATTCAGCTATCTAACTCCCAATGAGAGATCCCACTACCAGTTTCTACTCCTCCAGAAATCTCACAACAAATAGGACTCACTCCAGTACAATAACATATTTAGAAAAGCTAAGGGAAATCATGGATGCCCTGATCTCCCAGCATAGTCCCAGCTTGATGGTTTGGGACCTGAAGAACAGGTCCCTCTCTATATCATTGTAATAGTGATAAAGATCCATAAATCTCACTGAGTACTCTGCTACTATCTAGATACCCTATTGCAGATGCAGTAGGTCCTGTATAGGAATGATGTGTAAGGTTACTAGAAAGAACTACTCCCTAAAGAAACTCAATGTCTGTCCAAGTGAGGGTTGTCTACTCATGTGTATAGATCACTAAGATCCACCATCTCTCTATTGAGACATGTAGAAGACTCTCTTCTAGGACTATCATCTGGTCGAGAAATATCCTCTCTAGTCATAAGAAACATGTAACTACCTCCCGAAAATCCTCAACTGTGTGGGGGTCTAGCTCACCCCTCAACCTGGGACGTTGTTTCCTGTGAAACTCATGGAATGCACATAGTCAACATGCCTCATCTACCAGTAACAATGGTAGTAACTACTGCTCTCTATGTGGCGGTATCACTAGTACACCACCTGAAGGTGAAATCTATGGCACTAGGCCCTGTACTGATGCCTCATCGCTACGTGGATCATCCTAATGATCACACATTGAAATCATGGCTTACTATCTATATGGAGGAAACCTAAAATAGATAAATACATACCATAGTTAATAGAGTATACACGGAGAGCTGAAACTAACTCAAGAAGGACATGAGAACAAACTCAATCCTATATCATGCATTTATCAATATTTTCTCTAAAGCAATGTTTTCATGTACGGAGTCTAAAATAAAAATTCAGAGTCCTGCTGTATAGATATATCGGCCACTGCACCAAAACTAGATTCACTGACCTGAAAGATGAACTCCAAACACTCGACACTATTTCCCCACGCCAATCTCAATGCATCTTAGTTTGTTAGGTAGAACTGACCTAATCTGATACCACTAAGTCACAACCCGTCCCCCTGGGCCCGTGATGTGACTAACCCAATCCCACCTCCAATAGACCAGAGGCTGGGGAGTATTACTGAGTAGGAATATCCCAAAAATGGGAGGCATTTCCCTACATACCTGCACACACACATGCATCCCCAAGCCCAAAATGCTGAAACCAAAAACAGTTAGTAAACGGGAATGCAAACAACTATAATACCATCGAAAGTGTATGAAAGTACAAAACTAATGATTAAAAGAAGCCATAATACATTCCCAACCAAAAGGAAAAGTACAAGATCCTAAATATTGTTCACAAAAAAATCTACCTAAAGGGTAGGTACAAAAATAGTTTTTTGAAATTTCTAAAGCACACCTCATCTACTGGGACACTCTCTAAGAGCCACCTAGCCATGATCCACCAAGGACCCCATCAATGTGTCTATCATCTGTAAAAGATGTGATACGTGTGAGCATAATCCGTGTAGGGGTGAGTAAATCAATACTCAGTGGGGACCTTAAAACCACAAAGGTACACCACAAAGAATACATGAAGTATACAAAAAAGAAAACACATTAAGTACACCATAAACGAAACAAACAAATTACACCACAATGGAAACACACAAAGCACAATCAATATGGTCAGCTAAAAAATGTACATGTCTAAATCCCAAAGAGAAGGATTTCCAATTTTAGTCCACATATATCCCAATATATATGATACTAGAATTTTCAGTGGTGCATAGAGCATCGGTGGCACACATAGTTTCAATAGTTCATAGAGCATTAATGGTACATAGAGCATTAGTACCGCATAGAGCGCCGATGGCGCTCAAAGCAGTAATGGAACCCAAGATATCGATGGAAAACTGATAGTTGATGATGCATGGAGTGTTAATGGGACATGTTTCCCCCCAATAACATAATCACCATGATCACATATTCACAACCCACCACAATAATCCCCTTGTAGCATGCTTGTTCCTGGATAACCTACTCTAAAATCTATTAGTTCCATTCCAACATCCAAAAAACTCACTTAGAGTATTTAAAAAATAATATTCTTCTTGAAAGGATCCCAAAAATTCAAGTGGCTTATCAAACGATCACACAGTTTAAATGATATGACCAATTTAGTAAAACGGGTCAGGTCCTGTCTTGGTTCGACCCGACTGGGTCCGGTTGACCAGACCTAGTAATTATAGGCCAGCATGAATCTTCTCGGCCGGCTGGGCTATGTGGTCCTTCCAACTAGGCTACTAGAGCACCCCATTTTGACTAACATAGCTTGCTGCCTAAAGGCCAGCTCTTTCAGCACAGGACGTGGTCATGTGCTCCTGGTCAACAAGACCGCCACATTCAATGCGGACGACATCTTGTCCCGGACCCCTGGTCATATTTCCCTTCTTTCATGGGGTCCTCCCATGAAGAGGCCTCCAAGACGTGTCTTGATGTTGCTTCCCCCTTTAGTGAGGTCCCACTGGACCGCGACTATGTGCCCCACCGGAACTCAGCCTCCCACTAGAATACACACTTCCCTCCCTACCAAATACCCTGTGTGTGGAATGTCATTCATCACGTCTTTTGTCATGAGTATCCACCTTCCTGTTGCGCTATCTTTTCACCTCTCCAATTCCATCATAGAAAATTACCTTCATTATCATATTTTTTCTCCATATATCCCGGGTGCCATGACCAATCGCTCGCATAGGGTTTCAAAGAGTGAAGAACACATGAAGAACACGATAGATTTAGAGGGGGATTAATCACATTTCACCAAAAACATATCTTGGACATTTTTTTACTCTTGATCGGTTCATGTTAGTAGGATCATGAAGAAACCAACAACATATTAATCACTAAGATCCATTCCCTCTAATCCCATAATAATTATCCCTCCCGTAAGACTGATCAAAATGTATATCAACCTTTTTATGGGTTGTTTTGTGTTTAAAAATTTATACAAATAACAATAAAAAATCAAAGAGATATTGAAACTCTACCTTTATTTTTATCACTTGTAAATGAAGAAAAGAGGTCGATGTCATCGTTTATCCTTAATTCATCAACATTCGTCATCAAGAGTTAGCTTCCACCTCCTTACCTTAGGGGAATTAAAGGGTTATTCAGATAATTGTAACTTCCCCTCTCATGGCTTATTAAAAAGTAAAACTTCCTCTTTGTCGAAACATAATATTCAAGAAAATATTTTTATTAAATATTTTAATGATGCCTACATCCAAAATCTAACATTCACCTTCGACCCGCACCTATTGAGGTTAGGTCCCAAAAAAAACACCCCATTACGAACTCAATAGTGGTCTTTGATTTCCAATCTGAGTTATCATTTTTAATTTATTATTGTTTAAAAATAAATTAATTTTTATTTAATTATTTAATTTACAGTTACACCCCTGGTTTCTTTTTCTATAGATGACCCGCGTCATTCAATGTTAAGTCGCGCCTATGGTAAAGACATCATTCTGAGCTCAATGGTGACCTTATATTTCTGATATGAGCACTCATTTAATAGTTATTTAACTTTTTTCCAAAATCCTCTTGCATGTTCTATTAAAAACTTAACATTTTTCATACAAACATTCTTAGCACCTCAGCCCTTGAAATCGCATGCCATCTCAGTGCCTAGTCATGAAATTTTCCCAAATAATTTATAAAAATAAAATCTGGAAAATAGGATTCATTAGAAACAAAATTTAAATAATAATTTCACATTATAAATATTTTAATTAAAAAATATATTTTTAATGAAAAAATTCACAATTTTCACCATTCATTAAAAGATTCATCTTTTATGATAATTCTAACAAATTCACATAAATTTAATTTTAAAAATTATTTATCAATACAATTGTTTGTTTTTTAAAATACATATTATATAATTGGTAAATATTAATTTTAAATTATATTTGTAATGTGTGACTAAACCTCATTTAGAAGAATACATATTTTCTAAAAACATTTCTTTTTCATTCAAATCATTATTACTTTATTTATAATAAATATATAGCCGTTGAATTTATTTTATAAATGTGTAAACCAAATAATTTTCACAATTTAGTTAGTAATATTATTATACACCAAAATAAATGATAATGTATAATGTTAATTACTATATTATAATATTTTAGTAGAGTATTTTGTTTCATTTAAACTCACTATTGTGTGCATCATAAGAATAAAAAAAAGATTTAATTGATTTAAAAATAAATATATCTGAATGTATCTAGGTGTTACTTTTTCTTTTAGTCTTGCTATTGCATTTCATATACACTATAAAACATGATGAACCTCTTTGAAAAGCTCATAAAGTTACATGAATTATTTTTCTTCATGAATAATATACTTATATTAATTATTTACCTTCTTAGGAACCTTTTAATGTTCATTATTCTTGTTATTTTATTTAATACAATGTTTTATACTATCACTTAATAAAGTAAGTTTTCATTTGATGTTTTGATGATATTCATCTCATATATCGTAAATGAATTTGGTAAGTTGACTATGTTCAAAGAGGCCATTATTTTATCATATATAGAAAAATAATCATGAAATAATTATCATTTCTATATATAAATTATAAAAAATATTATGGTTTTGAAAACTGAACTATGTAACCATCATGGAGATAGTATATCATACGTATGAATGAGTAACACTTCCAGTATTTAATGATTATTATGGAAAAAAGATAAGTATTAGTTTAAAAATATATAATTACTATTCTCTAAAAAATATCATTTTAAATATTTTTATAAACATTTATATATCATCTTTATGATTTGGTAACTACATTATAATCACATCTCTAAATAGAGGTGGTAGTATTCACAAAGACATGATAACTTTGTCGTTTTTAAATGAATTGAATGGTAAGAAAGTTAATTATATATTTTATTTAAATAATGATAAATAAATATTTAATATCATATATATGTATAAGTATATTAAATCCATTATTATATATATGTGAGATGCAGTGATGAAAATCAAATTTCATCTGTTCAAGAGACAGTAGTCCACCAGAAACATGGAAATGGTTTCATTATGCATTTTATGAAAGATGAAGATGAATATATGATATTCTGTTAACATAATAGATATCATCGTATGGGAGGTAATGGTATTATTATATCAAAAAGGATGAACAAGAGTAAAAAAACTAAAACATTTGGTTAAAAGCTATACCTCTTTATCAGAAGAGCTCCACCACTTTACACCTTAATCCCACAAAGGGTCAAATTATTCCTTAACCACGAACTTTGTAATTAGGGTAGGTATTTTAGAAAGGTATTTAGTATGGTATTGGGAAAATAAGTATTTTTATTTTTGAAGAGAAGATGAGAGTATGTGGCAATTTGTAATAGATGGGAGGTGATATCTTAGAATTACTTATAGAATTAAACTAATATAAATTATTTTTCATTGAAAATTCATTAAAATAGAAATGTTTTTAATATAGGATGAATATGGGTTCATAAAATATAATATAATAAAATCATAACTAGTTTAGACTATGTTTTTTCCCACATTCATTTTGTTTTAATCCTTGGTTAACCCTTTTGATGATTACCATGATTAAGATATTTTTACTCATTTGGGGTCAATATAGATACAAATATAATACAATTAGCCCATATACAGAAAATAGTTTATACATTCAACCATATACCAATAAATTGTTTTAGTATTGAAATTTTAGGAATTTTAATCAATTTAATAAAATATTATTCATTAAAAAATATTAATAATGTCATTTTTGAATTATTAAATTAATTTTAATCTGAAAAAAACATAAAAGAAAGAAAATTATAAATTAATCCTCTCACATGTGATTAAAATTTTATAAATATATAAAAAATTTGTGTGATACAATATATCACTAAAATTAAATTAATTTTTATATTATTAAAATAATTACTTTTATATTTCTATTATTTGAATAAATACTTTCTCGGCATTATGTAAGCATTTAAATTAATTATTTCATCACTTAAAATTAGAAATAAAAAAATATGATAAAAAAATTTTATCATTCAAATAATAATTTATAAATAAACATAAATTCTATATATCCATATGAAAAAGAAATTGAACGATAATAAAAAAATAGAAAGAAATTTTCGACTTTTGTTTACATCAAATATTAAGAATGTAAAAAACATATAAAAATAAAAAAATGGGTTATATATTCAAAATTTTATAATTATGGATGACATATACATAACCAAAAAAATTAATTCATGTTTTGGCATTAATGTTTTATCCTTATCACATTATTTTAATCGTAATTCCCAAATATTAACTTTATCATTGAAGCAAAATTTACTATGATTATTATTCATAATAACTAAAAAAGGGAATCTATTAAGAAAATTTTGAACTCATTATTCCAAATATGGATTCTATTTTTCAATATCTAATTCAAAAAATTAGTATAATTTATTATAAAATTAAACTGACAAAACATGATGAAAAATAGTTTTTGAGAAACAACTATTGTGAAGTGTAAAAAATTATTTATACAAAACTTTAGACTCACATTAATTCCAAAATCCATAATTTAATTTTTATTAATAAAAATTATATATTAAAAACATAAAACTAATAAAAAATAAAAAAATTTACATTCAAAATAATTTAAAAGAAAATATAATTTCATTAAAAATTAGTGTTTTCCCCTATTCCTTGAGAAATATATCTTTTTAGAAAAATTACAAAATTTCACACTATGATGATTTTTATAGGCTGATATCAAATATAATAACCATTTTGAAAAATAAAATTTCTAAATATTCTAGAAATTATTTATAATATTCTCTCAAAAACAAACCAAGAAAACAATTTTTACTGAAAAAGTATTTTTGAAGATTAAAATTATGTTACGTAAAATAGAGTGCTTATTTCCTGTGGATAAATAAATAAATATTTATTTAGTATGATATATATATCATAATTTTCGTAATATTATAAATTTACACTAATTCAATGACTAGATTATAATCATGAAATTTAAATAATTTTTCATTAAATCCATATTCTCATAGTCCTTGGTGTCGCGTGTTAAGAAAGCTGAACAAAATTATATTAAAAAAAATAGGTTTTTACATTATCTCCACATCATTAAAAAACATTTCTTGAAATTTGACCTTATATATTGTAATAAAGTGTTTTATATTAGATAATACCCTTTGATGAAATCTCAAACCCTAAAAAGGGTTAATAAAAAATCCCCTTGAAAAGAGAAAAATGTATGAATGAATGTAATCTTGAATAAGACATACTATGTTTCCAAATATGACTACACTTGTTTGAATTGAATATATGGAAAAGTTGGACAAATAAATTACAAAACTAATGATGGATATTAATATAGAATATTGATCACAAGAAATTGAATGATCGTGATAATTTTAATGAAAAAAAAACTATAAAATAATGTGGTGTCAAAAACACCATTGATTCATGGGAAATGAAGATAATATAATAAATTTTCTATTTTATTATCCATTTCCAAATTTTGATGATTTTTTTATGATTGAGAATGAGAAAATATGTAAATATAGTCACTTGACATGCAGAAATTAAAACCTTAATTAATTTTCACAACAATACAATCTTTTGATCCAAAAAATGAGTATTCAAGAGACATTTTTATGTCTGATGCACTAATATCAACTTTTAAATGATCATAAACAATCGATAATGATAATAAGATATTTCTCCTATTTTCAGATATTATCATGTACAATATAATCTATAAGATATGATAATCATTTCCACAAATAACATAAATCACATTATATGTGCATATAAAAATAATATTGGCATGACCCGTCCCCCGGGGCCCGTGCCCTGACTACCCCAAGCCCGCCAACCATTGGTCAGGGGCTGGAGACTAGCACCGAAAGGCGTATTCCCTATAACTGGGAAAGTATTGCCTTTATAACCTATAAACACAGGCAACTAAGCACACAACAAGTTACAAACACAAGTAAAATGTATAGAAAAAGGAGTGTTGAAAGTAAAAAGGGGCCAGAATACAAGCCCAACAGTAATAGTACAAGTACAACTAAAAGAGGAAGAAATGCAGCTACTAGGTCAGCCTCCGAGGTTTCTACCTGAAGGGTAGGTACAAATCGCCTCATCATCACTCCACATCTTCCTGTCTCCTCTACGTACAGTCACACTGCATGGTCCACCTCTGGGCCCCATCTAGCCCTGGTATCCTCAGCCTCAATCAGTGTTGTCCATCGTCTACACCAAACACAACAGGGTGTGGGCATAGCCCATGTAGGGGTGAGTATAACGATACCCAGTAGGTACCCTGAGACCCTCAAGGTATCACAAAATCTACCAAGGATAACCAATAAGGAAATAAATCAACTGAAAACCCTACTTAGTTATATGCACATACATATACCTAAGTTATCAAGTATACCCATATCAATCATGAGGAAAACGCAGAGTCCAAATCAAAGCCCAATGCTCAACTGTTCCACAATGGAAGAAATACTATGAAGTAAAGTACCACACAGGCATTCCACACAGAGGAATACCACCATGGTATTAGCATGAAGGAAAGTACCACAAGGTACAGACTCAGCTCAAACTAGGTATTTCATAGTTTTAGTAGTAGAGATAATTTAATGTAACTATTGAATCATCATACTCTGTTAAGAAGCTGACCCACGACGGATCCCTAATCATCAACAGACCGACGAAGAATCGTAGTACATCATCAGACCCACACCGGATCCTAGTACCTAGTCAGTACATCGTCAAACCCACACATGATCCTAGTACATCACTATTACGACATCAAACCCACCTAGGATATCTAGGTGATGACCCACACATGATCGCTCAGTACTGGACCACACAGGATCGCTCGGTGCTGATACACACACGATCGCTCGGTGCTAACCCACATAAGATCGCTAGGTGATGACCCACACATGATCGCACGGTGGTGACCCACACAGGATCGCTCAGTGATGACCCACACATGATCCCTCGGTTCTGACCCACACAGGATCGATCAGTGTTGACCCACACAGGATCACTACTCATTCTTCACGTCACAGCTAGCTACTGTGTTCCACCAACAAGCTTTCTCTTCTTCGAGAGGGTTCGCTTATCTAGTCATGTTCTATACTCCAACTATCACAAAGTCCCAAGAATAAGTATCCCAAAGGACTGCCAAGCCATTAGGGTCTCAACACAATAGACGGTGCGTCAATTGGATGCCCGATCTGTAAGTTATTAGCCTTTTAGTCCTGAGGGTCTGTTTGAATTCATGCTCGATCCAACCGTAATGTATCCCAAAATTATCCAAATCTCAAGTGGGGTTTACCAAAGGGACCGTCTCTCTCCATGGTTTACAGCACCATTGATAGTTTTTCAAATGGATGCCTACTGATAATGTTATTCTTAGTAGAGGGAAAAGCTCGTAGCTGGTCCGTGCCAACGCAGTACATTAATTATGCCAACTTTGTTGTGCCAACTAGATTTATTCTGATAAACTTTAATTAACAAGTAGTCTATTTCTAATTTTGGTGGAATTGTGAGAGGAGAACTATTTAAGGATTATTATCTCCAATTAGGAATGTGTTCTCCAACAAAGAACTAGCTCCCTAATGAACAATGCTCTCACCAACAAGGAATATCTTCAATGACAACGAACCGACGATCAATGAAAAACTGGCATCACCCATGTCTATTTATCTCCAGCGACATCGTCTCCTTCCTCGTGAACTCCGATAACAAATCGTTGAGGTAGTTGTGGGTTATAAATTGATTAGTGATAATTTTACTCTCACATTGAATCATTCCCCATGAGGTTCTTGCTACCGCCCTAACGCGGAGGGTACGGGACAAACAAACATGGTTCGACCCCTCTGCAAACCTTATTGTTCTTTTCTGTGTTTTCATAACGGTGACGGCGACCAGTGTCAATGTTTGGCACCGGTGGAACTTGAGAACCATGGTCGGCACTATGGTCGGCCACGACGAAGTTGAAAAACGAAGGGCGGCTAGTCAAGTCGGCCACCGGCGAAGGCACGGCGTGCGACCGCGCCACACGGACAGCCCTGGCAGACCGCCACACTGTGGCCTCCCCCGCTCCGTGGCCTTGCCACCGCGTGGCCCTCTACGGACCCTACGGCCTCGCCTACCAACGGCCCTCCACGACCCCCAGGTCCCCTCCACCCTGGGGCCCTCAGCGGCCACTGCGGCCATCAAGGCCCAGCAGCCCCCACGGCCCCTGCAGCCTCACGCCCCACAACCCTCTGAGGCCCCTACGGCCTTCGCTGCCCTAACGTGGAGGGTATTTGCTAAAAAAACATTTCCGGACCCCTCCGCAAACCTTATGGATCTTTTTGGGTTCTTAGTGATGGTGATGGTGACTGGTTCCGACGTTTGGCACTGGTGCAACTCGAGAACCGCATCCAGCACCACGGCCAGCCACAACGGATGCGACCAACAGAGGGCAGCTGATCATGCCAGTCGTCGGTGAAGGCACGACACATGTTCGTGCCGCATGGCCAGCCCCAGAGGACTGCCGCACCACGACCGATGCCGCCCCGCGACCTCTTCGTCGCCCTAATGTAACAACTGTTCCCTAGTGATAGCACAGACACCACGCCTTAACTTGCTCGTCGGGTCCTGGCCCACCAGGAACCACCAGTTGCCTCGCAGACATGTGGTCCGCATCATGGGCCCCACCCACATGCCTAAACATTTGAACTGATGAATGAATGTCTCCATATGCCTACACATGTAATTTTCAATGTGATTTGTCCACACTAACACCCACCATGAGAAACTTCCCGGAAGGTCACCCATCGTGATCACTAATCCAGGCCAATCACGTTTCACTATGGAGCTCTAATCAGGTAGGCTCCCGAAAAAAAAAGATGAACCTTGTTGACATGAGTGATATCATTTAGTAATTTAACCCTTTATCATTGGGGGTGTTAAAATCACCCCACCTTTAGAGAACGGCATCCTCATTGTGGGCCCTGCGTCTTAACCCAGGCAGTGCGACGCACTTAAGGCTGGTTACCACCTCTGATACAAAATGTAGCTTCTCGGACCCAGTTACAGCACAGACACCCCGCCTTAACATGGGCGTTGGGACCTGGCCCACCAGGTACCACCAGGTACCACCAGTTTCCCCGTAGACATGTGGTCCCCACCCTAGGGCCCACCAAAATGCATGAACGTGTCATCTGACTAAGAACAGTTTCCACCGTCCAACACATGTCCTTTCTACTATGCTTTTTCCTCATTCACACACGTCCTGAGAAACATCCCAGAAGGTCACCCATCCAGATCACTACTCCAGTCCAAGAATGCTTAACTGCAGAGTTATAATTAGGTAGGATAGTCCCCACAGGACAACACATGTTATTTCCAGTGTGCTTTGTCCTCATTCACACACATCCTGAAAAACTTCCCAGAAGGTCACCCATCAAGATCACTACTTTGGAAAAAGAAGGTTCACCTTATTGACCTGAGTCTTATCATTTAGTCATTTAACCCTCTATCATTTGGGGGTGTTAAAATCACACCCTTTATAGCACAACGTTTTCATTTTGAACCCTACATCTTATCATAGGCAGTGCACCGCACTTAAGGCTGGATACCAACTCTAATACCAAATGTAGATATTGGGCCCCAATGACAACACAAACACCATACCTGAACATGGTCTTCGGGACCTGGCCTACCAGGCACCACCAGTTTCCCTTCAAACATGTGGTCCCCACCTTAGGGCCCACCCACATGCCTGAACGGGTCATCTGACTAAGGATAGTCCCCACAAGCCAACACGTGTCCTTTCCAGGGTTCTTTGTCCTCACTCACACACATCCTGAGAAACATCCCTGAAGGTCACATATCCTGATCACTACTCCATGCCAAGAATTATTAACTGTGGATTTCTAATCAGGTGGGACAACCCCCACAGGCCAACACATGTCCTTTCTAGTGTGTTTTTCTTCACTCACACACATCCTAAGAAACTTTCTAAAAGGTCAACCATCCTGATCACTACTCCAGGCCAAGCACGCTTAACTGTGGAGCTCTAATCAGGTAGGTCCTCGAAAAGGAAGGTGCACCGTATTGACATGAGTCATATCATTCAGTTATTTAACCCTTTATCATTTGGGGGTGTTACAAATATATTATCCAAACACATAATTAGAACATTATTCCTCAAATAAAATCCAATAATATTATGTTTACCATAATCATATAGTCTCCATAAAAATTATATTTATCTTCTTTTAAAATAACATCAACAACCTAGTCACCAAATAAAATTTTGATCCTAAATATCTCAAGATGATAATTTTTTTAACAAAATCATATTAATCCAATAGTTTTGTAAAAGAAAAAAAATGTTTCACTACCCATGTCATCACATAGGCCAGTGGTATGTATTTCTAAAAAATTATATGTACTAAAAATTGAGTAATTATTTACAGATTATTAATCAATACATTTGAATTGAGACTGACTGTTATATATAAATATATATATATATATATTTAATAACTAATGTAATCATATTAATTCATTCCAATTAAATAGATTGGTTATAACAATCACAATTAAATATTAATATTTTTATAGTATATCCCAATTCATTTAGAGGTTATATTTTCTTATCAATCATGTTATCGGGCATAGTATTACTCAATAAATTAGTGTGTTACATGTTTGAAAATTATATTTATGTTTTTTATCTACATAACCTAGTTTGGTTATTTATGAACATTGTTGGTTACAACTTATGGTAGCATAGGATGAGTCATACCAAAACCAGATTTATGGAATTGAAAATGAATTAATAAAGAAATCGTGGCAAGTGTGTTATGATTTGTCAATAATAAAAATCATGGTATTAATAGAATGGATTCTTGATTTTCATATTATATGAATTATGAAATTTTATGGTCTTTTAATAAAATAAAATGATTAGACTATTAATATTGATGTGGATTTTATGAATGATTAGAAATTTCTAACAACTAAATGAAATGGATTGATGATGTCAAATTTTTATTCTTATGTTATTTTATGAGATCAATTTTTCTAATCCTTAGATATAGATTCCTAGTTTCCTATAAGATGATAGATACAGATGATTCTACAGATTTCATGTTCCCCGTAGATTGTTTTTCTATGATATATTTATTATATTTTTAGATTTTTTATGCTTTACAAACTGATCCAACTAGGAAACTGACCCAAAAATATTATAGGGATGTTTTCATCAACATCCAAGTTGATAAGGGAATAGGTGTTTGATTCATCCCTCTTCCATTATATACCTTTCTGTAAAAAAAAATCAGAATACATAGTTTGTGATGATATTATTATATTATGTATTTAATCACAAAATATGTGATGGATATGAGTTTCTTGACACACTAATATGTGATCCCTAAAACATAATGTTTTAACACATACATATATCTGGTTGTGTTGACTACAGTTCTGCATGGGAATATAAGAATGTGCAATAACATATTGAGTTATAATGCTTGATTCATGGTTTATAGTGGTATAATGACCTACTAAATGGTTATGGATGAAATTATGTTGATGAAATTGTGATGATCAATATGGGATGTAAAATGAAATTATTATATGGAAGTTATATAGTTACCAGGGATAGGGTATGATTATATATGGAAGAGATAATCATATGAAATGAGTCTTAGTGGTGTCAGAGAGATACACTATTGTGGATTTGGAAGAATGGTAAAACTTTTCTATATATATTCATGACATGGATATTAATATTCTAATGTGTTACTTGGTGAGTCTGTTATAATGAATAAAAGATAAAAATCACTTAAATTAGGTAAACTGTTGGTTTCATTTGTTTAATCACTGATATTTTATATGGTTCAATCATGTTTTCCATGATTGGTTTGTGGAATGATCATAGTATCTATTAATATATGATCACCACATATTTATATAAACAATTTTACTATTTTATAGGAGTTAGACTATGATTAATCTAGGATATACTAGCTATATGTGGTTCTTTAGTAGCTACTATAGGATTCAATCACTATGAAGGATTTTCGTTTTGCATTTTCATTTTTTTCTATTATGCAGGACATTAAATTTATGTATTGAAACTTCTTATTAATTTTTTATTTTTATATGGTTTGTGGGAATCATATTTTCTTTTTCTCCCTAAATTTATATAAAAAGGGTAATTATGTAAATTTATTTGTATTATATACTCTCATCAATAGTCTTCCACTCATATACATTTGGAGGTTGTATTTCGAGATCATATCACTATTCACTACTATTTAGATATGGGTATGAGGGTAGTTGGTTTGGATAGGATAATATTGAATCTTTCAATGTAAAAATTATTAATTTGAATAATTATTAGTTAATAACAATAAATGAATTGTAAAAGATGACAAAAATAAATAACTTTTCTGATTAAATTTTTTATTAAATAAATTTATATTATTTATATGTTTACAAAGGCATTTGATCTAAGTGGTAACTATAATATATAGACCGTAATACTTTTATCCATTTCATTTAATTTTATATTCTCTTATTCTCCAAAATTACCTTTTTATTCCTCTATATTATGTGACCAAACCCTTTGTATAAACCTTATTTCATTTTCATATTATACGTTATAAGGAAATGAATTTATTTATTACTATTCCATTAATCCATAGAAACATCTAATAAATTAATTAATGGTTATTCTTATAAAACAAATGAAACAATTGTTTTTTACCATTAGCATCTATATCTCTTTTTGAAAAATAATTTATAATTTCTTGTTTGTAACACTTGAATGACCAAAATGGTTTATTTCGATATTATTTTGATTAAAAACAATTATATTAATTGGTATGGGATTATATATTTTATTATAAATCCAATTAGATTTTTATGTGTCTATTTAATGTTAATTATTTGATGTTGGATTTTAATTCAACATGGAATGAATTTTTATGAAATTTTATAATGTGTTGGTGTCATGCTAGAATAATACTACTCAGTTGATTGGGAAACTCTTGTACTGTATGAGATAAATTTTATTGTTCATGGGTACTAAACATATAACCATATAATATATTCCTTATCCATATTCTATAAATCATATTTTGATGACATGTTCTATAATTTTCTGACATTTTTATAATTTAACTATTCTAATAATGTCATTATTTTTCTTTTCATTATCCAAATAATGGAATTTTTTAGATCATCCATTTTTTTAAATATTCTAAGTGTAATCTATAATGTGAAATGGTTATGGAAATATATATAAGAATTAAAAAATGTTTATAAATTACTATTTATATTGAAAATAAAAAGGTTTAATTATATTTATAATATCTTAAAGACATTGTACCTATATGTTTAAGGTTTTGTATAATTATATGGTTTTTATTTTAAAAAATAAAGTATAATTATGTTGATGAGATATGAGACAACTGTTTTTGAGTAAATTAATGATATGTTAAATTTTTTTATTATATTGTGAAAAATATCAGAAACACAGATTAAAAAACTATGATTGAAAACTACAAATACTTTATTTATGGTATTCTACTGATGCCTGGGTTTTTCATTCTTGCTTTTTTTCATACATTTTATATTCATTTTAATTAGACTGTTGTACTTCCAAACATAACATTATTTTGTAAAAAGAATATAAATAGGAGGAATATTATAAAAAAATAATGGTTATTTTAATGATTTCCTATATGAGATTCCAAATATGATAGGTGTGTGAGTTCAAAACATAAAGTTATTAAAAAGACAATTAAGTAATTTTATAAATAATAACACTAGAAATATATAGTTATACACATATGTGAATAATTAAAACATTATTATAGGGTTTTATATGTAACATTATCTTCTATATTTTAGTTATTATTATTATAAATATATCAAATAGAAAATTATAAAATTATTTAAAAATATATTTTACATCCTTCCATACTCTGTGCAACTAAAGGTTATCTAAGAATTTTATCATATATATTGAGTATTCTATCAATGGTTGATACCAAAAAATACTATAACCAGTAATGTTTTCAAATCAAATAAATTCATTTAATTAAATAAATTATTTTTTCCGTATATATTTTCCAAATAATATTAGAAATAAATTTTAGATAATATATTTTTGGTAAAATAAAATTGAAGAAAAATAAATTAGGTCTCATAAGGAAGGAAATCTAATGATCGTACAGTCACCTATGTATTTTTATTGTCATTGAATGATATTTTTACACCTTCTTTATTATATTATAGTATGTAATTGTGCCAATTTGACAAATAGTGATATTAAAACCTTTGTGGTGATAAATCAATATGTCTTTAAGGATGAGTGAAAGATTACATATTCTCAATGGTGTTATGTAACTAGTGAATTAAAGAGATGAATATAGTTTATTTATAGAGGATAAAATTATAAATATAATTGACGATGGAATATTAATATATATAAATGATTAATATTAAATCAAAACCATCATGTAAATTCCTTCAGGGTATGGGGAAATGATTAGGGTGTTCAAAAGGGAGAATCAAACAAAATATTTCCTAATGATGGTGATAATGACAATTATTATGGGAGATTAGATGAATGTTTTGTGACATATTACAAATATTTTTTAATTTTTATACTATAGTAAACATTCATATTATGAATTTAAATAGACTATATAAATTTTTATTAATGATAACTAATGACATCTTCCACTAAATATGTGTGAAAGAAGAATATCAGGTTATATCACTGCAATTATTCTAGATATGAAAAAGAATTGTGAATTTGAATAAAATTAATTTAGTTTGGAAAAAAATATCTTATTTTATACTAGAAATATATATTTTTCAGATAATGTATATCCAATTAAAATATTCATACACTATATCAAGATAAAGAGAGATATTTATTTGTTAAAACACATTTTGTTGGGGGTAACAATATAAAATTATATAACTCTTCACCAATTAAAGTTTTTAGGATTACTCTCCTTCCAAAACTAGTTATTATATTTTGGGATTATTTTTAATGATTAAGTGACATGTATTGGGTATACATTTAATTTAAAGACATCCACTACTTGGGGAATCCAAATCCAAATCCCATCCCATCTACTAATTTTATACTAGTGTAAATAGAATTATTAAAATCCATTGGAATCTCTTCATAATGTTTGAATATTAATAGATTATATGTGTGAATATCCAGTATAAATGATTGAGAGAATATATTTTTTCATCCTTTATTTCAATCATATTGAAAGGGAATGTGTAATAATAATCTAAGAAGAGTTTTCTAGTATTAATTCAAATGAAAAGTTGATGTTATGATATTCATTTTACTCTAAATTTTCCCATACCAAGGAATACCTAATAAATGTACTAAAGTAAATTTGATAAATTTAAGAAGAAAATATTGAAGAATATTTAAAAGGATCTTGAATAACCAAATCATTAAACATGGGATTCCCTGATCCACATAATTGATAAAGAGGATGGGTCAATGCCACTAAAATATATTAATTTTATGACTAATAAAAATATGATAGAGAAAAAATTACTTCTTTCATGGGTTGAATAAATTTTTAATAAAATAAAATAATTTCAGTACAACTCAATGGAATATATCATATTATTATATCATCAATTAAATGAGAAAAAAATGGATATTAAAATTGTATCCATTCATATAAAATAAGGGAAATAGAAGTTCATTTTTATGAAATCTTGGATAACAAAATGCCTTAGTAATCATCATAATCCTCATAAATAGATTTGTTAGAGAAATTCTTAACATATATTTATAAAAATTATAAATGATAATGCCATTTAATAAAACATAATGGAAGAATATATTGTGGTGTTTAGTATCCTATGATCAAAAATGGGAAGGGCCTGAGCTTATATAAAATGTTTGAATATTTCACATCCATATATAAAATGGTAGATTCACGAGTACTGATTTTCTAATCAAGTGGATAAATATGGATCATTAAAATAAAAAATCCACTTAAAAATAAATGAGGCATAAAACTATGATAAGGACTTGTATTTTAATTGTATTATATTTTTGATATTGATATTTTTTAGGAACCTATACAACTTTTAAATCCTCATAAACAAGTAAACACGGTCTGAATTAGTATTTTGTTAGAATGAGAATATAAAAGATATATTCATAGAGAAAAGGTTGTGGTTTTTTATTGGAAATTTTCTAACACTACACTCATATGGGGGTTATTTATGATGTAATGTGGGTTATAAAATATTTTTTTTTACTGAATAAAAATTTCAAATTTATATCTTATCCATACAAATTGTTAATAATCCATGTGAAATATTATTCAAAACATGATCAAGGTTCTACATCATTGGAATATTTGGTGATATCATCTCTATTGTAAATAGTATGATATATATGTTCATTATTAAAATTTAAAATTTATATTCAATTAAATATAAAAAATGTTCCAATGATAATAATTATAGTTGATTAAATAAAATGGCTACTAAATCAATTTTCATTCTATAAAAGAAAATAATTTATATTTTCTTCTAAGGAGAAAAAATAGAATAACCATCCTTTAGTGATTAATTATTTTCTAAGATATTTCTGAAATTAATAATGATAGACATGTGAATCGTAAAAGATATTATGAAATCCTTCCATGGTAATTTTCTTATCAACCATAATTATTTTATAAAATTATGGTGGAATAATACATTGACTTAGAGAAAAAAAATAAGAGGATGAAAAAATGAATTGGAGAAGTACAATGATTCACATTGATTAACAGTTGCTAATATGATTTTGTACCTCATTATGAGTACAATAAATACTGATTATAATGAAGTAGAAATTAAATTTTTCTAATAACACAATGCACTCTATACTATAATGGAGAATGTAGATTCACATAGATCATGGAGGGGTCATCTGATGGAAACATAAATATAAGGAAAACTATAAATATAAATCATGGGACATGGTATTCTAATAATATAATGGAAAATAGATAATGTATTCGGGGATAATACAACCATTATATACATAAATGTTGAAATGGTATAATATCTCTATAATTTTTACAGGACAGTTGATTTTAATAAAATGATAAAATAACTTAAACCTTATGTTTTATCATCTTGAAAATAATTCCAACATATTCTCTATTAACAATTAATTCCCACCTGAACAGCATCCCGAGATATATATATAAGAGTAATAGTAAGGCTATGTGGATCACCAATATTGACTGTAAAATATTGATATAATAGGGTGAGAATAGTTTATTACATAAGTCTTAAAAAGGCAATAAATATATTTTTGATCATCGCTATGACATATAATGCCTAAATGGATTTTCTATATCAGACGAATATTCAAACATTTTACTACATGGTTACCACATTCTATTTTATTCTCAATGGTTTTTCGAATCAACATCATAGTGGTTGAGTTATCATACAATAAACAAATTTTCTTACATTATCACAAGGACCCATATAATTTTTATAATGGAATGACTTTAGAACATCGACATCTTGGATTTATATTGGATAAATGTAACAATAAAGGAAACATGTAGTGGAAATTATGATAGGGATTCAATCCACAATATAATAAACAATAGTATTGAATATTTAATTAATGATCTATAAAGAAAATCCTAAATTAGACATGAATATTGGTGTTCATGATTATGTATTCCCTATAATATCTCTATGGAAAAAATTTATGAGGATTCAAATGAATATAAACTTATGTTACATTTATGATTTCATATTTGATATTACAGATCACATTATAGTTGGGTATAGTCTTCTATAACATCCTTTGGACCTATCCCATATAAACAATATATTATATATATAACTCTTAAATATTTATAGGGAAGATACCACATATGAACTAAATCTAGTAGTATAGTAATAGAAACATGATCTCTCTCAAGAAGTGCTAATAGTGAAGATCATCGATTGTTGGGACTATTTTTTTTTTATTTGATAACTCAACTTCAATATATTCTATGATGAAACCAAAAAATCCGATTTGGAAAAAATGAACATGAAGTTTTAATAAGATAATAGAACCATAATTATTTTCTCAATTATTTTGGATTAAAAAATTTATTGTGAAATTTAAAAATGAGATAAAAAATTAACATCAGAATGTTATTATATAAAAATATTCATTTATAAAATTTGTTTTTTAAAAGATATTTTGTTATCAAAAAATTATAGTCTACATTGTGATATAAAAAATCTAAAAAAGTAAACATGGAATTATTTTAAAATACATAAAAATTAATGATGACTAAATATAACCTATAGGATCTCTAAAAATATATTTAGAAAATTAATTTATATAAATAATATGAATAAAATTTAAAAATATAACTGTTTTTATAGTCTGGAAAATTTTGTTAAATTTACCAATATTGTCTAAATGATAATTTCAAAAACATTATTTTAATATATTTTTTTTAAAAATATTAACTGAAACAAAAAATTATATGGATGTGTAATGAAAGAAAGAAGATGTATTTATAGAAAGAATACATATCACAAAATTATTATAATAAAAATAGACTCTTTAAAATGGAATTAACTATTAGAAAAGGATTGTATCCATTAGTGTTGTAACATGATCATTGAGAATAGTAAAATACATATTTAATAATAATTTTTATATTTAAAGTAGTATAATATAAATATTAGACTGCCAGAAAACATTTTCCCCAATAATGTGACATAAATAATATATTATTATATTTTTTAATAAATGAATTTTTCTAACCAATTATGAAAAAAAAATTATTATTATATTAAATATTATGTTTTATGTTTTTTTGAATATTATTTTGATAAAATGATAAAAATTCTATGAACTATTTTTTAAGAAATTTATACCAGGTAAATTTCTTTTTTTTTTATGAAAATAAATGTTAGGTAAATTAAAAATTATATTGTTTTACATTTATAATAACTTTGGTGACATGATTATGATATATACATTATTAAAAACGTTATAAATTAGTTTAAATGACCTATAATGAATATTATTACTGAAATATTGTATTTTTATTTTATCAATTGAGCTTCTATAATAGTAAATATTTTTTAAAATCATAAATTCTATGATAATGGATTCAAAAATATTTTTTATTCCTTACACTAAATAATATATTCTGGTGAATCTATATGATATTTAGAGTGTATAATTCTCTTGAATAATAATATTTATTATTTAAAACAATTAATTGAAATAATATTCAATATTATTCATTACCCTCACATAAATTAATATGTTTTTCAAATATTATAATTTATACTAAACGTCTATATTTTTTATCAATCAACCATTCCATTAAAAAATTCTTTAACATCAAAAAAATATCAATTAAATAATATTTGTTGACAATAATGAATAAAGGTTTCAGTTTTATTCATTTTTTTCATCTTTCATATATTTTAGAGTTTATAGGCATTTTAAGTGATGGTGGAAAAGGGAGTTTGGATTAGATTTGAATCTATAAGGATCACACATATAATTAAAAATAGGAACATGGTGTGGGGTACTAGGTAATAGTTTAATGTAGAAATGGTTTTATAATAACTAGGATACCATTGGGTATCTTATGGTAGAGTAATGGGTACCTCGCGGGCCTTATAGTGGTCTTTAAAAAAATGGTAAAGAAAACATTATACTCTCATAGTTTTTTTTTTGAATCATTAAGAAAATTACATAATTCAATCATGGAATTAATGTATTAATTTGGTAATCCTCAGTAAAAATGATCATTTAGTTGTTTTTTTTGGGAAATTCATGATGTATTAAATATATTTCAATAATTTATTATCTTCATGGTGTAATTTTAGTAATGTTTTAACTTCGATCCTGATTCTTCAAAGGTTTTAGATCCATCTCAGTGAGTTTTTTTAGGATTCATACTATTTTTTAGAGGAAATTATTTTATTACGAATATGTGGGTTTATTCCCTTAAATTATTATTCTAATTCTTCAAAATATTGATTTATTATACTCTTAGTGGCATTATGGATTCCAACATTTTTCAATTTTCTAATTTTTTCGGGTATGGTACTTTTTATTTTCTTGTGTTTTATATCATGAAAATATATATGATTTCACCACCATTAAATTATATAATTATTCTATATGTGTTGATTGACAAGGAAAATAGATTTTAATGTCAGTGAATACTTTTATATGATATTTTGAATAATTTCCGTGCCCTAATGTTGCATGGAAGATACATAATTATTTTTTATTTTGTTTCATGTAATTAAAAAGGGGAAACTACATTTTAACATAATTTTCAAATTAATTTTAATGGTATAAGGATGAAATTGATGTTTAAAATCAATCATTGATGAGTTCTATGTGATTTTATGGTATATTAACGCATTTTTTGTTTATAAGAGTTTTTGTAAAATGTTTTAATGTGTAATCTAGTATTAAATGTGTTTTAATTGTTTCTTTCATACTTAGAATATAGTTTATTTGTATAAATATAAATGATAAACGTGGTAATACACAATATATAAGTACTGCTAGTTTTTAACTAATATTATTGCATTTTTGAAAAATCATGTGGTATATATGTATATTTATAAGATATAAATATTATATAATATGAATAAAATGTGTTATGTGAAATGTTAAATTATTTCTTTATATTTTGTAACTATAAAATTGATTTTAGTGACTAAAACAATGGAATAGGGTACATATATTTTGGATGGATATCATATATAAATGGGTTAAAGTGCTTTTGAAAATTGGATATGTAATATTAATATTTTTTACAAATATATTGAGATAATAAGATAAAACTATGGTTTCTTATTTGAATTTACACGTTGGATTTTTTGATACATAAAATTAATTATTTAATAATATTTATTTCTATATGGTTTTAAATTTGGATAATATTAATGAATAACTTATTGGTCCCTTATCAATGAGAATACCCTTAGACGAGGGTAAAGTGATTCATGGTATTATTGATATAAATCATTTTTTCATGATTTTCATCTTCTTATCTTGATGAGAGGTATAGTTAATTATCTTCAATAAATTATCTAGATTAGTGATTAATGTAGTAATTCAAATAGTATATTCTTATTAGTTTACACTAACACAACTAATATTTTGAACATGAAATATAAATGTTCATATTCTCCGAAAAAAATTTATATATTTTTACAAAATAGAGTAGTCTCACTCTGTCTCTAAACTCACTATCCCAAACAATTATTCAAAAAGATCACTATTTTTTCTCATAGTTAGACTATCACTACTCTTTCAATAAGGAAATTATTGACCAAAATAAATATATATAACAATACAACTAAAATGGTGTCCACATCTATATATCCTGAAGTGTATTTAGGGATAATAGAGCTCGTGGAATGTACCCATTCAATTTTTCAGAAAAATTAATTGAATTACTCATCTTATCATCATAATTTTTTTCTATATGTTGTTCATTCTAATTTTTTATTTTCTATTTAACTTATATATTAGTTTTTTAGATGTCAGCCATTATATTTTTATCCAATGGTTATGATAATATAATTTTTCTTCATTCGTCAAGAAACAATCCATGTTTCACCCAAAAATAAATATTGTAGTTATGTATTCATAATGTCCAATTAAAAACAATAATTATGAGTGTAACATCTTGGTCATATTTCTAGGTTATATATACCTTTGTGAATTCTAGGAGGACTTTGATACTGATTTTTATTCATTCATCTTCATTTCTTTTTTAATGATGTAGCACATTCCATTATGTTATATAATGAGATAAAATTATAATAATGTGGTGTATAATTATTACCTAGAGTGTGAAACCCTAACACAAATTCCATTGACTGGTTCACAAATATGGTTCACCACATGGACCCAAGAACGCCTTTTTGTAATCCATTGGCCATAGAGTAGTGGATATGACAAGTGAGGTTGTCTTGGGGAGACAATGAACTCCATTAAAAGGTAAAAAAAATAAAATTAAAATGGGAAACATTTAATAACATCACAAATAAGAAAAATAAATCAAAGGTACTACATTTCTAAATCACGTCTAATGAAATAACCTAATGATGCCACATACATAATGAAATGTTAGTACATAGTAATGAAGTGAATAAAAACTATCGCAAATTTATAAAAATTCATAATACCTGAAGATAATGTAATCCAATAAGTACTAATATCAAGCCTATATCACGTATCACAAGATCCAACCTAGACACAAAATCTAAATCACCTCAGGACTCTTCCTAAATCTACAACATAGGACAATGAATCATATTTGTATGTAACTAAGTGCCATGGAGACCTGAGTAGAGAGTGTGTATTACTCATAAATCCATAACCAATGGTGCCAATTGAAATTATAGTATATTATATTCCAGTATAAATGGGTGAAATAAATAAATAATCCAATAATAATAAGCTGTATAATTAAATATAACATACTCACGGATCAAGTCTAAAGAGGAAAACCCAAGATAACACTACCTTCTTTGGCCTCTATAATATCTAGGATCTCAATGAAAGTATACTATATCAGTATTTTTCAACAAAAACCCAATTAGGACCTAATAAATAAGTGGGAAGATAGGAATTCACATGGATCATACTAACATTCCCTCCTATAAATTCCCATGAAAATGACTAATTAGGTATGAAGATAAGAGATCACCTTTAACATCAAGAAGCACATGTTGATTGGAATCCATAGGTCACATGAGAGAATTTACATAAAAAATAATCATGATGAATATCAGGATCTAACCCTATAAAAATTAAACAAATGAATCCCTCAAGGATCTATTATATTAATCTATTGAATTAAATGGATACATTCGTTACCCTAATAGAAGGGGTACCCACCCATTGGAATTTATAGTAATGAATCAATAAAGAATGAATAAGTTCTCTTGCGTAATTCAATATAATTATACCTTCTTGAATAAATTCAATTCTTTACTCTAGGAATTCATGTAAGTACCCAAGTGAAATCCAAAGAAAATCAATGGAATTTCACACTAATTAAAATAATATGGAGTCTAAGGACTATATAATACTAATTCTATAGGAATCCATTTTATAAAGAATCCAAGGGACATAAAAAAACATTCCAGTTATCTCAATAAATTCATATAATATTAAGGACAATGATATTCCAAAATTATATTATAAAATTATTTAAAATTTCAATCCTCAACCACAATATGGGTGAATTTTAAATGATAAATTTTTTTATACTTTTAGAAAAAATAACCCTTTAATCCAAATTCAAAATTTCATTTATGATTCTCATATCTAAGAGAACTAATTGTTCCTATGGGATATAATAGGAATCCAAAATATCAAATAAAGTTATTACACTAACATGGGTATCCCTAAATCACCCTAATTATTTCCTTATTCCTTGTAGTACAATCATAAACCATTATATACATTGGTGTAATAAGGGTCCATCCGAATCCAATATGTTTTTCTAAATGTAATGGTTTTTTAAAGTAAATTTTAAGGAATCAATCAAAATTAATTCATTACATAGGTTCCTAGGATCTGTTATCACCAGAATTGAACAATGGGCTTTTCTTGGTAAACTAAAATCCCTTATCCATTGCTTATTCCTATTTTTTACAAGCAACCTAAACTATATCATGGATAGCCTTGATTATTATTTCCTTATGTGTTGGTTCAATAGGAGGAGTTTCCCATAGGGAATTCATCATAGCTTCCTCCCATGAAATTCATGTGATTTTTAGGAGGATTTATTTACTAAACACTCAAAATTACACCATATTAGGATATAAATAAACTACCAAATTCATAGTTTGAAAAACTATGAATCCACAAAAGAGATCATGAACAATAAGAACAGCCAACATTATTAGAATCATATGAAAATGTGTGAAAACATAAAAAATATTATATTTTTTCCAAAATAATTTTTTTATTAAAATCCGTGCCAATTATGGACATTCTAATAGAATATTACAGAACTATTCCCTCATTTACCTATTAATAGGGGAAAAATTTCCAAAAATTTTTCCTGAATCATGCACCAATGGTTTGTTCTTAATTTCACACTAAAAATGAATCTATCTCTGTAAAACATATTTTTACCCCCAATACTCATAATTAACATCTAAATATGATACATTTATTGATGAAATTATAGGTTCAGGCTCATGAAATTGATAAAAATTCCAAACCACCCATGGTATGTGGGAGTCAGATACAATAGAGAGTTGGCTATATCACTTATAAGAAAAGTATTGATAGTACTAACTCATGTCTACCATATATCCCAAACAATAACCATTTAATTTCATCACAAATATACATGGTTATTCCCTATTATACAAATTTTTGATCAACCAACCTAGGTGGACCTATCATGTCACCAAAGACTGTCATTTATAAGGCCTAAAGCACGTTCTAAATCACCACAGGCTGGTGACAGGCACCTTTATATTAATACATTAGATAGTTTTAATTATTTATCACCTAAAATCACCAATACATGTATCATGTTCCATTTTAAATTTATATATGAATTCAAATCCAAAATAAATTACAATGTATAAGTCTATATACAAATATGATATTTAACATGATAAAAATACAATATTCAAAAACACATGAAAAAAAGTGATCCATGATTCTACCTATTTGCTACCAATATTCAACACCATCCTAATCCACCTTAAGATAATGACAACTAGGTAGAAATGGAAAACCTCATGGCATCATTAACTTTAACTAGGTTCTGCAAAACTAACTCTACATACTTCCAAATGAATATGTAAGGAAAAAGATAAAACCGAGTAGAGAACCACAATAAATTTATTCAAATACATCCAACATGAAATAATTACTTTCAACTTTAAAACAAATATATTTTTATAAATCTATAAACATGAAAACACATATTGATAAAACATCCATTTGATTTTTGATCATTAAAAAATCCATATCACAAACCATTTGAACATGGAAGTAAAATATTATTGATTAGATAAATTGAAATAACCAATAAATTCATTAAAATTAAAAAATTATGTGAATGTTATGAATATAATCCATATACTTTTTTCTAACAATGTTGAAATAGGTCATAAGATGAAGTCTATGAAAATATGAAATCGTAGGAAATATATCCAGCATAGTGATTCCTTGGTTCCCACCAAAACATGTGTCGAAAGGTATTATATATTTTATAATTTATAGAATTAATTACATGATAATTTGAGTCAAATATATTCAAAATAACAATATGGAAAAAAATATAACACATATTTTTTATAAAAAAATCTAATTTAAAAGAAAATATCGTTTAAAAAATTTCATGAGTTCACTGAAGATAAAACTATTTTAATAGGTCAATTCGACTAAGTATCAATGATTAATCTAGAGAAATGTGGTTAAATCAAGAGTAAATATACAGTCACGTTGAAAAGACCCACCCAAATCATTCACGAATCACCGAGAAATCAATTAGATCACAATAGAGAATAATGGATGTGATAGTTAAAAATAATTAGTGGTGAGAGGATATGATAAGTAAAAATAACCAATGGGATCATAGTAATTTCTATATTTAAGAAGTTCCGATTGAGTTGAAAGGTTTGTCTGCTTGATTAGACCAATTATGCACTCACTATGTGGTAGTTTTTTTCCTTAAAAAATGTTTTTACCTATAAATAAATACATGGATATATATACCATGTTATAACCATGTAAATAATATTTGAAACCAATATATCATTAACCCATGGTCACAACATAGTTTTTACTAAACATGTGCATACCGAATTCCTGACCTATTTCTCCCAAATCACTAAATTACTCCCCAACTACTACAATAAATTACAACATGAAAATTGACCAACTAATTACCAAAATTGAATATATATATATATATATATATATATATATATATTTATATTTATATGACATAAATAGAATTAAAATTATCCCCACCATTATTGTTTTTCCCAAAACAATATAAAACTTTTTTACTCAGAAAATTGGAAGGATATTGTTACATTGTCAGTGTTTACTACACCCACATCTCATGGATATAACATTTTGATTTATAGATGATATATATGAATGTAATTTTTTTATCATGTATTAAATTATCAATAAAGTCCATAATCTAAACTAGTTTCTCAACTTCAGACAAGTTGGAATTTAAATGTACATCCTACCATTCAATCACATGGGAATGGCCAGGTTGATACCACTTAATCGTGGAATCATGGAACACATCTTGAATCAATGTAAATATATATGGTAATTTTATCCAATATGTAACCATTCCAATTAATTCATCGATCTCAAGATATCCAATACACATAGGTATAATTAACAAAACATTCCCATGCAATGATTCCCAAGCCAATGAGAAACTCTGAGCAAAACTTGATCACCAACCTCATATTCCCAGAGTCAATAACTGTAATAAGTAATTTATTTCTCAAAATTATGGTATTTCATTAATATATTTTCTATAAATTTAACCATATCCATTGTCTCTGAAAATAGACTTGATCCCAAAAGTGACCAGTCATTAAAATTTGACTAATACAATGAACACCTACGTGGATTCCAAAACAAAAAGTCAATGGGTTGCAATTTAATTGAATCCTAATGTGTGTATTTATAAGAAAAATTAGTCATGGGGATAATATTATCCCATGAATGACTGAATCATGCATGAAAAACCTAATTATAACATTTAGAATATGTATAGAATGCTATGCTTAACCATCTATCTAGGGATGACACTCTTATCCAAAATTCAACTAAGAACCCGTATCCTATTAAAAATCCCTCTAAGACTATGATGTAAATTATGAGAATATTTTTGAAACAATAGAATAATATATTCCAAAGAGCTTCATTATGTATCTAATATAAGGGAACTACAAATCTTATATATTCGCTAACTCTATAACAAGAAGGAAATGAGCTGATTTAGTGAGCTGATAGATTGTCAACCAAATAACATCTTTTCCTCAAGATGTATGAAGTATACCAATCATGAATTTAAAGTAAATATTATCACATTTTCAATATTGAATTGGTATTTGTTGTAATAATCATATAAGGTTCTAGTTAACATAAAAAATCTTTTCGTATGTAAGGTATCTGGATAAGACGTGTACTATTAATCACATCATCCCAAACAACCAATATTTGCATCTCAAATAATGACACATCATGTAACTCAAAAGGTTAAAAGAAAAAATGGGCCTATGTACACTATCCATCAATATATGCCTCAGAGATATTTTAATGACCAATATAACATATAAAGAGAAGAAAAAATCTAGAGAATGAGACTGGACATCTGAAGTGTTACCAACATATAATATTTTCCAAGAATGATGAAGTAAATTTATATATCTTACACAATACAAATCCAATCATCAAAAGATGAATAAAATTTTTCATGATTTATCAATTATTACACCTTAGCCTCTTACACTACAAATATTATCTTATAAAATAGAATCATTAATGACAACTATGTTGGTGATTACATCATGAATTGATTCAATATCTTCTTTGTCAATAGGTAATAAAAAAAATTCTAATTTTTTGGTGTACATTAAATATCATAATAAAATGTCATAATATGTTCAACCTAGTATATATTACATACGTTCAAGTCTATATCTTAAAATATAATTCATGCTTCTAGGTTCTTAATATATAGTAAAATTATTCCTAGAGAGATAGTGGCTCCATGTCTTAAGAGTGTGAATAACGACTACTAAATCATGGTCGTGGTTAGGATATTTCTTGTAATTAATTAATAATTGAAAAGAACTATATTCCACAACTATCTTCCGTTATATTATAACGTTTCCTAGTCCATTACGTGATGAAATGAATAAAATGTTATGGATTAAACCTAGTTGTGAAATAATTAGAATTGGAACTGTAGTGATTCTGAATATCAATTCCTAAAATAATATTTAAAGTTTATAATTTCATTTGAACAAAAAAAACATTACTAGTTAACTTGGCCATCGAATATTATGGCATTGAGAAATCTTGAAAAAAATTATATAATATCCCATTAAAAAATTCAATATATGAATATAAAATATATTTTCATGCCATTTTAATGATATGACAACCTACATTTTATTGAATTCCATTGACATGGCCCTCCAAATTTTTATATGACCTATAAACAAGAATTATTGAATCCAAAATAAAAACTTGGATAAATTCCCATTTATATGATTTGATTTCCAAGATTATATAAATAATATTCAATTGATTTATGTGTTCCTACACTAAATTTGAGCATACCAAAATATAAAGAATAAGGAATGAAATGAAAATCTCTAAAAAATACTGAAAAATTACATTCATAAATTCCATAAACATTTAAGGAGAGTTAATAAAACCAAATAAAATAACTAGGAACTCATAAATTAAAATAATAAATCCAAAATTATATCATTGGAATATATAATTTAATAAAACTAAAAAATGATTGTACCTCAATTGCAATTCAATCATAAAAGAAAATAGGTCCCATATGGGTTGATCAATTATTTCTTTAATTATTTAAAAGTTGTATTTTTTTTTAATAGTCATTTGATTAGTCATTCTATAATCAATATTGGTATGGAGGATTCCATCTTAATTAATTAAAAAAAGAAAACTAAAATCTTATGGTTAACAGATTTGATAAATAAATCTATTTCACAAAATATCATCCTGATAAGAACTATTTTCATTAAACTCATTGGGTTCTATATCATAATATAGTTTAGAAATGTGTTATATCATGGGGATAATTTCAATAGTGAACCTGATCTCCCTATGGGGTGTTAACAAAACAATCATTAGGAAAGTCCACAAGGTACTCACTCATCACTATGGGATGCAGGTAGCTCAAATTTTATGAATTTATGTAATGAAAATCTCTAACATATGTCATGTGATAATTATTTAATAAGGATCAATAGGCCACACTCTCCCTAATCTAGAATCGTACTCAACCTAAATGATACAAGTGGTTCTAGAGGAAGAAATTATTTGACATTTATAGTTGTAACAGTCAATATAGACCTTAAAGATAATTTTCAAATCCATTCCAATAATAATGTAAAATATATAAATATAAAGAACCCTATAATAACATGTGACATTTCTGTCAGGAATCATCACCCAGTACTCATGGAATATAAAAACAATAACCTTCATCATTCCCAAGGAAGTGGAAATATCATTCATTAAGGGGATAATATCTGAACACAAAACCATTAAATTAACAAACATAAATAAACTAAAATAATGAGATTCACTAGTATAAAAGAAATAAAAAACCCTAAAAGATGAAATAAACACCATACATATCATGGTATTTGTCCCTATATCAGATTTCCCTAGTACGTAGTCTAATTTTTAATGATGACCCTCCTTAGAGTCCCCTTATCTTTAATTTAGTACCTGTGTTTCCTCTTTATTATATGAATGAGATCCAAGTAATTTTCCAACATTATAAATCGACTGAGAGCCTTTGGTAACTATGGATCCAACCCTACTTCATTGAGTTACCTCGATAGATAAGAGATGGAGATGACAAGACTATAAACTTATATGGAATGTTGTAGGTTTTTTCCTACAATAATGTTTTGAGTTTCTATATATACAACACTGTATTTAAACCACATGGATCATTAATTGGTTCTTATTATCACCACCACCACTGCCACCTTACTATGGTACACCTCTCTTCTTCTTCTATACATATGACTCATCCTAGATTCGTCATGTAGTTACTATAAACCATTGTGACTAATATTCATGGATATTACTAAATCATCCATTGTCTAATTTTCCACCACATATACATTGCTAAATAATCTCAAAAGAACAATAATCAACTAGATCTATAGATTCATCTACCTATAAAAATATTTTTCCTTGGTGTGGTCATTTGTAATAATCACTGGAGGACAAATGACTAATTATATAGAACCAGTTGTGTATTACATAACTGATTTCTTTCCTTGATATAATGTCAAAAAATCCGATGATATATCCATAGGAAATGTTTTAGGGTATAATCTCTAGTTTTAATCCTTATTGAAGGATTTCCATATTAGGATATTCTGAAATTTAACAAGAACCATAACATCACATGGATTCCTTCACATTACTTTCGTTATAAAACTGAAAACCCCACCTTAGTGTTCTCTTGAGTCTTCAAGAAGTTAAGGATTATTTCAATTATTTCGATCCTTTTTTGGTTTCCTGGGATACTTTATTACAGAAAAAGATCAGTGAGTTCTTATTGGTAAACATTAAGGAATTATAAACTGTTTTGTTTCATATTTTTCACCACCAAACTAAACCAGAGTTTGGATAGTCTATATTATTATTTCTTCTGGTGTATATTCAACTGGAGGATTTTCCTCTAGAACATTCATAACTACGTCCTCCCATAAATTTACTGTTATTCTTATAGGAGTAATTAACTATTAAATAAAATGTGTTCGACCAAATTAGAAGAGAAATTTAATTCCAAATTCAATTATTAGTAAAATATGAATGTATATAAAATATCTCAAACAAAACTCATTTACAATACAATAAGATATATGTTTTTTTGTGTGAAAATTTATTAAATTTTAGATTTTTCCTAATTTAAATGGGTTATAAATTTTTTCACCAAACATGAATTTCTTATTATGAAGATATAGAACCATTATTATTATTATATATGAATAGACGTCTTTCTTGTAAAATAGCATGTTGAAAACTTTCACCATGGTTTCCTCCTCGATTTTACCTGGAAGAAAATATCTCACAATGAAAACCTATAGCTACCCATGAGAATCATATCTAATGTTTCAACGTGTTACTATTAATAATTAATGTGTAGATTCATTCTCTTGAAGATGATAAATATTTCTAACCTCACATTGTAAATAAGAGTCATATTTTATTGTGATGTGATTAGGAACCCATCCACCCATACCAACCATGTTCTGATAGTCATAAGTTATATCGAATATAATCCTCAAACCCAAAATAAGCCATTTCAACACCCTTCCATCTATGTATTCACTATAATACAAGTTTTCAATCAACTAACCTGGGTAGGCAAGACACATCTCACATGACAATCCACTATAAGTCCAGAAGCGAGTTCTCAATCACCATGGGCTGAGGACCAACACATGGGTACTAATATAACAATTAATTGGAATTATTTAAAGGTTAACATCATTAAATCATGGATCACGTATGAATAAAAATATATATATCAATAAAAATCCAAGCCACAGTACAAAATACATTTTTAAATACAAACATTATATATAAAAACATAGAAAACCAATGATTTATATACATGAAAAACATCGATCCAAGGGTCAATCTTTTTGTGACCATAGAAAAATACTCTCTGAAAACACCTAGAATTGATTTATATTTTGATTATGCACCAAGACACCTGATTCCATTACCTTTACCTAAGTCCTCCAATAAAAAGTTTACAACATCTACAGAAATATTTAGATTGTGTGGAAATTCCCAAAAGGAAACCACCATAGATCTATACAATGTATTTCTACATGAAACCATTTTTTCTTACTTTAAAACAAAACTATTTTTATCACAAAATAGACATGAATATAAATTTTCCTAAATCATACCTTGGAATTTTCATTTTTTTTTAATTCACATCGTAATCCATAAGAACATAAATGTTAAATATGTTGGGATAAATAATGTAAAATAACCAAGAACGTCATTTATATTAACAACAAATGGTAAATTATAAAAAAATAATCCATGTAGTGTCTACTAACTATGTGAAAATAGGTTGTAATATAGAGTCTATGATAACCTAATAGCCATGGAACTCTAGAAGGAATAGTGAATCCTAGGTCCCTATTAAAACAAATTTGACATTAATATAAAAAAATTAAATGTATACTATTATGTGTAATACATTCTATGACCATCATTATAAACTTATATTTTGCATGTCGTCGAACCAAAAAAAATTCATAAAATGCTTTCAAAATAAAAACTCCTTTAAAACATTTCCCACCATCACAAATATCAATGATGAATAATGGACTTATTTTTAGAAATTAACAAAAATAACCAATCATATTTCAAATATAAAAATGAAAGCATACAAAAATAACATTCAATTATTCCATGTCAATGAATCCCTAGCAAAGATACACCTACCTCACCAAAGGTTGAAATGTCAATGTTAATGAATTTACTGATAGGAAAGAAAGAGATGATATCCTCACCAGCCAAGACCAATAATTATTTTTACAAATTCTCAACTTAGAAACATTTATCTGACAATAAAATCCCATGAGGATTTCTATGGATCAAGGGAAATAAATATTGATTATAGATCCAGAGAATAATAGAGAAATCAATAGGAAACACAAACATTCATCGAATGGATCCTCCCAAATCGAATGAGAATATCATAAGAATCAATGTTATATTTATCTAGATCATAAAGGAGGGGATATTTAATAATAATTATTGATTAAGAGTATGTTAGACATAAAAATATACTTTGGAATTGGGGTAATTTATACACATAAGAGTTTTAGATTTTGATACATGGATAGGCCAAATGATTAGACCAACCATGTGAAATCCATTTGGATACTACTATACCTTGAAAATAAAAGTGATAAGTTACCTAGAAATAGATGAATTTTTGTCTAGGGTATGTTTAAACTGTGAAAATAACCTTTGGAGCTGATGGATATATATTTCATGATTACTGCACATTTTCTACTAAATTTTCACATATAGAGAACCAGAGATGTCTTTCCAAATTTATAATTTTTTACCTTGGCTCCCAAAAGCCTTTATAACATGAAAAGACATTAAAACAAAAACATAAATACGACCATGACCCAGAGGGAATTAAAATTATACCCAAAGTAATAATTTATATCTGTAGAAATCACTCATGATTTTGAACTAGAAAAATATGAATATCATTACTACATCATTAATTATTCTATATCCCATGTCTTATGAATGTACCATCTATAAAACCTTATAACACGGACCAAAGGAATCATTTAACCATGAATTTCCATATATTATAGATCCATAATATGAATAGTCAACTCAACCATTAACGTGTTAGGCTTTATATATATACCCTCCCATTTTGTCTAATGGAAAGGTATGGTTGATACTTCTTCATGTATGAAAAATGGAACAAATTGTGACTTTATGACATGTGAGATTATAAGATGAACCAATAAATAACCATTACATATTTCTCAATTATCATTAAATGATTAATATACCATTAATCCAACTAATTCCATATTCCCAAGTGATGATTCCTCAACTAAGGATAAACTGTTAGAAAAATTTCATCACCAATATCAAATTACAATGGTCGATATTGGTGTTCTATATATGATTTATAGCAATTATGATATATTGAAAAACTCATTTATATCAATTAAACATTCTCTTTTATCTCTTATACAAGACTTCTTCCAATAGGTGACCGGTCAATATGCTTTTCCCACTACAAAAAAGATATATATGGACACCAATACAATATTTCAATAGGTGTAATTTAAATTGAAGCCTAATAACTATTTTTATAGGCAAATTCAGTCAATTATAGATGATTCGCCCAAGAACCAAAAATGTTAGGCTCACACACATGAGGAATATCATTTGGAATCTAGATGGACGGATCTATCTGACCATATATCTAGGGATGATACTCTCTTCCAATATTTAAATAAAACCCAATTTCCTCCCTCATCCCCCTCTAAAACTATTATATAATGAGTGAGTATATTTAGGAAAGAATAGTAGAAGGATAACCATCGGGCTTCACTACGCCTCAAATAATAAAGCACCTAATCTCTTCAACATTAATCCACTCCTTAATATTAATGAAATTATTCCATCTAGTGATTTGATCAATGATCACCAAAATTTCATCCCTTCCACAATGTTTTAGAGTTAGTATAATCATGATTTTCATAGATATCCCATAAAAATTTCAAACATGAATGAAAAATTCAATTATAAAATATAGGTTTTCTGTGATCTGCATTAACATTTGTGCACATAAGGCATCTTGACATGTTGTATATAATCAATTGCCTCATCCCTAACCACAAATTCTAACATCACAAACCATGATACATCTTGGTAGTCCCAAGGAGAATAGAAAAAATAGCACATTCACATAATCTATCAACTATTAAATTAGAGATATGTGAATGAAAAATCTACCTCAAGGAAAAAAAGTCATTGTATGGGGACCAAGACAGGACACCCGTGGTCTCCCAAACACATATGATTTTACTAGAACATAGACAATCTATGTTTGTTTCTATCCCAATAAAAATATTATCATCAAATGATGAAACATATTTTAAATAAAATAATAAAACCTTACTATCACTTTATTCCACTTCCAAGATCATATTGGAAAACATACTCATCAATGACCACTCATCAAATGATTCTACCACGACTGTAGTTGGTAGCATCCCACTCAACATGTCAGTGACCAAATTTCCAATTTTAGGATTATATCTAATATAAAAATAAAATGTATGATGATATAAAACTTTATAAATCCATCATAAGTTCTAGTGTCTTCAAGAAAAAATATATTTCAGGATTTTATTATCAGAATATATAGTAAAATGATCAGTAAAGAGATAGTTGTTCTAGGACGTAAGACCACGCGTTATGACTTACATATTAGGGTAATGGTTAGGATTGTCCATCCAATATGTTCATAATTAGAAATATCCATATATAAACACATGATTCCCTTGAATCAAAAAATAACCAAATCTCATACACAAGGCACTAGAAAAATCTTCATACCCTAAACCTTTTCTAATATAATCAAATTGCGAATTTTAGTAAAACTCGCCTTCTATTCCCCAAATTATATTTGATTCATATAATTCCATTTGACTATAACACCCTCATGGGTTAAAATAGTCATCGTATATGCAAGCACCAAAAACACCTAAGCAAAATATTATTAATAGCCTACCTAACCCATGATGCTCCAGATCTGAAACACATTTCTAAGTTGATCCAAATAAATATTTATCTAAATATTCGTGAATTATAGTAAGGTATCCTAGTTATATTTCAATGGCCTTATATACATCACTTCATGCACCAAAACTAATAATTGGATATAATCCCACACATACGATGTCCATTCAATATTCTAAGAATGATCTAAAAAACCATGTTTTCCTAATTTAAATTTGATTATGCTAAAATATAATCCACAAATAAAACTAAAAATGATTCCAAAAATTGATGTAAAGTCACTTTCATCAATTCCATAAATATTTCGATATAATTATTATGAACAAATGGAATTACTAAGATCTCTAAATACTTATTCCAACTACTAATTATTTTTATAGGTATATATTTTTCTTATACTCTTAACTGATGGAACCTCAATCATAGGTCAATCATAGAATTCTATTGAGTTCCTCTGATTTGATCAAATTTGTCATGTGTATTTATACTGAATAGTGACCTGATTTAACAATTTCTAATTAGAAAAGTATAAAGGATTCCATCCTCCATCAATATAAGGAGAACTGGGTAAGACTATGTTGAAAAGATGGGATGAATAAATACCTTTATATCATGATCATCAAGGTAAATTTTTTATCTTCTTAAATTCAATGGGTGAGATATGATACGATAGTTTTTAAATGTTTCCCACATTAGTTACATGGTCAATATTGAACTTGACCACCCTCTACGGTTTTAATGCATAAACCCATCAGAAATTTCCCTAGGGTACACACTTGGAACTAGAGTAAACTGCTAATTCAAACACTAATAAATGATGGTATGAAACATATTTGAAAACTATAAGGATATCATTATAGTATATGTAATAATAGGTCATTCTCTCATTAATCTAGTTTCATACTTATCCTAAATGATATGATAGACTTTATTAGAAAAATGATACTATAATCGATGATGGTAATTGATTATCAAGGCCTTAAAATTTACCATCCAATCCATGTCAATAATAAGGTTGAAGATATCAATATAAAGAACTATGAAATCCCAAACATTATAAAAATAAAATAGCATCACATGTCACTATTATCATTTAAAACCTTTTCCCTTCCTCCTTTTCAAGAGAGTGGAATGATCCATCATTAAGAGCATAATCTCTTAAGAAAAAACCAGCATATAATTCAACTTAATGGATATAATGTAATTATATGTGCCTATATAAAATAATTATATAACCAAATAAGATTAAATATACACCATTCTTATCACAATTTCTATCCTTGAACTATATTATGTTGATTGATATTGCACTACCTGAAGTTGACATCCCTTAGTTCCTATTTATGATTTCCATGTTTCATAGGTATCCCATTTAGAATAAGGGTGAGAAACTCCTATGTTTACTACATCATACACAATATTATAGTTGTTGGTAATCATGGATCTATCCCCAATACCTTGAGTAACCATTCCATTGATGTGATGGAGATGACAATACTATCAACATATATGGAATTCTCTAGGTGTTATCCAACTATCATTCTTGGAGTTTCAATATCTCCCACACTATAAGAAAACCACATGGTTCTATCTTGGTTTATAATTTACACCACCAACACCATCATGGTATACCACACTATGATTCCATTTTTGTCCAGAAGAACCATATTGGATTACCACTGTAGTAACTTTTCATGACCCATCCCATAGGGGTCCGTGTTGTGACTCCCCATGCCCACCTCCAATATGCCAAGTGCTGGTGACTAGAACCGAGTAGGAATATCACTAACATCAGAGGAATTACCTATGTACCTATATGCACACACACATCTCTAAGCCCATAAATATGAAATATAAAACACTATGAAAACCATGCATGCAATCCACTAAGGATAACACAATCAGAGTGAAACAGAAAAGTAAAGTACAAGAAGGTAACTCGATCCATATTAAAAACCCACCCTAATGAAAGAGTCTATAACACAAGTACTGAAGCTCATAAATAGAAAACCATACCTAAAGGGTAGGTGAAGGTAAAATTCCTAAATTCGTAGGAGTACGCCTCATCTGTTTGATGTCACTGGGAACCACTTAGTCCTGGACCACCTAGGTCTTTGTCAAAATGCCGGTAATCTATACAAGACACGACACATGCGGGAAATCCAATGTATAAGTGAGTAAAATAGTACTCAATAGGACACCCCAAAAATCAAAAGGAAATACTACAAACGAATGTATACATGAAGTATTTCTAACTCACACATGTATAAATCTATGACACTAAAAGAAACATTATTGGGAGTAGTCCACAAAACACCTAGCAATGATGAAACACTTAGTCTTGATGAGACACTTAGACCTGATGAGACACTTAGTACTGGTGAGACACTTAGTCATAGTTAGACACATATCCTCACTATCAAATAGTCTTTATGTCATAGAGTCGTCAAGTCACATAGTCTCCACGTCACAGCCAGCCACAAGATTCCTCTCTTAGCGCGCTTGATTCATGAGAATGTAATCCTTAATAATAAGGTCATAATTAAAATTCTAAAAAACCCACTTAGTATATCTCATATGATTCATATCATCATGATTTTCCCAATGCTGCAAATGGCTCATCAAACAGACATATGGTTTGGATGTTACAGACATTTTAGTAAAGAGGTGTTGGTTGAGTTTGAGTACCATCCGACCTAACCCACCGGGCCTGACCCACCCCGGTTGGGATATGACAGTTTTTTTGGCCCAGACCCCTATCCACCCATCTCATCTGGTCCTCTACCAGCCCATCCCACCCTGCATACTAACGGCCTGTCCCACCTTCCCCAATTGATGCTAGCCATTTCGGTCCACCCTGAAGCAGCAGATGCGATTCCCCACCTCGCTGATGCAACGGACTGACACATCGGCCACTCCTACCACACACTTTCTATGGGAAAACATTCTAATAATACAATGTGAATCCCTTCTAGATTTTTGGTCCACATCGTTGTGACCCTACGTAGCTATGGCTGCCCCGCCGTGGTCTCCTACCACTAGTGATCAACAGTGTGGCCTCCTGTGCCACCACCTGCGGCCCCCTACCATGGGTCGTCCCACCACCACGGTCCTGCTGGATATATGTACGCCACCTCGATCGGAAACCATTCCAGCGATCGCCCAACATGATCGAACGTACTACAGGTTCGATGCTGCTGCCACCACCTGCCACCCCTTTAATAACCTCTTCCCACTGCGCTCAACTAGGTATGGTTGGGGCTACCTCACACAACTGACATTCCAGATCCCACACCAGATCATTGCGCCCAACGAAGAATGAGGAGAATGAGAATAGGGAAAAATGTGAAGTGAATGAACACCCAAATATGATGGATATCTGCTTTGTTCATGTCGGCCTCGATCTATCCACGTTATAATTGAAGAACTTTGGGTAAAACAACATCAACTCTAATCATGGATAATTTCTGAATCAATTCCACAAACATAGCACCCATCCTATAAGAATGAGCAACCTTTGGATCGACCTGTTTGTGGGTTGAATCGTATTCATCATTTGAATTAATGAATGGGAAGAAAATCACAAAAAAAAAAATAAACCCCCAACCTAGGATTTGATCATTCACTATTGTGGATTCATTGCTATTAAAGATCTGTTGAATAATTATATCGATCTACGTCTTCTTCATCATTCACCATTGAGAGGAAAAATAGCATGCTTCTCCCAAGATCTCATGAGGAACTCTAGGGTTGTTAATTGTAACCTCGGACCCCTACTTCGAGGGATAATAAAAACAAACAATGTTTTATTGTTGTGCCACACCAAATTAAATATTTCAATTGAATATTTTAATGAAGTTCGCATCTATAATTTAACATTCAATGTCGACTCACACAGATCAAGCTTAGGCCCCACAAAAGGTAAATTTTCTATTTTGGATTCAATGGTACCCTCTAATTTTCAATTCGGGAAACCATTTAGAAGTTATTAAAGTTAAATGTTAGCCGCCCATGGGTTTTTAATTAACAACTGAACTTTATTCAAATATTCATTCTAGGAAGACTGGACATCCTAATCTAGATATTTCATAATTCTTGGTCTTATAATTTTCTCAATTAATTTATAAAAATAATTTATATAAATGTTTGGGTCATTAAATAACTATGCCTCCACTGAGATAAATCATCATAGCTATTTCTATTTCGAATATAGAATTTAGTTATCCACCTATAAATAGGTTGGTAAGAACATGGTAATAATATTCACCTAAATCTCTATATATATCCCAATCTCAAAAAGTATATCCTTGAGGTAATCATGAATAATAATATCAAGAGATAAATGGAATAACTCTAGGTAATGAGTTGAGTATTCTATCATTAATTGCTCTCCTTAATCTATGTTCAAAAACCACTATGATTTATCCATGTGAAATATTTTATGGTATAAGAACTACTTGATGGACTTATTAATGGACATCCATGTGAGATTATAAATAATTTTGGAAATCAGGATTTCATCCCACAATATATTTCTATTTCCATCAAGAATATATATTTCCAAGATAGCCTTAGATTCCCAAGGATTTGTTAAAAATTGAATGATTATTATAAGACCATTGATCCATTATTTGAGTTCAAGGATTTCATTATCATTTAAAATGATTGGTGAAATATTATTGGTACACCCAAAATAAATATCCACTATTTGTTCAGTTTTCCACCACCCTCGTACCAATGAGATAAGATAGTCTAGATTATTGTTTCATCCAGAGCATATTTCTCTGGAGTATTTTCCCATTGAACAGTCATAACATATTCCTTACATGAATATCAAGTGATTCTTCATTGAGAAATTATTTATTGAAACCATATATAACAACCAATTATGATTGAAATGAACTTCCAAATTCTCAGATTGAAACACTATGAATAAGAAAAAATTCTCCCAAAAAAATATCAACACTTCATGATACATAAGAAAATGAAAAAATCACAAAAAAATTTAGGTTTTCCCCACTCAGCATGGTTTTCCAAACTAGCACCCAACCATTCATGTTTTAAAAGAGGGTTATAGAACCATTCACATTTATTACCTAGGAATAGATGCACAGTTTGTAAAACAATGATCATAAAAAATTACCATCAAATTGCTCCTCAGTTTCACCCTAAAACCAAATCTCTCTCTACTTGAAAACCTATTGTTACTCCCTTGAATCATAAATAACATAAATAAATGATATTTTTTTTAATAAATTCAATATTCAACCACTTAAATAGTATTAAAATTCCAAAAAACACATGTAAAAGAGGTCTGAAATACAAAATT
Source organism: Viscum album (assembly GCA_963277665.1). NCBI lineage: Eukaryota > Viridiplantae > Streptophyta > Magnoliopsida > Santalales > Viscaceae > Viscum > Viscum album. Next base: position 1,415,276,840 of record OY728123.1, read on the forward strand.
GAGGTAAATATGAACCCTTTTACACTTATCACCTAAGTTATGATAATATTAACTCATGTCTAACATGTAACTCAAACCAATACCAATCAATATCATCAAACTTTCATATGGGTATTCAATATTTTCCCAATTCTTATCAAACCAACAAATATTTACTTGACACATCAGACAGTATGGTTTCCTACTAGCCCCATATCATGTTCATGATCACCATGGTCTATAGACATTCACCTTGGTATTATTTAGTGAATAAATTATAATTATTTATCACTAATGCTATTAATGAAATGTATCATATTTTAATTGAAATTTATATATAAATATAAATAAAAAATGGATTAAAAATGAGAATTCAAAATATAAACATGAGAAATAACATGCTTTTTTTCACTTTTTAAAAAACACATGACAAACCACGAACCAAGAGTCTAACTTTAAAAGAAAACCAATTACATAAATTAGTTATCATGATTTTTTTTTTCAAAAATCATCCATTTGATTTTCCTTTTCATTAAAATATATATCCACTTTTTTATGAACATGGAAGAAAGATATGTTTGAATAAATATTGGTATATTACAAAAAAAACGTTTTAATTAAAAACACTTGCGAATGTAATGAAAAAAAATCATTTTTTGTCTATTAATAAAGTAGAAATATTCTATAAGACATAGTATATGATAAAATGACATCCATGAAACTATAGATTTTTTTGTGAATAAAAATTACATACCTAAACATGTATCATGTGGTCTTAAACAACCATGAAAGACAGCAATTACATGTAAAAAAATCCAATCCTAATATTGTAAAATCATTTTTGTGGAATGTCATCAAAGACATAATGTCCATAAAAAAATTTTAGAACATAACAACCTTTAAAATATTTTCCATCACCACCAAACAAAAAGTATGAATAATGGATTTATATTACCCATTAAAAACATAAAACTAATCATTTTCAATATCCAAAAATTAATGGATATCATAATAATATTCAACTATTGCATGGTAAAATATACATTATATAGAGTCACTAACATCAAACATAGAACAAACATTGATGCATATAGATTCAAAGATGATAATCAATGATATCCTATCCTCATAAGCCTAGACCAGAAAATAAAATCATAAATTATCCTCCTAAAACTGTATATCCCACCATCATAGACCATATAGCCTCTAACATATCAAATGGAAGATTTATCAAGGATATATCTAAAGAAAAGATGATAAATGAATTCTAAATCCTTAAATTCCTTAACAAGACCCGCCCAAATAGTTCTAGGATCACCCATGAATCAATGGGAGAGACCTCTAGAGAATCCATGATTTTATAGTTAAAGATGGTGAATGATTAAAAAGAAATTAGAAATAAAAATGTATACGGTAATTGAGGTAACAACCATAATTTTGATGATTGGATAGGGTTTCATGGTTATGATTCATGAGCAAACCAATTGTTATTTAACCATGTGGAAGCTACTATGGCTTGAAAACTAAAATGTGAAATTACATTAAAATAGACACATGGTTATAAAAACCATCATTAAACCATTTAAATTTTATCTGGAATAATAAAACCCATATTTCACATTTAATAAATAGTTTTTACTAATCATGCACATACCGTGCACCTAGACCATTTCTCCCAAGTAATAATTTTTTTCCCTGACTCTAGAATTCTTATAGAATATGAAAAGAGAGAATATATGCCACAGAACTTAATCCTCCCAGTCCCTAATAGGGATCAAAATTATACCCCCCCACAAAACATTTCCACCCGATAAATATATAATGATTCTGAATTCAAAAATGAGATGTACATTTTTGTATCATCAATGAATCATTATCTGAAATCTCATGGCTATCCCATTTAGACATTCATCGTATTTAGACCAAATAAATCATTTTACCATGTAGTAAATTAGCAATACAATTAATAATTTTATATAGTTTCTCAAACACTGATGTGTTGGGCTCTCTATCAACATCCTCTTATTCAATCACTTGTAAAAGGCATGGATGATAATTTTCTGACTAGGATACAAAGAACACATCAAGAATCAATGATAATTGAGGTTTTTAGGTCAAATGATATGAATCCATTGAAAGTATTTATATAATATAAAAAAGATAAATATAATATAGAGACAACTAACAGTACATTTACAAGCGATGAATCTGAATAAGAGGATTATCTTTTAGAAAAAAAAATCATAAACCTCATATTCCAACAGCTAATAAAGGAAATGAATATATGATTTCTAGATACTTTAAGATATAAAAAACTAATTATAGCCTTTTTTCATTCTACATCATATCATGAATAAGACATCATCCATCAAGTGACCACTAAACATTATATTCCCAATAAAATGTTGATATACATATATTTCAATAATACACATCAATATGTGTCATTTTAATTTAATCCTAATAAATCCTGCTATATAAAAATTTAGTCAATGGAATTTGATTCAAACCTGGAAAATTAATGTCTTTTAGGCACACATGAATCATATTTTCTATAATTTGTATGTATCATTTATTCTAAACATATTATTAAGGATGATATGTTGTGAAAATATTGAATATATAACCCATTTCCTCCTTCAATACATTTTAAAAAATTAGGTAGTTCTTGAGGCTCCTTCAAAAATAATAACTAAAAGATATTCATAGATATTCAGTAATTCTTTAACATATAATAACCCATCATCTTATACATCTATTAGCACCTTAATAGGATGCAAGTGAGATGATTTACGGAGTCAATCGATGATCACCAAAAAAATATCCTTTCCACTAGGTGTCAAGGTACTATATTCAAGAAGTACAAGGACATAGTATCCTATTTTCAAAATAGAATAGGCAGGGGTTATGATCGACTAACTAGTTTCTGTTGATCTACATTAATCTTATTCAATGTAAGGAATCATTATATAATGTCTATAATCGATCAACTGATCCCAAAACATCAATAACTACCTCTCAAAAAATTATATATATTTTTAGTCTGAAGATTTGAATAAAAAATAGGTTGATGAGAACTATCTATCAATGATTTCTACAACAATTTCATAAGGACTAATCTAACTAAGAAAAATAAATCACTATCAAGAGATTGGGATTAGAAACACGTGGTCTCCAAAACATAATGGATTTCACTCATATTATAACAGTCGATGATGTTTTCGTTCCCAATAAAAATCTGGTAAATAATTGATGAATAATGTTTTACTAGATAAGAACACCTAACCAAAATCCTATTATACTTCTATGATTATCATATAAAAAACTCAATAAAGATCACTCCTACATTGATTCCATATTGAATTTTCACCACTATAATCCTACTCAACCCATATGTGACTAAAATGATTTTTCCAGCTATCTATGATATATCAAAATAAAATTTACAAAAATATTGAACAAAATATCTATGTAATAAGAAAAAGAATATCTAGGTGAAATTATACACCATTCTATATTGATATAAAAACAAAACTTATAAATCATCAAAGAGATAATGTCATAAAGTATTAAAAGAATTAATCAAAAAATATAACTCAAATTCATGGGTATGATATCTCTTATAATTCCGTAATAATTGGATACGATGATACACAAACACATGCTTCCCTAACATCAAAAACAGATTAATCTTGTACTTACAGAATTCATAACACATCATATCATAAAGCTAGTACCAAAAAAATCAAAACTATAACTACAGTAAATCTCAAATTCAGTTCCTTGAATGGTATTTGAATCTTATCAAATCATTTGAATATAACAACCTTATATTTTAACTCGATCATTGGAGATGTGTGAATGGAAAACCTTAAACAAATAACTTTTAATAGCCTACTAAACCCATGAATCTGTGGATATCAAACACATATGTGTTGTAACCAAGGTATACCATTATAAATATTATTTTAATCCATTTATATGACCCTATAATATGTCACATTACCTAGAAAAGTCACTTAAAATAAGAAACTATTTTTTGGGAAGCATCCCTTAATGACTATGTTGTATTATGATTCTAATAATGATATCTGAATGATCCATATTGTCCTCCTCTAAATCAGAATACACCAAAATATATTCAAAGAAGAAAACTATAAAACATCCATCGAACCATTTAATAATATAGATCATCAATAACATAAAAACTACCTGAATTTTAGTCAGCCTAAATAACATAAAAAGTAACTCAAATTAATATACATGTTCATCAATGTTGTATTAGGTATATCTTCTTCTTAGAATATAATATGATGGTACCTTAACCATAGGACAATTATAGAAGAACATTATAATCCTTTGGTTATATCAAATATATAGTCAATCCAAGTAAATGGGTGGTTGCTTTGAATATTCCCTTGATTGAGATTTCAATTATAACATAAATCTGAGTGATTATGTTCACTATTATTGAAAATAGAACTGGACCAGCCTAAAGTGACAATGTTGGTGAAAAATATTTTCTTAATATCATCATGATAAATTATAGTCTTTATCCAATCATATGGTTCTATATGATATGATAATTTAGAAATGGGTCTCATCGAAGGGTGAAAGTCAATAGTGAAATCGACTTCATTTGAGGGTGGTTGCCCAAAAAATTCATCAAGAATATCATCAGGGTACTCACCCCTCAATATAGGAAGAAAAATTATCAAATAGATATCAATGGAGTTGGGAAACATATTCAAAAAATAGAGTTAGATCATTCTAGGATTAGTAATACTAGGTGCTACTCTCCTTAATTGAGGATCCTACTCATCAAAAATGACAATGGGGGCTTAAAAAGAATAATGAAATTCAATTTGATAATGGTAGAAATTGATCCATAATATAAAACTATTCATGAAATCCATTACAATAAATAAGTTCCAATATATCAATATAATGAACCAACAAATCCAACAATATTTCCATGTTGGATATCGCCACAAAACACTCGTGACATTTAAAATGTTTCTCATTCCTCTTTCCAATATGAGAGTAAATATCTATCATCAGTGGAAAAATAACGGAACACAATCCCGCTATAATAATCATCATAAATGATAAAAATGAATTAGATTCTATAATATCAAACACATATAGAACCATAAAAGATGAAATAAGAAAAAAAAAGTCTCATAGTATCTACCCCTACATCATATTTTTCTAGTTCAAGATCAACTATGTAATGATGACAATAATCAACTCCTATTTGTGCATACATCACTACCTATGTATCCTCATTAGAAGAAGTGGGAGATCCAGATCCATCACCTACATTATACTATAATTGATATACTTCAGTTCCTATGAAGGCAACCCTTGTACCATGATAAATATTTCCATAGAATCATACGAGATGATCAGACCATAAAAATATATGGCTTGTTCTATGTGTTTTCCGTAAGATGATTTTTTTGTTTCTGTATCTCCAAAATTTAATGCATAACAACCAAGACTAGCTATGATTATTATTCATACCCCTTCCACCACGAAAGAATGGAATTCCTCACATATATTTTTTTAGAAGACACATCCTAACATCCCCCTATAGTTAAAAAATCTCCAATAAGAATAATATTCTTGGTCATTTATACATCTGCCACAAATAATATTTCAGCCACATCTACATAGGTCAGTTTCTTGTGATAATAATACTAAACCATATATTGATATTTATCTTCATATAAAACCACCTAGACTTGAGGTATTCATTATTAATAAGATATGGAGAAAAAATGATCAACTAAGAAAATGATTTGAGTATTCCATTATTGATTAATCTTCTTTCTATAAAGTTCCAAACTCTGAATCCTTATCCACTCACAATATATTAGGGTATAATCACTGATTAAAGGTCCTCATGATTGATATCCATGTGAAGGGATATATTTTAGTTTAGAAAGAAAAACACTATTCCTAAACTTTATTTCATTTCCTTCATGAATATAGTTTAAAAAACATTAGTTTCCTCATTGTTATTCAAAAAATGAAAGATTATTTGTAACCATTCAATCCATTATTTGGGTTTCTAAGTTCCATTATAATAAAAAATAATTTGTCAGTTAGAATTAGTAAACTAAAATGCACGATCCATCATTCAAACTTAATTTTCACTACAATCCTAACACAATGTTTGGATAGTCTATATTATTTTTCCACTATATAAGGTTCAACTAGATGATTTTTTAGTATAACATAAATCATAGCTTTCTCCCAATAATTTTAAGTGAATATTTTATGAGGTAATATCCATTAAAAACCATATATATATCACCCTATTAGGATTAAAATATACTAATAATTCATATATTTCAACACTAAAAGTCTTCATAAAATAACTCAAATAACCAAAATTATTAACACTTGAAGATATATAAGAAAATTAGTGAAACATGTAAATTTTTAGCCTTTTCCAAATGTGAAACCTTTATAAAACTATGTAAAAACAATGAATATACTACCAAAAGACTATATAACCATTCACACATTTACCTAATGATATGAAAATGATTTTTCAAACCATACACCAAAACCATGTGCCTATTTTTTCCATAGCTTAACCAAGAAATAGAATCTCCCTCTCTCTCTCTCCATGTTGACCTATAGTTTCCCCCATAACTCAAAAATATCATCTAAATATGTTACTATTGCAAAATAAATGTTATATTCAATCTCATAAACATGATAAAATGTTATAACCACCCATGGTAACTAGGAGTTAGATATGAATTGAGATGGCTAGGAATCCTTCAATTCATATCTCAAATGATCTGATAGTATTAACTCATGTATACTATATACCCCAAAACCAGAATAGGCCATTTCATCTAAATTTTGACTGGGTATTCCATATCATTCATAATTATAACAAACAAACATGGTTTAGCATCATACATTACTAAAGATGACCCACTACAAGTCTTAATGAACAATTTTGATCACCATAGGCTGGGGATAGATACATGGGTATTAATATAAGAAATAATGGGAATGATTTTGCACTGAACATCCCTAAGAAATATTTCAGGTAACTATAGAAATTTATATATGAATATATATATATATATATAATAGACTATAAATAGTATGTCTAAATGAAATCAAGATATATAACAATAAAAACTTTCAATGGACCAAAACAAATGAAAAAACCCAAGGAAAGATTTTATCTATATGTGAATATCAATAAAAAAATTCTCATTCTACCAGAATAAGAAATATAGTGGGAGGATCCGTCAAGATACATGACCCCATTACCTTTACCTTATTCATACAAAATTGTGTCTACATATTTCCAAGGAAATATTTATGGTGTGAGGAAACTCCCAATGGGATACCAATATTAATATATACAAATTATTTCTTTATACAACAATTAATAGTATCCTTAAAACAAAACATGTTTCATAATGATGTAAACTTGAAAAAAAAAATCATTAATTATCCCATTGATTTATATTTTTTAAATCCATATCCCAATCCTTAGGAACATTGAATTAAAATTTGTTTTATTTAATAATGGGAAGTGAAAAATCTATTCATTCATATTAAAAACATGTCGTAATGTAAATAAAACACATCCATATAATGCAGACTCACAATGAAGAAATAATATGTAAGATAAATTATATGATAAAATGACATCCAAGGGACTCTATCGAACATGTTGAAAACTAGGTACCTAAAAAATGAATCATAAGGTCTTATACAAGTTCTATACTCTAATATTTCATGAAATATAATCCAATCCAATGTTTTGATATTATCTTTCTAGAATATCACTGAACAGTAAAAGATCAAAAAATAATAATAAAACCCCCTATAATAATTTTTTCATCACCACCAATAATGATGCATGTAACACCTCGACCCCAGTTACCAAGAGTCGGTGCATTATTACGTAACATTGGCATGATCACAAAGATCAAGTCTCGAAATACTGGTTAGTTTAGTATCCTTGAAACAATATATACATTCATAAGTTTTACATTACATCATAAAGTAATACAAAACTACTAAAACCTCTTGTCTTTATATCCCCTCATATTATCCCTTCGGGGCATTCATAAAATACTTCTTCACATCCTGGAAAAATTAAAACATTGAAAGGGGTGAGCTCAGATGCTCAGTAAGGATAACAATATAGCGGAAGATTTCATAAATAAAGATAAACATTTAAGGAAATGTATAACTAAACAAAAGCCATTTAAAAATGAACTTCAGTATAAAATGTCTAAATAAAATGAAATAATGCCATTTACTTATTCAAATGGATATTCTACTAGTCGAATAATCACATGCAATATCAATAACCACTTTTATAATGATGGAATGCATAATGCCAGACTATCATAACCACATAGCCAAGGCCTCGTGCCAAGACTAAAAATAATATTTTGTCAGGGCCTCGTGCCAAGACACTAGTTTGTCTCATGAGACCTACTGATGCATCGAGGAGCTATAGTGGGCTCCACCTGTCACTTATTATGTCCAATGCATTTCTCATATGAACAGGTTTAAACATATCATAAATCATAACATAATCGTATCACATAAAACATTCATAAAAGAAACATAACATTTCCACATTTCAATCACAAGACATCAGTACAACACAATGATATAATAAAAACATTATCAAAACCATTTTCAATACCAAAATAAAATAAATTTAAAACTTGGTATTTATTTTTCATTTAAAAAATGTTATGGCTTGTAGAGGAAGCCGAAACCCAAATAATGGTCACGGCGGCGGAGAAGTCATTGTTGCCGCATATGTACGACAAGAAAAATGTTCCTTTTGTCATTTAGTAAAACACTTCGTATAAAAATATTACTTTTGAATAAACGTAAAACTCAAAGGGGTTTATACACCATATAAAAGAAATTTGCGTATAAAACTAAATATGCCTCAATGAATGGAGATTGAGACCAAGTCCATTTCAAAGATCATTTTATTAAATATAATATATCTATTATGTGTATTCACCATAAGTACACATAAATAAATTAAAAATACAAGATAGGACATAATAATATCATCACATAATTTGAAAGTAGGAGATTAACCCAAAGAATGGAAATTGGGTTAAGAAGTTCCCTTACCTCGTGTCCGACTTGACTCGACCATTCTTTACCCTCCTGAATAATAAACTATCATTAATTTATAATTTCTTATGAACTTTTTTCAAGTTAATTATTACTTTTATATCACTTATTACCTTTTTATGAACATTATGTAATTATTTAAGTTAATAACGGTTGTTTTGTCGATCTTTCGTACTTGAGTCAAAAATAAACTTCTTATAATTACAAGTTGTTCGTGTGGTAAAATATCCATTATATAAAGAATTATACTCATGATTTAGATATCATATATATCATATATATCCAGTATATACATTATTTTATAATATTACGTAACATTTAGAGTTAAGAAATGAAATGCACCGTTCATGGAGACAGTAAGCCGTACGTACGCATGAACGCTACTTTCATTTATATTTCGTATTTAATGGAATGAAATCATAATGATATAAAGGTATATTATAATTCCATTATAATATCATATATAATATCATTTACTCCATCCTTTATACATCCAACATATGGCATTAACGATTCAAATCACTTTGAGGGGGCGGTAGTCTGCACTTCCTAAAATGAAATTATCGCGTTTACCCATAATGGAAATCATAAAGGTATGAAATAAATGAGAAATACAGAAGAATAAGGAAAAAAACATAATTTATATCATATATAAAAATATTTTCATCATAATGGCTACCATGAGAGGTGTTAAAAAAAGATTGAACAATCATCGTTTCGTGAGTCAGTAATTCGCCACCCAGAGAAACAGTATGTTCTTTAGCCATTAGACGGAGGTGTGTGTAAGTGTAAATAAAATAATTCTCATAAAAACATTCAAGTATATTTTAGATACTATTTTTGTTACAAAATAAAGGAATAAAAAGAGTTTAAGGGGTTGGAGAAGCAAAATAAAACAAAATAACATAAGAGAAGAAATTACATTAAAATCGGGTAACTCTTTTTGATTTGAGCCAATGGCATCCATGGGAAGACTTCTGCCCAAAGTGAGGATTCTAGGAGTAATAGAGGGAAGTTGAGAGACTATTTGGTCAGAGTTTGGCCTATAAAAATGGCCTGAAGGTGTGAATAAGGTGGTAGTGGTGGGGGCCTTTTATAAGAGGAGAGGAGGGGCGCTCTTGGAAAGTCAGGAATTGTTACTTTATTATATAATGATTTTAGGATTTTAAAGGCCCCACACTTATATATTTCAAGGATAAGGTGATAAGGGTTATAAATATACTCATCCAATAGGTTTTTGACAAGTTTAAGTCTTAGAGTTTACATTATCATTTCATTTTTCAGATCGTTAATTAATGAGGTAATCGTTGTATCATCATGGTGTCATAAAACATTTAATTTATTTAATGTCTAAAACGTATAAAAAAAATATCATGATGTAGGAAATCTTTTTATCTTTTTAATTAATGTTTATAGTCGAAATTATTACTTATATAACCCCATTTAATAATTGTTTTAGCAAAACAATACACGTTTGTGACAATTTTAGTTTTACTTTAAATAAAAATTTATTAATGTCATTTTCTTACCCAAGTGGATCCATGGGGTCCCCTAAGTTGACCCATGGATTTTCATGGTCTTCCATGACTCATCCAATAATTTTATGAAAAGTGTCATTATATTTTCATATTTTTATAATATCATTTTTACCTTAAATTTCACTAATTACCTTTAATCGCGATTAATAAAACTTAAAAGATACTATTCACCAAAAAATTATTTTAATCCCATTGAACCACATTTTACATCCTAATGACAACCATGTATGTAGGATTTTTTAAATTCAATTCATAGAATCGGTAAAGTTTAATTTAAACAAAAAATCAGTTTTTTAACTACCACTTAGTGGTTTCACTATTCATCAAAAATTGAAGCTTTTCAGAATAATGCCAAAATTTCACCCTAAGCTATAATTGATATTCCAAATTCAAAAATGATGTCTATTTTAAAAAATTACAAACATATTAGTTTCATTAATTATATTTATAATTAATTCCCGCAGTCACAACAAATTGTGTGTTTTTAAGAAACAATATATATCAAAAGATTGACAATTGTTTATGTCCAATTTCAAAGTGAAATTAATTCTAATGACCACCATTGGACAAAATGGTAAAAATATATTCTAATTATAATTTAAAACCACTCAATAGTATAATAAATCATTATAAATTATTTTTATTAAAAAATTTGTTTTTAATTATTTTTCACTATTCATAAAAAATTGGAAGTTCTCAGAAAATTACAAAACATTCAACTTAGGATAATTTCGATATTCTGAATACAAAAATGAAGTCCATTTTGTAATATAAAATTTATATAATTTCAAAAAGTGGGTATTACTATTCATAACTGCTTCTTTTATTGGTCGTGGTGTGTTAGAACTCGAACTTGCGTACAATGAAAGCTACTGCATTATTGAAAGAGAGTTGTATCGTGGAAGCTCGGGGTGTTACATTCTCCCATCCTTCAATAAATTGCGTCCTTAGAATTTGAAATTTTTCTTTTAAAATAAAAGGTTGAAAATAGAAAATACCTTTGGGGAAAACCCACACCGGAAATAGGGTTAATAAAAATATAACATTAAAAGAAATAAAGAGATTTACAAAGGTCACCTGAGATAGCCCATACTAGGATTCTATAAAAATATGGATATGGAGGAAAAAAACCATCAAGGTCTGATGGAGAGTTGTATAAAACCGGATTAGGAGAAAGTTAACTACAATAAAATCACAAACTTGTGATTGGTTAAACGATCATTGATTCCACAATTGGAAAAGATAACCGACAAAATTTTTGTTTTAAGTTACCTTTCATAAAGTTGAGGAATTTATTTAAGAGATTTACTTAGAATGTAAGGAAATATACTTACTTGTCATGTAGACTTTCAATAATTAATTAATTTTTACCACAAACCCATATTTCACTCCAAAAGGTAATAGAACTCAAAAATATTCTATTTATCATAATTTTATAAGGTTCCAAATATTAACACATACGATTTAGAATAGGAAAACTTTTTTGTAATAACCAGGGAATTCATGTAAGCTAGTGGTAGGTAATAAAGGCCTGTCACACTATGGTTGTGGGTTCGATTCCTACATCTTTGTCCAACGCGACGGGTTATCCCCCAACCTGCAGGTTGTCCTTTTACTAAAACTATAGTATTATAATATTTCAAAAATATTCTTCATAAATGTTTTAACCATAAACAATACTATCCAAAGTTCAACTTAATCCATTCCAAGCTTTATAGTTATCCAAAATACCTCAGTCCAGACTTTCTCTAAAAGGTCTCTAAATTCCAAAATAAATTGTATCATCAGATTCCTTAAAGAAAGTAATTTTTCTCTTATTATCATATACAAAATATATTATTACCTTCGTCATATTAAAACCTTAATGAAAACAAAAAGTCCTACAATACAATCCTTATATATATCACATTATTCTTATAACCAGAATATAATCCTTGTTTCCAAAAGCACCAATACATTAATTATTCCACTTCAACTATAGTAACAGCAAAATATGGTCCTTGATCCCTTGGCCTTTTCTGAGGTAATTTTCCCTAGTGCTTAGGACATTTATTTTCATAATGCCCCATTTCCCTAAAATTGTAGCATTAAACATTGATATCTCTTTCTTTCCCTTGCAATCACGAGCATGGTGACTTTTTTCTCCACACTTGTAACAAACTCTCATTCCTTTTAGGCATGTACTGGGGTGATTCATCCCACAATTATCTCAAATTGGAAAATCCTTCTTTACCTTTTTCCCTTTATCTTTCTCTTGTTCCACCAATCTATTCTTCTCTTGCTTTACTTTATTGTCATAAGATTTAGAGAATTTATTTTCTGTCTTGATAGAAAATGAGATTATATCTGCGTATGTTGAGAAATATTGTGATACTAAATCTGGATGGAGAAATGGTTTTAACCCATCAATGAAACGATCAATATTACTTCTTGGTTTACGTATATAACTTGCAGCATGTCTTTCTAACCTTGTAAAGTTGGTCTCATACTTTGCGACATTTTCATCCTCCTTCTGCCTCAGACTCAGAAATTTCCATTCCATATCTGCTCAATGGTCATGTGTAAACTATTTTTCTAAGAAAATTTCTGTAAAATCCCTCTATTCCATACTTGATACTTCTTCATCTTCCTTTTTGTTTTGAATCAGTGACCACCATTGATCGGCATCTCCAGTGAGGCGGTAAACTGCCATGAAAACTTTCTCCCTTTCGCTACTCCCCAAGGAATGGAATATTTTTTTCTAAGGAATTTATCCATTGCTCAGCTACTAAGGAATTTGTACCCCCATTAAATGTTGGTTGTTGTTGCCTCATGAAACGATCTAACATTGATCCTCCACGTTGCAGATCAGGGTGCTCCATACGATTAAGGTTATTATTCATAACCTGAGTGAGTTGTCCCAGTATGGTAATAAGTTGATCAGCACCAGTTGTATATCCAGCTCCACAATAATTATCTTGAGCAGGAGGGAAATCCCTACACGGAGTGCATGCATTGATACGGTTTCCATTCCTCCCACTAGGCGCCATTTCTAAACAATGGCACAAACTAGATTAGTTTATGAATCAAAATACATAATTACATACTTGTAAAACACTTAACATAAATTAAACTATTTATGGATATAATCCATAATCATAAAAAAAAATCTTTGAGGAAGTATATACTCATAAACCCTTCATATTTTTTTAAAGAAAATGAGAATTATCCTAATCATATCCCCCGGGAGTGTCGTAACCAAGAGTGCAGCAAGGCACGTTGTTGTGCACCAGTTCCTGTTCAAGTCTAGCACAAAGCAGTGTTTTCGGGTTTTACCCCTAGGTACATCTGTACTAGAGCCGCCTCTACCTGCTCGTATCCAGACAGGGATGTATTGCTCGTAAAACTCACAAAATATATATAATTCCAAAATTATAGGAAGTTCTTCCATATTAATCCTAAAATTTTATCTTAGGTCTATGTGCTCTTATAAGAGTTTATCTAAATCCAGCTTCCAAGGATAATACTAAACTGCCTCTGATACCAACTGTAATGCCCTGACCCCAGTTACCCAGATTCAGTGCATTATTACGTAACATTGGCATGATCACAAAGATCAAGTCTCGAAAGACCGATTAGTTTAGTAGCCTTGAAACACTAGATACATTCATAATTTTTACATTACATAATAAAGTAATACAAAAATACTACCACATCTTGTCTTCATATCCCCTCATATTATCCATTCAGGTCATTCATAAAATAATTCTTCACATCCTGGAAAAATTAAAACATTGAAAGGGGTGAGCTCAGATGCACAGTAAGGAAAACAATATAGCGAAGCTTTCGTAAATAAACATAAATATTTAAGGCAATGTATAACTAAATAACAGCTTTTTAAACATGAACTTCAGCATAAAATGGCTAAATGAAATGATATAATTCCATTTACTTATTCACATGGATATTCCACTGGTCGAATAATCACATGCAATATCAATAACCACTTTCATAATGATGGAATGCATAATTCCAGACTATCATAACCACGTAGCCAAGGCCTCATATCAAGACTACAAATAATATTTTGTCAAGGCCTCATTCCCAGACACTAGATTCTCTAATGAGACCTACCGATGCATCTAGTAGCTATAGTGGGCTCCACTCGTCACTTATTAAGTCTAATGAATTCCTCATATGAACTGGTTTAAACATATCACAAACCATAACATAATCGTATCACATAAAACATTCATAAAGGAAACGTAACATTTCCTCATTTCAATCACAAGATATCAATACAACACATTGATATAATAAAAACATTATCAAAACCATTTTCAATACCAAAATAAAAGAAAATTAAAACTTGGTATTTATTTTTCATTTAAAAAAAGTTATGCCTTGTAGAGGAAGCCGAAACCCAGATAATGGTCACGGCGGTGGAGAAGTCGTTGTCGCCACATACGTACGACAAGAAAAACATTCCTCTTTTTCATTTAGTAAAACACTTCGTATAAAAACATTCCTTTTGAATAAACGTAAAAGTCAAAGGGGTTTATACACCGTATAAAAGAAATTTGTGTATAAAACAAAATATGCCTCAATAAATGGAGATTGAGACAAAGTCCCTTACAAATATCACTTTTTTAAATAAAATAGATATATTATGTGTATTCACTATAAGTACGCATAAATAAAGTACAAATACAAGATAGGACATAATAATATCATAATCTAATTTGAAAGTAGGAGATTAACCCAAAAAATGGAAATTGGGTTAAGAGGATCCCTTACCTCGTGTCCGACATGACTCGACCATTATTTAACCTCCGAAATAATAAAATAGAGTTAATTTATAATTTCTCAAGAACCTTTTTCAAGTTCATTATTCCATTTATATCACTTATTACCATGTTATGAACATTATGTAATTATTTATGTTAATAAAGGTTGTTTTGTCGATCTTTGGTACTTGAGTCAAAAATAAACTTCTTATAATTACCAGTTGTTCATGTGGTAAAATATCCATTATATCCAGAATTATATTCATGATGTAGATATCATATATATCATATATATCCAGTATATATACATTCTTTCATAATATTACGTAACATTTAGAGGTAAGAAATGAAATGCACCGTTCATGGAGACGGTAAGCCGTCCGTACGCATGAATGCTACTTTCATTTCTATTTCATATTTAATGGAATGAAATAATAATGATATAAATTTATACTATAATTCCAGTATAATATCATATATAATATAATTTACTCCATCCTTTATACATCCCACATATGGCATTAACGATTCAAATAACTTTGAGGGGGCGGTAGTCTGCACTTCCTAAAATGAAATTATCGTGTTTACCCATAATGGAAATCATAAAGGTATGAAATAAATGATAAATACATAAGAATAAGGAAACTAAAAACATAATATATATCATATATAAAAATAGTTTCATCATAATGGCCACCATGAGTGGTGTTAAAAGAATATTGAACAATCATCATTTCGTGAGGCAGTAATTCGTCACCCACAGAAACAGTATGTTGTTTACCCATTAGACGAAGGTTTCTATAAGTGTAAATAAACTCCTCATAAAAACATCCAAGTATATTTAAGATACTATTGTTGTTAAAAAAGAAAGTAATAAAATCTGTTTAAGGGGTTGGAAAAGCATAATAAAACAAAATAACATAAGAGAAGACATTACCTTAAAATCAGGTAACTCTTTTGGATTTGAGCCAACGGCTTCCTTGGGAAGAATTATGCAAAACGTGAGGCTTCTTGGAGTATGAGAGGGAATTTGAGAGAGTATTTGGGTAGAGGTTGGCCGAGCCAAATGGCTTGAATATGTGAATAAGGTTGTAGTGGTGGGGGCCTTTTATAAGAGGAGAGAAGGGGCACTCTTGGAAAGTCATTAATTGATACATTATTATATAATTCTTTTCAGATTTTAAAGGTCCCACACTTATATATTTTTAGGATAAGGTGATAAGGGTTCCAAATATACTCATCCAATAGGATTTTGACAAGTTTATGTCTTATGTTTTACATTATCTTTTCATTTTTTTAGATCGTTAATTAATGAGGTAATTGGTGCATCATCATGGTGTCATAAAACATTTAATTTATTTAATGTCTAAAAATTATAAAAAAATTATTATGATGTAGGAAATCTTTTTATATTTCCAATGAATGTTTATAGTCGAAAATTTAACTTATATAACCCCATGTAATAATTCTTTTAGTAAAACAACACATGTTTTTCACAATTTTAGTTTTACTTTAAATAAAAAGTTATTAATGTCATTTTCTGACCCAAGTGGCTCCATGGGGTCCCCAAGTTGACCCATGGATTTTCTTGGTCATCCATGACTCATAAAATAAGGTTTGGACAAGTTTCAAGATATTTTCTTATTTTTATAATATCATTTTTACCTTAAATTTCACTAATTACCTTTAATAGCCATTAATAAAACATAAAAGTTACTATTTACAAAAAAAAATTATTTTAATCCCATTGAACCAAATTTTACATCCTAATGACAACCATGTATGTAATATTTTTTAAATTCAATTCATAGAAGCGGTAATGTTTAATTTAAAAAATAAATCAGTTTTTTAACTACCACTTAGTGGTTTCACTATTCATAAAAAATTGATGTTTTTCAGAACAATGCCAAAATTTCACCAGAAGCTATAATTGATATTCTGAATTAAAAAATGATTCTATTTTAAAAAGTTACAAACATATAAGTTTCATTAATTAATTTTATAATTAATTCCCGCTGTCACAATAAATAGCATGTTTTTAAGAAACAATATATATAAAAGGATTGACAATTGTTTATGTCCAATTTCAAAGTGAAATTAATTCTAATGACCACCATTGGATATAATGGTAAAAATATATTCTAATTATACTTTAAAACCTCTAAATAGTATAATTTATCACTATAAATTATTTTTATTAAATAAGTTGTTTTTATGTATTTTTCACTATTCATAAAAAATTGGAAGTTCTCAGAAAATTACAAAAAATTCAGCTTAGGATAATTTCGATATTCCAAATACAAAAATGAAGTCCATTTTGAAATATAAAATTTATATAATTTCAAAAGGAGGGTATTACTATTCATAATTTCTATTTTTATTGGTCGCGTTGTGTTAGAACTCGAACTTGCGTACAATGCAAGCTATTGCATTATTGAAAGAGAGGCGTATCATGGAAGCTATGGGTGTTACAATGAAAGAATAATGGATTTTTAAAAACAATTAATAAAATCAAATAATTCATTTTAAAAGATATCATGAATTTATTTATAATAAAATTTTAGTATTCTATTAAAAAAATAAATTTTATAGTGGAACCTAACTTTACATTAGAGGAAACTTCAATTCAATTAAATAAAATAGTGGGAATCAAATCGGTAGAACCCTCAAAATCCTATGTCTATAAATACACTATATAATTCGCATCCCACTACCATTGATCCAATCATCAAAGTACCTAAGGCTTATAATAGATCAATAGGAAAATAAATTGATGGACAATCTATAGAAAAATGGAGAAACCAAGAAGAAATCTAAAAATTCCTAGAAGAGGTTAACCATTATAGACCAAGAATTGTCTTATAATCAATTTTAGTGTCCTAAAGATTGATAATGAGGGGCTAGTTATTTCTATAGAGTGATGAGGATTGCATTATATTTAGAAAGTAATAAGGGATTCTGGGAAATTTCCATATATATTTTTTTTAGAGTGGGTTTCATGGTTAGGCCGCATGATTAGACTAATAACACACTAACCATGAAGTATCTTCTGCCCCTTGAAAACTAGAGTGCATAGTTTCCTAGAAAGAGAAACATGGTTTGAAAAACTGTTTGAAAACAATGAAAACTAACTTTTTCACCAATTGATATGTATCATATAGTAACATATTTTTTTATTACCTAACATGTGCATACCATGAACCAAGAATTTATATCCTAGTTATTTAAATTATTTCCCCCAACATCTAAAATACATAAAAAATGAAGAGAGATAAAGTAATAACCAAAAATAAATCAAAATATTGCTTAAATTACACCAAAATTATCCCCACTATAACACTTTTTATCCCTAGGAAACACTCAATATTCTAGACTCATGAAAATAGAAGTACATTCTTGCATCATCAATGATTACTTCTTAGACCTCTCATTAAATTTCTGTGCGTAAAACTTCATTAAATATACCAAATACACTAACCCAGCCTTTAAATACATTAACATTACATAACTTTTGTGGAATACATAAACCATTATACAAATAGATTCCCTAACATTGTACTATTCTAGTTCCTTTGGAAAGATGGAAACACAGACATTTATATATAAGTAATAATCTTAATCTCCCACTAGGTTCATTATGACTATCACCCTTCTTAGATACATAAACAATAATACATTTCTTTATAAATTGGGGAAAATTAAACAGAAAAATGGGTGATCTCAAATGATCAGTAAGGGTAAACAAGAGAAACATGTAATCCTAATCAATAGAATAACGTTATGAAAACATGATTAAGAAAAAAAGATCATACCTTCATATAAATTATGAGAAACATGAATCATGGAATAAACAATGAGAGTTCATAAGACATGAATCATAAGTAAATAAAGAAAATAAGAAATGAAAGCGTAACATAGTAATAAACAAGAAATTGTGGAAAACACATAATCATATAATATTATTTTCATAGTATCCAAGGCATCACTTCCATGACCATCTCAGTAGTGGGTTTTCACTCCCTATACCATCATGTTAGTCAAGGTTCACTCTCATGTCCATATTAGTAGCACGAGTTCACTCCACATTTCTTATTAGTATTCATGGTTCACTCCCATGACCATATTAGTATTCAAGGTTCACTCCCAATACTATCTTAGTCTATCTCATGATATATAAATCTTTATCCAATTCATTTTATAAAGATATAGTTCCCACCCATATCATAATGAAATAATACATACTTGTGCCATAAAATCATAAACTATAATATCATAAAAGTTTAAATGAAATGGGTATCAAAAATATGTAATCATATCATAACCTATGAAAAAATATGTAGGTTTCATAATCATGTCATTAAAATCATAACTCGTTATAAGCAGCAGGTTTCAAAATCATACAACCCATTAATGAGAAACGGGTTTCATAAACATCATTCCAAAAAAAATATAAACCATTAAAAGAATGAATATGAATGAAATAAATGAATAATTTTACAATAATTAATGAGTAAAAACAACATATGTCATCATTGATGTGGAATAAGATTGAATGATATATTAAAAACATTTATTGAGGAAAATACACTATCTTCTTTAAAAAAATCTCTTTAAAACATAAAACCAATTGAAATCCATTTCCTTTGAAAATAAATTGAAAACATATAAAGAAATATATAACACCATTAAAAAAAATTAAAATTATTTTTCTATGAAAATGATCTTCAAATATCATTTGATTGTTTTTATTTGAAAACCTGATTTTTGAAATAAAACAGAATTTCGACTCAAGAGAAATATACAGAGAGATTTTTATTAAAAAACTTATCTTAATTATATTAAGTACTAATGACTGGAAAATGGTACTAATACATTTATATATCAGGTAAAAATATAGGATATGATAATTCATGAGTTTTCTGGATATATAGATCATATGATTTCAATAATGGAAGCATAATTATAAATAATCTTGAAAAAGGATGGGATTGTTTTAATATACTCATATCACTTGGTAACTTTGAACCATACTCCTCATGTAAGAAAATGAAGTTAAATAAATCTTAAAATAATAAAAAATTAGGGGACCCGTGATATAACATTTAAAATTAAATTATTTAGACCTTGAAAAAGAATTTTTGTTCAAAAGAAAACATGAGTCTCATAGAAGGAAAATTGTGGAAAAATATCTTACCGATTTGGTAACTTTTGAGAAATACAAACCGCGAAGTAAAGATCATAGAATTGATATGTAAATACCCATAAATTTATTAAAAACAATCATATATTACATTCATGGTTATTATATACACCACTCAAAATAAAAAGAGTGGTGAATAAGGCATGTATCTCATGAAAGTAAAAAGTGAGATGGAATTCCCTTACATTATGTCTTGATTCACATCGTACACATACAAACTACATATATAATATATATAATTTTATTATAAATAAATAAATTAACCATATTCTTATATCTAATACCATATATGGTTGGATTATGGATATATATTTCATTCTTGTAAACAATTCTATTTTAAGGGTTCACTTCAGGTAATATCCGCTTTGGTTTTCGTATGTGTAATAATTTGTTATATATTGGGTCCTAATAAATATATAATGATTTATAGAATTTAAAAATGATTTAAATATAGTTTATATTCAGTATATTTTTACTATAATAATAAATAGAATATATGTGTATGTAATGGAATACACTATTCATGGAAACGATAAGTCGTACGTATGCATGAACGTAGTTTCAGTTGTATTGGCGTATTGAAATAAAGAGAGTGAATAACATATATGTTTATATATTTATATATATAATTTCTCTATTTTCATGATTATATTATATATATCGTATAATTTTAATAAATTCATCCTTAATACAATCCATGCACTGCGTTAATGAATCATATCGCTTTGAGCGGTGGTAGTCCACACTTCCCCAAACGAAATTACCATATTTACACCAAATAGAATTTATACATATATATGAAAAATACATATTAAAAATCATAATAACATAATAAATATAATATATAACATATAAAAATGTAGTTTCCATCATAAGTTCAACCACGATAGGTCGTAAAGGAAGAACAAACAATCATTATTTTGTGAGGCTGTAGTTCGTTTTACACATAAACAATATTTATGTTTCCCATAAGATGAAGATGTGTTTAAGTGTAGGAATAAAACCTATCATAAAAATATATCAGTATATTTAGGATAATGTTTTTTTTGTAGAATCATCTAATAATATTAATTGAGGTGGAAAAAAATAATGGATCTTGAGGGAGGGTGTTACCTCTTAATCGGGTAACTCTTTTTGCTATGCACCGATGGGATTCCTTGGAAGGCATTATTAAAAACCAGAGGCTTCAAGGTCTATGTTGGGGTAGTTGGATATAAGTTTTATTAGAGACTTCCTGATCCAAATGGATTAATATGTTTGAGGATGTGGGAGGAAAGGATCCCTTTTTATAGTGGAGGAGGGCCACTCTTGTAAAAATTTGAAGAGAGAATTCCAAAAACTTTTATCATGTGGTAAGTGGATACAATAATGGAATAAATTTAAAACAAGGTATTATAGGGTAAACATATATCCATAAAATGTGTGGTGAAAAAGTTTCTACGTCATTTTTCCTTTAATAATAGGGTTTATTCCCTAGTTAAGCTTAATTTTACCTTAATCAATGTAATTTATTTTAATTAATTTTAATAATATTTTGCGTAAAAATATATTTTGAGATCGCTAGAAATTATAAATTATGGTTATTATAAATATAGAATCCATTTTTCAAAATTAAAATCATGTAAGTGGCATAAATTAATTTAAAATTAATACCGCTGATGGGATGACACTATGGGGTTTTAAAGTAAAAATGATTAAAAGTTATCTATTTCTTTATATAAAATTTCAATGTGAAACTTTTTCCAATTACCTAAATTGGATTAATTGATAAAACTATTATCTAATCAAACTTTTAGACAAATTTAAAATATAATTTATACTTATAAATAATTTAGATAAAAAAGAATTTTTGGAATTAAAATTCTGTATTTTTTTCTATTCATCCAAAAAATGAACTTTCACAAAAAAAAATCCCAGAAACAAAACCTATGATAATTTAAATATTCCTAATTGAAAAAATGATATTTATTTAAATAAATTAAATTTATAAAATTTTCTAAAATTAATTTTATTATTTTTCACATAAATAAATGAAAATTAATCTATTTGAGAAAATAGTATTTTTAAACACATAAAGACTACAAATTGTTTGTCAAA
This sequence comes from Viscum album, assembly GCA_963277665.1. Lineage (NCBI taxonomy): Eukaryota > Viridiplantae > Streptophyta > Magnoliopsida > Santalales > Viscaceae > Viscum > Viscum album. Next base: position 1,415,299,576 of record OY728123.1, read on the forward strand.
AGTTTTTATTAATATATATATTACTATGTTTACTGTCTAGGAAATAACTATATCATTAAAATAATTATGAAAATAAAATGATGTTTTATTGAAACTCGATGTTTTGGGTAACATATGTGAAGTCGGTTTTTTGTGTAGTGTATACCATGTTGGTGTTGCGTGTAACATATGCCAAGTCAGTGTCATATAGAAGGAATGTTTGACTAAGTGAAATGAAATATCTTAATGAAAATTAATTCATTCCAAGAGAAGAAAAAATGGTGCATAAAAACATGCGGTGTAACATTCTACGTGCCTCAAAATATGTTTCAGCCTCGAAATTTGTCATTTTGGTATAAAAAATAATGTATACTTCTAATTCATCATATATTCATGTTCCCACATAGCTTCCTCTAACATGGGTTTCTCAAAAAAAAACATTAAATAGTAGAATGATCTTGTTTCAGATAACATTATATAATTGGTCTATAATTTCAACTGGTTTTTCTTCATAAGAATTATCCTTCTATAATGGCATTAACTTTGAGTTTAGTCCACGTGAGGGTTTAGGTATGTACTTAATCAAGAGAGATACATGGAACACAACATGGACTTGAGAGATATTTTGTGGAACTTCCAAGTGGTCGGTTACCATGTCAATACGATCAATAATTTAAAAGGGATTGATATACCTATGGCTTAATTTTATTTTACTCTTGAATCTCATAACCTTATTCTAGGGTGAGATTCATATAAAAACCATTTCACCACATAAAATTATAGATCATGTTGATGGATATAATCATAATTTTTTATTACTTTGAGCATCCTTGATATGCTTCTTAATGGTTCTAACCTTATCTTCCATTTCTTTAGAAATCATAGGTACCAATATATTTCCTTCTCCAACATCGTCCCAGCAAGTCAGAGCTCTAGATTTCTTCCCATCTAGGGATTCATAAGTTTCCTTGTAGATTATTGAGTTAAAAATATTGTTTTAAGAAAACTGAACTAGAGGAAGGTGTAGATCCCAACCACCTATGAAATACAAAGAACAAGATCTCAACATATCCTCTATGGTGTGAATTATTATTTTGGATTGACCATCTATCCGAGGATGATATGAAGTTTTGAATCTCCATACTACATCATTTTATTGTTATATATTTCTCTATAACTTTGCGGTAAACCTCAGATCCTGATCCAATACAACAGAATGTGTTACTCCGTGAAACCATTCCACTTCCTTAATGTATATCTTTCTAAGATTACCCAAAGAGTTGTCTTATCTAATATTGATGAAGATTGGATACTTTTTATGGTGATTGAATACCACCCATATAACATTAAACCCTTTAGAGGTGATGGGCAGTCTAATGAAAAAAATCCATATTGATGTTCTCCCATTTCCATTCTAGTATAGGTAATAGATGCAACATCCCTTTAGGATTTTTTCTTCTCTCCATAACTCATGGGTGTACCAAGCACTGAGATACAAGAATTGAGATATATCACCTTATTCCATCCCACCAAAAGTATTCTTTCATGTTTCTATACTTCTTCATACTTTTTCGATGAATGGATAATGAATAACTATGAGCTTCCTTTAATATCTCGTTCATAAAATCTTGTATGGAAGTAACACATACATAGTTCTTGAACCTTATCTTTCCATCCTAATAAAGGTTTAACTAAGTAACTTTATATCTTTATTTTTCAGGTCTTCGTTATCCTTATCTGCCTCCATGATCTTCACATGGATAAAGGGTTGAACATTAATTTGATACAGATAATAATTTTCCCTTTACTTTAGTATTTGAAGATCCATCATTTTTAAATCTTGAAATATTGAATCTTTTGTGATCTTCATCGAAAATAATCATGCATGATCCTTTCGACTCAAAGAATCATCCAACATGTTCACTTTCCCAAGGTGGTAATGTATTGAGAAGTCCTAATACATTATCATCTCTAAAAATCTTCACAAGTTCTTGTTCAACACCTCCTGTGTGAATATATATTTCAAGATTTTATGATCGTTATACATATCAAACTTTTCACCATTAAGATAACTCCGCAATATCTTTATTTCAAAAAATATCGATGCTAACTCCAAATCATGATTTGGGTAATTTTTCTCATTAATCTTCAAATTTAATGATTCATAAGTGATAAACAGGTTATTCAAGTTAATAACACATCTCAATCCTTCCTTGGATGCATCACTGTAGATTACAACCCCATCTCCACTACAGGGTAATGTAAACACATGTGTGCTAAATAAACATTTCATCAATTCCTTGAAATTTTCCTCACATTCATCTATCCATATGAACTTTATAACCTTTATTGTTAATATGGTCAGAGTATTAGATAGTCCTGATAAATTCTTCACAAACCATCAATAATATCTTTCTAAACCAAGAATGTTATCGATCTCAGTCACAATGGTGGTTTTAGGTTGTCATTAAATAGACTTCATCATTGATGAATCTACTAAAATACCCTCTATTTAGATTATATTATAGAAAAATGAAACCCTTTTCAGCGAAAATACACACCATGAAAATTGGGCATATTGTTTCTCCTTCCTTGGGATCTTTAGTAAAATTTTCAACTGATCTTTATTCTCTTCCTTTCTCTTTTAATATATAATAATATCATTTAGAAAGACTACCACAAATATATCAAGGTAATATCTAAAGACAATATTCATAAAATCCATTTGGATAAAATGGATATAAGTAAGTCCAAAAGGCATCAATATATATTCATAGTGTCCATACCATGTATCGGATGTTGTCTTGGGTATATCCTCTTTCTTGAACCTCAAGTGATGGTATCCAGAATGAAGGTCAATCTTGAAAAAGTACTGAGCTTTGCACAGTTGATCAATTAAGTCATCAATACAGTGAAGGGGATAATTATTCTTCATTATGATCTTGTCCAACACCTTCAAATCAATGAAAAGATGAATTTATCCATCATTATTTATCAAAAAAAGAACAAGTGCACCCCAAGTTGACACACATGGCTGAAAGAATACCTTATCAAGGTTTTCATTGAGTTTATTCTTTAATTACTATAACTCAATTGGGGAGATTCTAAAAGGAGTCATTGATATTGTTCTGGAACTAGTAATGAGTTCTATTGAGACCTCAACCTCATGTTTTTTTGGAAGTCATGGAAAATATTCAATAAATAAATCCATAATATCCAAAAAAATAGAAAAATCATCATTTTTTATTTTATCCCCAACAATTTTTGAAAAAAAACTCTTTTGAAAAGGAATTAAGATCCATACACTTGATGTAATATCCATATAACGTTCATAGTAATTGTCACATTGATGGACGATCATTGGAGGGTTTAAAATATAAAATGTAACTTCCATTCCTTGGAAATTGAAATGGGGTTTTTGTAGAAAAATATAATCCATGCCAAATATGACAACAAATTAAATCAAAGGAAGAATGAAATGATTTGTAGGAAGCACATTCCCACAAACATCAAACGGGGAGGAATCATAGACATGGGATGCAATCATAGTACCATTATGTGTTTGCATAGTTAATTCCACATCCAAATATATTGGCAGAATCCTAACACACCTCTACAATTTATTATATATGAATTATTGGGTAGATTCAGAATCAAATAATACATTAGTAGTTCTATATTGGATGTTAAGTGTACCTTTCACCACATATTTATCACACCCCTTATTAAAAATAGAGATTGAATTACATTTACCCATGTCCCTCGGCTTAATAGGTTACTGACATAGATCATCGTCACAAGCACTAGGGTTTGGGAAATTGTTAGTTTAATTCACATTCTCTTTACAAATGTATCCCTGAAGTGTAGGAGTCACAATATGTGAATATTTTTCTCCATTCACACAATTAGTTAACTCCATATCATACCTTCATAAGTCAAATGATCGATGGCCTTCCCTTATACACATAAAACATTTATTAGACCAATTATGTCAATTTCCTTCATGCTTCTTCCCACACTTAGGGAATAAAAGAAATAACATCTTCTTCTCTTCATGGATTTTATATTTTCCTTTACAATCCTTCTTCATTTTATTGTCAAAACCATGAGGATGATACATGAATCGAAGCATTATTTCAACATTGATGGAAAAAACACATAGTCTTTTCATTGCTACTAAAGAATCTTATGGAAAACGCCCTTCTAAAACATATATTTAAGCCCTTGAAGAACATATAAACTTTACTTATGGTTTTGATGATAATTCATGAATCATACCTCACACGTCTTGTGAAATTTTCTTCATAGGTACCGATAGATTCATCATCATTTTTATTTAACTCCATGAACTATTTATCCATCGTGGTAAGAAGAGTAATAGGAAACTGCATACGAAAAAATATGTTCTTGAACTCATCACAATAAATTGATTAAATTTCATCATGCTCCCTCATATTCTTAATTATAGTCCACCACTAGCCTGATTCACCTTCAAAATGATAAAAAATAAGAATAACATTCTCGTACTCAGAACATTGATAGAAAAAAATTATTTTTTGTGGTACTGATCCATTGATCGGATAAAAGTGTATCATAAGAACAGATAAATTATGGTGGAAGTTACTTCATGAATGACCCAATATAATATTTTTCCCTTCTTTACTCATTTGGAAGTCCACCGTGATTAATATCATGAGAAAGATGTGTGAAAATAACAACATGATTTTGCATTATAGATCCCATAAAATTTGGTTTCTCATGAGGAAAATCTTTACATTTCCCATCACAATCATCATTAATTTAGTTCCTTTGGGTTCAATCCATTAACTAAAACCAAAATCAATGAATAAGAAAAATTTATCATAAGGGGGATCCAAATAATCATGGAATTTCACTTATAGGATATCTTATTTATGACACCTTACCTAATAAATGGAAGATTAGGATTACCCTAGGTTATTCAAACACAATTTGTTTTTAATCCTACATAATGTTTCATGAAGAGTTTGTAGATTCCCAAAAAATATTCCATGGGAGTGTCAAACCAGGTGTGCAACAAGGCCTGTTATCGTGTACCAGATTACCTTATGTCAGGCTCGGGAAATCTTGTCGGATTTTTTACCCTGAATTATATCTATTATAGAGACACATACACTTGTATTATCCATATAAGGATTCATTTCTAGGAAACCACTCACTCTATCCTTTACCCAAACTCTAGTACATTTTTCTACGCTTTTCATTATCCTTATACTTATTCATAGAAAGGAATATAGGGTTCTAACTAAGGTTTTCTCATCCTAGTCTACAAAGGTTAACTAACCAATTCCTTTGATACCGTCTTTAGTGACCCACCCTTTTTATATATTAACATTACATAAATTTTTTAAAATACAAAAAACATTACATAAATAGACAATTGAATATCGTACTAGTCTAGTGCCTTTGGAAACATAAAAACAAAAACACTAGTACATAAGTGATATACATTATCTCCCAGTAGATTCTTCATGACTAGCACCCTTCTTTGACACATAAAACATAATATATATATTCATAACCTATGGGAAAGGAAACACTAAATGGTAAGATCTCAGATGCTCACTAAGGGTAAACAAGGGAGACATTTAATAATAATTATGATCATAAGGGTATGAGAACTTGATTAAGAAAATATAATATAATACCCTACATATCAAAGATCATAAAAATTAATCATGGATCAATGCTTGGTAGTATATAAGACATTAATCATAAGGAAAAAAAATATAATCCATGAAATCATAACAGAGGAATAGAATAAGGAATATTTTTCAAACACATAAGAATATAATTTGATTTCCATAGTACCTAAGGAATCATTTCCAAGATCATATTAGTAGTATGTGTTCACTCCGCATACCATCTTGGTAGTCATGGTTCACTCTCATGTTCATTTTAGTATCATAAGTTCACTCCTCATTCCATCTTAGTAGTCACAGTTCACTACCATAACTATCTTTTTACTTAATGATCACTCCCAATACTATCTTAGTTTATAATATGAGATAAAAAAAATATCCAATTCATTGGAGATAGATATAGGTCCCACCCATCTCATAATAATATTACACATACTTGTGCCACAGAATCATAAAAAATAATATCTTAACCTATAAAGTAAAATGGGTATCATAAACATGTAATCATATCATAACCATTGAAAAAGTATACAAGTTTCACAATCATTTAATAATAACCATAATCCATGATACGAAGAAATTTTAAAAATCATACAACCCATGAAATAGAAATTGGATTCAAAAAAATCATGTACTCAAAACATAAACCATTTAAGAGAAAGAATATGAATGGAAACATTGATTAATTTTCCAAAAAATGCATGAATAACACCAAAAAATGTCATCTTAAATGGGATATAATTTTCAAATATCTCTTAAAAAAATTTCTTGAAGAAATTATATTTTTATCTTTGAAATAATGATATTTGAAACATAAAACCTTTTGAAAACAATTTCCAGTTAAGTTAATTTGAAAATTTATAAAATAAGCACGAAAACCATAAAAAACTTTTAAAATCGTTTTTCAATGAAAAATATCTTCAAATATATATTGAAAATATTTTTGAAAGGATTTTTGAAAAAATTGTTTCTAAAATAAAATTGAATTTCAACTAAACAGAAATATATTTTCATATTTTATTAAAAATGTCATAAATTATCTGAAGTAACAAATAGTTGAAAACTGGTACTAATACCGGAAGATATCATATAATACCAGAGGAAATACAATTCAATAGTTTTCGTGCAATATGGATCAGGTGATTTCAATAAAATAAGCATAATTATGAACAATCATGAGAAGGGAAGCGATTTTTTCAATAAACTATTATCACTTGGTAACATTGAACCATACTCCCTGTGTAATAAAATTAAATTACCTAGAGCATAAAATTTAATGAAAATAAAGAGACTCGTTATATAACATTTAAAATCTAATTATATACCCCTCAAAAAAATTTGTAGGTATAGAACAATACAAGTGTCTTAAATAAAGAAAAATTAAGACAAAAATATCTTATCAATTGTTAACTTTTTAGACATAAACTTCATGAATGAGAGATTATATAATGGATATGTAAATACACAGAAGTGTAATAATAATAATCATGGAATATATTTGTGAGAATTATATACAACACTCTAATGAAAAGAGTGGTGAATAAGGCATGTATCTCTCGAAAGTTAAATGTGAGATGAAATTCCCTTTCCTTGCATCTTGACTCTCATCGTACTAAGAAAAAACTCTTATATAATAAATGTAATTTATTATAATTCTTTAAAAAACCTGTATTCTTATATCTAATACCATATATGTTTTGATTAGGGATTTATATTACCCTCTTGTTAACAAATTCATTTTATGGTTTCACTTCGGTTAATATCCACTTTCTTCTTCGCATGTGTCTTAATTTATTTTATCATTCAAACTTATAATTATATTCTTATTTTCATAATGTAAAAAATGATTTAAATATAATATATATTTAGTATATTTGTATTATAATAATATATCTAATATTGAAGTATGAAATGGAATACACTGTTCATGGAGATAGTAGGTCATACGTATACATGAACAATGTTTCTGTTTTATTGTCATATTGAAAGAAATGGAGTAAATGACATAGTTATGTATATATGTATATATATAATTAATACTGAAAAATTATTATATCATATATATCATATAATTATAATAAATCCATAATTATTACATTCCATGTTGTGTGTGAATGAATCATATCACTCTGAGGGGGTTAATGTCCATGTAAAGTCCCGCGATATTTTTTTAACCGGGTTATAACACAAATGTTTTTATGATTTTTCACTGTAATGACGAGTTGGTTATAAAAAAATATTTGGGTTGATTTTTAACAATTTTGGATCTTTTAAACGTGTTTATATCAGGCTTGGGTAAAGGATCAATGAATTTCATGGATGACTATATGTGTTTCAAGAGAACCAGGCCCGACAGAGGTGTATGCACAGGCAGTGCATGGTTAGTCAAAATGTGTGTGTTAGATTTGTGGGTAAAATTGGGTGTCCAGTAGTGGACGCACTGTCTGAGCATGGTCTGTCAGACCATGTGAGTCAAACTGTGTAGCTTACCCAATTTTACGTTTCTGGTTAATTTATTTAATTAAATACAGGATTAAAATGAATTTAATTAAATGATGATGAATTGGAGATTTCATTTAATTAAATTCTGCTGAAAAGAATTTAAATAAATAATGTGAAAAGAGGGTTTTATTTAATTAAATTAACTAAGAGAGAATTTATTTAAATAATGATGAATTGTAGAGTTTATTTAATTAATTTCAGTTGAATAAAATTTATTTAAATTATGTGAAATAGAGGTTTTATTAAATTAAATTAAAGTAGAGATAATTTAATTAAATTATGGTTATATGGATAATGGTCAATTCATTTAACTATATTGTGTTGGAGAGAATTTAATTAAATGGCGTTGAATGGGGGAATTTTTTAAATTAATTTTATGTTCAGAGAATTTAATTATATAATGTTGATGAGTAGTATTTTTTAATTTTAATTAAATTATGTTCAGAGAATTTAATTAAATAACATGAATTGGATAAATTATTTAATTAAATTCAGTTGTAATGAATTTAATTAAATGAGTATTAATCAGGTGTTGGGGTATTTTTTAATTAAATTATGTATAGATAATTTTCTTAAATAATAATGGGTTGGAAATTTTATATAATTGAATTCATTGGCGAAGAATGTAATTATGTTATGTGTAATTAGGTAGTTGGGGTTTATCAATGATGTGTGATATTAAAGGGTAATAATAATAAGATGATGTTTATTATTATTAATAATATTTTACTAATTATTTTAATAAAAAAATTATGTTTAATTTTTTTATAGATAAAATAAGAGGGAGAGGCGGACAACATAGGTAAGGCACCACCCCTCCCCCTCTCAGCTCTCCCAAGGGTGGCGCACCACCAATTCCTCCCATCTCCCTCTCCGTGCATCAGTTTCTCGTGATCTCTTCCCGAAACTTTTCCATCTCATTGAGGTAAGTTCTTCTCCACATGTTCCGTTATTCACATCATCTATTTTGGCTATCTGTCAACTGATCTCTGTTATGTCGAAACCCTATTGTCAGGTTTAATTCTGTTTCTTCTTTTCTTCTAGTTCTAGGTGGTGTGGAAGATGTCTTGGGACTTTTTGGTCTGTATTATGATGATCGCCGCTGAAGGCGAAGCAACTCGGTTTGTATTGGTTCACCAGTGTCATATTCGGGTAAGGCTACATACCCAATAAATGGTTTCTCTCCCTAAGATTAGGTGCTTATGGTTTTTTTGAGTTAAAGATGATTATTTTGGTTTGAGTTGGTCCCCACCAAACTAATTGGGATTTCTAGTTGTTGTGGTTAGGTGTTGCAATCAATTCCCAGTATGCACATGCATTAGTGTGAAAGTATTTATGCACAAGTGGGTCACATTTTGAGTTAGAAAGCTTTGGCTCGTCCAAATTCGATGAGGCATGGTTCAAACCATTTACAAATTAATAATATATATTTTTATTATTTTATATTTTTTGATAAAGTTGACTAAAATGATGGATTAAATTGTTTAATGATATGATTTATTATGTAATAATGATTTGGTTTATATTTAATAATTATTTGTAGAATTGATTTTTTAATATTGATATGGTTGTCGTGTAATAGTTAAGTTTTTAATTAATTATGTAATATTGAGATGGTTGCTATGTAATAAATAATTGTAGAATTAATTATGTGATTTGAGATGATAATTAATCAAGGAATTAATTATGAGATATTAATTTGGTTAAGTTTATATAATTAATTATGAATTAATTATGTGATTTGAGATGATAATTAATCAGGGGTCTAATTATGAAATATTAATTTGGTTATTTTGCAATAAATAATTATGAATTAATCATGTTCTTTGAGATGATAATTAATAGGTTCATTAATTAATAGATATTAAACTGGGTAAATTGAGATAATTAATTGTCATTTAATTATGGGTTATTAGATTTTAATATAGATAATTATTCAAGGGTTTAATTACTTAATATTAAATTGGGAAAATTGAGATAATTAATTGTAAATTAATTATGTGCTTTGAGAATTGTAATTGAGAGAACTAATCATGGAATTAGTTATGATATATTAAATTACATAAGCTGAGATAACTAATTATGATTTAATTTTGTGTTTTGTAATTTATTATTGAGATAATTAATTGGGGGATTAATTATGACATATAAAATTGGCTATGTTCATATATTTAATTGTGAATTTATTATCTACTTTGACAATTTTAATTGAGATGATTAAGCATAGGATTAATTATGAGATATTAAATTGGCTATATTTAAATAATTAATAATTAATTAATTATTTAATTTTAGAATTTTAATTGAGGTAATTAATCGTGGGATTAATTATGAGATATTATATTGGGTATGTAGAGATAATTAATTGTGAATTAAATTTGTGTTTTTAAATTTATAATTGAGATAGTTAATCATATGATTAATTATGGAATATAAAATTGGATAGGTTGATATAATTCATTGTGAATTAAATATGTGCTTTAATAATTTTAATTTAAATATATAATAGGTGGAATTAATTATGAGATATTAATTTTTCTTGGTTGAGACAATTAATTGTGAATTAATTATGTTCATTGAGAATTGTAATTGAGATAATTAATCAAGGGATTAATTATGAAATATAAAATTTGGCTATGCTGAGATAATTAATTGTGAATTAATTATGTTCCTTTGATATTATGATTTAGAGGTTTAATTGTGGAATTGAATATGGATAGTTGAGATTTATGAATGGACTGTGAGTGCTCTTAGAGTTTGGACCAAGGGAAAGACCGTGAGTGCTTCCCCTGATAATGAATGTCTGTGAATTACTTCTCAGTTCATCTAGAAATAGTATCCATAGTATATGTCCTTTTGTAATTGGTACTCTCTTGTTTCTTATAAGAGGATGATAATCATATCTATCTATTAATATATATATATAAACTATTACTATATATATACATAATTGACATGATAAGAAATACCAGCCATGGGCTGAAGCAAGTATCCTTGTCAGGTTTCCCATAGGAACCTAGATGGGTTGTTGGTTTTTTATTCAATTATATTATTGCTTCAATATAATTGAATGTTGTTTAAATTTATTGCATTATCTATATTGAGTTCGACTCTAGTGGTCCCGACCTTCTGAGAGTTATATCTCACACCCTATTTAGGTATCCATTTCAATGGGGAACCCAAGTACACTCTACTCATTTACAAGACCTTGTACATTGTTTATTGTTGTTTGCTTATACCTTGGAGTTAGGATAAAAGGACCGAGCATGATATCAGGATGATCGTAGAGATCTCTCTTATGGCTTTAGGCCTTTTTTGTTCTTTTTTTCCATACTGAGATGAAAACCATAAAGATTCATTTACTTCTTTCAAATATTTCCCACCATGACATGCATACATTTTATAAACATGAATTGACCATTTTCATTATTATGTTGATATTACATTTAACTTCTGCTACATTATTCATTGCATTATATTGCATCAACTGTTGTCATCTATTTATATATTGTTATACATCGGTGAAAACTCTAATATGAGGGTATAGTCACCACACTGACTATCCTTACACCCTTACTTCTAGTAGTAATCTTTTAGTGTACATGGATGCGTGCTTGAGGTCATGTGGTGACTGTTCCAGCTACCAATTTGATGGTAATCCAGGTTGGGATGTTAAAAAGTGGTATCAAAGGATCAGGTTTTCTTTCTTTTTTATGTTGTATTTCTATTTTGGGTTGGTAGACATGTGACATAAGAAATTTCAACACATGGTTAATAGTCATGCTTGGGACTGATCAACCCATGTACTTTAAATGACCACATTGATAGGTATGGGAAATGAGGTTTATACTGTTTGAGTTTACAATTGATATGATTTCAGCTTGAGCGACTAGTTTATTTTCTGCTACTTATTGATTTTGACAATTTTGAAAATTTTAGTTGGCCTGATATTTAAAGTAAGTTTCATACATTCACCATATTAGGTACTTAGAGATTTGCATTCCATTTATATAACATGTCATGTAGTTCCACTAGTAGGATGCCTGTTAATTTTGATTGTGTGCCTCGGGTGAAATGCCATGTTTTGATCTTCTATATCATGCCTACCTGTATAGCATGTTTAGATGATTACATGCCATGATTTTGTGTTATAAAATATTGTTGTGTTACTAATTAAGAAAACATGGAAGAGTTGTTTTTGATATGTAAATGGATTCTTGACTGCGAATTGATTGGATGCATTTACATTGGGTATAGGTTTCATGGGTCAGCAATGTGTATAAAGGAAATATCTATGGATTGTGGTTATAAAATATTTAAGGGTGCGTTTGGAATTAGGTAACACAACAAAACTTTTCAAACAATACTTCATTACCGGCGTGGGTTGGTTGATGTTATAGTATTTCCTGATTTCCTCTCGAGGTTGAGAACTTTTTAAGGTGGGTATATTTTAAAGTCTTCTATTTTTTTGAAAAATGTTAAAACATGAATGTTTTTGATTTTTTCACTATAATGAGGGTTCAGTTTTAAAACCAAGCTTCAGGATATATTTTCACAAGTTGGGATCTTCTAAACATGTTTATATTGGGCATGGGTAAAGGATCCATGAGTTACTTGGATGACTGAATGGGTTTAGAGAGGACCTGGTTTAACAGAGGTGTATGCATTGGTTATACACGATCAGTTAAACCGTGTGGTTCAACCATGAATGTTATAATGGGTTTCCAGTAGTAGACACATGGTCTTTTCATTGTTTTTCAGACCGTGCAGGTCAAACCATATAGCTTACCCAAATTTATGTTCTGGGTTATTTTTTAAATTGAATTTAGGATTAAATATAATTTAATTAAATGACGATGAATTGGAGAATTAATTTAATTAAATTCAGATAAAAATAATTTAATTAAATAATGTGAAATGTGGGTTTTAGTTAATTAAATTAATTTTGAGAAAATTTAATTAAATAATGATGAATTAGAGAATTTATTTATATAAATTTAGTTGAAAAAAATTAATAAAATAAAGTGAATTGAGGGTTTTATTTAATTAAATTAAATCTGAGAGAATTTAATTAAACGAGTTGGAGATGTAGAATTAAGAATTTATTTAATTAAATTATGTTGAATAGAATTTAATTTAATTACATGGAATGGGGTAATTTATTTAATTAAATTGAGGTTGAGAGAATTTAATTAAATAATGTTGATGAGTTAGAGTTTTTAATTTAATCAAATTTTGTTCAAGGAATTTAATTAAATAACGTGAATTGGAGTAATTATTTAATTAAATTTAGTTAGAACGAATTTAATTAAATGATGATTTATGAGGTGATGGGATATTTTTTAATAAAATTATGTTGAGAGAATTTCATTAAATACTAATGAGTTGGAAAATTTTTTTAATTAAATTCATTGGAGAAGAATTTAGTTAATTGATGTGTATTTAGGTAGTTGGGGTTTATCAAAGATGTGTGATATTAATGGGTAATAATAATAAAGTGATGGTTATTATTATTATTATTACTATAATAATTCTTATAATAAAATAATAAATTTACTCTATTATTAGAGAGAACAAGAGGGAGAGGCACACGACAAAGGTGAGGCACGACCCCTCTCCCTCGTGGCGCTCCCATGGGTGGTGCAAAACACATTCCACATAACTCCCTCTCAATGCATCGGTTTATCCTAGTCTCTTAAAGGAATTTGTTCAATGAGATAAGTCTTTCTTTCCATGTTTCTAGGTTCGCATTTATTGTTTCGGCTCTCCGTTGCCCAGTCACCATCAGGTCGAAACCCTATAGTTGGGTTTAATACAGTTTCTTCTTTTCTTCTTGTTCTTGATGGTGTGGAATATGTCTTGGGACCCATTGGTCTATTTTATAACGATCTCCATCAAAGACAATGTGATATGGTTCTTTTGGTTCATCTCCATCATATTCATTTAAGGTTATATACTTGAGTAATGATTTTTCATGCATGGATTAGGCGTTTATAGTTTGTTTGAGTTGCAGTTGATTATTTTGGGATGCAATGTTCCCTGCTGTGCTAATTGTGAGTGTTAGTTATTATTGTAGGGTGTTGCAATGAATTTGAAGAATGCGCGTACATTAGTGTCGAAGTTTGTATGAATGAATGGGGTGTAGTTTGAGTTAGGAGGTTTGGCATGACCAAATTTATCTTGGTAGGGTTCTAAACATTTCCTAATTAATATAATTTATTTTTCCTTGTTTATTTATTTTTATAAAGTTGATTGTAATGTTGGATTAAATTATTTATTAAGATGATTAATTATTTAATACTGAGATGGTTTTAGTATAATAATTAATTATATAATTAATTATGTAATGTTGAGATGGTTACTGTGTAATAATTAATAGTAGAATTAATTATGTAATATTGAGATGTTTGACGTGTAATAACTAATTGTATAGTTATTTATGCGATTTGAGATGATAATTAATTGAGGAATTAATTTTGATATATAAATTTGTTTATGTCGAAATAATTATTTTTGAATTAATTATGTTTTTTGAGATGATAATTAATCGATGGTTTAATTATAAGATATTAATTTTTTTAAATAGAAATAATTAATTATGAATTAATTATGCTCTTTGAGATGATAAATAATAGAGGGATTAATTATGAGATATTAAACTGGTAAGGTTGAGATACTTAATTGTGAATTAATTATTTGTTATGAGATTTTTATATAGATAATTAATGAGGAGATTAATTATGAGATATTAAATTTGACAAGTTGGGATAATTAATTGCGAATTAATTATTCACTTTGAGTATTGTAGTTGATATAATTAATCATGGGATTAATTGTGAGATGTCGAATTGGATAAATTGTGGAAATTAATTATGAATTATTTTTGTATTTTGAGATTTGTAAATGAGATAATTAATCATGGGACTAATAATGAGATATAAAATTTGTTAAGTTGAGATAATTAATTGTAAATTAATTATTTTCTTTGAAAATTTTATTTGAGATTATTAATTAAGGGACTAATTATGAGATATTAAATTTGATAAGTTGTGATAATTAATTTTGAATTAATTGTGTGCTTTGACAGTTGTAATTGAGAAAATTACTCGGAGATTAATTATGATATATTAAATTGGATAAATTAAGATTCCTAATTTTGATTTAATGTTGTGTTTTGATGATTTTTAATTGAGATAATTTATTAGGGGATTAATTATGAGACATAAAACTATATAAGTTTAGATAATTAATTGTAAATTAATTGTGTTATTTGAGAATTATAATTGAAATAATTAATCAGAGGAATTAATTATGTGATATTAATTTGGATAAGTTGAGGTAATTATTGGTGAATTAATAAAGTTCTTTGAGAATTATAATTGAGATAATTAATTGGTAGATTAATTATGAGATATAAAATTTGGCTAAGTTGAGATAATTAATTTTTAATTAATTATGTTCCTTTGATATTATGATTTAGATATTTAATTTTGGAATTGAATATGGAGAGTTGAGATTTATAATGAGAAAATTAATTTTGGAAAATTAACTATGAGATATGAATTGTATTCTTGATAAATTAATTGATGAATTAATTAATGGTATTTGTATACGTAGTTAATTATTCAGTTAACTAATGGATATGAGTATGAGAAATGAGATGAATGGGACGCACATGCCTCATTTTTTTGATTTGAATGTGAGTCCCATCTTAATGTTTTAATTGAAATACTTAATATGGTTTTCTTTAAGTATAAATTTGAATATTCTTGCTTATATGTAATTGAATGGGGATAATGAAATGCATGATAGTTCAAAAGCTTCATGAATTATATGTTATGAACAGTTACACCTTGTATAGGCAGGGGAGCCAAGGGACTGTGAGAGCCCTTGGGGAGAAAGAATATGTTAGTTTTTGTGTTGATCCTTAAGTGACCGTGAGAACACATGGATTTGATCAAGGGAAAAGACCGTGTACGCTACTCTTGGAGATGGATGTATGTATGTTACATGTTGATCCATCCAACATCATATTCCAAAGGACTATGAGAGCCTGGGGTAGGTAGATTGTGATCTTCCACGTTGATTTCCAGGAGACCGTGAGAGATCATAGAGTTTTGAATAGGGGTAATACAGTGAGCACTTTCCCTGGTAATGAATTTATCTGCATTACGTCTTGGTCCATCCAAAAATAGTATCTACGGTATATGTCCTTTTGGAATTGGTACACAATTTGTTCATATAGAAGGATTCAAAGCATATGTATCTGTTTATGTATATATTTTAAGGACCCGATCATTTATGAATAAAATTCTATTTCTTTTAATGCATTTTAAAAAACACATGCACTTTATTATTATTATTATTATTATGTTTAAATGACCATTAAGTATCATTACTGTTGATAAAATAGTAACTGAACAGTGATCACAAAACTGATATAAATATAAGGTTTTTAAAAAAGATTCATTTATATATAGAAAAAGAAGAGGATTACCTCATCCAGTATACTCAAGCCCTATAAAGCTCATTTTTTATAGCACGGAAAGGAGGAAGCATCACTTGGATTCAATATTGACCGAGCCCAAGATGAGATTCATTATATAAAGCATGAACGAAATCTCTTACGGGAGAAGTTCAAGTTAATTGGGATTACCCCCTAGACGATGTTTTATGAGCCACCCCAAGAGTCTATCGTCATCCCACAACTTACCCTAATGTCTTATCAAGGTGTTATAAGGGGCTGTGTAATAACGTATCAGTTACTTATTATGTAATCCCTTTTTTAAAATAAAATTCTTATTCCATAAATTCTTTTTTAGGAATAGTCTGTCTTAAAAAATGATGAATTTGATAAATTGATTTTTCAGGTAAAAATGGTACTTTGAGAAATATATACATTATTATATTAAAATAATGTTATTATTAATAATATTATAAGGAAAACTCTTAAAAATTATTATTATATCAGTTCCTTATTTGTAAATTATTATCTAATTAGTTTGATAAGAGTTATATTTTTTTATGATAAAATAATGTGTATATTTTAAGGAATTAATGAATTTTTTAAAAAATTATTTTTTTATAAAATATTATTATCAAATTAATTTTATAAAAAATAAATGATTATATAATTTTATTGAGTCAAATGTAATTTTCATTACGCTTTGAAAAATACTTTTGTCAAAACCCATGAATTTTCAATAAATGTCAGTTTTCCTTTTAAAAGTGAAAATTGGAATATATAGATAATTATTAAGATAAAATTAATATTATTTTTTTAATTCTTATATAAAAATTATCCAACATTAAATATTTCCAAATTTTCTGAGATAGTTTATTTTTTGGGTAAAAATTAAATATTGTATAAAGAAAATGTGTTTTATGACATTTTAATGACCCCAAAATGTTTTAATAAATACTATAATGGTTATTATAAGCCCAATATATGTTTTACCATTAAAAAATTTGATTTTATATTCATTTTACATATTTTATAAAGCCTTCGTGAAACCTCCAAAATGTATAACATATTTTACGATTTTTAATTCATTTTCTTGAGATTGTGACTCAAATCCACATAAAAATGGAAATATTTTATTTTGTTCGTCCATTATCATTATAAAATAATGTTTTCCACCCCTCTTTTTCAAAAAAAATAGTGCGGAAAAACATTGTAATATTTGTTGTTTTGAATATTTATTTATATATATTCAAAAACCTAAGTTTGTATAATATTAATGAATTACCCTCTCATTTCCTATATAGATCCACAAAATCTTCCACTAAACATCACTCAAAATCCTTATAGAACATCCCTAATGTAACGACCCAATCTTTTTGAGTAGTATATTAACTTACTCTTATTTATTTAATAAGATGTTAATGGTTAATGCAGAAAGAGGAGTCGATGGCTTCATCCAGTAGACTCAACCCTTATGAAGCCCACTTATCAGAGCTTGGGAAGGAGGTAGCATCTGTGGGCTTTGCTTTGGACCAAGCCCAAGCCGAGCTCCAGCGTGTCAAGCTTGAACGAAAACGCTTGCAGGAGAAGTTCAAGTTAGTGGAGATTTCTACTAGGGCAATGTTATCTGAGACTCCCTCAGATTCTCTCACCATAGCACACCTTACACTTAGGTCTTATGCCAGTGTTATAAGGGGCTATGTGATGAGACCCTAGTTTCCTTGTGTAATCCTTTCGGGTGAATAAATTGAGATTTCTTCCTTTAGTGATGTTGTGAAATTTCAAATGTCTAGATAATTTTAGAATGTATTTTATTGATGAATTTTGAAAAAGGGATATTTTAAAATATTTATGTAAACCCTAAATAACTAATGATGTGTAATGATTTTCAAAAAATGGTCTTCTGCAAAAGTGTTCATTAAGGAATTTGGAGTCTAATAAGATCAACTTAATTTTTGATGAATAGTAAATTATGAATAGTGATTTTACGCTTAGGATTAGTAATGTGACCAAATGGATTAGTAATTTTCACTTAAAGAAATTTTTAATATAATTTAGACACCTTGGTTAAGTAATGTGATTCAATAAAATGGGTAAATAACGGTTTCATAAATTATTAATCAAGTATTAGTTTTTTCGGATGAATAGTGTTTTTTAATTAAAAATTTAATTAAAAAAAATTAGAAAATTATTTTTATAAAAATGACTTTATTTTTGAACTCAGAGCATCGATATTATGTTAAGGTAATTTTTGAGGGTTTTTCTGAAAAAAATGAATTTTCGATGAATAGTGTTTTTATTTAAAAATTAAATTAAAAATATTTAGAAAAATATTTTTATAAAATGGATTTCATTTTTGAAATCAGAGCATTGATATTTGGTTAAGGTGAAATTTTGGGATTATTCTGAGAAAGTTGAATTTTCAGTGAATAGTAAAAATACCGTTTTAGGGTTTCGGTATGTTTAATGACATCATAATGATGTCATGATGATGTCATGAGATCTTTTGAGGGTTGGCCGGCCAAGGGTGTTGAATAATTTTTTTGGGGGCCCCATGTGGCCTAACTCCATGATAAATTCCAAGGGAGATCACATGGGTTTGAGAAAAGCACATGTGAGGTGTCCTTTGGCCATTAATGCTTTGTCCCCTCACTTTCCCTATAAATACCCACCCTTTCCTCCCTTAGTTTTCACTCCCAACTCTCCCCCAACGAAGTTCTGGTCTTCTTACCTTCCAAGGAGTCCTCCCAAGGTGCCCCCAAGCCCTCAAGGTCCAATCCTTTGAGTTTCAAGAGTCACGTTTTAAGGTAAGGGATCTGACCCCTCTCCTCTTTTCATGTAATCTCTTTTATGTCATTCCTTTTATGCTCCATGTTCTTATGTGAGAGGATGTTCTTTTATATTCTTCTTACTGCCCATTTAATGTTTATATGATGAGAGATCCCCTCTTACTCTCATCATTTCATTTTATGAAAGTTTAAGTGACGCCGTTAGGCTGCCGAATGTTTAAGTGATTCTTTCACCCTTCTCATTTTTCAAGTTCGATTTTCATGTCAAGTCTTTCAAGTTCCTTTTTATTATGTTGGGGTATGATCTCTATATCTATCATACTGATCTCTTATGATCATATGATGAGGGACCCTATTTGATCTTGTCAATTCTTTTTATTGAAGTTTAAGTGACGCCGTTAGGCTGCCGAATTTTCATAAGAGAAATCTAAATTTTGTCTTCCTTCCATGTTTTTCATTTCAAATGGTATGTCCTTCAAATTTCATTAGCATGTCCATATATCCTTCTTATTCTGTCCCCTTACTGTTTTATGGATCATTATGAGTGGGTGACCCATGTCCCCTCTCTTTTCAATGTTTTCTAAAACCCCGAAACATAGCCGTTATGCTGCAGAATTTTCGTCTCAAAATGCCTCTCTCTTTTCTCAAAAATTATTTTATGTTATAAAGTGAATACTCAAAGCTCTTATTTCTACAAGGGTATTCACATATATATCAAAATGTTCCATTTTAAATTCTGGGATTTACATACATGAGACCCGCTTCCCTTTCCGTGGGTTTAAAGTGCCGTAAAGATCATGTCATTAAAGCAGTTTTTAAAATGTTATGATTATGAAATGAAACCCATTTATTTTATGCTATATGGGTTATTTATGAAATTTTTGATGATGATATATGTGTCTCACATGATAATAAAGGCAAATTTAAGGGTGCGCCCTGATAGCGCTCCAATGCATTGGGTAAAGACTTAATCTCTAGAGATGACCATTTTAACGACGCCTTGGTGAATAACCTTGGTAATTTTTAACGACACCTTGGGGATGGACCTTGGTGAAACGAAACGATTGTCAATATTAAATGTTGCAGCCACATCTTCAAGTTATGAAAAATGTTGTTTTTATTATGAAATGCCTCATGATTTATTTCTCATGCCTTAAAGTCCTTTTCATGTCCTTATTGAAGTATATCCAGTTCACATGTAAAATGTTCCTCTTGTTTCCCTTACTGGGCCTTCTGCTCACCCTTTCTTTTGATGTATGTCCCCAGGTTATGAGATGCATAATGAACATAGGATGAACTAAAGGAGAAGCCTTTCAAGTGTTTAAGAAGAATGTTTTATGTTTTTTTTATGTATTTTGTTCCTGGTTTCCAAGACACTAGACCTTAAAGATCCTCAGTTATGTGTAATGTAATGAAAGTTTATGTTATAAAATGGCGGGATGCTATAGTTGGTATCAAAGGATGGTTTAGTTATTTGTGGAAATTAGGATATAAAAACTTTAGGAAGAACCCTATAGAAAAGTTTAAATATAGGAAAACTTCCTGGTATTTTGGTAAGTATTGAGTAAGTGGTTTATCAAACAAATACATCCCTGTCTGGATACGAGCAGGTAGAGGCGGCTCTGGCACAAATGTACATAGGGGTAAAACCCGAAAACACCGCTTTGAGCTAGACTCGAACGGGAACTGGTACACGATAACGGGCCTTGCTGCACTCTTGGTTACGACACTCCCGGGGGATATGTTTGGTTAATCACATGCTTTTTATGAATCATTATGAAGGAATTATAGAGAACTATTATTGTCTAAGCACGAAGTCTTAGTTAAAAGATTCATAAATGAAATAAGTTTCTTACTAAGGTTTTATTCTTTTAGAAAATGGCGGGCAATAGGAGGAACCGTGCCGATGGTGACCGCAATGCACCATGTGCTGACGGCCCTCCGATGGAAGACGGAATGGAAACATTCATGCGAATGATGAACCAACTGACTCAAGTTATGAGTAATAACTTGAATCAAGATGAGAGGCCGACCTCACCACGAAGGGAACAACACTCTGTTGAGTCCTTCATGCGTCAACGACCGCCAACATTCAGTGGATCTACTGACCCGTTGGTTGCGGAACAATGGATAAGCTCCATTGAAAAGATCTTTTCTGTACTTCATTGTTCGGAACAAGAAAAGGTCACCCTTGCTGTTTACCGCCTGGAGGGAGAAGCTGATCAGTGGTGGTCACTGATCAAAAACACGAAGCCACGAGGAGAGATAGAAGCTTTGGAGTGGGAATAATTTCGGGGAATTTTCCTTAACAAGTATTTCCCTCGTTCCATGAGAACGAGAATGGAGAAAGAGTTTCTCGAGCTGAAGCAGAAGGAGAACGAATCTGTCGGAAGCTACGAGATGAACTTCACAAGGCTTTCCCGTTATACCTCAAGCTTTGTCATGGACCCTAATGGGAAGGTTGATAGATTCTTTGGCGGGCTACGACCTCATCTGCGGAAGAATCTAGCCAACATGGACTATGATAGCTATGAAGAAATAGTTCGAAGTGCTATGAAAGTCGAGCTGGAGTTTGGTGAGACACAGTGGTCTCATAAGCCAAATGAAGAGAAGAGGTCGTTGGAGCCCAGTTTAGGGAAGTCTTTTGATCAGGGAAGAGGTGGAAAGCAAACGCAACTTACCACATGCAATAAATGTGGGAAGAATCATCTGGGGAACTGCTTGAGTGGAAGTGGAAAGTGATACAAGTGTGGAAGAGGAGGCCATATTGCTCAGAATTGTCATAGTGAGGTGAAGCCTCAGCTTCCCAACACTAACGACAGAGGAAAGATGGTTCTGGCCCTACCCGAAGTCACATGCTTCAAGTGTGGACAGCTTGGGCACTTTGCTAACCAATGTCCCAATCCGAGGGCGGTGGAGGGGAATCACCACCAACCTCAGCAGAGGCCAAGAGAGCAAGGTCGTGCTTTCGCTATCACAACAGCTGAAGTTGACGTCCCGAACGATGTGGTAGCAGGTACTCTTGTTGTCCTCTCAAAACTAGCAAGTACTTTATTTGATTCTGGTTCTACGCATTCCTTTATTTCTTCCAAGTTTGCAAAGAATATAGAATCAATCCCTGAATTGCTTGAGGTAGAGTTGTCAGTCAAGACTCCAAGTGGGATTATCCATGCATCAACAGTGTTTAGAGACTCTAGTGTTTACTTTGGTGAGCACAATCTTATCGCAAATCTAGTAGTCATTCCCATGATGGAATTCGACGTTATACTAGGGATGGACTGGCTCTCAAAGTATAATGCTAAGATCAAATGCAGAAGTAAGGAAATCTCAGTAGTCTTGAATGAACGACCTACACTTATCTTCCGTGGAGATATATCCCGAACTGATCCCTATCTAGAAGCACCTCCTATAGATTTCTTTATGGAGTTAATCGGTGATGAGGAAGAAGGGAAAGGGAGCATACAAATTGAAGATGTTCTGATTGTTCAGGAATACATGGACGTATTTCCTGAGGAGTTACCTGGACCTCCCCCAGAAAGAGAGGTAGAGTTCTCCATTGAACTCGTACCTGGGTCTCAACCGATATCAAAGACTCCGTATAGAATGGCAAATGTGGAGCTAGAGGAGCTAAAGAAACAACTCCAAGACTTGTTGGAGAAGGGGTTTATCCGACCGAGTGTGTCTCCTTGGGGAGCACCAGTTCTCTTTGTGAAGAAGAAGGATGGATCAATGCGGCTATACATTGATTATAGAGAACTGAACGGGATCACAGTGAAGAACAGATACCCTCTTCCAAGAATTGATGATTTATTTGACCAACTTCGTGGGGCTCAATTCTTCTCTAAGATTGACCTTCGATCTGGTTATCATCAACTGAGGGTGAAGAAGGAAGATATTCCAAAGACTGCCTTCCGATCAAGATATGGGCATTATGAGTTTACTGTTATGCCGTTCGGCTTGACTAATGCTCCTGCTATTTTCATGGATTTGATGAATAGAGTCTTTAAGGACTACCTTGATAACTTTGTGGTAGTTTTTATTGATGATATTTTTATATATTCAAAAAGTCGTGAGGAGCATGAAGATCATCTGAGGGTTGTTTTGAAAACTCTACGGAAGGAGAGGCTCTTTGGGAAGTTCAGCAAGTGTGAGTTTTGGTTACAACAAGTGGATTTCTTGGGGCACATCGTAACCAATGAAGGAATCTCGGTTGACCCTGCAAAGACAATGGTTGTGGAGGAGTGGCCTCAACCCACAACAGTAACTGAGATTCGTAGTTTCCTTGGTTTAGCGGGATATTATAGGAGGTTTGTGAAAAACTTTTCACGGCTTTCTAATCCACTAACCAAGTTGACTCGAAAAGGGGTTAAGTTCATCTGGACAAAGGAATGCGAGGAAAGTTTCCAAGAGCTGAAAAAGAGATTGGTTACTGCACCGGTGTTAACACTACCCTCTATCGGAGAAGGATTCGTTATTTTTAGCGATGCATCTCTGAAAGGGCTTGGGTGCGTCCTCATGCAAAATGACAAAGTAATTGCTTATGCATCTCGACAGTTGAAGATTCATGAGCAGAATTATCCTACGCATGATCTAGAGCTGGCGGCAGTTGTTTTTGCTCTAAAGATATGGAGGCACTATCTTTATGGGGAGAAATGTGATATATACACCGACCACCAAAGTCTAAAGTATATTTTCACACAGAAAGAATTGAACATGAGACTAAGGAGATGGTTGGAGCTTATTAAAGACTATGATTGTTCAATTCATTATCACCCTGGAAGAGCAAACAAAGTCGCGGATGCGTTAAGCAGGAAAGATCCTGTTGTTCTGGCAACAATGAGGATCCTGGGAGATCCCTTGATTAAAGATCTAGTAAAACTGGACATGGGAATTATAAGGAAAGGGACATCATCAACCCTATCCCAAATGATTTCTCAACCTTCATTACTAGAGAAGATCAAGAAGGCTCAAAAAGAAGATCCTTTGCTGCAGGAGAAGTTGGAGGCTGTAAAAGATGGGATGTTCCCTGATTTCAATATTGATCAAGAAGGTGTATTGAAATTTCGTACAAGACTATGTGTTCCATCTATTCCGGAGATAAAGAAAGAACTGATGGATGAAGCTCATAGCTCTACCTTCTCTATACATCCAGGAAGCACTAAGATGTATAGAGACCTTCGTGATCATTATTGGTGGGATAACATGAAGAGGGAGATTGCCGATTACACTACAAGGTGCCTGGTGTGTCAGCAGGTAAAGGCAGAAAGGCAACTTCCTAAGGGGGTATTACAACCGCTACCCATACCAGTATGGAAGTGGGATAATATCACCATGGACTTTGTAACTGGTCTCCCGAAAACATCCAAAGGAAACAATGCGATATGGGTTATTGTGGACCGTCTCACCAAGACAGCCCATTTTATCTCTATTCGGGAAGATTTCTCTCTGGATCAGCTTTCCAAGATATACGTGAAGGAAGTGGTAAGGCTGCATGGGGTACCACTATCCATCGTATCTGATCGTGACCCAAGATTCACATCAAAATTCTGGAGAAGTCTTCAGCATGCTCTGAATACTGAATTGAATTTTAGTACGACCTATCATCCTCAAACTGATGGCCAATCTGAAAGGACTATTCAGACACTCGAAGACAAGTTGAGATTATGCTCAATGGAATTTAAAGGTGGATGGGATCAACACCTCCCATTAGTGGAGTTCTCCTATAACAACAGCTTCCATTCGAGTATTCAGATGGCACCCTATGAAGCTCTATATGGAAAGCGGTGTAGAACTCCTACTTGTTGGGATGAAACTGGTGAGAGGAAGCTTCTTGGGCCTGATCTCGTGCAAGAGATGACGGAACAGGTTCATGCCATCCAACAACACATAAAGGCTGCTCAGAGTCGGCAGAAGAGCTATGCTGACAATCGTCGAAGGGACTTGGAGTTTGGTGTTGGTGACAAAGTCTTCCTTCGAATTTCTCCATGGAAGAGAGTCATGCGGTTTGGGAAGAAAGGGAAGCTCAGCCCTAGGTACATTGGCCCCTATGATATCCTTGATCGCATAGGAGCAGTGGCCTATCGTCTAGCACTTCCACCGAACCTAGCTCAAGTTCATGATGTCTTCCATGTATCTCTCTTGAGGAAGTACATACCCGACCCTTCGCATGTACTGAACCCAGAGGTGGTACAACTTGAACATGACCTCTCTTATGAAGAGCAGCCAGTGGAGATCTTGGACCGTAGAGACAAGGTCCTACGAAACAAGACTACCCACCTTGTGAAAGTGTTGTGGAGGAATCATAAATATGAAGAAGTGACTTGGGAGCCTGAGGAAACGATGAAGCAAAAGTACCCTCACCTTTTTGACTAGGCCTCAAGTGTAAATTTCGGGGACGAAATTTCTTAAGGGGGGAAGAATGTAACGACCCAATCTTTTTGAGTAGTATATTAACTTACTCTTATTTATTTAATAAGATGTTAATGGTTAATGCAGAAAGAGGAGTCGATGGCTTCATCCAGTAGACTCAACCCTTATGAAGCCCACTTATCAGAGCTTGGGAAGGAGGTAGCATCTGTGGGCTTTGCTTTGGACCAAGCCCAAGCCGAGCTCCAGCGTGTCAAGCTTGAACGAAAACGCTTGCAGGAGAAGTTCAAGTTAGTGGAGATTGCTACTAGGGCAATGTTATCTGAGACTCCCTCAGATTCTCTCACCATAGCACACCTTACACTTAGGTCTTATGCCAGTGTTATAAGGGGCTATGTGATGAGACCCTAGTTTCCTTGTGTAATCCTTTCGGGTGAATAAATTGAGATTTCTTCCTTTAGTGATGTTGTGAAATTTCAAATGTCTAGATAATTTTAGAATGTATTTTATTGATGAATTTTGAAAAAGGGATATTTTAAAATATTTATGTAAACCCTAAATAACTAATGATGTGTAATGATTTTCAAAAAATGGTCTTCTGCAAAAGTGTTCATTAAGGAATTTGGAGTCTAATAAGATCAACTTAATTTTTGATGAATAGTAAATTATGAATAGTGATTTTACGCTTAGGATTAGTAATGTGACCAAATGGATTAGTAATTTTCACTTAAAGAAAGTTTTAATATAATTTAGACACCTTGGTTAAGTAATGTGATTCAATAAAATGGGTAAATAACGGTTTCATAAATTATTAATCAAGTATTAGTTTTTTCGGATGAATAGTGTTTTTTAATTAAAAATTTAATTAAAAATAATTAGAAAATTATTTTTATAAAAATGACTTTATTTTTGAACTCAGAGCATCGATATTATGTTAAGGTAATTTTTGGGGATTTTTCTGAAAAAAATGAATTTTCGATGAATAGTGTTTTTATTTAAAAATTAAATTAAAAATATTTAGAAAAATATTTTTATAAAATGGATTTCATTTTTGAAATCAGAGCATTGATATTTGGTTAAGGTGAAATTTTGGGATTATTCTGAGAAAGTTGAATTTTCAGTGAATAGTAAAAATACCGTTTTAGGGTTTCGGTATGTTTAATGACATCATAATGATGTCATGATGATGTCATGAGATCTTTTGAGGGTTGGCCGGCCAAGGGTGTTGAATAATTGTTTTGGGGGCCCCATGTGGCCTAACTCCATGATAAATTCCAAGGGAGATCACATGGGTTTGAGAAAAGCACATGTGAGGTGTCCTTTGGCCATTAATGCTTTGTCCCCTCACTTTCCCTATAAATACCCACCCTTTCCTCCCTTAGTTTTCACTCCCAACTCTCCCCCAACGAAGTTCTGGTCTTCTTACCTTCCAAGGAGTCCTCTCAAGGTGCCCCCAAGCCCTCAAGGTCCAATCCTTTGAGTTTCAAGAGTCACGTTTTAAGGTAAGGGATCCGACCCCTCTCCTCTTTTCATGTAATCTCTTTTATGTCATTCCTTTTATGCTCCATGTTCTTATGTGAGAGGATGTTCTTTTATATTCTTCTTACTGCCCATTTAATGTTTATATGATGAGAGATCCCCTCTTACTCTCATCATTTCATTTTATGAAAGTTTAAGTGACGCCGTTAGGCTGCCGAATGTTTAAGTGATTCTTTCACCCTTCTCATTTTTCAAGTTCGATTTTCATGTCAAGTCTTTCAAGTTCCTTTTTATTATGTTGGGGTATGATCTCTATATCTATCATACTGATCTCTTATGATCATATGATGAGGGACCCTATTTGATCTTGTCAATTCTTTTTATTGAAGTTTAAGTGACGCCGTTAGGCTGCCGAATTTTCATAAGAGAAATCTAAATTTTGTCTTCCTTCCATGTTTTTCATTTCAAATGGTATGTCCTTCAACTTTCATTACCATGTCCATATATCCTTCTTATTTTGTCCCCTTACTGTTTTATGGATCATTATGAGTGGGTGACCCATGTCCCCTCTCTTTTCAATGTTTTCTAAAACCCTGAAACATAGCCGTTATGCTGCAGAATTTTCGTCTCAAAATGCCTCTCTCTTTTCTCAAAAATTATTTTATGTTATAAAGTGAATACTCAAAGCTCTTATTTCTACAAGGGTATTCACATATATATCAAAATGTTCCATTTTAAATTCTGGGATTTACATACATGAGACCCGCTTCCCTTTTCGTGGGTTTAAAGTGCCGTAAAGATCATGTCATTAAAGCAGTTTTTAAAATGTTATGATTATGAAATGAAACCCATTTATTTTATGCTATATGGGTTATTTATGAAATGTTTGATGATGATATATGTGGATCGCATGATAATAAAGGCAAATTTAAGGGTGCGCCCTGATAGCGCTCCAATGCATTGGGTAAAGACTTAATCTCTAGAGATGACCATTTTAACGACGCCTTGGTGAATAACCTTGGTAATTTTTAACGACACCTTGGGGATGGACCTTGGTGAAACGAAACGATTGTCAATATTAAATGTTGCAGCCACATCTTCAAGTTATGAAAAATGTTGTTTTTATTATGAAATGCCTCATGATTTATTTCTCATGCCTTAAAGTCCTTTTCATGTCCTTATTGAAGTATATCCAGTTCACATGTAAAATGTTCCTCTTGTTTCCCTTACTGGGCCTTTTGCTCACCCTTTCTTTTGATGTATGTCCCCAGGTTATGAGATGCATAATGAACATAGGATGAACTAAAGGAGAAGCCTTTCAAGTGTTTAAGAAGAATGTTTTATGTTTTTTTTATGTATTTTGTTCCTGGTTCCCAAGACACTAGACCTTAAAGATCCTCAGTTATGTGTAATGTAATGAAAGTTTATGTTATAAAATGGCGGGATGCCATACCTAATCTTTCATAACCTCAATAAAATCCTCCAATGTTTCACTAAGCTCTCAAGAATCCCCTCTTCATTATTTTGAAGTCACACAGTCAAGTAAGGGATCCTCTCCTTACACTATTCCTTTCGATTCAAGAACATTGTTTCTAATCAGACTTTTTAATTTCAATTTATTGTGCTTTCATTTTTTTAAACACTTCCCTAATTAACATTTTATATTATGTGAATTAGTTATCTTTTATCCTCCAACATTTTTAACAATTCCTAAGCTGTTACTATGCCAAAATTATGTATGGGATTTTAGTCTTCTCATTTCCATTCAAGATACTCCTTTATATTATGCTTCAAAAGTTACATATTTATATTTTGGTTTATAAAGTTACACGGACCCCACACTTTAAATATTATTAATAGATGACGATATCTTCATTTCAGTGTCTTAAATCCCCCTATGATTCTTTAATCACACCTATAACCATGGCTAATTTCGTTAAGGGATTCCTTTCCTTTCTCATTTTTATCCAAGTTTTATTATGTTGTTATACCCTTTTGATTTCAATTAAAAATGATAGGTTATGATTTCTAATCTACCCCATACTTAACTCCATATATTTTAATGATGAGATGCCACTTTCTCTCTCATTAATGCCTTCCAGATAAACCTGTTACCATGTAAAATTCTGTAAGGTATTTCTCTCTTCTTATTTCCATTAAAGTATTTCTCACATATTATGTATCTAAATTCCATTACAATTGTTGGGATATCATGTTCCATGATCCCATTAATGTAAATTTCATTTAAAAATGATGATAGACCATTTTATCTCTCATCAACCAGACTTATGAATTTCTGTAAGACGATGTTATGCTGCTGAAATTGTACCATTATTTTCCCAGAGAAATTCATTGTGTAGTGAATACCACACCCATTTAACTATCAAAGGAATTCACCATTATTCAAATATAAATATTTAATTTTAATTACATATATGTATTCCACATTCCATGATCTTCTAATTACTTATGATGTTGAATGATTCCATGTTATATGATCCATGTGGCACAATTTCTCATGAAATAAAATGTTTATAATGGGTATGCCCTAATAGCACTCCAATACATTGGTTAATGTTTAGTATCATGCTACATTATGTGCAATTGAGGGTTTAAACATGCTAATTCAAGTTCAATGAGAGTTTACTCCTGTTAATTTTTTTGAAATGAGTGTTTACTCATGCGAATTCTTGTGCAATGAGCCTTGGATCATGCTATTATCATGTCATATGTTTTTTCCACATTTCCATGTTGTGATAATCATGCTATATCATTCCTTTATGTTCATTTTTCTCTTGTTCTCTGCTGAGAAGCCTATTGCATAACATGTATTTTATTCTTCATGTTATTCATTGCTTACTCTCTTACTAGGCTTTATAGATCACCCTTTTTTATTTATGTTGTCAGGTTATTCCATGTAATAATAAGTACGAAGGAGTATTATTGTCATGTAAAATTAGGGTTCAATAAATATGTTGTATTTTATGTCTAAAGTTTTCATTTAATGTTCCTAAGCCCCAAAGAAACTAGACCTCTCGATGTTGTGGGTTGTATTAAGTGAAAGTTTATGTAATAAATCATGTTTAGGTGTGTAACAAAGAGATGGGTTTTTAAAGTTGGTATCAAAGGATATGTTTATTTATTTTTGAGATTAGGATTTGAAAACCCTAGTAAAATCTTTAGAGATAATACTATGTATAAGAGAATTATCCTTAAATTTTGCGGAGTATGAAGTAAGTGAACTATTATAAAAATACATCCCTATCAGGATACAAACTAGTAGAGGTGTCTATGACACAAATGTATCTAGGGGTAAAACTAGAAAGCACTATTTTGATCTAGAAAAGAATGTGAACTGGTGAACAACAATTGGCCTTTCTATACTCTTGGTTCGACACTACGGGGGGATATGCTTTGGTAAAATTTTAAGCTTACCATGAACCATTATAAAGGGAGAAATAAAAAAAGCCCATAAGATTATACTTTATCAAATAGATGATGGAAAACATATATTGAATCCAAGAAATTCATAAGTTATGGAAATAAATGTAATTTATATGTTATCCCTTTAATGTCATTGAATTCCCATTTATGTGATTAAGAGTATGAAATAACTCATCCTTAAGTATATATTGGATAGAGTATAACCAAAATCCAAAATTGAATGGTAAGGTTATAGTCTATGGTAATACGCATTGTTTAATATCCACAATGTTTTGTAGAACAATCCCGACACCACCACAAATCATAGAAGAAGATATGTCAATGAGATTGGAAAATGGAAAAATTATTGCATCCCATGAATATAACTCCACAACTATCACAATTTGTGGATTAAACTTCCCAGTGAACCTCATAATACACCATCTAGAGTAATTTTATGTAATTCTTAGCATGGAATGGATTTCCCTATGCAGAGCCAACATAAATTGTCTCGAGAGGGAAATCACTCTCCATTTGGTGAATCGACCCCCAATTCTATACCAGTGAAAGGAAGAGGAAGAATATTTTTTAGCCCCATCATCCTAAGTGTATATATTAATTCTCTATGAGCATGCATATCATTCTCATATGATTGAATCGAAGAATGGAATCATTCTCGAAGGCATGCCTATTGTGAGAGAATTTGTTGATGTGTTTCTCGGGGAATTGCCTTGTCTTCCTCTTAGAAGAGATGATGAATTCATGATTGATCTTATGCCTGGGGAATTAAAAATATCCCATACTTCATATAGAATTAATGTTGTAGATATTTACGAGCATAAGAAAAAACTATAGGGAATCTGTATAAAGGGATTATATTCCCATGTGCTTCACCATTGAGTGCACCAGTCATTTTTTTCAAGAAGAAGGATCAATCAATACACCTTTTCATTGATTATCGTGAGCTCGATGAAATAATGATAAAGAAGAAGTATCCTTTTCCATGAATTGATGACTTATTTGATCATCTTCTTGGTTCACAATACTTATCTAAGGTGGATTTTCGGTCAGGATATTACCATGTAAGGGTGAGGAAGGAGGATATTCGCAGGTCTTCTTATCATACAAGGTTTGGGCACTAAAAATTCATAATAATGTCTTTCAGACTCACTAATGATCCATCAATATTCTTAAACATGATTACTATAGTCATTATATATTACCTCGAAAAATTTTAGGTGGCCTTTATAGATGATATTAAAATATACTCCAAAACCAAATAGGAGAATTGGGAGCATCTAAGCACTATACTAGAGACTTTCACAAAAGAGAATCATTATGAAATGTACATAAACTGTGAGTTCTAGTTGAGGGAAGTATAATTATTGGGGAATATCATTACAAGAAATGGGATATATGTGGATTCCTCAAAGACAAATGCAATTGAGGGATATCCAAGGCCGACATTTGTAATGGATATCCATAGATTACTTGGGTTAACAAGATATTATCACTGATTTGGGAGAAATTAATCACGCTTTTCAAACCCTTGTACCATGCTAACTTAGAAGAGAGTTAGGGTTTCTTGGAATATACTTCAAGGAGTTGAAAAGGAGGCTTATCACTATGCTCATTCTCAGAATACCCCTTAGTAGATAACTTTTTGTGGTATTCAATGATGCATCGAAGAAGGGAATGGGTTGTGTGTTGATGTAAAAAAATACATTGCCTATGCTTCAAGGAAACTCAATGTTCATGAGAAGAACTATCTAGAACATGCTTAGAGTTGGCTGCAATAATCTTCGCATTGAATATTTGGTGAAATAACCTCTTTGGGGAGATGTGTGAGATATATATGAATCATATAATCCTCAAGTATATATTAACACAAAAATAGTTGAATATGCTACAATGAATATGGTTAGAGCTGATCAAAGACTATGCCTGATCAATCTATTACCACCCTAGTAATGTGAACAAGGTAGTATATGATCTAAGTAGAAAGGATCTAATGATTATATCCTTGATTAGAATTCAAAATTATTCAATATTCATATATTTTATGAATATGGACATGGAAATAATAATGAAGGTAACATCATCAATCCTTTCACAAATTATTTCTAAACCGTCTCTTTTGGAATTGTTAAAGGATGCTCAAAATGATGATGTGGGAATTCAAAATAAAGTGGAAACTTTCATAAAAAGGGATATCCTTGAGGTTCAATTTTAATAAAGATGGAATTGTGAGATTTGTGTCAAACTATATGTTCCAAAAAATACAGAGTTAAGGAATGTACTTTTAGATGATTCACATAGTTCAAATTTCTCCATTCACCCAGGAAACACAAAGATGTATCAAAATCTCTGAGAGTATTATTGGTGGGATAACATGAAGAATGAGATCACTGAGTATGCATAAACTATCATGGAATTTCATCTAGTAAAGGGTGAGAGGTAGAAGTCCAAGGGGATGATGCAACCATTACCCATACCAACATGGAAATGGGAGAAAACAACCCTATACATTATCACCAAACTTCTGAAGTCATCAAACAAAAATGATTCTATCTCGGTTGTTGTGGATCGTCTTAAAAAGACTGAACACTTCGTTGTAATTTGAGAAGATTTCTCATTGGACCAACTAGGACAAATATAAATCAGAGGATATGTAAGGCTCCATGGTGTACCACTATTGATTGTATCTGACGGAGATCCGAGATTTAACAATATGTTTTGGAAGAGTTTCCAAAACGATATGAATTCTAATCTGAACATCAGTATGACTTATCATCCTCAAACTGATGGAAAATATGATTAGACTATCCAAACACTTGAGGACATGTTGAGATCATGCTCAATGAACTTCAAAGGATTGTGGGATAAAAATCTTTTTCTTGTTGTGTTCTATTACAACAAAAATTTCCACTCCAGCATCAACTTGGATCCTAATGAAGACCTATATGAGAAGAGGTGTAGAACACCAATATGTTGGGATGAAGTTGGAGAGAGAAAACTTCTAGTTCTAGAAATAGATTATGAAATGGAAGAGAAGGTTAAGACCATCCTACAGCACATTAAAGTTGCTCAGAGTCAACATAAGATTTATACTGAAAATATTGGATGAGACATATAATTTGATTTTGGAGACATGGTATTCCTCCATATATGACAATGTACAAGAGTTCTGAGATTTTTGAATAAGGGAATGATTAGTCCAAGGTACATCGGCTGTTTTGAGATGCTTGATCACATTGAATCACTAGTCTATCGACTATCACTCCCACCAAACCTGTCTCAAGTACATGATGTATTCTTGTATCACTCATGATAAAGTAAATACCTAACCCATCACATGTACTCAATAAAATGGTGGTAACATTCGATAATGACATCTCCTTTGAAGAGAATCTATTGATGATCTTAGATCATAGAGAAAAATTTCTACAAAATAAGATGATTCACCTTATCAAGTTGTTGGGTAAATGCCACATGTTTGAAGAAGAAATGTGGGAACCAAAGTAAGTGATGAGGAAGAGTTACCCTCGTCTGCTTTCGTGTGGGAAAAGGAAATTTTGAGGGTGGAATTTCATAATTGGGGAATGTTGTAACAACCCTGTCATTTATGAATATAATTTGATATCTTTTAATGTATTATTGAAATCACATGAACTTTTATTATTATTATTATTATTGGGTTTAAATGAATGTTTAGTATCATTAATGTTGATAATATTTCTATTTAATATTGATCACACGACTGATATAAAATATATGTTTTTAGAAAATAATCCATTAGAGACAAAAAACGATAGGATGACCTCATCCAGTAGACTCGGGCTTTACGAAGTTCATTTTTCAAAGCTCGAAAAGGAGGTACTGTCACTGGGTTTCACTCTTGACCAAGACCAAGATGACCTTCAACACCTTATGTTTGAACAGAATTACGTGCAAGATAAGTTCATGTTAAAAGACATTACCACTCAGGAGATGTTATCAGAGGTTCCCCAAGAGACTGTCGTCATCACACACCTTACCTGAAGTTATTATGGAGGTTTTCTAAGGGGTTATGAAATAATTTATTAGTTAATTATTGTGTAATCTATTTTTAAAAAAATTATTATTCCATCAATTCTTTTATAAGAATAGTCTCTCAAAAAAATGATGAATTTG
This sequence comes from Viscum album, assembly GCA_963277665.1. Lineage (NCBI taxonomy): Eukaryota > Viridiplantae > Streptophyta > Magnoliopsida > Santalales > Viscaceae > Viscum > Viscum album. The sequence continues at coordinate 1,415,334,432 of OY728123.1, forward strand.
ATAAATTTATTTTTCATGTAAAATTTTTAATTTTGGGAAATATATACATTATTGTATTAAATTAAGGTTTTATTAATAATATTTTTTAAAAATTACTTTAAATGATGATTATATCAGTTCTTAATCTATAAATGATTAGGTAATCATTTTGATAAGAGTTATATTTTTATATGATAAAACAAAAAGTTTATATTTTAAGAAATTAATGAATAATTTAAAAAATAAATATTTTAATAAAATATTATTATCAAATTAATTTAATGAATAAAAAATGAGTAAATAACTTTTATGAATACAAATGTAATTTTTATTAAGGTTTGAAATTTTTTTTGTCAAAACCTGGGAATTTTCAATAAATTTCAGTTTTTATTTTAAAAGTGAAATTCACATATATAGAAAATTATTCAGATAAAATTAATGTTATTTTTGGAATCAGGACATCAAAGTTATCCAACGGTCAATTTTGTAAATTTTTTAATACGGTCAAATTTTTGGTTAAAAAGAAAATACCCTATAAATAAAATGTGTGTTTTATGACATCATAATGAGCCCAAAATGTTGTAATAAATACTATAATGAGTATTATCATTCCAATATATTTCTTCCCATTAATATAATGTAATTTTAAATTTTTTTACCTATTTTATAAAGCCTTAGTGAATCCTCCAAAATTTATAATATATTTTATGATTTTAAATTTATTTCCTTGAGAGTGTGACTCACATCCACATAAAGAAGGGAAATATTTTATTAGGTTCAACCATTTTCCGTATAATATATGTTTTACCACACCTATTTTTCAAAAACAATGGGAAAACCATGGTATGGTTTGTGGTTTTGAATATTTAATTATATAGATTCCAAAACCCATGTTTGTGAAATGTTAAGGAATTCCACTCTCATTTCCAATATAAATCCAATAAAGATCCCACTTATATTCACTCAATGTCCATTTAGCACATCCCTACTCTTACCTAACCTATATATAATCATACCAAGATCCCCAATCCCTCAAGAATATCATCTTTATTCTTTGGAAGTCACACACTCAAGTAAGGGATCCTCTCCTTCTGCAATCCATTTTTCCCATTTTCTAAAATCCGGTTTATGGGTTACCGGTAACCATTACAATATTCAAAAACATCACCCAGCAACATTCCACCTTCAAATTAAAGATTCAAACTTCAAAATTCAAACCAACCGCCCTTATCAACTCGAGCCACGAACCATGACACGCGTACCCAGTGTGATCCAAAAATCCACCGTCCATCATGCAGAAATCTGAACGCGTCAGATGGTCGCATCACTGCCCACTTTCATCTTCGTTCTCAATGAATCCACTGGTCTATCCACATAGATGACGTCCTCATCAACCATCCTCCTCGCAATTACCATCTGACGGATAATCATGCCACAAATCCAGGATGAACAAAACGAACAACCAGATATGAAAACACCTCCACTGAAAACATTAAGGAAGAAAACCAGAAAAAATCTGATGAATAAAAATCAATCCCCATAAACATTGTCGAACATCTCCAACAGCAAAGAGAACAAGTAACAAATCCATCCTCAAAGGCAAAAACCAAAAGAACAATGAAACTGGATAGATCCACCACAGGATGTGCCGCCAAGCAACAAAGAACAACCATCAATATCAAGGCATACATTCATTCAGGACCGACATTACACCGAGCTGGCTTGACGCAGCCCCAAACAGCATCGACACCTCGCACTTCCAAAAAAGCTGCACATCGATAACCAGAAACATTATTAGAGCTGAAAACCACAAACCAAACCAAAAAAAAGAGGCCTCCCAAACATCATATCTTGCTGAAAGGAGCCCCATCGGGGGCCATTGAACCAGATCCCGCCACAGCCTTCAGAGTCGCACCAGAGGACCAGATTTCCCAAAATGCTCGTAGATGACACGGAACGCGACGACACCCCCAAAACACCGCATCTGAGACTCGCAACCTGGCCCAAAATCGCACAACCTTGGAAAACCCTAGCCATATCTGAGGTTAGAGCAAGAAGAAGGTCAAGCGTGATGCGGATCACTGAGGATGAAGACGAGCCCATGCCACTGGAAGCGGCCACGCCACGAACGCGCCGAGCAGAACATCGAGGGAAGAAGATCTGGCCATAAAAGGAGGAGGTAAGGAGGGCGGCGGCAGTGGAGAGAGCAAGCGAAGCGAAGCCCCTTACGGGCTCATCCAATTCTCGATCCTCTCCTTAATTTCTTCCATTCAATTCAAGAACCTTCATTGAAATCAGCGTTATTAATTTCAATTTTTTGTATTGTAAATTTTTTAAACACATCCCTACTACCAATTTGATATTATTTGAATGATATATCCCTTATTTGTCCTCATTTATAAACATACCTAAGCTGTTACAATGCCAAAATTTCATATAGGATTTCACTCTTCTAATTTCCATTCATGCTACTCTTTTACAATATGCTTCCTATGTGACATATTTATATGTTTGGTTATGATGTTACATGCCCCCATACTTTAACATTTATTTATATATGATGATATATTCATTTCAATCTCATCAATAACCCCAATGATCCTTTAAACAAACCAGTTACCATGACGAATTTCTATAAGGGATTCCTTCCTTTTTCATTTTTATCCTAGTTTCCGTGGGTTGTTATACCCTTTTATTTTAAATTACAAATTTTGGGGTATGATTTATCACCTCCCACATCATGAAATCTATATTTTTTAATGATGATATACCACTATCTCTCTCATTAATTCCTTCTGTGTACACCTATTACGATGCATAAATTTCGTAAGGGGTTTCTCCCTTTTTATTTCCTTTCAAGTATATCTCTCATATTATGCATCTAAATTATATTTCATATGTTGGGATATTATTTTTCATTATCCCCTTACTGTATATTTCATGTATAAGTGATGACAGACCCCGTTATCTCTCATAAACCCAACTTATTTATTTCTGTATGACAATGTTATGCTGTCAGAATTGTACCATGATTTTCCATACCAAAATCATTGTGTAGTGAATACCATAACCATTAACATATCTAGGGTATTGACCCTTATGAAAATATACATATTAAATGGTAATTAAATTTTTTTTATTCCACATTACTTAATCAGGGAATAACTTATGGTGTTGAATGACTCCATGTTATATGATCTATGTGGCACACTTATGCATGAAATGAAATGTTTATAAATGTTGCACCATGATTGCGCTCCAATGCATTGGGTAATGTTTATTATTATGATATTCCTTGTAAAATTAGTGTTTACTCATTCTAATTCATTTCTAATGGGGGTTTAGACATGGTAGTTAATGTGTAATAAGGGTTTACTTGTGCTAATTCATTTGCAATGAGGGATTACACATGCTAATGTATGTGCAATGAGCCTTGGATCATGATAATATCATGTTTTATGTTGTTTCCACATTTGCATGATGTGATAATCATGCCATATCATGAGTTTATTTTCATGTTTATATTTTTCTCCAGAGATATTCCTATTTCTTACCGTGTATTTTATTCTTCATGGTATACTAGGTTCATTACCTTATTTGGTTTTATAGCTCACCCTTTTATTTTGTTTGTCCTTAGGATATCTCATGAAATTTAATGTAAGAAGTATTTTTGTGGTCATGTAAAGTGATTTTTCAATAAAAATGTTTTATTTTTTTTCTTAATTTGTCATGTAATGTTCTTAATCCCCAAATCCACAAGAACTAAGGATCTTCTGAGTTTTATTAAGTGTACTTTTTTGTAATCAAGTAGTTTAAATGTGTAATAAAGAGAATTGTTGTTATATATATATGCAGAATTACTATATATACATATAGATATAATTGACATGATCAGAAATACCAGCTATGGGCTGAAGCAGTTATTGTCGTCAGGTGTCCCTTAGGAACCTATATGGGTTGTTAGTTATGTATTCAATTCTATTATTTCTTTGATATACTTGCTCACTATTTAATTTTATTGAATTTTCTATATTGATCTAGACACCGGTGGTCCCAGCATTCACAGACTTATATCTCACACCCTATTTGGGATTCCATTGTATTGGGGTACCCGAGAAGACTCTACTTGTTTATAGGACCCTGGACATTGCTTGTTGTGGTTTGCTTGCAATTGGGAGTTAGGAGCAAAGGATTGAGCGAGATCTCAGGATCCTCATGGATATCGCCCTTGGGGCTTTGGGCCATTTTCATTTTTTATGTACTGATATATACAGAATTATTTTGTTTTTACTACATTTAGATATATACCACCATGAAATGCATACATTTTATAAACTAGAATTGACCATATTATTTATAGATTTTATATTACAATTGACTTTTTCTACATTAGTTATCTCTTTATACTACTTCCTCTGTTGTAATCTATTTATATATTTTTATACTACTACGCAAACTCTAATATGAGGGTGTATTCTCTAGACTGACTATCCTTACACCATCACTGCTAGTTGATAGTTTCTAAAGTTTGAGGAGTTTTGCTTGAATTCATGTGGTTACTGATCCGACTACCAGTTCAATTGTAGGTCGGGTCGGGACGTTACAGTCCAAACTTTATCAAATAAAATTTTCATATTTACACCAAATTAAAAGTGTAAATATATATTTTAGAAATGATTAAATAAGATTAAATACATATTAAATATTATATATGACACATATTAACATATTAATTATCATAATCGCCCCTATGAGAGGCGGTAAATGAAGAAAAAACAATCATTGTTTTGTGAGGTGGTAGTTCACCGTATACACAAACAATATGTTTGTTACCCATTATATACAGGTGTCTATAAGTGTTGGTTGAAAACTTATAATTACAATATATTTTTATGTTGAGGATAATTTTGTTTTTGTATAATCATGGAAAAATATTAATTGAGGTGGTGGAGAAATAAAATAAAAGAAAGGACCTTGAGGGAGAGTGTTACCTCTTAATCGGGTAAGTCCTTTTGGTTTTCACCAAAGGGATTCTTTAGAAATATTTATTCCAAAAAGGTGGATTTAATGTCTAAGGTAGGAATTTTTTGGGGATATTTGGGTACATATTTTTCGATAAAAACGGCTTGAGAGGTGTGGTTTAGTGTGAGGAACAAATCCCTTTTTATATTGGAGGAGGAGTGGCACTCTTGTGAATTTTTGAAGAGATAATTCCACCCATGTTTTTTAGGATTCCAGTGGGTCCAATAATGAACAAAAGTATAGAAAACGTATTTTAGGTTTGAAATATGGTTATAAAGTGTGTTATAGAAAATTATCTAGGTTACTCTGGCACTTAATATTTGGGTTTAATCCCAAGTTAATCTTAATATTACCTTAATCGATGTAATTAATTTTAATTACATTCACAAATAATTTTGGTCAAAAACTATGTTTAACATAATATAAATTATAAATTATTCTGATTCAAAATATGGAATCAATTTTTCCAAATTCCAGTCATAGAATTTGAAAAAAATAATATTAAATTATTCCCGTTGATAGGACAACACTGTGGTTTTTGAAAAGTAAAAATTATAAAAAGATTACTAATTTTTTATATCAAATTTCAATATGAAATTGGTTCCAATTACCTAAATTGGATTAATTTATGATAATATTATCTAATTAAACTTTGAAACCAATTCAAAATATAATTTATCCTTATAAATAAAAAATATGAAAAACATGTTTTGGAATTAAAATTCATTATTTCTCACTATTCTCCATAAAAAAGATGTTTCTCAGAAAAATCCCAAAAAATAACCCTACGATTATTTATAAATTAAAAATTCTAAAATTAATCTTATTTCATCACATTAAAATTCTAAAATTCTCTCAAATTAATTTTATTATTTTTACACAAAAGGACATGAAAAGTAGTTTAGTTGAGAAAATAGTATTTTTAAACATATAAAGTCTACCCAATTTATTTTTGGAAAGTAGTTAATATTATTAATATTAATAATTTTAATGTATAGTTTATACCTATCTCATTTAAATAATTATAACAACAAAATGATTTTTTTAGAAACATGGTGTTTTGTGTAACATATGCTATGTCGGTGTTGAGTGTAGTGTAAAGCAAGTCGATATTGCATTTAACGTATGCCGAGTCGGTGCCATGTAAAATGAATATTTGACTTAGTTTAATTCAAGATATCAATGGAAATTAATTCATTCACATAGAATAAAAAATGTTCCTTAAGAACCTGAGGTATTATATCAAATAAATAATTTTTTGCATGGAGTACCAAATCCATGAGATCTGTTATAGCAACCCGGCCTTTTCTTACATTACTATTACATCATTTTAAATATAAACAACATAATAGTATTACACATAGAGGATCCAAAAGGTTTTTTGTCTTGGGAAACTAGGACCATACATAATAAACACACAACAAACATGGACATTTATTTAATTTCTTCTTCTCTAGTTTCTTATTGGCACTTTTCGTCTCTTAGTAAATGTATCCACCTGAGGATATACATAAAAAGGAGTGAGATTGAATCCCTGTAATAGGATAGATAAAAAGAATATATCATGGGGTGAGCATAATAAGAACATAGGCAAAAGATCATGAACATGAGAGGAGCATTAATAAAAGACTTGAAATTTCGCAATGCATAAAAATGAAACATCATGTCTTAGTGGTTATCTATCACACATACTTGTGAACCAATCTAACATCCTTTAAACACATAATTTTACATTAAATCATGAGAATAATCACTTTAACCAATGCATTGGAGTTCTTTATAATTCTGTGCGCACCTGTCTCTTTGTAACATTCATAATTGCGCTATATAATTCTGCGTGCACCTGTCACATCATAACATTATCATTATCATGCTTTCCACATAGAACATACATCAAAATTGAACATAACTAAACCATGGTAAGGAATGGATTTCATCTCATAAGAATACATTCATAAGCTTTGGGATCCCAAAAGAAAGAGGGAACAACATACTCGATACAAGAACCATCAACCATGAATGAGATGTAAAAGTTGAGTTCTTAAAAGAAGAGTTATTTTAGAAAACATTTGGATTGAAATAAAAATCATTAAAAAACATTTATATCCCATTAAAGGAACGAAAATTATTAACACATTATACTTAAGGATTAACCATATCAAAAATGGAGTGAAAGAGGGAGATCCCGAAGGATGAAAGTTGGGATCGAGAATTTCCCCTTACCTTGTACCCGAATGCTTTCTTCTCTTTAATGTCCTGTATAATGACATTATATTCATTAATTAAAAATACATAACCATTTTTACATTAATAGGGATCATTCAGGTTTCATTATTTCATATTATGTTCTTTTGGATGACTTATAGAGTTTAAAAACGATGTTCGGGGATGTTCGTTTTTATGGTTTTTCTTGGGTGGTTCACTTGTATTCTTAAATTGAAGTTTGGGTAGAACATGATTAAACATACATAAATGATATTACATGTAATTAATGATATTACAGGAGATTTAATGATCTTAAAATGAATTATATTTGATCCATGTGGATGAATCATTAGATAAGAATTAAATGATGGTTATTTTGGTCAATTTGGGTGGTTTTTTTGGATCACAACGAACTTGTTTTAACTTATCACTTAGTAATATGTCTATATTTTATTTCCAGAAATTTAAATAGAACATAATACACATAAAATATTCTGGTTCCACCATGAAAACGGTTTCATGACCAGATCTGAAGGTAGAAATGGAAGAATAAATCATGTCATTCTTGAAGGTGATAAATTAACACCTCACGAACAACGTTCTCATTAATAAAATAAAAGGAAGAGGGAAAGGGGGTTTGATGATAGAATATACCATTAGAGTCATAAAATTATATTATATTTATAATACTGTAATTACAATAAAATTTGGATGAAGATAGGTGGGGAGAGATCAAGAAATGAACTTGAACTTGAAAGGAAATTAAAGCATAAGAGGGAGGGAAATTACCTCTTGAATCATTCTCTTGAGAACCTCTTTAAGGGCCTATGAGTGGTATTATGATGATATAATAAGATCTTGGACGTGTGGTAGGGGTTAGGGAAGGTGTTTGGGAAGATTTTCGAGAAGTCTTGGAGCTTGAGAGGTGTGAGGAAATGAGGGTGTGAAGGGTGGCTTTTAAAGTGGAGGGGAGAGGAGTTTCCTTAATATAAAATTCATTGGTTTATTATTTCCCCACAAGACAAGGAATAGTGAGTCTTGAATGACCATGAATAGTACTTTTATAATATAATCTCGAACCAAGTGGTCTTACACCAGCAGAACATCACACATGACCCTATAATTAGCTTATTTAGCTTATTTTGTAAATTACGGTATTTCACTATTCATCAAAAATACAAGTATTTCAGAAAAATCAGAAAAATCTTCCCCCACCATTTTATGACGTGTAGAATCCAAAAATGAATTCCATTTTTAAAAAATAATTTTATAAATATTATTAATTTAATATTTAATTAAAATCACAATTTACTTAAAATAACAGTTTTTAAGATTAAAACGGATTTTACAGTGCTTTAAAAAATTATGTAGGGTCTTATAAAATTATCTAAAAACTATAAGAAATTTATTATATAATTTATGAATAAATTTTAGGGAAATAAATATTTTTTATATTAATTAATTAATTAAAACTAATTATTTATGACTTACAAAATACAAAAACGTTTACTATGGTCAAATTGTCACTTTATAAGATATCTAAATTTTATTTTATTATTCATAGGAAATTATACTCTTATGTTGGATGAATTAATATTCATAAGGTTCATATTACTCTTCATAAGGGTAGGTTACTATTGATAAGAGTATGTTACTATTCACCAAAAATTTTTTTTGTTTCATTGGACACCAAAAATCATCTTGACACAACTGTGTATGTTAGATTTTCGAAATTCCAAACATTGGAGTGACAAACTTATGTTTAAAGGTCACTTATCACTTAGTAGTTCATTATGTTGTATTTTCATGTTATTTTATGACCTAAATATAAGAAGTTAATTTTCCATTGAAAAACATTGGGTCGTTACATTCATCCCACCTTAAGGAATTTCTCCCCTGAAATTTCACATTACACAAACAGGTGGGGATACTTCTCCTTCATTGCCTTTTCTGGATACCAAGTTTCTTCCTCAAACATATAGTTCCTCCACAACTCGTTGACATGATGGGTTGTCTTGTTTCGTAGAACCTTATCTCTCCGATCTAGAATCTTTACTAGCTTCTCCTCATAGGAGAGATCAACTTCCACCTACACCACCTATGAGTTTAGTACATATGAGGGGTCGGGAATGTACTTCCATAGTAGTGATACATAAAACACATCATTAACTTGAGCCATATTCAGTGAATGTGCAAGACGATAGACCATGGATTCTATGCGGTCAAGGATCTCAAAGGGGCCAATATACCTTGGGCTTTGCTTCCCTTTCTTCCCGAACCGCATGACTCTATTCTATGGAGATAGTCCAATGAAGACTTTATCTCTAACATCGAACTCCAAGTCCCTTCGATGGTTGTCATCATAGCTCTTTTTCTGACTTTGAGAAGCTTTGATGTGTTTCTAGATAACTTGAACCTTCTATGTCATCTCTTGAACATGATTGGGACCAAGTAGCTTTCGTTCTCCAACTTCATCCCAATAGGTTGGAGTTCTACATCACTTTCCATACAGAGATTCATACAGAGCCATCTAAATACTCAAGTGTAAGATATTGTTGTACAAGAAATCAACCAATGGTATATGCTGATCCCAACCACCATTGAATTCAAGAGATCAAGATCTTATCATATCTTCAAGTGTATGAATAGTCCTTTCATACAGGCCATCAATTTGGGGGTGATAGGTCGTGGTGAAATTTAATTCAGTACTCAAAGCATGTTGAAGGATCCTCCAGATTTTAGATGTGGACCTTGGATCACGGTCAGAGACAATTGAGAGTGGAACACCATGCAGTCTCACCAATTATTTCACATACATCTTTGTAAGTTGTTCAAGTGAGAGGTCTCCCCGAATAGAGATAAAATGGAAATTCTTGGTGTGTCGGTCAACCACAACCCATATCACATTATTTCCCCTTTGATGTCTTCGGGATACCTATGACAAAGTCCATAGTAACATTTTCCCATTTCCACATGGGTATAGGTAATAGATGCATCATAACATTGGACTTTTGCCGCTCAGCATTAACATGATGACATACCAAGCACCTTGATATATATTCTGTAATCTCTTTCTTCATGTTATCCCACCAGAAGTGTTCTTGGAGATCACGATACATCTTGGTACTCCCAGGATGGATAGAGAAAGTTGAGCTATGTGCATTATCCAATAGCTCATTCTATATCCCAGGAGAAAAAGGCACACAAATCCGCGTTTCAAACTGAATCACACCATCATCATCGATATGGAACTCTTGCAGCTTCCCTTCCATTACTACATTCACCCTCTTTTGTATCTATACATCATCCATTTGTGCTTCCTTAATCTTATCCTGGATGGATGGTTGCGCAATCATTTAGTAAAGGTAGGATGTATCCCCTGCCATTATGATTTCCAAATCCATTTTTTTCATATCCATGAAGAAAGGGTCTTTCTCAATCCACAACATGGAAAGAGTAGCAGGTTATTTTCTTCTTAGAGAATTATCTACCTTGTTCGTCTTTCCAGGATGATAGTGAATAGAGAAATCGTAATCCTTGATTAGCACTACCCATATCATTTGACGCATGTTGAGCTCCTTTTGTGTGAATATAGACTTTAGGATCTTGTGGTCGGTGTATATGTCACACTTCTCTCCATAAAGGTAGTGCCGCCAGATATTCAAGGAAAAAATCAAAGCTTCCAGCTCCAGATCATGCATCAGGTAGTTCTTCTCATGGATCTTCAACTGTCGTGAGGCATAGGCTATCATATTGTCATTTTTCATGAGTACACAACCCAAGACTTTCTTTGAAGCATCATTGTCTATCACAAAACATTATCCACTTTTCGGTAGTGTGAGTACTAGTGCAGTGATCAGCCTTATTTTTAGCTCCTTGAATCTTCCATCACATTCTTCTATCTAGACATACTTTACCCATTTCCTTGTTAACATAGTTAGCAGGCTTGAAAATCGTGAGAAGTTTCTCAAAAAACATTGGTAGTACCCAGCTAATACAAGAAAAAAACAGATTTCTATGACACTAGAGGGCCTGGGCCATTCCTCAATCGCCTTTGTCTTTGAAGGATCCACAATAATTCCCTCACTTGTGATCACATGTCCTGAGAACGTGACTTGATTCATCCAAAAGTCACACTTTTTGAACTTGGTGTACAAATTATCCTTTTTCAATGTCTCCAACACAAGTCTTAGATGTTCTTCATGTTCCTCCTTGATCTTGGAGTAGAGGAGAATATCGTCGATAAACAATATCAGAAATTTTATGAGGTAATGTATAAAGACTCTATTCATCAAATCCATGAAGATTTCTGGGGCATTAGTAAGTCCAAAGGGCATCACCAAAAACTCATAGTGCACATACCTTGTACGGAAGGTAGTCTTCTGAATATCTTCCTTCTACACATTTACCTGATGATATCCAGAATGAAGATTCACCTTTGAGAAGTATTGATCTCCTCTTAACTGATCGAACAAGTCATCAATTTTTGGGAGAGGATACTTGTTCTTTATGGTGATCTTGTTGAGTTCTTGATAATCAATACACGGTTTCAAGGTTCCATCCTTCTTTTCCACAAAGAGCACTGGCGCACCCCAAGGTGATGCACTAGGACGTATGAACCCTTTGTCCAAATGCTCTTATAGCTGCTTCTTTAACTCCTCCAGTTCTATAGGAGCCATCCTATAGGGACACTTTGAAATATGAGTAGATCCGGGTATGAGTTCAATTCAGAACTCTACCTCACAATCTGGGGGAATTCCGGGTAACTATTTAGGAAATATGATTATCCAAAAAAAAAAATATTTTGATTATATTTTAAGGGTATTAAATTTTCATTTTTGATCTTATGGGCCTGAGTTAGTGGATCTTAATTTTGAATATCCATTTTCATCATTTGTGCAATTGATGCCTAATATGCACCAATTTAGTCCCAATGTTTCATCTAATTTTAAAGAATGTAATTATCCATATTTTAATTTGATATTTTTGGAAATTTATATAAACATAAATATGAACATTTTTTATTTAGGGATCAATGGAGGATTCTTAAAGGATGATGGGGATATTTGGAAATGAAAGGAAACAATTCTAGAGAAGGTAGATTGGATATAATCCCACTGATCGGAATGTGGGGCCCATAATACAAGCCCAATGAAGGCAAAACATTATTGGAGGCTAGAAGACATATAGTGGAACAAATAATCCTTCTTGAGATAGTGCTAATTCGTCCCAAATGGTGGTGATTAAGGCGGACCAATTTGAATATGCAATTCTGGGCCAGATTCTGCAGCCCCGAAAAACAGCCCACTATTTATATCATATCTCTCGAACGAATTATTATCTTGGTCTGAAAGTTTATAGGATGTTAGGGGACATCAGATATTCCTTTATGTCTTCTATGGACCACTCAAATTTGGATTTCTAGATGGTCCTTTCAGTGCGTCTTTCCGGTGGATGCAAGCTGGCAGCAACTTCGAGGCAAGAGTTGAAAAGTCTATTATGCATTAAATGTCCACCCACCATTCTCAAAAAAAAATAATTAGAGGCACATGGGATGATGGGATCTCGTCCAAAGGCTTCCAAAATTCCTATTTATGGTAGTAGGGATGGATTATTTGAGCATCTTGGTTCTTTCTTTTAATTGTAATGTTATTATGCCAATTTTCCTTTGTAATGTTATTGTTTCTCATGTATGTTGTTCAAATCACCTTAGTCTTCAATAAAAGTTATTCTTATTATCTTATTCGGTTCTTATTCATATCACCTTGATACCGTTGCCTCAAGGTGTGAAATTTTTCACACCAAACCTTGTCATTTTGTTCACACAATGGTGGAGTGATCGTTATTTTTGTTGTTTTTACTTCTTCAATTCCACCCTCGTAAGTCTACTTTCCACTTCCGTTGAGAACTTTTCATCAATGGAGGGCTAGCTCTTTTATGGTTTGATCCAAGGTAGTAGCAAGGGTATTGATTTAATGTTATTTCTCACTCTCTAAATGTTATTAATTACTTTTAATTGAGTTTCTTTCATTCAATGATTTGTATTCTTCCTCTTCCTTATTGAATTTATTTTCCCACTTTCATGTGCTAATTAGATCCTTTACCTTGGAGTGCTCATAAAAATGATCCTACAAGTGTATAGGTGATTATAATATGTTGTGAAGGTGTTTATTCAGTAATTGATTAGGTTAGTTTGAATTCATTGCATGAATCATTCTTAAGTTAATGAAATTAAAATCGTAAAAAAATGAATTCATTCAATCCACCCCGAGAAATAACCTTGGATAAACTCATTTTCTCATAATTTGAATTCACATAGATCATTTAGTTCTCTTTCAAAACCATCTAAAATCAACCCATGTTGTCCACTTCATAGCCAAAAATCCATCTCTTTTTATTGAGTGTCTAAAGGTTTTTCTTAGGTCTCTGAGGATTCGACAACCCAAACTGCTCTACAAGCGACCGGTTGACCCTTAAAACTTGGGTAAATTTTGGTGAGATCAAATTTTGGCACCATTGATGGGGACCAAGTAAGTTCCTTAAAAAAACCTTCTTTCCTCACCCCCATTCATCTATTCTAACCCAAGATCTATTATATTTTCCCTTTCTCTCTTTTATTTCTTTTGGTGCATGTCTGCCTTTACCCGTGATAACTCAAACAGACTAGTTAGGGTGGAAAGTCATAGGATAGGGGATTCAAGTACACCATTGGATCCTAATCTTCCTAATACACCAGAGTTAAATATTTTTTCAATTTCAATGGAGGGTATTCAAAGAAACCAACTCATAAACCCAGGTGGGAACCAAAATGGAAATCCAAATGAGGAAGCCCCAAATTTGGGGAATGCAGTCGATCAAACCATGAATGACTACCTTACACCTACCTGGAATAATTCACCCTCTTGAATAAGGCATTCTTCCCTAGGAGATGCTCAATATGTCTTTAAACCTCATGTCCTAAACCACCGTCCAACCTTCCATGGGATGGAGTCAGAAATGCCTTACCTTCATGTCAAGGAGTTCAATGACATTGTTGAAACTATGTTCTCACCACATCAACTTGAGTCAGGTATGATGAGGCTATTTCCTTTATCACTTAAGGATCGAGCAAAGAACTGGTCAAATAATCTAATACTTTCATCATTCCACACATGGAACCAACTGCAAAGATAATTCTACAAGAAATACTTTCCCCACCACAAAACAATTGCACTTAAAAAGAGTATCCAAAACTTTTTTGAAAAAGAGGGAGAGTCATTCTATGAAACATGGGAGAGGTTCAAAGACAACCTAAACATGGTTCCACACCATGGTTTTTCTATTCCTGAACAAGTAATAATTTTCTATGAATGTTTGGGCCCAGGGAACAAACAATTCATTGACATGATGTGTTATTGGACCGTTAAAAACAAATCCCCAAGTGATGCTTACAAGTACCTAGAAATCCTTGCTGAACAAAACCAAACATGGGGAACATCACCTTTTTCTGAAAAGCCTCAAAGAACTACTGGAATGAATACACTTAGAGAATAGGAAAGCCTTAGGGTGAAACTTGCAGCACTCTCTAGGATGTTTGAAGAGATAGACCATAGTAAAATCCATGAAATCCAAACTGTAGACCATGTTTGCACAATCTGTGACAAACATGACCACAAAAAAGACACTGCCCAACCATTCCATCCACCAAAGATGATCTTTTAGGAGGACCACATGCTTAAGTCAATTCCATAAACTTTCAAAAGCCTCAACACCCAAAAACATTCAACCCAAGGTATAATGACCACCCAGGCTTCCGATGGAAAGATAACCAACAACCTAGCCAACCACAAGGACCAAACCCCTACCCTATACAAAATTTTCAAAACCAAAACCCATTCCAACCAAAACTAGTCCAATACCAACATCCTTCAGTCCAATACCAACAACCCATACAACAACTAATGTATCCCCCTGGGATTACCCAACCAACACAATCCCCTTTCCAATCTTTCCCTCTCCCAATCCTTGAACAACTGTGAAAATAAATGGTAAGGATGAACATAGAAGTCTCTTCCCTTAAACAAGAACTTCATACCATCAAAACTGGAAAAGCACCCATTCCCACATAGACCATTCTACAACAATCATCAAGGGGAGAGACATGTTGCACTCAAAAAACTCATGAACAACTAAAGGCTGTGACAATTTTGATATGTGGGAAATCAATTGAGAAACCTGAACTAATTGTTCAAAAACCATCTGAAGCTTCAAACACTAATGAAAATTCAAATGAACCACATGATCAAACTGAAAAAAATGATAACATTGTCAGTGAAACAACCCTTTAAAAAACAACACCACAACCTGTACCATTTCCTTAATGCATGAGGGGGAAAACCAAGCCTGAATTGAGTGAAACATTGAGGGAAATATTCTCACAATTCAAGTTGAACATTCCACTCCTCGATGCAATTCAAACCATTCCTGCATACTCAAAGTACCTTAAGGACTTGTGATCTTTTAAAAGAAAATTTTCACATAAAAACCATGTCCTTTTGGCTGCTAATGTGAGTACCACCATTCAAGGGACCATTCCTCCTATGTTGAAAGACCCTGGTTTCCCTTACATCAATGTTGAACTAGGAGAGAGCAAAGTTGTCAAGGCCTTATGTGACCTAGGTGCTGGTGTCAATCTCATCCCTTATGATGTGTACTTCCAATTAGGCCTAGAAGAGCTCCAACCCACATCTGTCACACTTCAACTTCATGATCGTAGTATTAGGGTTCCAAAGGGGATCTTAAAGGATGTTTTGGTGAAAGTTAAAAATTTCATTTACCCAGTTGACTTTATTGTTCTTGATAGTCACCCAAGCTTAGGTCTTAGGGAGAAAACCCCAATCATCCTTGGTCATCCCTTCCTTGCAACAATAAAATCTATTATCCGAGTCTGAAATGGGAACATGACCATCACCTTAGGAAACATGAGTCTAGACTTGAACATCTACAATAAAAAATCTAAAATTGGGGACGATGAAGAGATCCATGAGGTTAATTGGATAGGTAGTGTGGATAGTGAACTCAAGGAACATCAAGGAATTACTGAAGGATGTTTAAGTCAAGAAGAGATTGATTTTATTTGTTCACATAAAGAAAATTTGTCTCCTTGGCTTGAATATCTTTTAGATAGCTCTATTGATGATTTTATAGAATCACCAAACAATGATACCATGGGTGCAATCAATAACATCGAGTCCATACGCATTCATGAATCTACTCTAGCTAATTTAGTGGATGAAAATTCTTTTCACACGGAAGCAATTTTGTCAAGAAATCTGAAAAAAGAAACTGAGTTCAATAAAAAGTCACATACTTTTTGGGAAAGTGATAACCACAATGATCTTGAATTTAAGGTTTTACCTTCTTCACTCAAGTATGCATTCTTAGGGGACAATCAATCCTTTCCTATTGTCATTTCTTCTTCTCTTGAAGCTGATCATGAGAGGATGCTTCTAGATGTCCTTAGGAGACACAAGAAAGCCATTGGATGGACCTTATCTAATATTCCTGGGATTAGACCACTTATCGGGACTCATAGAATTGTTCTAGAATCCAATTCAAAGCCATATCTTCAACCTCAGTGGTGACTCAATCCTAATATCATTGAAGTAGTGAGAAAAGATATTTTGAAATTGTTAAAAGCGGGTATAATCTATCCTATAGCTGAGAGTGAGTGGGTTAGCCCAATCCATGTGGTTCCAAAGAAGGATGGAATCACAATAATAACCAATAATGTTGGAGAGATGCTTCTAACAAGAGTTAGTAGTCAATGGATAGTATGTATTGACTATAGGAAACTCAACTCTTGTACCAAGAAAGACCATTTCCCCTTACCCTTTATTGATCAAGTCCTCGAGCAAGTGGCAGGTCATCAATTCAACTCTTGTGCTCTTGTATAGTTCAAAACATCATTTACATTTGGGAAAGTTAAGGTCTAGATGGTCAGGTCCATTCATAGTGCATCATTAGTACCCCCATGGTGATTACAGATTCAGGATCACACAAGTGGTAACATTTTTAAGGTCAATGGTTATAGGTTAAAACCATTAATTGAATAATTCAATAAATAGGAAATAGAGGTTGAGTTAACATAGCCAACCTATGAACCCAGAAAAAATTGATAGATTTAGGATCCATATCGGGCTAATGACGTAAAACAAAAGCGTTGAATGGGAGGCAACCCGTGGTTTTCATGTTTCTAATCATTGTGAAATATATTTTGTTTCCTTCTTCTTCATTTTGTTATTTTTTAAAAAAATATAGATTGTTGACATGTTCTTCTATTATGAGTAAGGATGGGTATGAAAGGGGAGCACCGTATTCATTCGTGTCATGCGGTGTGATACCTGAGTAATACCATAACTAGAAAATATAAAGAAGAGAATGTATCATCAGTTTAATTTATTTTATTTTATATTTTTGTAGGTATTTAAAAAAATAGATTGTTGAACTGTTCTTATTTTTTGAGTAAGGATGGGTATGAAAGGGGAGCACCGTATTCATCCATGTCAAATTGTGTGATCCCTGAGTAATACCTTACCCAGAAAATATAGAGAAGACAATGTATCATCAGTTTATGTTATTTTTATGTTCTTGTTTAGGTTAAAAAAATAAAAAAAATATTTATATTAAATAAAATTAAAGGCATTTCATAGGTCATTGGGAAAAGCTGGGAACAATCTTCCAAGCCATTGGGAGAAAAACTAGAACTAAAGGGAGACATGAGAATGCATTTTGAACATCAACCACCAGGTGACTTCATTCCATAATTTTCATTTTCATTGTGTTTGTTGAACTTCTATCCTACCCCGTCTATGTTTCAATTATTTAGACACTGGGGACAGTGTTATTCAAAGTTGGGGGGGATATGAAAATGTGTGAAGGAAAAATGTCATTAACCTTGAACATTATAACACACATTCCAAACTCTGAAATTGGATATCAAATAATTTTTCATGCCTTGATTCTGATTTTAATGCAAGTTTATGTTCATGTGCATAGATATTAGAAAGTGCGGTTGTCCAATGTGATTTTTTACCATTTATATTTTCATCCAATTATTTAAAAAAACACAATGCATGTCCTTTAGATTTTGGGGTTTTAGATTGAGTTCTTGGGGACCCATAATAAATAGCATAAGATTGGCGATCATTTTAATTTTAACATGAGTATTCAAAAAAAATCAATTGCACGTAGAGCAATGAATTGACCTATTGTGTGGCTTTCGGCACTTGGGGATCGTGACTCCATAGTTGTCTAGCCTAGAGTTGGGCATTTTATCTCTATTTTTGGTAATTTGAATTTATTTTGACTGAGTTAATTCGAGATGATGCCCGATTATGTGAGCTTCACTTGGTGCCCTAAGGTCTTTGAGCCTGGGAGTCATCGGCAAAGTCTTGATACAAGGGTTGACTCGATTGATTTCAATTTCAATTATCATGGAATGATTTCAATAAAAATAAAAAAAAATAATACATAAAAAATTCACAAAAAAAAAACAGATAAAATAAAAAAATGAGTACTTATCTTATTATAAAAATTTGATTTCTCCTAGCGCTTCCACCTTTTCTCCCTCAAATGAAATTGAACCCCCATGTCTATTGTGATGCACAACACTTCATCATGCTTAATTGAATTTGAATGAAATATGGTGATGAATTTGAACAAAGTAATGGGCTTGGGCTTGAGATATTTCTATGGACATATCGTGTTTTAAATGATTTTTATGGGTTTGATAATTGTTTGGTATGAGATCTTTGGGTGAGAAATGTGTATTAAAATGTTTTTGGAAAAGGTCATTCAAATTTCATTTTTGTGAGATATATTTTTCTCTGGGAAAGAAAAAATCAATTTTGGGGTGTTATTAGACAATAAAAACACATATTTTGATTATATTTTAAGTTTATTAAATGTTAATTTTTGATCTTATGGGCCTAAGTTAGTGGATTTTAATTTTGAACATCCATTTTCATCATTTGTGCACTTCATGCCTAATATGCACCAATTTAGGCCCAATGTTTCATCTGATTTTAAAGAATGTAATTATCCATATTTTAATTTTCTATTTTGGGAAATAGATATAAACATAAATATGAACATTTTTCATTCAGGGATCATTGGATGATTCATAAAGGATGATGGGGATATTTGGAGATGAAAGGAAACAATTCTAGAGAAGGCAGATTGGATATTATCCCACTGATCGGCATGTGTGGACCACAATACAGGCCCAATGAAGCCCAAACATTATGATAGGATAGAAGACATATAGGGTCACAAATAATAATTTTGGATCCAGTGCTAGTTCGTCCTACATGGTGGTGATTAAGGCGTCCCAATTTAAAGATTCAATTCTGGTCCAGATCCTGTGGCCCAGAAAAATAGACCACTATTTATATCATATCTCTCTAATGGCATATTATTTTGGGCTGAAATATTGAAGGCTGTTAGGGGACATCCGGGATTCATTTAATTCTTCTATGGCCCACTCAAATTCGGCTTTCTAGAAGGTCCTTTCGGTGCGTCTTTCCGGTGGATGCAAGCTGGCTGCAATTTCGAGGCAAGAGTTGAAAATTCTCTTATGCATTAAATGTCCACCCACTATTCTCCAAAAAAATTAATTAAAGGCACATGGTATGATGGTATCTCGGCCAAAGGTTTCTAAAATAACTATTTAAGGTACTAGGGATGGAGGATTTGTGCATATTGGTTCTTTCTTTTCATTTTAATGTTATTATGCCAATTTTCCTTTGTAATGTTCTTCCTTCTCATGTAAGTTGTTCAAATCATCTTAGTCTTCAATAAAATTTCTTCTTATTCTCTTATTATATTCTTATTCATATCACCTTGATACCGTTGCCTCAAGGTGTGAAATTTTTCACACAAAACCATGTGATTTGTTTCACACAACGGTGGAGTGGTCATTATTTTTTTTGTTTTTACTTCATCAATTCCACCCTCGTAAGTCTACTTTCCGCTTCCGTTGATAACATTTCATCAATGGAGGGATATTTCTTTTATGGGTTGATCCAAGGGAGTATAAACTGGATGGATTTAATGTTATTTATCCCTCTCTAAATGTTATTAATTTCTTTTAATTGATTTTCTTTCATTCAATGATTTTTATTTATCCTCTTCCTTATTGAATTTATTCACCCACTTTCATGTGAAAATTATATCTTTTACCTTGGAGTGCTCATGCAAATTATCCTACAAGTGTATAGGTGATTATAATGTGTTGTGAAGGTGTTTAATCAGTAAGTGATTAGGTTAGTTTTAATTCATTTCATGAATCCTTCTTGAGTTAATGAATCTAAATTCGTAAAAAAATGAATTCATTCAATCCAGCCCGAGCAATAACATGGGATCAACTCATTTCCCCATAATTTGTATTCAAATAGATCTATTAGTGCTTTTTCAAAACCATCTAAAATCATCCCAAGTTGGCCACTTCATATCCAAAAATCCCTATCTTTTTATTGAGTGTCTAAAGGTTATTCTTGGGTCTCTGAGGATTCGACAACCCAAGCTCCACTGCAAGCGACCGCTTGACCCTTAAAACATGGGTAAATTTGGGTGAGACCAAAATATATCACCATATTCCCTCACGATGGGAATTTCCTCAAGGTTGGAACTTTCCTTCGACTCAACCATTTGGGCGGGGTATGCTTCTTCATAGATAATCAACACCCACACCATTGAATGATTTTTCAAGGGAGATTCATGATCTTCCTTGAATTTGTAGAGGAGCATGGGATGGTTCGGAATATGAAAATATATTTCATTTTCCCGATAGTTGATATGTTCTCTATATAACGAGATCCAGTCCATTCCCATTATATCATTGAATTCCACCAAGGGAAGTATTACGAGATTTTTTGGATGAATCTTCCCACATACGCCAACAGGAGAAGAGTCAAAAACTTGGGTTTCAATGATTTCACCACTTACTGTTTTTACAGATATCTCTACTTCAAGGTTTTGGGTCTTCGATTCTATCTTTCTAGAAAACTTGCAAGATATAAAGGAATGCGTAGAACCAGAATCAAATAAGACTTTTTCCATTCATGAGTTAATAGGAAGTTTACCTTGTACGACTTCATTATCATGTTCCACCTCCGCAGTAGTGATGGCATAAGCCTTCCCTTGTTCTTTTGGCTTTGGTGGCTGCTGACGCTGATTACCCTCAAGAGATGAAGTTTTATTGAACTAGTTTTCATAGTGCCCTAGCTCCTTACAGTTGTAGAATTGGACCATGAGTGGTTCTCTCCTTTCATCAGCTACATTCTCCTTCCTTTTCGTGTCTTTTCGTCACTCTTGAGCATGGTGTCCTTCATTCCCACACTTTAAGCATTTCCCCATCCCTTTGAGGCAGTTCCCATTGTATAACTTCACACATTCTAGGCATGTGGGTCATTGATTTTTCTTCCCACCTTTGTCATTAGATCCAACAACTTGAATATCCATCATTCATTTCTTATCCCCATATACATGGGACCATTCTCCAAACTCCATGTCCACTTTGAGAGCACATCGAACCACTTCTTCATAACTCCCAAAGTTTCGAATTACAATAGACTTTAGAAGGTGTGGTTTTAATTCACTAAAAAATCTATCAATTTTGTTATCATTGTTGATAACAAAACCCGAACCGTACCTTCCAAGACTTGTGAAATTTTCTTCATCGGTTGTGATAGATTATCCTTCTTTTAGTTTGATCTCTATGAATTCTCTCTCCATATTTGTGCGAAGAGTTCATGGGAAATACTTATTAAGAAACATTTTCTTAAAATCTTCCCATTCCATCTCTTCAATTCCCTCCCTTGGCTTGGTGTTCTTAATCAAATACCACCATTTATTAGCTTCTCCATATAGACAATAAACGGCTATAGTCACCTTCTACGTCTCAGAATAGTGATGCACATAAAAGATCTTCTCCATGGAGTTGACCCACTGTTCCTCAACAAGTGGATCGGAAGATCCACAAAATGTCAGTGGTCATTACCGCATAAAAAATTTGATAGCCAGTTTCTCCCTCTTTGGTGAAGGAGGAAGATCCCCATTATTATAGTTATTATTCATAACCTGAGATAATTGGGTAAGAAATTCCATGATGTTTTTAACTCTACCTCCCAAATCATTAGGGATGTCGTTCGGGCAATCGTTACATTGGCCCACGCATGAGTTGTTGGCCTGATTTATCCTTGTTCCCACAATTTTCTAAAATAGAAAAGGTTAGAACAACACATAAGTAAACTAGTCATGAATAACTTATTCATTTAAACAATTATATCAAAAACACAACATATGGGATCCCTAGGTAAATATTCTTGTGTGCATATTTTTACGTAGTCTCATACTAGAGGTTTTCTCTAGGGCTCACTAATCCTAATT
The DNA here is from genome assembly GCA_963277665.1 of Viscum album. Taxonomy (NCBI): domain Eukaryota; kingdom Viridiplantae; phylum Streptophyta; class Magnoliopsida; order Santalales; family Viscaceae; genus Viscum; species Viscum album. Next base: position 1,415,357,067 of record OY728123.1, read on the forward strand.
CCCAAATTAACTAAACCTTCCCTCTAATACCAACTATAGAAACACGGACTTTTCTTACATTACTATTACATAATTTTAATGGTAAAAACATAATAGTATTACACATAGAGGATCCAAAGCTTTAGTGTCTTGGGAAAACATGGACCATACATAACAAACACACAACAAGCTTGCACATTTATTTAATTTCTTCTTATTTAGCTTCTTATTGGCACTTGTCCTATCCATAGTAAATATAGCCACCTAAGGATATAAATCAAAAGGGGTGGGCTAGAAGCCCAGTTAGAGGATAGATAAAAAAATATATATCATGGGGTCAGCATAATCACAACATAGGCAAATGATCATGAACATGAGAGAAGCATAAATAAAAGACATGAAATGTGGCAATGCATAAAAATGAAACATCATGTCTTAGTGGTTAAATACCACACATACTTGTGAACCAAGATACGATCTTTTTTATAAATCATATCACATTTACTCATGGTATTCATCACTTTACCCAATGCATTGGAGTTTTTTATAATCCCGGGCTCACTCGTCACTTTGTTACATTCATAATTGCACTATATAATTCCGGGCACACCCATCACATCATAACATTATCATTATCATGCTTGCCACATGGAACATACATTAAAAGTGAACATAAATAAACCATGGTAAGGAATGGGTTTCATCTCATAAGAATATATTCATAATCTTTGGGTTCCCAAAATAAAGAGGGAACAATAGAATTGATACCAGAACCATCAACCATGAATGAGAGGTAAAAGTTGAGTTCTTAAAAAAAGAGTTCTTTTGGATAACATTTGTATTGAAAAAAAATTTATTAGAAAACATGTATATCCCAGAAAAGGAAATACAACGATGAAAAAATTATCTTTAAGGATTAATCATATCAAAAATGAAGTGAAAGATGGAGATCTCGAAGGATGAAAGTTGGGTTCGAGAATTTCCCCTTACCTTGTACCCGAATGCTTCCTTCTCATTAATATCATGTATAATGACATTATATTCTTTAATTAGAAATCCAGATCCATGTTTACGTTAATAGGGTTCATTCTGGTTTAATTATGTCATATTATGTTCTTTTGGATGTCTTATAGATTTTAAGTACATTTTTCGGGGATGTTCGTTTTTATGGTTTTTCTTGGGTGGTTCACTTGTATTCTTAAATAGAAGTTTGGGTAGAACATGAGTAAACATACAGAAATGATATTACATGTCCTTAATAATATTACATGTGATTTAAAGATCATATAATGAATTATATTATATCCATTTGGAGAAATCATTAGATAAGAATTAAATGATGGTTACTTGGGTCAATTTGGGCGGTTTTGTTTTGGATCACAACAAAATTGTTTTAGCTTATCACTTAGTAATATGTCCATAGTTTATTTCCAGAAAATTAAATAGAACATAATACACTTAACATATTCTGTTTAAACCATAAAAATGGTTTCATGACCAGATCTGAAGGTAGAAATGGGAGAAGAAAGCATGTCGTTCTTGAAGGTGATAATTTAACACCTCACGAACAACGTTCTATTTAATAAAATAAAAGGAAGAGGGAAAGAGGGTTGGATGATACAATATCCCATTAGAATCATAAAATTTCATTATATGTATAATACTGGAGTAACAATACAATTTGGATGAATATAGTTGGGGAGAGATCAGGAAATGAACTTGAACTTGAAAGGAAATTAAAGGAGAAGAGGGAGGGAAATTACCTATTAAATCCTTCTCTTGAGAACCTCATTAAGGGCCTAAGCATGATCTTTTGATGAGACCATCAGCTCTTGGACGTATGGAAGGGGCTATGGAAGGTGTTTGGGAAGAGTTTATAGAAGTCTTGGAGCTTGATAGGTGTGATGAAATGAGGGTGTGAAGGGTGGTTTTGATAGTGGAGGGGAGAGGGGTTTCCTTAATATAAAATTCATTATTTTATTATTTCCCCACAAGACATGGAATAGTGAGTCTTGAACGACCAAGTATAGTAATTTTATAATATAATCCCGAATCAAGTGGGCTTACATCAGCATAACATCACACATAACCCTATAAATAGATTATTTAGCTTATTTTGTAAATTACGATATTTCACTATTCATCAAAAATTCATGTATTTCGGAAAAATCCCAAAAATTTACCCCAACCATTTTTCAATGTGTAGAATCACAAAATTATGTCCATTTTTCAAAAATAATTTTATAAATATTATTAATTTATTATTTAATTAAATTCACAATTTACATAAAAAAAAGTTTTTAAGATTAAAACTAATTTTACAGTGCTTTCAAAAATTACATAGGGTATTATATAATTATCTAAAAACTATAAGACATTTATTAAATAATTTATGAATACATTTTATGGAAATAAATATTCTATTAAATTAATTAATTAATTATAACTAATTATTTATGACTTAAAAATACCAAAACTTTTACTAAGGTCAAATTATCACTATCTAAGATGTCTAAATTTAATTTTATTATTCATAGGTAATGTTACTCTTATGTTGGATGATTTACTATTCATAAGGGTCATATTACTATTCATATGGGTAGATTACTATTCACAAGGGTTCGTTACTATTCACCAAAAATTATTTTTGTTTCATTAGACTCCAAAAATCATCTTGAACATAACCGTGTATGTCGGATTTTCGAAATTCCAAACATAGGAGTGAAAAACTTATGTTTAAAGGTCACTTATCACATAATAGTTCGTTATGTTGTTTTATCAGGTTATTTTATGACATAAATATAAAACGGAATTTTCCATTGAAAAACATTGGGTCATTACATCTGTAATATAAACTATCTACTCAACCACTTAGAGTTTAGGTTGTAGATCATCATATTCTCTTTAAATCAGATTGGAATGGTTTGTTTGATTCTTATTTCATTGGGAAAAATATTTCTAAATATTAATTTATGTAACTTTAGATGGTAATTTCAACGGATATGAATCAATTACCAATCACTAACCAATATTGAATAGGAAAAATGTAATGTATATCCAATTAAACTATCATTCCCAAGGGGTGACTCCACAACTAAGGAGATACATAGAGAGAAACTTGATCCCCAGTCTCAAATTACAATTTTTAATTAGTAATAACAAACTATGATTTCTAGAGACTCTAGGATATTAATGAACTCTTTAGAATCAATTTGACATACTCCATAATCTTTAGATCATGAATTTATCTAATAAGTGATTGATCACTATACTTTTTCCAACATAATGAAGATCAATATTGATGAAAATAAAATTCTCTAAGGGGTGTAATTTTAATTAAAAAAATTTAACTATTGGTTTATAAAAATTTAGTCAATAAAATCTACCTCACCCAAAATCCATTAAGTTTAATAACCCACCCCTAAACTATTTCTACTATAATATGGATGAATTTATTTGTTTGACCATCCATCATAGGATGACATTTCATTCCCAAATTCAGCTAAGAACTCATCACCTCATTTATTTTAATCTTAAACTATGATGTAAAGAGTGATTATATTTTAGAAAAAATTAACAAATATATTCCATAGAGTATCAATTTTTTTCAATCATACATGTTACCATGATCTTATACATTCATCGACTCCTTAATCAGATGAAAATGAGACAATTTTCATTTTGGCTTAATGACTATCAAAATAACATCCTTTGCAACAAGTGTATGAGTTAATATAAACATGAATTCCAATTATATCTCATCCTATATTCAAATATCAATGGTTAAGTGATAATACAAACTAAAAAGTTCAAGTAATTCTCCTTAAACCTCTAGAAAATAATGCATCATGAAAATAAGAACATAATCAATTTTCTCAGCTCTAACCACCAATTGGACATCTCAAATCACAATACATCTTGGAAGTTCAACGGATCACAGAATAACTAGAATTAAGAATAGTATCAATAATCTATTGCCTCAGATATTTTAAAATGGAAATATATCTAAGAAAAAAAAAGACACTATTAGGAGACCAAGACCTAACTCCTAGGATCTGCCCACCATATAAGATTTTACCAGAATTCTGAAAATTGATGTATATTGAAATCCAAATAATATTTGATCATTAAATGACGAATAATATTTTACATCAAGTAAAATTCCATCCATCATTATTTTTCATTAAAAATCTCCTATTATAAAATAGACTCATAAAAGACCACTCCCCTACTGCTTTCATAATTACTTGAGTCGATAACTTCCTACTCGACATATCTATGACAAAATTCCATTTCATATGTGTATAAAAAATAAAAAATTAAAGATACAAATAATATTCAACCAATAATCTCTAATGTACGTTCAAGTCACTCATGGTGAAATTATTATTTTGACTCTTACAATCTCAATACATAATTATCCTCTCTTTGAAGAGATATATCACAACCTAACTCGTCTGGGTTGACACTATGATGACCCAACCCACAAGGGACTTCTTGGATGGTGGTAAGTTGAGTGTGAAAACCCTAAGACCACCTCCAATAGGCCATAAAGTATTGTTCTACACCGAGTAGGAATATCACACACATGGTAGATATTATCCGAATATATGTATACTTGAAATCACATCTACAAATACCCATAAAATGATCAACGACGTAATAAAACTGATACCATAAATGCATGAATTACATCTATTCTACATCAGATTTTGATTAAATTACTCTAAATCATATTGTTTCCAATATAAGATGCCCACAAATACAAAAGAGTCCAAGTTTCTAAGAAGGAGGTGACTATTGTCAAATTGAAAACCTGGTATGAATAATTTTCAATATAGATCAATATTATCTTCTTACTCCAAGACCTCCTATGACACATTCAAAAGGCATTTCATCATTATAATAGATGAAATATGTGGGAAAATCCCATTAATTGTTGAGTATAATAATAACTAGTATGACACCCTGAAATTAAAAAACATAAACATCAAGGGAGTATTTTGATCATAAAAATGAGGGAATGTCGATCTAAATATGATCCATCAACAATAATAATAACCTATATGTACTCATAATAGACTGAAACTCTTAAAAAGTCCTCAAACATACTTCTATCTGTAGTATTATAATTGAGGAATCGCGGTAATCCTCTTCTATAAAAATCGACTCACTAAGTCAAGCATCACTGATTGCAATCATTAGATGGGTCCGGATCTTTATACCTCACCAAATAAGAAGTCATTAGAATTCTGATGACCCAATACACATGTGGGGGTCTCTTCCACATACCATGGGGGTAAATATAAAACCCTAGATGAAATTAACTTCTATGTTTGGGATCGTACTCCTGAGTAACATCTTCATGATGATTGAAAAACCCCACCTAGGGAAAGGAATTCGATAGAGGATCCCACCTCGGGTCAAATGGGGGTATTCATGAACACTTTATTCGAGACCAACCATTATAGTTTTTCAAAATACTATGTATAGGATTAAATTCCACACTACATCCTCATAGATTTGTACTGAGGTAACATACTCAACTGATACTGGTCTAGGGGATTAAACCCAAGCTACAACACCTCGAGTTTTTATGAACCTATTTTTTCAAATAAATTAAATTCATTTCATGTCTTGTGTTACATGCAACACCAGATTAGCTTTCATTATACCCAACATTGAGTTTCTACAAAACATCATTTTATTTTTATACTTTCTTAAATAAGTGAATTATAACATATCCATTTGAATGATAGATATGAACATGATTAACTAAATTATTAATTTATGGTTAATGCATATATATTTGACTAATTATTTATAAATTATTTTTAAACCCTTTTTAAAATAAAAGGATCTGTTTTTCTGAAAAATTAATTAAATGTGTACAAGTATATTTTATACCAAAATATAAACAAATGAATATTTTGGAATTATATTAATTATATATATATAGTATATTTAATATAAATTTTAAAATTTGTTCTATGTGTTTATAGGATATGATATAAGAACAAACCCAATTTCAAATACAAAGGAAGTATTTTTCTAAAAAGTAGTTTTACCAGATTTTGTTGGAACACTTGATTTAAATATAGTTTTTTACACATTTACAAATTATAATTTAAAAAATATATTCTTCATTTTAAAAAACTATTCAAATTAACTTTCATTGAATTTTTTGTATTTTTTGATACAATTAATTCATTGATAAATATTATAAAATACTGTATTTTAATTGGAAACTAATTTTTCATATGATTCATTTATACTATTAGATTATATTTTAGACAGCGTTTAAATTAATATTATATCAATATTTAATCATTTAATTCAATTGACATCATTGGAATAAATTTCAAAATTAATCTAGATATAAATACATTTCAATATTTTTAACATTTTTATTTTAAAACACATTTTTTGATCCTTAAATGAGAAAAAAATTTAATAATTTTTTAAAAATAAATGTTTAGAATTTTGAAAAATGGATTCCATATGTGGAATCATATGGTCCAAAATTTGTAAATACTTTCTTTTTATTAAAATAGGATGAATAGATACTTTGGGAATTTTAATTATCACAGTTATGGGTAAATCAGGTAATTAATGGTGAAAATAATATTATAAATATTATAAAATTAACATAACACTTTTTCTAGTTTTATTGGTTGACTATTTTAATATATAATCATTAAAGGATTAGTTATGAGTCCATTTATGACATTTTGGATGAGAATATATCATTTATAATTTTCTTATCAAAGGAATTCCAATTTTTTTATGCTTATGTTTTTAACAAGATAAATATTATTAATATAGGGTTATGTAAGGGATATGTGAGACTATAAATAGTATTTAAAAAAACAAAATTATTATCTAAATCATGGTTGTTTATTTATAATTTTTTGTGTTAAAATAATTAACTTAAATGGTGAAAGATTGATGATGCAGTAATTGTCTAGTTAATGGAAGAATCAAGTAAATGATATTAAAAATATTAAATTAAATATAATATTATATAATTAATGATATACACAAATTTTAAGGATTTAGTTAATATTTTATAGGTGATTAAAAATATTTTGTTTGAAGATATCAGGTTTTTATGATATTTTTAATAAGTCAAGTGATGAATAGTGTCAAAATTAACATTAATGCTAATTTAAAATAAATAAGATTTTCTTAAAATGATATCAAATCCAAAAAAAAATTAAAATTAAGAAAAATGATAGGTATATGTTTTAAAATTTCATAAATGACTCATTTATTGGTCATTTGTAATTTAATAGGTATTTTATTGACCCTCAATGTGTAAATTACCTGATATCATGGTAAGAATTAAAAATGTTAAACAAGGGTTAAACCTAAAAGATAAGGATTAAAAGATAGTAACAAAATTTCTATTTTTTTGGATTCAGTTATTTTAACCCAAATATTTTTATATTTAAAATTAATAAGTAGGTTTACATTTTTAATACCAAATTAATTAATAATAATTCAATATTTTAGAAGATTTACATGTGTTCCCTCCCCTCTCTTATTAAAGGCAACATATTCATCTATTTTATTAACAATTAAAAACCTATGTAGATAAATTTTTTTTTTCCAAATATCATCCCAAGATCCCTCAAATCATCCTAGAATCTTTAATTTGGGTTTAAATACAACGATAGATTTCATTTTTTTCAAATCAAAAGGTTATAACCAATAATGAGGCAACGTTCATCAATGAATATTTTCATTTTATTTATTTCTTGAACCCCAAAATTTATTCTTATTACATTAAGATATAATAATATCATTATTATAATTATACTAATATATTTTTATTATATGGGTTATACCTACACTTAGACACACATCCATCTAATGGGTAATGAACATATTTTTCTCATGTATGATAAACTATCGACTCAATAAATAATGCTATTTGTTTTTACTTTAACACCTCTCATGGTTGGAAATTATCATAAGAGCTCTATTTTTATATTATATAAATGATATTAATTAATTATTTATGATTTTTTAAATATTATATGAAACATACATTTCTTCTTTCCAATTTTTGGAAATATGATAACTTTGGGTTTGGACGTGCGGACAACTACCTCTTCAATGTGATGTCACACATTCACACAATACATAGAATGTATGATGTATAAGTTTATTGATATTATATGATATATATGACATAGTAATAAAAATTTAATGATATTATTTATATATTTATATTCTTTATTTATTTTATTTCTTTCAATACGGCATGAAATTGGAGTAGCGTTCCTCCATACGTATGACATAACATCTCCATGAACAGTGTATTTCATTTCTATTAATATCTTTTATAGATAACAATAAATACATATACAATGAATATATATGATATTTATTTAATTTTTATCATTCTTGAGTCATTGAAGTCATGGTCTATGTATGATTACCAAGAATAACTAGTCAAAACATGTATGAGAAACAAAACAGTTATTACCCGAAACATAAATTATCCTTAGAATTATTAAAAATCTGGTAATATAATGTCATATTTAATTTATCTATGGTATTATATATAATAATATGGTTCATTAATAGATATATAATAAACATATATAAATTATACATGATCTTTTCCTTACTATGATGAGATTTAGTACATAAGGTAAGGGATTTTTGTGTCACTTTATTTTTTGTGGGCCACATTCCTTATACACTACTTGTTTCTTCTATATGGTGTATATAAAACAATGAATGTATTTTAGGATAATTTTTAGGAAGAATATTTTATTTTAATATACATATAATCATCATTCTTTCATGGGGTATAAAATTCAACTGATTATAAAGTGATGATTATTTATTTTACAAGACCATAAAGATTATGAATTGTTTAATTTTAAGCATCTATTGGGGAATATTTATATTCCACGACCATGTTTTCTATAAATTTTTCAGAAATTATTTATTTAATATTATTATATTTATTTTAAATGTCAAATTTACACATTATTTACTTTTTAATAAATGGTTTGAAAGGAATCATTTTGTTATTTACAGAAGATATACTTTGTGAATTTCCTAGAAAAAGTATGAAAGGAATGTTTTTTTAACTTATACAGCGTTAAAAGATATTTATTCTTTCATTATGCCTTAATTTGTTTTATATTCCTTGAAAATCGTAAAACTTTATTTTCAAAGAACATTTTTTCCATGGAATTTTATGAGAAGAAAAAAAATTCCTAGAAGAAAGGATATTTTCCCCATGATTTATTGTCAAATGATATCTCAAATTTATGTTAAATATAATATAACATTATATAATGTTACTTATGTTTTACTGGGGATATTATTCAATGCTACCATTATTATTCTTTATGAGATTGGTTTTTGTTTATGGTGGAATGATATTAATGAAAAACATTTATTTTCCATGTGTTATGTTATGATTGAATGACGTTTATGAAATCCATTACATTACATGGGTATTGATATTATTATTGATTTAGGTTCTCGTTGGATACATATGTATGGTTTTAATTTTGTGATAGTCGGACCAATATCTCCGTCCAGTGTATCATGTAAATATTGGAAACTCATGAGTTATAAATGTTATTTGTGAACCAGATTTCATGTTTACAAATCTATGTATAGACCTAGTTTTCATGTCCATAATTTTAGGAATAGACCATTTTTTCTTGTCCATATATTTATTCATGGGTTTTACTTGTTTTCCTTAATCAAAAGAGTGAACCTAGTACTAATTATACATGTTCACAATGTTACATGTTTTTGTGTGTGCCACAATTTCATGTCTTATATCGGTGTTATGAACTCATGAATTATGTTCACTGATTCCCTTAGGATACATGTCTTACGAACCACCAATATATATTCCATGATTATTTTTTAAGATCATTAATGTGAATGATGTGACGTTATAACGTTATGATCACATTCTAATACCCTTTATGATAATGTTTATCATTACATATCTCCCTTGTTTACCCTTACCGAGAATCTGAACTCACCCTTTTCATATGATACTTTTCCATAGGAAGTGATGACCTGTTTTAATTATGATTTTTCAAAATGTGGTTATATATATGAAAAATTATATGGGATAATATTTACATGTTTTATGAACCAGTTTTTTATGCTTCCAAGTTTCTGAAGTCACTAAACTAATAAGGACTTAGGGAATGTGAATGTGAATTATTAAAAAATGATGTCATATCCATGTACATTTAGTGTAGGCCATTATAGATGGTATCATATAAATGGTTTAGTCAACCATTAGTAATTATGAATTTAAAACCATAGAAAAAAACTAATGGAATATCTAAGTTACCATACTTATTTTTTGGTAATGATCATGAATAACCTAGAGTAAACCAAAGGTCACATTGATTGAAATTTTATTTGTAATTTGCATTGAATATGAGGTTTTCCTAATATGACTAGTGTTTCTCACATGATTATTTTCATATTTATTCAATGTTCGGAACCCAAAGGAACTGTTCTAATGATGAATGCAATGGGAAACATCCAACTTCCTTCAGTGGGTATTATGATCCACTTTTTTTAAACAATGGATCAATACCACTAAAATGATATTTTTTGTTCTTTAGTGTTCAGAACATGAAAAAGTCGTAATGGTTGTTTTTCATTTGAAATTGAAGTCGATTAGTGGTGGACTCTTATTAGGAGCATGAGGGAAGAATAATAAATTGAATATATGGAAGGGGAAGAGTTTAAGGGGATATTTTTCAGTAATTCCATAATATTATACAAAAAAATAAGTGAAAAGAATTTCATGAGCTTAATAAAAATGATGATGAATCTTGTGGTGCCTATGAAGCTAATTTTACAAGACTTGCAATTTACGCTTATAGGTGAATCAATATCCTAAATATTAAAATTGGTTGTTTCTTTGAGGTCTTGAAACCAAGTATCTGAAATTCCTTGGCCAGTAGGGACATTGGATTATCTGAAGAAATCAAGAACTAAGAACTGAAAATTAAAATGTATGTCGGTAACCCACAAGGTTTTATTGATAATAAATGGAATATAGAGATTAATGGAATCTGTAGTGTTTATCTATGTGGATGGAACAAAGAGTTTCAACCTCTTACTTGATAAAAATGTGGAAATGATCACTCATAATAATTCTTGAGAGGCACAAGAATATGTTTCAGGTGTGGGAATCATGTTCATCAAACAAACCAGTGACTAAGGGATATAAATTGGCCACACAATGAAATTAATCGATATAAATCTCAATAAAATTCACCATTCACACTTCAGTGCTATAAATGCAAAGTGTTTTTACACTATGAAAATAAATGTCCCAATCCAATGGTTAATATGGAAGATGATCCAAAACAACCTCTGATGTAAATGGAATAAAGGGAAACATTATTCTATCATAATGGATTAAGTGAACCATGTTAACTATAGAATAAATATCCTCCTCTCATTTTTGGTAATTTCATGTTTTATTTTGAATGAATAAGACCAAGGAAAATAATTTTTTCATCTGTTGGTAAAATTTATTCTGATTATCTACATGGATTTTTGATTAATGAAATCACATATTCTATTTGTAGAAGGATGAACCCAAGATTCCAATAAAAATGTTTTGATAGAATAAATTCATTTATATAAGGAAAGAATAATTATGTGTCATTTTTTGGTTACTAATATATTTCAAGAGATTACGTGATTATGGTCTTCACATGTTTAGTATGTGAAAATTAGTAGATATATCAGGTTTTTGGGGGGATTAATGATAATTTTGTTTTGGATATTTAGTAACCTTGTTTCAAAATCATTTTATTTTAATTTTTTGGAAGGTTTATAGGGGTTTCTGTTTATGAAATTGTATATGTTGAAATTTGGTTAAGGTATAGAGATTGATGTTTTGATTTATTAATATTGGATAACATCTAACAATCATTCTGTTTTGATTATTAGTAAATACAAAACGAACAGATTATTATCTATTTTTGAATCATATGATCCACAAGTTCTTCATGCACTATAATTTCAACCTCATTTCATAGATTAAAAGATGATACATAATTTGATCAAGGGTAAACTAATCGAAGAGATCATTCTTACAAAAATGGAATGAAATCAACTTACATTATATTCTTATGATAATTTCCCAACATTAGGAACAATATCTTGAAACAAAAAAATTTATCCTAGTACCTTTATTTTTGGTGAATCAAATGGACCCTTAGATCATAATAGATTTATCATTCTATGATGATTAACATTATAATTACCATGTTCTCTATCACTCTTTATTAGAACATGATAGTTGGAGTTATCTTCCAAGTCAATGTTTTCACTTTATGCTAATCCTAGTTATGTGGTGATCTTATCTGTTTACTTTGCCTTTATTTAAGAGGATGTTTTATTAACCCTTTTTAAGACATGGGTTTCACATAAAGAAATTATCAAACATCCACCTTTAATTTTCAAAGTGAAATTTGGAATTTCAAGGATGCGATTTCAGTTTTAAATTCTTGATCGTATTGGAACAGAATGATATCCATTAAAACTTCTACCAAATCAATATCATATTCATGGTGTGTTTCATGTATCTCTTTAATGTAAGTACATACATGATACTTCACATTAAATAAACTCATAGATCATACCACTAGATAAGTATCCTAATCATAAAGAGAAACATGTATAAATTTTGGATCGAAGAGATAACATTTTAGAAAACAAGACCACTCATCTAGTTAATGTTTTATGGAGAAACCCACCGGTTCAAGAAGTTGTATGGTAACATCAGGATAACATGAGGTAGAAGTATCTTCATTTTTTTGAGTTATAATGAAGAATATCAAATGTGAAATTCATTTTATGGGGGTAGAATGTGACAGCCTATGTTTTTATGAATTTTTTTTCAAATAAATGAAATTAATTTGATGCCTTGTATTACACACAACACCATCTTTGCATGAATTATACTCAACAATGAGTTTATATGAAACATTATTTTATTGTTATATTTATATATATATATTAGTTTTTTACGGGTATAATTACATTAAAAACACACACACACAGCACATATAATCCAGAAAGGTAGGTCATAGCCCCCAAAGGGATAGCCCACCCATCAAGCCTTATTTATTAATTACATGGCCTGAAGACCTAATGGGCATGAAACCCATTACATGGACCAATAGCCCAAGGCAGTGTCATGCCTGCATCATACTGCCTACGTCATCAGGTATGTGTTAAACATGTGTCATTGCATGTATACTTCATTCATGTGTCACCACCTACCTGCATCATGCCTATGTCAGCGCTTGCCTAAGTAAATTCGATCTTTTCTAAATTCGAACTCGAATCTGATGCAGGATTGCAAGGAGTCTTTTCCACTTTAGGATGCCCCCAACCACAATTTTAATTTTATATTTATTAAAAAATAAAATGATAACCATTCCATTGTAATGGAAGGTATGAACATGATTAACTAATTTAAGAATTTATGGTTTACACATATTTATTTGACCAATAAATTTAAAATGAATATAAAACCGTTTTTCAAATAAAATAATATGTTTTTCTAAAATATTATTTAAATGTTTCCAATTGTGTTTAATATTAAAAAATAAAAAAATAAATCTTGTAAAATTATATTAATGAGTTATATATATGTTATATATAATATTTAACAGTCATCTTTGGTATTTGCAGGACATGATATAATAACAAATATAATTTTAAATATAAAAGTTGTATTTTTCTAAAAAAAAAGTTTTACCACCTTCTAATATAGAACATTATTTAAATATACTTATTGAAAATTTTATAAATTCTATTAGACAAAACATATGTTTCATTTGTGATAGGAGTATCAAAATTTACTTCGGTTTAATTTTTGGTTTTTTTCTGATAAGATTCATTTTTGGTGAAAAGTAAAAAATACTGTATTTTAATTGAAAACTATCTTTTCATTATATTTCATTATATTTTTATATTGTATTTTATAATGGTTCTAAATTATAATTGTCATGACCTATCCCAATGGGGCCCCCAATGTGACCCCTAAGCCCACCTCCAATAGTCCAGAAGATGGTGACTAACACCGAGTAGGAATATCACTAACATTAGAGGCATTGCCTAAGAACCTGTACATACACACACATCACCAAGCCTACAAATTCAGAAATGTAAAAAACCACTAAAGAAAAAATGAATGAATACAACTATACCCAACCAACTGAGTATAATGGAATGTAAAGTGCGGAAAATAGACTGGTCCAGAATACAAGACCACCAAATGAAAGATTTTGTAACTACAAATTCCAACTTATAAGAAGGAAATATGTACTGGGATATCTTATCTTAGCTATACGAACACCTTAGACTTTAAAGAATATCACAAATCTTGGTCCTGTCCTGGTCCACCCTAGACTCCGTCAAAAGGCCACTCATCTGCACAAGGCACCACACACATGGGCAAAGCCTATTTGTGGGTGAGAATAAAAATACTTAGTAGAGGACCCCAAAACCAAAAAGATATTAAAATGTAAAGGTATAGTTAGCTGTAAAAAGTATATGTTAAAAAAACATATAACAAGAGAGACATATCCAGATATACTCAAAATTCAGACTCATAGCCTAGATGTAAGTCACCACCACCTATATACCCATGATAGGGATTCAATCTAAAGATTCCATGAAGAACTCCTCCATGAGAACTCACTCCATGAGTCTGATAGATCTGATGACATCTGTCTGAGATGAACATTCATTCGGATGTTTCCTGAGAGGGGTGTACGCACTGTTAGATCTGAAGAGAGAACATATACACGCATTCTAGGAGAACAAACTCATGTCTAATAAAAATATCATGATACACGAATGGGGATCACTACCATGGCTGGAATATAACACAAATAATTCAAATTTTCCTACTAAGTAGAGGATCTATATCCTATAGGATTGGTCACATCGATACCAGAATAAACCTAGGTCCAAGAATGGGTAGAGGACCTCATACTTGGCCTCTTGGAGGTATTCTAACTATATCGAGAATGTCTTGCTAAAGGGATCATACTTATTCAAATGTAAACGACACGTGACCTTGAGGGGATCAAGAAAAAGGGGAACTAACCCAAAATAAACATTTCTAAGGTATGGTGTACAATGAGATCAACCCCTTTATAGAAAATTACATGTCATGTAGAAAGGTCACACAACGTGTCCTAGGACCCTGAGTACTACCCGTGTGCAATTGCCCGTGCCAAAAAGAGATTGACATGTCAAAAAAATATACACGACTTGTAACAGTGTGACATCCCATGTCCTACTATATGTGGTCTACTCTATGTACGCTGGCCATGTTCCCATACATGGCTTCATCCTGTGTATTCCAACCCGTGTACCGGTACACTTGGTAACCAACAAAACTGGCCTGTTCTGGCCGTGTGGTAGAGTACATGTCATATACTACACCCTGATTCCGTGTATCATCTGAGATACATGTTGTGTCCCACGTATGGACCCACACACCATTTGATATTTTTCACATTCATTTTCATCTCTTCCTCCATCACGAAACCCAAGCTTCTTCCGAACCAACCCAATATGATGTGTTCTTCAGAGAACACACCATATTCTTTGGGATTTTCCAGAACCGGCGCTCCACCTCCATGTACCTCCATTTATCCCTAGGTCTTTGTTTCAGTGGTATTTTTTAATGAAACTGAAGGTTCGTGGTCATCCCGCTATAAAAAATCCAATTCCATTGGTTTTGGGCCTCTGATCGGCCCTGAAAACATGATTCCTTCCACCCACAAAAAGAAACATTAATGAAAGATCTCTCTCAAAATGAGTCAATTATTCTTCTGCAATTGTTTTCACACATCCATTGGTTCATCAATATTTTGGATATCCAATTTGGGATGGTTGCAATTTGAAATGGATGCACAATAATTCGTTAACCAACACCCTATAAAGAATGCAGACAACGCGGGGTAAAAATGGGAAGTAGAAATCCACACAAATAATTAAATAATGAATCTCTCCCATCATTCATCATGGATTAGGCCCTAAGATAATATAAGGATCAAATGTATCAATTAAAATTAAATCAAATCAAGAACATATTAATTCCCCAAAATAAACATAATAAAGGACCATCTAGCAAGCATGAATAATCCACAGGTCAACCTATTCGTGGGTTGATCTGCGTTCATCATTGAAATACAAGAACAGGAAAAATAATTGAAATCACAACCCCTACCTTAATCTTAGAAAAAGAGGGAGATCAGTCATTGGCCAAGATTTGATCTCTTTATGCAACGATCTGTGTGTCCTCATTCGTCGGCATTTTTCAAGAATCTTCCATGGGTGGCTTCTCTCCAAAGCTCTAGTGGATTTCATGGAGTTTTCCAGGGTTATGAGCCTAACCATGGTCTCATGATCATTTAAAACTGATTGATGTGTCTCCCTATTATAGAAAAAGATAAATAAAATAATTTATTAATTTATTTTATTTCCCTTAAAACTTCTAAAAACTTACTTTTGTTGTCGACCTGCACTGGTCGATGTTAGACCTCAGCTAAGGTAAATTCACTTCTCTAAACACAATGGTGCCCTTATATTTTAGGTAAGATCATCTGTTTAAAAGTTATTCCACTTTTTTTGGAAAACTATTTGTGCCCTATCTAAATGATTAATTTTTTTCAAACATTTATTTCAGACAAGATGGGCCTTGAAATTTCACACCGCCGCAAAGATTGATCTCAAAATAATTCCATAAAATATTTAAAAATAATACACAGAAAATCCTAGACATTAATGTAATTATTTTAATATTTTATCAGTTAATATATTTATATTCATTGGAAGAAATTTCACATTGAATATGGATTCTAACACATTTTAATTGTATGAATGTTTTTACTTTAAAAAAATGTTTTCTTGATCTATTAATGTGAATAATTATGACATCATTTGTAAAACTTATGTGTTTTGGATTTTGAAAATCGATTCCATATTGTGAATTATAATTTCCAAACGTAGAAAATATTTATCTTTTTTTGAGAAAATATGAATAGTATAGTTTGTAATAGTTATTACAATGGTTAAAGGTAAATCAGCTAATTGAGGGGAAAAATAATATTATAAATATTATAAAATTACCATAAAACATGGAATAATTTTATTGGATAAATATTTACAATCCCTAAGACTTAAAATTATCAGTTATGATACCATTTTATGATAGTTTGGATGATAATATAAAAATTTTAATACTATATTTAAGGGAAAGTCAATTTTGTCATACTTTCGTTTTTAAGAAATGAAATATTTTTAATATGGGGATATATAAAGGATATGTTTAACTATAAATATTATTTATATAGATAAAATGTATATCTACATCATGGTAATTTATTTATAATATTTAGAGATCAAATAATAACCATAAATGGTTACACAATGATGATGCAGTAATTGTTTAATTAATTGAAAATCAAATAAATGATATTAAAAAATTAAAATTAAAATAATTTCATATTCTTAATATCATCCACAAATATTATGGAAGCATTTGACATGTTTTTTATTATTTAAAATAGTTTTTTCGAAGATATCATTTTTTTATGACATCTTTGAAGAGCCGTGTGATTAATAGTGTAAAAATTAACATTAATGATATTTTAAAGTAAATAATATTTTATTAAATGATATAAAATCCATAAAAAATATAATTTTATTAGAAATATTTATTATAAATACTAAAATATTATAAATGAATCATTTGTTGGACATTTTTGTTTTATTATAATTATATGAACCCTCAATGTGTAAATTATATGATATCACGTTAAGAATTAAAATGGTTAGATATGGGTCAATGATAAAACATAAAGATATAAAAAATAGTTGAAAATTGCCACTTTTTTTGGGTGAAGTTATTTCAACCCATAATCATCCAATATTAAAATTTAATATGTTTTTTCTATTTGTATTTTAAAATTAATTTATATTAATTTTATATTCTGAAGATTTCCTAGAGTTCCCCTCTCCTCTCTTATAAAAGCTCACTTCTTCTTCTCTTCTATTCTCACATCAAAACAAATTTGGTCTAAACATCCTATATAAAAATATCCTCTCAAAATCTATACCATAATTCTATAATATTTAATTTTATAAGAAATCAAACCAATAAATCCCTTTCATGAAATTCTAAAGGAGTTACCCAAAGAAGATGCAATGTTCATTAACAAACATTTTCATTTTATTTCATCCTTCATTCCCCTAAATTTTTCTTATTAAATTATTATATAATACAATTAGTATTATCAATTTACTTAGATTTTTTTATTATTTAGTTTCAAATAAAACTTAAACACACTTCAATATAATGTGTAATAAATTTACAATTCTCATGTACGGAAAACTACGCCCTCACGAAATGATGTTGTTCTTTTTTCTTATACCACCTATCCTAGTTGGGAATTATGATAGTAACTCTAATTTAATATGATACATATGGTATTTATGATGTATTAAATCTTATTTTAATATTATATAAAACATATCTTCATGATTTCCATTTTGTAGAAATTTTATAACATCATTTGTGGACGTGTGGACTACCACCTCCTCAAAGCGATGCGACTCATTCAAACATTACGTGGAATTTTTAAAGGATGATTTTATTAAAATTTCATGATATATATGAAATAATAATTCTAAAAAAATTATATTATATATATACATTTATGTCATTGACATACCTTATATCAATATGGAATGAAATTGTAACAGTGTTCATGAGTATGTACAACCTACCGTCTCCATAAACGATGTATAAAATTTTATATTTATCTTATATATATATATATAATATTTATGATATTTATATCATTTTTATCATTATACAGATAATTATATCATGATCATAGCATGAGGATCAACAATAACAAGTCAAAACATGTATGAGAAACAAAGTGGTAATTAACCTGAAACATAACTTTAGCTTGGAATTATTAAAAAATAGGTAATATAAATTTATATGTAATTAATATAAGGTATTATATATATATATCATTATTTTATATATTACTAAAAATATATTTTTTATATAAGAGTTTTTTAGGACCAATAGGTGCATATATACCTTGAGAGGGGGGTGAATCAGGGTATGGAAATTCTTTTCTAAATTATTCCTACCCCACTAAATCTTGACCTCTCTATTACAAGGGTCACTTTGTTTTAACATGTGTGTTTATTATTATCACTTAATTTCTTTTTTATCTAATGATGATGCTCTGAATGCAATGTAGGGAAGCAAGCAGACAGACACATAGATTTTTACTTGGTTCACCATCACTGGGCTACGTCCAAGGAGCATACAACGGTGATGTGTCGTAGTACCAAATTCAATAAATCTTGCTACCAATAATGTTTTAGATAGATCACATCTATGCCCAGATGCACTTCCTTTACAATGTTTAGGGTTAACTCACTACTTCCTAAGGGTCACTCCCTATTTCTCTCTCACTAGTTCACTATCTGAAAAAAAGACAACCTTATTCATCTTCCACTACTCACTACATTTGGAGGGGGTCCACTCACATTTTATAGACCTGTAGGTCTCTTAATTTTCATGAATGAACGCATCCTCAACAATTGATAGATGATCTATTGATGTTCAATGTTCGTCCACTAATGAATACCTCTTTACCACATATGTTCTGGGAAATTTCTAACATTCATGCAACCTAGGATGACTTCTGTTCCCCTTCAACTAGTGCACAACCTCTACACTCATTTTAGAAAAACCAACATGCACGCCAAAACTTGCATGACACACTAGCGCGACAAAACATTCATCCCACTCTAGCATTCCAAACTTGGGCTCCACACTGCTTTCCAGCACACTTTCATGGTCAACTTGCACGGTACACTTTTATAGTACACTAGCGCATCACACTTTCTCCGCACAGTTATAAGCTCAAAGTTCGGATTTTCTCTAAGTGTTGATATTTTTGATAAATGAGGAGAGTAGACATCTATTTATAGGAATTTTGATGACTTACGTGCCACACTTGAGCGCCACACTTGCACTCCACACTTGCGCGCCACACTTGTGCACCACTTTAGGACTTGTGCACCTATTTCTTTCCATTGTCATATATTGATATGGTGATCTTTAAATATTACTTGTGTGGCACACTTTCGCGCCATTCTTGTGATTCATACTTGTGCACCACTTTAGGACTTGCGGGCCACACTTGTGCGCTACTGTTGGACTTGTGAGCCACACATGAGCGCCAATTTTGGACTTGGGCCCCACACTTGCGCGCCACTTTTGGAATTGCATGCCACTTTTCCATTGCCATATTTTTTATATTCTGAATTTGAAAAATTCCAGGCATAAAAAAATAGAAACCTCATTAATATAACATCACAACTCCTTTTTCCAATAACACTTTCCCCCATTCTCTAGGAAACCCCCTTTTTCTACAGTTTGAGTCATTGAGACTCGCCTTCTCAACAAGCACAACATGGAGTCATGCATTGTAAACAAACACAATCATCTCAAACATGATTCAATGATACCCTAAGGGATTTTTTCCCAACAATATCCCCCTTTGGGTTTGTTGACAACTCTTCTCAAAACAATTCTCCATTCTTTGATACCTCATTAAGGCTTCATTCATCTTCATCCACCATTTTCCTCTTACGATATAGATAGTGATCAATGATGTACTCAACATAGACTCTAAGACCACATGAGTAATGCTAATCGTGAGAAACATGAGTATCATGAAATGTTCAAGTATGATTCACAGCGTTTCTGAAACCATTGGTTATACCAACCTAATACCAAATGAAATTTCCATACTAACCTGATACCAACTAGAATTCTACTTGTATCACGATCCTCAGCTGTTGTGATATCTATTATTTTATCGATCACATCTAGAATTTTTTAATTTTAAAATGTTCCCCCTATCTCATTTCTCTCCCCTATCTCGCTGCTCCACCTATCAACTTCTCCCCATGTATTTTACTAAGACATGTTTTCCCTTCCTTAGCCATAGTTTCTCCCCCTTGAGGGGGCACTATATCTCCCCCTTTGTCCATAAACCCAAAGGATACCCCATTTGCAGTCTGCAACATTGGAAAAAACACATATTAGCACATTAGGGAAAACAAACAATACCTTGGGGAGAGGGGGTTCCACATCCACACTATTTTAAGTGAGGGGAGTCGACTGAACTCCCAGTTCCAGTCGATGCCTTTCAAACGGTTCCTTGGGTAAGGACTTTTTCAATATTTTTGCAACCTATAGTTCTGTAGGAACATACTCTAACTTCACAATTCTTTGGTCAACCTTCCCCTTGATAAAATTATACTTTATCTCAACATGATTTGTCCTTGAGTGATGGATGGTATTTTTGCTGAGATATATAGAACATGAGTTATCGCAGTATATTTCGATCGAAGAATCACTTCAATTCCCATATCATCAATCTGCTACTTAATCCATAATAACTATGTGCAAGCTTGAGTGCCAGTAATATATTCAGCTTTTGCGGTGCTCAATGAAATGAAATCTTTCTTCATTATTAGCCAAGAAACACACATTCCACCAAGATAGATTGCACTAACTGATGTTGATTTCTTGTCATCCACTGAATCGGCCCAATCTGCATCAGTATATCCCAATAACTATGTCTGAGATTTTCCATTATACATCATGTCGATGTCCACCGTGCCCTTGATATACCTAAGTATTATATTCCCTGCAATAATGTGGATTTCCTTGGTATTGCTTTAATTTCATGCTGTTTGGAAGGTGGTGAAAACAATATTAGGTCTCATCATTGTCAGGTTCAGTAAACTCCCAATAATTTTCCTGTATTCTGTGATATTAACTGCCTTTCCATTATCATCTTTTGATAATTTCATCTGGGTAAAAACTAGAGTCTTCATATACTTGGAATTTTCCATTCCAAATCATTACAAAACATCCTTGGCATATTTTCATTGAGAAATTAATGTTACATTCCTTCATTGTGTCACCTATAGACCAAGGATAAATTTTAGCTCTCCAATCATTAACATTTTGAACTCACTTTTCATGAATTTGGTAAACTGTCTTCCCTGAGCTTCATATGATCTGCCAAATATTATGTCATCAACATAAACCATCACCATCATCCTTTGATTACTGTTGTTGTTGAAGTAGATATTTTAATCAACTCCACCACGTTTAAAGCCATGCTTCTTTAAATACAGATCCAGCTTTGAGTACCATGCTCTTGGTGCTTGTTTCAACCCATATAGTGCTTTCTTCAAATGTAAAACATTATTCTCATCATCATGAATGAGAAATCCATATGGATTCTCAATGTACACCTCTTCTTCTAGAAACCCATTCTGAAATGCAGATTTCACATCCATCTGAAACACTTTGAACTTTATTTTCTCTTCTATGGCTAAAAATAATCTGATTGTCTCGAGGCTTGCACCCGATTAAAATTTATAATCAACATCAATACCCTCTATTCGAGAGTATCCTTTGCACAGCAGTCATTCTTTTTTCAAATCATTGTTCCATATTCATTATTCTTGTTACGAAAGACCCATTTAGTCCTGAGGACATTTTTATCTGTTGGCCTCGAAAAAATCTCCCATGTCTGATTCTTCTAAATCTCATGTAGCTCTTCATTCATCGCCTGAACCCAGTTTTCATCTTCATCTACATTAGCAAAGAATTTCGGATCAACCTAAGATATAAAAGATATATGTTGTAGTGATTTCATTCTCATTTTCTGAACTAGAGATGAATAATCACCAATGATATTTTGACTATCAATTTCAGCTCGACTCTTTGGCTTTTGTACATATAAGGATTTTATATCCTTGTACTCACCATCTGTATCTTCTTCTGAATCATCTTCAGCCACTTCTTCTCTACCTGAGTCTCTTAACACTTCCACACTTTAAAAAGAAAACTTTTTACTATGAAATTGTTCAATGAAATCATTTCTTTCAACTAATTTCTAATATTTTTGTTGAAGCACCTTTGATTTTCTCCCGCAGCTTCTTGGTATCCAGAAACCTGTCAACTGATACCATATTATTAGAAAAACAAATAATCCTGCAAAACCTGTCGGTTCCAGCTTGTCCCCCAATCATTATTCATGAACATAAACATTCATCCTTCATATCACATTGAGATATTTTATTTGATTAGGATATATATTTATCCCCATGTGTTATGAAACTCTTCCTTTTTTTAGTCCCACTACTTAGGTCCTTAACCATTTTTCTCCTCCTGCATCATTTATTCTAATCTGGAACTCGACATTGATCCATTAACAAAATTTCTAAGCCCACATAGTTGAAACTCAATATAGGAAACAATTGATAAATTTAATAAAACATTCACTTCCTATTATGATCTTTTTCTCCCTTTCTTCGTCAACTTTGGTACCTGATTTGAGTCAATTAAAACTTTAAATCATATCAGTTCTCCCCTTTTCATCTTTAGATGCCACTTCCCCTTGGATAGTATATCCCTAAAACATGAAACAATTGAATCATCAGTTAACAAAATTTCTATACATAGGGAGTGGGGTTCTTCTGGAATCCTCATGATAGGGATTTTGGTTGATCGTGATGAGTCAACCCTTTGATTATTTATTTCATAGAATCACACTCCTTCCATGCTTCTACTAACTTCCTAGACAATTATAACTGCTCTGCCCATATGACTAAGCATTATTTACCCACATTCTTTGTCTTTTTCTGATATGTAGACTTTTCAGTCTTAGCCTTTCTCAAAGTTTGGGGTTTAATCTAACCGGTACACATTTCTTTCTTTGATTTTACACCAAAATTCCATTTCCATTGATTCCTTCTATTGGTGGTAATCTTTCTACTTTTCACCTTTCCTTTCTTCTTAAACCAATTTAGTGGACTTTCCCTTTCCACCACTTCTCACTACGGAACACTACATGTGAATTTTTCAATACATTCCTTATTCATCTTTATTTTATCAGATATCCGAGTCACGACACTATTTTTCATTGGTGGTAGGTCCTCCACTGATCGTATATTTTTATTACTCACATCTGTAACATTTCCTCCCTTTTTCATTTAGATTTGTTCATGTTATTTCTTATCGAGCGGTTGTGAGTGTTGCAAATGAGGTGATTGATACAAATTTCGTCCACCTCCAAGTGATTCCCCTTAGGCTATAAGCATATTTCCCTATTTACCACTTTGTCTTAATGTGTAAAATTTCTCATTATACACCACTGGAGTCGTGAATCTCATTTCACGTTCTTTTCCCTTTCCTACATTCTCCTTGCTAAAATGTCTTTCGAAATGCTCATAATCAGAACATATAAAACATTTTCCATCAAAGGCATACGTAATTTCATCATTTCTCTATCGAGATGTTGGTGCATCTTGAGTTCTTCCTCTGACATTGAGCTCTTGAGCTTCCTAGAACATTCTCAAGGTGTGTCCCATTCTTCCACAGTAATATCATCTAATAAATTCTTTCCTCTGAGAGACTCTTCTTTTAGATTTCTCATAACACTTCTTCTTATTCTCAGATATAATATTGTATCTATTTTCACAGCATGAGATGTATTACTGTTCCTCTAAATAGAAGCTTGATGTATGACCATGAATCCCAAAAAAATAGAACATGCTACCATTTCTTCCTGTAAAATGCTTTTTAGGTCTATCTCCAGCACCTAAAAGGTTTTTCTTATCTCTAGAGATTTTCACTTATCTTTTCCTATCACGCATAAAAGTGAGATCATCGTATCCAATTCATGATTTCCCCAAAATGGATTGCCTTTGGGATGATAAAGTCTATTCATGCATCTCCTCTAATGTATAGTATTTGGATTTCATTTCATCATCACCTGTCAAAGTATAATAAAATAATATGTGCAGTGCATCCTTCAACTTGGGCTTATCTTTGGATTTAGATTTCTCCATTTCAATCTTGACTGATTCTATTTTGTCCTCTAGTTGTTGAATATTTTTATCTCTTTATTCATGTTGAGCATCAAGTTCTCTCTTAAGAAGCTTTCCTCTACTCATCTCATCTTCCAATTCATGTGTCATCTTATCCACCATGCCACCTTTTTTTAACATTCAATTTTTTCTCAGCAACTGATTCAGATACGGATGCATTCTCTTGTTGTAGACTTTAATTCTTCTGAACTAGCTCAAACAGTTGTGTTACAAGATCATCATTTCTATATTTCAAATTCTGAATTTCATTTGTTTCCATATTCTTTCCCTTAACATCAATATTGATATTTTCTCTCTTGATAGACAGCTTTTATAGTTCTTCGTCTAGAGAATCATTCTTCTCCTCAGATCAGTGGACACATTAATAATCCTTTGATTTAATCTCCTTATCTTGTTAACCTCTATTTCTATTGCTTGGATTCTTATATCTTTAGACTTAATCTCTTCATCCATCTTCTAATTCACTTCTTTATCCTTATGGACAACATCCACTTTTCAACTTCTAGGTGTTTCTCCATCATTAGTAGTTCCAATATCACTTGGCATTTCGGGTTCTTCACTAATTCCATCAACATCATTGAATGTGTAAGTATTTTCACTATATGATTCATCAAACCCATTCTTCTTTTCATTACATGATTCATTTAACTGAATCACACTCTTTCTGTTGACACTTCCACACTGTGGAATCTCACCAGACTTCTGATTATTATTTGATGTTCTTCCCATTTCCATGACACACCATGATAAGAACAGACTAGATAGTTAACTTAAGCAATCAAATAAACAAAGAGAATGCAAAAAAATCTCATAAAAGAAAGATTCCCTATGATACTAACTGTTAGGACTAATAGGGGCCTATATAACATGACAGGGGGGTGAATCCGGGTATGGATATTCTTTTCTAAATTCTTCCTGCCCCACTGGATCGTGACCTATTAATTACAATGGTCACTTTGTTTTCACTTGTGTGTTTATTATGATCACTACTTTTCTTCTTTATCTGATGATGATTCTTTGAATGCAATGTAGGGAATCAAGTAGGCAGACACAAAGAGTTTTACATGGTTCACTCTCACTGGGCTACGTCTAAGGAGCATACAATGGCGATGTACCACTTTAACAAATCCACTAAATCTCACCACCAATAATGTTCGGGTTAGATCACATCTATGCCTAAGCGCACTACTTCTACAATTTTTAGGGTTACCTCCCTACTTCCCAAGGGTCACTCCATATTTCTATCTCACTGGATCACTGCCTATAGAAATGATAACATTCTTCCTCTTCCTATGCTCACTACACTTGGAAGGGATCCACTCACAGTTTATAGACCTGTAGGTCTCTTCATTTTCATGAAATAATGCATCCTCAACTGTTGATAGATGATCAATTGAAGTTCAATGTTCATCCACTGACGAATATCGCTTTACCACAGTTTTTCTGGGCAATTACTAACTTTCATGCAACCCTAGGGTGACTTGTGTGCCCCATTAACTAGAGCATAGCCTCTACCTTCGTTGCAGAAAAAACCAACTTGTGCTCCAAAATGTTCATGCCACACTAGTGTGACAATACATGCACACTGCACTAGCATGCCAAACTTGCACTCCACACTGCTTGCTGGACACTTACGCAGTACACTTGCATGGAACACTTGCACGGTACACTTGAACATCACACTTGCTTCGCACACTTTCATTCTCAGAGCTTGGAATTTCTCTAAGTGTTTAGCTTATTGATAAATGAGGAGAGTAGCCATCTATTTATAGGCATTTTGAGGACTTGCACACCTCTTTCTTTTCTTTTGTAATTTTTTGATATAATGATCTTGAAATATGACTTGTGCACCACAATTTCACACCATACTTGCATTTCATACTTGTGTGCCATTTTAGGACTTGAACGCAACACTTGCGCATCACATTGTACTTGCACGCCACACTTGCGCGCCACTTTTGGACTTGTGCGTAACTTTTCTTTTTCCAAATTTTTGATGTTCTGAATTCGGTAACTTCTTGGAATACAACATTAGAAACATATTTAACATAAGATCACTAATCCTTTTTCCAAAAACAAGTATCTGTATTCTCCAGGAAAACACCCTTTGTCCATAGTTTGAGTCATTGAGACTCTCTTTGTCAACAAACACAACATGGAGTCCTACATAGTCAAAAAACAGAATCATCTCAAAAATGCTTCAATGATATATTGAGGTTTTTTCCCAACATAGGTTTTGAAGAGTACGATGAGTGTCGAGATAGAAGGTAATATATTTATATCTTATTTTTATTTTTGTGGCCACATTCCTTATACACTACTTGTTTCATCAAAGTGTTGTATATACTACCCATGAATGTATTTTATGAGTATTATCAAGAATATTATTGTATTTTTATATCCATTTATGTTTCTTTCATTCATGGTGAATTCGATTTTGTAGATTTTAAATTGATGAGTTGTTATTTAGAAATATCATCAATATTTGTGGTTGTTTGTTTATGTTTATGTTGGGGAATTTTTCTATTACATTCAAATGATTTATATAAATGATTAAAAAAGGTTTTTATAATTCTCATATCGATTTTTAAAGTCATTTTTACACATATTTTAGTTTTTACTAAATAGTTTGAAAATAATTTTGTTTTATTTTTCCAAATGTGGTACATTGGGAGTTTCTAGGGAAAAGTCTGGAAGTAATTTTTTTAACTTATATGTCATGAACATGTTTTTTCACATTCATGATTCCTAAGTTCATCTCATATTCCAATACAATAATTCATGTTCATTTTCAAAGAACATGTTATTCTTTGTCGCATTTTAGTAAAAGTTAATGTTTTCAATGCTTAAAAGATTTTCTCATAAAGAATTATTTTCAAGTGATCTCTCAAAATTATGTTTCATCTAGGTTAAAATTATTTGATGTTGCTTATGTTTTATAATTAGTATGATTCAATTAAACCACTCTTAATATTTTCTTGAATAGTTTATGTTTTTATGGAATTATATTTATTAAACCTATTTCTTTTCCCTGGGTTATGTTATACTTTAATGATATTTTTCAAACCCATTTCATTCAATGGGATTTTATATGATTAATTAATTCTATTATTGTGGAAAACATATGTATTTCATTCATTGTGTGATGGTTGGTACCTATATATTGTTTAAATTCATTGCGTAGAGAGGGATAACTCATGGAGTATATATGTTATGTGTGAGCATAATTTCATGTTTACAATTATTTTCATGGGATTGGGTTTCATATAAATAATTTTATGCATGGACCTTGTTTTCATGTCCATATGTCTATACAAGGGATATATTTCATTTCTTTTATTTAATTAGTGAACCTATTACTATTTATCCATGTTCTCAAAGTTAAACTTTTATGTGTATTCCCTAATTTAATATCATATTTCAATGTTATTATCTCATAGATTATGTTCTTTCATTCCATTATTATAATGAACCATACTTTACATACATTGTTATTACATTAGAATTGAAGCATACTTATTACAACATATAACAAAACCATGAAAGGACCGTACAGGTATAGTGACTTTAGAAACTAGGAAACATAAACAACTAGTTCATAAAACATCTACATTGTCTCCCGTTTATCTCATCATATTTAGAGTCCATATTGGAATATCCTACGTAATACCCTTCTTCCTGACCTGGGGAAAAGAAACCATAAAAAGGGTGATCTCAAATGCTCAGTAAGGGTAAAGAAAGGGAATACCAATCATATCATATTCATAAGAACATAACCTTTTGAAAATCTTAACCTGCAAAAGAGATCATAATATCATAACATGGGATAAATCATGGTAGTGAAATGTAATTCCAATAATTATAACATAAAACGTGAATCTTTGTGGCATACACACATAATCATAAAGAATCATTTCTTAGTAGTAAAGACTCATTTCCAAGACTATCCTAGCGGACAAAGTTCTTTCTTGAACCGAGTTAACTCCTCGTTTCAGTCTTGTATCACAGACCCGGATTATCCTGCCACTCCAGACATGTCTATATCATGAGATATACATCTTTACCCAATTCATTGGAGGGAGATATAGGTCACACCAATCTCATAATGAAACCATTCGTATGTGTGCCATAAAATCATTAATCATACATCATAGCATAACCCAAATAATAAAAATGGGATTCATAAAAATTATGCCATCATAACATAATCCATAAAGTGACTTCATAAAAATAATTCTATCATAACATAATCCGATCAATGTAATAATAGAGATAGAAACATAAACCTATATTATCTTTGATGGAAAATAATTTTAATAAAACACTTGAACTCTATTCTTGAGGAAAATATCCTTTCTACTTCAAAAATATTTTTCCTTTCTTAACATCTCATACAATTTTAAACTAAAAGAAGTTGATTAAAAATGAAATTGAAAACTTATAAAGGAAGCTTCATGGAAATAATTTTCTTTGAAATCATTAAAATCCATTCATGTCATATAAGTTAAAAAAGATTCTTCTCGTACTTTGGCTGAAAAAGTCAAAAAAGTATCTCGTTCTGAAAATGACAAAATATTCCTTTCATATATTTTAATAAAATTAACCAATAGGTAAAATTGGATTTAAAAAGTATTAGGAGGATGGACATAATATTAAATATTGAGGAAACATGGATACAGATGATAAATATTCCCCAGTAAAATCTGAAGTATAAACAATCTTGGATAAAAATGAGATTGTGAGATTCTCCCTTACCTTAGGTATGATATGCTTCGTATGTATCCGAACCTATTATATAATGATTTAAATAATTTTATTCACTTATTCCGGAATCATAATCATTGTTATGTTATCATATATGGTCATATTATTAGCTTCTTGTTAGTAATATTTCATTGTTACTTGTTATTCGGGTCTTCATTGCTTTATGTTCTTATGCATGTTTTGTTGAATAAATTCTTATTATTCTTTTTAGGTTATAGATAAATCTATTAAAAAATTGTATTAGTGTAATATATATCATATTTATTCATTCAATTCATTTATATAATCATTATTCAAGGAAGATCATGTAAAACGAGTCGCATCACATCGTGGAGATGGTAGGCCGTACGTACGCACGAGCGATGATATCATTCCCAAGATCGTGGAATTTTTTTGAAGTGTATTTATACTATTTCAGAATCAATACCACTTTTCAATAATCATATATAGTAATTCTTTACACCATTATACCCATCCAAGTAAGGTGGTGGTGGAAAACAGATTCCACCACGGCATGGAGACGGTATTCCGTAAGTATGCACGCGTGGTGATTTCATTTTTCGTAGGACGGATAGAAGGTGAAATAGGGGTTTTTCATATTTATAATAATATATAAGTATATTAGTGATACTGATATTATTACTTCATAATGAAACAACTAAACAAGAGGAAGTATAAGAAGAAATAAATTTGAAAGAATCGGTAACAGATATTACCTCTTCTTCGACATGCCTCTTTGAAACCTCATCCTAGGGCACTAAAATTGGTCATTGAAGAATTCCAGGACCTCTAGTATGTTTCTAGGGAATTTGATAAGAGAAATGGGTAGGGTTTGGCCGACCTTGAAGGCTCTAAATTGTGTAAATATTAGAGGGAGGTGGTGCTCTTTTATAGAGAGGAGAGGGGCACCTTTGAAAAAACATAAAATATTATTTTATAATAAAGCCATATTCGGTTTTTAATAGCTCCAAATTGTTTTATTTAGAATATTAGGTGAGGATGAGTCGAAATATTCTCAAAAAATAGGATTTAGACAAGGTTAGGTAACTATTTAACCCTTATCATTTAGATTTAACTATAAGTTAAATAATTTAACTTTTACTGCGTCTTCATTTTTTCTTAGACTATATTGTTAATAAACATATTATAACAAACCAAACGAACCCCAAGTGGTTCATTATTAATATATATAATATTATATATGTCATTTGGCCGATCCTTAGCTTTTTAGGAATAAAATAACAATTAATAATATAATATTTGTTTTAAAAACTATTTTATGTCAATTTTGACACTATTTGGTAATTGATTTTTGTGAAAATTATAATAGCATGTTTAGTTCTAAAAAAGTTAATTAAATCAATAATAACATGTCATATTAACCTATGAAATTATTTGTATTCATAAAAAGTCTCAAATTACACTTATTTGGGTATTTATAACATCAATTATGTTAATATTTCATTAATAAGGTAATTACTACATCATCATTATGTCAAAAATAAATTAAATTATATAATGTCTAAAAATTATAAATAAAATACCAGTATCTATGAAATCTATTTAGCTTTATAATTAACATTTATAGTGGAATTTATCTTTTGTATAACCCTGTATTAAAAATGTTTTAATTATTAACCTTTGATTTTAACTCTTTTAACTCTTCTTTAAATAAAATAATAATAAGTGTCCTAATCTAATCCAAGTGGAAATAAATGGTCATATTTTATTACTAAGGATGTTTTTGGTAGAGTTACACTTCTCAAACAAAATTATTACATGTGTTAGGGTAATAATAATATCATATTTACCCTTAATTTCCATAATTACTTTTAACCGTGGTAAATGAAGTAAAAAGTTACTATTCACCAAAAATTATTTTTATCTTATTGAACCAAATTTTAATTCTTCATAATAACCATGTCACTCAGATTTTAGAAATTCCACTCACAGATGGAGTAAAATTAATTTTTATGTAAATTTTTAAATTCTCCTATGAAGTGGGTAAATGATGGTGAAAAGTTCCATAAAATTTTTATATATCTAAAATTATTATAAAATGACTACAGTGAATTTCATTGAACTTATATAGGTATTATGTATCAATTTTGACCTAAAATAAATTTAAATAAAATAATGAATTATTTAAATAAAAAGTCGGTTTTAAATAGTAACCTAGTGATTTCACTATTCATAAAAAATTGAATGTTTTCAGAAAAATACCAAGATTTCACCCTAGGCTAATTTGGCTATTTAAAATCCAAAAATTATGTCCATTTTGAAAGATATAATATATAAAATTTAAAAAAGTGTGTATTACTATTCATAACGGCTAGTTTATATAATATTTTAATAGCATATCATTGTTTAGTGAAACTCGGTATTCTGTACAACACACACTATCGTGAAAAGTCGTGATTGCGTGTAAAGAAAGCCAAGCTAGGGTTGTGTGTAATGAAAGATTACTTTGATGTTTCATATATCATAAGACATAAAAAATATATATACTTCTCATAAAATATCAGGGTGTTACATTATACCCCCTGCCTTAAAATGAATTTCGCCCTCGAAGTTCGTCACTTTGTAACAAATAGATGAGGATACCTATTTCTCATCATATCCTCAAGCTCCCATGTAGCTTCTTCTAATTGGTGGTTCCTCCATAAAAGCTTAACCAAGAAAGAGGTCTTGTTCCGTAGAACTTTTTTTCTACGATCCAGAATCTCTATCGACTGTTCTTCATAAGAAAGATCTTGCTCCAGCGGTACAACTTCTGAGTTGAGTACATGTGAAAGATTGGGTATGTACTTTCTCAGGAGAGATACATGGAACACATCTTGAACTTGAGAGAGATTTGGTGGAAGTGCCAATCGGTAAGCGACCTTCCCAACACGATCCAATATTTCGAAAGGACCGATATACCTAGGGCACATCTTTCCCTTATTTCCAATTCTCATTACTCTATTCCAAGGTGATATTCGTAAGAACACTTTATCACCCACTTCAAAATCTTTGTCTTTTCTTCGGTTGTCATCATAACTTTTTTTCTACTCTAAGCTGCTCTTATGTGTTGTTGAATTTATCTGACCTTTTCTGCCATCTCATCAACAAGATCAGGTCCTAATAGAATTCATTCCCCATATTCGTCCCATCAAGTTGGAGTCCTGTATTTCTTTCCATAGAGAACTTCATAAGGAGCCATCTGAATACTAGAGTGAAAGCTATTATTATAACAAAATTCCACCAAAGGTAGGCGTTGATCCCAAACAGGTTTGAAATCCATAGAGCAAGCACTCAACATGTATTCTAGAGTTTGAATTGTTCTATCAGACTGACCATTTGTCTGAGGATGATAAGCAGTGCTGAAACTCAACTCTTTATCTAAAGTATGCTGAAGACTTCGCCAGAACATCGAGGTAACCCTTAGATCCTGATCAGATATAATGTAAAGTGGTTCTCCAAGCAATCTTACCACTTACTTCACATATATCCTGGGAAGCTGATCTAGAGAGAAATATTCTCTAATAGCAATGAAGTTTGCTGACTTTATAAGACAATCAACTATTACCAAGATAGCATTATTGCATTTGGATGTTTTAGGAAGTCTGGTGACAAAGTCTATAGTGATGTTTTCTCATTTCCATTCGGGTAGGGTTAATGGTTGTAACATCCCCATAGTCTTCTATCTCTTAGCATTAACTTGATGAAAACCAAGTATCGAGAAACATATTCAGCAACATCTCTTTTCATGCCATCCTACCAGAAGTACTCTTTCAGATCCCTATACATCTTCATGCATCCAGGGTGAATAGAGAATGAAGAACTATGAGCCTCATCCAGTGTCTCCTTTTTTAATTCTGGGATAGGAGGAACACAACCCCGATTCATGAACCGTATTATCCCATCACAATCAAGGTTGAATTCAGGAACATTTGTCACCTTCTTTTTTAACTCTACATCTTCTTTTTCTGCCTCTTTAATCGTCACATGTATAGATTCTTGAACATAAATTTGAGAAAGATAATATTTTCCGCTTCCTTTATAATTCCAAGATCCATCCTTTGTAAATCCATAAATATTGGATCTTTTATGATCCTCATCATGGATAAGATGGCATGGTCTTGTTGACTTAATGCGTCTGCCACCTTGTTTTCTTTCCCAGGGTGATAATGAATTGATTAGTTGTAGTCCTTAATCAACTCCAACCATCTTTTTTGGGGCATATTCATCTCCTTCTGTGTGAAAATATACTTTCAACTTTTATGATCAGTATAAATATCATACCTTTCACCATAAAGATAATGCCTCCAAATATTTAATGAAAAGATTACCACATCTAAATCCAAATTATGAGTTGGGTAATTTTGGTCATGGATTTTCAACTGTCTTCAGGCATAAGCTATCACCATATTGTTTTTCATGAGAACACACCCTAATATATTCTTGGATGCATCAGTGTAGATCACAAAAATTTCTCCACTACAAGGAAGTGTGAGCATAGGTGCACTTGATAACCTTTTTTTCAACTCCTTGAAATTATCTTCACACTCCTCTATCCACACAAACATAACTCCTTTTCGAGTCAACCTGGTGAGTAGATTAGATAACCTTCAAAAATCATTCACAAAAAGTCGATAATATCCAGCCAGACCAAGAAAACATCGGATCTCAGTTACTGTCGTTGGTCTCGACCATCTTTCAATAACCTCTGTTTCTACTGGATCCACATATATACCCTCTTTTGAGATTATGTGACCCAAAAATGAAACTTTTTGAAGCCAAAATTTCCACTTGGTAACTTTGGCATAAAGCTTCTCCTTTCTTAGGGTCTTTAATAAAATTCTCAAGTGATCTTCATGTTATTCTTTGATCTTTGAATATACATGAATATCGTCTATAAAGTCTACCACAAACTAATAAAGATATTCTCTAAAGACTCTATTCATTATATCCATGAAGATAGAAGGGGCATTAGTAAGACCAAATGGCATCACTATAAATTCATAGTTTCCATACCTTGTATGGAAAGTCGTCTTTGGTATATCCTCCTTTTGACCCTTAATTGATGATACCCTGAACGAAGATCAATCTTTGAAAAGTATTGAGCCTTGCGTAGTTGGTCAAATAAGTCATCAATGCACAGGAGAGGATATTTTTTCTTGATAGCGATCTTGTTAAGTTCTCGATAATCAATGCAGAGTCTCATTGATCCATCGTTCTTCTTAATAAACAATACAGGTGCTCCACAAGGTGATGCGCTAGGGAATATGAATCCTTTATCAAGATTCTCTTGGAGTTGCTTCTTCAATTCTTACAACTCAATTAGAGCCGTTTTATATGGTGTCTTTGAAATAGGTATAACACCCGGTATGAGTTCTATTGAAAACTCAACTTCATTATTTTGTAGAAGACCTGAAAATTCCTCCGGAAAGACAACATCAAACTCTCGTACAATGGGAATATTCGTAATCGTGAGTTTCTCTACAAACATTTGAGATAAATAACCTTCGATTAGTGGAATCAAGACCCATAAGATAGAAGAAATTTGCACTGGAAGGTTATGTTCATCCTTTCATCGATAGTCAATCATAGATTGATCTAGAATAAGAAATGTGACTTCCCTTATTTGGAAATTGATATGAGATCCATATAAAGAAATCCAATCCATGCCAATAATAACATCAAATTCCACTTTATAAAGGATCACAAGATTTCCAGAAAGCACTTTCCCACAAACTTCAATTGGAGAAGAATTGTAAAATTTTGATGTGACCTTTGTTCCATTAGGGGTTGTCACAGCTAACTAAACATCTAATTTTTGTGGTAATACAACAATACCCTTAGAAAATTCTTTAGAAATAATAGAGTGGTTGGATCCAGAATCAAATAAAACATTTTATACTTTAGAGTGGATTATAAGTGTACCTTTCACCACTTCGTTATCATACTCCACATCGCTGAATGAAATTGCATGTGACTTTCCTTTGTCTTTGGCCTTAAGAGTTTGTTGAATTCGATCATCATCAAAAAACATTGGATTAGTGCGTTGATTAGAAGAATTACCCAATTCCTTTCACTTGTAACATTAATGTGTAGGATGTTCATTCTATGAAGCCTTTTCTTTGTTCGCATTAGTAGACAACTTTTTCCCATCACTGGGGCATTAAAATTCCCGATGACCCTCTTTTCCACATTTGAAACATTTACTTGTCTCTTTTAGAAAATTCACTCCATGTTCCTTTCCACACATTGAGCATAATGAAAATCTCGTCTTTTTTTCAGAGTGGTCTTTATATTTCCCTTTGAATTACATTTTCCACTTCTTATCAAACCCATATGACTGATGGGTTGCTCTAATCTCCATATCAACCTTGAGAGCACATCGAACAATTTCCCCATAGCTATTGAAGTCCCTTATGGCTAATGCCCTTCAGAGACTTGGTTTTAAGCCACTAATGAATCGATCAATCTTACTCTCAGGTTGGATAATAATACCAGAAGCGTACCTTGTAAGCCTTGTAAAAAATTTTACGTAGATACCAACTGATTCATCATCCTTTTTCTTTAGATAATGAAACTCCTTCTTCTTCTTTGTTCGAAGAATACGACAGAAGTACTTATTGAAAAATAAGTTCTTGAACTCATCCCATTCCATGGACTCAATTTCGTATCTTTGCCTCGTATTCTTGATAATATTCCACCATTGATCAGATTCACTTTCTAAATGATATACTGTAAAGATGACATTATCATGTTCAACAAATTAAAGAACTGAAAATATCTTTTTATTGGTATTGATCCATTGTTCAGCCACTAATGGATCAGTAGACCCATTGAATGAGGGCGGACGCTTCCTCGTGAAGGATTCAACATAATGTTTCCTCTTCCTTTGCTCGTTTGAAAGTCCCGCATGGTTTATAGCTTGAGAAACATGTGTGAGAATGGCTACATGATTTTTTCATTCCATCTCCCATAACATTTGGTTGCTCAGGGGGACAATCATTTCATTTCCCATGGCAATCAGCATTAACACGGTTCCATCAGGTTCTAGACACTGACTAAAACCAATAAGCATAGTGTGAGAAACACTAGTCATAAGAGAAAAACCACATAATCAGGAATAAAATTTTACACTTTAGGTCTTATCATAGTTTGTTCATGTCCATTTATAAAACAATAATATTGTGTTCTATGTTTAGACATATCCTTACAGTTCTTACTAAGGATTTCACATCCTAGTTTCAAATGGTTGAATATACCCTTCCCATGACACCAACTATAACAACCCATAATTTACATACATTTTTATTACATCATAATTGAAGAATACTTATTACAAAATATAACAAAACCATGAAAGTACCGTATAGGTACAGTATCTTTAGAAACTGGGAAACATAAACAACTGGTTCATAAAGAATCTACATTGTCTCTCGTTTATTTCATCATATTTAGAGTCCCTTTTGGCATATCCTACTTAATGCCCTTCTTCCTGACCTGGGGAAAAGAAAACATACAAAAGGGTGATCTCAAATGCTCATTAAGGGTAAGCAAATGAAATATCAATCATATCATATTTATAATAACATATCCTTTTAAAAATCTAAACCTGCAAAAGAGATCATAATATCATAACATGGGATAAATCATGGTAGTGAAATGTAATCCCAATAATCATAACATAAAAAAAGAAAATTTGGGGCATACACACATAATCATGAAGAATAATTTCTTAGTAGTCAAGACTCATTTCCACGACTATCCTAGCAGACAAAGACCTTTTCTGAACCAACTTCACTCCTCGTTTTAGTCCTGTATCACTGAACCGGATTAACCTTCCATTCTAGCCATGTTTATCTCATGAAATATAAATCTTTACCCAATGAATTGGAGGGAGATATAGGTCCCATCCATCTCATAATGAAACCATTTTTATGTGTTCCACAAAATCATAAATCATACATCATAGCATAACCCATATAATAAAAATGGGATTCATAAAACTTATTCCATCATAACATAATCCATAAAAGGACTTCATCAAAATAATTCCATCATAACATAATAAAATATATTTAATAATTGGGATAGAAACAGAACCCTATATTATCTTAGATGGAAATTTTTTTTGATAAAACACTTGAACTCCATTCTTGGGGAAAATATCCTTTCTGCTTCAAAAAAAAATTTACTTTCTTAACATGTCATACAATTTTAAACAAAAATAATTTGATTAAAAATGAACATGAAAAAATTTAAAGGAATATTCATGGAAATAATGTTCTTTGAAATCATAAAAATCCATTCACGTGGTATAAGTTAAAAAACATTCTTCTCGTACTTTGGCCGAAAAAGCCAAAAAATATCTCGTACTAAAAATGAAAAATGATTCCTTTTATATATTTAACTAAAGTTAAACAAAAAGTAAAATTGGATTTCCAAAATTGTAGGAGGATGGACATAATATTACATA
Organism: Viscum album; assembly: GCA_963277665.1. Lineage (NCBI taxonomy): Eukaryota > Viridiplantae > Streptophyta > Magnoliopsida > Santalales > Viscaceae > Viscum > Viscum album. The sequence goes on from OY728123.1 coordinate 1,415,395,345, forward strand.
TTGAGGAAACATGGATGTGGATGACAAATATTCCCTAGTAAATTATAATGTATAACCAATCTCAGATAAAAATGAGATTGTGAGATTCTCTCTTACCTTAGGTATGATATGCTTTGTACATACCCAAAACTCCTGTATAATGATTTAAGTAATGTTATAGACTTATTCCAGAATAATAATCATTGTTATGATATCATATATGATCACATTATTAGCTTCTTCTTAGTAATATTTCATTGTTATTTGTTATTCGGGTGTTCATTACTTTATGTTCTTATGCATGTTTTGTTGAATAAATTCTTATTGTTATTTTTAGTTTATAGATACCTCATTTAAATAATGTTATTAGTGTAATATATAACATATTTATTCATTCAATTCATTTATATAATCATTATTCAATGAAGATCATGTAAAACGAGTCGCATCACATCATGGAGACGGTAGGCCATACGTACTCACGAGCGATGATATCGTTCCCATGATTTTGGAATTGTATTTAAGTGTATGTATAATATTTCAGAATAAATTTCACATTATATTTATTATTTACACCATTATATCCATCCAAGTATGTTTTTGGTGGAAAAAAGATTACACAACGGCGTGGAGACAGTATTCTGTATATACGCACGCGCAGTGATTTCATTTTCCGTAGGATGGATAGAAGGTGAAATAGGGTTGTTTTATATTTATAATAACATATCCGTATATGAGTGATACTGATTTTATTTCATTATAATGAATCATCTAATGAAGACAAAGTCTAAGAATAAATAAATTTGAAAGAATTGGTAACGAATATTACCACTTCTTCGACACGCCTCTTTGAAACCTCCTCTTAGGGAACTCAAATTGGTCTTTGAAGAGGACCGAGACCTCTATTATGTTTATAGGGAATTTGAGAAGTGAAATGGGCAGGGGTGTCCAAGATTGAAGGTTCTAAATTGTGTAAAGTGGAGAGGGAGGAGGTTCCCTTTTATAAGGGAGGAGAGGGGCACCTTTGGAAAAACTTAAAATATTATTTTATAATAAAGTCATATTCGGTTTTTAAAAGCTCCAAATTGATTTATTTCTAAGATTATGTGGTTATGGGTCTAAATAATCTCAACCAATATGATTTAGACATGTTTAGTTTACTATTTTACGCTTATCATTTAGATATTTCTCGAAGTTAAATAATTTAACTTTTATTGCATCTTCATGTTTTCTTATACTATATGGTAAATAAGCATACTATAACAAGCCAAAATAACCACAAGTGGTTCATTATTAATATATATAACCTTATCTAAGTCATTTGGGGGAACCTTAGATTTTTAGGAATAAAATAAAAATTAATAATTTCATATTTGTTTTAAAAACTATTTTATGTCAAATTTGACAATATTTGGTAATTGATTTTTATGAAACTAATAAAAGAATTATTAGTTCTAAAAAAGTTAATTTAATAAATATATAATGTCATATTAACTTATGAAATTAGTTTGATTCATAAAAAGTCTCAAATTACATTTATTTGGGTATTTATTACATCAATTATGTTAATATTTCATTAATAAGCTAATTAATGCATCATCATTGTGTCAAAAATAAATTAAATTATTTAATGATTAAAAATTATAAATAAAATTCCATTATGTAGGAAATATATATATATTTCTAATTAATATTTAAAGATGAATTTATCTTATGTATAACCCTATATTAAAAATGTTTTTAGTTATTAAACTTTGATTTTTACTCTTTTAACTCTTCTTTAAATAAAATAATAATAAGTGTATTGATCTAATAAAAGTGGACTTAAATGGTCATATTTTATTCCTAAGGTTATTTTTGGTCTAATTAAACTTATCCAATAGAATTATGACATGTGTTAGGGTAATAATAATATCATTTTTATCCTTAATTACCCTATTTACTTTTAACCGTGGTAAAAAAAGTAAAAAGCTAATAATCACCAAATGATTATTTTTATCTTATTGAACAAAATTTTACTCCTTTATATTAACCATGACTCTAGTATTTTAGAAATTCCACTAATAAAAACAGTAAAATTATGTTTTATGTAAATTTGAAAATTCTCCTAGGAGGTGGGTAAAAGACTGTGAAAAGTTCAATAAAATTTTTATATATCTAAAATTATTATAAAATGACTCAAATTAATTACATTGAACTTATATAGGTATTATGTATCAATTTTGACCTAAACAATTTTAAATAAAATAAATAATTAATTAAATAAAAAGTCGGTTTTTAAATATTAACTGAGTGTTTTCACTATTCATCAAAAATTGAAAGTTTTTAGAAAAATACAAAAATTTCACCCTAGGATAATTTCGATATTCTAAATCCAAAAATGAAGTCCATTTTGAATGATAAAATTTATAAAATTTCAAAAAGTGGGTATTACTATTCATAACGGCTAGTTTATATAATATTATAATAGCATATCGTTGTTTAGTGAAACTCGGTATTGCGTACAACACACGCTATCGTGCAAGGTCACGATTGCGTGTAAAGCAAGAAAAGATAGTGTTGTGTGTAATGAATGATTCTTTTGATGTTGCGTATAACATAAGACATAAAAAAATATATACTTCTGATAAAACATTAGGGTGTTACAATTATGATTCATGTCTTAGGAACTACCGATATATTTAATATGATTAATGTTTTTGATCATTGATATATAGTGTATGATCTTAAATTGTTATCATCATGTTCGTATACCCTTCATGTTCATGTTTATTCTTACGTATCTCCATTTTTACCCTTACTATGAATATAAGGTCACCCTTTTCTTATTTTTATTTCCCCCAAGATATAAATAATTGTTTTAAGTATGATATGTCAAAATGGGTTTTAGATATTAAGTAATAGGATAGAGAAAATATTGACATATTATGCACCTGTTTTGTTTCACCCATGTTTCCAAAGGAACTATAATGATAAGCTATTTGGGAGTGTTTATGTGTATTCCTCAAAACTAATAAAATATCCAAGTATGTTAAGACAACGTCATTATACAAGATCACACAAAATCTTAACTAAGAATAACAAGGCCTACAACATACCCCATTAAGGGGTAAATAGTGAGACCAATAGGGGTACATAGTGTGTCTCACTATTCTTGGAATATACTGTTCATCGTACACACATGAAATACATTGACCCAAATCCATGGTGTGTCCCAAGGTGGTACATGACATATAGATTCCAGTCTTACACTCAGCATGTTTTCTGGACTAGTATATGTACTCTAGCCTGTGCACGAGTCCTGAGGGTGCGCCCATGTACATTGTCCATGTATGAGTAATTTTCGAAGTACACAGTGTGTTCCATACATCACATCGTATTTAAGGGTCGTGTTTGGAAGTCTACATGTGTCATATTCCCATACTAGTGTACCTTCAAATGTACATGGTGTGTGGCCAACCATACATGGTGTGTAATGAATCATAGGCTCTGAGGAATGTACTACATTTACATGCTTAGGAGTCCTCCATGGTGTTCAAAACATGTGATCACCTTCACATTGTGTGTATCCACACATGGCTATCTAGGTGTTTCCTCTCTATACACAATGATTCATACTTCAGGTGTTACGTTGAATGTGATTAGGAACATAAGGAATTTATCACTACATGGTTTTCTGGGCATGTAATCCATATACAAACTGATTTATCCAACTAAGAGTTACAATATGTGTGGTCCCACAACATGGAATGTGATATATTTCTTCCTATGGAAACCATATCTACTGCATAGAGGGGACTACAAGGAATGCGTTCAAGGGACTACATGTTTTGTAGTAATAATGTTCCAAAAAAATCTATATTATTCATCATGCCTCACCCATGATTTTTCCATTATTCATTTTTCAACTATTCTAGTTGATAATCACTAATAATTGATTGAATGAGATATCAACCATCGGAGGCCGGATTCTGGCCACATCTCTCTCTCTCATTACTTTACTCCCATTTCTCTTTGTTGCATGCCACACACCAGACTATAACATGGGATCCTAAAATCCAATCCAAATCTACCTATGGTTGTTCGTCATTATCCGGTCACCTTAATAGATCCATAAATCAGGAACCATAACAAAAAAAAATGATCATTTTTGTTAATAAATGGTCCAACAATGATATGTTATGGGGTATTATCTATACCACTATACAAAGAGATTTCCAGCAATGAGATTTAAACGAAATGGGTATGAAATACTGAAATAAAAAAAAGGAATGAACCTCAACCTTTGTTTGGGTTAGACATGATTTAATTCTATTAGAATTTTTATAAAATAACCAAATATAAATGAATTAAATTTTTTTCCCAATATCATAAGAAGACAACTAGGACCCAACAGGGATGATAGACAAGAAGATCAATCTGTTTTTTATTTGATATGAATTCATCCTTGGATAATCGAATGGGGAAGAAAATTTATAAAAAGTAACTACATTGGGTTTGTATCTATTAATTAAAAATAATGGTAAATCATATTTACCCTTGAGTATATCCACAATATCCTTTAATGAGAACAATAATTATGTAATCAACCATGATCCTTGACCCAATATCGTTTTTCTTTTCTATCTTCCAAAAGCATTGCTTACAATCCCAATGTTATGATAGTAACCGTGTGAATTTATATAAACATGTATTTATAAAGTTTAATTAGTTTAGGTTTTCAATTAAACAATTAAATAAATATATTTATTTGTTGAATTATTTTTCCTATACGGGTACTCATGCCAAACACATGATGTCGAAAATGGATATGTAATGCCTATGGAAAACCCATATTAAAGAATTAATGGTGGTATCATTTTTCCAATTCAAGTAACCATTATGGTTTTATTCCATTATGTTTGGAAATATGTGGATAGATGATATAATGTAGTTTATATTTTTACTATATCACCACTAAGTCAGATCGGGCCTTAGAACCTTGTATCATCTTAGTACCTTGCGCCAAAAATGTTTCTTAAAATAATTCGAATTCATTTGAGTAAAAATTTGAGACGTTAAATTCTCCATATCATCGAGGCTTTTCACTCCAAAATGTGATAACCTACTCACAAGTGAGGAAACTATACTCTCGTCTATCTCTCCCACTCCCATGATCCATCCTTTAATTTCACATATTTTCAACAAACACGTAGCCAAGGGAAACACTTTTCCATAAAGGGTCTTCCATACCAGATCTCACACACCACTAGTCTCTATGAATATTTAATTCATCCCTCAATGTCTATATCATCCTAGTAAATATCATTAAATGAGTTGGGAAAATGTATCTTTAGTTGTGAAATGTTAAAAATACCAACCACCTTATCAAATTGTGGTCTATGTGCTATGAAGTATGCACCCTCACTACCATATGAAGTATCTGGAAAAGGGACTACAATCATAGAGATAGTATGCCACCTTAAGAAAAATATCTATAATAAAAAAAATTGATATCAAATAGGACACAATATAACCTCTTAGAAGTCTAAATTTTACCATCATCAGTCTACAAGGGACCATAAATTTTTTCTGATAGTCTTTAACCTCCAATGGATGAACTTCACTTTTCACAACCATTTTTAGTGCTAACAATAATACCAAACTGTTTTATCCAAATAATTATAACTAGATCATCAGTGACATTAACTGTCTCCCATAAATTCCCCAAAATTTTGTAACACTAATGTTGGAGTGGAAACTATAGTTATATACAAAAATCACCAGTGGTGGTTGATCTACCCATATATAGTTCATAACTAACATGAAATCATTAAAAATGATCACATGAAATAAAATGGTCCCCATTACCTAGCCAACTACCTGGGGTTGAAACATTTCCCAACTAGCACCAATTGCTAAGGCCTCTTATAACCTCTCCATTATTTAATTTTGATATAATAATAATGGTCAGAAATGATTGTCAAGGGAACTGCATGAAGCCAGACTACCTCCTACACATTTAAGAGTCCCAATGTCTACAATAAGAAATTATATTAGATGTTTTGGATGTTGGGAAACTTGGTTTCATTCAATGAAAAATAATATATCATATTTACTGTACACTTATCATGGAAGTCCCTTTCATGAAAATAAAAAAAAAGAAATCCTATTTCTAGATCCATATCGCTATCTCAGCCTTCATCTAATGATTCATGAGAAACCAAAAATTTTACACTGTAGAACTCTACAACTTCCAAGGACAAAAAAATTGATTCCAAGATATATTGGTACATTGAAACCACTCCTAGTATACTACTTAGGGAATGAAACATCCTCATTATATAAATTCAGTACATGAAAGGTTTCATAATTCATCCTAAAAATTTTCAAAAGCCTCCCAACATTCAATAAATCAATCGAACACATATCCCCTGGATATCAATTCATATAAGATCTCAGAATCAATATTCACAGGCTTTTCCTCTATGAATAATGAACAAGTAGATGTGAAAGTATCAATGACCAGAGTTACATTACCCTATCCTCATCATAAATGTTCAACAATAAAGTGGTCCACACCACTACCACTTTGATAACCAATGGATAATTTAAAAACTCATTATGAGTATCATCTATGATTTTGAAACTCATAGGTAGTTTTTATTATCATATTTCCTTAAATTTTACTGGGTCTACTATCAATCCAATGTCAAAGAATAAATATGGAAATAAGTGTACCTCTAGAATATAGATTTGATAATTTGAGAGATTCATATAAAGCTGATATTGTAGTATGTTTGTGAAAAATTATTTTAACAATGTTTTTCTATTTGTTGAAAACTAATCATTTTTTTATGAGTGGTTTTATTATTCAAGAATAGGACCCAATCCATTGTAAGGAGGTTGTTTTCTTGACATAGGTTTACAAACTAAGGTTTATAGTTTGAGTTACACCAGATTATAAGTTAAAAATTCCAAGGATTCGGAGTAAAGATGTCATATTTTTGATGAAGGATTTTTAAAGAGAATTGTGATGTCTAAAGATAGAATGTTATTATACTTTCTAAACTAATTCATAGGCTTCTTTTCTGATAATGAAGATCTCAAAAATCATGAATGCTTTAATGATAAAATCATTTCATTAAATGATGGTAATGATTGATGAAATTCAAAATTATAAGTGAATGAATCTGTCATAATAAGAAAAAATTGAATTAACTATGACGAAACAAAATCAGAATCGTTGAGCAGGAAAAAAAATTTGGAATTACTAATTAGGAAACAAAATTTAGAATCATTGAGAAGTAATGGAAATTTGGAATCACTGAGAAGGAAACTGAATTCAAAATCACTAAAAAGAAAATAGAAATCAGAATCACTAAGAAGGAAACATAAATCATAGTCACTAATAAGGATATAGAATTTGGAATCAATGAGAAGGAATCAAAATTTATAATTAACTAAGAAGGAAACAAATTCGTAATGAGGTTATTATCATGAAGAATAAAAAAATCGAAGATGTTTTTTTATGATTTGAAGAGAGAAAAAATTGATATTCATTATTACATAAATCATGTAGAAATATAAAGAGGATTTAAGAAGTCAACGTTAAAGATTAAAGGCATGATTTTTTTAGAGTTTTTGAAAATTTTAATAAGCAGGAAATGTGTTAATGTTTCTTGTTTTTGTTTTTTGAGTCGCCTAGAAATACTTTCTAGGATAATTTTTTCATTTTTTATTTTTTACAGAAGAAAAAAAATAAAAAGCGCTAATGAAATAATGTGAAAGTCATTTATAAATAGAGATCTTGTGAGGATGATGAAAAAGATGAACGTTTTCTCATCAGTTTGATAATTTGAGCAGAGTTTGAGTTTTATAGATCGAGCATTGTTATATTGTATTCAGTCCATAATATTGAGATAATCAGATATAGACTCACCATATTGAGAGTATCAGATCCATACTAATCATATCGAATGACTTAAATAAAAAATCATCATATTTAGAGAATTAAACATGGTCACATCATATTGTGGGAATCAGATCCAGACTCACTGTATAGAGAAAATAAAATCTATCCAAATAATACATAGGATTCAAACTGATAAATTGTCGATCTGTTTCAACAAAGTCAATATTATTCTATTTGGATTAATTTCTTTATAATAAAAAATTATAAACTAAGGGGATTTAGTATAATCATTCTTATTAGGAGACAGAGTGTGTTTAATAGGATTTGGCTCAAGTTTTATTCACTTAATCATAATGTTAGATTTCTATAGACCCACAAGAGTGGCTATGGAAAGGATGTAGGTTGTCATTGTGGGGCCGAACCTTATTAATATTTTGTGCTTTACATTCTTTTCTAATATTTCATGTATTAGTATTCACTAAATGTTGATAGAGAAATAAATATTAATAGTTTATATGGGTTAATTTTCTAAAAGTTTTAAAACTTATTAACTTGAAAAACTAATTAAACCCACATCTCTATCATTATTTTATCATTTGGAATGTCAATTAGTATTAGATATAGGTACCCTTCTTTAATCATTATCATGAATAATAAAAATTCGATCAATAGTATAGGAATATCTATATTTTATGCAAAAAAATATTATGGCTTTAAAAATATGATGATTCTTAATTTCCTATAACTTGTATTTTATGTTTGTTAAGCTGCTACAATTCAATTTCCACCCATTGAAAAATATCCTCCCATGAAATTACTTAAAAAATAAATATATAATGTGATGAAAATGATAATTTTTTTTCCTTATGTCTTTATCAAAAAAAAAATAACTAAATATGATTGGTCTCAAAACATCAAAAATTATGTGTGATAAGATGGAAAGTGTTTTTGAAGGGAATACTAATGTTAATGAAGAAAGGTTACAAATCAGTGGTAGTAAGTATGAATAAATTAGAATGATATATGAAGAAACAATTCATGATTACTTCACTATAATAAATGATAATTTTTTCAACATCAGAGGATTTTGACATGTCCTAGAAGATTCTTGAATTTTGAATAAACTTATGAGAAACATTCTAGACCGGTTTGACTATAAAATTTAATCATTAGAAGATAAGGATAATTTATCTATTGATGAATTGAATAACATTTTTATTTCTTATGAAATGAGAAAATATAAAATTTTTAAAAATTAGATGAAAAATAAAATGGCTTTTGAAGCTATGAGAAATATGAAAATACAATATTTTGAAGAAGATGGTCCTTGTGAGTCTGAAGAAAAAAAAAGATGATGAGTCGAATGAAAAAACCATGTCTCTTATATCCAAGAACTATCAAAGATGAATAAGTAAGTAAGTATGTAATTAAAATCTCAAATTTTTTGATTGTAGGGGAATTAAAAACATTACATTGAATAACCCAAAGAATAATTTGGGAGAATATTGAGACGATTCCATTGAAAAACCTTAATGTATGAAGTGTAACAAAAATGATACATGATAAAAACCTTCTAATAAATACTATAATGATTTTATAGGAAACAAAATAAGTATGTTGAGTAAGAATGTTAATTGAAATACACTGAAAACAAATATTCTAAAGGTTAATGATTAGAAAAATTTAGAGCCTATATTGCAAAAGTTTAGAAAACAAAAGATTCCACATATTTTGAAGAAGGTGGTGACGAATCTTATAGTGAGTATCAACATAGAAAAGAACATGATTCATGTATTGAGTAAATAAACACTCCATAAATAAATTATATTAATGAATAAATATTATAAATAAGTTTTGGATGGATTAAAATATTTCATCATGCATGAGAAAGAATACATCAATGAGATTTTAAGTTACAAACATAGAATTTATGAACAAGGATTGTTGATTGATGATCTTAATAAGAAGTTGGAATCACAAAAAGTTGAAGGTAGCAAGTTTCAGTCAAAACATCTTGATTCTGAAACTACCTTGGGGAAGATGAATGAAAACTTCAACATAGAATTGAATGTAAAATATGAGACTTCTGATGTTGTTGAGAATGATCAATATGAGAATTAGGCTAGATACTATCTTGAAAAAAATAAATTATCATCTACTTCTTTTAACATTTCATGTTTTGAAAAAATTATTAGGAAAGATCTAGTAGAGAATTTGTGTGAGAAACATATAAAATCTAAAACTATATATAACTCAATCCAAAGAAATGATGGTCCACATATTAAGTATGATAAATCATAACCATGTGTTCAACCTCAATAAGGTTTCTACAAATAAATATCTTTCTTGTATATAAAATCATGATTTGATGTCTATTAATGATGTTGTGGAATTTATGGGAATTAGACATATAATTTTTAGTGTAAATAATATCTTCCAGAAATAATATTTGAGAAAATTCAAAGAAACAATGGATATAGAATGAGTAACGATCCTAGATTATAGGATGTTGAAAAAGTGAATTCTCATGGTGTTAGAAACTTTTCAAAAAAATCATTTTGAATTTCTGGATGAATATTTTAGAATATGGTTTCTAGTTGGTCATCATTCCAAAAACATTATGGCACTCATTCCTAATCAATTTTTTTATAATATTGTTGACGCTCCTTTCGTCACGGAATCTAAAGTTCGGAAAAGGGAATATCTGAGCTAAAAGTGATTTAATCCTTTGAAGAAACATCATAAATCGACAAAGGGATAGAAAAGGAGAACATTGCCCATGTATCGCGCAAGTTCCATCTTGGTCGCGCAAGTCTACTTGCGCGCCGCCTCAACACTTGCGCGACCCCTCATGGTCGTGCAAGGGACTTGCGCGACAGATCTGGTAACCGCCCAGTAACCGCCCGGGGTCTTCTTTTGCCTATAAATAGACCCTGTGGGCCCCCCATTCGAGAGGATCAGTTCCCAGAAACTCGGATCAAAGCTCCCGACGCCCAAGTCTCTTCTCAAAGCTTCCAGAACACTTCTAAGGTAATTTCTTACCTAGAATGGAAGATCTAAAGGGAAGAAGGAAGGCCTAAGTGTTGAAACTTATCAAACACTTGCGCGCCGACTTAATTCCTTCAATATAACTTGCGCGTCCCCCTTCTGGAAGAACCTCAAGAGGATGGGAAAGGGTTTAATAAAGAGTCGCTCAAGTAATTCTACTCTGGTTTAAAATCGCGCAAGTATCCCTTATGTCGCGCAAGTATACTTGCGCGACCAGTACTTGCGCGCCGCCGCAGGACTTGCGCGCCCTTCAATACTTGCGCGCCCCTATCTTTTTGGGTGCCCATCTTGCCCTTTTTTCACCCCTCTTAAGCCATTTCACCCTTCCTATTCAAGATTCAGTCTTCAAGATACTCTTCAAAGCCATTTATGGCATGATTTCTTGATTTGACATCCTTATCTGAAAGGAATTATGTGAAATATCTCTCAAAACCTAATGATTTAAACATCTTTATGTCACCAAAGATTGAGAGTTCATTCATTCAACCTCATCCTTTAAGATGAGAGAATCCTAACCTGGGTCTCCTTTTTAGGAATAAGACTTAGTCATAACCTTGGGCTTCCTTTTCAGGAGTAAGCCCCAAGTCCCCTAACCTAGGCTTCCTTCTCAGGAATAAGTCCTAGTCATAAATCTTGGGCATATTTCTTAAGAATAAGCCCCAATCAAGTCCTTTAAATCATGGGCATCCTTCTCAGGAGTAAGCCCCAAACCTTAATCCCTAACCTGGGTCTCCTTTTCAGGAATAAGACTCAGTCATAACCTTGGGCTTCCTTTTCAGGAGTAAGCCCCAAGTCCCCTAACCTAGGCTTCCTTCTCAGGAATAAGTCCTAGTCATAAATCTTGGGCATCTTTCTTAAGAGTAAGCCACAAGTCTCTTAAAATTTCTCTTAACCAGTCATAAATTCCCTTTGATTTGGGTTTCCTTTTCAGGAATAAAACCCAATCATAAGTCCCCTCCTAATTTGGGCATCCTCCTTAGGAGTAAGCCCCAAGATTAGAGTATTCAAATCTCTATGAAGCACATATAACTTTGTGGACCCTGTTCATGGATTTTCTTCCTAAAAGTAAATCCTAAACCTTCACCTATCTGGGCAGTCATCTATACATAAGCCCCAAAACAAATTCTTATGATTGCATCTTTTATGGCACAATTGTCTAAATTTTACCAATACCTCTTGTTTCTCACACCGAGCATGACTCACGTGAGCTTAGAGTGTAAAAGTAATTATGACATTCATCTTTGAGCCATCAATCATAAAATATCATATCCCATTCCTCGAACTACGTGGGTTCTGATTCCTTTTTAAAAAAAACAAAGGATACGTAGGTAGCCCATTCATGGGTTCGATCCCAACATTGAAATAATCTCTGTCCTTCTGAATGACGAAAAACTTCAAGTGCCCCACTGAGTGGCTTTAAAACCAGCCTGGTCATCAAAATGACCAAGAGACTTTTTATAAATGTTTTGAAGGATACCATTAACCAAGAATCTCTAAACAAATATAGATGATTCTACATTGATGAAGAACCTCGAATACATATAAAAGATTCTCTAAATTTCTTGCATATTTAATCATTGATTGTTAAAACTAAAGGAAAGTTCATTTTATACTTGGTAATGTAATAAGGATTCACGAACTTAACTTAAATCTATAAAGAGAGTCCCGGAGTAGACAATAATTCCCCTCAAAAAGGTGTGATGAGTCCGACCTCCCATCCTCTCGACCAATGCAAATTCCTAAGCCTCATTAGCCCACAAGCTAATGAGCGCCTGCCTTTGGAAAGTAGGTCCAAACGGATGTGGAATCATTGGATGTTTCCGGTTCTACGAACAAACCCGTTAGAAACCGATCGGAACGTTTGAATCTCCCGTCCAGGAGGTCATCCCCGGATTCCGCGCGAAACAAAAAATGGTGAACCCGACGTGAATCCTTAACCAAGTTAAAGTGATGTTCTTCTTAGATGTTAGGCCCCTTGGGCCAACAAGGCAATCATTGACATATGATCATCCAAAAGATGCAGTAGCCGGATTCATCTTGATTATGTCTGTTATATGGAACAGGCACTCTTTTTTCAAAATCTTCTACAAAAAATGGCTTTCCTTAAATTCACCCCTGTGAATACTGCTGCTGAGAACACCTCTACTGTGAGGTCTGCTGCCATGAAAACCAATGCTGCTACTCCTGCTGGAACGTCATCCGCTCTGAGGATGACATCACCAACTCAGCGTCTTCAACGCTGTGTTTCAAATGCACTGGTTAAGGAGTACCGTCGTAACGGTACTATCCCAACTCTGGAGGCCGCTCGTCAAGCCCTCCAAGTTAACAATTCTACCTGGTCGTCCGGACAACGGCGACCAGCAATCAAGAAGCAGGCGGTGCTGACTACCGTCTCCAACCGTTTCAGGTCGTTATCCCCGGAACGCAATTTCCATTCACTCCCTTATTCTGAGGAAGTGAATGAGCAGGTCCCGCAGGACCTTAATTCAAAGAGACAGGAGTCCTTCTCAAGGGCTCCCATCAACAATCGCCGCCAGACTCGTGCGGTAGTGCATCCTCAACATGATGAGGGTACCGGCTCTAGGCATTCAGCTCAGGTTCCTCGAACCCGAGCAGGCAAGATGAATCACCAGAGACGGAATCCGGTTAATAATAGGCAGGTTGTCATCCCTGCCATCTCCGGAGAAGTCCACCAACCTAACTTGGTGGCAAATAACGAGCAGGCATACACACCTGTTCGTTTTAATCCCGCTGTCCAGCAGACTCGTCTGGCAGCATCAAGCCGATCCCGCCAGGCAATTCCGGCGGAGTACCATAGGCAGGAACATACACCTGCTTATACATCAGCAGTTAGTCAGCAGGCTCGTCTGACTACATATGATGGATCTCGTCAACAACGTTTGGCGAAGTGTAATCAGCAGGCACATACACCTGCTAATACTAATCAAGTCTACCAACAGTCTCGCTTGGTAGCACCCGGAGAAGTCAGTCAGAAAGTCCCGACGACAAACAGGAGGCAGACTAAACTCTCTGCCTCCACACTTGAGTACTGTCAGAATTCACTGACAGGAAAAGGAGGACAGGAGCAGGCACATACACCTACTCCAAGCCCGGAATGGACGTATATCCCTGTTCCGGCGGCTGAAGTCACCAAACATATTTTGTCAATGGTGAAAGAGCAGAAGCAAATTCCTGCTCATATTCTGGATGCTTGCCAGGATATCATAACAGCTTCAGCATCATCTCAGGGACAGACACATAAATCTATCCCTAGCAGTGGAGTGACACATCAACAATTCACTCCGGAACAGACACACACATCTGTTCCAGTCCAAGAGGGTTGTGGGGCCTACTCCCCCATATCATATGGACAACCAAGTCAGGCACATACATCTGATTTGAGCGATGATCGTCAGCCTAACCTGACCATCTTTCCTGATCAGGCACATACACATGCTCAGAGCAATCACTTTCGTCATCAAGTGATTTCTAAAGCGAGTAAGAAGGAATCTAAGAAAAAGATCCGCCCAGCACAGTCAGGAGATCAAAGGCCAATCTGCAACAAGGCCTTGCTCGATGCTGGAGTTCTTGAAGCCCTCAGACATTTATCTGTCGGAATTCAAGATTCTACTCCCTCAGTTCCCAATAACAGGAACATTAATCCCGAAGGTCTTCAACAGACACTTCCTCATGAAGACTTGCTTCATGAAAATTCGGTCAATCTTGAAGTTTCTTCTTCAGATGAGAACCACAGGAACCCTCTGTGTGGTCAGAAGACCAAGGAGCAAGAGATATCATCTTTTGCTGTAACCCATCATGAAGGTCCTCCTCATGGTGATGAACTTCGCTGCAAAAGTCCTCTCCACAGTAGTGATTCACATTGTCTCGAAAATTCTTCAGAAGGCAATGTAGTAACGAGAAAGCCCTCCTATCTCGAGGCACTTGCAAACGTAAAACCAGTCATGTCTGAAGTTTTACTATCGGCAGGTGAAACTCTTTCTCCATCATAAGATAGCTTGGGGTTCAGGTTATTCTCCGAACCTTCCCTAGGTCATTCATCTTCCAGCATGAATAGTGATTCCTCTACCAATCTTGTTGAATCCAATGAAGCAACAAGGAAACACCAACTCTGGTCCAAACAGGTAGAAAAATCTTCATTTAATGATAAAGAGGAAATGCTGAACATGAGGAAAAAACTGGCAAAAGGTGAAGTACCAGTCATGTTTTGGCCTTTGGCTGATTCACAGTATGACATTCCAAAGATGTTGACGGATGATGGAATCCATGATATTCGTCTTAACATATGGAAAACTCTTTGTCAATTAAAGAAGAAGGTATTATCTTACGATGAATATGAAAATCATCTTAAGACAATAGAAGGGTTACAACGCCAGATTGATTTGGCATCTCTATCAGTCTCTCGGTATCCGAAGGCTGAAAAGCAACAGAGAACCCTTCAACGTTCATGCCTTGGCGCGCTGAGAAAATTGCGTCAGTTAATTTCCAATGCTCCATCTAATGTTCATATCAGAGGATGGGGTATTCACGGAGCACTACATTTCACAGTGCTTTCCGGTCAGCAAAGCCCGCCGAAAATGGTCTCATGCAATGTTATTGCCCATGGCCGGCCACAGTCAATGGGCTTTGTTCATAATCAAAATCTTGCTCGAGATCAAGCTTCAACTAGTTCCTCTCAAAATCAAGTATATAGAGAACAGGTTGTTGAATTGCTCCTACATCAAGCAGGCGAGAATATTGCGCAAGCCTCTCGTCTGGAGCAAACACGTCATCAAATGACAGAAGTTTCGGAAATCATCCAACGGTCTATTGAACCAGGTGATAAAAGTGGATACAGGTTAATGCATCCAGCTAATTTCCGAACTAAGATCCGCAAGATCAAGAGAGATTTCAAGAAGATCTCAGACATAGCATGTCAAGAGACACCCCAGCTTGCCAGACTGGGGACTTCTCTAACCCAACCCTCAGAATCAACGAATGGGATTCGAGGAGTTGAGCAGAAGCAACAGGAACACCCCCAGTCCACCGGACTGGGGACTTTTTCAAATCTTCAATCCCTCCCTCAGAGAAAGTCAGTATTCTCTCGATTAGGGAATAAGCCTCAAGAGGAACGAAGAGCCAAGATGTCAGGAGATTCTCTCCAAGTGACGGTTCACAAAGAAATTCCTGAGGGGTCAAGTCAACGGAATGCCATGTCTTATCATGGACATAAAAGGAGACAATATCATAGAAATGCTGATAGAAAAGATTTCATGAAATATGCATCCATTAATGTCATCACTGCCGTTGCTGCTGATTCACCAGATGAGGCTCAATCAGAGGGATCAGATGAAGAGGTTCCTGCTCAAGAAGTTGCGCACACAGACCTAAATGAAGAAGGTGTGCGCACACGTAATCAAAGGCTTACCCAAAATTTGGGTATTCCTTCAAGTAACCCACTTCCCCCTCTCCGAAAAGGATCCAATAAGGGGAAAGGAAAGAATCAGGTTACTTCTCACCCTTCCTCTGAAGGAGGTCAATCGCTCTCATTAGAGCAAAGGTTTGCACAACAGGAGGAAGAAATGAAAGAATTAAGAAGGTTGAATGCAGAACTACTTCAGAGTAGTCTTCTTCTTAAGAATGCTGAAGTCCGACAGCCGAAGGAATTTGTTGTAACTACTGAGATGGATCAGGAATATCCTCCTTTATCAGTACACCCACAGAGGTATAATCCTATGGGTCAAACGCAACAACGGTTGGCAGCACTACCATTAGTTGCAGCACCAACCTCCACGGCTGTCCAAGCTCCATTCATTGCACCTACCCAAAATCAAGTTCAACCTTACGTTTCTCAAAAGTTAATAACTACTATTGAGTCATTAACAGCTCGGTTAGAAACTATGGAAGGGAAACGGGCGCAAGTTCAACCTGAAAATAAAGTTTACCCTGAATGGGTAGATTCAATTTCTCCTCCATCCAGTTTTGGAAACCCTATTTTCCCTACTTTCAATGGATCAGGCGACCCTGAACAACATTTGACGCATTACGTGTCTTGTTGTGATCCTATGATGGGAACTCCAGAACAACAAGAAGCAGTGAAACTCAGATGCTTCGTGCGAACCTTGCAAGGACCAGCTTTTGTCTGGTATACAAGCTTGAAATCCCGGTCAGTCATCGGATGGGAGGATCTTCGTCAAAAATTCCTTCTTCAGTTCAGCTCAACTTTGCCAAAAATGACAGTTTTCGATCTTACAAACTGCAAGCAAAGGGAGAATGAAAGAGTCTCTGATTTCATTGCTCGTTGGAAGGGATTAACGTATTCCTTGAGTTTATCACTCCCTCAGGAGGAATTATTGCCAATCTGTGTGGCAAATTTGCGTGACGAATTACGCACGCCATTGATCCCTGTGAAATACACAGGAGGGTTTCGAGACCTTACTTCAATCGCTCAACAGATTGAAGATTCCCTTATGCAGGCTAAGGTTAAATCTCGTGTAATTCCATCAGCTCCAGGAAGAAGAATGGGTAAAGCAGAAACTGCTACAGTTATGCTTAAACAGGCACCTGTACCTATTTCTACTTCAAAACCTTCATCTTCTCGAAGGGCTCCACCTCCTGAACGCCAACAACAAAGGATGTTTCGTCCAAATGATCAAAAAGATCAACGACGAAAACAATTTGAGGATATGAAGAGTAAAACATACTCTTTCCGAAGTGAGCAAGTTCCTGGTTACTTCATTTCAGCTCTGGAAAATAATTTGGTTCAATTACCAGTGCCGAAGAGACCAAACAAGGAAGGAGATGAAGACCGTCCCAATTATTGTCCCTTTCATCAAATGTTGGGACATCCCATCCAGGAGTGTTTTGTCTTTAAAGACCTCCTACAAAAGATGGTTGACTTGGGACAAGTCAAATTGAAGGGTTCTTCAGCTCATGTAGCGTGTATTACCGCTACAGATCCAGAGGAAGGAGGCGAGTGGCAGGAAGTCAAAAGCAAAACTGCGAAAAAATATGATGATTGGATGGTCAGAAAGACAATCAATCGGACTCATTCCATTTTGCGAACACAATTGAAGAAACCAATTGTGTCTCCTACAAAAGCTGCAGTAAAGCCTCCATCAAAGGACAAATCCTCAAAAAGGCAGCGTAATTCAAAGAAGAAAGAGGAATCAGAAGAAGATGAGTATGCATCAAAGCCTAAATTGTCTTTGACTCTGGCAGATTTCATGCCATCTACTTCAAAGTCACGGGCACCGTCCCACCAAACGGCACAGCCTAAACAGGCCAACCAGGCAGAGTCTTTATCAGACGAAGAATTGATCTTTGGTTCTGTTAATATGATTCAATTAACAGATTCATATTCCAGTCTTGATGAGCCTGAATTCCCTGTATCAAATAAAGGAACCCGAGGAAGTTCTAGAGGTTCAGGATATAGGGGAAGGCGTGGATCTTTCCGAAGCCACTACTCTAATTCTACCCCTGCTAGCACTGTATATGCAGTAGAAACTCGTGGTAGAGCCCTTCAGCGAGCTCAAAATGAACAAGCAAGTTCTTCTGCTAATGGCCAACTCAGCTTCGGCACAATTATTTTGGAAGACCGATTAAAGGTTCCATCTTCTTTATCTCAGCAAGCAAATGGATCTAATCAGTCTAATTTTCCAAAACCAAAGATGTTTCCAACTTCAATACAAGATGCATCAGCTTCCAAAGCATCTGCTTCCAAGATACCTGCTAAACCACATATTCCTATTGGGAAACGCAGGCCTCTAGATCAAAAGTATGATATATTGAAACACTTGGCCCAAGTACCAGCCAAATTATCAATTTTGGATGCTTTGAATCTATCAAGAGATCTTCGGGAAGCACTCATCGAAGCTTTGTCAAGTCCTCAAGAGTTTGAAGTTGAGATTGCTGCAGCTGAAATTTATCACATAGAGAATAATCCTGCAGAATGTCATGCAGTGATATCTTTTACTGATAAAGATGAGGATGATTTTGTGCATGGGCACATAAAACCTTTGTACTTATCTGGAAAAGTCAATGGTATAGATGTTCGAAGAGCTTTCATTGACAATGGTTCAGGAGTCAACCTCATGCCCATTCGCACACTTCGTCGATTGGGCCTCACAGAATCTGATTTATCTCCTTCTACCATGATGTTGCAAGGATATGATAAAAATGAACAAGAACCACTGGGAGAAGTTACGCTCAGAACTCAGTTTGGAGATCTTGTTTCCAATTCAGATTTCATGATTGTTGATCAAGACTCAGCTTTCAATATCTTGCTTGGAAGACCCTGGTTACATCAGCATGCAGCTGTTCCGTCATCATACCATCAATGTCTCAAATACTGTTTCGATGGTCATGTTGGAACATTATATGGTGATAAGGCCCCGTTCAAAACATGTGAGTCTCAATACATTGAGGCGGAATTTTATCACATAAAGGGAAGAGAAAAATCTACAATGAAGGAAATTACCAAAGTTAATGCTCCATATGGTTTGGAAAAAATTCCAATAAATCCATTTTCACATGTGAGTACAGATTATGTGTTACCTATCAGTCAAATTGACAAAATAGGCCCAAATCAAAATACTCTTATGGAAAGATCCATAATGTCAATTACGACAATCGAGCCAGACAACATGGGAGAAATTGGTAACTTACCAAGCAATGATGAAAGCATAAGTGGTGACGTTTTCATTTCGTCTGCTGAAATCCAACAAGTCTATACTTCGCTAATCAGGCCAGAAGAAGTTATAGCAACACCAGAGGTGAATGTTGATGTCGATTCTCAATCCATCATCTCCTCTTTATTTCCCAAAGAAGACCCTTGTTCATCAATAGGGTCGGAAATGGAAGCTTCTTCTTCAAAATGTGAAAATTTTGACATCTCTTATGATCATGAGAATTTCGTTTTTTCATCTACTTTGCAAGTAGAAACGGAAGATATAACACATGATGAAGAGGAAGAGGAAGATCTTAGAGATGCTCCTCCAGCATTTGAAGAGGGTATCTCTACCACTGTGGATAAACTCAGAGAAGTAAATCTGGGTACAGAGAAAGATCCACGCCCCACTTTAATTAGTGCGGCCATGACCCTTGAAGAACAAGAGATGTATATTTCTTTTCTAAAGCAAAATAAAGATATCTTTGCTTGGAATTATACAGAGATGCCTGGCCTTGATCCTGATGTTGCCACCCATCATTTGGGTTTTCCAAAAGAACATCGAGGATTCAAGCAAGCCGCGAGAAGAACACACCCAACCTATGCTTCCAAAATCGAGGCTGAAGTGGATAAGCTTATCAAAGCTAACTTCGTTAGAGAAGTTCAATATCCCAAGTGGTTGGCTAATATTGTCCCAGTAAAGAAAAAGAACGGACAAATTAGGGTTTGCATCGATTTCAGAGATCTTAATCGGTATTGTCCCAAAGATGATTTTCCAGTTCCGATTACAGAACTCTTAATTGATGCGACGGCTGGCTATGAAGTACTTTCTTTCATGGATGGATATTCTGGATATAATCAGATCCGAATGGCCCCAGAAGATGAGGAATATACAGCCTTCAGAGCTCCTCAAGGTGTGTTTTGTTACCGGGTGATGCCCTTTGGTTTAAAGAATGCAGGTGCAACATATCAACGCGCCATGCATCGTATCTTCAAACCTTTTTTAGGGAAATTTGTTGAATGCTATGTAGATGATTTGGTGGTTAAATCCAAACAACGTTTTGATCACTTGGCTGATTTGGAAATCATATTCCACAAGCTTCGACAACATAATTTGAAGATGAACCCCTTAAAATGTTCTTTTGGGGTAACCTCAGGAAAATTCCTCGGCTTTGTTGTACACCATCGTGGTATTGAAGTCGATCCTGAGAAGACCAAATCAATCCTTGGTATGTCACCTCCTCATAATTTGAAAGAATTAAGAGGACTTCAAGGACACTTAGCCTATATTCGGCGTTTCATCGCCAATTTGGCAGGCAAAAGTTTACCTTTTACCAAATTATTGAAGAAAGGAGTCACTTACCAGTGGACTAAAGAATGTCAAGAAGCATTTGATGTTCTCAAGAAATACCTCTTAAGTCCACCAGTACTCATGCCACCTGTTGAGGGTAGACCTCTTATCCTCTATGTGACAGCTTTAGAGCGATCATTGGGTGCCTTTCTCGCTCAAAAGAATGATGCTGGGAATGAAAATAGTCTCTACTATCTCAGTAGAACTATGCTTGAAGCAGAAACCCGGTATTCGAGTATTGAAAAATGCTGCCTAGCATTAATCTTTGCAGTTCAGAAACTGAGACACTACCTGCAACATCACGAGGTCCAATTGGTATCTCGTAATAATCCACTCAAATTCATCCTTAGTCGTCCAATGCTTACAGGACGTCTGGCAAGGTGGGCGGTTATTCTACAGCAGTTCGACATTCAATATGTGTCTCAAAAGGCAATTAAGGGCCAAGCTCTGGCTGATTTCCTGGCTGAACACCCTTCAGTGGAAGACACATATTCAGATATCGAACTCCCTGATGAGGAAGTTTTTTCTATTCAAGAGAATCCTCAAATATGGGAAATGTATTTTGATGGTGCTTCTAGAAGTCCAACAGGGAAGAAAATGGAAAATCCTAAATTCAACAAAGTTGGTTTAGGAATTGTGCTCATTTCTCCAGATAAGGCAGTGTTACCTTATTCCTTTTTGTTGTGGGAAGGTGGTACCAATAATGAAGCTGAATACCAAGCTATCATTGTAGGCTTGGAGTTAGCGCTTCAAGCACAAGTGAATCACTTAAAGGTAAAAGGTGATTCAGACCTGGTAATCAAACAAGTCAATGGGGATTATGCCATCAGAAAAGAAGAATTAATCCCTTTGTATGATTACATCAGAGAGTTAATGTCAGAATTCCCTTCAGAACCGACATTTTCTTATGTCCCAAGATCACAAAATGCTCAAGCTGATGCACTGGCTAATATAGCCACAGCTTTAGAAGATCCAAATCGGGACGAGACAACCATCGGTATTGCCCACCGTCGTGCAATTTCACCTTATGTTCAAGTCAGAACAGAGGAAATTAATGAAATTAGTCCCATTCCTGAACCATATGGTCATACTACAGGATGGATGTCACCTATCAGGGAATACCTTCAAAATGGAACACTTCCACCTGATAGAGCCAAGAGAGAACAAATTCGGCGACGTGTGGTCAATTTTACTCTTTATGATGGTCCAAACCACCTCGAGAAAATTCTCTACAAACGTGGTTTTGATGGAGTTCTCTTCAGATGTATTGATGGTGAAGAGACAATGGCTATCATAAAAGAAGTGCATGCAGGAGTCTGTGGTGCCCATCAGTCTGGACATAGATTGTCTGATCAAATTCGAAGACTTGGATACTTCTGGCCTTCAATGATACAAGATTGTGTTAATTTCACAAAGAAGTGTCATTCATGCCAAGTATATGCCAATTTCATTCATCAACCTCCAGAATTGCTTCATACAGCTAAATACTCATGGCCATTTTCCACATGGGGAATGGATGTGGTGGGACCTTACCCTTCAGCTACGGCCAAGCAGTTTAAGTACATTCTTACTGCTACTGATTTCTTTTCCAAATGGGCAGAGGCAGTACCTCTCAAAGAAGTCAGTTCTAAATGCATTGTTAGCTTCATCAAGTCTAACATCATTACTAGATTTGGTGTCCCTCATACCATATTGACAGACAACGGCACCAACTTCTGCTCTTCTGAGGTAAAGAGATTGTATCAAGAATACAACATTAAGTCCAACCATTCATCTCGATATCATGCAGCGGCTAATGGCCAGATAGAGGCCTTCAACAAGACTCTTTCAAATATACTGCAAAAGATGGTGGATAAAGATAAGAGGTCATGGCCTGATAAACTCTATCATGCTTTATGGGCTTATCGGACTACCACTCGCAATGCAACGCGGTCTACTCCATATTCATTGATATATGGAACAGAAGCAGTCTTGCCAATTGAAGTCCAATTGCCCTCACTCAGAATAGCCATTTGTGATCAGTTATCAACAGATGAGCAATCCCAAAAGCGGTTGAATGAATTGGAACAGTTAGATGAGAAAAGATTGTGCACTTTGCACCACTTGGAAATCTATCAGAATCGAATAGCACGAGCTTTTAACAAAAAAGTTCGTCTTCGTTCATTCATTCAGGGAGAATTGGTATTGGTTCTCAGAACACCAATGATACCAGGAAAGAAGCCTCCCAAGCTTGAACCAAAATGGGAAGGACCTTATTCAGTACATAAGGTCTACTCCAATGGAGCGTATTCTCTGATTTCAATGGATGGAGAACACATCACGACTCCAACTAATGCCAGATTTCTGAAGAAGTATTTTGTATAAACACAAAATATTGTTCACAGAACTAAGACTCTTACATTTGGTTCATACAGCAATGGTCCAGTATGACCTTAAACTACAACTACGTCCAGCATGACGATAAACTGTATGGTCCGTGCATATGACCTTAAACTATTCGTACTTATGTCCCTGCAACATGACACTAAACTGTGCAGCACCAATAGTCCTAACTGCAAGACTTTAAACTGCATAGTCCCTGATTTTGTCCTACATGACAATAAACCGTATAAAAGTTCTTATATTTTGTCCGAGATGACATTAAACTATATTTTGTCCTAGCGACATGACATTAAACTGTGTGGCACTTTCATCGTCCAGCATGACGTTAAACTGTGTTAAGTCCCTTATTCTCCTACATGACACTAAACTGTATTCTGTCCGAGATGACATTAAACTATATTGTGTCCTAGCAACATGACATTAAACTGCGTGGCACTTCCAACGTCCAGCATGACGATAAACTGTAAAAAAGATCAGAACTGATATCCTCATATTGATTCACCTTAGTCTTAGCTACATGACTTTAAACTGTACAGCATCAGTTCGTCCTTGCTATATGACGCTAAAACTATACAGAAATGGTCCAGTATGACTTTAAACTGCAACTTCGTCCCACACGACATTAAAACTGTGAAAAAGTTCCATAAACAGTCCAGCATGACCTTAAAACTGCATCATTCCTGGTCCATGTATACGACCATAAACTATTTGAAAATATGTCCAGCAAGACGTTAAATTGTGACGTCCTAACTACATGACGCTAAACTGTATAAAAGTCTCTCACGTCCGGAAAGACGTTAAACTATATAATCATCAAAAGTCCAGCATGACATTAAAACTGCACAATCCCCCTTTCGTCCAATATGACGTTAAACTGTATTGTCCCCATCGTCCTAACTACATGACGCTAAACTGTACAGAAAATCCTTGATATGTCCTACATGACATTAAACTGTGCATCGTTAAGGTTGTTATTACCTCTTGTTTCTCACACCGAGTATGACTCACGTGAGCTTAGAGCGAACATCAACCATAACACTCCCTTTGGGCCACTAACCATGTGTAAGTCCCAACAACATTTTTTTTAGATCATTGTCCACAAGAACAACTTGATCATTAATTCATTCTTTAATTGAACTACACAGACTTTGATCCTTGCCCTCCAGGCTGGGTATGTAGGCAACCTCCCAAAGGTTCAAGCCCAAAAACAATCTTTTCACATTGGTTCACCACAATCTCATATGATGATGATTTGTGAAACCACCCTTGGAATCAATATCTTTACATTGATTCACTTTCGTCCTTGTTATATGACGTTAAACTATACAACACTTTTGTCCATTACGACAATAAACTACAATATTCTTTGATTTCCTCATTTGAGAAGGAACCATTATTAACATTGATTCTTTTTCAATCATGGTTTTCATTTTCAAAAAGACTACGTACATACATGGTAATGCCTAAACTTTTTATCTTAGGTCAAAACCATCATTGCACTAAAGTCCCTTTTCACCCTTCACATGTACGAACCAAATTTGTACAAAGGGTAGTTTCTAGAACTACGTGGACTTGATTCCCATCTTTATGGGATACGTAGGAACATTCGAGTGTCCCTCGAATCCAGTCCCAAGTCTTTTGGGCCTAACCCCAAATTTCACTTTCAGTCCCTTGGCTGAAAAGTCCTCATGAAAACACACACTGTGTATTCATTATTATGGTCCGAATTCTATGACCCCAAAAACTAAGATCACTCATCCTTTCGTCCTGCACGACGTTAAACTGCATTTCAAGAACTACGTATGGCTTGATTCTCATTATTATGAGATACGTAGTGAAGTCCAAGTTTCAATTCAGGACCCAGCCACAACATGATTATGGTTTTCATTGACCTATGTATCTCTATATACATTGGAAAATACCCATCTTTATGTATTATAATCCTAACCTTAAATATTTTCAGATCTTCATAACCCTTTTTCATGACTTATGGTCACAAAAATGTCAAACTTCTGAGAATTCTTTTGCCTGACTATGCAGCACGTGCCCATAGGTGGCCTTGCATAAACAGTCCACATAACAGACTTGTCAGCCAAGAGATGCTATTTATTTGACCATGCAGCCAATGCCCATAGGTGGCCCTGCATGTTTTCAACCCCCTAACGGGTTTGTTAAAATAATAGTAACTTCATTATTGGGAAGAATGCCTCTTTTGTCCTTATTTTTCTTAAACGACAGTATGTAGGGATCCGCAAAAATAGCCATCCTTAACATATTTGTCCCATATCCTTTTTCATGATCTGAAAGTATTCAAGTCTATGGTTTATTCTCCTTCCCTACGTTTGGGTCAGACCTTCGTAGGAGTGATATTCATCCAGTTCTTCGATATTCTTGTTTGAAAATATCTTCTCCATATTCAAGTACCTCTTTCCATACAACAAACTCTATGCTTTAGAAAATTTGAATCTCCATAAACTTTCACTGGCTTTTAGCACTAGGAAAGTAAATTTCTGAGAGTTCTTTTGCCTAACTATGCAGCACGTGCCCATAGGCGGCCTTGCATAAACAGTCCACATAACAGACTTGTCAGCCAAAAGATGCTATTTTATTTGACTATGCAGCCAATGCCCATAGGTGGCCCTGCATATTTCAACCCCCTAACGGGTTTTGTTAAATAATAGTAACTTCATTCTTGGAAACTACTTCTTCTAATGCTATTTAGCTCTTTTTCATATCATTCCTCAGATTCAAATATTCTTAAGTCATAGTTTACATATTTTCTCTCATACTTGAGTATGGTAATTTGTTTTCAGATAAATTATCAAGGAATTGAATCCATTTTAATCCATTTTTCGGTCAAAGCTATTTCGACCTTAAACATTAGCCTCTTTATGTCCGGCTTGCATGACTTTAAACTGCCCACACAAAAGACAGAGGAACTATGAATAAAAGTCAAGTTCCAGCTCACTAAATATACATTTTTTGTATGATTTAGCTAATATTGAGCAGTTAAAAGATTCAAAGTTTGTAGGGTTATTTGTAATAATCCTAGTAAAAATCAAACTATAATTACTAGGCCCATTGGCTTAAGTAAATTTGAAGCAGGTAATGAAAGAATGCAGGTACAAATGATTGGAGACGAAAGTGTTTTTCATTGATACACAAGAGTTAGAAGGACATCCACAGATTGGAGTCTCTTCTCTTTTTCAAGAATTACAAGAGGCTTTCAACATAACACTTCATTTGATTTACGGCATCCCGAGCTTCATCAGCAACCACCTGGAATTCATTCATTCAACTGGAAACAAAAAGGAGATGCAGTGATACCAGCTCTTCTTGGAACAATTGTAAAAGGATGTTCTTGAGTGCGGTTTGAGAAAATTTTCTGCTGATCAAACAGTGACTCTGTTTCTGTCCAAGAGACTTGGAAGATGGATACATGGATTTGAGAATGGAGCATTGGAAGTAAAGAGCCATTTGAAGAGAGTACTCTTTTCAGATATTGCTCTAATACCATGTTTGTCTTCTCTCCACCAACCGGCAGTGGAAAACATTTCAGCCCATGAGTTTGCCATTTTCATATCTGCAAAGGAATGACATGGAGGAAGAATTTGAAAGTTCACACCATTGTTGTTACTCTTAATGCACAGCATAACCGAAATAGAGAAGTAGCAGCGCAGCTGCATTTCAGGTGTATAGTTGTTTGCATTTGGAACATTGACTCCTTGCAAGTGACCATGACCACATAGAGACAGGTAGATGCTCTGTGGGAAATTAAGATGATATTTCTTCAAGTACTTAGCCAAATCTGGAAGAGTGATGTCGCAGATATCATAGTAATCAGGGCCAATGATGTTCATAATGTCATCAATCCGCTTGCTAGCCAGTTCATAAGTCGTTCCAATTCCCTTGGGAACCACTGAATCTGCACAAAAGATGAATAAACTAACTCTTAAATGGGTTTATTTTTCTTAAATTTTGTGAAGAAATTTGAAAAAATGGCTAAGGCATTAAGGCGCGCAAGTCTACAAAATGGCGCGCAAGTATTCACGTGCCGCGCTAGTTTTCGTCGCGCAAGTATAAACCGCGCAAGTACGAATACCTTTACAGGAGCGCGACATCAAGGAAAAACAGAGCAGACTTGCGCGGCTTAGGTGACCTGCGCGGCGAGAGCTCGAGAAGGTATGAGGTCCGGAAATCCGGATACTTGTACGGATGTGAGGCCGTATATTTATAGGCCAGGAGGCCTACCTGCGCGCCATACCAGAGGGTTTAAGGCCTGCGCGACGCAGACTTGCGCGCCTCCCTCTGCGCACTGAAGACTTGCGCGCCGCCCTTTTCCTTTAGAGGGATTCGATTTCCTCAGAGTCAAATCCTCATTTTCTCTCCGGATCCAACTATGAGGGGGGACTTTTGTTGACGCTCCTTTCGTCACGGAATCTAAAGTTCGGAAAAGGGAATATCTGAGCTAAAAGTGATTTAATCCTTTGAAGAAACATCATAAATCGACAAAGGGATAGAAAAGGAGAACATTGCCCATGTATCGCGCAAGTTCCATCTTGGTCGCGCAAGTCTACTTGCGCGCCGCCTCAACACTTGCGCGACCCCTCATGGTCGTGCAAGGGACTTGCGCGACAGATCTGGTAACCGCCCAGTAACCGCCCGGGGTCTTCTTTTGCCTATAAATAGACCCTGTGGGCCCCCCATTCGAGAGGATCAGTTCCCAGAAACTCGGATCAAAGCTCCCGACGCCCAAGTCTCTTCTCAAAGCTTCCAGAACACTTCTAAGGTAATTTCTTACCTAGAATGGAAGATCTAAAGGGAAGAAGGAAGGCCTAAGTGTTGAAACTTATCAAACACTTGCGCGCCGACTTAATTCCTTCAATATAACTTGCGCGTCCCCCTTCTGGAAGAACCTCAAGAGGATGGGAAAGGGTTTAATAAAGAGTCGCTCAAGTAATTCTACTCTGGTTTAAAATCGCGCAAGTATCCCTTATGTCGCGCAAGTATACTTGCGCGACCAGTACTTGCGCGCCGCCGCAGGACTTGCGCGCCCTTCAATACTTGCGCGCCCCTATCTTTTTGGGTGCCCATCTTGCCCTTTTTTCACCCCTCTTAAGCCATTTCACCCTTCCTATTCAAGATTCAGTCTTCAAGATACTCTTCAAAGCCATTTATGGCATGATTTCTTGATTTGACATCCTTATCTGAAAGGAATTATGTGAAATATCTCTCAAAACCTAATGATTTAAACATCTTTATGTCACCAAAGATTGAGAGTTCATTCATTCAACCTCATCCTTTAAGATGAGAGAATCCTAACCTGGGTCTCCTTTTTAGGAATAAGACTTAGTCATAACCTTGGGCTTCCTTTTCAGGAGTAAGCCCCAAGTCCCCTAACCTAGGCTTCCTTCTCAGGAATAAGTCCTAGTCATAAATCTTGGGCATATTTCTTAAGAATAAGCCCCAATCAAGTCCTTTAAATCATGGGCATCCTCCTCAGGAGTAAGCCCCAAACCTTAATCCCTAACCTGGGTCTCCTTTTCAGGAATAAGACTCAGTCATAACCTTGGGCTTCCTTTTCAGGAGTAAGCCCCAAGTCCCCTAACCTAGGCTTCCTTCTCAGGAATAAGTCCTAGTCATAAATCTTGGGCATCTTTCTTAAGAGTAAGCCACAAGTCTCTTAAAATTTCTCTTATCCAGTCATAAATTCCCTTTGATTTGGGTTTCCTTTTCAGGAATAAAACCCAATCATAAGTCCCCTCCTAATTTGGGCATCCTCCTTAGGAGTAAGCCCCAAGATTAGAGTATTCAAATCTCCATGAAGCACATATAACTTTGTGGACCCTGTTCATGGATTTTCTTCCTAAAAGTAAATCCTAAACCTTCACCTATCTGGGCAGTCATCTATACATAAGCCCCAAAACAAATTCTTATGATTGCATCTTTTATGGCACAATTGTCTAAATTTTACCAATACCTCTTGTTTCTCACACCGAGCATGACTCACGTGAGCTTAGAGTGTAAAAGTAATTATGACATTCATCTTTGAGCCATCAATCATAAAATATCATATCCCATTCCTCGAACTACGTGGGTTCTGATTCCTTTTTAAAAAAAACAAAGGATACGTAGGTAGCCCATTCATGGGTTCGATCCCAACATTGAAATAATCTCTGTCCTTCTGAATGACGACAAACTTCAAGTGCCCCACTGAGTGGCTTTAAAACCAGCCTGGTCATCAAAATGACCAAGAGACTTTTTATAAATGTTTTGAAGGATACCATTAACCAAGAATCTCTAAACAAATATAGATGATTCTACATTGATGAAGAACCTCGAATACATATAAAAGATTCTCTAAATTTCTTGCATATTTAATCATTGATTGTTAAAACTAAAGGAAAGTTCATTTTATACTTGGTAATGTAATAAGGATTCACGAACTTAACTTAAATCTATAAAGAGAGTCCCGGAGTAGACAATAATTCCCCTCAAAAAGGTGTGATGAGTCCGACCTCCCATCCTCTCGACCAATGCAAATTCCTAAGCCTCATTAGCCCACAAGCTAATGAGCGCCTGCCTTTGGAAAGTAGGTCCAAACGGATGTGGAATCATTGGATGTTTCCGGTTCTACGAACAAACCCGTTAGAAACCGATCGGAACGTTTGAATCTCCCGTCCAGGAGGTCATCCCCGGATTCCGCGCGAAACAAATATAATAGAATATTGGGTTGAAATAATATTCCTAAGGAAATAGATTTTTTTTCATCAAAAAACATTGAAAGAAAGTAAAAGGAACAAACAATGGATACATGATATTTTTTTTTCTTCATATATGACAGGTGATATAAAATTTTTGAAACATGTTGAAATAAATGATGGAGGAGTAGTTAGTTTTTGTTGAAATAGTTCCTTAATATTATAGGAATTAGAACAATAGTGATTCAATCAGAGAAATTGAATTCTAAAGAAGTTTTACTTGTTGATGTGATAAAACATAACTTACATAGTGTAAGTCAACATTGTGATGATGGAAAAGAAGTAATATTCAGAAGGGATTCTTGAATCATAAAAAGTGTTAAATATGGAAAATTTATTAAAACAACTAGAAAGAACTTATTGTAATCTCCTACAAATATGATAATTAAACAACTCTTGATACATGAGTTATTAAGATGAAAAAAATTATGGCACTAAAGAATCGGGAACCATTGAAATAAATGTATGAGAAAACATTCTAAAGTTTTTGTCATTCAAAACATACCATAATTAAAAATAAGAGAAGAATATGTGTTTGAAACTTTTAAAAATGGTAAGATAACTAACAGAAGTCACAAAAGAGTTGATATTTAATCTACTAGACCACCTGATCTTTTTCATTCCAATTTATGTGGGCAGATGAGACATCAATCAAAAAAAAAATTTATACTTTATCACTTTTATTGATTATTTTAATCGGATTTCATACATCATGTTTATGAAGAATAATTAAATGGGTATTTAAATTTTCAATTTCTCTAGAAAATATGTTGAAAAAGAAATATGGGTTCCCTAAAAGTGGTTGAGAACAAATAGTGGTATTGAATTCATAAAAAATACTTTTGAAACTTATATAATAAATCATGGTCTCAAACATCAGTATAGTTGTCACTATAATAAACAACAAAATAGGAATTATAAAGAAAGAATAGATGTTATGTGTAAATGGGAAGAGTTATGTTAGTAGAATAAAAACATTAAAAAAATTGGAGAGAAGCTATTAGTACTACTATACAAGTTCAAAATAGATGCTTGTTGAGATTGAAAACTAACATTATTCCTTATGAAATGTTTTATAACAAAAAATACATCATTGAAATAATTCAATTTTTTTGTAATTACATATATTCTCAAAATAAAAAATCCATATTTGAGAAATTTTTATGGGAATGTTGAGAAACAAACATTCATGGGTTATTCACAAAATTTAAGGAGTTACAATTGTTTAAACAAACATTTACAAAAATTAGTGGACTCATATTTTGTGTAAGAAATTAAAAATAAATGTTCCTTAACAAAAGTTGTTTAGAATGTTGAGGAGGATAAACTGGATATTTCCAACAACAGTTAAATTAATTCAAAACATCCTTATCAAGAATTAGAAGAATTGTGTGAGGAAGAAATTCTAGGTGGAAAAGAAACTTTGAAATTTCATACCATAAAAAAATATGATGAATCTGAAACCATTATTGAAAATCAAAATTATTTGGTTCAGACTTGAATGAAGTTTATATTACAAAATCAGGCTTCACTAATCATTTTCATAAGCTATTAAACACAATTAATCATTAGATGCTATGAATGAATATTTGGATCGTATTTAGAATAATGAGACTTAGGAACTTGTTACACTTATAGAAAATAAAATTTTTTTTGGAACAAAGTGGGTTTGTATAAAATAATTCAATGAGCATGGATATGATTCATGAAACAAAGAAAGACTTTTTCTACGGATATGAAAATATGGAAGGTGTGGATTATGATGAAACCTTTACCCAAATTGTAAATCTTGAAATTAGTCGAATGTTTCTTTTAGTGGCTGATCACCAGAATTACAAAGTTTATTAGATGGGTGTAAATTAAAATTTCATAAATGGTGATATTGAGGAATAATTTTATATTGGATAAACCTGTGTTTATCTACTTGATGAGGATAAAAAATATTTTAAATTAAAGAAATCTTTGTATGGGTTAAAACAATCTACACATGCATGGTATTCTAAAATTGGTATTTCTTTTTGATAATGTTGAACATTTCTAAAAGGAAATTTGATAGAAAAATATATTTTAATGATGTTGACTCTAAAAATATTATTTTATTCATTTATAAGAGTGATATAATTTTTTGGGGGGTTGAAGAATAAGTTTTTAAGTAATTTTCTAAGGAAATTAAGAAGAATTTTGAAATCGAAATGTTGGGAGAGTTAACATTATTCCTTGTCTTACAAGTTAAAAACAATATTACATTTTCATATCTAAATATATTTATTCAAGGGAATTATAAAATAAGTTCGGTATGGTAGGATCCAAATAATTTTCTACTCCTATTTTATTTAGAACAAATTTGAGTAAAGATGAATCCAAAATAAGTGTGTATAAAACAGCATTTTGAAATATGATAAGAACTATTTTTTACCTTATATATATGCGGCCTGATAGTGATTATGTTGTGAATTTTTGATTTAGGTATCAATGTCATCCAAAAAAATCACATATGATGGTAGTAAAAAGAATTCTAGGATATATCAAAGGAATAACATTACATGGGTTGTTATACAAAATAAATTGTCTGATGAAGTTTCATGGGATTAATGATGACGATTTGGCTAGAGATTATAATGATATAAAATCAACTTATAGGGGAACATTTTTCTTTGGTGAATGTTGTGTGTGTTGGTATAATAAGAAACAAAGTTCAATAACATTAATTATAGCTGAATATGAATTGGTTGTAACTACTCGGTCTTGTACTCAAATGGTGTGGAAGAAAGTTTAGCAAGAATATTTAAAAGTAAAATTTCTTAAACCGTTTAATATAATATGTGATAATTAGAGTGAAATTAATCTTTCTAAAAACTATGTCCAATATTCAAGACTAAAAACACATTCATAAAAAGTTTTAATTTATAAAAGAGAAAGTTGTTGATGGAGATGTCTTTTTAGAATACATTTCAACAAAGTATCAGATTGATGATATCATTATAAAATCAATGTTGAAATAATGTTTTTTTTAATTGAGGTGGAAATGTCAATTTTATCCTCCTCCCATGTCTTCCTAAACCTCATTAGAAAAAACCCCCATCATTCATAGGATTATTTTGAAAACATGGGAGTGAATGTAACAACTTATTTATTTTAAAGAGGTTTTACTTATCATTATTTTTGGAATATAATGTTTTGGTTTTCATAAAATGGGAGAGATAAATATAAAGTGGGAAAAATTGAGAAAATAAAAGTGAGAATGAGGGAGAGAAAAATTAAGTGATAAAATATAAGTTAGGATAGTTTGTCTATACTTGGAAGCAAAATTTTCATTCCACCGAGTGGTGGAATTCATTCAAAATCAATACTTTATCCAGTAGTGTGGTGCCATGACACTCTCATTTGAGAAAGGCTATCATTTTTCAATGTAAATAAAACTTGATTTGTTTATAGAAGATGACTTGGAAAAATTATTATAGTTTTAAAAGTTGATAGAAAGGGTTTTCAACATATCCAAATTGGGATATTAAAGAAACATTATGAAAAAAAATTTAACAATGTTTTTGTATTTGTTGACAACTAATTGTTTTATGAATAATGTTTATTTATTCAAGTATCAGACCCAATCCATCATAATGTGGTTTTTTCCACAACATGTGTTACTTGAACCAAGTTTTAGTATTGAGTTTTTCCAAAAGAAGAGTTAGAAAGTTTGTCATTTTTGAGTTAAGAAGTTGTAAATATAATGAAGACATTGGAAAAAATATTTTAAATTCATTAGTAAGATATGTATCATACTTTATAAACTAATTCAGATGATTCTATTCTAATCATGATGATATTATAAATCAGGGAAAACATTAATGATAAAATATTTTGAGGTAATGGTGGAATGGTTTGAAAAAAAATGCATAATTGTAGAGTCAATAATTCCAATATATGGGAAATATAATTTAGAATCACTGAGAAGGAAACTAAATTCGAAATCACTTAGAAGGAAACTGAATTCATAATTATTGATAAGGAAATATAATTCCAAATCTTTGAAGAGGAAATATAATTCAGAATCACTATGAAGAAAATAGAATTATAAATCACTTTGAAAGAAATAGAATTCAAAATATATGAGAAGGAAAGAGAATTTCGAATCCTTAAGAAGGATAAAAAAATTCGAAATAGCATAGAAGGTTACAGAATTCAAAAGCACTAAGAATAATACATAATTTGTAATCAGCTAAGAATGAAATATATTTTTAATAAACTGATTACAAAGAAGAATAAAAAATAAGATTCTATAAGTTTAATAATTATTTGAAGTGATAAAAACATGAAATTAATTTTTCATAAATCTCGACGAAATATAAGGAGGATTGAAGATGTAAAAGTTGATGTGTAAAGGAGATATTTTTTCAGAGGTTATGAATATTTGAGGAAGCAGGTATGGTTTTCATGTTCCGCACTTCTGTTTTTTAAGATTCTTATTAATAATTTCTAATATCATTTGTTCATCTATGATTATTCATAGAAGAGGAAAAGGTGGAGCACTGAATAAATCAAGTGAAATTCATTTCTATCTAGAGATCATTTGAGGAGGTTTATACAACTACATCTTTTATACTATTTTGAGCATTTGAGCTGAGTATGAGTTTTGTATATTGAGAATGGGGTCATCGTATTGAGTCCATCATGTTAAGAGAATCGCATCCACACTAATCATATTAAGGGAATAAAATCTAGACTCGTCGTATTGAGATAATCAAATCCAGACTCATCATATTGAGAGAATCAGATCAAGACTCCTCGTATTGAGAGAATCAAATTTAGACATATCAGATTTAGAAAATCGGATCCAACCAAACTGGACTAAGGA
Organism: Viscum album; assembly: GCA_963277665.1. Lineage (NCBI taxonomy): Eukaryota > Viridiplantae > Streptophyta > Magnoliopsida > Santalales > Viscaceae > Viscum > Viscum album. Next base: position 1,415,430,277 of record OY728123.1, read on the forward strand.
TTTGGACTGATGAATTTTGGATTAGTTTCAACAAAGACTTGATTTTTTTTGCTCAATTGTTTTAAAATAAAACATTTTAAACTGATGGGATTCAGTATAATCATTTTTATCACGAGATAGAAGGTGTATAATAGGATTTGGTACAAGATTAATTCACTTCTTCATAATATTGGATTTATATAGACCCAAGGTAGTGTCTATAGCAAGGATTAAGGTTCTCACATTGAGTTCAAACCTTTTAAATATTTATTTTTACTTGATTTACTAATTTTTCTTGCATGAGTATTCATTAAAAGTTGATAGGGATATAAATTTTAACATGTTGTATGGGTTATGTTTATAAAAGTTCTAAAACATATAAAAGTTAACAACAAATTCAACCCACCTTGTTAGTTTTTATTCAATTATTTTGAAGATCATGTATTCGTTGAGCACGTATAAAAGCATCATTAATTGTCTTATGTTCTATTCCTCAACCAGTCAGTATATTAGGATTTCGTTAAAGAAGACTACTATGTACTGATCCAAAAATGGTTTATGGATTCAGTACATATGTCTCACAAACACATGTCATGCATCCACCATACAAAAAGGTATGGACATAAAATCATTTCATATATAGTGGATTTATAAATACACCTTCAGTACAAACTCATATTGAACCTTGAGGTGGTTATAACACATCCTAAAATCAAAAACATTGAAAAAATTCACCAATAACAACTTGAAGATTAATTATTTGATTCTAAGGGATAAATTCTCCTCCCTGAGTGTCACCTAGTCCATGTGATGTTTATCCTTAGTTAACCTCATGCTCCAATCCATCTCCTAGTTATATAACATAGGACTAACCATGAAATCATAGCAGGCTTCACAAAGACATACCATTATCGATCTTCCAAATTTCATTATTAGCTCTTATATCTCTCTGTGGTAATCTAAAATGCTAGAATAAATTTAAACCTTTTCCAATTGAAATTCAACAGTGGAAAAAACTTGATCAATAGGTGATCTTACAACCTCTTTAGGGAAGGCCTCCATGAACTCCTCTAACACCACATGGAACTGAAATCTCGTTGAATCAACTACTTCAAGGTCCATACTCTCTATTTGACGAGAAATATGTTATATGCTCCTACAAATGGGAACAACCTACTCTTTCTATGATTAATTTAAACAAAGGAATTAAAATTGTATCCAAATAACTCAGAATCACTACAAACATAAATGGTAAGGGTCAAGTCGGCTTGTAAAGTTAGGAATTGACCTATACCATGGAAAAAATAATAGTGCCTCGCCACCACTATCAAAATATTTTAAGTTATTCCCTACCTCTCTCCCTATTACTCTATTTTTGTAGATTCATGTCACATGGTCAACAAAAGAGTCTGATCATTGATCCTGTATAAAGTATCTACCAACATAATGGTTGAACTAAAAGGCAGCACTATAATCTCTAGGTTTCAAATCAAGGATATTTTCAGTGGAGAAACGTGAATTATGAATCAGTGCTAAAACAACATATGAATAAGTGAAGATAAACTTCGTACCTCAAACATCAGTTGAAGATTCCTGTATAAAATATCTAACCACTAGAAGTTATCCATTCCAGTCCTACCTATTCACCATGTCGTCAGCTCAGTACTACACCATATCACTTCAAAAACCTAAAATGTAAAAGTTGAAGTAACTCATCTACCACACATTGACATTAACTTCTTTTCGTGGAACAAACTCATCCGTAGGGTTTTGGATCGGGTCACAAGAACATGTATCAGTAGGGGATGTTTTTACCTTTTGTGTGCTTGATGTTATGAATAACACCACTAACATAGGGTTCTATTGATTCCATATATCACCCTAGAGAAGTGTTAATTCCAAGTCCACCATCAATAGGGGTCCCACCTAAGCGGGTCTTTCGAAACACTATTTCACACTAGTCCTCTGCAACCAAATATCAGTTTCATTATCACCCTGAAACTTGGGTGAGATCTAAATATATAACATGTTATACACACTTTATATTGGTGAATCATCATTGGGTACTACCAAAATAAATAACCACTCCTTGAGGATGTCTTCTTGTGAGTGCATCCATCTTATTGGTTAGGGTTCAACATAAGCTAGAAAACTCGAACCACCACCTTGATCCAATCCTTAAAAATACTAAGGGTCTGTATCATCACAAAAACTATGTGATATCTATCACTAAAAGACACACGATGAACTAAATATTCACACATGATAGTTATGTCCAATTGTATCGATCCACTACTCAATATCAGAATGATCGTCTTCCTAAACCACTTGGGGTTAGTCTTTGCACTACTCGGTTTGTGGTAGGAATGCACTATTCCTACCTAGGGGAAACACCAAAAGAAAGGGTCCCTAAACCATGTCCTATTCAATCAACTAGTCATTTTGATTACATTGTCTCACAATCCTAGCCATATGTTATCATGTAGGTCTATTGAAAATTATCAAGGAATACCATGGTCAAATAGTATATCATAGGTTTAAACATAAGAAGGAATTGAAATCCAAAACTCATTCCTATATAATCCATGTAATAATGTTTTTCTATAACTAGTGACTACATGTTCCAAGTCAATAAGTGGGTAGTCAGAATCTTGGTGAATGGATAAATCGACCACCACACCAACCCTCAAGTCACTGGTCTGAGATCTGAACATGAAACAATTTAACATTTTTTACATAAATCCCAAACCAAACACACATGTTGAAAATATACATCTCTGATCTAAATTCAATTCACTCTAGCTCCAATCTGTCACGACTCTACCCACCATGGTTGACTCTATCATGGCCCAACCCACCAAGTCCCACCAAGCTAATGGTATGTTGAGTGTGACCACGACATTCCCACCTCCAATAGAACAGGGCCAATAATGAGCATGGAGTTGTCATATCATACACATGAGAGGAATTAGATTAATGTACATGTACACAAATAAATATATCCAATGGCACATTCAATGATTAAAGGTAGAATACAACTGATATTATAAATGCCTTCATAGCATACATCACACTCCCGAGTATGAAACAATTACTAGAAAACAAAAAGGGACAAATATAAGCCCAACAAAACTATAAAATAGTCCATCCATCTATGAATGAGGGGAAAGATATCAAATACAACACATGGTACAAACCAAGGTCTATATATCCCACTATTCTCTCACTACTAATGGTCCTCCTAGGAATCTATCAAATGGAACATCATCTATATAATACATAACATGTGTTGGAATATCCCATACATGAGTGAGTATAAAAATACATAGTAAAAACCTTGAAATCACAAAATATAATTATCAAGATAGTATTCGTATCCTCACCACGAGGAAATTCTAATCAGATATAGGATAGAAACTATACAAATAACATATATATTCTCATTTCAGACTATAATACTGAAAAAGGACTAAACCAAACTTCCATCTAGATGATTTTTCTTGAGAATACCAGATAACACTCATCTAGGGTAATACACTCCACTGACCAAGCTATCACTTATGGTGCTCATATGATAGGTCATTCTGGTGAGGTCTCACAAAATAAGTACATAGTGGATCTCTAACGTTATCAATACATAGACATGTGATCACACCAAAAGCTCATGGGGGAAACTCCCAACACTAACTAGAATAACATGATATGTATGAAATTGTACTCCCATGTATGTTGATCATGAATATTCCTCAAACAAAACCAAGGGAAATATATATGAGAGAGGATCCCATACTAGCATATGTGGAGGGATTCATGAAATCTGAATTTGAGGCTAAGACATAAAATAAAATTATAATTCTATTAAAAGGAAATACTGTCACATTGTACCCTCATTGGGATAGACAAAGGGAACACACTCAAACAATATATGTTGAATACATCAAACCCAAGATCAAACTAGATCTGAATATAGAAGAACATGGGCTCCCACAAGTCCCTTTAATGAGTACACTACATTTCTCATAGGGTTATATGTCATGTCTCCATATTCCTAGCACTAATCATGACTTGGGATCACATGAAATACATTTATAAAAATACATGATGAGTCCCAAGGGGGTGTACAGTGTGCAGATGATAATCTAGAACTCGGCATGCCATCTAGTCTAGGACATGTACTATGGGCCATTCCCATGCACTCAAGGTTCTCCCTTGTACAACAACCATGCCCAAGTTATTATTGAAGTACACTATATGTTCCATACATCATAAAGAATAGAGGGTATTTTGTCCTCACTTTTTGTTTTCTATATACACATGACCATGTACCTTATTATGTACATGACATGTGCCCCTTGATACATGGTGTATGGTGCCACATGGGCTCCTAGACATGTTCTCTAGGTACAAATCGATCCATTTTCCAATGTGTACATGAAATGTGATTTGAGTAACATAATAGGTATCCATAGATGGATATCAATATTTGTTTTCAATGTACATTCCATTTCATTTTCCATGTATTATAAGACATGTGACTAGGCACACACAACATGTATCACATCATATATTGTTGTGCATGAACTCCTTGTACATGTTGAGCTAGTTTGATAAGGGTGTCATGTAGTATTGTCCCACCACATGGTGTGTGATACTTATCTACCCCATGAATACCCTTTCTATCCACAGAGTGGACTGCATGGAATATGTTCATGGGAATACACATCGTGTATCCAATTATTTTCTAGAAATTATAAAATCATTAACAAAACATCCCCATTAATCTATAGCCATAGATTGAGTCACTAGAGCAGCCCCAAATTGTGGATTTCGAATCAACTAAACTAGCCATTGATATTTTCCAGACTATTTCCATATCCCCAACTCATAAATCCCCACCCATAACTCCAAATCATATGCCACACACCAAACTCCAGTAGGGGATCCTCAAATCTAATCTCTGTCTCCCACCAGTCATCTTACACTACCATCACACATCTAATTCTACATAGATTAAAAACTAAAACACTCATAATCGATCCATTTCATTGTATAATGGTATCACAATTATAGAATACCAATTATTAGTCATACCACCATGAAAAGGTATTTTCAGTGGTGATCACATGAGGAAATGGGGAAGAAATGCATAAATTACAAAAGAAAAATGATCCTTTTATTTTTTTGGGGATTAATCAATTTATTATTGTTAGAATGATTAATTAAGAACCAATTATAAACCAACAAAATTAATTCACCACTATCAATTGAAGATAAATCAAACCCATAAATCATAATCAACAATAGAATCAATATATTTGTATATCTAATTCACATTCATCATGGGTTAACTAAATTATAAATAAACCACAAAAAAACATGATCATTGTTTTTGATCGATAATAAATGAATAATGGTAAATCCACATCCATACTAGAGAGATCCATTAAATAAACTAACAAAAAATGATCCTCAAGTAATTGATCATGATCCTCATTCCATTTTTGTTAACCATGATATCCTCTAATGACTCTTCTTATTATCCCAAGGTTATGTGTATAACAATATGAATTAGATATAACCATGTATTTTTATAGGTGGACTAGGATAGAATTATAATTAAAAAAATAAATTCATTTAATTAATTAAATTATTTCTTCGATAGTGGTGCTCATTCCAAACACCCAACACTGAAAATGGTTTCATCATACATAGGTAAAACACACATTGCAAACACAATGAAGGATTTATATTTCCCATATATATACTCATTTGGGAGTTATTACATTATTTAATGAAAACTATTTTAGTGTGATATAATATATTATATAATTTTATTATGTCAACACCGAAGACCATCACCTGGCTCAAAAAATGTTCCTCAAAACATTTCAATGTCACACTTGGGAAAAATTGGTATATTATAACAAAGAGGAAAGGTTTTATAATACTGTGCATTAAAAATCAAAAATATATTTCATGGATATAATATCTATTTTCATTATGGAATAACTTTCAAAACACATATTGCACGACCTACTTCCCTTACATCAAAATACATCCTATTCTCGTACTTGTGGCATTTTAAGAAACATCATACTCAAATCCTAGCTCCAAATGAATTATAAATGGAACAATATTCAATTCCACCATTAATTCCTAAAATAATATTTGTAATATAGCATTCCATTAGATAAAAACCCTTAGGGGATAAATTGATCATCGAAGATCTGTGAATGGATTAATCTTGAATAAAAAAAAGTAATACCCTAATAAAACTATATCAATGAAATTTATGGTTTTCCCAAAATATAATTTCATAATTAATATAATAATCCTCTGATATAACCCTATCACATTTCTCATTCCCATGAAAAATCACTTCTCAAATCAAAAATATCTACATGGATAGATTCTCATTTATACAATTTTCTTTTAGGATTCTATAAATGATATACAAATGATCCTTGTGTTCCTCCTCTAAATTAGACTACACCAAAATATAATCAATAGATAAAACAATGAAAGATTCCAATAATTTATGAAAAATTCATTTCATCAGTATCATAAATTCCACTACAATTATAGTATGACAAAATGGCATAAATAGGAACTCCAAATGACCATACAATATCCAAAATGTTATATTCAGTATATCTTATTCATGAACTCCGAAGTGATCGATCATTGATAAAAATTAAATCATAGAAGTATATTAGGATCCTTTGAATGATAAAATATACCTTCAATCCTATTGAAGGGTTATTGTTTCATCATTCACATGATTATGCTATAATAGTCAATATATGTATAGAATATTTCATCATCCTTCATTGGAAAGATAATTGGAGAAGCCTATGATGATAGGCTTGGATGAATAAATTACTTTTCTAAAATATAATTCTGATATAATTTTATATCCTTCGATATAGTGCGTTCCATATGATATTATAAATTAGAAATGTGTCTCAATTGAGGGTGTCAGTCAATAGTGAGCTCAACTTCCCACTAGGGTGGTTTCTGGGAGAAATTTCTAAGAAATTCCCTAGGGTATTCCCTCAACACAATAGGATGTGGAATGATAAAAAAATAGACAATGTTTTCAAGAAACATATAAAATAATGGGTATTATATCATTCAAGCATATAGAATAATTTCACCCACTCTCCTGGATTTAGGATCATACTACCTCTAAATGAAATTATGGACTATATCAAAAAAAATGAACCTAAACCTAGTAATGAAAATAGTAATTGTAGGACTTAAAACCTACCATGAAATCCATTACAATTATAAGGTTCAATATATTTATATAATGAACCAACAAATCCCATATACCTTTAAATTCCATATATGTCACCTGCCACTCTCTCTATTTAAAACTTCTACCTTTTCTCACTCAGAAGGGAGTGGAAAGATCAAACAAGATAAGTATAAGATCATAATGAAAAAACGTCATAATAATAACCATAAATGTTATAAAAGAATGAAATTAACTACTATAAATCAATTCTATAATCTTATAATACTAAATGAACAACATAATACTCAAATTAGCGATACTTTCCTCATATTTCATTAGTGAATACTCTACTGTGTAAAGATGGACATCCATGACTCCTACTTGTGAATAGGTTACACCCATTGAATCCCATTTAGCATAAGTGTGAAATATACCTTCATTAAATGCATTTTAATGAATCTATGATACATTGGTAATAGTGGATCCTACCCTACTTCCTTATGGTGTAATTACATAGATGATTTGTAGAAAACTATATTTTCCACATATATAGAAATCTATGGGTGTTTCATTATAGTCATTCTTAGTGTGGCCATATCTCTCCCACTGGATGCAGACCAAATGATTCTATCATGGTCTCATCATTACACCACAAAAAACCCTGTCTCGCTAATACTTTGTTATACTTCTATTTAGGGAAAACATCCTAGTTTAATATTTCACTTATTGAAACTCCAGTGTGACCAATAATCATGGTTATTTCTACATCTATCATATTTTATTTTTCAACCACCACTACATAGGTAGGATGGAACCAGAGAATTATCATTGACTAGATAACAATATTTATCCTTATATAAAGACACCTATACTTAAGGAAGTCATTATTAATAATCTTTATAAAAAATGGGTGAAATATTTGAAATGTATCATGTATTCATTCATTGAATGGTCACCTTTCACTAAGGACATGCGCTCCTGAGGTTTATCCGCATGCAACATTTTATGGTAGAAGTGATTATTAAAATCCATCTTAAAGGTGTTCTATGTGTGGATATCATTCTATTTAATAATAACGATAGTGTCCCACCAAATAATTACATATCCATCAAACATATAAGTGGTTATTCCTTATTTTGAGACCATATTATTCTCAAAAAACTAAATAATTATTTTAATAATTTTGATCCATTATTTTGTGTTTCTAGGTCCCTTTATAATCCCAAATTCCCATTGGGATGTACTTCATAAACACCAAAGAAATATCCACAATTATTTTTTAGTTTTTAAAACCAGGATTACAACGATTTCAGAGAGTCTATATTAAAGTTTCTACTAAAAGTAGGTTAATTGGAGGATTTTCCTATCGAAAATTCATTTTAGATTCATCACCTACTTTTTTAGTGATTATTATAGGGAGAATAATCTATTAAAAACCATAAATAACACATTTTTTGAAAAACAATATCTTCCAAATCCCCTGATTTAAAATATAAAAGTGTTCTAAAAAGACCTTAAAGAATAACCTTTATCCCCACTAGAATGTATATTTGAAAATAAATGATAAAATAGAAAATTTTATCTTCTTCCAATATGAATTGTTTATCAAAAATTATACCAACCATGCATGTGATACTGTATGGTTAAGAAACAATTCATGAAATTAACCTAGAAGAGCCACATGGTTTTCAAACTATGTTCCTAAAACATTCACGTATATTTTCCCCCTTAGTTTTACCCTAATATAGATTCAATATTTCCATGATATCTGATAGTTACCCCAAATACCCATAACAAAAATCTAATCATTTTATTGCTCCTGATGAAAGTAGTGATTAAATAACAACAACATGATAAAAATTACCAAATAGTAATGATAACTAGGAGTCAGATAGTAATGAGTTGTCTTGGAACCCTTCCACACATACCACTGGAGTTTCGACATTCCGAATTTATTTCTACCTAATACTAATGACTAAACCCAAGACATATCAACACACTTCCTGTTTGGTATAACCACTTATTGAAATATTTAATATACAATGTTATTTTGACCTAACATTTCACCCATGATAGGCAACTTCAAGGAAAAAAGCACATTCTTGATCACTGTGGTCCTGATATAGGCACATTAATATTAATATAATAATGAAATTATAATATTTTACCCTGAGCATCACCAAAAAATATCTCATGTACCAATGGAAATGTATATATTAATATAAATACAATAAATAATAAAAAAAGGTTTCCTAAATATAATAATGATATATAAAGAATAAAAAATCCTAGTGGTCCAAAACACATGAGAAACTGAGAAGTAAGATTCTATCTATGTGTGACCATCGATCAACCCCATCCCTATTAATTTTTACTAGCAGAATACTCCAAGATAAATTCTTCTATTAAATTTACCTATTCCCAATACAATAAAGTCTATATATTTCAAAATGAATATGTTGGGTGTTATGTAACAATTCCATTGATACCACCATGAATATAAAAAATATTCTCCATGAATCCAATAATAATAACTTTAAACCAATTTTCACAAAGTAGTAAACATAAAAACACATTATCATATATCATCCCCTTTATTATCCTTTTTTTAATCAATATCCCTAGCCTTAGAAACATGGAAGTAAAATAATATTGATTAAATAAAGGCAAGTAACCAATAAATTCATGAATATTTAAAAAAGATTGGAATGTTATGAAAAATATTTCATGTAACTTCTACAAACAATTTATAAATAGGGTATTAGATGAACTCTATGATAACTTTACATCCATTTAACTAAATCCAATATTTTTAATCCTATGTTCTTAACAAAACATTCATCCCAAGGTATTTTAATAGTGTAAAATTCTATAATTAAGTGAAAGATAAAACAATACCAAAAATATTCAAATTCAATTTTTGGCTTGTCATCGAACACCTAATGTTTATAAATTTTTTTTAAAATAAAACCTCTTTTTAACCATTTCCCAATATTACCAAAGATCAATTAAAAATAATGTATATTAATTTATCCCAAAAAATAGCAAGAAATACTTTTTCAATTTATAATACAAAATTATATCACAATAATATTAAACTATTCAAAGGGGAAGAATCCATTGGATATAGATACCAACCTCTCCAATGAAAGAAAATTGATGCCATTGAATTTTCTGATAAGAAAATAATAAATCATTTCATCACCATCCTTTATAAATGATGAAAGTCATTAATTTCCCAAACAAAAAAATAAATATTAGTAACACATCCCCAAGGGCTATAATGGATCTGATAAAAACTAGATTGTGGATGAATCTAGAGAAAAGATAATAAATAAAGAGGAAATCTTATTTATTCTAAATGAGTTCCAGTCAAATTGATAAATAATCACCCATGAATCAATTAGAGAATCCTCTAGAGCTCCAATGAGAGGGTGATTAAAGATAATGTGTGATTATAATGAGAATATATTTAAATGTAACAATGTAAATTTTGGCAATTTAACTATTTAAAATGGTCATATTGGGTTCAATGGTTAGACAACATGATTAGACCAAATATTTGATAACAATGTTGTGCATACCAACCATTTACTAATAAATTTCATTATTACAATGACATAATTTCATGGCTAGAAAGACGGTTCTTAAACCATGAAAATAACCTTTGGAACAAATAGTGCCTTATCCCATAGTTATGACATGGTTAATACTAAACGTACATATGCTATGTGCCTGGCCTGTTTCTCACTCATATCTATCCTTTTTTACACTGAGGTTTGAAAGTATTTAATGCAATACACTTGATAAAATTTTCCCTAAATTTAAATCCACCTGTAACCCAAAGAGAATCATAATTATCCCCAAAATAAAAATCTCCCTCAATATTTTATTCTCATGATTATATAATCCCAAAAATATAAGGTCATTTATATATCATCAATGATTCCTACTCCAACATATCAAGTCTATCATGTATGTAAATAAATAGAATATAAAATAATGGAGTCAATTTACCACACAATAACTTATCTATCAAATACAGAATCTGAACTGGATACTCAAACAGTGATTTATCTGGATCTAGATCACCATCCTTAAATTCAATCATATGGTAAGAGTCTAATTCATTCTTCTTAAGATGGTAAATGTTGAATACATCATTAATAAATGTCTTCTTATAAAGAATATTTAATATATGTTGAACCATTAAAATTTTCTCAATGATCTTGAATGGACATCTTCACCACAGAGCCAACAAAACGTACATTACCAAGACATCATGACCCAACTGAGGAAGAAAAAAACACAACAACCATCCTCAAATTACAATGTTCAATTATTAAAATGATAAAAATTGAGTTTTGGGAGACTATATGTTTTATCTAACCTATTTTATATCACTTTTAAATTCCACACCCACTCTTGAACAAGACAGCATCCCATAAGTGTCTCTCACTAAATTGTTTCCAACAAATATGATATATACTTGGATGTAAATTCAATAGTTTCATGGGAGTCATTTTAATTAAATCCCAATAATAATTGTTATATAAAAATGTCGTCAAGGGGTATTTTCCTCACCAACATACCGTCAAATCCATGTGTTCACCCCTAAAGCATATCTTCTTGAATATCGATGGATCAATTGGTCTGACCATATTCCTAATGGTTATATTCCATTTTCAAATTTAAATGATAACTCATAACCTCCTTCAATACCCTCCAAAACTATTATGTCAATAATGAGTCTATTTCAGAAAGAATTTCCAATATCCATCAATAGAGATTCAATATATCTTTATCATTCATGTTCCCATGATCTTAGACATTTATTAACTCTATAATAGGATAGAAATGAGTTTACATACTGATTTTATTGATGATCACCAAAATAGAATGGTTTCCACTTATTTTTTGACGTTTTCTAATCATGATGTCCTTATATATATCACCCCATTTTAAAATATTAATAGTTAATTAATCCAAAAATGATAGGGTTGTTATCATCATCCTTAATATTTTGGAAATTAAGGCATTAGGAAAATAATGTTCTAATCAAACTCCTCATCCCCAACCTAAAATATTGACTTTTAAAATCATGATACATCATGGAATTACAAAGGTTCATGGACCAACAAGTACAATTTCAACTACCCGTGTACTCTCTCCGTAGAGATAGAAAAAATTGAATATACTTAAGAAATAGAAGTTAGAGATATGATACTTAGACTAGACAAACATAGAAACCCATCTATATTGAATTTTACTAGAATGATGAAAATGGTTGTTTGTCAGATTACCAAGACAAATCATATAATCTAATGATAAATTAGATTTTTCACAATCTACGAACATCATCCCATTATCCACTTCCACATACAAGATCATCTTATCAAACAAACACATCCAAGACCATATATATAATGATTCCATCATGACTTGAGTTGGTAATGTCCTACTCAACACATAAGTGACCAAATTACCATTTAAATTATTTAATATAAAAATCAATTGTTCGTTGATATTAAAACAGGAAAATCTATCATAATTTCATGTCTCTAGCAGAAAATATATTTCAATATCATATTCATTGAATTCACATTAAACCACCCATCAAAGATGAAGTTGTGATACTTTGTTAGATCATTAATAGTAACTACCAACTATTGTTTATGGTTATTATAGTTCCCCTCATGAGTGAATAATTACCAAGATCCATAGATAATCACCAATATCTATTTCATTAGCGAATATTTGAATCATTCCCCTATGTTTTTGAAAAAAAAGCATAGCCTTAAACTAGTTTTGAAATAATTAGAACTATAACTATAGTCACTAAAATTTAGTTCCAGATATTTTATTTAAAACTTATCTTTTCACTCAAATATAACAATATTATAGGTCAAATTAGCCAAATATGCTGAAATAATGGATAATTCCTTAAAAAGTCTATAATATATTTCAAAACCGAAGAAGTTTCATATATCAAGAACATTTTCGTGTTCCTATAATGATATAACTAACTTAATATTCACAAAATAAAAAAATAATACCACATTAGATTTAAATTTTTGTAGAAACATCACTTCCTGAATCCAAAATTGAAACTTGGATAGATTCCCACATGGACAATTTTTTTCAATATTTTATGAATAATATCCAAAAAATCATGTTCCTCCTGCATTAAATTAGATTACATGAATATATAATAAACAAAAAAATGACTATATTTTCTATTAACTGATAAAAAAACTATTTATCAATTTCATAAATACCAATGGAGGTTTATTAGTACATAATGGAGTAATTATGAACTCTAAATGCCCATATTGACTCAAAAATGGTATCATACAAATATCAACTTACCGGACTCTTAAAATAAGGTACCATAATCATATTTGTATCATATAATACCTTAAGGCTCCACTATATTGATCATATATATTATTAATCCTAGGTAAGGTGTTTTGTTCGGAATAGTCACTAGATTATGCTTTTAGTAATCAACAAAACACACAAGGATTCTATCCTCCATTGTTGAAAAGAGAACTAAAGAATCGTTATGTTATTTTCTATGTTGTATAATTCAATTTGTATGAGGATCATCAAGAAAAAAATTAATCTCATTTATCATAGTAGATGAAATATGATGATAATGTTTTAAAATAGTTCTTGTAATAGGGAGAATTTCAATAGTTAACTCATCCTCTCTATGTGTTAGTAATGTTAAAAAGTATTTATGAAAGTCCTCAGGGTAATTACTAAATTTAATTGAAGAATACTAATAAAATTTTGGTCAATGGTTTTAGGAACCATATTTGAAAAAATACATAAAAAGGTTCTATCATAAGGAATAATAGTCTAGACTCTACCTTATCTAGGATCATATATGGCCTAAATTTAATGATGGAATATATTAGATGAATGAAACTTATATAAAAATTATAATAGTCATATATGAATTAAAAATATTCATCAAATCCATGGTAATAATAAGGTCAAAGATATCAATGTCAAGAACTAAAAAATCCTACATTATTCTTAAGATGTAAATCATCACCCGACACTATCCATATTTAAAACCTTGCCCCTTCCCCTTTCTCAATGGAGTGGAAAGATCCATTATAAAGGGTATATGTTTTCAACACAAACATATCTTATCAATAAACATTAATGATACGATGGAATGAGATTAGATAGAATAAAAAAATTTGTAAAAATGTATTATAAAATAAGCCTCATACCTATTTCATTTTTGAGAACTAATTTAAAATCATGTGGTTCATACTCCACACTAGAAATATGATCATCATTAATTCCTCAAAGTGTTTTCTTCATTGCCTATGCTTCCACTTTGGAATAAGAGTTGGATAGAAATCCATTTACTATATTAAACATAAAATAATACATGTTTGATACCATATACCCAAGCCTAATTCCCTGATTTACCTTTCCATGTAAGCACTAGAGATGTCAAGACTATCAACATATTGGGAATGATCTGGGTTTTATCCAATACTCATGATTGATGTGCCCATATCCCCATGACTTTATGTAGACCATATATCTCTATACTAGTTTCTGTATTACACCACCATCGCCACCATGGTGTGGCATTCCTTGCTTCCTCATATATCTAGAAGACACATCCTTGATTCCCATTACAGTTACTAAACCTCTATAGAGACCAATCATCTTGGATATTTTTACATCATCTATAGTTAATTTTCCAAAAAAACATCTACATATTTATATAATCACATGAGAATTATAATTGAATGGATGTTGACCTTTATCCCCAGAAAAAACTTTAAATCCATAAGGTAGTCATTAGTAATAAACAATTCAAAAAAATAGACCAAATCTAGGAAATCAGTTGAGTATTCAATCAATGATCAGACTCCCAACTACAAGGTCACAAAATCCTAAGCGTTAGCCACATGAAATATATCAGGAATGCATCGTTGATTGAAGTCCTTATTAAAGGTTTTAATTATAATTTTCATATGCATTTTTAAAATTCAGACAGAATACCATATCATCCTTCCATGTCTTTCAGTCTTATAATTGGAAAATTTAACATTGGATTCCATATGTGTCTTCACGAAATTAAATATTATTCTTATCCTTTCAAACTATTATATGGTTTCCTAGATTAATTTATCAATGAATATTATTTTTCGTCTATTCTCAATAAAATCTCATTCATGATCCACTTTTTCATATTAGTTTTCTTCACTATCCTAATCAACATTTTGGATTTCTATATTTTAGTTTCCAGAAAAAACGGTTTAACTAGTGAATTTTACTAGGGATCATTCATAATAGATACCCCCTTTGAGTTTGAAATTATTATTCCAGGAGAAATTATTATTCCAGGATAAATTATCTAGTAAATTAAAATATCCATGTAATTAAACATATAATCATTATAAATGACTACTTTAAATGAAAACCCCTTTAATCATTTTTCAATTCCACCAAAAACTATGAAAGAATCATGTATTTATATTTTTCAATTAATAAAATCAACCCAATCATTTTTAAAAGAAAAATTAATTGATATCAAAATAAAAAACATGATTTACATTGGAAATAATCCATTGGATAGATACATCTACCTCATAAAATGAAAGAAATGTCAACCCCTTCACATTCAATGTTGAGATACAATGAGAACCTATCCTCAGAAGCTTATATCTACAAAGGATATCATCAATTGTCCACCCAAATAAAAATACCAAACTATAACAACCCCAAAGTGTTACAACAGATTAAGGGGAAGATATATTAATGATATCTATTGATAAAAGAGGATAAATAGTGAGTAAATTGCATCATTTCTTAAAAAGATCCCCCTAAATCAGTTGACAGTCAACCAGGAATTTGTGGTAGAGACCTCTTGAGAAATAAAAGTAGATGGTTAATAATAATAAGTCATTTGAAAGAGATTATAAATAAAAATTATCAAGGTAATGGGGTTAATTTATACCTTTAACATGTTAATACTAGGATTCATGGCTTGGCTACCACATTATACCAACTCTTTTCTAACGATATAGTGGAAACAGTCCCATGAGAATCGATGTATTTATATGATACTTTTTGTAGGTTTTCGTATAGTAGACTTAGTAAGAGTCCATGAAATAACCCATATATGTTTTTGTATGATAACCATTTTATGTCTCTTATGATGCACATTATATGTCTGTATCAGATGAACTTTATAAATTTCCATCTGGTAAAAAACAATTCATATGTCATGTAAAAAATCATTATACTGACAAGACATCATGCAAGAATATATACCTAGGAAAAATATATTTATTGAAAATGGATCTATTATAATATTTTATTGCCTTTTCACCCATTGTCCTCATTTTATTCACAGAATTCACACGTTATGAAAAATAATTGAAATGAGTTTTTTTATCTAAAAATTATTTCATAGATAAACATATTTATATTGATGGTATATTGAAATATATTCTTTAAAAAAATTAATTAGGAGATCCTTTAATTATTTTTTATGAATAAATATTGTAATTATATCATATAATAATTTTAAGGATTTGTTAGTAAAGTGGATAAAACTATTTGAATACATTTTTTGGGGGATTTCTTTATCTCTAAAAGTATTTTTTTTCGTGAATAAAAATCCTACAATATATATCTATTAAGAAATTTAAACATATAATAAATTTGATAAAGATTAAAATTTATATATACAAAAAATGATATATATATATATATATATGATTAGATTCAATTAATCCTACGAGTACAAAATAATCATCTTCATCTACACTCTCTTATTGACTATAACCCTTGGAACATGTATTGTTCTATATTTTACAATAATTATATTATCATTGCATTTTTTTAGAAAACCTATTTTTCTATAATCATATGTCAATCTTAAGATCATTATAACAAAGTATAATCCTTTATTTCTATCAAATTAATTGTCTTCACCATGTAATTTATTTATCCAATAGCCACAAGTTAGTTCATAATTATGAGTTTCAGGTTAAATCATGGATAATATTGAACAATTATGACCTTCCTTTATTAAGGAACTATATGTTTTTACTATTTTATTCATTTATCCAAATATATTATCAGTGGGATGATTCATTATGGTTGTAAAATATCATGGGTTTGGGAAAAATTATTATTTAATAACCCTATGAACATATTTTGAAGGTATAAATTTTGAAAATGTTCTTATATTAATATATTTTGTGGACAATTTTCAGACATTTGTTTAGAAGTAGTTTTAAAACCCATAAAAATAAGACACAACTTCATAACATTTAAATACAAAAAGATCAATTTCATCAAACATTGGATAATTTAATCCTCAATTGTGTTTTTTCAATTTTTTTAAAACCCAATATATCTAACTCATTAAAGAATAGAAAATAAATACCCTTTCATAAATATTTGGATCAAATTTATATAAATATTCTTTTTTATTCTGAATTAACACTTTACTTAAAAAATAAAATTTAGAACATTTTACGTATATACTATTCAAAATTCAAAATGATTTATGTGAAAGATGTACTAAGTAAAATTTATTTAATGAATAATAAGTAGTACTAACATATACATTCCAAATGTGATTGGAAATTAACTATTCTCTAAACATAGTTCTGTTAATATCATAAATAATTTTATTTTATCCTTTAACTACACCATTTTACTTGTAATATTTAGGAGCTGAAAAATTTGTAATTCCTTTATTAAAATTAATTTTTAAAAATTAAAATTTAAAGGATCCATTATGATCACTTTGGATAGTGATGGAATATAGATTTTTCTCATTTTGAATATGGATTACAGTATCAAAAAATGGTATTTTAAACCTCCTTGTTATAAAATAGAGCCATGTATATCTAGTGTAATTATTAACTAAAACATACACCTAGAGTTTTCTTTAACACATCTAGATAGTTTTAGACTGAATAAATCCATTTACACCAACTATGATGAATAATTAGTTCTTATTTCACTAATAGATTTATAATATGACATATGTTTATTACAAAATTGAAAAATTTTATAGAATATTTTGGAATTAAAATTGTGCTTCGGTAATTATCTCAAAAGTCATTTTTGGGAATGTTAAGAAAAAGTTATTAAATTTTAGTGTCCTAAACAGAAATTCCAAAACCATGATTGAGATTTCATTCCACTTCATAATGGTTGATCATGTCTTCATAGGCCTTTTATGTTTAGAGTGTAAACATTCTAATTCATTTTAGAAACATGAATGAACATACCTTATGAACTAGTCAAAATAAATTTATCATTTCTGAAGATAAAAATAGAACATACATTTCATAATTTACTTATATAGATAAGATTTATATTTTTTCCAAAAAAAATTAAGAAATAAACTAATTACAAAAAAATTAAAAACCACTAAATATAATTATTTCTCTTTGATTATTGTCACCAAAAGCTAATTTTCTTCTATTAAACTAATGAATTTTTTAGAAAAACATATCATTTCATGTTATATTCCATGAATATCCTCTATACATGTACCATATTTCTCAATTATCAATACTCAATATTTTTTCTGAAATATGAAAAAAAATTGGTTCTTATAATTTATTGTTTCTAGGAGTATTAGAAAATAAACCTTCCAGAATCCACATATGTTTAAAATTTTTATGTTGTAAAACTACCAATTATATAAATCATAGGATTTATAAAAAACTAAATATTATAAATTATTTAAAGAAATTTTCTTCCTCTAATATCCTCTAAATTGATATTTTTTTATAGAAATATTTATTTTTATTTATTAAATAATTGAATTGAAAATGAGGTATTATTGAGATATAACCAATTATGGATACTATTATTTATGTCATCTCTCAAAAAATATTATCAATAATTTCCTTCATATATGTAAAATTCGATATATGTATTCTCATGATAATAATTTTTTAATAATGTTATAAATCCAAATTGTTATCATCCCAAGTTTTTCATGAATGATATTTCTAGTGTATCATTGATGAATTTATAGAAATTTAATAATTATGTTTTGAAATTATATTATTTTTTCTACCAACATAACTCAATCATATTATCTGGTTAAATGAGAATAATTTCTATCAAGAAAGATTATATATCTACTAATTTTATTTAATAATGTTAAAATTTCCTCATACATTAATGTTAAAATATTTTATTCCTCTGAATAATATGAAAAAAAATCATCATTATTAGTATTAGGGATATTTTTTCTTAAAGTTGTGTCCATAAGATATTCAGCTAATACCTTATTCATATGACATTGATATTTCTTCCTAATTCTGGTAAAAAATTCAACAACCTTATAAATATCACTGTGTTCATAAGGAGAACATTCAAAAGATTTGTCTCTACCATATTCATAATTTGTATCTATTTACCTCAAATTATCTTTCCTTTACCTTTATAATATTTATATTTAATATTTAATTTTCTCATCATTCTTGGGAAATTAGGTCTGCTATGTCCTGATTTTTTACATTCATAATATACCAGATCAGAATTATCTATCTTCTCAACTATATATATCTGATTCCTCTTCTATATGTATTTAAAATAATTAATAAACACTATATTATTCATCAACTTTACCTGGTGAAGAATCTCACTAACATTTCCTTCCAAGGTAATACTACTTTATTCTCTATTTAATGTCTTCTAATATTTAGGTTATTTTTAAGCATTCTCAATAGACATAGGCTTATTAGCTATAACTAATATAGATGTTGTATTTAAAGATACACCAATATTTTTTACATTAGTTCACTATATATATTTTAAATCTAAACTCATAATTTATAATATTTCTATTAAAAGCATCTGAACAGAGATGTTTTATACTTCATATCATCTATCAATTTAATCTACGATTCTTTATATTTCTTCATGATATCAATAATCATAGAAATAAATTTTTAATCAGCCAAATATTTCTGAACAAACACTCATAAAATCTTCGTAATATTAATTTCCCTTGATTCATATTCAAAAAACGATTCACTAAGTTAACATCAAAATCATGATAATATGCATGAAGAATTTCCCTTTTAATTACCAAAAAATATATGTTAAAAATTTATTAACATTGGTAAGTCTATAAATATTCTTTGTTTTATCAAAAATAATATATTTTAATATAGATATTCATTTTCATAAAACATAAAAATTTATTTCAAACTCTATATTTCAACTGATATTCATTTTTTGGTTCCTTTAAAAAAATATATCATTTCAATATCATGAATATTATAGGTACCCCTAATCATAAAGGAATTATTAACACAATTTTTTATAATAATATTCTTTATCCAACCTCTAAAATATTCCCAATTAAAAGAATAAATTACATATGGTCTCATAAGATTCTGATTCTTGAAAGTACATATGGATAAAACATCAAATACAAACAATTTGTTTCTATCAGCATGGTTATTTTTAGTATATATATGTATAGATTAGCTCTAATAAAAATTAATGGATCATAAAAATTTTAATACAATATAAGACTTTATGTGAATTATGGGTTTATAAAAAATATATGCATTCCACCTCCCAAAACCCAGGGTATAATAAAGTCATTCGAAAATATTTTTTCTATGATATAATTTATAAAATTTATAATATAAAACAAGTAAATACTACACAGTTTATAATTTTTATAATATTTATAGAAAAAAATATTAAACTTGTACAATCAAAAATACCAATTTTTAACAAACTTCAATAGAATAATGAAACCAAACATATATATCCTCTACATTGAGAGGTATTAAATCTCCCAAAAAGTGATAAGGAATTATTTAAACCAAATATTAGGAAACCTAACATTTCAACCTATTGCATTGTATGTCTTCCAAACTGAGGAATCCTTCGATCAATATGATCATACATATCAATGTCTCTATATCCCTATGATCCCTAAATCTACCTATTTTCAAAATCATATATCTCTGTATCACTAACATCCCTTGATCAAATGATCCTAAAAAAATCTACTACAATAGGTATACATAATGAATTTACTAAGTCAGCCTTACAAGCATATGCACTGGGATATCTCTATAAATTCAAAAATATGAATCAAACTCAGGAATAATATATCCAAAAACATCAACTATAAACATTATACAACATATAGTTGTTGTCTATATCTCTTTAAGGTTAAAGTACTATTTATATGTGTCATTTTAGAAATATTATAATAGTCATATTCAACACATGTCTAGATTAGTTGTAATGACCTCAAGAAAAAAAATTCCCTTTATAATTTTATCATTATATCACTTTTCATAATGATCATTATAACTAACAAGATTAAAATTCATTGACTGATGTTCCACCCAATGGGATTAGTTAATCACCATTTGATGCCCTTTGAAAATATTCCTTAAGTAACCATTATAAGTATTCATTGGTTATAATTTGGAACAATCCTATTAGTATACTTTTCAAGTGTTCTTCTAGTAGACGTTGTAAGATTCTATATGATGAAATTTATAAGCCTCTATCTAAGGAAAATTATTTTTCACAATATGATGAAAAATATATGAAATAGTTTTCTGTACTTTATAAGTATCCTTATGATGCATTTTATAAATTTAGATATGGTAAAATTTATTTCATCTGATTGGTAAAATAGAAAACATCATACCAATAGAATCTCTTTCTAGACAATTTATTTGGGATGAAAATATTTATTAGAAATAGAAAAATTATAATAATGTATTCTTATTTTCAAATTTAACTATAGGAAGAGATCATTTGGATCAACAAAAGGGATATCAAGAATAGATCTAGAGGAAATAAATAGAAATATAGTTGAAATATAAATATTACTCAAAGAGATCCACCAAAATCGGTTGATAATCACCAATTATTACAAGGGATATTTCATTAAAGCTTTAATGGGGTCTTAGTTAAAGCTAATGGGTTTTTAGGATACCTTATAAATAAAAATGATCAATGTAATCAAGTTAATTTACTTTTTTAAGATGTTTTTAACTGGTCACATGATGTGTATAAATATTATACAAACCATGAGAAAAACATGCAATATCCACATTCCTAAGAAAAATAAATCACACCATTATCTGGGAATAAATAAATGGTTAGATATATCTTTCTAAAACCTTTAAAATTACAAAAACAAATGGAGTTGCACCACATAGTTATGACATAGTTACAAATTATTATATACAAACCATAAATTTTTCTTTTTTCTACATAATCTATAAATATATTACAACCAAATCCTGAAATCACGTAGAATAAAGAAAGAGTTAAACTAAGACCTAAAATTAAATATACATAAGACCCGAATGAAATAACATAGATTCAATCACTAAAAATACTAAGAGTAATATTTATTTCAAAATAATATGTGTCTAAACCAAAAACATCAAGAAATATATATTCAAGACCATAGCAAGTACCCCATAATTATCTTGTGTTGGGAATGAATGTAATAGATAATACAAAAAATTACCATATAGTTTAATCAAAAGATGGTTACCACTTATTTATATTTTTTTATTTTGTTGTTGATTTTTTCCTCTGATCAGTCGTAGATATAAAATAATAAATTTTAAGATACTATTGGTATATATTAGGGATTATCTATATTAAGGATTGTGAAATTATTTAACTCCTCACCATTCGAATAGTATTATTTCATTTGAATTTGATAATTCCCAACATAAATATCTATGTGGGTATTTTAATTCAAATGCATACTAATTGAAAAGTGAAAAATATAACATGGATCAATAAATTTGTATGATAAATTTTAAAAGGGGTCACCATTGTTTATGGGAGACATTTATATAAAATTCATTATTAGGTGTTTATAAAACATGATTCTAATTTTTTATTTGATAATATTTTATATTAATTACACCATCATAATTAGACTAAAAGATTAGTTCAACAATTTTAATGAGAAGCTTAATTTAATATTCGACTAATATATATTATTTAAAAAATGTTATTAAGAAATATTACTAATTTGATAACAGATAACAAGAATTATAGGTGTCATAATAGTAACATCCTATGTATACTTATGTTGAAATTATTTTAGGAGGGGATGTATTTTATTTTTAATGTAGAGTGATTCATTTAGGGTTCAAGTTGAATTGTTTGAAAAAATAACAAAGGAATATTAGTATCCACTCATGTACTCAACATGATTACTTATGTCCATTATTTATGTAATTTTAGTCTCATATACAAAAGGTTTTTGGTTATGCCAAATGATATTAAATACGATTTAGTAGTTGTAAATAGGGGTTGAAATAAAGTTTTCTTTAAAATAATTATTGGTTAAATAACTCTACTATTTTTTTCCTAAAAGAGATATCTACTTTATGATTTAAATATACTATAAATATATAAAATATCAAAGAGAAAAATGAATTAATGTTTGGGGAATTATATAATGGAGAAATGGAGTTTCTTCATTGATTAATTTGGACCTACAATCTTGGGTAAGTGTGTCATAAGCTATGTATTATCTAATTTTATTCTTGAGAACAGAATATGAATATTTTTTATTTAATAAAATATTTTTTTAATACACAATATTAATGAAATTTTTTATTCTAAAACATGATTTAACGGAGAATAGAAGTTACTTGTTCTTGTTTGGGAATCCATACAATTTTTTCATGGAAATTATCTAATAAAAGGAACAATTTCAAGGATATATTTTTCAACACACTAAAAGTGTGAGAAGTTTATAGACAAGATAGATGATGTATATTTTTTAGTAACTTATATTTAGTGAAAAATTTCAAACTGAAGAGAAAATGTTAGTTGAAATTTTAAATTATATTTCTTCAAGAATATAGTCCTTGACATGGAAACCAAGAATTTTCAGATAGGAGGATTAATAAGTCCATGTGGTGCTATTATCACCAATACCAAATGTATATTTTTATAATCCATGTAATTTCCTTATAAATTATAGATTTTATAGAATTAAATTCTTTTATTTTGGAAGGATTGATATAAAAATTAATATTTTACAAAGTGTTGTTAATGTATATGATTTCAAAATAAAAGGATTAATTGATTAAGATTATTTTTTTCCTTAAAATAAAAAATAAAAAGTTATTACATATATGATTTGAATAAAAAGGATTGTGTTAGGGTAGATGAATATAAGTGATGGATGTGTATCATCATAATTTTTTTCTTTTATAATAATAGAATTAATTGGTTATCAAATAGTGTTTATAAACAACATGAGTTGACTATGTATATATACAATATTTATAAATAATTTTTGTCAATAACTTGTTTTGAGTAGAATATTTGGAAAAAATGTATCCATGATAACATTTTTATTAAATTACTATTTAATATTTGATTGAATGGGATTTTCTCATATTAGTGGTATATTTTAGTAATTTTTTTCTCAATGTAAATATACTCTAAATACATGGAATATCATATATTATGAGAAAGAATAATTTATTTGATAAATATTCTAACTATGTGGAAATGTAATCTCCCAACCTGGGTACCACTTAACCCATGCCCCGAGCTGGTGGGTCACATGGAATGAAGAGCACCTCACTAGAAGATTCCAACTAGCAGTGAGGGTGTAAATCTAGTAATATGGGCATACTATAATCTCTTATCAATGTGGAATAGTTAATACAAATAGATATAATTAATAGTGTAAGAATAATATTAACAAAATGAATAAATAAACATTAGAAGCATAATTAGATAACTAAATAAGTAAGACGTGGAAGATAATAAATAATAGAAAAAATGATAATAAAATTAAAACCCTATATGTAAGTTTCTGATACATGAATCTATGGAATTTTTTAATATAAAAAAGGAAAAACCAGATACTAGCATGATATACAATAATACAAAAAGTCTAAATGGAAAAAACTGCTCCAAGTGTCCCAAGCTTATGCCTGATCCTCTACTCCAATGATCCAACTAAGTATGAAAATCAACAACCTGTAGCAAGAAAGTTTTACTTATCAATACTTGAGGACAGATAGTCTTCTCAGGTACCAATGAAATCCTATGTAGTTTGTGAGATAAAACACTCATTAGTTAATATCCATATTTCATGCATACATTTTATGGTGTTTTAATAAAATAATTTCTATATTTAAATGATTAATAATTTCAATTTTTCAACAGAATAAAAAAAAATTGTTTTATGTTAGGATAGAAATAATCTTGAAAGTGAAAAAAGAGGAAAATTTTGGAGCTAAAAGACACTTTTCACTGTGATTGACACCATATTTTTTAGGGTGATGCAATGTTTGAAAACTGGATCTCGGATTTTACACATAATGTATTACATTTATACGATGTGAGTTTTTATGGATGATTATTTGGATTAGATATGCTGAAATTCATTATTCCTGAGTTTTATATGATTAGACATCATGTAAACACATTACACATCATGCAATGTTTTAGGATTGGATTTAAGTTCCCATATTCAGTGTATCATTCATTTTGAAAAAAAACCTGACTTGGGGCCTACCTTGGACCACCTTTAGACCAATTCTTATTGATCATCATTTATAAAAAAGCCCATTTACAGCCAATAAATGGAGGGCTTTCTTGCTGGCCTTGATTATATCTATATGACCACATTTTGGAGTGAGAATTTTCATTCTACAGGGCCATCCCCGAGTTCATAACTATTTTTATTTTGATTCATTTTTCTTTTCTCCTTCCCGATATACCTCCCATCAATAGGATGAGAGGGTAAACCAACCTTCGTCTGGGGTTATTTAAATAGAATGGAAGGTGAGTTGGATTTTTTTAAACTTATTTATTCCTGTATTTGGTTTTTGGTAATTCATCAATCAACTTCTATTCTATTTATCTTTATTTTACTTTGACAATAGATATTTGAATCTAAAAGGAACAGTGAAATTGTAAAACTGAAAACCCTAAATTAGTAATGACCATTTACACCTTTATATAAAATTCTTTTTAAATAAGGTTTCATTATGAACTTTATTTGGAAAAACCCTAAAGTATCATAACAAGGGAAATAGGGTATTTATCTATTGAGGAGGGGATACCATTACCATTGTTTCTTCCTCATCTCAAGTATGACACCAATAATTAATTAATCAACCTATTTTATAAAATAAAATTTCACATGAACCCTAAAATTAAAAAACAATAGAACACTTCTCAAATATGATCATAATAAATCAATCTTATATTCTTTCATAATTTATTTTATTAAATAAAATAAAAAAAATTTTCTATCAGAGCTTTCACCAAATTAGCAAATTTAAATCATTTTTAAAACCTAATAAAAATAATTTCACAATCTCTTTGGATCGAACTTAAGCATTTTCTATACTCGTTTAAATTAACTACTTCCATCTATTGAGTTTTATAAATTTTTTTTTTACAAAAACCTATTGGGAATGAATGAATCCCTTTGGTCCCGTCAGTAGGCCAACTGCATTGATTTGTACATGTAATTTGATTAGTGATAATAACTAAATAGTGTGAATGTATGATCATAGTAAAAAAACAATGCTGAAATTAATAAACAACTAACTCAAGTTCTTATAGGACAACAGGTGGGTCGATCTGCATCATCTCATGGCTCAAATAGAAGTATAATGATTTTCTATACATATATAGTAGTATATATATAGTATAATTTTATATCGCATCCATGTATATAAACCAGTTGTGTTTTGATTCCTAATGTCTATATACCTCAAATACTAGTTGCTAGTTCGACTAGGGTGTAACTCATACATGCCTAACCAGTCTAAATGATCCTATAAGCTCCTTCAATAGGGTTCATTCCCTACATACCAATAATACTTAGTGACGTCGTGAAACAACACTCAATATGGAGAGTTATCCACCATGGAAACACTCAAAATGTGTAATTTGGAACATAATTACCAACACCCATATAGTATATGTGGTGTGAGACACCATGATCAACACCCAATGTAAGGGAGTGTGATTTCCCTCTTGGCACAACACCCCTTACCAATGTACACAAACACAATACAAGAATATTCATATTTAATATTCAAAATGAGGTTATACCCCTCATATAATATTTTTAAAAATATTTTAAATATAAATAATGTCTATTCTTGTTTATAACAATACATATGAGGCGACAGCTATCAAATGTTCGTTTAGTCAAGTTCAATTTCATTTCAAAAATTAAAATTCATAATAATATGGAAATCATTTCATAAGGATCGAATTGTCATTTCAATGGTTTCATGGTCAATTAATTTAAAGGATTCCATTATTTCTTTTATATAAATCCATTAAATTTACCAAAATATTCCAATAACATTTATGAGGCTCATATGTCATTTAAGAGATGAATTGGTCATTTTAGGGAATTTCGAACATGGTAAATTCCAAAAATATATTATCCAATCCCTAATGATGGTAATAAAGAACTAATATTCAAACATATATCAATGGTAATTTCATTTTAAATCTAATATTTAATGAAAAAAGGAGTTCCATGCACTTTACATAACTGACCCAAAATTTATATTTTCATGTGGAACACCGATGGGTGTCCATATACGGTATTTAAAACCATTAAACCTCCAAAAAAACGATTCAAAAAACATGTATCTTGGTCAAAGGGAAAATTATTCATGAATAAATAAATATAATTGGGATTCTTGGCGAAGGGTAACATATGGCACGAGATCATAATTAAAAAACATCCAAAACGTGAAGTGAAAACGTCGTGAATAGCTTCCTCAAGGTCATAGATGAATCCTCGCTCATTATCAGCCTCATATTAAGAGTAGGTTCGATGAAATATGATAAATGACAAAATTAAATGAAAATAAAGTAATATAACTAGCAACTAAATAGTGAAATAGATTAGAAGGTAAACTGAGATGGGAGGTAAGTCTGAGGTTAGCCTTACCTTATGGAGTCCAATGCATTCTTCGAATTGTGAATCATTATCAAGAAGAATGAGTAATAGTTGAAACTATCTTGAGGTATT
Source organism: Viscum album (assembly GCA_963277665.1). Classification (NCBI taxonomy): domain Eukaryota; kingdom Viridiplantae; phylum Streptophyta; class Magnoliopsida; order Santalales; family Viscaceae; genus Viscum; species Viscum album. The sequence goes on from OY728123.1 coordinate 1,415,458,566, forward strand.
TTTGAAGCTATGGGAGAGAAGAACTGGGTTCAACCACTATAGGACAACTTTGGAAAAGAAATTAGTGTTTATGAATAAATGAGGGGTAAATGTGTAATTTCATCCCAAAATAAGGGGGTTCATGTTTAGGTGCATGGTTTGTAAAATTGTGTGAAAACAGCACATGATAATCTATAGAGAAGGTAACCCTACACATTTAGGTGAAACATTTGACTAACTATGTGCAAACCATGATGAATGGATTTTTCCCCCATATGCAACTACCTTAATGGTCGTGTTTCCTAGGTCGGACGGTTGCAAAAAAATACAGCCTTGAATATTTTTCCAATTTCAGAGCTCTGGGATCTGAACCATCCACTAACACTCATTTGATAGCCTTTTTTTGATTTGGAATCATTATTTGTTCCATTTAAGGTGTTGAATAAGAAAAACTAATAATACGTATCTTATTTGAAAAGAAGGTTCATTACAACCTCCCCTCCTTAAAGAAACTCATCCCCTACTTGGATTTATGTGGGTAATGAGGTAATTTCAGAAAAGAGAATATAGATACCCAATCTTGACGTACATGGAAATTACAATACTTTTGTGGAATACTTAATAAATAACAAAAACCAACACCCAAGGACCATAATAGTTTAACATCTTTTGAAACTTGGAGCAAAATATTTTAATCATGGTGAAAGATCTTCAACATCTCCCATGAATATATTCCCATTTTGATTCCTTACCTAAAACCTTTCATTATATCATGGGTAAAAGAAAACATATAAAGGGTGAGCTCAAACACTAAACAAGAGTAAGCATGGATAAAATAAAACAATCCATGTACATTTGAACTAAAAAACATGAACATAAAGTTTAAACATCAAAATTTTGAGTTGGGAAATAAATCATGGTAGTATGTAAGGCATAGATCATAAAAGAACCTCAATCACGATAAAATATCAGTGTAATAAAACATGTAATTGTGAAAAACCATTAAGCACATTTTATGATTTCCATAGGTACCAAGACATTGCTTCCAAGACCATCATAGTGGACAAATTCCATTACTGAACCGGGTTTACATGTCGTTCCAGCCCTGTATTACTGAACCAGATTTTACTTGTCATTCCAGCCATGTCTATATCGTAAGATATAAATATTTACCCAATTCATTGGAGGGAGATATATGTCCCACCCATCTCATAATAAAATCTTTCATTTTTATACCACAAAAAAAACATAAATCATTCATCATAACCTAATGAATAAAATGGGTTTCATAAACATCATCCCATCATAAAATAATCCATATAGAATAAATCGATATCATTTCATCATAAGAAAAATGGTTCCATGTAAATAATAGAGATGTTATACATGAAACATAAACATATTAAATAATTTCATCTTTGATGTAAAATGGTTTTAATAAAACACTTGAAATGTATTCTCAAGGAAAATATCCTTTCTTCATCAAAATCATTTTCTTTTCTCAAAATGACATTAAATTATAAAAGAAAAGGATTTTGCTAAAAATAATCATGAAATAGTGTAGAGGACTCTTCATCAAAATACATTGATATGAAACCGTAAAAATCTATTCATGTCGTATAAGTTAAAAAAAATCTCCTCATACTTTTGCTGAGAATGTCAAAACGTACCTCTTATGGTAAAAAAAAGAAAGATTCATTACATAAATTGTAGTAAAAGTAAAAATTTGTTAAAAATGACTTTAATCATACATGAAAACATTTTTAGAAAACATGGACATGAATGATAAATATAACCCCAGAGAATACTTACAGATAAACAATCACGGTTAAGAATGAGATTGGAATAATTATCTCTAAACATTTATGATCGGTGGAATCATATGTGTCATAAAATAAATTAAATTAAATTAATATGTAAATACAATATCCTTCAAATTAAAATCATAAAACATTCATGGGAAGCATAAACACCATACAAAATAAATAGAAGGTGATTAAGGCATATGTCTCACAGAAATAAAAGTGAGGCGAAATAATCCCTTACCTTAGGTAAAATTTCTTCCGTACGTATCCAAAACTCTTGTATAGTGTGATTAAACATATTATTAACTTGTAACATAACCATAATAAACTTTATAAAATCATATATGATTCTCTTATGACTTTATATTACCCATTCTTTTGTCAATTACTTGTTAAAGCAACGTTTTGGGTAAAATCGTTTCATTTATCGTACGTGTTTGGTCTTGTTGTTAATTATATTATTACTTATATCATAATTTAAATAATTAAATAATGTGAAACATGATTTATATATAATATATTTTAATCATATAAATATATATGATAGATCGACAAATGGAATGAAATACACCATTCGTGGATACAGTTGGTCGTATATACGCATGAACACTGTTTTTATTTCCTTATTGAATTGAATGGAATTAAGTAAATGAAAAATATATGTACATAAATATAGTATCATTATTATTTCATATAATTCATGATTATTTATTATATAAAATTTATAATCTTTCTTGAATGGTCATCTTGGAGAATGAATCTCATCGTGTTGTGGAGACGGTAATCCGTACGTACGCACAAGTGATGATATCATTTTCATAATTATTAAATGGAATTATAGTGGATGATATAATATCTCAGAATCAGAATTATGTTATAATAATCATATATAATTATTATTTACACTTTTATACCCATCCATGTAAGGTTGTGGTGGAAAACATATTACACCACGGCGTGGAGAGGGTATTCCGTACGTACGCACGCGCAGTGATTTCGTTTTCCGTAGGATGGATAGAAGGTGAAATGGGGTTGTTTTATATTTATAATAAAATATCAGTATATTATTAAAACTTATGTTATTAATTTTTTATGATACAAATAAAGAAGAGGAAGTAGAAGAAGAATTAAAATTGAAATAATCAGTAAAGGATATTACATCTTCTTTGACACCCCTCTTCTAAACATCCTCTTAGGGAACTAACGTTGGTATTTAAAAAATACATGGACCTATATTATGCTTCTAGAGAAGTGGAGAAGATAAATGGACAGGGTTTGGCCGAGCTTGAAGTCTCAAAATGTTGTGAAGATGAGATGGAGGAGGTGCCCTTTTATAAAAGAAGAGAGGGGCACTTTTGGAAACCTCAGAAATATTAATTAATAATAAAATAAAACCACACTTAGAAACATCCAAAGTGACTCAAATTTGGATATGAGGTAATATAGGGTTGTAATATCATCAACCAATAAAATTTAGGCACGTTTTTATTTAATTTTAAACCTTATCATTTTGATTTGTCCTTATTTAATCTATTTAATTTTATTGGTTTTAACACTATTCTAAATTTGAAATGTTTATAAATACTTAATTTTGTGTTGTGAATTTTCAATAATTAGATATATAATTATATTTTCGACCATATATTTTAAAATTTTAAATTTTTAAATATTTTTGTATTTTCTAAACAATTTAATAATATGTTGTTTTTATAAAATATCAATAGTGCCAATTTTGACACTATTCAATTATTTGAATTTAAATTAAATCCATATTGAAGTTATATTCAAAAAACATATTTAATAGATTACTAACTTGTCATAGTCTTCTAAAAAAGTTAGGTAGAATATTAATTTCTTTATATAACATTTATTTTAATATTTTTAAAACAATTTATTTTATATTTCCATTCATAAAATAATTACTACAACTTTTTTTATAATTATTTAATATAATTATGTGTTACATATAAATTGAAACTAAAATAATCTGATGCAGATAAGTCTAATATCTTCTATAAGAATACTTTTACTCGAATTTATCATCTTAAAATCTCAATATTTAAATTGCAATATTTATTAAATTATGAAGGTGACAACTTTGACATAATTTAAAATAAAAACAATAATTATTATAATCACTTTTATAAGCCCTGAAACGGTGAAATATTAGACTATTGGATGTTTATGGATTAAATTTACATGAAAAATAAGTTTTGGTCAGGGGTTTGGTCCTTTTATGGTCATTATTAGTTTAATAAAAACTATATTATTTATTTTTCACTAAATAAACAATTTCTGCATCACTATTGTGTCACCATTAATGTTTATTATTTAATCCCGAAAAATTAAAAACAAATTCACATGATGTATATAATTTTATTATATTTTTGGTGACTATTTATTTTATAATTGTTATGAAATTTATCACTAAATTAAAATTATTACCCTTATAAGATATAAGAGAGTGACGTGTTGCCACTTTCTTTGGTTTTAAAAATAATTACATCCTTTTCATTGTTAAAAGTCCATGAAATGAATCCATTGAAACCCTTAAGTGATATGGGTAGACTTTTATTCATCCAATATAATTTTGGCAGGTGTTATGGTAATTTTATAATCTTATTTTTACCCTTAATTACCCGATTTACCATTAACTTTAGTAAATAAAATTTACCATAACTAGTATTCATAATATCTAAAAATATAAATTATCCTATTAGAATAATTTGGACCTACTAATTCCAAATATAAAATCCATTTTTCCAAATTCAAAATAGAGAAGATGAAATATTCAATTTAAAATCAATCCCGCTGTTGAGAAAACGAGTTTTAAAAGTTAATGCATTGCAAAAGAATGAAATGTTTTTACCAAAGAATTCATTGTTAAATTAATGATAATGACTTTAATTATATTAAATGGTAAAATATATTCTATTTATAAAATTATATATTTTAACCATATAAATTATTTTGATGATGAAATTTGTTTTCAATTAAAATTTAGCGTATTTTTACTATTCATCAAAATAAGAAAATTGTCTGAAAAATATCAAAAATTGAACCAAAGTAAATTTTTTAAATCCTTATTCCAAAAAAGAAGACTAATATTTCAAATTTAACTTATAAAAATGTCAAAAACTAGATTTAATGTGGGTGTTCCATCAAAGGGGGGAAAATTTAATTTTTTTTAAAATACTTATTTTACCTGAAAATTTTATTTTCTTCTCATACCATGTTATAGAATATCTCTAAGATGAATTTTTATGTAATAAAATTCAAAATGTACTTAATATTATTCATAATGTCTATTTCATAACAATACATCATTGTATATTGAAAACTCGGTATTGCGTACAACACAAGCTATTGAGTAATGTCTCTATTGCGTGCAACACAAGCCAGGAATAGCGTTTTTGTATAAAAAAAGCTAATAAGGTGTTGTGTATAGTGCAAGATAATCTTGGTGAAGCATACAACACATGGTTTTAAAGAAATTAAAATATATATTTCTCATAAAATCTCAAATTGTTACATTCTACCCCCCCATAAAATGAGTTTCACCATTAAAATTTGTCGGGGTTATAAATTGTTTACTACATTAAAGTTTCTTTCATAGAAACCCACATCGTAAAAAGTAATACTAAAATTAAATTTTTATAAGGAAAGATAGAAAAAAATGATCACCCATATTAAACCAACACTGGTTTTCCACATAAGAGGATATAGGTGAAAATATGGAAATAGAAGAGAAATCTAACCATCAGGTTCTGACGAAGAGTGGTAGAGAACATGGCTATGAAAAATCCAACAATCAAATATCCATAAATTTGTGATGATCTATGGTACCATATATTTCATCATATATGGGGGTACTAGGAAAACGTTTTTTGTTTTCAAGATCATTTCCCTAAAGTTGATAAAATTTTTCAAAAGAATAATTACATACATGATTTCGGTGTAAAATCATCGTTGGTCATTCCATGAACAATTTCCACTTCATCTCTTATTTAAAGAAATGAAGTTGAATTTTTCCTTATTGAAATATTAGAAGATCATGTGATAGAATTATAAGATATTCCATCTATCTCAAATAAAAAGTTAGCAAAAGTTATTAAATATACCTAAGTCCATATATGTTGAAATTAACCGTATATGATTCCAAAAATGGACTTATAAATCAACTATCATACCACATAATTAAATAAACCTAATTTTTACTAACCAAATACTTCCTGTAGGCTAGTGGTAAGCGATATAGGCTTGTCATACGTTGGTTCTGGGTTCGATTCCCGCATCTTTGTATGACGGGATGGCTTGTCGCCCGTCCTACGGGTTGTCATTTTTCTAAAACTATACTAGAATAACATTTCAGATTTAATATCAAAAAGTTCTAGCCTTAAATAATACAATCTTATGATTAACATAATCCATTACATATTTAGGCTTATCCAAAATACTTTTGTTCAATCTCATAGTATAAATAAAAATATTACTAGAGTGGTCTTATACAAAGCATGTGATTATTATCATTTATCCCCCATATATCATAATATATATCTTGTTGGCCATATTCCAAACATGTAAATACCTTACTCATTTAGTCTCTTGAAAAATTAATACCCATTGAACCTTAGTGAAAACAGGAATTATGTCAAAAGTTAACTCTTTCCACATACAAAACTCTTAAAATTTATATATACTCAAACAATGATATCACTTTATCCTTATATCAGTCATGAGATCATTAATACTATCAAACATATTATTTTATCCTTATCCCTTCATTATGCACATATAATCTATTTTCCAAAAATATCTGAATAACCTTTCATGGTTACCAGTACCATTCAACATATACTTTCAAATAATTTAGGCAAAACAATAGTGTAACAATCCTTAGATTTTTCTTTATTCAATAGTACCATTAAATTACCTAGAAAATATAACTCTTGATAAACATATAATCATTCTGCTACCTTCTTAAACCATTGACCAAGCTTCATCATCTTATTCCTCAACGCCTCTTTCATTTCATATATCATATGTCATCTCTTCGTCATCATCAACATAAATACTACCCATATGACCATGATGATTCTCTTCGTGATTTTTTCCCTTAGGGTATTGGTTTGCATAATTCCTGTACATTCCACATTTAAAACATTTAACCGTTGTCGATGTCTTAGAGAAACCATTATCCTTTTACATGGTGTAAACTAATCCTTTTCCATTTCAATTACTGGCTTTGTGTCCTTCTTTTCCACACCCAAATCATCTTCTAGTTCCTTTGAAACATTCTCCATGATTTATCTTACCACATGATTTACATGATGGAAATTGAACTTTCTTTCATCTATGATCATCATGAAATTCCATGTTTCTCTTATTAGCTAAGTCAGGAAACTTACCAAAGTTGAGATTATTGATCATATAATGAGATTGTTTATTAAACATAATAACCATGTTTGGACTTTCAAATCCTGTTTCATTTTGTTTCTCATGAATAATATCATTCCATTGTCCATCATATCCTATATTATAGTGAATCGTTATGTTTGCAGCCATTTTGTAAAACCCAAAATGAATAGTGTGAGAGGAAAAAATCATACAAGGAAAATAACATAATAAAGGGGTATTTCCATCAATATCTAACATCCTAGGTTTAATTCTATGATCTTTATCATAATTCTAGGACTATAACATAACTTATACTTATCCGTAGGGACATCCCTAGACCTACCTTGGAAATATCTCTACGGATCTCACAAAAATTTTCGCATCCTAGTTTCCAATGGTTAAATAAATCTTTCCACTAATACCAACTGTAGATTCCCCAGATTGATGTACATGTAAATTACATTACTTTTTCAGAATAGTTAATACATAAAAAAAACTAATTCCCAAGGTCCTTAATAGATTAGTGTATTTTGAAACTCAGAACAAAATCTTCTAATCATGGAGAAAGATCTTCAACATCTCCCATAAAGATATTCCCCTTTTTTTCTTACCTAAAACCTTTCCTTATATCATGGGTAAAAGAAAACCTATAAAGGGTGTTCTCAAATGCTCAATAAGGGTAAGCATGGAGAAAATAAAACAAGCCATATACATTTGAACATAAAAACATAAAACTAAATTTTAAACACCACAATTTTGAGTTGGGAAATAAATCTTGATAGTACATAAGGAATAGATCATAATAGAACATCAATCCTGATAAAAAATCATGGGAATAAAACATGTAATTTTGGAAAACTAATTATCACAAGTTATGATTTCCATAGTATCCAAGGAATTGCAGCCAAGACCATCATAGTGGACAAAGTCCAATACTAAACTGGGTTTACTTGCTGTTCTAACCCTGTATTACTGAACCGAATTTTACTTTTCGTTCTAGCCATGTCTATCTCATGAGCCATAAATCGTTACCCAATTCATTGGAGGGAGATATTGGTCCCACCCATCTCATAATTAAATAATTTTTTCATATGCCACAAAATAAACATAAATCATTCATCATAACCCAATGAATAAAATGGGTTTCATAAACATCATCCCATCATAACATAATCCATATAGAATTAATGGATATCATTTCATCATAAGGAAAATGAAACCATGTTAATAATAGAGACATTATACATGAAACATAAACATATTAAATAATTTCATCTTAGATGGAAAATGGTTTTCATAAAACACATGAAATGAATTCTTGAGAAAAATATCCTTTCTTCTACAAAATCATTTTCTTTTCTCAAAATGACATGAAATTTTAAAATAAAATGATTTTTTTGAAAATAATCATGAAATCTTGTAGCGGGAGCTTCATCGAAATAAGTCATTATGAAACTGTAAAAATCTGTTCATGTTGTATATGTTAAACAAAACATTCTCCGCGTACTTTTGCTAAAAAAGTCAAAAAAAGTACCTTGTATAGTAAAAAAAAGAAAGATTCCTTACATACCATGTAGTAATGGTAAAAAATTGGTAAAATGACTTTAAACATACAAGAAAACATTTTTAGAAAATAGGGACATGGATGATAAATATGACCCCAGTAAATACTTACAGATAAACAATCTCGGGTAAAAACGAGATTGGAATAATTATCCCTTACCATTTATGATTGGTGAAATCATACGTGTCATAAACTAAATAAATTTACATGTATATATAAATATCATATCCATCATAATAAAAATAATAAAAAATTCCTGGAAGCATAAACACCATACAAAATAAATTGATAGTGATTAAGTAATGTGTCTCAAATAAATAAAAGTGAAACAAAATAATCCATTACCTTAGGTCCAATTTCATTTATACGTGTGAAAAACTCCAGTATAGTGTGTTTAAAAAAATTATTAACTTGTAAAATAACTACAATAATATTTATAACATCATATATGATTTACTTATGACTTTATATTACCCGTTCATTTGTAAATTCGTTGTTAAAGAAGCATTTTGTGTATAATCGTTTCATTTATCATATGTGTTTGGCCTTGATGTTATAGATATTATTTCATATATCCTTATTTAATTAATTACAAAATGTAAAAAATAATTTTTATATAATATATATTCAGCATATAAATATATACGATAGATCAATAAATTGAATAAAATACACCGTTCGTGGAGACGATAGGTTGTATGTACACATGACTATTGTTTTCGTTTTCTTATTGAATTGAATGGAATTATGTAAATGAAACATATATGTACATAAATAAAGTATAATTATTATGTCATATATTTCATGATTTTTTATTATATATACTTTATAATCATTCTTGTATAGTCAACATGGAGAATGAATCTCATCGCATCGTGGAGACGACAATCCATCCGTAGGCACAAGTGATGATATCGTTCTCATAATTATTGAATTAAATTGGAGTGGATGATATAATATCTCAGAATCAGTATGATGTAATAATAATCATATATAGTTTTTATTTACACCATTATGCACATCCAGGTAAGGCTGTGGTGGAAAAAATATTACACCACAGTGTGGAGACGGTATTCCGTATGTATGCACGTGCGATGATTTCATTTTCTGTTGGATGGATAGAAGGTGAAATGTGGTTGTTTCATACTTATAATAACATATCAATATATTATTTATACTGATTTTATTACTTTATAATGAAACAAATAACTAATAGGATGTAAAAGTATAATTAAATTTGAATGATTCGGTAAAGGATATTACCTCTTCTTTGACGCGCCTCTTTTAAACCTCCTCTTATGTAACTAATGTTGGTCTTTGAAGAATAACAAAAATTCTAGTGTGTTTCTAGGGCTGGTGAGAAGATAAATGTATAGGTTTTGGCCGAGCGTGAAGGCTCAAAATGTTGTGAAGAGGAGAGGGAGGAGGTTCCCTTTTATAAGATAAGAGAGGGGCACTTTTGGAAACCTCAAATATATTAATTAATAGTAAAATCAAACCCTACTTAAAAACTTCCAAAGTGACCCAAATTTGGATATGAAGTAAGATAGGGTTTTAATCCCATCAACCAATCAAATTTATAAATGTTTTAATTTTATATTAAACCATATCAATTTTATTTCTCTTTAATTAGTCTATTTAATTTTATTTTTTTAATACTATTTTAAATTTTAAATGGTTATAAATACTTACATATGTGTTGTGAAGTGTCAATAATTAGATTAATTATTACATTTTAGACCATATAATTATCAATTTTTAATTTTTAAATATTTTTGTGATTTTTAATCAATTTAATAATATGTTATTTTTATAAAATATCAATAGTGTCATTTTTGACTCTATTCAATTATTTGAATATAAATAAAACCCATACAGAAGATATATTCGAACCAAAATATTCAATAGATTCATAACTTTTATTATTCTTCTAAAAAAATCATGGATGATATTAATCTGTTCATATAACATTTATTTTAATATTTTTAAAACCATTTATTTGATATTTCCTTTAATAAAATAATTACTATAACATTTTTGTATAATTATTTAATATACTTATTTGTTTCATCAAAATTAAAATTAAAATAAAATGATGCATATGAATCTCATATATTCCAAAAGAATACTTCTACTCAAATTTATCATCTTAATATCAAAATATTTAAATTGTTATATTTATTAAATTATAAATGTGAAAAATTTGACATCATTTAAAATAAAATAATATAAGTGTCATAACCGATTTTATAAGGCTCCAAATGGTCAAATGTTAGAAAATTTGATGATTATTGATTATATGTACACGACCAATAAGTTGTGGTCATCTTTTTGTTCCTTTTATGGTCACTATTAGTTTAATAAATAATGTATTTTTTATTTTTCACTAAATAAACAATTTCTGCATCACTATTGTGTCACAATTAATGATAATTATTTAATCCCTAAAAATTATAAATAAATTCACATGATGTAGATAATTTTATTATATTATTGGTGACTATTTATGTTCTAAGGTTTATGAAGTTTATCACTAAATTAAAAATATTAAACTCATAAGATATAAGAGAGTGGCATGTTGTCACTTTCATTGGTTTTAATAATAATTACATCATTTTCATGGTTAAAAGTTCATGAAATGATCTATTAAGACCATTAGGTGATATAGGTCTACTTTTATTCGTCCAATAGAATTTTGGTAGGTGTTAGTGATATTTAATAATCTTATTTTTACCCTTAATTATCTGATTTACCTTTAACTGTAGTAAATAAAATTTACTGTAGTTACTATTCATAATATCTAAAAATAAAAAGTATCATATTAGCTTAATTTGGACCTAATGATTCCAAATATAGAATCAATTTAAACAAATTAAAATCACAGAAGATGCAGTTTTCAATTTAAAAAAAATCTCGCTATTGAGAAAATGGGTTTTAAAAGTTAAAACATTACAAATGATTGATATGTTTTTACGTATGAATTGAATGTAAAATTAATGATAATAACTTGCATTATATTAAATGATAAAATATATTCTACTTATAAAATAATATATTTTAACCATATAAATTATTTTGATGAAAAAAAATTTTTTCAATTAAAATTTAGCGTATTTTTACTATTCATCAAAATAAGAAAATTGTCTGAAAAATATCAAAAAATGAACCAAAGTAAATTTTTAAATCCTTATTCCAAAAAAGAAGACTAATATTTCAAATTGAACATATAAAAATGTCAAAAACTTGATTTAATGTGGGTGTTCCATCAAAGGGAGGAAAAATTGAATTTTTTGAAAAATACTTATTTTACCCGAAAAATTAATTTTCTTCTCATACCATGTTATAGAGTATCTGTAAGATGAATTATTATGTAATAAAATTCAAAATGTAGTTAATATTACTCATAATGTCTATTTCATAATAATATATCATTGTTTATTGAAAACTCAGTATTGCGTACAACACAAGCTATTGAGGAATATCTCTATTGCGTGCAACACAAGCCAAGAATAGTGTTTTTGTATACAGTAAGCAAATAAGGTGTTGTGTATTGCGCAAGATAATCTTGGTGAAGCATACAACACATGATTTTAAAGAAATTAAAACTTATATTTCTCATAAAATCTCGAAGTGTCACATTCTAACCCCCCTTAAAATGAGTTTCACCTTTAAAATTTATCAGGGTTATATATTGTTTACTACATTAAAGTTTCTTTCATAGAAACCCACATCAAAAAAAGTAATACTAAAATTCAATTTTAATAAGGAAAGATAGAAAAACAATGATCACCCAAAGTAACCCAACACTGGTTTTCCACATAAGTGAATATAGGTAAAAATATGGATATGGAAGAGAAATCTAACCATCATGTTCTGACGAAGAGTGGTAGAGAACATGGCCATGAATAAACCAACAATAAAAAACCCATAAATTTGTGATGATCTACGGTACCATCTATTTCATCATATTTGAGGGTACTAGGACAACTTTTTTTGTTTTCAAGATCATTTCCCTAAAGTTGATAAATGTTTGCAAAAGAATAATTACATACATGATTTCGGTGTAAAATCATCGTTGGTCATTCCATGAACAATTTCCACTTCATCTCTTATTTAAAGAATTGAAGTTGAATTTTTCCTTATTGAAATATTAGAAGATCATGTGATATAATGATAGGATATTCGATCTGTCTCAAATAAAAAGGTAGCAAAAGTTATTAAATATACCTAAGTCCATCTATGTTGAAATTAACCGTATATGATTCCAAAAATGGACTTATACAGCAACTATCATACCACATAATTAAATAAAACTAATTTTTACTAACTAAATACTTCTTGTAGGCTAGTGGTAAGCGATAAAGGCATGTCATACGTTGGTTCTGGGTTCGATTCCCGCATCTTTGTACGACGGGATGGCTTGTCGCCCGTCCTACAGTTGTCCTTTTTCTAAAACTATACTAGTATAACATTTCAGATTTAATATCAAAAAGTTATATCCTTAAACAATACAATCTTATGTATAACATAATCCATTCCAATCTTTAGGCTTATCCAAAATACTTTTGTCCAATCTTATAGTATAAATAAAAATATTACTGGAGAGGTCATATATAAAGCGTGTGATTATCATCATTTATCCCCCATATATCATAAAATATATCTTGTTGGCCATATTCCAAACATGTCAATACCTTACTCATTTAGTCTCTTGAAAAATTAATACCCATTGAACCTTAGTGAAAACATGAATTATGTCAAAAGTTAACTCTTTCCACAAACAAAAATCCCAAAATTTCTATATACTCAAACAATGATATCACTTTATCCTTATATCAGTCATGAGATCATTAATACTATCAAACATATTATTTTTTCCTTATCCCTTCATTATGCACCTATAATCTACTTTCCAAAAATATCTGAATAACATTTCATAGTTACCAGTACCATTCAACATATACTTTCTAATAATTTAGGCAAAACAATAGTGTAACAATCCGTAGATTTTTCTTTATTCAATAGTACCATTAAATTACCTAGAATATATAACTCTTGATAAACATATAATCATTCTTCTACCTTCTTAAACCATTGACCAAGCTCCATCATCTTATTCCTCAACACCTCTTTCATTTCATATATCATATGTCATCTCTTCGTCATCACCAACATAAATACTACCCATACGACCATGAAGATTCTCTTCATGGATTTTTCCTTTAGGGTATTGGTTTGCATAATTCATGTACATTCCCCATTTAAAACATTTAACCGTTGTTAATGTCTTAGAAAAACCATTATCTTATTCCACGGTGTAAACTAAACCATTTCAATTTCAATTACTGGCTTTGTGTCGTTCATTTCCACACCCAAATCATCTTCCAGTTCCTTTGAAACATTCTTCATGATTTCTCGTACCACATGATTTACATGATGGAAATTGAAATTTCTTTCATCTATGGTCATAATGAAATTCCATGTTTCTCTTATTAGCTGAGTCAGGAAACTTACCAAAGTTGATATTATTGATCATATAATGAAATTGTTGATTTCACATAATAACCATGTTTGGACTTTCAAATCCCGTTTCATTTGGTTTCTCATGAATAATATCATTCCATTGTCCATCATAACCTATATTATCGTGAATCTTCCTGTTTGCAGCCATTTTCTAAAACCCAAAAAGAATAGTGTGAGAGGAAAAAATCATACAAGGAAAATAACACAATAAAGGGGGATTTCCATCAATATATAACATCCTAGGTTTAATTCTATATTCATTATCGTAATTCTAGGACAATAACCTAAACTTATACTTATCCTTAGGGACATCCCTAGACCTACCTTGGAAATATCTCTACGGATCTCAGAAAAGTTATCGCATCCTAGTTTCCAAAGTTTAAATAAATCTTTCCACGGATACCAACTATAGAAACCCAAGATTGACGTACATGGAAATTTCATTACTTTTTTGGAATACTTAATACATAACAAAAACCGACACCCAAGGACCTTAGTAGTTTAATGTATCTTGAAACTCAGAACAAAATCTTCTAATCATGGAGAAAGTTCTTCAACATCTCCCATAAAGATATTCCCATTTTTTTCTTACCTAAAACCTTTCCTTATATCCTGGGTAAAAGAAAACCTATAAAGGGTGTTCTCAAACGCTCAATAAGGGTAATCATGGAGAAAATAAAACAAGCCATATACATTTGAACTTAAAAACATAAACCTAAAGATTAAACACCACAATTCTGAGTTGGGAAATAAATCTTGATAGTACGTAAGTCATAGATCATAATAGAACATCAGTCCTGATAAAAAATCATGGGAAAAAACATGTAATTTTGGAAAACTAATTATCACAAGTTATGATTTCCATAGTATCCAAGGAATTGCTGCCAAGACCATCATAATGGAAAAAGTCCAATACTATACCGGGTTTACTTGCTGTTTTAGCCCTATATTACTGAACCGAATTTTACTTTTCATTTTAGCCATGTCTATCTCATGAGCCATAAATCATTACCCAATGCATTGGAGGGAGATATTGGTCCCAACCATCTCATAATTAAATCATTT
Source organism: Viscum album (assembly GCA_963277665.1). Taxonomy (NCBI): domain Eukaryota; kingdom Viridiplantae; phylum Streptophyta; class Magnoliopsida; order Santalales; family Viscaceae; genus Viscum; species Viscum album. The sequence goes on from OY728123.1 coordinate 1,415,473,899, forward strand.
TTCATATGCCACCAAATAAACATAAATCATTCATCATAACCCAATGAATAAAATGGGTTTCATAAACATCATCCCATCATAACATAATCCATACATAATAAATGGATATCATTTCAACATAAGAAAAATGAAACCATGTTAAAAATAGAGACATTATATATGAAACATAAACATATTAAATAATTTCATCTTAGATGGAAAATGGTTTTGATAAAACACATGAAATTAATTCTTGAGAAAAATATCCTTTCTTCTACAAAATAATTTTCTTTTCTCAAAATGACATGAAATTTTAAAATAAAAGGATTTTTTTTGAAAATAATCATGAAATATTGCAGCGGAAGTTTCATGGAAATAAGTCATTATGAAACTGTAAAAATCCGTTCATACCATATAAGTTAAACAAAACATTCTCCGCGTACTTTTGCTAAAAAAGTCAAAAAAGTACCTCGTATAATAAAAAAAGAAAGATTCCTTACATACCATGTAGTAATGGTAAAAAATTGGTAAAATGACTTTAAACATACAAGAAAACATTTTTAGAAAATAGGGACATGGATGATAAATATAACCCCAGTAAATACTTACGGATAAACAATCTCGGGTAAGAACGAGATTGGAATAATTATCCCTTACCATTTATGATTGGTGGAATCATACATGTCATAAACAAAATAAAATTACATGCATATATAAATATCATATGCTTCAAAATAAAAAAAATAAAAAATTCATGGAAGCATAAACACCATACAAAATAAATAGATAGTGATTAAGGAATATGTCTCAAAGAAATAAAAGTGAGACGAAATAATCCATTACCTTAGGTCCAATTTCTTTTGTACGTGTCCGAAACTCTAGTATAGTGGGTTTAAACAAATTATTAACTTGTAAAAGAACTATAATAATATTTATAACATCATATATGATTCACTTATGACTTTATATTACCCATTCATTTGTAAATTCCTTGTTAAAGAAGCATTTTGTGTATAATCGTTTCATTTATCGTACGTTTTGGCCTTGTTTTTATTGATATTATTTAATATATCCTGACTTAATTAATTACAAAATGTAAAAAATAATTTATATATAATATATATTCAGCATATATATATATGATAGATCAATAAATTTAATGAAATACACCGTTCATGGAGACGATAGGTCATACGTACGCATGAATGTTGTTTTCATTTTCTTATTTAATTGAATGGAATTATGTAAATGAAACATATATGTACATAAATATAGTATAATTATTCTGTCATATATTTCATGATTGTTTATTATATATAATTTCTAATCATTTTTGTATAGTCAACATGGATAATGAATCTCATCGCATCGTGGAGACGGTAATCCGTCCGTACGCACGATTGATGATATCATTCTCATAATTATTGAATTCAATTGGAGTGGATGATATAATATCTCAGAATCAGTATGATGTAATAATAATCATATATAGTTATTATTTAAACGATTATACACATCCAGGTAAGGCGGTGGTGGAAAAAATATTACACCACGGTGTGGAGACGGTATTCCATATGTACGCACGTGCGATGATTTTTTTTTTCTGTTGGATGGATAGAAGGTGAAATGCAGTTGTTTAATAGTTATAATAACATATCAGTATATGATTGATACTGATTTTGTTAGTTTATAATGAAACAAATAACTAATAGGATGTAAAAGTATAATTAAATTTGAATGATTCGGTAAAGGATATTACCTCTTCTTTGACGCGCCTCTTCTAAACCTCCTCTTAGGTAACTAACGTTGGTCTTTGAAGAATAAAAAATATTATAGTGTGTTTCTAGGGAAGCTGAGAAGATAAATGTATAGGTTTTGGCCGAGCATGAAGGCTCAAAATGTTGTGAAGAGGAGAGGGAGGAGGTGCCCTTTATAAGAGAAGAGAGGGGCACTTTTGGAAACCTCAAATGTATTAATTAATAGTAAAATCAAACCCTACATAAAAACTTCCAAAGTGACCCAAATTCGGATATGAGGTAAGAGAGGGTTTCAATCCCATCAACCAATCAAATTTATACATGTTTTAATTTTATTTTAAACCATATCATTTTGATTTCTCTTTATTTAGTCTATTTAATTTTATTTGTTTTAATACTTTTTTAAATTTTAAATGGTTATAAATACTTACTTATGTGTTGTGAAGTGTCAATAATTAGATTAATTATTACATTTTAGTCCATATAATTATTAATTTTTAATTTTTAAATATTTGTTTGATTTTTAATCAATTTAATAATATGTTATTTTTATAAAATATCAATAGTGTCAATTTTGACTCTATTCATTTATTTGAATATAAATAAAATCCATAAATAATATATATTCTAACCAAAATATTTAATAGATTCATAACTTGTATTATTGTTCTAAAAAATCATGGATGATATTAATCTGTTCATATAACATTTATTTTAATATTTTTAAAACCATTTATTTGATATTTACTTTAATAAAATAATTACTATAAAATTTTTGTATAATTATTTAATATACTTATTTGTTTCATCAAAATTAAAATTAAAATAAAATGATGCAGATGAATCTAATATATTCCAAAATAATACTTCTACTCAAATTTATCATCTTAAAATCAAAATATTTAAATTGATATATTTATTAAATTATAAATGTGAAAACGTTTACATCATTTAAAATAATATAATATAATTGTCAAAATCGATTTTATAAGGCTCCAAATGGTCAAATGTTAGAAAATTTAATGATTATTGATTAGATGAACACGACCAATAAGTTTTGGTCATCTTTTTGTTCCTTTTATGGTCACTATTAGTTTAATAAAAAATGTATTTTTTATTTTTCACTAAATAAACAATTTCTGCATCACTATTATGTCACAATTAATGATAATTATTTAATCCCTAAAAAGTATAAATAAATTCACATGATGTAGATAATTTTATTATATTATTGGTTACTATTTATGTTCTAAGGTTTATGAAGTTTATCACTAAATTAAAAATATTATACATATATGATATAAGAGAGTGGCATGTTGTCACTTTCATTGGTTTTAATAATAATTACATCGTTTTCATGGTTAAAAGTTCATTAAATGAATCTATTAAGACCCTTAGGTGATATGGGTATACTTTTATTCACCCAATAGAATTTTGGTAGGTGTTAGTTATATTTAATAATCTTATTTTTACCCTTAATTATCTGATTTACCTTTAACTGTAGTAAATAAAATTTACAGTAGTTACTATTCATAATATCTAAAAATAAAAAGTATCATATTAGCTTAATTTGGACCTAATTATTCCAAATATAGAATCCATTTCAACAAATTAAAAACACAGAAGATGCAGTATTCAATTTAAAATAAATCTTACTGTTGAGAAAATGGGTTTTAAAAGTTAAAACATTACAAAAGATTGAAATGTTTTTACGTATGAATTGAATGTAAAATTAATGATAATAAAATTCATTATATTAAATGGTAAATATATATATATATATTATTTATAAAATAATATATTTTAACCATATAAATTATTTTGATGGAAAAAAAATTTCAATTAAAATTTAGCGTATTTTTATTATTAATCAAAATAAAAAACTTGTCAGAAAAATATCAAAAATTTATCTAGAGAATATTTTTATATCCTTATTCCAAGGAAGAAGTTTAATTTGTCAAATTGAACTTATAAACATTTCAAAAACTAGATTTAATTTGGTTGAGCCATCAAAAGGTGTTAAAACTACATTTTTTAAAAAGACTTATTTTACCCAAAAAAATTATTTTTTTCTCATACCATGATATAGAATATCTGTAGGATGAAATATTATGTAAAAAAATTCAAAATGTAGTTGTTACTATTCATAACGGCTAGTTCATAACAATATATCGTTGTTTATTGAAACTCAGTATTGCATACAATACACATTATTGAGGAATGTCTCTCTTGCGTGCAACACAAGCCAAGAATAGTGTTTATGTATACAATAAGATAATACGGTGTTGTGTATAGTGCAAGATAATCATGGTGTCGCGTAAAACCCAAGATGTCAAAAAAATTAAAAATTATTTTTCTCAAAATATATAGGGGTGTTATAGAGATCGTTACAATGAGAAAATATATCATCTCTTTAGTCCGGGGTCTTGTTGTGTACTTGGTTGTGCTACCATGAAACCCATTCCAAATGAATAGACCTACTTCATAGTATATTCAGGCTACAATCCACTATATTCATGGGATAATCATTAAAAGAAGTATCCAAATCCAATTCAAACTCATCAATATGGAATACAAGTTATTATTCTGTATAGTTTTAGTGAAACTAAGATACATGAAAGACAACATGCATAGACTGGTAGTTATGAGGATGTTCCAACTGTTTAGCCATAGTTTTGATCAATTTCACAACCTCAAAGTTTCCAATGAACCTAGTGGGATATTACCCATTTTTTGAATACTTCTCTTGTCCAACCTAGGTGAGACTCAAGAGAGAAAACTTGGTCTCTGACCTCGAACTCAAGAGCTCATCAACATCTATTGGCATATAAAGTTTATATAGACTGAGCCATCAACATGAACTTCCTGATAAGATGGACCTACTTTGTAGTGTCTTACACAAGATGTGGTCCTTGTATAGCTATGTCACCTGCCTCTATCTAGCATATAGGTGAGTCTAAAGGCCTACCGTTTAATACTTCATAAGGCGTCATCCCAATTTTATCCTCAAAACATTTATTTTATGAAAACATGATGAGGAGAATGTGTTTCTCTTAGTAGCCCCCAAAGACAGAAACACATGCATGAAACATGTCCTCTAAAAAATGAGTAGTATGATCAATATATCCATTTTTCAATGGGTAATTATCCATTTTCATAACTATATACGAACAAATGTCCTTCTACATCCCCTACCAGAATAGTGAAATGAAGTGATAAATTATATTAGAAATGATATATCGAAGAGCTCAATTAAGATGTGAAACCAATATGAAGTGTATCCTTACTAGCTCATCTATTGAGAAGGTATCTCGAATAGGTAATATGTATAAGAATTTGGACAAAAGATCCTTTATAACCCACAATATATAATTTCCACAAGGTGATCTGGTTAGACCAGTCACAAAATCCATCAAAACATCATCACATTTCGACTTGGGAATAGAATATGGTTGTAAAAGCCCTACCAAGAACTGATGATCTACATTCACCTACTGAATGGTGGAACACATTTTTATGAATCTGACAATATTATGTTTGATTTCAGGACTCCAATACTGGCATCGAATATCTCAATCCATTTTGCTGACACCAGGCTAAACTACCCATACTAAGGTGTTTAATTCCTACATCATCATCTATCTGATGTCTTCTGGGACCTACAAACACCCCTTGGACAATAAGGTATCATACCCATCCATGGTCCTACCTGATGTTATATCATCATCTGAATGTTTTTCCTCTGGACGAGGCCTTTAGGATCAGATAACTATTTCATTCCCACCTGTTCTAGAAGAGAAAAAGTCACTGCTAAGGACCATAAGATAGTCTTACCATAGTCATTCATAACCACAAAGTTCTTCTATAAAAATAATACCACAATATTCCATTCATTAATTTATTCTTGAACGTTATGTGCATGAGTCATTAGGCTCATAGCATAGACTACTAAATTTACCTTTCTAGGTGTGTATGAATGCTCAAAATCAAATGACTATAGGTATTCAACCCACTAATTCATCTTGGATTAAAATACTTCTATTAGAATATATATTTTAGTCTTTTATGATAATTGAATACCACAAAATGATCTCCTAGCAGATAGTGTCTTTGATAGTGTAAGGCATGCACAACATCCATGATCTCAATGTCATGTGTTGTGTAATTCCTCTCATAAGGCCTCAACCGATGAGACCCTTATGTGAAGACTTGATCCTCCTACATTAGAACATCTCCAATATGGATACATGCTATGTCACAGTATATAATATATCTTTTTCATATATATAGAATAATCAGTATCAGCGCTGAAGTCAATCTTCCCTTTAAATAATGAAAGTATGCTTTATAGTAATATAAACATATGAATTTTATGAACTTATTTTTCAAGACCTTAAAAATAATTTGAAAGAATTAGAAATCTTGGATGAATCATATTTAATATATAGATATCCCCATGAATCTCTTTATGTCATTGGTTTTATTGGGTTTCTCCAAGGAAACTACATCTCTCCCTTTCTCTAGGTATACTGAAACTCGTGCTCCAAGATAATATGACCTGGGAAGATGACTTTTTTGATCCATAAGTTGTATTTAGTAAGGTGATCATAGATCTAATGCTCCATCATTATATTCATCATTATCTCAATATAAATTTCATAGTCATATCATGAGCATGAATACACCAAGATATCATCATAAAAAACTACCACAATTGAATCCAGATATGGGTGGAAATCCAAATTCCATAGATCCATGAAAATGTTTGGTGTATTTGTGACCCCAAAAAACATTTCCAACTACCTTTGTAGATTATACCTGATATGGAAAGCTACGATATTTATTTATGATGTCCCAAAATCCACCTAATGATAGACTCATCTCAAATATAACTTTGAAAATAATTTTTCTCCATATAGCTAGATAAATAGTTTGTCTATTATATTTAATTGATAACAGTTTTTTCTTTTCAGATGACTCAATGCATGGTAATCCACACAGAGCCTTAGGTTACAATCCACCTTCTTGTAAAAAAATCACTGGTAAACCCCCAGCATAAGTTCTAGGGAATATAAAACATTTAGCCTTCATATCCTATAACTTTTTCATGAGATCCAGAAGCTCTTTTTGGTCCATAAAAGAAGGAGGAATGGACACTCATACTTTTCATTGAGATAGGTCAATAGTAAAATCTACCTATCGCATAATTGGCAGACCAAACAAGTCATCAGAAAATACATCCTTGAAATTCTCAATTACAGTAACAAAGATAGTAGGTTGTAACCCCTGGTCATCGAGGAAATGACTGGTGATCTGCGTTGTCACGTTACCCTACCTCTTCTGCTTGGGTGTTGACATTGAATATTTCACATCTCATTCACCCATATGACCATATGTATTTCCCTCTAGTGATGTAAATTTCACCTAACAATTATATCATTCAATGTGGGATTCAAATGGAAATATCCATATTATCCGGATAATCACCTCAAACCCCTTCATGTCAAGGATATTCAAATTCCACATGAAAATGTAACCACACATCTTAAGGGGAAAATCCATACAATGGTAAAAACCATATGATTGGATACCTAATAGTGTATATACTGTAATAATTCCAAGAAGTAATTCAATATTGAGGCCCAAAATTCCCATGATAGCCTCAAATATAAAGGAGTGAGATGCACCTGAGTTAATTAAAATAGACACTAATGTGAATGCTACTATAATAGTACCTCATATAGTAAGAGCTTTGGTGATTTTATCATATGGGTATGAGGGATTACATATAACTAGAATGTACCAAATCCTAGAGTCACTAACTAAATTCCATGGGAAATCCCAATCTTCTGGGGCTGATAATCATAAGTTTGATTGTCTCGTCCTCAACCACCACCTCAACTAGATCTGACGGTGGTCTTACAACCGTATAATAGTCATGACCTACTATTTGTAGGTTCCGGATGCAGCGGAAGCGCGTTGGTGGGTTTTTCCAACTTTAATTTTAACGTTAAACAATGTTCAATCCGAGATTCGTCACGATATAAAACGCTGAATCTTCGGAATAGAACGAGGAACGAAAAGAAAAGAAGAGTCACGGAACCCTTGAGGAGGATCATCCTATGTTTATTATAATTAATTTAATTAATGCATAAGAATTACCTTGTTGGAATTCTTTCTTCGTTGATGTGTCTGGTCACGATTCGGTGATCCGTCGTTGCGTCGTAGAATCCAAGTGTAGGATTCCTCTAGCGGTGATCCACACGTGTGTCACGTCTCTCCGGACATCACCGAAGATATCTCCGGGTGCTAGCGCGGAAGAACCTTCGCTTACGATGTCCTCCTTCGACCGCCTTGATCCGGTGGAGGATCTTGCTCTCGTAACTTGAGGGCGTTCTTGGTGGAAAGGGAATTCTCTCTTGGCTTGAGAGTATTTCCAAATCCGTTGTGCACAATAATGGCTCTCAAAAAAATGTTGGGGTTGCGAGGATATTTATAATCAAGTTTGATGTTAATAGTGTTATGACAATAAATAAACGCGTTACGCGTTTTATTTATTTCATTAACTCTTATTGAAAACCCCCATGTCGAATTATTAATTCCTTGACATGCGCCCACGCTGATTATATTAAATTTCATTTTATAAAACAATATTAAATCCTCAAAATCCCAATTGGAAAAACTACACGGCGTGTAATAATTAATACACGGCGTGTACTTGTTTTCCATAAAACTACACAGCGTGTATATTTAATATACACGGCGTGTACTTTTATTTTCCATTTTTCTCCACCACATTTATTAGACCTTGAGTAATGACTATTTATTTCTTAAATAAATGTAACTGCATTACTCGCTAATAAATATATTATTTTATCAACAGTATATTCTCTCGAATAACTAGTGTCCAAATAAATGCGATCAGACATCCTTAAATAATTATTAAACCAAAGTCGGGAATAATATTTATTTAACTTGTTAAATTAATATTTAATTGAGATACATGGACACACTTAGTGTGTGACCCTCTAGGCCTCTTTCTCAGTGGAATTATGTTGAGACTTCCTAAAGTCCAAGGTTAGCGTCTAGCAACACGCCAAGGCACCCATAGAGAAAGAAGTTAACGCGGAAATGACGTGTCACCTCCTACGAACTCTTACCCTGTAATATAATCCATTTGTCTTGATATCTCCAATCAAGCGGGTTTCATGCTAGTGCCATCAACCCATGTGCTTGATTATTCTTTCTTTGACTTCCAGGAATTGAAATTGCCCATACCTTACCATGGACATGGATTTATTTAGGCTATATCAATTCCATCAAAGGGCCTGAGATATCTACTTCTGTTATGGAACGGAAGGGAGAAATCCTTTCTTGCATTATCTACTAATGCGGTATTACTCGTGACGCACCCAACGTATCCTACCTCGTTGCGAACAGTGTTTCTTCACAGTTTTCGTCAATACATCTAAGTGAGTGAGTTGTAATACCCATTAATAATAATCTTAACGTCTAAGGATCAATACACATGTCCGTAGATAGGAACATCCAATGACACTATGAAATGTGGATTTCTTACTGGTGGGTCTCGTTCTCATAATATCCTCCTGGATATTACCAAGGGTGAACACCATGAGATGGTGCCTCAAAGTTTTATGAGTCCTCACCCTAATGACCTATATTATTTGGTCCCTCAAATAATATCATCTGGCCATAGAACATACATTCAAGAACAGTGTTATGGAACTTTCGGGTTCTCATCATAGTAGGGATCCGCTACGACCCTTTAATGCAACAGCTGTCCTTAGGACATTATCACATGACATGTCACACAGAAGAACAATCAAGATGTGATAAGGCTTTTATTTAATGAATAAAGTACAAAGTAGTTGGTTCTAGACCACCAACTCCAACAGACTCCCACTTGGACTAGAGACAACTTCTAACAACCTTTAACCCGCTAGCTCTCACATGATATTCATGCTTCTGCTGAGATTGGCCTTTAGTCATGGGGTCCGCCACGTTCTCTTCCGTGGACACTCTGCTCACTGCAACATCACCCCTTTGATAGAAATCCCTCAAGAGGTGATACTTCCGGAGTATGTGCTTTGTCTGTTGATGTGACCTTGGTTCTTTTGCAAGAGTCACCGCTGCAGTATTATCACAATACAATGTAATGGGATCTTTACTTCTAGGCACCACATCAAGCTCCTGGGAAAAGTTCCGAATCCAAATGGCTTCTTTGACTGCATCAGAAGCCGCTATATACTCAGACTCTATTGTAGAATCGACGACAACTAGCTTCTTTGAACTCTTCCAACTCACAGCTCCTCCATTGAGACAGAAAACATATCCAGATTGGGACTTCAGATCATTATGATCTGTTTGAAAACCAGCATCAGCATACCCTCTGATGATAAGCTCCTCGTCTCCTCCATACACCAGGAACATATCCTTAGTTCTTCTTAGATACTTAAGGATAGTCTTAACAGTAGTCCAATGTTGTTCTCATGGATCTTCTTGATATCTGCCTACCATGCTCAGTGCATAGGCAACATCAAGCCTGGTACATGACATGGCATACATGATGGATCCTATAGCCGAAGCGTATGGGATCTTTCTCATCCTATCTTTCTCCTGTTGTGTCTGGGGACACATTTTCATAGAAATATGTAATCCATGTGACACTGGAACCAATCCCCTCTTGGATTTTTCCATACTAAATCACTTTAGTATCTGGTCAATGTATGTACCCTGACTTAGTCCAAGAAGCCTCTTGGATCTATCACGAATGATCATGATCCCTAGAATGTAGGCTTCTTCTCATAATTCCTTCATGGAGAAACACTTGGTCAACCAGTCCTTAACTGACTGTAAGGCTGGTACGTCATTTCCAATAAGCAATATGTCATCAACATATACCACTAGGATGACGACCGCATTTCCATTAAACCACTTATAAACACATGTCTCACATTCGTTCTTAATGAAACCAAATTCCTTTATATCTTCATCAAATCGAATGTTCCATGACCTGGATGATTTCTTTAATCTATATTTGTATTTCTGCAACTTTCAAACCCGTTTGGATTCACCTGGTGTCACAAACCCTTCTGGTTGTGTCATATAGACATCTTCCTGAAGGTTACCATTAAGGAATGCTGTTTTGACATCCATCTGCCAAATCTCGTAGTCATGGTAAGCTGCTATGGAAAGTATGATTCTTATGGATTTAAACATGGAAACTGGCGAGAAGGTTTCATCATAGTCAATTCCTTGACGCTGTCTGAATCCTTTAGCCACTAGCCTTTCTTTATAGGTGCTAACTTGACCTTCCATGTCCATATTTTTTTTGAATACCAATTTGCATCCAACAGGCTTTACATCAACTAGCTCATCGACCAGAACACAAACATGGTTCTGATACATGGAATCCATCTTAGAATTCATAGCTTCTAGCCATCTTGGAGCTTCTGAGCTTTCTACTGCTTCCATGTAGGATAGAGGTTCATCATTGTCCAACAATAATGATTCACCATCCTCGGTGACTAGGAAACCAAATCTCTCTGGTTCCCTTACCTCTCTTGAGATCCTACGTAGTACTTGTGTTTCTGGAACCTCTTCCACAGGGACCTGTGGAACTTGTTCCTGTACCAACTTTTGTGTATCTTGAGCATCAACTTCATCGAAGTCAATCTTGCTCCCACTATCTTTCTTGAGGATGTGCTCCCTCTCAAGAAAGACGGCTTGTGTGGCGACAATCACTTTCTTGTCTTGGGGGTTATATAGGTAATATCCTTTTGTTTCCTTGGGATATCCTATAAAGATACACTTCATGCCCCGGGGTGCTAGTTTGTTGCCTAAGAAGGCCTTAACAAATTCCTCGCATCCCCATACACGTGTGTACGACAAAGTGGGTTTCCTTCCATTCCATAACTCGGATGGAATTCCATTTGCCGCCTTAGTTGGTACTCGGTTTAATGTGTATGATGCAGTTTGTAATGCATATCCCCAAAAGGATAATGGAAGATCCGCGTGACTCATCATCGACCTCACCATGTCCAACAAGGTGTGGTTCCTCCTTTCACTAACACCATTCCACTGTGGTGTATAAGGAGGAGTAAGCTGAGATAGAATCCCAGACTCCCGTAGAAGATCGATGAACTCTTGGTTCAGATATTCTCCACCTCGATCCGATTGAATCTTCTTTATCTTCTTACCAAGTTGATTCTATACTTAATTCTTGAATTCCTTAAATTTCTCTAAGGACTCTGACTTATACCTCATTAAGTAAACATAGCCATATCTACTCAAATCATCAGTAAAAGTAATAAAGTAAGAATATCCACCTCTAGCTTCTACTGGAAATGGTCCACACACATCTGTGTGTACCAATCCTAGATGCTCTGTGTCCCTTTCACCTTGTCCACCAAAAGGCGGATTGTTCATTTTTCCTTGTAGACAAGCGTGACATCTATCATGTGGTTTTAGCTCAGTAGAGTCTAAATAGCCATCTTGGCAGAGCTTTTTCAAGCGCTTCTCATTCACATGTCCAAGGTGGTGATGCCATAACTGGGTGATATATGAGTCATGTGAGTTTGTTTCGTTATCGATTGCCAACACTTGGTTTTCGTAATTTAATACATACAAACCATTATTCAAATGTGCCATACCATAACATATGTTGTTCTTATAAAAGAGACAACCCTTATTTACAAACTTGAAAATAAATACATCCATATCCAAACAAGATACACAAATTATGTTCTTGGTAACACTAGGCACAAAATAACAGTTTTGTAAAACCAAATTCATGCCAGTTGGCAATGAGAGGTGATAGTCTCCAATAGCCAACGCAGCTAGCCTTGCACCATTGGCAGCTCGAAGATCCACCTCTCCTCTGGTGATCTTTCTAAATCTACTTGGTTCCTGCATTTTAATACAGATGTGAGCCCCACAAGCTGTATCTAATACCCAATGTGTAGAAATAGAAAGATTGCACTCGATAACGAACACACCTTTAGCGTCCCCACGCTTCTGGGTGCAATTACTCTTCCAGTGGCCCTGCTTGCCACATGTAAAACACACTTCTTCCCATTCCTTGCCCTGCCTCTGGATCTTCCCCTTCTTGGAGGGATGGTGCTCGGGGGCTTCAGACCGTTTATAAGTCTTTGGCCCCTTTGCCTTGTCCATCCTTTTCTTGTTCACCATAAGGACTGTGGGTTTGTCACGCCCCATGTCCCTATCTACCTGGCGAATCAAGGTCAGAAGATCTGATAGACTCTTCTCATTGCCTCTCATGTTATATTTGAAAATGAAGCTAGAGAAGGTCTTGGGCAATGATGATAGTATGAGATCTGTACGCAACTCATCTGGGAATTTAATCCCTAAGATGTCCAAGCGTTCAATGTAGCCAATAAGCTTGACCACATGAGGCCCAGCTGGTGCAGACTCTCCAAGATTCGTGGTAAACAAAGCATTTGAGATCCCATACCTATCCTATCTCACCTTCTCTTGGTAGAGATCTTTAAGGTGAGACATCATGCTATACGCATTCATGCATTCATGTTGCTTCAAGAGCTCATTAGACATGACCGATAGCATGAAACACTGGACATCTGTGGCATCATCCATGTGTTTCATGTAGAGAGATAATTCCTCATCACTAGCCTCTTTCCCAGGCACAACTGGAATAGGCTCTTCTAGCACATATAATTTCCTTTCGTGGCGAAGGACGACGCGTAAACGCCTCTGCCACTCTTGGAAATTGGTGCCGGTGAGAAGGTTTTCGTTTTCGAGTATGGTGCACAATGATATGTTTGAAGTCATTTTCTTGTCGTTTCTACAATTTAAGATGAGCAAAGGTTTAGTACTTTATTATAAAAATTGAGACAAATAAATAAATTAATACTTATTAGTCCCCCACTATTTTATCGAAATCCAAAAGCCCTCACCATTGACTTCAGAATATTCTATTGCGTGAATTTTCTAGTGGCAAGGATCCATATTTCCCTTCGCATTACCCCAACTAGGGTTGGTCAAGCAACTTGAAGGGTTTTAGGTAGGCATTCCAAATGCCAACTACATTAACTCGCAGTTCCTTAATCCACTGAGTGGACTCCCCAATCCTGAAATCCTTTTTGGATTTCCTCAACCTTTGCCTCTTGGTCACACCAAGTCTTGTTATGGCAGTCAACCCTTGATGCGAACCAAGTCATGTCAACCCAAAACCTTGAATTAGAATTCCCCGATAATTGAAAGCACATCAACTAGGGTTGGTCAAGCACTTTGAACTATGGTTCGATTCTAACCAAGATTATGGAAGGCTATACCGACTTAATATTTATTTTGAAGGATTTTATCCTTATACGTAAATTTCCATTTTATTATCTTTGATTACATACTTGTTAATATTAAGTGGGATATACTTAAGTGATTAACCATGTCTAATATAATATTTATGTATAAGCCAATTTTATTTTAGTTCCATCTTGCATGCTCGTTTAATTCATTAATTGTGTGATCGTGACAACACACCCACAATAAATAAACCATGCAACTGACAGAAATAAAATAAATGGTATGATCATGAGCTTTTCTATTGGTTAGTTTATCTAGCAGTTGATAAACTAACCCAAGACCTAAGGGAGAAACACCTTGAACCTTTCGGGTTCGTGTTTACAGCTTTCCACCTGTCCACCTTTGTATCTCCTTGGATTGGTTTTATCTTGGCTTTTGACTTGAGCCACCTCCACTAGCTTGGGAGCTCCATCAATTATATATGCATTTATCTCACACGCAGGTGAGGGGAAAAACGGGGTTTTTACATAAAAGAATCCTTGGGCGCGCAGTCCCTATATATTAATGAGGAGATGGCTCGCAGGCCAACAAATTTTATTGAAATAAATTAAAAGAAACCATTCACATACAAAGGTCTTGGTCTAGATCATGATCATCCATACATGCAACGATATTTAGCATAAATAAAACTAGCATTAAATTCTTTAATCGTTCTTGTTTAAGATAAATCACGCTCGAATCAATTAATTAACTTTAATTAATCAATCCTTTTATCTTAAATCCCTTTTCTGAATTTCCTTTAGATTCTCATCCATCATAATTTTAAACAAATAAATTCATTTAAAATTATCCTTGTACACAACTTGTACCTTGGAGGCAACCCGGCGAATTCCCATTTATTACACAGATGTTAAATTAAACACATATATATATAACACCTATAACGTGTTGTGCCTCAGCTTTACGCCTGCACCATGGTACACGTCTTAAGGGTTTGTATAATATAATAATAAATTTTAATAAATCTGCGTAATTTGGGTGAGTACACGGCATGTAGTCCCGAATACACGGCGTGTACTTTTTCTTCACCGTCCATCCGAAGTACACGCCCGGGGATAGGGCGTGTTAATGTACTTCGGAAATTTTCAGAGTACACGGCGTGTACAGTGGGACACACGCCGTGTAGTTTCCGCGTTACACGGTTTCTAGCTGGGCAGGCTATGTACGGAGTACACGACCCAACCCTAACCTGAAGGGACTACACACCGTGTTCATTGGACCACACGGTATGTATTCCAGAAACCGTGTGCCACCTGTTTCCAGTCAACACACGGTGTGTTAAATTCTTAGAAAGAATCCAATACATGGCCTGATTTGGCAGATCAGTCAATGCATTGAACCTAGACTACATGGTGTGTACTTACTAATATACTCCGTGTATTCTGGTGTTATACGGCCAGAAACATTTGGCTCCTCCGGATGAGTTCCTCTATTTTATTTTAATCAAAATTAAAAGAAAAATCCGTTTCTGTGAGGTGAACAAGAAACGATAGAGGAGGAACAGGTCTCGATATTCAGATTTCCAGAACGATTAAACATGAATTGAAATAACTAAATTATTAAATGCGTAAATCACCAACAAAAAACTAAATAATTATAACCAACGATATGACCGCTCTGATACCACTTGTAGGTTCTGGGCGCAGCGGAAGCGCGTTGGTGGGTTTGCCCAACTTTAATTTTAACGTTAAACAACGTTCAATCCGAGATCCTTCACGATATAAAACATCGAATCTTTAGAATAGAACGAAGAACGAAAACAAAAGAAGAGTCCTAGAACCCTTGAGGAGGATCATCATATGTTGATTATAATTAATTTAATTAATGCATAAGATTTACCTTGTTGGAATTCTTTCATCATTGATGTGTCCGGTGAGGATTCAGTGATCCGTCGTTGCGTCGTAGAATCCATGTGTAGGATTCCTCTAGCGGTGATCCACACGAGAGTCACGTATCTCCGGAAATCACCGAAGATATCTCTGGGTGCTAGCGCGGAAGAACCTTCGCTTGCGATGTCCGCCTTCGACCGCCTTGATCCGGTGGAGGATCTTGCTCTCATAACATGAGGGAGTTCTTGGTGGAAAGGGAATTCTCTCTTGTCTTGAGAGTATTTCCAAATCCGTTGTGCACAATAATGGCTCTCAAAAAAAATGTTGGGGTTGCGAGGATATTTATAATCAGGTTTGAGGTTAATAGAGTTATGACAATAAATAAAAGCGTTACGCGTTTTATTTACTTCATTAACTCTTATTGAAAACCCCCATGTAGAATTAATAATTCCTTGACATGCGTCCACACTGATTATAATAAATATCATTTAATAAAACAATATTAAATCCTCAAAATCCCAGTTGGAAAAACTACACGGCGTGTAATAATTAATACACGACGTGTACTTGTTTTCCATAAAACTACACAGTGTGTATATTTAATATACAAGGTGTGTACTTTTATTTTCCATTTTTCTCCACCACATTTATTAGACCTTGAGTAATGACTATTTATTTCTTAAATAAATGTAACTTCATTACTCACTAATAAATATATTATTTTATCCACCGTATATTCTCTCGAATAACTAGTGTCAAAATAAATGTGATCAGACATCCTTAAATAATTATTAAACCACAGTCGGAAATAATATTTATTTAACTTGTTAAATTAATATTTAACTGAGATACATGGACAAACTTAGTGTGTGACCCTCTAGGCCTCTTTCTCAGTGGCATTAGGCTGAGCCTGCCTAAATTTCAAGGTTAGCGTCTAGCAACACGCCAAGGCACCCATAGAGAAAGAAGTTAACGTGGCAATGACGTGTCACCTCCTACGAACGCTTACCGTGTAATATAATACCTTTGTCTCGATATCTCCAATCAAGTGGGTTGTATGCTAGTGCCATCAACCCATGTGCTTGATTATTCTTTCTTTGACTTCCCGGAATTGAACTTGAACATACCTTACCATGGCCATGGATTTATTTAGGCTATATCAATTCCATCAAAGGGCCTGAGATATCTACTTCCGTTATGGAACGGAAGGGAAAAATCCTTTCTTGGATTATCTATTAATGCGGTATTACTCGTGACACACCCAACGTATCCTACCTCGCTGCGAACAGTGTGTCGTCATAGTTTTCGTCAATACATCTAAGTGCGTGAGTTGTAATACCCATTAATAATAATATTAAAGTCTAAGGATCATTACACACGTCCGTAGATAGGAACATCCATTGACACTATGAAATGTGGATTTCCTACTGGCGGGACTCATTCTCATAATATCCTCCTGAATATTACCAAGGGCGCACACCATGAGAAGGTGCCTCAAAGTTTTATGAGTCCTCACCCTAATGACATGTATTATTTGTGTCCTTCAAATAATATCATATGGCCATAGAACATACATTCAAGAACAGTGTTATGGCACTTTCGGGTTCTCATCATAGCAGGGATGCGCTACGACCCTTTAATGCAACATCTGTTCTTAGGACATTATCACATGACATGTCACACAGAAGAACAATCTAGATGTGATAAGGCTTTTATTTAATGAATAAAGTACAAAGTAGTTGGTTCTAGACCACCAACTCTAACACTATCCCTATCCCTGACTAAGAAATAGGTATATATACCGCTATTTATGAACTGAAGGGATGTTCCTATAGAAATTATGAATATAGCACACCCTTCTGAATCCACTACACATGACTGGATCTCGTGGACATTGAGGCATGATGAGTCATGTATTCCCACACTGGTGAAGGATAAGTAAGATATCTATGTGGGGATCCTAACTGCTTTTACATCCGCATGTAGCCTCAAATAACCCTTTTCTCCTTGATTAAAAACCATTGATATCTCTAGGTTTTAAGCCACCCGAACTCACACTTCTTAATCCCTCAAGTTAGTCTATGTAATTAGGGCCCAGTTAAAAATTTCATAAATGGTTATCAACCTAAACACATTTACTTGTGATTGAGTGGTGTATACCAACCCATACTCAAATATCATGGTAGTTATAAGATAATTAAAAACTATAATAAGAGAGAACTGGTGTAATTATGTGAAACATGAAGTGTATTCAATAACTGACATGCTCCCCTACTGTAAGTTTGTAAACTCTCTAGATCTATCATCCCTTAGAGTCTAGAGAAAAAAATAATAATAAAATATCATCTTAAAATCATCCCTGATCATGTCACTATGATGGTATTCCAGGGTGATAACATCCCACCACATTTTGGCTAAATCCTGAAGCAAATAATCTACTATCATAACGATATGTTTTTGAGACATCCTTGGATGCTCAAATATAGATAATATCACTTCGGTCCATGACTCCACAAAATTTTGTCCCCCATTCCCCCGAGAAGGTGGGTGGATGTTGCTACTAACACTCATGTGTTGACTCTACTATATTCAGTGTAGGTAAAACTACCCATTGCATAGATTGTAGCATACATAGAAAACTCTCTCAGTACAGGGTGTTAAATCCCACATCTAGAATTATAAGAGGAGACATAGGTGGATCTATAGGAGGATTCCCTAGCATATCAGGTTCTGAAACCTCAAGAGTATGGTCATTTCTACCTTCAGGGTGTGTAACTAGAGGAATTCAGGGAGGGATAATGTTGAAATTTTAAAATAATTCCTTATAAGAAATTTAAGCAAGTATTACAACAGCATATAATAAACTTGGATAGGTGTAAAGTTGTCCTATATATATGATCATGTTTTATTCCTACTTCAAAATCCATGTCTACATGATAGAACAAACCAAAATATCATAAGAGACGCCCATTATGTACTACTAAGGCCAAGTTTAGGTCTAATTCTATATGAGAGTTATATATATAAGATGGATGTTTCAAATTAGGAATCATCTTCATTTTGAATGTGTGATTTTCAAATATTAAATCACTTTAGATGGTTGAATTAAATGTATTTCCATGTCCAATATATAAGGGACCATACTCCATATGAACCAAATATGTAATCCACCTAAACCATATCTTAACATGTTCTAACTCATGCATCTCATGGTCAATATCTTAACATGACATAATTGAATGATTAATGTGTCTTATTTAACCGACTCAAGAAAAAACTATTAGGTAAGACATGAAAATTATGTATCAGTTATGTTTTTTAATCCCTACAAGATATTTCATCACAATTCAATACAATCAACGAAGTAATAATATGTGACATGAAATTTCATGCTAAAAATATAAGTGATATGGAAAAATTCATAGCATATTATTCATGGTGTGGTTAATAATGATGCATGTAACATTGTTCCTTACCCTCAAATCATTAGGACAAGAACAAAATAGATCCTTAATAAATAATACAATAATAACCACCACATAACATGTGTTTCACCCAATGTTGAAATGATATCAAAATTAATAAGAAAATTAAGAACAAAAATTACTATTATGTAAACATAGACTTTACCCCGAACATGGGTTTATGATGCCCAATCATAGCTTATGACTATGTTCCAACCCTTCCCAATATCAATTCCATATTTTCCAAATATTATATCAATATTTGGAACCATATGATACCTAATTGAAATATCCTTACTCAGGGTCCACTTAACCCGTTCCCCATGTTGGTCTGTTACATGGCCTCAGAAACACCTCCCCATACACCAGAGGTATCAAAATAACAGTGATGGTGTAAATGTTATACAATGAGGAGACTATAAACTCTTATAATAAGGGATTGGCAGATAGAAATATATAAAATCAATATAAAAAACATAAAATGAATAGACAATATTAATAAACTATTGAATTGTAAACAGATAACTAAATAATAAAGTAGGGGTGGATAATAAGAAAATAAACAACTGATAATATAATCAAAAGACTCTATGGTTGTGTTTTATACTTGAATGCATAGAATTTTTTAATATAGAAAGGAATGGGAAGGTACTAGTATTCTATACAATAATACAAAAATACATAAATTTCAAAATAGTTCCTAGAATCTCAAGCCTATTTCGCTCCCCTACCTTTATACTCTAACTAAGTAAGTGAATCAACAACCTGTAGCAGGGCATTTTCCCTTATAAGAAATTTTAAAAAGGTATTATTCTCAGGAAATATTGTAATCCTTAGTAGGGTGTAAAATAAAAGTCTCAATAAAACACCACAAAAAATATCTACATGTAATCGAAGTAGTTCTCATAACTAAACAATGTGAAGGTATGAGAAGAGTAGTAAAAAATGCTAAAATAAAAACCATCTTTCTCAAGTTCCTATATGGTATATTGATGTTTAGAACACTACATATTAGGCTACACCTCTCTCATGTTCCATTAGTCATGTTCAATTTCATTTCAAACATTACAATTTATAAGAATGTGTCAACTAAGTCATAAATCTATAAGTGGGATTCTGATGGTTTCATGGTCAATTCATTTAAAGGATTGTTCATTATATATTAAATCAAGTTATTAAAATTTTCAAACACATTCCAATACTTTTTATGAGGTTCAAAGGTAATTTTAGATATGACTTGGTCATTTAATGGAATTAATTACGAGGGAAATTCCAAACCTAGGTTAGAAAAACCCATCAAAGAGTCAAGTAGAAAAATTAAACAAACATATATCGAGGTAATTTCATTTAAATGCTAAGATGGAATAGACAATGGATTTCTTGGAACTTTTAACAATTGGCCAAAAGGTGACATTTTCACATGTCACACCAATGGGGTGTCCATATAATTTATGTAAAACTGCTGAAACATCAAAAAAGACTCAATAAATAAGTATCTAGGTAAAATGGTCAATTAGACTTGAAGGAATAAGTATAAATTATATTCTCCACATAGGATAACATTTAGAATGATGGGATAATTATGAAATATCCAAAACAGGAAGGGAAAATAACATAACCACCTACCTCAATGCTGGACAATAATCCTCACCCAGTATCAGCCTTATATTTAGAGTAGGTTAAAATAAATATAAGAGATAGTAAAATTTAATCAAAAATAGGGAAAATAGATTGCACTAAAATCACGTAACATAATGGAATGAAGAATGAGATTGGAAGTAAGATTGAGGTTAACATTACCATAAGGAGTCGAGAGCATCAATCTAATCTCGAATAGGTTGTCATGTGAAGGAGTTATAGATGGACCTAGCTTGAGAGATTATTGACACTATGAGAATGAAGAACCTGGTTCAGTCACTGGAAGAATAAGATTGAAAATAAATTAGCCTTTAATAATAAAAGAGGTCTAAACAAGTAATTTCACTCCAAAATAAAGGGGCATAATGTTTTGGTTCATGGTTAGTCATACTGTGTGAAAAACATGCAGTTGAATCCATATAGAAGGGATCCTAGCATGGATAGGTGCATGATTTTACTAAACATTCACAGATAGTACAAAATTAATTTTTCCCATATATATAATTTGTTGTAATGTCATGTGCCTTGGGTCATATAGTTGTATAAAAATAGTTTGACCCTGTCTGTTTTTTCCATTTTGGAGCTCTAGCCTCTGAATGAGAATCAGATTCTCTAATAAACTCATTTTAATGATTATATCTCATTATTAGGGCCAATAAAGTTGTTTAAATTAATGAACTAATGATCCAAACCTTTTTTGAAAAGATGGTTCGTGAAAGGAAATAATTTTTATTTTTCTAAAAATAGTGATTTTATTTATCTTTGAATTATTCTCTGTAATCAAGGTTGTATCTTTGAATATTGGTGGTGTATATTTGAAATTATTTACAATAAATGATAATAGAAAAAATATTATATAGGTCTTTGTTTAATGTGGTTTTTTCCAAATGATATCATAAGGATTTTAAGATAGGAGGGGTAAAAGAAAAATATAAATAATTAAATAAAGTTATTTTGAAAAGTTAAATTCAATTTTTCCGGAAGGATTGAACCATTATAAATTTAAGGTCAGCTAAATTTTATATCTTAAATTTTTTTATGTTAAATCCTTATGGATAAATTCATTGATTTAAATTAGTTACTGTAACAAAATAAATATCGCTTAATACATAATTATTTCATGGTGTGATGATAATAAAATAATATAAATAACTATATTATTTATTTTATATATCTATATTATTTTTGATTGAATTGGTTCCAGGGTTGATTATGATGAACATAGAATTATTTCTATGTAGGAAAAAAAGTTGAAATCAAAAAAATTTATGTTAGAACTTAAGGAGATTGATTAGATTTAAATAGTTTAACATTATGAATAAGATTCATAAATATCACTATTATTTATAAATTCATTAATTATAGATGTTACCTACTAAAATATATTTGTCAATTTGTTTTGTTATATGGTAACATATATATGTGACAATAATTACATATGATGTTATGTGTTAAGAAAACCCCTAAATGTACAACATACATAATTGATGTATCTGAAAGTTTGTCATATAATATATGATATATAGGTACTTATTTTGATATATTAAATATTCTTAAAACATTTATAAGTATATATAAATGTATGATAATTAATGGAAATCTCCATATTATTATACTTTCATATTGGCTTCAAATATATATATATACACATTTCATGAATAGTAATGATAATTAACCAATCAATGTCTGGCATTATGTTGTCAATTAAATTTTTTTGACATGGAGTATTGTATGTTATTATTACATGATAATTTTATTGTGAGTAGGATTATTATTCATTGAAAAAATATTATAATGTTGAACAAAACATTTAATAAGATTGTTTTTATGAACTTGGTGTCCCAGTAAGTGTTCCACATCAAATGTTAGACAGATTTCATTTTTAATAGGGGTGAATTGATCATATTAGGATCCCCAATAATTAATGACGTAGAGATAAATGGAATGATAAATTTCATAATTTGACACCATATATTCATAAATATACCTTTTAACATTAATAATCATGGGTGGTTAAATTTTTTGTTGATCATGTCTTCGGTTGATGCTTAAAAATATAAGATTTTACCTCATGTATTATAGGAATGGTGAGACTGGAAACTGGGACTTCAATATTGATATATCTAGGGAGTTTTTGAATTCAAATTTCTATTATATAACTATTATGATAAATAACATGTTTTTCGATTATCTACAAGGCTTAATTAATGGAGATTTATTCATCGACTTTTTTACACTTTACTCTAAGAATTATGAGTATATGAGTTTTATATATGGTATTGACATAATCTTTTTCCATTGATCATTTTTTGTATTTTATAAATATAAAATATCATTATTCATGTTTTAAAATGATGGGGTCTATTTGATATAGTTATATAGATACATTTGTTTCTTAGAGATCACATCAGATCCCATTATTGCTTGAGTGACATTAATGCTTTGATAAGGGCTAAACATTTCAATAATATATTGATCCAAATTTTCTTATTTGATGTCAATTATAAAAGTAATGTTTCGATCAAAAATTTTGTCGATAGAATGTGGATTGATTTTCACTCAGATAGATAATTTATCAAAATTATTTTGAGTTAATCCAAAATTGAGTTTTTGATGTGAATTCACATGGTAGTACATAAGACATGACATAAGGTAAAGTAAATGAAACATTTAGAATTTGTTTTTTAGAATAAACACAAAAGGTTTTTTATATAGAATTTCCTGATTTATTGAAAGTTATGTGACATAATGTGGAATGGCTCAAAATCTTGTATTATTTAGAGAAATTAATAAATTAAAAGGTATATGAACTAAAGTCATAGCCTACTTGTAATTGATAGATGGTACATACCTCATTAAATTTCAAGACACTATTATTACATGAATGACTATCCAAAATTGGATATAATTAATGTATAAATTTCATAAGATGAAAATTGTGGGAGATTTTTCATTCATGTATAAGATTCGTGAGTTGAAAGAGACATTAACTCATATGTTATAATTCATTTTTTAATGTTCAATAAATTCTAGGGTTTCCTCAATTACCTATATAAGAATTCAATGAAGTTGATATTATGCGTGTGTCATTTATTAATGTGTAGAGGAATTTATCATAAAAATTAAAATACAATCTTATTCATCTTTAATAAAATGAGGTGCTTGTACACAATGGTTGAAGGAGGGTTCTTTTTATATTATATGATAATTATATTTATTCATGGATACCTCTATAAGTGGGATTATTTTTTCCACCACTTTTTCTTATTAATAAAATACATTATTTGATGATCATGGTTTTTCAAGAGGTTTCTTTGTTGTTTGGTACTACATTATTATTGATCTTCATTTCTAGAATTACATTGTTTTATATTTCATGTATGGTGGATCCTCATAAAAGGGATGTAATCAATTAAAATGATATTAATATATTTTGTTATAATGTAATTATTCCCTTAAAATCCTAGTTTTATAATTTTATCTATAAGGTGAATTTTATTCACCATGCTCAGTTTTTTATTTTAAAATGACTGATCTTTCTAGAAGCTTTGATATTAACCTGACCTGGTAAGACATGCCCACTTCTGTTAGTGATTACAAATGAATGGGAAGGAAATCTAAATATGATATTATTTTTTGTGGTATGGGATTCAATAATAACTTAGAGAATTATAATAATATTATCATTTTTATTCATATATGTGATATTCTTGTGTATTGAGATGTGTTCCCCGATTTTTATTTAATCGATATTATCACAAACATTCTCCACTAATAATCCCTCTTAGACCTATAGTGAGGATGAAATTGACCCTATAAGACAACCTATAATAGTCCTCATGTATTAAACTACAACTGAGGGTATATAACATGAAATATGAAGGCATTAAACCCCCAAATACATATTATATAAATTAACCACCCATAAAATCCATGATATAAAACAAAAATAATTTCCCAAAATACATGATAGATCATGAAAAAAAATATCTAATATATACATAATAAAATCCTTAGGTATTGAATCTAACCACAATTATTAGCTCTGTGATATTACTCTCCATCCCAATCTCCAAACAAAGTATAGAAACATGAACTTCCCACTAGGATAACGACATTAATATGATGTTTCATCCTAGTACACCAATACTGGCATCTCATATCTCTATACATTTTGGAGAATAATGGATGAACTACCCACTGAGAAGCATGGGACTCTTGTATAAACTCCTCTCTCATTTTTGTAAGAACCCATACATTTACATGTATGCGTAGGATTGAGTCTCTATCCATAGACCAATCCGAACACATGTTATATTGTAATATAATCTCATAGAGAACCAAGACATCAAGATCTGAAAATAGTTTACTCATCACCTTCTTAACGAGTTATTTGGTAACTATCAATGATGATCTATCAAGAAACTCCAAATGTAGCTCAGAAATGTGGGCCATTAATTTCCATTCATCACTGGATTTTCATACAGTCTGTGTTTGAGTTTTTCGATTCAACGCATCCCAAACTACATTACCCTTCCCAAGCATATAAACAATCTCAAAATCAAAGGACTGTAGATATTCTACCCATATCCATTGTCAGATGTTCAAGTCAAAATGTGTACATATATATTTGAGGATCTTTTGGTCCATATACACCACAAATTCCTCACCCAAAAGATAGTGTATCCAGAAATGTAAGGCACAAACAACTGCTTATAGCTCATGGTCATGTGTTAGGTAATCTCTCTCGTGATGCCTCACCTATTGAGATCCATATGTAATGACATTGTCCTCCTCTATCAACACTTCTTCTAAGGTGATTCCTAATGTATCATAAAAGATAGTGTAACCTTTACCTGACTCTGAAAAAGTTAGAATAATTGATAAGACAAGCCTCCCATTCATCTCCTGAAATGATTTATATCACTCTTATGACCATAATAACTTAAAACCCTTCTTTGTATGACTTTTACGAGGTAAGGCATGGCATGAATATTCTTGTATTAAATGCATGTAATTTACTCATATCTCTAATAAAATCTATATATCAAACTCATTATTGGATTTATCCTAGGAAACTACAACACTAACCTTTTTTTGGGTCAATTGATCCTCTTGATTTTGAGATAATATTACCAAATAAGTGAACTTTTTTTATCCATAATTGAAGCATAGAAGTCTTATCATAATTTTGATGTTCTCTTAGTGTACTCAAAATGATCTCAAGGTGCATGTGATGGTATCTATGAGTGTGGGAATACACCAATATTTCATCCACAAATACTATCATAAAATAATAAAAAAAGAGATTTAAATACCTATTAATTATATTCATTAAAATAGCAGGCACATTTGTAATACTGAAGAACATAACAAAGTACTCATATAGACCATACCTACTATAGAAAGTTGTACGAGGTATGTTTGATGTCCTAAATCACACCTGATGATAACCTAATCTCCAGTCAATCTTAGACAAGAATCTTGCTCCTCAGAGCTGGTTGAAGAGATCATATATTCAAGGCAGTGGGTACCAGTTCTTGATCGTAATTTGGATCAACCTTCTTTAATCCACCCATAGAAGTGTGGTTCAAACTACCTTCATAGAAAACATTTAGGTCAAACCCCAAGAGGATATAATGGGATGTATAAAATCATGGGCCTCTAGGTCCTCTAACATCCTTTTGAGTTCTTGGAGCTCAGTATCTTCTAGTCTATATAGAGGAATGGACATTGGATCTCCTCTTGGAATAATATCAGTCATAAACTCTACCTCTATCTCAGTAGGTAATCCAGAAACATCATTAGGAAAAACAACCATAAAACAATATAATAATGTAGAGAATTTGACCCAATATAAACCTTTATCTTCCTTGAAGAGATTGAAAATATAGGTGGTAACAACACATATCCCATGCTGATTTGGTCCATCCCTACCATCCTGAACATCCCACTCAACCTTAT
This sequence comes from Viscum album, assembly GCA_963277665.1. Classification (NCBI taxonomy): domain Eukaryota; kingdom Viridiplantae; phylum Streptophyta; class Magnoliopsida; order Santalales; family Viscaceae; genus Viscum; species Viscum album. The sequence continues at coordinate 1,415,500,890 of OY728123.1, forward strand.
ATAGATATTTTCTTCTCTATGGTGATGAAAACGATACCCTGGGGCGATAACATTCTAAAAAATCTTGATATGGAGCCAACCGATCCCTTCCAAGAATAACATCGAAGCCCGCCATCTTATTAACAAAGTGGTCCCATAAGAAAGGGTAACTTCCTACCTAAATGGGATAATACCTACGTTAGAATCTTCCCTCTAACCACACACATAATAGAGTATATAGGTTCATAACACCGCAATAAAAATATATATCCAATCCAAGACATTCCAATATAGATAAAGAGAAAAAAATTGTAAAGAACCTTTATCAAATAAAAAGGATACTATATTAGATTCCATAAGAATAGTACCTCATACAGTAGATGGTCCCACAACCTGATTCTTTAGTATCAGTTGTATTGCATGAAACTAGACATATCCATGACCATATACAAAAATTAGACTAACATGATCATAACTGCTCTATTAGAGATGTTTGTGATCAAGGTTATGGATATCACAACCATGACCTCCTCCTCAGTGAGTCATGTCGATGCTATTCCAACTCACCTCCTGACCCAGCTTAAATGAGCTTGATCCTAAATTTGGAGTTGATTCTCATCCATTTCCAATTGAAGATGGTAGAACGGTCCTGTAGAATCTCTAAATATTCCCCATATGGTTGTCAGACCGGTGCTCTATTGGGTCACTGTCACAATAATGATTGAAGTTACCCAATCATCCCAATTGATGAAACACCATGGAGCTTTAAAAACCAGTACTCTGGTTGTCACTTCCCTAATGAGAAACCTTGAGGAAATGTTTCTGGCCACCGAGAGAACTATTGGTATACCACGATACTGATCCTCAATACCCTATACTATTTTTATTCCTTAGGTTACGCACGGTTATTAGATACTAATTGACTATTTGAAAAAAGGTGGGAAGGTGAAGTACATTCACATAGGTATAGATGGTGTACACACGCATCTTCTTGAATCATCTAGCATGAAAAATCTCATCACTATATAAAATCATTACAAAGAACCAAAACTTGGTGAAATGCACTGAATTCTCCATAACTAACATATAACCCTTCTCTATATTCCTAACCTCTCTGGATCTATCAACTCATAGTATTTGAGGAAAGAACTGATCATATAAGTGTGTTTGTAAATCAACTCATAACAAGCCCTGATGATGGCCTGCTTGGGTAATAACATCCCACCAGCTCTTAGTAGAATCATGCATTATGTAAGTAGAAATTTTTACCCAATTCTATGGAGGTTTCTCTAGATTCTCAAAGATATACATTGTGACTTCTACACAAGTCTCAGTAGCCTATGTACAACCATCCCTAGAAAATGTTTGAGGATGATACTACTGGAACTCATGAGTCAGATCAACTATCATCGAAGAAGCTCATAGAGCACCATACAAGGACTACACTTGACAAGGAAACTATCACAGACTTGGGATTTAGTACCCTAATCTGGTATAGTACTCAGAGCCTCATGTGGCACTCCTAGAGGTAAGACTGGCAGTTCATGGCCCACCATTTCTATAGCAAGGTCATTGACACCCTCCTAGCATATGATAAAAGGACATCATGGTGAAATTAATCTTCAAATTCCATACACATGCCTCAAAACAAACATTAAGCAGATAGATAGTGAAACATACAGAAGTTAAACAAGGAAAAAATCTCTACCCCAAGTATACTACCCCAACTACCTACTTAGACATCTTGGTACTGTTAAGTGATCAAGTATAAGTTTCATTTCACTTTACATTTAATTACCAGGTTCACTCCTTTGCCTTTTATAAACATGAGACGGTGCGATAAGTACATGGATCCACATCATTTTAGAAGTCATATTTCAATTTATAATGGATATCCATTCCCAGTTAATCATTTCCCATACACCATATCCCTGAAAATTAAACCCATTTGATTATATCATAATGTCACGACTATGTAAATTACCCATCCTAACCCACAAGGGCCCATACACCTCATGAATTGAGATAAGAAATAACTCTATCGAAACCAAAGAATACCACAATCTTAAGTTAACTATCATAAAATCACACAAAAATAATAGGCATATGTAGCAATAGAATTGTGAAATGCATGAATACTGCATGGTAATATGCATGACATGAAAATTATAGATGCCTATATTGATGCTTGAACTATGCTCCTTTACCTCATATCATCGGGCCCAAGATGAAATAAATTCTCAATTTTAGTAATAATAATAACCTCAATGCAGCGTGTGTGTCATCCAGTGCTGAAATAATTTCAATTGTAATAGAAAAAAATAAAAATAATTATATTTTGGTTAACATGGATTTTAACTCAAGTCTGGGTTCACGACACCCAAGAACAACTTGTGACCAAGTCTCATAGCTTTCCAATTCTACAATCTATTGTCTCCAAATAGTAAAGCAATAAAGGAACAACTCTGATACCACTTTGTGACATCCTGGACTCAGATGACACTTAATAGGTCCCCCAAGACCAGTGGGACACTAGGGATCAATAAAATATCCCCAAATTCCAGAGACTGTCAACTAGTAGTGAGATCCTAGGGTGCATATGTGGGAATACTATTCCTCCCATACCAGAGTATAGCACAATGGATAAATATAAACAGTGGTAAATAACATAATAAATATAAGTAAACAGAAGGAACAATAGAAATTGAGACAATAGAAACAATAACCATGTCAAATGAAATAACATACAATAACTGAGGATAATATGTCATATATCTAGTAATCTGGAAAACATAGAGATAAAATAGAAACATTATATATGAAACCCAATGTAGCGGAAGGAAATACACAAAATATACCAAGAACCCTGGTCCATAGCTCAGTCGTCATCTACCAGCTCCATCCTAGTACAAAATGAAATCATGTGTCTGAAGCATTATGCTTTCATCACTAGTGCAGAAAACGTTTTTTACGTCACCATTTTTTACGTCGGTTATATATAACAGACGTAAAAATGCGGCGAGTAGATTTTTAATGTCAGTTATTTTAATAACCGACGTTACAAATCGCGCCTGTTCGGTTTTTACGTCGGTTATATTATAACCGACATAAAAAATGAGATATCTACGCATTTTTTACATCGGTTATTTTATAACCGACGTAAAAAACCAAAGCAGGGGGGGTTTACATCGGTTATAAAATAACCGACGTTATAAAACTTTTAATGAAATTAAATCCTGTGGACTGTCATTTACGATTTTTCGATTGATAGTCCGTCGGCTCGTCTCTCTCGCGCGGTAAACCCTAATCGGCTCGTCAATCGACCTGCGTTAAACTCATTTTGGTTTCATTGTTTATCTTCTTCACTCATCTCGGATCTATCATCTCAACTCGCAATATTCAAGTAATCCTTCCACGAATTTATTTCGTTCGAATTTTTTCACGGATATTTTATAATTATGTTTTGCGATTTTTGTACATTTAATGTAAACAAGATGTAGTGGTTTCCAAGTATGCTTCTCATTACTATTTTGATAATATGTTGATGAGATAATCTAAGATACATATGATTCATTGATGGAAGTGATACAATTTCCCATGGTGTAGGATGATTTATGGGAGGGGTGAGACCATGACATTAGCATTGGGGTGTGAGAGGAAAACTAGTGGAGAAGTGGTATCCAAGAACCTTAATTTTAATATATATATATATATATAATTTTTTATACAAAATGGTTTATTTATATGAATTAATTTGTGAGTGATCCATAGTGAGTATATGAAACTATTTTCCCTTGTTTAGGTGATGATTTAGATTCCTTTTTTCATAGGGCTTTAGTGTGATTCCTCAACATTTTCATGAGATATTTTAGCTGTTATGCCCACCATACATAAATATAAACAATTTTTTTGGTTTTTAAAATCAATTTGTAGTTTTTTATAGATGTTAGTAGCATGGAAGTGTTGTGGAGTAGCGCATTGGTGTGTGATAGAAAAACTAGTGGAGAAGTGGTATCCGAGAACCTTAATTTATATATATATATATATATATAATTTTTTATACGAAAAGGTTTATTTATATGAATTATTTTGTGAGTGAAACATAGTGAGTATATGAAACTATTTTTCCTCGTTTAGATGATGATTTAGATTCCTTTTTTCCTAGGGCTTTAGTGTGCTTCCTCAACATTTTCATGAGATGTTTTAGGGAGGATCTTACTATGTATACATGTTATGCCCATAAATAAAATATAGTTTTTTTTATTTATCATATTCATCAACTTATACTCTTCTTTTTCATCACAAACCCTTTGAGAATAAAAAACCAAACTAAGGGCATTGGTATCCACATTTCCTTTTGTTATAGAATATGGGACATCAAAATCAAATGATTGAACATATTCCTCCAAAAAATACTTCCATTTATTTTTATAATTGTGTGAAAATATTTACCAAACGGATTTAGGGTCTACAGAAACCATTAATAACATGTTAAATAGGTAGTTTATCTAATATATTAAAACATCAAAACCGCAATCACTATTAAACTATGTAGGCGTCATGGTTTTATTTGATTCAATGAAATTTAAAACTGTTATATCTAACTATATTTTGTTTTAAAAATAATATTCAAGCATATTTTTTTTAAATACCTATAGATTTGTTTTATATTTTAAATTGTTTTACATTCAAATTATGATTTTTTTTCATATAAACATATATTTGTCTTAACTTAAAAATATATTTTTTTTGTTGATATTTGTTATAGGTAATAATGATTCGAAGTTGGATTATGGAACAACGAATGAGTAGTGAATTTGAGGAAGTTGTTGATGCCTTTTTGGAATTTGAAAAACGAAATGTTCCAAGTAGTGAAATTTTTTTCTGTCCATTCCATAAATGTTTGAATATGAAGAAGTTGAAAAGTAGAGAGATAAAAGATCATCTGATTTATCATGGTTTTAATCCGAGTTACAGCCCTTCGATTTGGCATGGTGAAACTGGATGGAATGTCACTGATGATGATGATTCGCAAGATGGTAACTCCGATGGAATTGAAGAAATGATTCGCGATATTGTAGTAGAACAAATTGAGATAGAACCGACAGTTTTGCGTCTATATGGTGATGCTGAAAAACCATTATATCCTGGTTGTACAGATTTTACGGTTTTGTCGGCAGTGTTAAGATTGATTAACCTGAAGGCGAAGCATGGATGGGGTGACAAAGTTTTACAGAGCTGCTACAATTGATGAAAGACATTCTTCCAAAAGATAACGATATTCCAGATTCACATTACAAAGCGAAGAAAATATTATGCTCGATGGGATTGGGATACAAGAAAATACATGCATGTCCGAATGACTGCATTATATATAGGAAGGAATATGAATTTCTGTCAGAGTGTCCTAAATGTGGGACATTACAGTATAAGGTGAAAGAAAAATCCCAGGCTGATGTAGAGATTACAAAGCTCCCTTAAAAGGTATTTTGGTATCTTCCTATAATTAATCGTTTCAAACGTTTATTTTCTAATTCACATGATGCAAAAAGGTTAAGATGGCATGTTGAAGATTGGGTATGTGATGGGAAAATACGTCATCCAGCTGATTTTCCACAATGGGAGAAAATTGATGCGCAGTATTCTACATTTGGAAATGAAATTAGAAATCTCATACTAGGGTTGTGCAAAGATGGAATTAATCCATACCAAACACTCAGTAGCACACATAGTTCATGGCCTGTTTTATTGGTAATTTACATCCTCTCTCTTGATGTTTGTGTGAAGCGCAAATATGTCATGTTGAGTACAATTATCTCTGGTCCAAAGCAACCCGGTAATGATATTGATGTTTACTTTTCACCGTTGATTGATGATTTAAAATTGTTATGGGATGATGGTATTCGGGTGTATGATTCTTATAAAATGGAATATTTTCAATTTCATGAAGTGCTTCTGTTCACAATAAATGAATTCCCAGCGTATGGAAATTTTTCTGGATACAGTGTTAAAGAGCATAAAGCATGTCCAATTTGCGAACAACAGACGTCATATTGTCAATTGCATCATGGGAGGAAAATAGTGTACATAGGTCATCGAATGTTTTTGCCTATGGAACACCCTTATAGAAGACTAAAAAAGGAATTCAATGGCTCACAAGAATTTTATACTGCTCCAAAACCTTTATCCCCTGAACTGTATTTTGAGAGGGTGAAAAAACATGACGTGACATTGGTAAAGACACAGAAATCTGGTAATGATAGACATATTTGGAAGAAAATGTCATTTGTTTGAGCTACCATATTGGAGGTATCATGAAGTTAAACATAATATTGATGTCATGCACATGGAGAAGAATATCTGTGATTATTTTATTGGAACATTGTTATATATTAAAGGAAATACTAAAGATGGGTTGAATGCAAGATTAGACTTACTATCAATGGGAATACGTTTGAAGTTAGCTCCCACTCCTAAAGGAAGATGAACATTTCTTCCCCCGACTTGTCATACATTATCGAAGAGGGAGAAAATTAGCTTTTGTCAGTGTCTTCATGATACCAAAGTGCCTCAAGGTTATTCTTCTAATGTAAAAAATTTTGTCTCATTGAAAGACTTGAAGTTTATAGGTATGAAATCACATGATTGTAACGTCATGATGCAACAAATTCTACCAGTTGCATTGCGTGGAATATTGCCCATTCATGTCAGAAAGACTATAATGAAGTTGTGTTATTTTTTCTATTCAATTTGTAACAAGGAGATTGATGTGAATTCTTTGAACATTTTGGAAAAGGATGCAATTTTTATACTTTGTCAATTGGAAATGTATTTTCCTCCAACTGTTTTTGATATAATGGTGCATTTAATGATTCATCTTGTTTGAGAAATAAAGCATTGTGGACCTATATATCTTCGTTGGATGTATCCTTTTGAAAGGTATATGAAAATATTAAAGGGGTATGTTAAAAATCTATATCGACCTGAAGCCTAAATTATTGAAAAGTATATTTCTGAGAAGGTAGCAGAGTTTTGTACGAGCTACTTGGATGCGGCGCAACACATAGGTTTGCCTCCATCTCTCCATGAACGAGTTAATAATGAGGGAAAGGGGATTCATGGCTTGAAAGTCAAATCATTGTTAGCTGAATAGATGAAGAAGTTAGAATCATACATCTTGAATAACATAGCTGATGCTCAACCGTATATCACATTGCATATTAATGAGTTGAAACAATGTCATCCAAAGAAGAAAGAAATGTGGATTTTGAATGAGCACAACAAAACTTTTTTGTCATGGATTAAAAAGACTTTTCTTGGTAGATCAAATGTATCAGAGAAATTAAAATGGATAGTGGGTGGTCCATGTTTAAATGTGATAACATGGTCCGGTTATGACAATAATGGTTATACATTTCGTACAAAATCTCAGGACAACAGAAGTGCAGTTCAGAATAGTGGTGTATTGGTGTTTGCAGAAGCAATGAATTTTTCCAGTGCTAAGGACAAAAACCCAATTTCTGCATCAAGTTCATATTATGGAGTGATTGAAGACATATGGGAGGGTGATTACTTTAAAATTAAAGTTCCCATTTTTAACTGTAAATGGTTTAACGGTAACAACAGTGTCAGACACGATGAATTTGGAATGACACTTGTTAATCTGAATAGATTGGAAGACACAAATAATTATTTTATAATGGAAACACATGAAAAAAACATTTTCTATGTAGTAGATCAATCAGATATGCAGTGGGATGTTGTTTTACAAGGGAAAAAACAATTTGTTGGTGAGGATGAACTTGAAGAATATGCTGATTTATGTGAGATCCCTACTTCCATGGAAATATTAATAGAACATAATGATGATCATGTTGAAGAGATAGTTTGTGCCATAAGGAATGATCACGACAAAGGAATTTGGGAAAACAATCCATTTGTACATTCCTAAAATTACAGGTAACATATGTTTATTTTTTGTTTACATTTATTTTTTCCATAAATGTTAGAGATTATAAGTTTTTTATTTATTAAAACATGTTTCAAAATAAAATAAGTATATGTTTTTTTTTGTTTTAAGTTTGTTTAGTTTACTTTATCATGTTTATAACCATTACATGAATTTTAAAATGCTTATTTTTGTTCACTGACAATTACTTTACCATGTTTACAATGTTTGCCAGGTTTACCATTTTTACCATTTTTACCATCTTGACCATCTTGACCATCTTTGTCATCTTTACCATTGTTTAACATGCTTACCATATTAACAATGTTTACTATTATGTAACTTAGTACACATTTCTATATTCTGATTACAGTAGTATTAAAATATTTGAATTTGTATATTTGTGAAATGACGTTTGTTTTTTTGATTTGAAGGATAATGACAGATCATTCAGATGATCAACCACATGATTCTGGAGAGGAGAATATTGTTGGTCATACCTATGGGGATGAACATTCACATGCTCCTATTACAACAAAGAGTTCAAAGGTTGGTAAACGTGGGTGCACACATTTACCAAAATTATCACTTGCCCGTACGTAGGATCAGAGGATAGTCGTTGAGTTTGATTATTATGATATTCCTAGAGGTCCGAATGCCAAAGATTTTAAGAGTTCTGTTGCAACTCAAGCTAAGACCAAAGTAAGCATTCTGTATGATGATTGGAGAGGTGTGGATAAAGCGATTATCTCTCAGTTGTGGGAGACGATTTTGGTAAGATATTTTTCCATTATTTGACCATTATTTTAATGTTTCTAGTATATATAATATGTTTAACCTCTTCTTTATCAGATGACATTTGATATTCCTGACACTGGAGGAGTTATGAAGAAATGCTTATCGTTGGCTGCCAGGAGATGGAGGGATTTCAAATCAACCCTCTCATCTGATTTCATTTATGGTCATAGGAGTCACGACAATCCATGTCGTATATATCCTTTTATAGATGAAGACACATGGAGATAGTTTTTTGAAAGTAGAAAAAAATATTCATTTCTGGTAAGGGAAATGTAAAATTTTATAAACTTTCTTATATAAATGATTTTATTAATGTTTTGGTAATGATTTCTTATTTTTAAATTACAGTAAACAAGGATAGCTCATCAGGAGATCCAATCTAAAAATGTATACCCTCATAGTTTATCTCGGGGAGGGTATGCATTATTGGAAGAACAAATGATGGCGGAAATATTTCAACAACTAAGAGCTGAGTCTTCAAGCTCTGGAGAGGTGGCCACTCCATCCCCTCCATCTAGACATGAAAAATGGAAGAGAGCTCGGAATGGAAAAAAAGGGCAATATCTTTCGAAAGAATAGAGAATCGTAGCTGAGAGGATTGTAAGATATTTATTTAATTTATTTAAGTTAACTTTTTTCCTCATATAAGTTTCAATAATTACAGAAATGTTCAATTAATTAATACAGGACTCTCTTGAGGAGAAGAGTTTAGAGGGGAAATTTAGAGCTACGGGGAGGGAAGATATTTTATTTGCATCATTGGGAAGGCCCGGACATCCTAGTCGTGTAAGAGGATATCTGGCAGGTGTATCGGTAAGAAAAGTGTTTCCACGTTCTTCAACTTCTAACATTGAGGGGGTTTATAAAAAAAAATAGAATCCATGGAGGCTGAAGTTCAAAATATTAATGCGACGATGGAGGACAAGATTAGAGACTTGGTGAAGTCTATGTTTGCAGAAATGCAAAGACAATTTCAGACTGCAGCTCCCACTCCTCCACCCCCCCTGAAGACCCCATTATTTATCCTCCACCTCCTCCAGTAGCTCCCACTCCCCCACCTCATCCTACGGACCCCATTTTTTATCCTACGCCTACGCCGCAGCTTCCTACATATTGCGAGTTGTATGTTGATGATTCTCAACATCATATAGTAGCATACGGGTTGGTATATTGTATAGGAGATACAGTTTATCATCAACAATTAGAGGTAGAGAATCAGCGGGTCACTGTACATGATATTATAGATAGATCAGCTAGGGTACCAATACCTATAGATGAGGTGGCGATAGTTGGACAGAGTATCGGCCATTTTTTAGTTTGGCCATCCAGAATTCTTCGACTCATTACCATAGAGGTATGAATGTTATATCTTTTATTTTATTTTTTTATTAAAGTTGTTTTATCATTTGAAAACTACTATATTTTTAAATTTTTTTCACAGGAATACTTCAAAGGTAAAGAAATATTGTATAGACAACAAAAAAGACAACGGGCTATGACATCAGATACAGATTCCAGTGGTCTTGACAGATTGTCAAGATATTCACATTTGTTGTCGGGTTTTTATGAGTTTCCAATGGAATCTCATGTTTGTGGATGTGAAATAAGTGTGGGGATTACAAAAACTGATATCATGGAGCTTGTTACTATAGATAATTTGGGCATCAACGTGGTGCAAATTTTTTCCATTTAAGTCTTAACACCTTTTCCCTGCGTTATATTTATTGAAAATGTATACTTATGTATGTTTTGTATTAGGTATCTTAATAAAATTTGTGAGAGGAATGAGCTGACAGAAGTATATGGATTCATGGTCCCACAATTTATTTCCCCTAAAGCATGTGCATTGAATGAGGAACAAAGAATGGTTTATATTGCTGAAAGATTTGAAAAGAATATAATCACACAATGTTGGATGATGCCTTTTTGTGAGAGGTATGAAACACATTTCTCTCAAAGAGTTAATTATCTTTTAACATAAAAAACCACTAACATTAAATTTCCTTTTACCAGTGATCATTGGATGTTAGGGATTTCTTTCCCAAGGGAGAAAGCTCTTTATTGGATATGCTCTGTTCATGGTGATGTGCGGGAAAGTTTTAAGAATATATTGGAAAAGTAAGTTTCAATTTCTCAATAGTTTTATATATTATAATGAATTTTAAATTTACCCCATTCGTATTATTTTCTAACAGTGCATGGGTCTACTTTCGAAAAAACACAAAGAAAAGAAATGCAAAGATCAAATATGTAAATGTGAAGGTAAATTTCCATTTATAATTTGTACTTTTTGATTTATTACATAAAAATAATATATTGAATTTACACTCATTCAAACAGAATTGTCATGAACAACAAGGCCTCATCAAATGCGGATATTATATGTTAAGATTTATGTATGAAATAATAACAACTGGGACAGTTGTGAATTTTGACCTGGTATGATTTCCTCTTAAACTTTGCCATAATATTTCAATTTGATTTATTCCTTATACACGTTAACTATCTTATTTTTCATTTGTAGCTTTTTGATGACCCTCAAACCTATACTGCTGAAGACATCAAACACGTACAAGTGGAGTGGTCAAATTATTTTACAGGTTTGATTTAATTTTAGTTGTTTGTAATGTAAAATGTACTTTTGAATATTGTCGTTTTAATTGTGTATTTGGTAGTTGTTTAGGTTGGATTTAGTTTTTTTTGAAGTTGACAGTGTAAGTTTTGAATGTTATATAAGTGAATGTTTAGTTTTTCTCTACTTCTTGTTTTGGTCTACTTTTGATGGTTTTTCAGGTATGGATTTGGGTATGTGGGGGAGGGGTTCCAAGGGTGTGTGGGTGTGTTCAGTGGGGTTGGGGGGTGTCCAGTGGTCTGGGAGGGCTGTCCGGTGGGGTGGGGCACAGTCCTGGGGGGTGGCAAGGATGTCCAGGGGTGTGGGAAGGCAGTCCAGGGGTGTGGGAGTGTTGTCCAGGGGTGGGGGGGGGGGGGGGGGGTTGTCCAGGGGTGTTTGGGGCTCTCTAGGGGTGTGGTGGGGGCTGTCAAGTGGGGTGAGGGGGTGAGGGGGTGCTGTTCAGGCGGGTGGGGGGTTGTCGAGGGGTTTTTGGGGGTGTTCGGGGGTCGGGGGAAGTCCAGGAGTGTGGTGGGGGCTCCAATGGGGTGGAGGAGGGTTGTCCAAGGGGTATACATGAGGGTGGGAGCTCCAATGGGGTGGGGGAGGGCTGTCCAGGGGGTATACATGAGGCTGAGGGCTCCAACGGGGTGGGGGGGGGGGGGCTGTCCATGGGGTATAAATGAGGGTGGGGCTGTCTAGGGGGTAAGTTTTATATGTTACCTATGTACATGCTTAATTTTGATCTACTTCTGTTTTTGTGGTATGATTTCTTGATTTGTTTTCTGGTTGATTCTGGTGGAGAGAAGATGACTGCATTCTGTTTAAAAAAATTTGGTTTATCACGTCAGTTATTAAATAACCGACGTGATAAAATGACTGGAAAATAGTTTATCACATTGGTTATTTAATAACTGACGTGATAAAATGCCTGGAAAATAGTTTATCACATCGGTTATTTAATAACCGACGTGATAAAAGGCCTGGAGAATGATTTATCACGTCGGTTATTTAATAACCGACGTGATAAAAGGTCTGGAGAATAGTTTATCATGTCGGTTATTTAATAACTGACGTGATAAAAGGCCTGGAGAATGGTTTATCACGTCGGTTATTGAATAACCGACGTGATAAAAGGCCTGGACAATGGTTTATCACGTCCGTTATTGAATAATCGACGTGATAAACCGCCTCCGCCGGTTTATCACGGCGGTTATATAATAATCGACGTGATAAACCCCCCTCCCCCCGGTTTTTCACGTCGGTTTTATAAGAACCGACGTGATAAACCACGCTCACCCCGGTTTATCACGTTGGTTCTTATAGTACAGACATGATAAACCCCCCTCACCCCGATTTATCACGTCGGTTCTATATGAATCGACGTGATAAACCCCCCTCGCCCCTGTTTATCACGTCGGTTGTTTAAGAACCGACGTGATAAACCATTTTCAAGGCCTTTTATCACATCGGTTGTTAAAGAACCAACGTTATAAACACTTCCCATTTTCTTTATCAAGTCGGTTCTAAAATAACCGACGTGATAAACATCGCGATTTTATGTTTTTGACATTGGTTTTTAAATAACCGATGTCAAAAACCTTATTTATAACGTCGCACGTATTAACGTCGGCTAGAAACCGACATAAAAAATGAAAAATAACCAACGTAAAAAACGTTTTTTTCACTAGTGCATATATCAACACCGGCATACATCTAATCAATCATGGGTACAAAAAAAACCTGGAGAGGGAGTGAGATAAATCTCAATGGTTCACCACCAATGGTGTCTATAACATCTATCCCATGTAATAAAAATATAATAGTATGAAATCATTCTTATATAATGTAAATCATACAATGTAAATAAATAACCAAGTACATAGTTCATCCCTTAGTAGGTTTCTGAGCAGGTAACCATTTCATTATTTGATTTTTAACTTTTTATAAATAACCCACATGTTAGAAATAGTAAGGGTTTCATGATGTAACAAGGAAAATTGTAACGATAGTTAATAATGAAATTCCAAGGTAATCACCAAGGAAACCTAGAACATAAGTGTCTCCAACTCAGTAATGATTGTAGCTTGTAAAAGGTTAAGTGTGTTATCCAAGGGTAATAGTCCATGAAATTCAAAAATAAGATGCCTACTGAGTCCAAAGAGTTCATCCAAGTTAAAATGGTGATAAGAAATGACTGGACCGGATGTGATTTAACCATGGAACCTACATGTCAATGAGGGATCAAAGTAGTGTATCCAAGGCATCTTGTAATATTATTGATGGGATCCTATGGTGTTATACTATGAATCCAAGAATATACATGAATCGGGTTCCAAGTTGGTCTCAACCATGGAAAGCCACATCCTTGATTCGAAATGGGGTTCCCGAGTGCTCAAGTCTTTCCCTAAGGAATCCAAGGTGATCTCGAGTCAGGACACTTTTATTTGATGATGAATTAATATAATATTTCATTTGCGTCAATCCTTTCCTTTCATTAGTGTGATAAATCCAAGTAGCATGAAACCATTTAATCAAGTCATAATTAATCAATAAATCTATTTGGTTCAAGTGTTTCCATTCATTAGTGTGATAAGTAAATGTATCTCGCTACCATTCATTTAATCAATATAAGGATGTTTTGATAATGATGGTTCACTCTGATACCTTCCATTAACATGGTACATGGTTCTACATACATGAAACATATTATTCAATTATATTTAATAAGTACAAGTCATATACCTAGTATAATTTCTATTTTCCATTTCACAATTAATAATAAAATTGAATCACATACCTTAGGAGGTTAAAGGGGTGAGAATATGTTGTTCATTAAATTATGCAATTAAAGATTTAAATCAATCCATTTAATATAGAAAATATTACCCTTTTAAAGTTCAAGCTAAGTCACACCAGAATATCAGTTCAAACATGTCAATACACTAAAATATAATTTAGGTAAAAACATCCTACATGTGATGGACGGTGTTTTGGGAATAACTGCCAACAACTAATCACATATTTTGAAAACTAATAACCATACTATTCTAATTAGTATAATAATGATGTATAATTTTAGTAAACGACACCCGATGAATTCTGTTGGCCCCACATGTAATTTATATGATCAACGAACTTAAGGGATAAGTTATAGACCACCCACCATTGGCATAGAAGACTCCCCACTTCTGGTATTTTCCTTTAATTATGATTTTTATAGAGTAGATCATAAAAAAATTAAAAACACTCGCACCTGAATAACTAGCTCGAGAGCAACAGAAATGAAGAACAACTCAAACAAACATGATGAATTACCGATATGAATCCAATGTAATGAAAATCTCAATCAGATACCAGATGAAGGACGTCTCCTGATCCATAGGTTAGGCCATCAAAAATATATAAAATCGGAGAAATGGAGGCCCATCTCATTGAAATTAGAATTGGGGAATAAGGGTGAAATTAATTAATTCATTAAGGTAAAAAAGGTAAAATTACCCAAAATTTAGCATGATCATGGTTGGGCCGCATGGTTATCCAAACCGTGCGCAAACCTTATATGGGTACCTAGAGAAGATGGACCACTCACACGGTTAGGACACACTGTTAGGGGAACAGTGATCAAACCATGAAGATTGCATATACTCAAAAATGAAGACCATTCACGGGGATGGATATAATTTTGCACCCTACCCATACAATACACTCTAATAGTGCGACGATGCCATTATTTCTAAAAATATGGGTTCTGGGCACTGAAAAAAGACTTCAACACCACTGATACCTTCACTATGTCATTAGGAATCCAAATTATGTCTAATATAAATAATTATATCAAAAATTTAAGGATCCATATGATAGACCAAAACTGGGTTCTTACATCTTCATCTGATCTAGTCTCAATTACTACTATAGAAAAATTCATGTGATGCCACCTTCCCCCCTTCCCTCTCATTCTATCAAAAACTAAACCATCATGGCCTACATGGCTAGTGGATAGATGATCCCTAACAAACCCAATCATGCCTCCAATAGTCTTTCGGTTTTAGAAAATCACCGAGAAGGTATAATTTAAATTCAATGCCTTTTCCTAATTGGCATGTATGAACACACAAGACCATATCCATGAAAAAGTTAAGTGGAATATAAATAAAATTCTATAATAACTAGAGTATAATGTGTAATAATATTTATGAAAAATATAAAAGAGTGTTACATCATAAACCAAATAGAAAGAGGGGAGAGTATACACCCAGTTAGAAATGAAGTCGCAACCTAACAATAACTATAATAATTGAATGATGGAAGGCACTGGCTCTTGGTATACAAATTCTAACCACTGTACACATTCAATCCACCCATGCATCACTACTCTCTAACAAGGTCACCTCTGAGCCATATGTCATCTCCATAAGATAGTATATATATATATATGCATAATTCCCATGCAATGGTGAGTATATTCATATTGAGTACGGTTCCCCAAAAAACGAAGAGGGACCAATATAAAAAAACAATAGAAGGTAATATCAACCCAAATTATGATGGAAACAAAACCCAATACATATATTTTCCCTTAATACACCTATGAGAGAGAAAATGGATCTTGATTTTATAGAAGAGATAAAGTTGATGAGTCTACAAGAAAATCAAAAATTCCATCATAGATTCCTAACATCAAACAAAAACTTTGGAGAATCTATGTAGAGGTGAATTATTCTTGCTACTATTCTTCATGTCTTAGGGATCCACAATTCTCATGGAGGACCTACATGCTACCAGATCTTTGGGATGGGGGAGTACCACACTATAAATAGATTACCCATTCACAGTGTATGGGATTTATATATATATATATTTATATAACGATTATGGGAGAAACATGCACAAGTCCAGGAAGGGAGTTCCAAAGCTGACATACCAATGATAAACCTTACCTGATCAGAACCATAATTAATTGTTTAATTAAAGAGTGTCTTACTGGATACATCTTGCTTCATATATTTTATTCCAAAACAAAGGACACATTTTTATACTATATGGAAACACACCCTGGTTAGGTTACTCATAGTTCAAAATCCAAGTCCCAAAAAAGTTGATATTATATGAAGATGTTTCTAGAGGAAGTACATGTTGTGTATGGGGGCCCACATGGTGGTTGTCCCAATCTCGATGCATAGTTCTATTCTTCTACAGACATGTATTGGAATCCATGTCATAATAAATGTATTGTAAAGGTGTAATATGGAATTATAATGTATCTTGGGGCCTTCCCATGTTCTCCTTTCAATAACTATATACTTTAGGTCGTGCCTATGTACCTTGCCTTATACTAGGCCATACCTAGGTACCAACCCATGATTGTGTACTCCCAGTGTTCACATCTTGTTTTCCCATAAGTATTACTGGGTTTTTCAACCTGTAATATTGCTCAACCACCCGGGGAGGGTCATATAGTGTGCAGTCCTCACAACATGGCATGTGACCCTTAAGTCGACTGGAAATACTTCCCATTGTGAAATCCAAAGAACACTATAATTGTTCTTCTGAACTACCTGGAGTGTTCAGAAATTATTTTTAAAATCAATATATTCTTCACACAGTTTCAAAAATCTACACCATCGACAATATTCTCACTGTCTGAAAACCAAATATCAAAGTAAATTTACACTACCAACCATTTACCAATCATTGATGGCCAAAAAATATAATTCTTTAAGTCCTTATGAATCCTCCACATTCCTTCTGAGTGTCTCATCACCCATCTCTACATGTGAATCACATATTTAGAAATTATCACCTAAAATCCGTCTTAGTTTATCTAAAAAACACTATTATTTTCATCATGTAAACAAACACTATGAATATGAGGGTTAGATGGTTCCCAAGCCCACCTTGGCAATTTTGAATCATGGCCCCTTGGTCCAATGATTAATAACATGAAGAATAGGTGGGAGAGAACAAGAAAAAAAAATATGAAACCATCGTTTTCCAAGAGATATAATCCAATTATTATGAAAATAGGACATCTGGAGAGAATACCATGGGAAATCAATAATTTATAGAATTAACAATTTAATTAATATACTGGGATCATGCCAAAGAGAAAATAATCTTAGATCAAAATAATATAAAAATATATGATTTTACAATTTAATATAGATGTTAGAAATAATATTTACAAGGTATAACCTCTATTTTTATTGATAATTTTAGAATAATTCATTCACCAACAAAGGAGAAGTATTGTTGTATTTAGTACCTCCCAGTACACCTTGATCTGATCACCCATAATCAACCAGTGAGATCTTCCAATAAAGAATATTCAATGCTCCTATTAATTATAAATTGGTATATATAAATAAACATGGATAATTTATAAAGAGTAATATTTATATAGGTAATTAGTTCATGGGAGTTTAAAAAATAATAAATAAATTTACTTGTTAATATTATTTAAACACACCACTAATGAGCACCTCAACTGAACATCTAGTTCCAACCACTGTTAGGTTTACCCTAGCGTAAACCCCATATTTTTTAATCAACCATCAAATCATAATTTTTTTGAGATACCTTTTTCATGTCATTACACATTTTAAGAAAAACTATGTGTTTTTGGTTCTAATATATTTGATATTTTTATAATATCAAACCTAGCCCTACTAGGGCATTGAATTTCATCTTGTCTCAGTGGTTGGATTTGAAAATATTCATTAATATATTTAAAATTTTTACAAGGTAAAAAAGGAGATGCTAAATGATTCAAAAATTCCATTATTTTCAACATTAAATTCATATGCTAAACAAAAAATTATGGATATTGAGCCCATATCTAGCTCCCTCACTCATGGGATATCACCTAAACTATTTTGTGATACCACATCACATAAAATAATGGAAGGGTATATCCTCAAGGGATACTTTCCATATGATCCTCTATTTCCACTGGGTACTCTAATAATGTGTATCCAACCTTGATATCCTGCTCTCCCCAGTTAATCACATTTCTAGGATCATGAATGTACCTCCTTAGATGCAACACATGGAAGAAATAATGTAGTTAATCCAACTCTATGGGAAATTCTGGGTAGTAATTAACCACACTTACCCTTTACATGATCTTAGATGGATTAAATAATTTCAAGGATATATTCCCTCTCAATCTAAAAATCTCAAATTAATATCGTGGGTAGACTCATAAGAAAACATGCTCTCCCTGCTCAAACATCAAGGGCACATGACATTGATTTGAATTTGATTTCTTTCTACTCACATATTTCCTCATATGATTTCAAAACACATAAACCTTTTCTATCATTGAATAAACCACCTCTATCTCAAAAATAAATTCCTTGAAATCTTAGTACAACATAAGGGTGACCTAGAGTGTCACCCTTTTAGGTCCCCAAATGGATACATGCCTATTTTAGTTTGAAAAATGGTATTATATGAATATAATCATAATAGAAAGTGATCATAAAATATTGAGCCAATGTATAATACTAAATACCTTAGAATATAAACCAACACCTAGATAGTACACTCTGTATGAAAATCCTTGAGTTGTGAAATACTTTACTCATAATCTACGGGGTCTGAAAGGCATATTGTTATCCTTTCCACGAACATGAAGTAAAATTACTATAGTTGTAGGAAACAATTATTTAGGGTACCAAATGAAGTAAAATTTTCTCCCCCATGAAACAATCACCTAAAATAACTAGTGAGTTATTCAACCAAATAGTAATGAATTTTTCAGACATCGCACGTCTGTCAATAATCACGCAGATTGATTCATGGTCTCTCTGTATCTATGGAAGCCCAATAGATTTATATATGGATATGCCATCTCAGTTCCACTCCATGATTTCAAGGATATACATCAATCCTAGTGGAACCTATTGTTATAATTTTACCTACTAATACATGAGACACCATGACATCAACTCGGTGAAACTCCACTTCATTCTAGCCCTAAAAAATTATGGCTTATGGTCCTTGGACATCTTGTATACACCAAGATGTACATCCAAGGGGGGAGTATGAAACACTGTCATAAAATCATCACAAAATGTGACCAAAACCATTGTATCTACCTATAAAGGATGAACTTATCCCCTCCTTTAGAGAATATATCTGGTGTATCACTTGAGGATATCTTGTCCTGAAGAACCTAATAGTCGATGTCTCCCACCTAAGATTCCCTCATATTCTAAAGGAGTGAAAAATTTAACAGCATCAACTGAATAAAATATTCACCCCTCTTATCCACCAGGGTTGGATGAAAATAATACAACTACTAGAATTATTACTCCACCATGATATAATGATAATTGTTTCTTAGGGAATACACCGACACATTTCCCATCACATTAGTATTGAATATATTGAAGTAATAGTCATTTAGGAACTCCAACCCACAACTATATCTCACATTCAGATCTCTCTAAGTAAAGATATACCTGATACTCTAATGTTATAAGTAGACAACAAATCACTCTCTTAGATGATAGTTTTCCTACTTATTCAGAGCTAAAAATACAACTACCAACAGAAGGTTTTGAGTAACATAGTTCTGACCTTGGGGTCTCTACTACCTCAAAACATATGTGATCATTGGCTTCATCTTCATCAGTATGAAGAAAATGCCATCTATATAGGCAACTCAAAACACAAAATACTCCATTTTCTCCTCTGGTAACTCTAACACAATAGAACTAATCAACCTTAGAGAAAATCATCAATGCCTCTATGAAACTACTTTATCTAGGTAACTAGTTTACCTTTCTAGATTTGGGTAGTGAAATAGAATTTTTTCTTAGATAAGTCCTTCATAAACCACATGTAATACCCCACCATGCCATGAAAACTATACACCTCTGAAACACTCTTAGGTTGTTCCAAATTAATTACTACATCAATCTTTATAAGGTCCATAAATAAACCGTGCTCAGAATTGAAATTCCCCAAAAATTGAATCTCACATATATAGAACTGGAACATAAATTTCTTACCATAAATCCTAGTGTTCCCAATGTTAAACTAGGACCATAGAAAAGTTCTCTGCATGATCCTCCTATGACATAGAGTAAATAACTATTTTTTTCATTAAAGACAACCAAAAATATTCCCATATATTGATAGGATATTTGGTTCATCATATCTATAAACACAGTGGGGGAATTTGTCACGACAATAGAAATCACTAATAAATCATAGTGTCCGTAGAGAAAATAAAATTTCATATTCATAATATCATGTTCATCAACCATAAACTGGTGGTAGTCGGACCTGAGATCGATATTTGAGAACAAACTTGTTCCCCAAAACTAGTTGAAGTGGTAGTTAATCATTGGAACGGTGTAGTTTTCCTTTAATGTTACCTGGTTCAAGAGATAGGAATCAATACCAAACTTTAATATTCCCTCTTCCTTTTTCAGAAACAACACATGTGCTACTTAGTGGAAACACAAGGTATAATAAATACCTTCTCTCAATGGTCCTCCAACTACATTTCCAAATCCCAGATATTTTTTTGTGGCCATCCAATAATCCACAGACGATATAGGTGTGGTCCTGTGGTGAAATTAGACACAGAAGTCTCTCTACCATCATGGAAGTAGTTTAGGAAAATCAATGGAGAATACATCCAAAAATTTCTCCACTAATGAAGGAATCCATATTCCTAAAGATACTAATATGCTAAGGGAGAAACTCTCCAACACATTGGTGATGGGTTGTACTATCAAAATCACAACCTCCACTCACTCCTCCATGAGACTTCTCTTTCCCACAGAAGATAATCTTTTCCCATCTGTCCAAAAAAATCTAAATTTCATGTGATGACATTTAATCAGATCCCAAACTATGTAAAACAAGATTATACCCAAGATAGTTTTATAATGACTCATTTTGATGACAAATATGTCCCATGAAAAAATCTCTCCACTGAGTTACAACTTGAACTACTGACTAATAAGTGAAATTAATGAATATATCTTGGTATGAATATTTTTTGGTAACTTCTAGGATAACGTCTCAATTGGATACTACAAATATAATACAAGGAATATGAAGATGATGTAATTACACCACCAAATCCACTGATTTTGAATTTTATAAATCCACATTATGGTATAGTGGTAATCGTACATTCGATTAGCACCAGGATTTCAAAATTCTTATTCAAAATACATGATAGTAGTCATCAAAAACCATTGGTTACAAAATTTTAAATCCACTCATATCAATGCAATGATCCTACTAGAAACAAATAAAATCATACCACAAGAACTTGAACTATGAGTCACCCCATGCCACACCCCATGAAAATAGAGCTCTGTAATTAATTTCACTTTTTTATTTGGAACCCCATATGATATTTTCCTATATTAATAATCCCAACAAAGCTACTCCATAAAGAAATCCATTTCCAAATAACATCAACACTGATGTGAAAGCCCAATATAGATGAGGGTGAATAACTCAGGTCACGCCTAGAATATGGTAGACTGCTGAACCACACATCACAAAACCTATTTTTAGAACCTATTTAGATATTAATAAGAAATGGGTGAAGGAACATGAGGTTATAGTAGGTATTTGGGTATCCAAGGGATTCAACGACACACAACCATCACCGGGCCCACCAAAACATCTCTCTGAACTGTCACAATCGATAATAATCCACCTTATAATTTCACTATCGGCGTCAAGGAAGAAAAATTACTATTCCTTAACCAGATCAATCCATGATGATCACTAGACCATCATCCCAATCAAAACCCTTTTAATGTCCCAATCAACATCGAGGATAAAAACATGTATCCATCTTCACCAGATCAAGCCACGACCTGAAACAGGCAATGCCTTTCTAACCCGCTACACCTCATCCATCACACCACAATAACCCAAAGGATGGTATACATTGAAAGACCAAGACATTCACTAGAAAACAACCATGATATAACCCTAAGCAACCAAAAAGATAAAAACCAAATACTGAAGCAAAAAAAGGGAAACAATAATGTGGTAACTACAGCAAAACGCATCCACTATCACCATCCCAATCTACCCACACCACAATTTCACCTAAATAGATTGAAGTATATAATTATGGTTTGGGATTTAAAGGGAATAGAAGGAGTGCATGAGGACAGGGAATGCTAGAAAAAGGGAACAATGTTGTGATACATCCCTTAAAATACCTCACTACAATCCGAAATCCAACATCCATGGCATCAAGATGATCATATATTGTGACAAACATGACGATTTAGTCCGATAGAGAAAAGAGTAATTGTTAAAATTTCCTTTAACAATGTAGATAACCAAAAAAACATTTGGTGAATAAACCACCCTCTAAGATCCAAAACCAAGACATGGGGGGAGGGGTACAGAGAGGCACATGGAATGATACCTGAAGAAAATGAAGATAAAATAATATAGAAAGGATGAAAAGTTGAGGAAATTAGAATGGAATGGATGCTCATGATTTTTGGTGGTGCCACTGAGTAGGATTTTAGGGAGAAAACCTATCACAATGAGAACCAAGCGAGAGATATATATGGGAGGGATAGGAGAATACGAAGCCAACAATAATATGATGAGTTTGATATTTTCAATGGATATTTAGTAATAACTAAAACTAATGTATACTATTATTATGGATCGATTATAATAAACACATATCTTACCTCATATTATCTCATGTGCAGCCTAGTCATAACCATCCATGGAATATAGTTTCCCACAGTCCAAAATTCCAAATATCTGAGCCTGATGTGGGCCACCTAGTGCTGGTGGTGGAAGAAACACATAGAGTTACCATTCACCATATTCTACTCCCTATGAATTGGAACCTACTCATCCTCTATAACTGTATCCCTGATGGCCACTATGTCAACATGTAGAAGATACTTGATTATGGAACTACTGTTATTGTAGAGATTCAACCACTCTCTATCTATCCTAATTAGAACAACTGGCCAGTAAATCATGATCCAAGTGACCATTTCAATCATAAAAATTTCATCACCATAATCTATGAATATAATATCATCTATGTGGTACCTAAGAAATAGTTCCACACATTTAAATCTGAGAATGATAATTCATCATTTTTAAGAACTCAACTTCTAATATCTTCTACTTATTGTAGAAGACTAAACCACATGTTCCCACCACGAGTTATAATATCCTGACACCCCTTAGAAAGGATAGTATAAATAACTATATATAACTATATAACTCTAGCATAAGTGGTCAGACATAATGATACCACACTTTATCGAATTAAATAATAGAGACCCTACATGAACATCCTCTCCCAAAAGAATATTTGTCTCACACTATCATGGGATTTTCACGTAACATTGATAAACATTTATGAATTCTTATTATTTATCATAATAACCTTTTGGATAAATAAAACACTAGATACATACCCTATGTATGAATGATGGGTTATACTCTTCATGAAATAGCTTTTGAAAGTCGTATGACGCGAGAATCATCTTGTCATGGTTCTACATAACAATAGTCCACATGTGCATAGCTACTCCATTGAATAGGTTTGTTAGTAGCAGAACTATATGATATTTTGAGTTTCAAATGAGATTTAATTGTTATATCATAGATTCAAACCAATGTTATTATGCCTAAGGATTGGACTCAACATTGAACTGTAGAAGTCTCTAATGTTGTAAATCATAGAGTTCAATAAGAAATTGCATATCATCATCCTGAACTACTCGTAATAATATATTTTTGATAGGTTTATGTGGTTCTCCCTACCCAAGGAAGCACCTTCTTGTATGGCCCCTGAAATGAGGCCTCATCACTCAATAGATCATCATAATGATCTGAAATCGGTGTCCTGATAGGATATCTTGGTGGATGCATCATGAATGTAATCAATACATATAATGGTCAAATTAACATATATATATTTGGAGATGACCCTAGAATGATACTAAGAAATAATCAATCCTATATAATTCAAGTTCCATTATTCCCTATAAATTATGTCCTGACATGATGAGTCAACAAGTAGGTTGTTAGAGCACTAGTGTATGGATACATCAGTCATCTCTCCAACACTGATTAACATTGCCTAAAATCCTCACTCAAATTCTATTACACTTTTAGTCTAAGTTCCAAAAAATATTTTTAAGGGGGAAACTACATACACCATCCCAAGTAATGATCAATATGATAACTCTATATTATGGCCTGGCCCAAGTGGGATTTTCTAGGAGATAAACATTTGATCCAAGAAAAACCGAGGACTACGTCAAATTGGTAAGGGGTGGTGACATGCACTTGGGAGTTGTAATTTAAATGAGATTCCATTTCTCTATTAAGTTGTATGAATTCACCAATACATATCCTTGAAAATTGAAGAGGAATATAAAGAAAATACTAAAACATCTCCTTGAAATGTGAAGAGGAATATAATGAAAATATTAAACATATAGAGTACAACAATGCATACAATAAAAACATCAGAAAATAAAATAAAGTTTGAATGTATAAACTAAAAATGAAAAAAATACATGTCTAACAAAAAATAAAGTCATAACCTAACAACTACAAGAATAAAAGTATCTGAGAGAGAATGGATCATGATCTTAATGTCTTGATCATCGTGTACATAAAATTCTCCCTAGTATCACTTTTTTAATGAAAATTTACCATTGATATTTACTTCATCTTCATAAGACAAAACAAGTATGGAAAAATAAAATAAAGGGTTCACTATATACATGACTATTAGGCCGAGCTAAAAACCTAAGAGGAGTAAATATGAACATAAAATATATTGTCAGCTCAATCAAAACCAAGAGGGAAATGTTGCACAATACATATATATACTCATAATGAAACCCAAATGAGTGAGAAAGTGATCTACATCTCACAACCCCCCTAAATTCGATGAGTCTACCAACATATCCAAAATTCCATCACTGATGTGCTACATCAAATGAAACCTCACAAAAATCTGGGTAGGGGATCCCACTATACTCTACCATGTTCCATAGTTGAGGGATCTATAACAGCTGGGGAGAACCCTCACGCCAATGAATGTAGAAGATGGTGAAGTACCATTAAGTAGAAAGAGTACCCACACCTAGTGTAGAGGAGTACTTTATCTATCTATATAAATAATATGGGGGTCCCATGCCCATACTGAAACACAGGATTTCCAACCTCATTAAATCTCATATGATCCTACCTTAATCACTACCATCACCAAGAATTTATAAAATAATATTTATTCTCAAAACAACTCAAAATGTGTCATGTATTCCACAGTGAAGTCCACCATCACATTCAACAAGGAAGAAGACTCTGGATGGGCAACTCGTGTGCCAAAATCTGAGTCCCATAGAATAAGAGATGAAAGTAATTTGTTACTAGGATATGTACATGTAATGTATATGGTTCCACATTGTTTGTTACCTCACTTCATTTCCTCGATGTGTTCTTATATGTACATTGGTTTGAAACCATGTCATCATACATGGTGTGTACATGTTGTAAATGAAAACCCTCAGCTAATCATGCCATGTCTGTGTGCTCTAGATTTTCTTATGTACATTGAGATGTACGCATGTACCTAGAAGTGTATAGGTATGTGACATGGTACTGGCTCATGCATGTGTACTCCCAAAGTACATTGTGTGTTATCCTGCATAAGGTCTTAGGTGTGTGCCATCTGGAACGTTGATTGGCTACCCTATGAGGGTCACATAGAATGTGGTCCTAGACATATGGCATGTGATCCTTAACTCAACTGAAAGTCACAACTTCCATGAAATTCAAATAAAAAATCACGTGTTTTTCTTATCAATATAGTATATATTCAAATTTTTTTAATAATCTTAATTTTCTTCAAGTTGTTTCTAGATCGAAACCTGTGACATTGAATTTTTCTATTTTTATACTCATTATCAATGGAAATCACCTCATTATTTCATTTCGTGGCCACTGGTGACTTGAAAATGGAATCCAGCAATCTGCACAAAGTTGGGGCACATCATGTGTGCGTCTCGTTGCATGTCCCTTGTCATGAATCCTAGATATATGAAGTATCAACTACTCTATATATTGATAAATATAGAAAAAACAATATATTCATCATGCACATAACCACCATAAATTTGAGAGTTCTATCATACTCGAATCCTCCCTGAGAATTTTGAATATTGATCTCTTAGTCCAATGATAATGAACATATAGAACAAATTAGGAAAATGTATAAGAACAATCATGTTACCGTTGAATGAAAAATTATTTTATATAATGTTAAAAAATAGGATTTATAGGATGAATATCATGGAATATAAAGAAAAAAATCAATTAACAATTAAATTTGTATACTGGGCTCATGGGATGGATCAAATACATTCAGATCAAAGGCAGATAATAATCCAGGATTTAACAGTGTACCGAAAATGTGGAAATCACATTTTATAAGTACTACCTCGATTTGGATTGTTATATGGTGAATAATATATTCACTAGAATAGTACATGTCCCACATAATTCACTTCTTCTCAATCCACCTTGATCTGATCACCCATTGTCTTCCAATGTGATTAGCCAATAAATAACGATTAGAATTCCACTAACATATCTTTGGATTTATGTAGATAATCCTCGATAATTTCTATAATAGGTTATTTATATAGGTAATAAGGTTTTGGGAATTTGATAGAAATAAATATAAAAGTATTATTTATTTTTAATTAAACCCACCACAAAAGACTACCTCAACCGAGCATCTAATGTTGACCAACCATAGACCATCCCTATAGTAAACCATTCATTTCAGAATCAACTATGGTCTCAGATTTATATTCTGAGAAACTATTTGAAAATCTTCCCACTATTATCCAAAAAAATATGTGTGTGTTATCTTAAAATATTTAACATTTTTAAATTATCAATATTGGTCCTTGGAATCTCATGTCTTCTCATCACCTGACTCAAAAAATATTCCTCAGTATATTCTAATGTCCAACAAGGGAAAAACAATGTCACTACAAGGGTCCAACCAGCACACAAAAGGTATGAAAATTTTCCTTTCTACCATGTCTAGGATTTTAATTGGTGTAGGGAGGTATGATTAAAATTTTACTAATTTTAATTAATTTAATTTAATTAAAAAACCCATTCAAACTCTCACCAAGAGTCTCAGAACCTGAAGTGGGTTTAAAACCCAAATAGGAAAAACACAAACATTACACACCCAATTGCAGATTCATAATCTCAATCTGATTATATGTTCCAAATAAATCACCGAAAAAAAACCATGAGAATAATTTAATATTTATTGAATTAAATATTAAATATTAATATCAAATGTTGAATAACTTTAAATTCCATAAAACTCATTTCCTAGTATAAAAAAATATTTTTGGACCAATGAAGTGGTCTAAAATCTTATTGAATTTAAATTAATAAGTAAAATGGCCATTTTAACCCTCAAAGACATCCAAAATAATGAAATAAAAATTTATGATTATTTTCACAACCTATAAACACATTGGGCTATATAGAAGAGATATATCTATATAAAAGGGGATTCCCAATGAGTCTTAGGGGAGAACCTCTTAGTAAATCAATCAGTTTGTAGTTTTGGATAATGATGAATTAGGTGGGTAGTTGAGGATAATGAGAAGGGATGAATAAATATAATATTCTATTTTTTATGGTAACAACATGGGTGAAAAGGTCATTCAATAATTCAAGAAAAACATTGTTCGAACCATGTGGTAGATATTGTACCTTAAAAATTAAATTTCATGGATAAATAGAATGTTCCATGTAGTTAAGATAATAATGATAAATAGATGAAACAACCACTACAATCAACCCATAAATGCGAACAATATGCATCGCCCATCGCATGGTTTGGAAACCATGCATAAATGATGAAAATAATCATTAGAACTGGTAAAAATATCTTGAACATTCACTGTATGGTTACTACTATTATTTTTTACACTGTACAGCTAGGAAGACTTCAAAAATATCCAACTTATCAACAGTCGACTCTAGATTTCCATTATAACCTTAAAAGATAAAATAGATAGATCAAAATTAATCATACCATCGACCAATAGGGAATCAAAATTCTCTAAAACATGAATATTTATATCCTCATAATGAACTCATTATTGTTGGATCAATAATATATGTGGACATCGCAGTGCCATAGACCCTTCATAGTACCGCATCTCATGGATATATCAGATCATTTGAAACTAAACACTGACCATATGGATCATTTCATCACAGAACAACTTATATTATTGATATATAATCTAATATTTTTGAAAACCCAATACTTTATCTAGATTTAGATCAACATAATGCCATTCAATTATATGGTCACAGTTTGTTTGATACGTCTCTAATTGGAAAACATGAAAAACATTGTCAATCAATGTAAAATGTGATTGATACACTACTTAAAAATAGGCCTTTAACGGCTCAAGAAATAGCCTTTATTAGGTTTAGAGAAGAACTGACTACCAAGGATAAATTAGAATCACTGGTATTTTATCAGTAGTTAAGAAATATTGATGTAGTGGTCCTTTATTAGTGTTAAAAAAACACCAATAGAGGGCCACATTGTAGTATTCTGAAATATCACACTATAACACCATTTGTACTATGTTGTAACAAACATAGTGTAGTACCCTGGGTTTTTAGTATGTAACCCTTATTCAACCTTTCATGGATATAAAGTATAAGGTGGAAATTTTGGAGATTTTGGTGACCTTTGAATATATTTTGGGGATAAAGGATAGGTTCATGGGTTGCGCACGGTTTGTCCCAACCGTGTGGAAATCCTAGGAGAAATAGTGCACAATTGAAGGTTTGAGGTAGAGAGAATCGGCATGGTGTGCACACGGTTAAGGAGACCATGTGATGAGGTCATGAAAGGATCTTTCAAAAAAGAATCTAACACATGGTTAGCACATGGTTTGTCTAACAGTGCGAACTAACCGTGTATGTGGTTAAATTGAGATTCGAAAAAATGGATATCACACGTTTTTTCCTCATAGATGTTCTTTTTGAAACCATAGAGGCCATGGATTGGGATTTATCTTCATTGAATAAAGGATAACCTCTCCCAAGTGTTTTGGAGTCTATCAATATTCTTCCCTTGGTGATTTGAAGCTGAATTCTTGTGGTATGTGATCATTCCTCTTTAGTCTAGATCGGTTTCTTAGATCAACATAGATTTACTTCTCCTCTCTTATTGGTTTTCCAGATATACACCCATTATGGATATATCAATGAGTCTTTAAGAAAACTATGTCGATATTTGGTCTTGATCTTTTTAGGAGAATATATATAAGGATGTTCTATGAATAATCAACCTGGTTTTCTTGAGCGTTATGCACCCATTGTTAGTTTTTGTTAAAACATTCGAGGTAGGTGGCTTCACTCTTATATCCACTTTCTAGAATTTGTTGTATTAGTTTTAAATTCATTAAATTTGATAATATTGATTGTTAAATCTTGTTTTGATACATGAGGTGAATATCTTTAGTAATGATTCATCATTTTTGGTATATTTGGGAAATCTTGATAAATTATTGTGAAAATTGTTTTAGTTTCTTGAATATAAAGAGGCTGATTTTGAATAGTGGGTTTTATAGAACTTTTAACTAGTTTCAATTTTCAGGGGGGTTTCAATGAAAGCATGTTTTATTGAAAATATTTGGCATTGTTATGGTTTTAATGAATAACATGTTTTAATAAAAAAGTGATTTTATTGAAAGGGTTGTTTCTGAATCATCTTTAGTCATATGTGTTGTGTGTGTTTATGTTTCATATTTGGGTATAGGTTAAAATATGTCCTCGTGATCAGTGCCAAAGGGATAATGGAACATGGGATACAATTACCTTGTGGTGACTTGGTAGATCGATGAGAAACCACTCATGAGTATAGAACTATCATCATGTAGCATGCATGGTGGGTTGTGTGGATCTGAGAAATAGACCGGGTATACCCAAAGAATATTGAGAAATGATTATAAATATTTTATTAGTTATTTAATGGAAAAATAACTTACTAGAAAATTGGTTTCAATTGCACTTATATGCTTTTGGTTATAAATTGTTTTGGAAACTTGTTTATATTTATTTATAAAATATTTTGAGAAATTGTTTCATATAAATTGTTTAATGTAAATCATTTCACTCTTACATCCTAGTGGAATGAGTAGGGAAGTCATTGGGGAAAACCTACTGAGGGTTATACTCACCCCTAATTTGTTACTTTGGTTCTTTTTCAGTTGATATCTTCTAGGACATGGGAAAAGGTAAAGAATCACATGTTTTTAGAACCACCTTGTGATACATGGGTTGTTCGGTGATTGTAGAGCTTAGAGGTTGTAGAGAATGGAGTATTGCGGTCTTTTGAGAGTTATTATTGGTTCTTATAATGATTACATTGATAATTGTTTTGTCTTCTGATGTTACATACTTTAGAGTAGTTCTGATATGAATAATGTAATTATGTTGTCTTTCTTTTTTCCATGAATCATTTAGTGAATGGTTTTGTTATGGTTTCTTGGTTTAATGTCTTATTTCTTAATGGGTAAACCATCACCTACATGTATTTGAAGCCCTTCATCATTTATTGTCATCCTTTGGTGACTTCGTGACATCTCTTAAGGCCATGTAATGAATCATTGTACTATTAAGCCATTGAGAATTAGCGAGTCATTACAAATGGTATCATCTTGTTCGATCCTTTCCTAACATGTATTTTTAACTTTATTGGACTTGGATTTGATTCATCATTGTCTATTCCTTGGGTTGTGATCTTAGAAAGGAGTAATATTTTCAGGAATTGAAATATATATCATAAAAGGACGTAGATAACCCATATATTCTGAACATCAAGTGACTAGGGTATTGGGTACATAAGTGTTTTGGAGACACTTATAAGATACCAGAATCTCATTGTCATTGGTTTAGCCAATGAGGGGAGATTATCATGAATTAGTTGAATTTCTCCCCAATAGGATTGCATATATCATTATGATTAATGATTTTTTATTTTCTTCAAAGGATTAAATTTTTGAAAAATATAGAATTTGTTTTCAAATGAATGCTTTTGAAAAGAGGATACATGGTGTATTTTAAAATTGTTTGATTTTCAAAAGAAATGATATATTTATTCAGAAATTTTTAAACAATAAAAGGGTTGTTTTTGGAAAAAAAAATTCTGATAGTTGATATGATATAATTTTAAATACAAAGATATCAGTCTCTAGAGAGTGAGACATACAGAGTTTGTTGTGTGTTCATAAAACTGCACCCGGTTGGTGTCATAGAAACCAACTGGAAGAATATATAGAGAATGTGGTTGCACCTAAGACATGGGTGAACCAAGAAATGGTTCAAAGAACCGTCTAGGTGTTTTAGGCTATAGAAATGGGGAATGGTAGGGATGAACCCAGGAATGTGGGCTATTACATCCAATTCTTGAAGCAGAATCCACCCATATTCCAGGGTGATTCTGAACCTGAGATGGTGGATGTGTGGCTCAATAGGATGAATAGTATCTTCAAATTCATTAGAACACCAGAGGAGCTAAAAGTCAAGCTAGTGACATATATTCTTGAGGATCTTACACACTAATGGAGGGACTAAAAATTCATGCTAAAGCAGATCATGTCCATACTTGGGAGGATTTTAAGGAACTTTTTAATAAAAAATTCTATCCTCACACATTCAAGATACAGAGGATGTCATACTTCTTTATCGGGAAGTAGGAGACTCTCTCTCTCTCACAGTATATAGATAAATTTCGGAAATTAGTATGCTTTTCACCAAAAGATGTGATGAGTCTATCCTTGAAGCCCAACATCTTTGAATCATGTCTTAGATAGGAAATTCGATCGAATATTGTAGTGCTCTATATAAATTACTATAAAAATATGGAGAATATATTAGTGGTTTTTAAGAGATACATATAAAGATCTATGGGAGGAAAAAGTATGATTATCCATACTTGAAATGGTTGAAAGTCCAATGTTGTGAGCAAATAAAAAAGAGATACCTATTTCAAAGGTGGGAGCGGGAATCAAAATCTGACAGTTGGATAAGTAAATCTTCCTCTATGACCAAAAATCCAAGTAGGATGCTACCAAGGCGGTTCCATTGACCACATAAAGTGAGAGTGTATAACAACACCACGGACATGCCATTATTTCCACAATATGGGACACCATAAGTTCTTTTATTGAAGTACTCTGAGGTCTGGTGCTCGAGACACTTCTCAGGCATCGCAATAATCATATTATTTGAAAGGAAGGGGCCAACAGAATTAGTATGATCAATATAACAAATCTTGAAATAGTGAATATCAGAATACCATGACTCCTGAGAATACAAAATCCTAGCAATGAAAAAAAGAGAAAAGTGCATCATTGAAGAATCTATATAGTGTTGAGCAGATGATTGTGGATGATCAGGATGGACCATTTATGGTTAGAGGTATGATTCTTTTGAATTATAACATTTTTCAAGTACTGTATGATACTAGTTCATTTCATTCTTTCTTGGTTTATCATAATGTTGACCTGTTATGTTTAAAACATGAAATGATGCCCTCTCTAATAAAATAGAAAACTTCTCTCACTGAAAGAGAATGTCATGCCTTTGTGTGTAGATCATGTTCTATAATGGTTAATAGAGCTAAAATGAAATGGGACTTATCGATATTTGATATGGATATCTATGATGTAATCCTGGGTATATATTTGCTAAAAATATTCAAGTATTGCATCAACTATTATATGAGGGAGTATTGTTTCATGACTGAGGATGACATTGAGAATATCTTCAAAGGAGAGATGGTCATTGAAGAAGGGTGAAACTGGATTTTTGGCACCATCTGTGAGAACAATGTCTTACCAGTTGGAGGTATTGAATTTGGCATTGATAGAAGAGATCCAAACATTTTGTTTTTGTATAGTGGTGGATCAATTTGTAGATGTCTTCCCCAAGAACTTCTTAGGGTTACCGCCTATAAGGGAAGTAAAGTTTATGATGGATCTATTTCTGAGGAAAAGTCTTATTTCTAGTTCATCTTACATGATGACAACAATAGAGTTAATGTAATATAATGTATAGCTGGATGAGCAAGAAAGAAAAGGTTTTATTTGACCAAATAATTCTCTATGGGAAGACCCAATCTTGTTCATGAAGAAATATGATGAAACACTTCATTTTTTCATTGATGATCGTAAGAATAACCAAGTTACAAAAAAGAATCGGTATCCACTTCCACGCAATGATGATCTATTTGATTAATCAGGGGGGATCGATGGTTCTCTAAAATTGAATTGTGATCAGGATATCATCAATTGCGATTTTGGAGGGAAGATATTCTAAAGAAATATTTTAGAATAAGTTATGGGCACTATGAATATGTATTCATTTCTTTCGGTCTCATGAATGCACCAGAAGTCATCAAACCTTTGATGAATCGGATATTAAATCATTATCTGGACTCTTTTTTTGTGGTGTTTGTAGATGAAATCTTATTGCATTCAAAGACAAGGAATAAACATGAGGAACACCCGGCAACAATATTACAAATCTAGAGGGATCACCATTTCTATACCAAACTATCAAAATGTGATTTTATTGGACACAGAAGGTATGATTTCTTGGGCATGTGATTTTTTAAAAAGGTATTTAGGTGGATTAGGAAAATATAGATGCTTTGATCTCATGGAAACAACCAATGAATTCCTTTCAGATATGAATATTTTTTTGTTTATCTAGTTATTACGGACACTCTTTGCGTGACTTCTCACAACTAGACTCACTAATTATAACATTAAAAAAGAATAATTCCCCATTCCAATGGACATCGGAATGCCGAAAGTATTCCCAGGAGCTGAAATTTTGTCTTACTTTGGATCCTATCTTGATTTTTATAGAATTTGGATGGGGATATGTGGTGTACTATTATGCTTCTGGATCAAGGTTGGGTTGAGTTCATATATAGGGAGACCATGTTATGGCTTATGCTATATAGTAGTTGAGAGTACATGAGAATATATACCCAATTTTTTATGCTCATTTTCATCACATTGTCTAAAAGAATGTAATAGGAAATGACATAGCACAAAATTAATTTATCCTTTGAAGAAAACTTAAAAAATCGACAAAGGCATGAACAAGGCTTCAAAGGCAAAAGGGTCACGCAAGTTCCATCACTGTCGCACAAGTATACTTATACGCCACATAATGGCCACACAAATTACTTGTGTGCCCTAAAGGATAACCGTCCGGGGTCTTCTCTAGCCTATAAATAGACCCTGTGGGCCCCCCATTTAAGGATGATTTTTTTTCTAGAATTCAGATACAGAGCTCTGAACGCCCAGGTCTCTTCTTCAGGTCTTCCGAACACTTCTAGGATAATTGTTTACCTAGAATGGATGGTCTAAACAAGAGGAGTAAGTTCTAAGTGTTAAAATCCACTAACACTTGCGCGCCTAAGGTTTTTTACCCTTAAGGGAAAAGAACGTACTTGTGCGCTGCCTTACTTCTTCACCAAAACTTGCGCGCCCCTCTTCTAGAAGTACCTCAAGATAATTATAAAGGCTTTGTCCAAGGATCTCCCAAGTGTTACCCTACTAGTTAACAATCGCGCAAGTACCCGTGTGTCACGCAGGTATACCTGCACGACCAGCACTTGCGCGCCTGCTGAGACTTGCGCGCCCCTACAATTTTGGGTGCCCTTATTCCCCATTTCACACCTCTTATGACATTCCACCTCTCTTATTCAAGATTCAGTCTTCAAGACACTCTTCAAAGCCATTTATGGCATGACTTCTTGATTTTACTTCCTTATGTGAAAGGGACTCCGTGGAATATCTCTCAAAACGTAGTTGTTTACACATAATTATGTCATTAAAAGTTAGAGAGTTCATTCATTCATCCTCACCCTTTAAGATGAGAGAATAATTGATTTTGGCCTCTTTTTCAGGAGTAAGTCCCTCTCATAATTCTCAAGAATGGGCATCCTCTTTAGGAGTAAGCTCCAAGTCCTCATTAACCTGGGCCTCCTTTTCAGGAGTAAGTCCTAGTCTCAAATATGGGCCTCCTTTTTAGGAGTAAGTCCAAGTCTCAAATATGGGAATATTCCTTAGGAGGAATCCACGTCCCTTAATTTCTCAAAGTCTCTTAATCTGGGCCTCATTTTCAGGAGTAAACCCCAGTTCATGTTCTCATAATTTGGGCCTCCTTTTTCAGGAATAAGCCCGAAGTCCCCTAATTTGGGCATCCTCCTCAGGAGTATGCCCCATGTTACTTAACCTGGGCCTCCTTTTCAAAAGTAATTCCTATTCTCAAATATGGGAATCTTCCATATGAGGAATCCCCACCCCTTACTTTCTAAAAGTCCCTTAACCTCGGCCTCCTTCTCAGGAGTAAGCCCCAGCCTTAATTTCTTTTAACCAGTGTTAATTTACATTTGATCTGGGTCTTTTTCTCAAGAGTAAAACCCAATCATAAGTCCCCTCCTAATTTGGGCCTCTTTTTCAGGGATAAGCCCCAAATTAGAGTACCCAAATCTCCATAATGTACATATAACTTTATAGACCATGTTCCTGGATTTCTACCTTGAAGTAAATCCTAATATTCATATATTTGGGCAGTCATACATACATAAGACCCACATCATTTCTTATGATTACATCTTTCATGGCACAGTTGTCGGGTTTTACCAATACCCCTTGTTTCCCACACCGAGCATGACTCACGTGAGCTTAGAGTGTAAAAGTAATTATGACAT
This sequence comes from Viscum album, assembly GCA_963277665.1. Taxonomy (NCBI): domain Eukaryota; kingdom Viridiplantae; phylum Streptophyta; class Magnoliopsida; order Santalales; family Viscaceae; genus Viscum; species Viscum album. The sequence continues at coordinate 1,415,537,073 of OY728123.1, forward strand.
ATTTTTTTGAGCCATAAATCATAAACATCATATTCCCTTACTCGAACTATGTGGGTTCTGATTTCTTTTCCAAAACAAAGGATACGTAGGTAGCCCATCTGCGGGTTTGATCCCAACTCTGAAATAACTCGTGTCCTTTTGAATGAAAATGAACTTCAAGTGCCCCACTGAGTGGCTATAAAACCACATGGTCATCATAATGACCAACAGAATTTGACGTATTGAAGGATACCATTGACCAAGAATCTATAACAAATACTAATGATTCTCTATTGATGAAGAACCTCTAATAAATATGAAAGAGTCTCTAAATTTCCTACATATCAATCATTGATTATCAGATCTAAAGGAAAGATCATTTTATACGTGGTAACGTAATAGGGATTAAAGAACATAACTTAAATCTATAAAGAGTGTCCTATAGTAGACAATAATTCCCCTAAAAAAGGTGTGATGAGTATGACCTCCCATCCTCACGACCAATGAAAATTCCTAAGCCTCATCAGTCCACAACTAATGAGCACCTACCTTTTGAAGTAGGTTCAAATGAACATGGAATAATTGGATGTTTCCAGTACTACGAATATACCCGTTAGAAACCGCTTGGAATGATTGAATCTTAAATAATGATATCATCCCCAATTTCAGAGGAAACAAAAAATGGTGAACCCGACGTGAATCCTTAACCAAGTTAAAATGATGGTTTACCTATTTGTTAGGCACCTATTTAAAACCCAATGAGAGGGATAAAAACAATCATTCACATATGTGCTCATAGAAAAGATTTAGTGGCTGAATTTATCTTTATTACGTATGTTATATCAAACAAGCACTCTTTCCCAAGATTCTCTACATTCTAAGAAATGGATGCTCTCAAGTACACAACTGTGAATACCGCTGCTCAAAATGCCATTGCTTCTACTCCTGTTGGATTGTCATCTAATCTGAGGACAACATCACCTATTCAACTTCTTCAATGCTGGGTATCAAATGCGCTGGTTAAGGAGTACCATCAACACGGTACCATCCCAACTCTGGAGGCTGCACGAAAAGCCCTCCAAGTGAACAACTCACAGCGGTCGTCTGGACAATGACAACCAGTGATCAAGAAGCAGGCAGTGCTAACCACTATCTCCAACCGTTTTAGGTCATTATCCCCAGAACGCAATCACCATTTGATCCCTTATTCTGGGGAGGTGAATGAGCAGGTCCCTTAGGGCCGTAATTCAAGAAGATAGGAGTCCTTCCCGAGGGCTCCCACAAATAATCGCCACCAGACTCGTGCAGTAGTGCACCCTCAACATGATGAGGGTACTGAATCCGGGCGTTTGAATCAGGTTCCTCAAACCCAATAAGGCATGAAAAATCGCCAGAGGAAAAATCCGGTTAACAGTGAGCAGGTTCTCATCTATGCCATCTCCGGAGAAGTCCACCAACCGAAATTCGTGGAAAGCAAGGAGTGGGCACACACACCTGCCCGTTTTAATTCCGATGTCCAGTAGACTCGTCTGGCAGCAGCGTTCCAATCCCGCCAAGCAATTCCAGTGGAGTTCTATAGACAGGAACATATACATGTTTATACATCATCAGCCAGTCAGCAGGATCGTCTGACTACATATGATGGATCCCTCCAGCCCAATGTATTGACCACTGGTAAACATGCACATACACCTGCTTACACTCATCAATCCTGTCAGCAGCCTCATCTGTCAGTGTCGAAGGAATTTTGTCAACCACGTTTGGTGGAGTGCAATCAACAGGCACATACACCTTCTAGTATTGATCAAGCCTACCAATAGTCTCATTTGGTAGCATTCGGAGAAGTCAGTTGGAAAGCTCCGACAACAAATAACAGGCAGACTCAACTCTCTGCCCACACACTTGAGTACTGTCAGGATTCACTGACAGGGAAAGGAGAACATGAGAAGGCACATACACCTACTCTAAACACGGAATTAACATATATCCCCTTTTTGGTAGCTAAAGTAACAAAGAACATTCTTTCAATGGTGAAAGAGCAGAAGAAAATACCTGCTCGTATTCTGGATGCCTGCCAAGATATTATAACAGCTTTAGCAGCATCACAGGGAAAGAAATGCAAATCTATCCCTACCAGTGGAGTGACACATCAACAGTTCACTCCATAACAGAAACACACATTTGTTCCAGTCCAAGAGGGTTTTGGGGCGTACTCCCCCATATCATACGGACAACCAAGTCATGTACATAAACCTGGTTTGAGCAGAGATAATCAGCCTAACCTGATCATTTCTCTTAAGCAGGAACACACCCCTGCTAAACTGAGTAAGAAGGTGTCTAAAAAGAAGACTCACCCAACACATTCAAGAAATCAAGAGCCAATTTGTAACAAATCCTTGCTTGATGCTGGAGTTCATGAAGCCCTCAAATAGTTATCGGTTGGAATCCAAGATTCTACTCCCCCATTTCCCAATAGTGGGAAAATTAATTCTGAAGGTCTTCAACAGACACTTCCTCATGAAGGCCTGCTTCATGATAATTCGGTCGGTCTTGAAGTTTCATCTTCATATGAGATCCACAATAACCCTATGTGTGGTCAAAAGACCAAGGATCAAGAGATATAATCTTTTGTAGTAACCCACCATGGTGGTCCTCCCCATGATGATGAATTTGGCTACGAAAGTCCTCTCTATAGTAGTGATGCACATTGCCCGAAAAATGATCTAGTGGACAATGTAGTGCTGAGAAATCCCTCTTATCTTGAGGAACTTTCAAATGCGAAACCAGTCATGTCTGATGCTTCATCGCTAGCAGGTGAAATACTTTCTCAATCAGAAGATAGCCCAGGGTGTAGGTCATTCTCCGAACCACCCCTAAGTCATGCATCTTCTAGTTTAATCAGTGATCTCTCTACCAATCTTTTTGAATCCGATGAAGAAACAAGGAAGCACCAGCTCTGGTCAAATTAGGTAGAAGAATATTTATTTAATGATAAAGAGGAAATGCTGAACATGAGAAAACAACTGGGAAAAGGTGAAGTGCCAGTCATGTTTTGGCCTCTGGCTGACTCTCAGTATGACATTCTAGAGATGTTGACAGAAGATGGAATTCATGATATTTGTCTCAACATATGGAAAACTCTTTGTCAGTTGAAGAAGAAATTATTATCTTATGATAAATATGAAAATCATGTTAAGATAATAGAAGGGTTACAATGCCAGATTAATTTGGCATCTCTATCAGTCTCGATATCCGAAGACTGAAAAGCACTAGAGATCCCTTCAGTGTTCATGCCTTGGCGCACTAAGAAGATTGATCCAGTTAATTGTCAATGACCCATCTAGTATTCATATCAAAGGATGGGGTTTTCATGGAGCACTACATTTAATTGTACTCTCCTGTTAGCAAAGCCCACCAAAAATGGTCTCATGAAATGTTTTTGCCCATGGCCGGCCAAAGTTAATGGGCTTTGTTTGTAATCAAAAGCTTTCCCATGAATAGGCTTCAACTGGTTCCTCTCAAAATCAAGTATACAGAGAACAAGATTTTGAATTACTCCTACATCAAGCGAATGAGAATATTGAACAGGCCTCTTGTTTAGAGCAAGCACATCACCAAGTGATAGAAGTTTCAGAAATCATCCAACGGTCTTTTGAACCGGGTGATAAAAGTGGATGCAGGTTGATGCATCCAGCTAATTTCTGGACCAAGGTCTGCAAGATCAAGAGATATTTAAAGAAATTCTTAGACATAGCATGTCAAGAGCCACCCCAGCTTTCCAGGCTGGGGACTCTTTTAAACCAACCCTCAGAATCAACAAATAGGATTCGAGGAGTTGAGAAAAGGTAGCATTAACAACCCCAGTCCATGGGACAGGGGAATTTTTCAAATCATCAATCCCCTCCTCAAAGAAAATCAGTCTTTTTTCGATTGGGTAAGAATCCACAAGAGGAACGAAGAGCCAAATTATCAAGAGATTCCCTCCAAATTACAGTTCATCAAGAAGTTCCTAAGGGATCGAATCATCAAAAGGCAATATCTCATCAAAGAAATGGAAGAAGAAAATATCACATAAATGTTGATAGAAGGGATGTGATTCGTTATGAATCAATCAATGTCATTAATGTCGTTTTTGCTGATCCAACAAATGAGGTTCACTCAGGGGATTCAGATGAAGAGGTTCCTGATCAAGAAGATGTGCGCATAGACACAAATGAAGAAGGTGTGCATACAAGAAATCAAAGTATTACTCAGAACATAGGTAATCTTTCAAGTAACCAACTTCCACCTCTCCAAAAAGGATCCAACAAAGGGAAGGGAAAGAATCAGGTTACATATCCTTCCTCTGGAGAAGGCCAATCGCTCTCACTAGAGTAAAGATTTGCGCAACAGGAGGGAGAAATGAAGGAATTGAGGAGGTTGAATGCAAAACAACTTCAGGGTAGTCTTCTTATTAAGCCTAATGAAGTCAGTCATCCAAGGGAATTTATTGCAGCTACTGAGATGGATCAAGAATATCCTCCTCTATTAGTACACCCTCACAGGTCTAATCCTACGGGTCAAGTGCAACAACAGTTGGTAGTGCTTCCATTAGTTGCAGCACCAGCCACCATATCTGTCCAAGCTCTAGTCATTGCACCTTCCCAAGTCCAAGTTCATACGGATGTTTCTCAAAAGTTAATAACTACCATTGAGTCATTAATAGCTCAGTTAGAGACTATGGATGGGAAGTGTGTGTAGGTTCAACCAGAAAAGAAAGGTTACCCTTAATGGGTAGATTCAATCTATCCCCCATCATGTTTTTGGAACCCTGTATTCCCTATTTTCAATGGATCATGTGATCTTAAATAGAATTTGACACATTACATTTCTTGGTGTGATCCTATGATAGGAACTCCGGAATAGCAAGAAGCAGTGAAACTCAGATGCTTCGTGCGGACCTTTCAAGGACTAGCCTTTTTCTAGTATACAAGCTTGCAATCTCGGTCAATTACCGGATGGGAGGATCTTCGCCAAAAATTCCTTCTTCAATTCAACTCAACTTTTCCAAAGACAGCAGTTTTTGATCTTACAAACTATATGAAAAGGGAGAATGAAAGGGTCTCAAATTTCATTGCTTGATGGAAGGAATAAAAATATTCCCTGAGCTTAGCACATCCTCAAGAGGAATAGTTTCCAATTTGTGTTGTAAGTCTGTGTGACGAAATACGCACATTGTTGATCCCTTTGAAGTACATAGGAGGGTTTAGAGACCTTACTTCAGTTGCTCAGCAAATTGAAGATTCCCTTATACAGGCTAAGGCTAAATCTTGTGTAATTCCATCAGCTCGAAGCAGAGATTTCTAAAGTTATGCTTAAACAAGCACCTATACCTTTTTTACTTCAAAACTTTCTTCTTCTCGAAGGGCTCCACCTCCTGAGCGCCAACAACAAAGGCTGTTTCGTCCAGTTGATCAAAGAGATCAAAGACCAAAACAATTTGAGTATCTAAATAGAAAAACATACTCTTTTTAAAATGAACATGTTCCTGGTTACTTTATTTCGGCTTTGGAAAATAATATGGTTCAATTTCCAAGGCCCAAGATGCCAAACAAGGAAGGAGATGAAGACCCTCCCAATTATTTCCCTCTTTATCAAATTTTGGGGAATCCCATCCAGGAGTGTTTTGTCTTCAAATACCTCATGAAAAAGATGGTTGACTCAGGACATGTCAAACTAAAAGGCTCTCCAGCCCAGGTAGCATGTATTACTTCTATAATTCCAGAGAAAGAAGGAGAATGGAAAGAAGTCAAAAGAAAAAATGCACAAAAATATGATGATTGGATGGTCAGAAAAATGATCAATAGATCTCATGCTTTTTTGCGAATGTAATTGATGAAACCAATTGTGTCTTCTACCATGAATGTTGTAGAAAAAAAATCTTCATAAGATGGAAAATCCTCAATGAAACGGTATGATTTCAAGAAAGTGGAACAATCAGAAGAAGATGAGTATGTGTCAAAGACTAAGTTGTCTTTGACTCTGGCATATTTCATGCCATCTATTTCGATGAAATGGGCACCTCCCCACCAAACGGCACAACCTAAACAGGCTAATCAGGCAGAGTCTTCATCAGACGAAGAGTTAATCTTCGGTTCTGTTAATATGATACAATTAATAGATCCGTATGCCAGTTGCAGATTCGATTTTTTTAATGTGCCCGAGTTCCCTGTATCAAACAGGGGAATCAAGAGAAGTTCCAGAGACTCGGGATACAGGGGAAGGCATGGATCTTTCAACGTCCACTATTCCAATTATACTCCTACTAGAACTTTGTATGCAGCAAAAACTCGTGGTAGAGCCCTTCAGCGAGCTCAACAAGAAATAGAAAGTTCTTCCACCAATAGAAAACTCAGTCATAACAGAATTATACAGTAATATCGGTTGAAGGTTCCACTTTCTTGTTCTCAGCATGTAAATATACCTAATCGGTTGAATCTTCTAAATCCAGGAGTATTACCAACTCCTATCCCGATACAAAATGAATCAAACTTCCAAAACATCATCTTCCAAGGCACCTGCTAAACCACATGTTCCTGCTAGGAAACACAGACCATTGGATCAAAAGTATGATATATTGAAACAACTGTCCCAAGTACCAGCCATGTTATCAATTTTGAATGCCTTGAATTTATCAAAGTATCTTCGGGAGACACTCATTGAGGCGTTGTCTAGTCCTCATGAGTTTGAAACTGAAATCACCACAGCTGAAGTCTACCATGTAGAGAATAATCCTGCAGAATGCCATGCTATGATATCTTTTACTGATGAAGATGAAGATGATGTCATGAATGGACACATTATACCTTAGTATTTATCTGGAAAGGTAAATGGTGTAGACATCTGAAAGTCTTTCATTGATAATTGTTCAGGAGTCAACATCATGCCCATTTGTACACTTCATAAATTGGGCCTTACAGAATCTGATTTATCTCCTTCTACCATGATGTTACAAGGATATGATAAAAATGAACAAGAACCACTGGGTGAGATTACGCTTAGAACTCAGTTTGTAGATCTTGTATCTAATTCAGATTTCATGGTCGTTGATCAAGATTCAGCCTTCAACATCTTGCTTGGAAGACCCTGGCTACATCAACATGTGGTTATCCCTTCATCATACCATCAATGTCTCAAATATTGTTTCGATGGTCATGTTGGGACATTATATGGTGATAAGGCCCCATTAATGACTTGTGAGTCTCAATACATTGAGATGGAATTCTATTAAATGAAGGGAAGTGAGAAATCCACAACCAGAGAGATTACCAAAGTAAATTCTCCATATGGTTTGGAGAATATTCCAGTAAATCCATTTGCACATGTTAGAACAGATTACATGTTGCCTATCAGTCAAATTGACAAGATATACCCAAATCAAAATAATCTTATGGAAAGATCCATAATGTCAATTATGGCAGTCGAGCTATATAACATGGGAGAAATTGGTAACCCACAAAGCAGTGATGAAAGCAAAAATGGAGATGTCTTCATTTCATCCGCTGAAATTCAGAAATTCTATACTTCACCAATCAGGCTAGAAGAAGTTATAGCAATGTCAGAGGTGAATGATGTTGTCGATTTTGAATCCATCATCTCCCCTATATTACCCAAGGAAGACCCTTTGTCATCAATTGGGTCGTAAATAGAAGTCTCTTCTTCATGATGTTCAAGTTTTAACACCTCCTCTGATCATGCAAATTCTGCTTCATTATCCACTATGAAAGTAGAAAATAAAGAAATAACACATGTTGAAGAAGAAGAGGAAGACCTCAGAGATGCTCCTCCATCAATTAAAGAGGGTATATCTACCACCGTGGATGAACTCAAAGAAATAAATCTGGGCAAAAAAGAAGATCTATTCCCCACTTTAACCAGTGCATCCATGACTCTTGAAGAACAAGAGATGTATATTTCCTTTTTAAAGAAAAATCGAGGAATATTTTCTTCGAACTATACAGAGATGCAAGGGCTTGATCCTGATGTTTCCACTCATCATTTGGGTTTACCATAAGAGCATCGAGGATTTAATCAAGTCGCGAGAAGAACACACCCAACCTATGCTTCCAAAATTGAAGTCGAAGTGGATAAGATCATCAAATCTGACTTCGTCAGAGAAGTTCAATATCCTATATGGTTGGCTAATATTTTCCCTATAAAAAATAAGAATGGAAAAATTAGATTTTTCATTGATTTCATAGATCTTAATCGGCATTTTCCTAAAGATGATTTTCCAGTTCCGATTACAGAACTATTAATTGATACAACAGCTGGATATGAAGCACTTTTCTTCATGGATGGATATGTCAGATATAATCAAATCTGAATGGACCCAGAATATGAGGAATCCACATCCTTCAGGGCCCCTCAGGGTGTGTTTTTCTACTGGGTAATGTCCTTTGGCTTAAAGACTGCAGGCGCAACATATCAGCGTTCCATGAATCGTATCTTCAAACCATTTTTAAGAATGTTTGTTGAATGCTATGTAGAATATTTGGTGGTCAAATCCAAACAATTTTCTAATCACGTGGCTGATTTAGAAGTCATATTCCACAAGCTTCGACATTATAATTTGAAGATGAATCCCTTAAAATGTGCTTTTGGGGTAACCTCAGGAAAATTTCATGGCTTTTTTGTATGCCATCGTGGTATTGATGTTGATACTGAGAAGACAAAGTCAATCCTTGGTATGTCACCTCCTTGAAATTTGAAATAATTTAGAGGAATTCAATGACACTTAGCCTATATTCGGCATTTCATCGCCAGTTTGGCAGGAAAATGTTTACCCTTCACCAAATTGATGAAGAAGGGAGTTACTTACAAGTGGACTGAAGAATGTCAAGAAGCATTCGATATTCTCCAGAAGTATATCTTGAGTCCACTGGTACTTATGCAACCTATTGAAGGAAGGACACTTATTCTCTACGTGATGGCTATAGAGCGATCATTGGGTGCCTTTCTTGCTCATAAATATGATGCTGGGAATGAAAACAGCCTCTACTATCTCAGTCGGACTATGATTGAAGCAGAAACCTGATATTCAAGTATTGAAAAGTGTTTCCTGGCATTAATCATTGCAGTTTAGAAGATGATACACTACCTGCAACATCACTAGGTCCAATTGATATCTCGCAATAACCCGCTCAAATTCATCCTTAGTCGTCCAATGCTTACAGGACGTTTGGCAAGGTGGGGAGTTATTTTGCAGCAATTCGACATTCAGTATGTGTCTCAAAAGGCAATAAAGGGCCAAGTTCTGGCTGATTTCCTTCCTGAAGACCCTTCAGTGGAAGACACATTTTCAGATATTGAACTCTTTTATGAGGAAGTATTCTCTATTAAAGAAATTACTCATGCATGGGAAATGTATTTTGATGGTGCATCCAGAAGTCCAACAGGGAGAAAAATGGAAAATCCTAAATTCATCAAAGGTGGCTTTGGAATTGAGTTCATTTCTCCATAAAATGAAGTGTTACCTTATTCCTTCTTATTTTGGGAAGGATGTACCAATAATGAAGCAGAGTACCAATCTCTCATCATAGGTTTCGAATTGGCACTTCAAGCACAAGTGAATCACTTAAAGGTGAATGATGATTCATACATAGTAATCAAACAAGTCAATGGGGATTATTCCATCAAAAAAGAAGAACTAATCCCTTTGTATGATTACGTCAGAGAGTTAATGAAAAAATTCCCTTCAGAACCCACATTTTTTTATTTCCTAATATCACAAAATGATCAAGATGATGCAATGGTTAATATAGCCACAACTCTGGAAAATCCAAATCGGGACGAGACAACTATCAGTATTTCCCAAAATTGTGCAATATCACCTTATGTTAGAATCAGAATAGAGGAGAGCAATGAAATTAGTCCTATTCCTGAACCATATGGTCATACTAAATGGAGGATGACACCTATTAGGGAATACCTTCAAAATGGAACACTTCCATATGATAGAGCCGGGAAAGAACAAGTCCAGAGACGTGTGGTCAATTTCACTCTTTATGATAGCCCAGATCACCTAGAGTGAATTATCTACAAACGTTGTTTTTATGGAGTTCTATTTAGATGCATCGATGGTGAAGAGACAATGACTGTCATGGAAGAAGTCCATGCAAGAGTCTATGGTGCCCACCAGTCTCGACATAGACTGTCTGATCAAATTCGAAGGCTTGGATACTTTTGGCTTTCAATGATACGAGATTTTGTTGATTTCAAAAAGAAGTGTCATTCATGACAAGTACATTCCAAATTCATTCATCAACCTCCAGAGTTTCTTTATACAGCTAAATACTTGTGTCCATCTACCATATGGGGAATGTATGTGGTGGGACCTTACCCTTCGTCTACGGCCAAGTAGTTTAAGTACATTCTTACTACTACTGACTTCTTTTCCAAATGGGAAGAGACAATACCTCTCAAGGAAGTTAGTTCTAAATGCATTGTTAAATTCATCAAGTCTAACATCATTACCAAATTTGGTGTCCCTCATACCATATTGACGGACAATGGCACCAACTTCTGTTCATCCGAGGTGGAGAAGTTGTATCAAGAATAAAACATCAAATCCAATCATTCATCTCGGTATCATGCAGCGGCTAATTTCTAGATAGAAGCCTTCAACAAGACTCCTTCAAATATTTTGCAAAATATGGTGGATAAATATAAGTAATAATTCCCTGATAAACTCTTTCATGATTTATGGGCTTATCGGACCACCACCCGCACTGCAACGTGATCAAATCCATATTCACTGGTATATGGAACGGAAGCAGTCTTTCCAATTGAGGTTCAATTACCCTCGCTCAGAGTAGCCATTTTTGATCAGTCATCTACATATGAGAAATCTCAAAAGCGATTGAATGAATTGGAATGGTTAGATGAGAAAAGATTGTGCACATTGTACCACTTGGCAGTCTATCAGAATCGGATAGCACGGGTTTTCAACAAAAATGATTATTTTCGTTCATTCGTTTAGGGAGAATTGGTATTAGTTATCAGAACTCCAATGATACTAGGAAATAAACGTCCCAAGATTGAGCCAAAATGGGATGGACCTTATTCAATACATATGGTCTATTCCAATGGAGCTTATTCTTTAATATCAATGGATGGAGAACTCATCACTACTCCAACCAATGCTAGATTTCTGAAGAAATATTTTGTATGAACACAAAATATTTTTCCATGGTCCATGCATATGACCTTAAACTATTTGAATCCTTTTCGTCCAATATGACGTTAAACTGTATTGTCCCTATATGGTCCTACATGACGATTAAACTATACTGCTCATCGTCCTTGCTATATGACGTTAAAATATACACCCACGGTCCATGCATACAACATTAAACTATTTGCACGTCCCTTAAATCCATCACAACATAAAACTGCATCATCCATGGTCCATACATATAACCTTAAACTGTTTGTAATACATTCATCCTACATGACGTTAAACTATGACGTCAAAACTACATGACGCTAAACTGTACAGAAGTCCCTTTACGTCCCGCATAACATTAAACTGCATAACCAACGGTCCATGCATATGACCTTAAACTATTCGTACTTTCGTCCAACATGGCGCTAAACTTTATCATCCCTTTTTCATCCAACAGGACGTTAAACTGTGAAAAAGTCCCTAATACGTCCAACATAATGTTAAATGGTGTACTCTTTTTTCCTCACTACATGACATTAAACCGCACAGTCCCTCTTTTTTTTCCAACAAGACATTAAACTGTATTGTCCCATCATCCTAACTAAACGACCCTAAACTGTACAGAAAATCATTTAATACGTCCTACATGACATTAAACTGTACTTTGTCCGGCCTACATGACATTAAACTATGTAGCAACAATAGTCCTAACTACAAGACCTTAAAACTGCATAGTCCCTTTATATGTCCTACATGACATTAAACTGTGCATCGTTAGGGTTGTTGCTACCTCTTGTTTCTCGCACCGAGTATGACTCAAGTGATCTTAGAGAAAAATTCAACCATAACACCCTCTCTGGGTTTCTAACCATGAGTAAGTCCCAAAACCATTTTTAGGTTGTTTTCCCCTAGAACAACTTGATCATTAATTCATTCTTTAATTTAACTATGCGGACTTTGATCCTTACCTTCCAGGATGGGTATGTAGGAAACCTCCCAAGGTTCAATCCCAAAACCAATCTCTTCACATTGGTTCACCTCCATCTCATACGATGTTGATTTGTGAAACCACCCCTATAATTAATATATTTACATCGGTTCACATTCGTCCTTGTTATACGACGTTGAACTATACAACACTTTTGTCCAGTATGACAATAAAATACAATATTCTTTGATGTCCTCACCTAAGAGGGAATCATTATTTACATTGATTTTTCAGTCATGTTTCATTCCAATGACTACGTGCATATATGGCAATGCCCGAACCTTTTATTTTGGGTCAAACCATCGTTGCACTAAAGTCTCCTTTCACCCTTCACTTATACGAACCAAATTTGTACATAGGGTATTTGTAGAACTACGTGGGCTTGATTCCCATCCTCAGGGGATACGTAGGAACGTTCAAGTGTCCCTCGAATCCAGCCCTAAGTCTTTTGGGCCTAACCCCAAATTCCTCTTTCAGTCCCCTGGCTGAAAAGTCACCATGAAAACACACACTGTGTATTTCTTATAATGGTCCATGCTCTATGACCCTAATCTAAGATCTCTAATCATTTTGTCCTACATGACGTTAAATTGTAGTTCAAGAAATACATATGTCTTGATTCCCATCCTTATGGGATATGTAGTGAAGTCCAATATTTCAATTCAGGACCCATACACAACATGATTATGGTTAGTATTGATCTGTGTATCTCTGCATACATTGGACAATACCCATTTCTATGTGTTATAATCCTAAACTTAAATATTTTCAGATCTTTATAACCCTTTTATTAACTTCTAATCACAAAAGGCCAGAAATTCTGAGAGTTCTTTTGTCGGACCATGCAGTATGTTCCCATAGGAAGCCTTGCATAAACAGTCTCCATAACAAATTTGTCAGCCAAAAGATACTATTATTTGACTATGCATCCAATGCCCTTAGGTGGCCCTGCATAATTAAACCCCCTAACGGGTTTGTCAGATACTGGTAACTTCATTCTTGGAATGAAAGCCTCTTTTGTCTTTATTTGTCTTAATGACAATATGTAGGGATACGAAAAAATAGCCATCCTTAACATATTTTCCCATATCCTTTTTCATGATCTGAAAGTATTCAAGTCTATGGTTTATATTTTATTTGCATACGTTTGGGTCAGACCTTCATAGGAGTGATATCCATCCAGTTCTTCAATAATCTTGTTTGGAAATATATTCTCCATATTCAAGTACCTATTTCCATACAACAAACTCTATACTTTGGAAAATTTTAATCTCCATAAACTTTCACTAGCTTTTAGCAGTAGAAAGGTAAATATCAGAGAGCTCTTTTGCCTCAATATGTAGCATGTTCCCTTAGACGGCCTTGCATAAACAGTCCACATAACAGACTTTTCAGCCAAAAGATACTATTATTTGACTATGCAGCCAATGCCCTTAGGTGGCCCTGCATAATTCAACCCCCTAACGGGTTTTTTAAATAATGGTAACTTCATTCTTGGGAACTACTTCTTAAAATTCTTTTTAGCTCTTTTTCATATCATTCCTCATATTCAAATATTCTTAAGTCATAGTTTACATATTTTTCCCTCATACTTGAGTATGATAATATGTTTGCAGATAAATTTCAAGGAATTGTGTCAATTTTAATCCATTTCGGTCAAAGCTATTTCGACCTTAAACCTTAGTCTCTTTATGTCCGACGTGCATGACTTTAAACTACCCACAAAAGATAAGGGAAATCTGAATAAAATTCAAGTTCCAGCTCACTAAACATACATTTTGTATGATTATGTAACATTGAGAAATTAAGAGTTTCAAAGTTTATAGGGTTATTTATATTAATCCTAGTTAAAATCAAACTATTATTACTAGGCCCATTGGCTTCGATAAAATTTAAAGCAGGTAGCAAAAGAATACAAGCATAAATGATTGAAGATAAAAGTACTCTCCATTTATGCACAAAGATTAGAAGGAAATCCACAGATTGGAGTCTCTTCTCATTTTCAGAAAATTACAAAAGGCTGTCAATATAAGTCTTCACTTGATGTACAACATCCCAAGCTTCATCAGCAGCTACTTGAAGCTCATGCACTCAACCAGCTTCAATCTTCTCAGCTTGATGGAGTGCCTTCTTGGCATCTACAATAGATTTCATACCATTCGTTTGAGCTCCCTCCAATGAATTATTGAGCTGATCAAGTTCCCTAGTAACAACATCTAACTGTTGTTGGAGATGCACCTGCTAGATGACTTTTTATTTGATTTTATGCTTCATCTCCTTCATCTTGGTAGCATAATCAGCCTCAGCTCGGGATACCGTAGCCTCAAATTCGCCGATGTTAACTGAATGTTTCACCCTGGTCAGATCTTCACGACACTTTTTCTCCTGCTCCCTCCTGAAGATGACCTGTTTCACCGCGGCATGGGTCTTTTCATATCAAAAACCACCAAGTCCTAGCATGACAAACTGGGACGAAAATTGAGGGATCTTCGATGATAGATCTTCTAAAGGCACCTCAGATATGATTTTCCATATGTTGGTACATGCATTGCGTCATGGAATGTTGAATGCCTTAAGTACCTTTGGGTCTGATTCAACATTATCATTACAGGGGGTCATGTAATCTGGGATTAATGCACTTAAAGAAGTGTCGTGTTCTGCTCCTTCCCCCCTGACCTGTGCTTCTTCGTTGTCAATCCCTATTGAGACAGAGGTTGATGCCTCACCTCTAGATCTAGCCACTGTAGTTGATGGACCTGCATAATTAATTGAAATCTTTGGTTAGCTTCAAAGGATAACAGAATAATCGATTGTCTTGAAAATTAAGTACAATCACAAATATTCTTATCCCTTACCCAACAGTGGATCAGAAACCTGAGAAGACTCCTCTCCATCTTTCCCAGTCTCAATAGGATCTTTAAGATGGGTCTCAGGATGGTTTACTGGGTTTATCTCTACATGAGCTAATGTTTCTGCAATGGTAGGGTTGACCTCAATGTCCACACCATTTTCAGGCATTGGCAGTTCAGCAGCTTCTATGGATGGAACTGCATATTATTTTCATTCATGATTAGAAGTGTAAATTATAAGAAAATTTATTGGGCGAAGGATAACACTCACGCCCAAGGTCTTCGAAATCACATGATAACATAGCATGATCATAAAATTCTTTGAAATACATGCCACGATTCATCATTTCATCCAATGATATTTTAGAATCCTGGTTAGTCTCACTAGTGGGAGTGTTTGATGTGTCTTCTTGATGACTTACGTCCTGCGGCCCCTTACCCTAGACAGCATCTTCGGATAAAATCATGGCATCAGTTGAAACAGTCGCCAAAAGATCTAATGCAGGAGTTGAACCTGAAGAATCACCGAATGTAAGTCTGTCGGTGTTTCGTTCAACATTTTTTATGAAGCATTGTTAACTTACCAGAAACAGGTTCTTCTCTTCTTGCAATAGGATCAGGAGGGATACTGGGAACAAAGGCTAGCTCTTCTCTAGGAGCAGCCAAGTCAGCTTAAATTTTTTATTGTTCCACAGCACCCTCCATGGTCCTTGAAGGAGGATCAGTCCATTCCATCAGGGGGGAAATTGACGAAGCCCCTACAATCCCCATAAATATGAGTAACCTTTTCCTGGGAATAGACTCATGATTACCTGAGGGACTTACCGCTGCTAATGAAGTTTTTAGCTATGGACTTTATCCTTCGTTACCTTTGCTTATTTGGTTTTTGGGAGTATCCACAGTCTCCATTATTGGCACTTGGATTGGCGAATGGAAGGCTATGTCCAGTGCCTAATTCATGGCCTGCTGACCTCGAGATATCTCGCCCGGTTCACGAGGACAATCAGCAGGAGACCCGATGGCAGTACCACCAGGGATATACTGTGGCGAAGTAACCCCAATTCTTATCTTTGCAAGCTTCAAGATGAAGAAAATAACTTCCTTAAGTAACAATGCTTCGACTGGAATCAAGTTGTAAAGAAAATAAGGAAAGAAAACTTACATCTTCAGGAGCCACATAATCATTCCACTCCTCATCTCCAGAACCACCAACCCCCTCAGTGGCGCCACGATCAATCATTTGCTTCACCCGCCTGGTGACAGGAACGAACTCATCATTGGCATATATGAGCATCTCCATCTCTCTGATGTATGCCCGCACTTATTTGGGGTTATCCTCATATTGGATATCTGTAGAAGCCAGAAGATTACCTATTCTAGGAAGTTGTAGGCCCTCACAAAAATCCAGCCAGGCGGTCTCAGTACCACAGTATAAACTCTGCCATGTCTAAACAGCCTCTGGTCATAGATATGAAGGCTGCGAGGAGGGTCCTACAATA
The DNA here is from genome assembly GCA_963277665.1 of Viscum album. Classification (NCBI taxonomy): domain Eukaryota; kingdom Viridiplantae; phylum Streptophyta; class Magnoliopsida; order Santalales; family Viscaceae; genus Viscum; species Viscum album. The sequence goes on from OY728123.1 coordinate 1,415,553,594, forward strand.
TTTAACTTCAATTTCTTCCCAGCTTCTGCAACTACAGATAAAGATTAAGAAAATAAGACTTATTTCTTTATAAAGTAGTAGTGATTAAATTACCACAATGCAGTAACTCACTAGGAGTTGATGGAGTAGGTCTCTTGATTCTAACCGGTGGATTATATCGGGCACGCAACCTCTTTGCCACTAGTTGTGCCTCATCATCCCCATCATGGGAATATGGTGAATCAGTTCTAGAGGAGGAATCTAGCGAATCATCTTCAGGTGGGGAAGCATCGCCTTCATGAGGAAGGGTTTCTTTGTCTACAGTCCTCTTCCTTTTCCCCACCTAATTAACTGGGTGATTCAGCACCCCATTGGGGTATGATTCTATCCAGTGCTCGGCATAATATTTAGTCAAATTATGTGTCGCTTTTTCAACTGGTAGATCAAATACCGCCCCAGTCTTCTCCCTTGACGTCAGCAGTCATAGTTGCTGAGAAACCATCAGATGTTTCTCTAACCTGACATGAACTAGAGGAGATACAACAATCTATTTCAGACATTTGAATTGACGTGAAAATATATTTGGAGCATAGGCCTCGAATATAATTTCTTCATCAATCCTGTAAACTAGCACACCATCCCTGAAAGGTATCATGTATGCCCTCAAATCCAAGTGGGTTGTTCCATCATCAACAAACCGCCTGGTTGGCGGATTTCCATAGGGAAAGAAGTTGAATTCCTTAAACATGCTCAGCCTCACATTCATGTCATAGGCATTAAGATCTAATGGAGAAACTCCATAGAATGCTTGCACTGACAGCCTAAAATAACTTCCAAGAATTTGTAATTCATTCTATACATTATAAGTCCTGAAGTGAGTGGCGATCTATCCCCATAAAACTTAGAATGGTCCCACTATTTTTAATGGAGATTTACCCATGAAGAAATAATGTAAACTCCTATGAATATTTGCTAAAATAGGGGTATCCAACCAAACAATTTTTCCCTCAGCCAACTTTTCCGCAATGACGAAGGTCTCTGGCCTGATGCCTCATTTTGAATCCCTGACTGGAAAGAGATAAATGATGAGCCATAAAGCCAAGAAGCCCGCCAGAGGAGTCTTCTTCTGGATCCTTTGATTCACCTCATATTCCCATTTCTCAAACTCTCCTGCTTCTAGAGTTGGCCAGAATGTGCCAGGAGCACCTCTTGTCTTAGGTTTTGGGCAGGTGGTAGGATGGGTGGGCCTCTTATCCATGGATTTCGGTTTCTTGGCTCCTATATCCTTTTTCTATTTCTCCTTTGGATCCCTCTCTTTCTTCTCAATAAGAAATATATTCATCCACTCCTCTGGATGAATATCCTTTCTAGAATGAGTTAACAAGGTCTATGAACTCTTGATCCTTTGGAAGATTTTAAATAATTCCCGAGCTAATGCAGGGGTCTTCTCTGAATCATTCCAAGTCACCTAGGGGGGAATAAATTCATCATACATGTCGCCCAAAATTCGAGCCCATGAGATCTTGTGGACATCCCATAGACTGATACCTATTTCTCCATGAGTCAGATGGAAATAATTAGTTTTTTGGATCCAGTGGCTGAGTATATCCGGCACGAAGTTATCATGTCTGTAAACATATTTTTGCCCAACCCAAATAGCTTCATATATCACAACTCCTTTCAGATCCTTGAAAAACTCTGCACAGTTTTGTCGCACCCAGTATGCCCACATCCAAGTTGGATTCACACCTCCCCCAGGACGGAAGTCCCAAATTTTCTTCCAGCCTTTGGATTAATCCATCTGAGCATTTTGGAAAATTAAAGGATGATAATGTGGTTGCAGCTCGGGCTTATGAGGTTTCAAATCTGGTGTACAAGGGCTATGATGCATCATGTGGGCCTTGTGCACTGTTCCAGAATTTATAAACCCTCCTCCACATGAGATATTTGCTGAAGAAATGTTGGTGTAATTATGAAACCACGAAAATAGGAGATAGTTCTTTTCTTCTGGAATAGTGACTTCTCGCAGATGACTATAGCCATACAAAGGCAGATAAGTGCTTTGGGGGAAGTCGCGATGATATTTCTTCAGATACTTATCCAAATCCGGAAGAGTGCTATCTTTGACAAAATAATAATCATGGCCAATGATGTTCATCATATCATCAATCCGCTTTCTAGCCAGTTCATCAGCTATTACGGTTATAAGAGCCATTGATTCTGAACAAAAATTTGAATAAATTAACTACTAAGTAAGATGATTTTTCATAAAATTTGTGAAGGAAATTCAGAAAAATGGAAAAGGCATTAAGGCGTGAAAGTATGGATGTGTCGCGCAAGTGTAAATATGGCGCGCAAGTATGGATGTGTCGCGCAAGTGTTAATGTGTCGCACAAGTTTTTGGCACGCAAGTATCTCCACGCAAGTCCTATTACCTTGACAACAACGCAACATTGAAGAAATAGCAGAAAACGAGCAACTTGTGTGGCGAAGGGGACCTACGTGGAAAGAGCTCAAAAATCCGGAAGTCAGATGCTATGCGCGGCGAATGACGGAATATTTATAGGCCGGGCTACCCACCTGCGTGCCTACAGCCAGCACGCTCCATCTAGGGCACTCCAGCCCTGCACGCCTCACACATGCGCGACTCGCACCTGCGCACCTCATTCCCTTTGGTTTTCCTCTTTTCCTCAGAGTCACATCCTTATTCGTTCGGATCCAACTCTGAGGGGGGACTTTTGTTGATGCTCCTTTTCATCCAATTGTCTAAAATAATGGAAAGGGAAATGACTTAGCACAAAATTGATTTATCCTTTGAAGAAAACATCAAAAATCGACAAAGGCATGAACAAGGCTTCAAAGGAACAAGGGTCATGCAAGTTCCATCACTGTCGCGCAAGTATACTTGCGCGACACATGATGGATGCGCAAGTTACTTGTTCACCAAAAAGGATAACCGCCTGAGGTCTTCTCTAGCCTATAAATAGACCCTGTGGGCCACCCATTTCAGGAGGAATTTTTTCCAGAATTTAGATCCAGAGCTCGGAACGCCCAAGTCTCTTCTTCAGGTCTTCCGAACACTTCTATGGTAATTATTTACCTAGAATGGAAGGTCTAAACAAGAGGAGTAAGGTCTAAGTGTTAAAATCCACTTACACTTGCGCGCCTAAGGTGTTTTACCCTTAAGGGAAAAGAACATACTTGCGCGCCACCTTATTTCTTCACAAAACCTTGCGCACCTCTCTCCTGTAAGTAACTCAGGATAATTCTAAAGGCTTTGTTCAAGGATTTCCCAATTGATACCCTACTAGTTAACAATCGTGCAAGTACCCATGTGTCGTGCAGGTATACCTACGCAACCAGGAATTACGCGTCCACGCCGTACCTGCGCACCTGCCGAGACATGCGTGCCCCTGCCTTTTTGGGTGGCCTTCTTGGCCATTTCACCCCTCTTATGCCATTCCACCTCTCTTATTCAAGATTCAGTCTTCAAGACACTCTTCAAATCCATTTATGGAATGACTCTTGATTTGACTTCCTTATCTGAAAGGGACTCTGTGGAATATCTCTCAAAACATAGTGATTTACACATCTTTATGTCACTAAAAGCTAGAGAGTTCATTCATTCAACCTCATCCTTTAAGATGAGAGAATAATTAATTTGGGACTCCTTTTCAGGAGTATGTCCCAGTCGTAATTCTCAAGAATGGGAATGCTCCTTAGGAGTAATCCCCAAGTCCTCATTAACCTGGGCCTCCTTTTCAAGAGTAAGTCCTAGTCTCAAATATGGGCCTCCTTTTCAAGAGTATGTCCTAGTATCAAATATGGGCATCTTCCTTAGGTGGAAGCCCCGTCCCTTAATTTCTCAATGTGCCTTAATTTGGGCCTCCTTTTCAGGAGTAAACCCCAGTTCAAGTTCTCTTAATTTGGGCCTCCTTTTTCCGGAATAAGCCCTAAGTCCCCTAATTTGGGCATCCTCCTCAGGAGTAAGCCCCATGTTCCTTAACCGGGGCCTCCTTTTCAGGACTAAGTCCTAGTATCAAATAAGGGCATCTTCATTAAGATGAAGCCCCATCCCTTAATTTCTCAAAGTCCCTTAACCTGGGCCTCTTTCTCACGAGTAAGCCCCAGCCTTAATTTATCTTAACCAGTCTTAATTTACTTTTGATATGGGTCTCATTCTCATGAGTAAAACTGAATCATAAGTCCCCTCTTAATTTGGGCCTCCTTTTAAGGGATAATCCCCATATTAGAGTATCCAAATCTCCATAAAGTACATATACCTTTATAGACCGTGTTCTTGGATTTCTTCCTTGAAGTAAATACTAATCTTCATCTATTTGGGAATTCATACATACATAATCCCCACATCATTTCTTATGATTGCATCTTTCATGGCACAATTGTATAGTTTTACCAAAACCTCTTGTTTCTCACACCGAGCATGACTCATGTGAGCTTAGAGTGTAAAAGTAATTATGAAATCTTTCTTTGAGCCATAAATCATAAAAATCATATTCCCTTACTCCAACTACATGGGTTCTAATTTCGTTTTAAAAACAAAGGATACGTAGGTAGCCCATCTCTGGGTTCGATCCCAACTCTAAAATAACCCATGTCCTTCTGAATGACAATAAACTTAAAGTGCCCCACTGAGTGGATTTAAAACCAGAATGGTCATCATAATGACCAAGAGACTTTTATGTATTGAAGGATTCCATTGACCAAGAATCAATAACAAATAAAAATTATTTTTTATTAATGAAGAACCTCAAATACATATGAAAGATTATCTAAATTTCATACATATAAATCATTGATTATCAGATCTAAAGGAAATCTCATTTTATACTTGGTAATGTAATAAGGATTCATGAACATAACTTAAATCTATAAAGAGAGTCTCGGAGTAGACAATAATTCCCCTCAAAAAGGTGTGATGAGTCTGACCTCCCATCCTCTCAACCAATGAAAATTCCGAAGCCTCATCATTCCACAACTAATGAGCGCCTACCTTTGGAATGTAGGATCAAATGAACATGTAATCATTGGATGTTTCGGGTTCTACGAATAAACCAATTAGAAACCGCTTGGATTGTTTGAATCTTAAATAATGAGATCATCCCCAATTCCAAATGAAACACCAACACATGACATGGAATTAGGAGCAGTTGTTCATGCCATGAAGACTTGGTTTCATTATCTCTTTGGTGAGAAATTTATTGAGTTCACGGAGCACAAAACCTTGAAACAAAACTTCTCATAGGGGGATTTGAATTTGAGGAAAATGTGATTGATGGAGTTTATCCAAATGTTTTACGTTGACTTGATGTATACACTGTAACACCCCAAGATTTCATAGTGTGTTATTTCTTCAAAATAATTCAATAACTTGCACTACACGCAACACTGAGTTCAATCAACCAATCAAACTAGCCGTTATGAATAGTAATACATACTTTTTAAAATTATATATATTTTATATTTCAAAATGGACTTCATTTTTGGATTCGTAATATCTAATTTATCCTAAGGTGAAATTTTGGTACTTTTCGGATAACTTTCATATTTTGATGAATAGTGAAAATTACTAAATTTTAATTAAAAACAACTTTTTTAATAAAAATAAATAATAGTGATAAATTATGAATTTTAGTAGTTTTAAAGTATATTAAAATATATTTTTACCATTTAATATAATGTTGGTCCTTGGACATAATTTTACAATTAAACCGAACATAAACTAGTGTCAATCTTTGATAGTTATTATCTCTTCAAAACACGCTTTTTGTTTTGACAGCGGGAATTAATTTTAAATTAATTTCTGCCACTTCTGTGTTTTGAATTTAGGAAAATGGATTCCATATTTGGAATCAGTATTTTCAAATTTTGTAAATAGGTAACTTTTATTTTTAGACATTTTGAATAATTACTGCGGTAAATATTTTATTTACCATGGTTAAGGGTAAATCCTGTAAATAAGGGTTAAAAAATAATATTATAATAATACTAAATTCCCTTAAAACGTGTCTTAACCCTATTGGTTGATACATGGTCTACCTTGGGCATCTTTGGGTCGATTTTGGGACCCCATGGATCCACTTGTAAGTGATAATGACACTTTATTTTAATTAAGTTAAAATGAATACAAAAATGACACAAGCATATATCTTTTAAAAAAACAATTGTTACATAGGGTTATATATGTAGGATTTTAGATTATAAATATTCATTAGACAGATAAAAAGATTTCCTACATAATGATATTTTATTTATAATTTTTAGACATTAAATAATTTATTTTATTTATGACATAATGATGATGCAGTAATTACTATAATAGTGAAAAATTAAAATAATTGATATTATAAATACCCAAATAAATATAATTTGAAACTTTTAATTAATTAAACTAATTTTCTAAAATAATATGGTATATTAGTATTGATTTAATTGACTTTGTTCGAAGTAATCAAACTGTTATGAGTTTCACAAAAATCAACTATTGAATAGTGTCAAAATTGACATAAAAGAGTTCTTAAAACGAATATTATATTATTAATTGATATTAAATTCCTAAAAATCTAAGGTTCGGCCAAGAGACTTAGATCATGATAGTTTCATCATTAATGGACCACTTGGGGGTCTCTTGGATGTATATAGTAAGTTTATTAACCATATTATATAAAAATACAAAGAGACATTGTAAAAGTGAAACTAATTAACTTAGAGTTAATACTTAAAGATAAGGTTAATATAAGTACCCAAACCTCTCTAAATTCTATTGGATGAGTGGTTTTAGACCTATACCCACCTTAAACTTTGAATAATCAACTTTGGAGCCATTAGAAACCGAATATGAATTTATTATAAATTAATATTTCTAGCTTTTCCAAAGGTTCCCCTCACCCCTCTTATAAAAGGGAACTCCTCCTTCTCATTTCTTCACACCTTCAAAGCCTTTTGGTTCGGCAAAACTCTTCCCAAATACTCTCCCAACATCCCTCACTACAACCTAGAGGCCTTAGTGTGATCATAAAGCCAACCTAAGGATCCCTTTTGATCAAATCAAAAGGAAGAACCCGAAGAGAAGGTAATGTTTTCACCACCCCTTTTCAAGTTCCTTTCTTCTTCCACTTCTTCTTTATTTGTTCTTACCATTCTAAAATAATAACTCCAGTATCTTACATATACTGTGATGTTATTATAAATATTGTACAACCATATTCAGTATTCTATCCACCCTTTGAATAACATGTCACCATACGTGCGTACGTACGGCTTACCGTCTCCACGTCGTGGTGTAATTGTTATTCAATATATTATTATTTGGATGGGTATAATAATGATGTGTAACTCATGTAAATAATAAATATAACATGTTAATGATTCTGTATATATGATATACCATCCATTTATATATTATTTTAATAACAAAAGAATGATATTGCCGCTTGTGCGTACGTACGGACTACCGTCTCCACGAACGCGATGAGATTCATTCTCCATTGTATCCATTCAAGTATAATTATCATTTGATGATTTGAAAAATGATGTTTAAGGACTTGATATCATTCTGGATATGAATAATATACAACCTATCCTTTACAAACATCGCTTACATAACAAAACATATAAAAGAAAACAAGTAAGTTAACACCCGAAACAATGATAATACTAAGATATTATTATCAAATCAATATTAAAAGATCATATATGATATCATATTAATATATATGATTATTGAATAATTTAATAACAATTATTTCACCATTATACAGGAGGTTAACCTACCCCAACCAAGGAAAAGTACAAGGTAAGGGGTTTTCATCTCACTCCTTATTCCCGTGAGATTCATGCCATATTGCCACTATTACCTTTTGTGTGGTGTATGTACTGCCCATAATTATATTCTTTGTGTAATACACTCTAATTTATGTGTACTTACATATTAATTGTATGATACCTCTTTCATGGGTTGTATGTTTCATAAGTTACCAAATTGGTAAGGGTTATTTCACAATCTCTTCATTATCCGAGGTTGTTTATACATAATAATCTACTGGGATCTCTTTATCATCCACATCCATGTTTCTTCAAAATGTATTTGAAAACATATTTATTATTTACAAGAATATGGGTTAAAGTCATTTATACCCTTTTTTGACTTTTTATAAGAAGTTTATAAAGGAATATTTCCGTCGTTTTCAAAACAAGGTCCTTTTTAACCTTTTCGACAGAATTAAGGTAAGAATGTTTTTTTTAACTTATACGGAGGGTGCGGCTATTTTCTGCCATTATAAAATCTTCAAAGCTTCCCTTACAAGCTTATAAGAATATTTTCAAAGAAAATGTTTTATTTTATATGGATCTTAAATTATTTCAAAATAAAAAGAAATATTTCTTTAAAAAGAATTTTGATTTCATCTATGTCAACATCCTTTGATGGATTTTACGCTTATTTGAAGTTGATTTATTGTGATACAAAACTTCTATATTGTATTGAAGGTTTTGTGATATGTTTGACTGTGGATGTGATATTTTTATACCATTCATATTTTATGGTGAAATTATTGACATTTCGTATGCTAGTTTTAATACGAATGTTTATGTTATGTTTAAACCTTTTCATATGGGAATGCATTGGACTTAATATGTGACGGGTGGAGCCCGCTATAGCTCCTCGATGCATCGGTAGGTCTCATGAGACAAACTAGTGTCTTGGCACAAGGCCTTGACAAAATCTTATTTGTAGTCTTGGCACGAGGTCTTGGATATGTGGTTATGATAGTCTGGAATTATGCATTCCATCATTATGAAAGTGGTTATTGATTTTGCATGTGATTATTCGATTAGTAGAATAACCATGTGGATAAGTAAATGGCATTATCTCATTTTATTTATGCCATACTATGTTGAAAGTTCATGTTTGAAAGGCTTTTGTTTAAGTTATACATTGCCTTAAATGTTTATTCTTATTTATGAATGTTTCCGCTATATTGTTATCCTTAGTGGGCATTTGAGCTCACCCCTTTTCTATGTTTTATTTTTCCCAGGAAGTGAAGAAGTAAATTTTGAATGACCTGCAGGGATATAATGTGGGGATATGAGTGTGGATTATGGAGACAATATGTTATTGTAGTAGTTTTTCATTTTATGATGTAATGTAAGACTTATGAATATATCTAGTGTTTCCAAGACTACTAAACCAATCGGTCTTTCGAGATTTGATCTTTCTTGTGATCATACCAATGTTAAGTAATAATGCACTGACTCTGGGTAACTGGGGTCGGGGTGTTACATACAATGATAAAAAGGAATTCGGTGGAAGATGCATTTAGTAGAAAGTAATATACTCAGTTATCAAATGAAGCTTCAGATGAATGGATGTTCATGTCGGTCCTAGCCGACATGAATGTGTAATGTAAAGGCAAAGGTGATGTTGCAGTCTTCTTTTCAACTGTGATTGTTCTATATTTGGTAAAGATGGTCACAGAGGAACAAAACTATGATGCAGAATCTCTGGTTATGAGTACGAAACTCAATGGGGGGGAGACCATTGAGGGTTGGAAACTTAATGGGATTTCAATTTTTGTGTTTTAGAGATTTAATGGTTGTACCTATGGATTTTTGTGAACAGATGCTTCATGATTACAACCATTCAAGATAGGAAGTACATACAGGCACATAGAATATGTATAAGTCATTGAAGGAATAGATTTGTTGGAGTTTCATTAAAAGGAAGGTGGTCGAGTTCGCCTCGTGGTCCTTAACTTGACAGAAGGTTAATGTAGAGCATCAGAGACTAGGGAGTACATTGCAGTCTTTACCTATCACAGTATAGAAATGGGAGAAGATAACGATGTATTTTCTTATAGGTCTCCCAGGAATGGTTCTGAAACACGATTCCATATGGGTTATAGTGAATTTTCTTACCATGTAGGCTCATTTCATTCTAATTTGTGAAACTCATACAATGGTGGATCTGCCAAAAATATACATCCAAAAAGTAGTAAAGAGACATGGAGTACCAGTTTCTGTAGTCTCATAAAGTTATTTGAGGTTCACGTCTCACTTATAGAAATTGTTACAGAAATCACTTGGCACTCAGTTGAACATGATCATGGCGTATCATCCTCAGATGGATGGGAAATCAAAACAGAAAAATAAAAATGTTGGAAGACATGTTGTAGGATTGTCTGATGGATTTTTGTGGCTCATGGTAGGATCAATTACCCTTAGTTGATTTCTCATAATATAATAGATATTAGGCCTTGATAAATATGGATCTTTTTGAATAATTTTATGGGATTCCTTATCACTCAAAACTATATTGGGCGGAAATAGGTGAAATATCACAATTCGGGCCAAGTCATGTCCATGAAACAATAGAGAAGATTCAGCTAATCGGAAAGAGGATGGATACTTCTCAATGTCATCAGAAATCTTATGTGGATCATCTTCGATGACCATTTTAATTTTCCATGAGTGTTATTTTGTTCTTGAGAATATTTCCAAGGCTTTTACACTGTTGTTTTGGATAGTATGGAAAGTTATCTAGAAGATAAATAGGACCCTTGATATACTTGAATGAGTTGTATAGGTGGAATACTATTTTTCACTATTTCCACTATTTATTTTGGAGCATAATGTGGTCCAAGTATCTTGGTTGAAAATGTATCAGCTTGATCCTAACCATGTGATCAAAGGGAATCACGTTGTCCTAGGGTTGGATGCTTCGTTGGTACATATCCCAGTGTAGATTTTGGATACAAACGAGAAAGTATTTCATGGAAAAAGCATTGGTCTCATGTGGGTTTTAGGGAGAAATAGTCATATTTGTGAATAGACATGGGAATCTGAGAAGGAAATGAAAGAACAATGGCCATAGTTATTTTAGGGAAATGATGGTATTCTTCTTTCTGGGGATAGAAAGACAGATGGTGGGGAGAATGTAGTACCCATGGTTTCTTGTATGTAACATTTTATTCATGTTTTCATGGATATAAAGTTTAAGTGGGTAAGATTGGAGTTATTGGTGAGCTTTCAATATGTTTTTGGGGATAAAGGAGAGGTGCACGAGCTGCATATGGTTTATCCAATCTATGTGGAAATACTTGGAGAAACTGAGTACAATAATAGGTTTGAGGTAGAGAGCTTCAACACGGTGTGCACACGGTTAAGGAGACCATGAGAGTAGGTTATGTGAGGGTATGTCTAGATATTAAATGATCCATGGTTAGCACGTGGTTTTTCTAACCATGAGAACTAACCATGCATGTGGTTAAATTGAGATCTTAAAAAGGAGGATCTCAAACTTTTTGGCCTCTAAATTTCTCATTTTTTCTCCTCAGAAGCCATAAATTGGAATTTATCTTCCTTGATGATTGGAGAACCTGTCCCAAGAGTTTTTGAATCAATATGAAGGCTTACCATGTTGATTCAAAGCCAAATTATTGAGGGATGTGATTGTTTTTCTACGTTCTATATTGATTTCTAAGATCTACTTATATCTACTTCATATCTCTTCTTGGTCTCTTAGATCTGTACCCATTATGGGTAAATATATGAGTGTGCATTCCAAATAAGTATAGATACGGTCATTATTTATCTTAGAGAAGAGATCCAAGGAGGTTCTGTGAATAATCGACAAGGTTTCTGTGAGCGTTCTTCTTCCGTTTTCAGTTTTCATCAAAACCTTCTAGGTATGTGGCTTCACTCCCATCTCATATTTCTAGAATTTATTAGATTAGTTTTAAATTGAGTAAATTGGATAATATTGAATATTAAATCTTGGTTTGATATATGTAATTAATCTATTTTGTGATGATTTATCATTTTTGGTATATTTTGGATATCTTGATATATTATTGTGCAATTTGTTTTGGTTTCTGGAATTTAATGATTCTTATTTTAATTGGTGGATTTGATGGAATTTTAAATGGTTTTATTAGTCAAGGGGGTTTCAATAAAAATATGTTTTATTGAAATCATTTATCATTATAATGGTTTTAATGAAAAATGGTTTTCAATAAAAAGGTAAATTTATTGAATGTGTTGTTTTGGCATGATCTTTGGGCATATGTGGTGTGCTTTTTCATGTTTCATATAAGGGGATTGGTTGAAATATGAACTTATCCTTACTTCCATAGTGTTAATGGAACATGGGATACAATTTCCTTGTGATGACTTGGTAGATCAATGAGAAATCACTCAAGGGTATGTAAATTTCATAGCGTAGCACGCATGGTTGGTTGTGTGGATGTTTGGAAGGAATTGGGTATGCCAAAGGAATTTTTAGAAATGGTTTTAAAGCTTATTTTTGTTATTTTATTTAAAAATAACTTGTTGAAAAATTGGTTTCAATTTCTCTTGTATTTTTTTCTTATTAATGGTTTTGGAAACTTGTTTATAATTTTTTATAAACTCTTTTGAGAAATTATTGCATGTAAACTATTTTATGTAAATGTTGTTAACTCTTATATCCTAGTGGAGTGAGTATGGAAGTTATTGGGGGAAAAATTACTATGTTGTATACTCACACATGCTTTGGCTCTTTGGTGCTTTTGTATATTCTTTCTTTTGGGACATGAGAAATGAAAAAGTATCACATGATTTTAGCACCACCTCGTGATACTTGGCATGTTTGGAAATTGTGAATATTGGAGGTTTTGGAGCATGGAGTCTCGTGGCCTTTTGGGAGTCTTTAGTTGTTTTTCTACTATTTACTTTCATAATTTTTTTTCTTCCTCTATTTCATACATTTGAGTATTTTTGCTATGAATAAAGTAGTTGTGTTGTCTTGGTTTGGTTCATGCATCATTTAGTAAATAGTTTGGTTATGGTTTTTTGATTTAATGGTTTATTTGTTAAAGGGTAAATCATCCCCTCACATGTATTTGAATCCCATCAGCATTTATTTACATCCTTTGGCATCTTGGGTATGTCTCTTAAGGCCAAGTAATGACTCGTTATACTCTCAAGACAATGAGAAATAGTGGGTCATTACCCATGGAAACACCAGATATCAATGAAATCACATATCAATATCGAATATAAATGAAATGAAATTTCAACAAAAATATAAGAAAAAAATAATATATTATAGAAATTTCAAATATTATTTTCTATAATTACATAATTATAAATTATTAACTATAATCAAAAACATAAATATTCCTTTAACTCTTGATCTTGACCCCGAATAATGATATTTCCAAACAACCCTTTCCTTTTTGAGAAACAAAACACACCTGTTTAAGAAAAAAATTCTTCTGTTAGTAGTAATATAAAGAAATAAATTAACCTAAAGGGTTAATTTTACTAAAATTGATGTCAATTGAAATTAAAAATACACAATTTTAGTCAAACCGATCACATTGTGCATCATATTGAGTTTTCGATAATTTAAACACATCTAAAATTGTTTTTGGATCATTTTACTAAAGTATAAAAACAACCGGAATGAATTTTTTCAGTTTTGAGTTTGTCACTTTCCTTTTTTACTAACATGATTTCATAAAGTTGAAACACAAAATTTGACTCATACCAGCCACTTAATGTCTTAGATTGATCTGAGGATAATTCTTAAACATCATAAAAAATATATAAATTATTTTCCTCAATAATCAAGAAAATTTGAGTTTGTTTACTTATTTTTCATTGAATGACACTATTTTAACTAAAATGTCTACTTTAATCCGATAACTAACACATTCAATCATATCGAGCACATCATGTATCATATTGAGGTCTTTCTGATTTATACACATGAAAAATAACATATGGATATTCTTCCTCAAGTTTCAAAATAATCCAAATTCATTTTCTTAGTATGAGTAGGCCAATTCAGCTTTTTTACTAAATTTGATGTTTATTTTAAATAAAAAGATGCACTTGGATTCATACAAGTCACATTGTGTGTTCGATTAATGGGAAACTAATTTATAAATATCTCATATGAATTATGTATCATGGTCCTAAATTATCAAAATAATATGAATATGTTTTCTCAAATTTGATTATGTTTATTGTCTTTCAAAAAAATGACCTTTTAAATGGGAAACATGCATTTTGACTCATACTAATCACATAGTGTATCAGATTTATGTGATCCATATTCATACACATTAAAAATGTATTAGGACTAATTTTCCAAAATTATTAAGAACATTTGATCATGTTTTCCTGGTTTTCAGTGAGTGACACTTTTTGAACTAAAATATAAATTTTATTGTGATAACAGACACTTTGAGTCATGTTAAGCAGATAGTGTATCTAATTTAGGGTAATATGATTTATAAATTTCACAAAATACTTATGAATCACTATTATAATGCAATATAATAATCCAAATTCATTTTCATTCTTTTAAATAAGAAAACTATCATTTTTACTAAAATTGATGTCAATTTTAAATAAAGTCATACTTACAGTTATACCAGTCACACCGTCTATCATATTGAGGTGTGGTTGATTGATATGTGTCCAAAATTACTTATAGATTATTGTAATCAAGTATGAAATTAATATTAATATGTTTTATTAGTTTTTTGTACGTCAAATGTATTTTTTTACTAATATTCCATTTTAAACATGAATCATGCACTTTGAATCATACTGATTGCAACATGTATCAGTTTTACATGATAGAAAAATGTACATGTCAAAAATTACTTATGAATCCATTTCCAAAATTATCAAGAAAATTTTAGTATGTTTGCTCAGTTTTTAGTGAGTGAAAATTTTTGGAAATTTTTTTGATTTTAAACTGATAATGGATACATTGAGTCATACTGGGCACATCGTGTATCAAATTGATATTTATATGATTCAAAAACATCAAAAATGAATTGTGGATCATTTTACTAAAGTATCTTAACAATATGAATTCATTTTATCAGTATTGAGTAGTGAGTTTTCATTTTTACCAAAACTGATGTCAATTTAAATAATAATATGCCATTAGAGTCGTAGCAGTCTCACCATGCATTAGATTTATGTATGGATAATTAATACATTTGTCAAATAACATATGGATCATTTTCCTAAAATGTCCAAACATTCTTAATTTATTTTCTCGGTATTGGGTAGGTCATTTTTTCATTTTCAATAAAATTGAAATCAATTTTAATTAAAGAAACATTTAGAGTAATACCAGTCACATCATGCGTCAGATTAAGGTGAGGATAATTCTTACACATCCCAAATGACATATAGATCTTTTCACTAAAGTATCAAAACAATATGATTGTATTTTCTTGATTTTTATTATGTCACGTTTATTTTTCAATAAAATTCTATTTTAAACATCAAACATACACTTTGACTCATACTGATCACATCATGTATCTACTTGATGTGAGACTAATTTGTACATGTCATAAATGATTTATGAATCTATTTCTAAAATTATCACCAAAATAAAAGAATTTTCTCTTAGTTTTAGTTAGTGAATATTTTGAAGTGAAATTCCAATTTAAAATAACAATTGACACTTTGAATCATACCAGGAACATTGTGTTTCAGATTACGGTTTAGAAGATTCATATACGTCATAAATGTATTATGTATCATTTTATTAAAGTATCAAAACAATCTAAATATTTTTTCTCTATTTCGAGTATGTCATTTTACCTTTTTACTAAAATTAATTTCTATTTTAAATATAAAGAAGTACATAGCATCATACCATTCATATCATGTGTTGGATTGATGTGCATATAATTGATACATGTCCCAAATTCTTAAATACATCCTAACTATCAATGTTACAACGATCTCAATTGGCTTTTTTGTAAAACTACCTACACTTCATATTGACTCAATGTTCTTAGCCAAAAAATAACTCTTTTATTGAATTATAGAAGATTAGAGCAAGATCAAGTTCCCATTATATCATGTGAAGTCACAACAATGGGCACACGAACTTCCTATACTTTTATGGTTTTCAGTAAGAAAGGTTTGTTGGATAACAACATTAAATCGATATGAACTGTTGTTAGCTTGGAAAAAAGGGAAGGGAAATTGTGGTATCATGGGAATAAATGAACATTTTATCTCTTTTGTGGCTTTTTGTAGATAGTTAAATGAAAAATATAATGGCTCAAAATATATGTGAGATAAATATTAATAATTAGAGATAAATGATAAGAAAAATAGCATACCAATAGTATATAAAATTATTAAAAAATTAATTAATTAAGTAATAGGAATTTAAATTTTTCCTGATATTTGTATGCATTCTTGATGTATTTCCTTGGTGTCATTATCTCATTTCTTGGCTCAAAGTCCAATCTGTCCTGATAATGAGCAGCTTCAACCAAACCACCCAAACCTAAACAAAAAATCAACTTGTTAAACTATTATAATAGAATTATTACTAATAAAATAATCATAATTATTAAATAATTCATTAATTATATGTAAAATTATTTTATTATGGAAACATAAAGATTACCTATATTATTGAGTAGTTGATGGAACTTGAAGGAATGTGATAAATGCTAAAACTGCATGGGTGAAAAGGAATCGGGGTAGAAAAATTTTGTTTAAGGATTGGTGCAGAAAGGCATGAAAGATATACATACCACCCCAACTCGAATAAAAGAATCCACCTGTATAAGAAAACAATTCATATTTGAGTAATACTAAAAAGATATAAATTAAACATAAATATGTAAAAATACACTAATTATATTGAAAAGGATTTTACTATGAAAACATCATAATTAACTCTATGATTGAGAAAAGGTAGTGGAATTCCTCTTCCTAAAATGGTAGTGGAGGGAACATGAAAAAACATTGAAAAATTACAACACTAAATGGGTGAAGAGGTTTTTAGGGAGAATAAGTATGTGGTAGTTTTGGTGTAAAAAGGAAATAAAAATGGAAATAAATTTTATAAAATAAACAAAATATTCAATGAATATTGAAAACTATATCAACATTTCATTTTATAAATTTTTGTAAAATATAAGAATTATATTGTGACATTACCTTTACATCTTCCCAAAGGGTTTCCTACCTTATTTTTTTTTACCAATAGATTGGTGATAACATCATTTGATGAAGACATTGTCTAAATGAGTATTCAAACATTTAATTTAGATTTTGATAATTTAGTAGCTAATATATAATCTTATAAGGAAAAACATTGTATATTAAAAACACTTTTACCTTATCATTAAACAATCATTATTTTTTAATGATTTTAGGGATTTTATTCATCTATCCAGAACCAAATCCTCTCTTTGTGGTCCCCAATAACATAAAATACATTGTCTATATTTTCAATAACATGAAATGATTATGTTGTCCTAATGAAAGTTTATCCATCGATTTAATTTTCATCTAATCTGATATCTGTTTTAGTATCTAGTAGGAAATTCAACGAATTATTGTTTTTTGTATCTAAGACATAAAATACATGCACTACATGTGAATTAATTATGAATGAGTCTTCTTTTTTCCTATTCCATAATGAAATTCATCATCACGAGGGCCAGTTCATCAATATTCACTGCACTCATATTTTCAACTCATTTTCAATAGAAAATAGGAACATGGAATGTTTTATAATCTTACTCATATATCTATTTGATAATTTAAAAACATTACATATTTGAATAAATTGGATTTCAATCCTTACAACCAAATATGTGAATCACTTCCACCACAAGTGTAACACCACTATATTACATCATAATACAATCATCATGTACATTTTCATAGATCATATAACCATTTTTTTCAAAAATAGTTTAATATATTACATTTGAATTCATTCCTAGGGTTATCCATTGAATCTATTAAGAAATTTCATTTGTATTTCCGATCACTCCTTATATATTTGACCGTAGAACCATCCTATAAACTATTGATAATGTGTTTTTGATTTCCATTATTTAGCACTTTATGGATTCTAATATATAAGAATTTCTCTTTTGGATTTCATGTATATATCAACCTATTCACTTTTATGTAATATGTAATGGTGTGCTTATTCCCACTCTTTCATGTCAATTGTAACAACATCTCTTCTAGAAATCCCTTCACCCCTAAGGAATCTATTGTGAAAAGAATTTGGGGGACTGATGTTGTTAACATATGATTGGTGATCAGTAAAGAATTAAATAGTTTCATCAGTAGTATCTTATTCTACAATACAAACTTCTGACTAACTTTGATTTCATACACACCCTTTAAAAATTTCCACATAATGTTGAATAGGGTACATCCACCTGTAATTGAATGGACAACATAGTTCAACCTCTCCAACCAATTAAACTATTAGGTGGACCGTTATATCAATGAATGATGGTGAGAAGAAAATATAAAATTTAACCAATATGACTTCAACCCCCTTATTCATGATTGAAAAAATCACAAGTTCAATAACATTACTATATATATTTGAAAAAGATGTTGAGTCAGGTTATGGAATTCCATATATTTTAAGGCGGAATGTAATAGAAAGAAATATACATCAAATATTTTATGAAAACATGATATTAGATTTATTTTAGTCGTTGTAACTTCAAATTGGTCATTGACATGACATTCTTTATATTTGATACATACCCCTCTATAAGATTTACACTATTAAGAAATATAAAAAATTGCATTTTTTTCCTATCTGGATAAAATGTAAGCTACTAGAGGAAAACAAATCCCCCCAATACCCATAACTAGTGACCACGCTTCCATTATCCCCTTGCTAATCATGTAAAACCTAGACTTGATTCTATCTTTCATTTTTATAAGAACATTTAGTAAGATGACATTAACACTATCAAATAATTTTTTTTATATTCTTGACATCTAGGAAATTTTTGACTTACCAAAAATTCTAATATAATGATTCAAATAAAATTGATATCTTCTTCCAAATTGATTTTTTATGGTTTTCAAAAAAAATTACTGAAAATAGAACCAATATATTTTAATTTATTGAATAGTTGATCACCCATTATTAGAGACTATGTTGTGCCTTTTTTGATATTCCAATCCAATGTAGTTATCTAGGATTAATAATTATTTTATCGCTGTAAACTTTTTGATTTCCTAAAAATACAGTATTTAAGGAATGTTTCAATATAATAAACTATGTGTGTTTTTCGCAAATGGGACACCCCAAAAATCAATTAATTCTATAGCCTGATTAATTTTAATAAGTGGGGAATTTAATTATCATACCATATAACATGGACCACAATGTGAATTATTCACTTTTATGAGAATCATACAACATAACAAAAGTATCCCACATCAGTTATAGATATTCGATGAAAGGAACCAAAAAGTCATCAATAACATTACTGGGTTTCTTGGGACCATATATAAAAAGAGACAACATAATGTATTTTCGTTTCATGCATAACCATGGAGGAAAGATATAATTTACCAATATTACAAGCCATATACTGTGAGTACTAATCTGTACACCAAAAGTATTTATCCCATCTTAATATAACTCAAGATGACGATTTATTTGTTTATGTCCAAATTCATGATAATAATAATCTATTTTATTCCACCGAGTAGAATCTGTTGGATGACATATGTTCCCATATTTAATTCTTGTATCTACATTCCATGTTAATTTTCTCTCAATTTTCTGACATCCAAATAGTCATCTAAAATGTTAAATGATCAGAATGTACCATACAAATTTAAAAAGACTTGATTCATTTTTCTTGTATCATTCCTAGACACACATAAGTCATTTTATGAGTCATTAATATTCTTTAGGAAACAATATAAAATCATTTGTACAATCATGTATTTTTTTATAGATCATGACCATTGAAACAAGAATTCATTTAGCTTCATATGTTCTACTTGGTAGTAAATTTTCTTATATAAGAATATGTATTAGGATCCAATGTCATTCTTTAATGATTGAGTCACTCCATCCGCTTCCATATTTCAAATAATATAACATAAATAGAGCTAAAAATGTTGGGTATTTAATAAAATTGGTATACAATGGTCTGTTAGCAAACCATTTTAACATCTTGAACAACTTTGAAAACTCCTGAAGGTCATATTAACTTTCCATTTTCATTTTCCATGCGATCTCCATAACCATTTAAAATGGTAATCAAACCAAGTAATTCATAAATCACAATATCATCCCAATCAATGGGCACATTCAATTTTCCCCTTTTTTAGTCCAATATATATAGATATGATATATTCCATGTCAAATAAAATTATATTCTGATTATTATAACTAATTTTTATTTAATAACAACAATATAAACATGGACAAAGGATTTGAGAATTTTTATATGCATGCTATATTGCAAACATGATGAAATCTTTAACTACGTATTAATACTATGTGGTCAAATGGTAATAATAAATCTTTTTAGATTCATATACATCCTATTGGGTTCATAAAATATTCATCTTCTTTAATAAATTGATAAATACACTTAATATATTCATTCTCAACGGTGAATGTTATAGATAATTCTAATAAGGGAACCCCTACATTTGATTCATTTAATTAATTTTTGTATGATTTGAATAAAAATGAGTTATTGAATTTTGGAAAAGAATTAATCCACTATGGTAGGTGTTATCCTCTAAATTCATTGAAATGTTAAATTTATAGACAAATTTTATCCTCATTAACTCATCTTCCGATCATTTATCATGTCATTTTATTTTTTGACACACATCCTTCATCTCTTGTAGACATGCACCTATTTTTCTTGAAATAATTTAAGCAACAATCATTCATGGGATGACTAATTCTTTGATTAGTACAAGAAATATAATATATATGGGGGATTACTATTAAGAAACAAATTAAAATAACAAATATTCTAGATATGATGTTGGGGGGGATGATAGGTGTACTGCAATAAATACAAGAAAGGATGAAATAAATAAATAAAATGTTATTGGTGATTGAAAAACTTCAGTGAAAACTAGAATAAGTAAGACTAAAAAACTAATTTTTCCCAAGTATAGCCTAAATCATTTAGAGAGGCTGAATAGGATGATAATAGGATTAAATATATGAATGTAGAGCTTGATCTGAATAAGAACAATGTGACATATGATATTTTTGAAAGGCTAGAAGACAAGTATTTTTTTAGAACCAAGTGGGTGTTAGGTAATAAAATCATTAACTATGGAAAAGTGGATAAAAATAAATAATAAAAACTTTAATGGGGAATTCCTAGATCAATGACATGTATATTTATTATAAATTTACTCCCACATCACCGTTGGAAACTATATAAATTTTGATGTCTATTTCAGAGAAAATGTAGTTAAAAGTATACTAAATGGATATCAAATCTATGTTCCACAATTGAGTTATTATGGGGGAGTATAAAATAAGATATAAATGGGTTTATTAGGCATGAAAATGAGATAAATTAGGTTCAGTTAAATAATTATTTCTATAAGATAAAGAAAACACTGAAGACATGGTATTTAAGGTTTGTTCAATACCTAATGAAGCATTTTTTAGTGTGGTAGAGTTTATCACATAATCTACATCATAAAAGAGAATGATCCAATTATGTTGGTACTCATATATGTTGAATAAATAATATTTAAGGATTCAAAAAATCACAATGAATGTTTTTTAGATCACATGAAGTAAAATATCATTATTTATATGATTGGTGAGTTAAAAATTTTCTTTGGTTTATAGGTGAATCACGGAAGTTATAAAACATAAATTTCTAAATCAAAATATGAAAAATTCGTTCCAAAGTGATTTTTATTGGAATATTTCAATCCAATGACAACGCCCATCACTACATGGAAGAAATTTTTAAATATTGATGATTAGAAAGAGGTAGATGTCAAGGAATATAGGCATTATAAGCCTATTGTACCTGAAAACAAAATTACCCAACATTCGGTTTGATATATTTCAATTCTCACAGTACCAATCTTGTCCCAAGGATAACTACATGTTATTGGGGAAGAAGATACTTCAATATATCTAAAAAATAGTGAATTTCGGGTTGTTTTACTATAATATAGTGAAAATAGAATTTTTTGGGATACATGGTCTTGGTCTGGGGAGGTTCAGTAGATAACTAAGGGAAAGTAGATATATCAAAATACCAAGATGTTATTGGTGCTTTGGTTTCTTTCTAACCTTGAGTCATTCTTGCTTTGGAATCGAGCCTTGGAAAATTTTGATCCTTGATTCTAGCTAGATTCGAGCATGGAATCGACAATGAGGATCGCCGATAGAAGGAGGCTTCTACAAATAGCTTCATATATCATTAACGGGTTTACAATAATTATGATTCATAAAATAGATCAGGACCCTTTTATCAGTGCTTCAATAAAACTTCTAATAATGATCCCTTTTATCAGTGCTAATTTAACAATCCCTGATAAAAGGAATATTTATTAGTCCTTTTTTAGGGCTGAGAAATAATTATCTTTATCAGCACTAAAAAAGCGCTGAAAAAAATCAATTTTATCGGTGCTAATGTTTTAGTGCTAATAAATAAATATATTTATCATCATTAAAAAAGTGATGATCCAGATTAATTTTATCAACTACTATTATTTAAGCACTAATTAAGGATTTATAATTATAATTATAATTAAAAAATCATGTAATATATTTATAAAATAATTTATATTTAATAAATATATATTTATAGTAAGTATATTCCTTATTTAAATATATTTATTTTAGTTTTATCATTATTCAAATATATTATTATTTATTTATAATTATATAATATTTTCCAAAAAAATAATATTAATACCATTATATATACTAATATAAATATATATATAATAAATATATATAAATATAAGTATATTGAATATATTCCTTATTTAAAAAAATTATCATAATTTTCTAATTATTTAAATATATGTAATTATTTAGTTATCATTATTTATATACAATTTTAAATAATATTTTATTATTGACAAATATAAATGTATAAATATATGAAATATTTTTTTATAAATATTTTTTTATAAATATTTTTTTAAAATATGTTTGTAACATTATTAATGAATATTTAATCTTAATTGCATGCATGCTAGAAATAAGTGAAATTTAATAATTATAAATTTGTACACTTTTACAATATTGACAAAATGGATATGTTTAATCAATTAAATATATATTGTTAAAAAAGAATTATATATTTAAATAAAGAGGAATACATAATGAAAATATTATAACATAATAAATATATATATAAGAAATAAATAATAGAAATTGATTAAATTCCCAAAAAATCAAAAAAGGAAAATAAAAAAATAAAAAAATAAAAAATGAATAAATAATACCTAACATTAATAATATTAATAATAAATAAATAAAAATTTATTGATTCAAAACATAATATATTAAATTTTTCATTTTTAATGAAATTCAAAAACGAATACAGAAATTTGATTAAATTACATAAATATTATGCGTATGTGTTTCTATATGATATTTCATTAATTAAATAAATATTTGTGCGTGTATGTGTTGTATAAAAAAATAATTAACTAAATATATGTATATGAAAAAAATATAATACATTTTTTATCTATATTAAATTCAAAAATCAAACAACATTCAATTATGTCTTTTACCTAATGTAATTAGTAAGTATTTTTAATTCATATTAATTTTTAATTATAAATCATTATTCACAAAATATATTAACTATTTAATTTAAACCATAAATATTCTTTATTATATAAATAATATTTATATACATCATATATATCTATATATTTAGAATATACCATTTATTAACATTATAAATTATTATTTAATTAATAATTTTTTTAATATTTTTCGCAATTTACTTATTTTTAATTTTCATTTTACCTATATCTATATACTTAATATATAAAATTTATTATTAATTATAATTTATATATACTATAATCAATTTAATCATTTTTTCAATAATTTTTAAATTAAAAAATTGCTAATATTTTTTTGATAACAAAATTTTTATTTTATTTTTATTTAATTATTTCATTTTTAGAGAATTATCACTACTAAAAAGCATATCATAAAGGATCCCTTTATGGGCACTTAAAATAAAGCAATCATAATGGATATCCTTTATCGGTGATAAAAATAAATCCACGATAAAGTTACCTTTTTGTATCGCTAAAAAGCATTGAAAAATGGTACCGTTTTAGGCACTAAAAACATCGGTAAAAGGTTCCCTTTATCAGTACTTTTTTTGTGTGGATAAAGGCCACCTTTTTTTCACTTTTTTCTAGCACTGATATAGGCCAACACTGTTAAATTTATTTTTTGTAGTAGTGATAATCCAATAGATAATCCACATTTCCATGTAGTTCGAAGATATAAAAAGTTCTTATAAACCAAGGTCTAAATTTCCCTAAATTCCTCAAAAATAATATAAATATATATATATATATAATACATTCACAATCAGTTTCCCCATTATTGAACGGGCAATGATGGTGTTCAATATATCATTTTTAGTTTCTCAAAACTCACATGAACCATTACTTATATAATTCAATGTTCATCATCACCTCTGAAAATAGTTACTTCCCAATAGAGATTGTTCACCTAATAGTTCCTGATATCAATAAGATCCACAAGGAAAACCACACCACACATTGATGTGTGTCTCCATAATCAATTACTAGGAAGATACTAAAAAAAATAAACTAAAATCAAGAATGAATTTCTGAAGGAGACCTAGAAGATTTTGAGGATTCTTCTAATCTGGAAATCTATTTGATGATAAAATTTCATTATCAACAATAGATTAGAACCCATTGTATTATGTAATACATTCCATAAATGTAATCCAACACAAATGAATCATCTATATATTTTAATTCAAGGTTCACCAAGGAGCTTCACAAACCGTTAATTATACTACTATTCAAGCTCTTGTACAATAATTCCTTCTTTAGTAGGAAAGACAAGTGTCAATTTAATAAATCAATTAACGATCATCCAAATTTTTTTCATCTTCTCTATAATGAGTTTGTGGTAGTTTAATTACATGGTTCGTTATTCCTTCATCCAACCATCAAAATAGAATGGATAATTCTACAAAAATATAGAATGTGTGTGGTGTTCCACATCACATTTCTACTATCAAGGAAGGCATCATGATATATGTTCAATAAACATACTACTCATTCATGGTTATAACATTGATGTATCAAAATATGAAATATCATATTAAACCCAGATTCCTTTGAAATCAATACATATGTTCATGATCTATCAACCCCATATTGAGATAAACCTTAATAACCAACTACCTATGAAGTCACAAATCACTGTTATGAGAATGAAAATAGAAAAACAAGGTTCGCCAACTATGAAAGAATTCATTAATATGCTTTAAACCTGAATTCAATATTTTCCATAGATGTATCAGATTTTAAAATTAAGAACTAGCTTGCTCGAAAGAAGAACATAAAAACAAATTAAATAATTGTTCACAACTAAGAGAATTTATGCAATGAGGTCAAAAAAGGATCCCACGTTCATTAATTTATTCATGGTCTGTATTTGTAACACTCCTATAATATCAGTCATGATGAAACCAATTTTTAAAATGTTTAAAAAACATCAATATCAATGTTTTGTTGTAATATAAGCCATCATTTCTATTATAGGATTTGATTTCTCTTGGAAAATTCACACTTCCTTATTCTACAATGTTATGATATCATAAAATGATCTTTGATAGGACATTTTCATGTGTTCAAAGAGAATAAAAAACTATAATCAACTCAAATTCATGATGATATTTATTCTTACCATCAAAGAATAATATTAGAAATATGTAAGGCATCACCAATTTCTAGCATTATAAAATATATCAACTACATACATGAGGATTCATGGTAACATCAACATAACTCATCCTATATTAGAATTGAATCAATATTGGATCTAGAATAACCTCACATAGATTCATTCAAAAGAGTCTCATGAATCGTATCACCAACTATAAGGCTCTAAAAGGAACATAGAGCAATCATGGGTCACCGCAAATATTTTATATTAATCTAAAATTGTAATAAAATGATTAACTATATCCGTACAAGGGATCATTGACAAGTTAACATTGATTTATAGTCTACTAAAAGGAAACTCCCAGGATATAAATTCTTAATTATAGACAACCCAAATGATTTCAAAAGACGTAACCAACAAAGAGGGTACTCTACCAAGAATATAAAAATACACAACCCTAAGAAATTTTTTAAATAAACACCAGGTCAAGCCACCATAATGATAATTAGGAAGCCATAATCCAGATTATCAAATATGAAACATCAATCAAAACTAAGAGATGGTTAACCCAAATACTTTAATCATCCTGAAATAATATAGATTTAGTTTTGGTTACAAGGAATAAATTTATGATAACTCATTTATAGAGAATACAACCTACTTTCACCCCCACTCCAACTGATTAAAACCACACCTTTGATATATTATTTATCCTGTTTTGTCACCCAACCAAACATACATCCCTGAGAACATACCCAAGGATCAACATGTTTATAACCAAAGAATAGAACTCATTGAATCTGTTGTTCTAAAAACTTATTCTTATAAATAGTATTCCCTGTGTGGAATGAAATAGTGAGGTAAGAAGAATCTTGACATGTCTACTTCCATCAATTGAGCCACCCGAAGAAGATATCAAAGGTAAAACCTAAATATGGCCACCCCAAAACCATAATGGCTCTTAAAATAATGATTAAGAGATAAAAATGGTTAGTATCCAGATCATAGGATTCCCCCCAAGATTCAACTATCCTCAAAAAATAATAGGAAACTATTAATATTGGTTATTACAAACCCAAATAAATAGTTGAACCTCTATGTTTTTTTTGTGATCTTAAAATGACTTTGACAGAGAAAAATAAACACACCACTCCATTTGGTGCCTAAGAAAATCTAAATATAAACATTAAATGAAACTCTCAATGAAATCATTTCACATGGACTCATGAACATTCTTAAGGAGATAGAGAAGCGGAACTAAAAGATAAATCCATCATGTCATCCCAAAAAATACAATTATAGTTGATTAAAAACATACCATATTAAATACAAGAAATCTATATAAAAATATATAATTTAGTGAACATAATTTCAAATGGTACCATCTTCCATTAAAATAGAAAAATCTAATGGAGAAAAATTTCATAACTCCTCGGTTTTAATATGAATCCTCATATAATTCATGCAAATAAACTAATGAATTAATGAAAATTCATTATCTTATTGTTTTATATTATTTATTATTGATTTAATTTTTAATAAATGATCCTTTAAGTTATAAAATAAATTTATTCAAAAGGTCAAAATCATCTTTTAATTTATAATTACATATTAAAATCCATTTTATCTTCAACATTACATGTTGAAAACAAACATCATATTTTCCATAAAACTAAATAACCTACCTTTATTTTTTTTGGAAATCAACCATTTCATTTTAATCTTTTTATCCTTATTAATGTTATTATTCAAGGATGTAAACTTATTCAATGTTGATGATTTTCATGTTTGAAAAAAAAACAATATTCAAGGTTTTCATTTTTAAACAACCATTTCCACATACATGAGTTTGTAATGCAGAATAATTTTATAGGAAATCATTTTAAATCTAGTTTTCAAAAACAAAATTATATCAAATCCATTCTCCATAACTAAACCGGTTATACTACACATTACTAAAATAACAATGTCACATATTTAAATCAAAGTGTTTCACGATAACATAAAAATATATAAACCACATTGATTATTTTCCTATCTATTATGGTAAAAACCATAATTAATGAATCATTGTTTATAAATAAATAATGAATGGGTGTGTTTAGTCATGTTTAACCTTGACATGGTTCAGGACCACGTTCTATGTGTGTGACAACCACATTATTGATTCCTAAATAAAGGGTTTGATTCATTTATATTTTATCAATATATCCATGTCAACCTCATAAATTTATTCCCCCTTTTTTTTACAGCCCAAATATAGAACAAACTCCAAAGAAACCAACATGTTCCAATTTAGATATAAGGCCATCATATCAAAACATAAATATAAAAAATAATTAATTATAATTTAATTATCTACTTGCAATGGTTTCTCATAAGGTATAATGAAATATGGGAATAAAAAACCTATAAATAACATAATCCTTGAACCCGAATAAGCCCTAGATCTAGTAAAATGGACCCTAAAACAAATCAAGGTAGTGCTATCACACCTCTAGATTGGTAAAAGCTATGATACCATTTTTTAATGAACCAATATAGTTCAACCAAACACATCACCTTAGTTAGATCATCATCATGCCATAAGGGTGTTCTTTATCACTTTGTGTCGGTGGTAAGAATGTGGGTGTCGATATACTGCGTTTGGGAATTATTTTACCCTGAAAAAATAATAGAATGGTTCTCTAGTATGAAAAAAATTAAATTAAACATTTGGAGTACAATTCATATGAAAGGGAGAATAAGTATGTAACACTCCCAGCCAAACAAATTCTGCATCCCATAAAAAACAAAAAAAACACATCCAAAACCATGTCAATATGTGACTAAATTTGACCAGTATCCCAATTCTAAAGAAATTTGATATCAACCAAGACCAATATCCATACCAAATGATAGAATTTCTTTAACATGTATCCTAAAAACATTAACTATAATATTCCTATTGAAAATGTAAGGTGTGGTCCCAAAATATAAGTAGTATACCACAAAATAATATTAAGAAATTATATAATTTTTCAACCATTGGTTTAATATTTTTTAAAAATATTTTCATAATGTTGTATTTATCAAAACTCATTTTTATAAAAAATTCCATTGAATTTACTTTTTTAAAACAATACATACACCTGAACTTAAAAACATTGATATAAAATAAGGTGAATAATAATTTTAAAAAATCAGAAATTATAGAAATCAATGAATAGTAAAACAATAGGGAATGTAAATAAAAATAATACATGTAATTTCTAAAAATGATGCCCAAGTGGAAAATAAGATGTGGCCTATGATAATGGGGCATCCATGCTCTAAAAATTATATAGTGTATCAAAGGTCCTATAAACAATGTATCCCAAGAATATCTCTATTTTCCAACGTATACAATTATTTTGAAGAGAATATAAGCCCCAAAATCTAAAATTATCAATATTGAATTTCATCAAATATATTATGATAATAAAATAAATATTTTGATGAACCCCCCCCCCTTAAAACAGTTCTCGTCACCCTCCAAGATCAAGAAAAAATAATAGATTTTAATTTAGCTAGTAAAATCATCAAACCAACCATTTTATATGGAGAAATCAGAGGAAGTTAAAAAATATAAATGTTTTTATGGGAAATAATAGATTTGATAGAGGCACTTACCTAACTAATAAATAAAACTTTTCACCCTCAAAAATAATATTGGGAAAAAAATAAATCTAGTCGTCACAAGTATATATCCATGATATACACTAACAATTATCCATATAAATTGATCATAGACTTATTCTAATCAATAGAGGTTTCCAAAATTAGGTAATGATGGTATATCATGTGTATATAATTAAATATCGGAATAAAAAATTACAAAAACAATCATTCCTTGACAAAAACCATGTAGTTTGACGGGGGATTAACTATGAGTCCAATAATAGAACCTCATATATCACTAAAGAGAGGAAGTTTTTGGGTACTATTTAATTAAGAGGGGATTAATGGTTAATATAGTGTCCCATATTTTTTATACATAAATATGAAATCATTTTAGTTAAATATTCAATACAAAACATTATGATCCATTCCCAAAAATTAAAGGTTTATTATCATTGGAAACTAAGTATCAATTATTCTAATTTCATCCTATATCGTTGAAATTTACAGCACGGATCTTCTCTTATTTTAATCTTATAATAAAATACCTTATTTGAACAGTTATTCATAACCTATAGAAGGAAACACAAGAAATTTCTAGTACATATTCTTGATAAGGTAAAATAAGCGAGATATAAATAATAACCAAAACATAACCGAAGAAAAAGGTTATGAGATCATCAATTTAACATTTGAAAATCCTTAATCATCATATCATAGATCATAATATTCAATAATTTAATAAATAATAGATGTTCATATTACATTAATAACAATGAGATTAAATATCATAATTTGTCAGTTCATAACATTGGTATAAGGAATAATATTATAGCATATACATAGGAATAGAAAAAAATTCCTTTATTAAAGGAACACTAACTAGACCCTCATTATGGATTATTTTAAAAACTTATTTCATTATATCATTTTTCAATGTTCAATTCCAATACAATCATGGTTGAAAAAGTCCCTTACCGAACAAAGTTCACTCCCCATTCCAATTAGTATTGTCTTATGATATATTAATATTTACCCAAATCATTATAGGCATATATAATTCAAGTAAAACCTTTCAAAAAATCACAATCTATCCAATTATATTCAATATGACCATTAAACATTCATCATATATCATAATCTGTGGAAAATAAACCGTTTTCGTAAACAATTTAATAATGAATAATATCTTAAAATGCGGGAAATAAATGGGTTTCATAAACAAATATCATAAACATATTAATCAAACATATAGATAAATAATAAGTATGATAACATTGGATAATATACCTAGTATATCATAAGTAACATCAATTTATTTCATATTAGAAGAAATTTATTTAAAAATATTTATTAGAGTATTTCCTGAGGAAAATACAATTTTTTATTGAAATCACATCTTTAAAATTAATAAATTTTCAAAATATTATAGAAAAATATTTCATTGAAAGGAAACAAGGTAACATTTGAGGAATCATAAAAGGATTGATCAGTCATGATGGTGGTAAATTCTACTCAATAAAATTACATTAAAGTATTCTTTCTACATTTTTTCATAAAAAGTCAGAAGTTCCTCATTTGTAAAATTTCAGGAATATTAGTTTTTTAAAATTTTAAAACAAAATAGCATCATGATAAATGAAATTAATTAATCATTAGAAAATATTAAAAAAACCTTCAAACATTTTTTTGGAATGATGGATATTGAAATAAGTATTTTCCACCAAGGGGAAAAATAAATTTATATTTCCTTAATAAAATATTTTTTTATATTGAGGAAATAAAGAAATGAAAATGAAAGGAAGAAATGTAATAACTAGAATTTACTATATTATTATATAAATCATGATATTCATTATATTTATATCATGAAACATTATAATTTTAAACATATCATAAACAATCATGATAAACAATTAGACTATAATAAAACTCTATATAATAAGTTCCAATTTCTTCAAAAGTTATCTAAACTCCTATATAATAAATTTAAGTATTTTTAATATCTATAAAATAATAATTTAAATAATTATGATATCATATATGTTTCAATTATATTATTTCAAGACCCATTATTTAATATTTATTTTTAAATCAATTTTTTCGAAGAGTTAATTGTTTCATTTTTATGCATGTTTTGGTTATCATGATCTTAACCTTATACATTGAACAAGGTTCCATAATATCCATAATTATAAAAATGATATAAATATCATATAAATTAATTATATATATTTATAGTCATCTATAATAGTCATAAAATTTAATTTCAATGTCCATGGATATGGTAGGTCATAAGTACAAATTAATGTTGTATCAATTTTTCGATGGATGTAATGAAAGAAAGGTAAGTAAAAACTAAAATTTTCAAAATTATATTAATATCTTAAATAAAATATATATTTATTAAATACCTCATTCTAACCCTCTATGAAATGTGGTGATAAAAATTTATGACACCACTATGTGGAAATGGTATGTTTTACGTACCCACATGGAATGTTTTTTCATTCTATAGGATTTAATGAAGGTGTAAAATGTTTCTTCCTTCAACATATTGTAGTTATGTATTTTTAAAATACTAAATTCATTATATTTTACTAGATACCAAGGATATAAAAGAATTATAAAAATATTAAAATTGAAAGTGCCCAACTGAGAGTTGTACCTCTTAGTTGAGAAACCACTTTTGGTTTACACCTTAAGCCATGAAATGATGTTCTTTTAGAAACAAAAAAACATTGAGAAATGGTGAATAAAGTTAAGAATTTATTCTATCATCACTATGAGGATTTATATGGCTCAATAAATAGACCATGTAATATATTTTAAACAATATACCATTCAATTGGCTGAATAACTAATTTTTATGAAATTATATTATTTTATGAAATTTTATTCATTATTAAATATCACTAATTTAATTTTTTAAAAAAAAATAAATAATATAATATAATATGTTAGTAACTCATATAAAATGGTTCCAAAGTTAATTTAATTTTTTAAAAGATATTATCTATATTAAACCACCTAAATAATTATTTATAGGTTTAAATACCATTTTAAATTTTGTCATTTTATAAAATCATTTGTTTAAGAAATTTCAACATTAACAATACTAATGGAATTTTCAATATTATAGAATTATAATTTAACATATATGGTGAAATTTGGATCATAAGAGAAAATAAGATAAAATTGTGGTCCTTTTATTATCCTTCTAGACATATTTCAAGATTTATTATTAGTTATATATATTTTAGAAAAATAAATTTACCATAAAATACAATTTGATGTCATTTTAAGAGTTATTAACACAATTTTAATTTCAAAAAAATATGACCACATTAAAATTAGAACACAAGTCTTTCAAAAATAGATAATATTTTATATGTATCTTAAAAAATATTGGGACACTTTCACTCCCTCAAACAATATTAGTATTGGATTTTTTTATATAATTTACATGAGTTTTTACTACCTACAAAAACACTATGTCTACATTTCATATTAATTTAGGTGTAATTATTTAATCAATAATAATAATAAAACAATATCATGATAAAAAAATTATTTATTCTTCAAATAAACTTTTTTATTGAAAATTATTTTCTATTAATCATGATAACAAATATTATAGATATTTAAATCATAAAAGTGAATGTTTTTTTCATTATGTTTATCTTAAGTATTATAATTTCCAAAATAATTGTTTATTGGGAATAAGGACATGTTTTATTTTTTTTCTATGATTATGGACTATATAAACTCATTCAACAAAATAATGTCTTTTTTTAATGATATTCAGTCCTTATGACATTAAGTTTATCCCTAATTTCCACATTTTTCATATATCATTGTAAAACAAATTACTATGGTTATTATTCATAATAAAAAAGGAACCTATTAACAAAATTATACCATCAAAATTCCTAATATTAAATATTAAATTTCAAGGACTCAATGAAAATAAGATTATATAAAAACAAAAAAACACACAATAAAAATAGGTTTATAAAAATATGCATTATTTTTATAAAAAACATTCTACAAAATGCAACCATAGAATTTATTCCAATGAACTTAAATGGATTATTTATAAGATTAGATAACTAATTTTCCATTAAAATCATTTTAAAATAGATGATACTCTTTATATTATTCAAATGATAATATAGTTTCCAATAAAAATCATTAATTTTTACAATTCACTAGAATATAAAAATATTCTGGAAATAATTAATATTTACCCTAAGAAAATTTTAATATTATTATTTGAATGATGATATTATTTCTATCAAATATAATTTTTAAAATTTCTAGAAATTAATTTTACTAATATCTCATAAAAATTAATAAAACCCATTTCTCAAGAAAACATATTTCGAATAAAAAATAACTTTATTAAAAATTGATCTCTTATTACCTAATATTCTGTCAATTCACTTTAAATTATATTGACCATAATATATATATATTTCTTAATTAAGTTACATTTATTCATACTCTCCAATTCAATGATTTTGTTACAATGGTCATAATATAATGATATTTCATGGACAGTTTATGAACTTTGTTGTATATTATACAAGTTATCAATCATAGAAAACGTTTAAAATCACAAGGTGATACATTCTCCACCCCCACAATAAAAATTTTCATCCGTTTAGTTTTAAAATGTAATCAATAGATCATTTTTTCATATTATAAAATTCCAATTTTTAAAACCCACATCATAAAAATTGTTAATAAATATTCTTCTTGAAAAGAGGGAATGAGAAATAATATTGTCATTTGGAATATCATATAATCAGTTTCCCAAATATGGGAACATTAGTGGGAAGTGAAAATATCAAATTAGAGTAAACTTAAATGTCTAGATAATGTTGGATAGTGATAAAGTACATTGACAAGAAGAAAGTGATTGATCAAGATATAGATTATAACAACATAACCATAAATAAATGAGGTGTGAAACATATCATAGATTCAATTAAAATAAATGTAATATGATAATTTTTTTATGATAGTTTTCCTATTGTTCTTGAGTTACTTTTCCATTGAGTATAATAAGTTAATGAAATTGTTTCGAATCTGTTTGGAATGCCCAACGGTTCCATATCCAAAGATATGTGGACCTTCTTTCCAAAGGAAGGCTTTCGCTGGGTGATTTGGCCAGTGACGCTTAAGAACTCACATTGTTCGAGAGGATGGGAACTCGGGCTCATCACACCCTTTTGGGTGGAATTATTGCCTATTCCAATACTCTCTTATAGATTTAAAATGTGTTCATATGTTCAGGAATATTTGGTTTATACCCAATCACAGTATCCACAGATTACTCTTGGTCTAAAATGATAAGATGAACACCGAGATTTGGAATCATTTAGACCCGAGGTTTATCATCCCTCATTGGATTAATAACTCTGAGGACTTTGGAATCACTGAGACAGCGCTGGTTTAATGCCTCATAACTAGGTGCTCTGGAGTTTTTTTTCCTCCCAGGGGGAACAAATAACAACTTGAGTGTTTGGATCAAACCCGTGATACGGGCTTCCTAAGTATCCTCATAAGAGGAATTAGAATCCATGTATTTTGGTAGTACAGTTTAACATCATGAAGGACGAAGGATGAACCGACATGAAGAGGGTCAGAACGGCAAGGTTGTGGGATTGAACCTTGTGGAGGCTTCCTACGTACAATTCCTTTTCAGGGATCAAAGTCCTCGTAGTTCACATGAAGTTGGGGTCAGGGTCGGTGCTTACTCTAAGACCACGCGATTCATGATCAATGTGAGAAACAAGAGGTAGTAGAGACCTGACGATAACGTCGCAAAAGGTGCGTCCGTGGGAAGCGAAGTGGGGAATACGCATGGAGCGGCCCAGAGAAATGGGTATTCGGACTTAATCTAGGATGGAGGCCCAATGGTGACAAAGCCCAGAGGGAGAAAGAAAGGCTACCCCTGTGTCCATCTTCCCTCTTGGTTCTTGGCACCGGGGAAGTACAAAGGTGCATGGGTGCTACCTCCCGTGAGAAAGGCTAGGGGCTTACACCAAAGAGGTTGCCATGTTCACTTCTATAAGAGGGGATAAGTGCTCACTGCCAGAACTGAAGGGAAATGGAGGTGGAGTCCCCCAATCTGGTGAGTAGAGAAGAAGAAAGGGGACTTAGGGCTTTGACCCTACAATACATTTGGAATGTGAACCCAGGAACGCTTCGGGAATCCACTAAAGGGAAAGAGCATCCCCTTTTCCCTCGCTTACCGTGGGTATGTGAACTCAGGGTGGCACTCTGATGTGCCTGAAGGATGAATTATACGGGTCCGATGGATTTGGTGGAGGCCTTGGCTCGGGGCCGATGAATGGTCCAATGATGGGGTTGGGAAGGATTGGGCTGGAATGGAAGGATTTAATCAGACTCAGGGAATGTGAACACCGAAGGATTTGGCGGGCCACACGGATGTATGAGGAGTGGTGACCTTCACGTAGGGGGGTGCTACGTGGCTGGAGAGGCTATCTGCGTACCAAGGTGGTACACAGACTGATAAGAATCCCGTGTACTTGGGAGGTACACGGCTTCAGGTTCAACCTGCGTACCAGGTTGGTATGCGGGGGAGTACACGCGAGCAATGATGGCCAAGGGTGACATCGGTGAGGAGTTCATTTTTCAGGGATTCTCTTGCGTAGGAGGGTGCTACGTAGTACATCATGTTGAAAAGGGGGCATAAACTCCCTGGCCCATGGGGAGTGCATACGTAGAGGGGCCATGGTTCGCGGTCTTCATTTTTTTTTGTTATTTTAAGTTCGCGGTTCACCAAAAAAAATTTCATTTTCAGTTTCTTATTAATTTGTTTCCCGCTTCATACCTTTTCTGGTTCACGAATTGGAACTTCTCTATTTTCGAAATCCTAATCTCCTTCCTCCGAAATTCTTCCACCCGTCTCTGATCGATCTCCCCCTTTTTCCCCTTCGATGTACTTTTATATAGTGGAGGAAACGAGGGCTATTGTGGTCAATAGGCACCTTTTACGGAGGCCCATGACCAAAAACCCGGTTTACGGATGACTCGGTCAAAAATACGCAACTCGCGAGGGGCATTGAATGCACCTCACCCTCAAACCAAGTTGGTTCGAGGGGTGCTTCGCGGCCATGCAGGGTTCCGCCTCTATTCCACAAACGACAGCACATGCGGCATGGGCCGACTGGCGTGGTTCGCTATTGGGGTGGTTCGTGTTGGTGGACCAGCCTGGTGCTCGTCCTACAATGTGCCCGCGGAGGGTCCTCTTTTCTGTTTCGCGAGTGACAGCTGTCTACGGAGGGGACGCTTCGCAGAACCAGCCGCGTACCATTAATATTGGACTGGTCGGCGGACCGGTTCATCGTCAGCCAACTTCTCCACATTTTTTCACAATCCCTTGAGGGAAATTGGGTATAATACTCTCTTGGAATAAAGGGAATTCTAATTCTCCTTTGCGTATTTTTCAGGACCCTACAAATTCCCCCCTCGGAATGGGGTTCCGATTGGAACAAATAGGAGACCATTCCAATGTAGAGTGGTCCTGAAACTTGGGTGGTTTGCGATAGGGGAGTGGACCTGGTGGGGGACCAGGCCTATAAATATGCGGGGTCCTTCCCATTTATCTTTTACCAGATTCATTGTGAAAATAGAGCTCTCTTTCTTGTCATTTCTTCGTGCTCATTCCTTCGTGAAACTCCTCATCCACGAACCATCTTCCATTTATGCGAACCATTCCTCGCTCGCACCTGTCTTCACCCACAGAACAACCTCCCAACCGCAAACTAACACTTTTAATCAATTAAAAATTAAGTTATAATGGGTCGCGTAGGAACTCGCTACACGGTTTATATAGTCCGCGAACTGAAATCATCCGGACTCTGAAAGTTTTTCTTAAGTATTTTGAAATTAAACTTTTAAATCCGGGATTGAGATTTTGTAGAGTATCCTGGTTTGCAGTTTTCTTTCCAATGCTACACAGTCCAGAGCACTGTGGATTTCTTCCATGTAGGGTTGGTTTGTGGGATGCAGCCGTTGTGAACCACCTTTGTAGGCATGCTCGTGGAACTCTTCATGAAGGCCCCTTTATAGAGTCCTTTTCCATATACTTGATATTTTTTCTAGATTTTATTATTCCAGACTAACCATTTGTCTGGTTTTCATAATACAGGGAGAAAATATGGTTCCTCCTCTCCTTGCACCCAGGACTACATCCGAGCCTCTCCCAATCCGTGATCAATGCCTAAAGGATGTGGACAACACTGTTCAGGATGGAATCTTACACTCCCCACTATACCCCTTCCTTGCCACCTTGCTATCTGAGTCACAGCGGGGGTACCCCTTTTCCAACATCCTTCCTACTTATGGTTTCGGTTTAATGTTGGATAGCTCGATTTCGGTACCATATTGTGACAACAATCCTACATCATGGATATTTACTAGTACTATCCCTCGATCTGTGATATCTTCTAGAGGGTGGCATGCCCTAAAGGATATAGCTATTGGATCTGTGTTGAATCGCCTTCCTATGTCACCGATAGGAGAACAATGCCAGGAGGATGGGGAGTTTCACTCTTACCGGAGCATTTCCCGCAATTCTATGGTGAACAACCAGCAGGGCTGGTCAGCGGACCAGGACCTCCGGCCCAGGGGGGCATTTAAGTCATTGGATTGGGGGTGGCCCTTCTGGGTTTTCCAGAGCTGTGATGAATTTGAAGCAGAATTGTGAGCCCTAGGCTTATATGAATATTCCTATGACTCCCAAACCTATACCCATCAGCCCCACGCCCTTTCCAAGTATCTTTTGAGCCATAGGAGTCCGGATACCAACACATTCCATCTGGTCCATGGGGTGGTGGGTATTAGTCTTTGGGACATCTTCCAAATTTCAGGGCTTCCAATTGTTGGAGACATGTATGATGAATTCCTGTCTCCCCCTTCTGTGTGGGACAACGAAGAGAGCCCCCCCCCCTTGGTGAAGCAGCTTCTCGATCAGGACCGTGAGCATTCGAATGATACGTCTTCGAAACAGATTTTCATGTATCATGAATGGATCAGGAATTTTTCCTGAGAAAGAAAGTCCAGGACACTTCCACGCAGGCCAACGACCTATCCTACGATGGAGACATGAAGGAATTAGGGCAGTTGCTGGTTGATCCTGGAGGAAGGCCAGTTCAACGACTGTGGATGGGAACTTGTTCCGGATGTTGATCTGCTGCTCGGTCTGGCAGTGTTTTTGGCCATCTTCTTGAGTGGCTAGCTAGTGCCCGTATGCGAGACTAGTGGCGTCCGAGTTTCTACTTCTGTTATAGAGGCATATCTGGCCACCGATAATGTCATCAACTTGGTCATCCCAGTACTAGGTAGGATTTATCGGTTTCATGGAAATAATACCGAGGGTAGTTGTCCAAACGGGTAGCCGGCACTTTTCAAATTCTCGGGGGATGGTGGGAGCACATATTAAGAAATTCATATAATTTCATCAACCCTTTTCAGATTCCGAGTACCGTATTCCGATCGTATTTTCAACTGACCAGGGGGGTTATGCCCGAGGATTGGGTGGCCCAAGAGAAGGATGAAAAATAGATGGTTCAGAATATGCGTCTGTTGTGGAGACAGATCTCGAGTTATGATCATTTCAATTTCCACGTGTATCCATCCCCAACTAGTGCAATCACGAACACCATATCAGAGTAATTTAGCAAGTGGGGCTACCTCTTTTCCCTTTGAGAGGTTATTCGGGTGGCTCATATTGGTGGGGAATTGATCTGCGAGGGGTATGCGCCTGGCCGATTTGAACTTCAATTTGGCTGCGTCCAGGCGCTGGGTCCTCCTGTACTCAATGGAACCCATGGGAACCTCCATCTAATAGAGGCCAGACAATTGTGGTTAATGTTTATCCGGGAGGATACGGGTTGTGAGGTTATGACCCCTACGATTGCAGACTCCATTCCTTTCTTATCCAAAAGCTATGATGACTCTTAGGTGCAATCGTACCCGAATGGATAGTTAGGGCTGTGGGTTCCCACTATCTCATGTCCTAAGCCATCAAAGAGTAAGAGGAAGCAGAAGGGGGATAGTTTCCCAACCAAGATAGTAAAGGTCCTCTATAACCTTATTGTTCTCATGCCTTAGAGGAAGGTTTTAATGGACATAGCTGCCTCCACACATGACCTTGAAGATGCCTAGATAGATTTAGCCATTCCTACTTATGCTTCCTTCCTGATGGACTGGGGACAATGGGACAAATTCATAGGTTAGTCATCCTTTCGCAGCCATTACCCCCATTCTTTTTGGTAGTATCTCCAGGAATCAGAAGTGGATTTTGACGGTTTAGGCTACATATTTGCTCATGTTGACATTCTTTATGATGTGGACCTAGAGAGGTCCAATCAGTATCTCTGGGACCTCGAGGATTGTGTTCAACCATGCCAGGGTTATGCAGTGTTGACTCATCATGTCCAGGCCATCCTGAGATTGGCGACTGATGAGGATGATAAAGAGAGTGATCACTCTCCAAGGGGTGATGATTCTGCTAGTTCCCCTACTGCGGTGGAGGTAAGGAAATTTCCCCCCTGCCCATTCGGTACTACTCACAGGTAGCTCCAGAGAGTTCTTGGGTGGCTGTGAGATCTGGAAAACAAAAACGGCCCTTGGCACCCCCACCAGCCACTACCTCTACCCGACCCTCTCGGGTCGACCCCCCCGGATAGTCATTCCTGTTACGGCCACATTTCGAGATGTGTGCAGGATTTGGTATGACCTGAGGGTTAGTGGACCAGACGAAGAGGTTTGGGTGTTACTCCAAATGAGATCTCTCGAGCTTCAGAGTATTAGGACTATCTTCAATCCGCCTCACTTGCTGTTGGAAGATGATCTGGACGAAATAGTCTCTTCGTTGAAGGAGATGGGCGCATACTTTTATTCCCCTCAGAACCAGATTTATGGGTCTAATCGGGTGTCTATGATGATAAGACATCACGAATTGTATAATCCCGAAGAAGAGGCCGCCCTGATCATCCATTACAGATTTCTTACTCCTTTAATGTGAAGGTTCTAAAGTATCTGCCCTTTATGCACGGTGCTGAGGAATCCTAGGTGGAAATTCCTTCCCTGGATTATACTCATCGTGGTACCGCAGCAGGCGAACATTCGCCTTCGACTACGGGGATCATTGAAGAGGGGTCTCCTGGCGCAGCTGAGCTCATGGAAGCGACCATTGCAGACCCAACTAGGGTCTTTCCTCCTCCAGCTCCTCCAAGCGTTCCGAGCGGGGAATTATCCCATGGGTAGATCCAGAGATGTTGGAAGGCGTCCCGATTATCGGAACGGCTCAGACAGGGGATGTCGGGTAATCATGACTCTTGTTTCCTCATTTACCTACTCATATGTTCTGATTTTTTCAGTTATTAACTATTTTGGCACTATGTTGTAGGGAAAATCGGAGACCTGGTCATAGCTACCCAATCAGTCATACATTATGCCCCCTTATTATCTGAGGGACCACCTGCAGCCACACCGATGTGTGACAAGATGGCGGGCCCTGCTGCAGGGCCAAGTGATGCGGACGCCTTCCTTCTGTCTTCATCAATCAGAGATATGCCAGAGGAGGAACAACTGGAAGATGAGACCTCTATTGATCACACATCCTATATAATTGCGGAGGAGGATGGGGTGCCCGTGATTACCGAGGAGGCCCCAAATCTGACGGGGTCAGCTGCCTCAGACCCGATGTGTCCCATGGAAGTGGAGGAAGAGCTTGTTATCAGGACAGTTGTTGGAATCCCAGAGCATGCCATCATTCTATTTACTAGGGGAGTAATTTCCCCAAGAATGATCTTCGTAGATGACCGCTTGGGGACATCTTTGTGATTTTCTGGCCTTGGGTGTGGCCTTAGGTCCTAGACACCTCGGGGGGTTCGCAAGACTCCCTTGCCTCTCCAAGATGTAGCATCTTCCTCGAGCAGCAGTGGTAGCATAGGGCTTGAGGGCACAAACGCCTTGATGATCGGGGGTAATCTTCTCCATATTTTTCCACTGACTCCTTTATCTTCCATTTTCTAATTAGGGATACTTATCTGTCTGATCAAATCTCGGGCTTTAGGATCACGACCATCGGCACTGGTGATTTTGTCGTCGGATCCAATCGTGCTCGTGTCCAGAACCGCACGTGGTGAAGTTTTCGTGGCGTCAGAGCCTATGGGTGAGGCCACATCAGGTCCCTACTTGGTGACGTTCATACCAAAGTATGTGTCTTCGTCTGGGAGTGATTATGAGCCTGATCAATGAGTCCTTTCTAGTCTCCGAACTACTCACAGAAGGGCATGGGCGAAAATTTGGAAGCTGATTTCTCAGATGCCCCTATCTGAGATACCAACTAAATTTCCGAGGCTGTGCAACCTGTTTATGCTACTGGGATTTGACAGATTTGACTATCATGGTATTTATGATATTGTCAAGCAGGTGGTCACTGAACGGGAGAGGCTGGGTGATTTTGAATCTCATTTTTCTGCTGCTCAATCTGAAGCCTACCTTTCTGCGACCCAATAGCATTGCCTAAAAAAACTCATGATCATGCTGAGGTAGTCACGAGACATCAGGGAGAAGTCATCAAGCAGCATTCTCGACTGGAGGTGCTAAGGAGTGAAATACATCGGCTATAGAAATAGGGGACTAATGTCACGACCATAATTGAAGAAGGGGAGTGGCATATGGAGGAGGAGATGAGTGCGAGATCAAAGGCGGCACAGCAGGCAGAAGCCTTGCGGGCTTGTATAGAAGCTGAGATAGCCTTGTTGTAGAATCACTATCAAGCAATCGAGTATTATCCTGAGCGCCTAATACAACTTTGTGAATCCGTCAAAAACCTCATGTAATAACCTTTCATGTCAGAGGAGGCTCCGGATTGTGGATGCCCTTCTCACCAACTTTGTAATGGAACAAATAGATGTTTCTCCTCAGCACTCTTGTTGTCTTCTCCTGTGATAGATACTATTTTAAATTATTAATGTATATAACAATTCACCGAACATTTAATAATCAAAGTTCATGACATTTGATAAAATTGAAACGAGCTCTATATTTTTCTTGGACCATGGGATCCAGCGAGCATAGTTCGTCTATTTCTAGGGTTTTGTAGAAAACCCCCCCAAAAAACATTTTGTCTATTCTGTTAATACCCTAATTTTTCCTGGGCCCATTTGGCATGGACCCAACAGGTATGGACTGCCTTTTTATTAGCCCGCTCTTTTTGGGTTTTCGGCCTAACAGGCTTGGCACCTCTTTTTGTGATCAATTTAAAGTCCCACTGACAAGACTATCATTGCTGATGTTTTAGGTCAAATAGCATTCACCAGATATGGTGGGGTGAGGTACCTAATGAGTTTTGGTTGATTAAAAGATGTCTCAATACCCTTCAAACTCATGTGGGGGGAACATGTTTAGATTTGAAAGACATGCAGGGCATGTATCAAGTCATGGGAGTAGTATCACCGTGCAGAGGTAAGAAGAGCATCGCCTAAGGAAGACTTGACATTGTTAGACGGGCTAGCGGCAATCAATATATAGAGCCGCTAAGGGCATGGTATGCATAGTTATGCAAAGGTGTACTTAATTCAATGACTGTCCAATTCTGATGGCCTGAGTACTTCATGGAAGTAAGGATTATGGAAACCACCATAGGTGGCTCGGAAAAGTGTGTGTGACATCTGAAAGGGTTTGAGAACATCTATATTAATCTGGAGTGTGGACGCTGGGTCCCTCTGCTACAAATTTATCTACATTGATGGATGGTTCGAGATTGGTACAGTTTAAAGTCACGCAGCTTGGACATTATTTAGAATGGAACGGATTCTCCTGGTTCTTGTTAATCTCATTAGCGACGTTCCACCATATTCAGGTAGGGTTGTGAAATATGTTAGTAAATTGTATCTCAGAGGGTTTCCAAATCTCATGATAGACATGGGGGCTCAGAGGCCATGAGGCGTAAGGAGATAATCATTGCCTAAGGAAATCTTTCCTTCGGTAGATGGGCCATGGGAGATCAATATGCAGAGCCACTGAGGGAATGGTATGCATAGTCATGTAAAGGTGTCCTCAAGGCAATGATTTTATTCTCTCGATATCTGAGAAATCTTCAGGGAAGTTGAGATTCAGGAACACCAGTGGTGGCTTATGAGAATTAGACTTTTTCTGAGTAAAGAGTATGGTTAATGAAAAGAGGGTGCCTAGATATAAGAGAAACATCTAGGCTAAACTTCCGGGGAATGGGTGAAGTCATCCCTTCTGAGGCTAGTATAAGACAGTGGTTTGTGTAGGTTTGGACAATGTACTGAGGGACAGAGGAAAGCCTTCGTTCCTTACTGAACCCATGACAGGTTCGACTGTGAAGTTTAACGCCATGCGGGAAGGAGGAAGGGAATTGTTATTATTATCAAATCTGTACAGTTTAACGTCATGTGGCAAG
The DNA here is from genome assembly GCA_963277665.1 of Viscum album. Classification (NCBI taxonomy): domain Eukaryota; kingdom Viridiplantae; phylum Streptophyta; class Magnoliopsida; order Santalales; family Viscaceae; genus Viscum; species Viscum album. Next base: position 1,415,597,447 of record OY728123.1, read on the forward strand.
GATGGGGGGGAATTTTAAATTCCGTGCAGTTTAACTTCATGCGGTAAAGACGAGGAGCCTTATTAAAGATACTGTGTAGTTTAACATCATGCAGTGAGGATAGGGGGCATTATTAAATCCGTGAAAATGCTTGCGATTTGAGGCATTTATCTAGATGTTTAATGCTTGGTCTTTGCAGTTTCATGCCAAGAAGCAAAGACATGTTCCATGCAGTTTTAATTGTCATCTGGTAACGAAGAAGATACAAAGGTCGCTCTTTATCAGAATGTAACTGGGCTTGAACATCTCGGCATGTCGAATATATGGAGATGGGTTGATGGTGTAAATCATGGTTCTGGGGCTTCTTGGATCAGGGGAGGTGATATGGGGGCTCTGAGGCTAGTAAGCGTATGGGGCTAGGAAGGGTTTTTCCTGAGGAAATAATGCCTTTGGAAGACGGGCCAGGGGCTATCAATATGTAGATCTTCTAAGGTCATGGTATTCATAGTCATGAAACAGTGTCCATGGGTCAATAACTTTCCACTTCCGATGGCCATGAATGATTATGAGGATCTACGACTGACCGGGCCACGAAGTCTATCATTTGGTAAAGAAATATCTTGAAATTTCGGGGATATTCGTCCCTGGTTGCTGTTAATCCTCATAGAGTTCCATGCGCTGATTTATCTTGCACATGGGGGTGTACCTTCACTCCATGTTGTTTAACGTCATGCAGTAAGGATGAAGTAATCTTAGTTTAACGATCATATATCTCTGACCAATGGGTGACTATTGTTTCAGTCACATGAAGGATAACTAAGGTAACATGATCTAATATACTCTGAACAGGGTGGGGGTGGGGGTGTAAACATTAACTCTGAGGTTTCCTGGATCAGGAGATGTTTTATGGGGGCTCGGAGTCCGGTAAGCATATAGAGCTAGGATGAAATTCGCCTGAGAAAATCTTTCCTTTGGTAGACGGGCCAGAGGATATCAATATGGCGAGCCGTTGAGGGAATGGTATGCATAGTCATACAAATGTTTCCATGGTTCTTTGAATTTCCACTTCTGATGGCCATGGATGATTATGAAAATCCGGGATTGCTCATATCACAGAGTTCGGCATATGGGGATAATGGTGTCCAAGCATACAAAAAACATCTTCACCGCAATTTCCCATTGTGTCAGAGTAGCCTAGCCCTGGCTTGATGTTGGTAAATGCCGATCATCATGTGAACCACAGGCGGATTCATAGGATAACCAGGTAGGTATACCCTGGAAACATTTTGATGTAAGAGGGGAATGATCTAGTAAACCACTGCTCCATAAATTTTTGGATCGGGCGATATGATATCGGGGCACTAAGGCCGGTAAGCATACGGAGCTGTGAAGAGTAGTGACTGAGGAAATCATGACTTTGGTAGATGGTCCAGTGGCTATCAATATGCCAATCCGCTGGGGGCATGGTATGCATAGTCATAAAATGGTGTCCCCAGGTCGATAACTTTCCACTTCTGATGGCCATGAATGGTTATGAAGATCTGAAATTTTTTGGGTCGAGGTGTTTGGTGTATGGAGAGGATGCATCCAAATTCTCAAGGAATATTCCCATATCGTTTCTCTATATATCTTGGGTGCATTACGATGATGTATGTGTAGTTTTAACTTTGTGTGCTGAGGACAAAGTCCGTGCAGTTTAACGTCGTGTCGTGAGGATGATGTTCGTGCAGTTTAACGTCGTGCGGTGAGGACGATAGGTATATATACCTATGTTTTCTTTCCTCAGTGGCTGGGATAGGAGATATGATCCCAGCGTCAGTACTTATCCTACGAGGGCAGGAATCAAGCCACACTTACTTCTTTTTGGAGTACAACCCATGCAGGTGTGGTCCTTAAATGGGCGGAAGGGGGCATATTTATTTTTCTTATCTGTGCAGTTTAATGTCGTGCGACAAGGGCGAGGAACGCACCCTGTGCAGGTCTGGTCCTTACACGGGGGGGGGGGGGGAGGTTATTTTTAGCTTCATTTGAGGATAGCTGGGCCAGGATGGGGGATCCTGGCGTCACTACTTATCCTGCGAGGGCAGGAATGAAGCCATATATAGTTCTCTAAAATTAGTACACCCCGTGTAGCGTTGGTCCGTAGATGGGGGAAGATGGAATTTTTTAACCCTTCTTTATCCATTAACTTTAATGTTGTTCTGCAAGGACGGGGAACACACCTCATGAAGATTTAGTCCATAGACGGGGGAAAAGGGGATTTTTAACTTTATTTGGGGATGGCTGGGCCAGGATGGGGGATCCTGGCGTCACTACGTATCCTGCAAGGGTAGGAATAAAGTCGTATGCAGTTCTTTAGAAGATAATACTCCTCGTTCAGTGTTGGTCCATACACGGGGGGGGGGGGGGGAGGGCATTTTTTTTATTTTCATTCGGGGGTGCTTGGGCCAGGATGGGGGACCCTGACATCGATATGTATCCTACAAAGGCAAGAATCAAGCCGTACATAGTTCTCTGAAATCTGTGCAGTTTAACATCGTGCAGTGAGGACGAAGAATACACCCCGTGCAGGTCCAGTGCATACACGGGGGAAGAGATCATTTTCTTAATCTTATTTTCGAATGGTTTGGCTAGGATGGGGGATCTTGGCGTCACTATGTATCCCGCAAGGGCAGGAATCCAGCCATATATAGTTCTCTGAAGTCCGTGCAGTTTAATGTCATGTGGCAAGGACGAGGTAATCTTAGTTTAGGGTCATAGAGTGTGTATTGTTGAGGCTTGGTAGTTTAATTTTATTCAGCTCAGACGGAAACTGCTTTTGGTTATGTGAAATACTTCTTCAGAAATCTCGCATTCATAGGAGCGGTAGTGAACTGCCCATCTATGGAGATCACGACATTTGCTCCATTGGAGTATACATTGTGCATAATATATAGTCCCTCCCACTTGGGCTCCAGCTTTGGAGGTTTCTTTCTAGGTATCATTGGTGTTTATAAGTCCTACACCAATTCTCCTTCCAAGAAAGACAAAAGACGGACCTTTTTATTGAAGGCTCGTGCGATCCAGTTCTGATACACTTCCAGATGGTGCAAAGTGACAATCACTTCTCATCTAGCTGTTCCAATTCACCTAAAGGTTTTTCTGATTGCTCATTATTGGATAATTGATCACAAATTGAAACACTGAGCGAGAAAAATTGGAGTTTAATGGGTAGGATAACTTCTGTTCCATATACTAATGAGTAGGGAGTAGCCTGAGTAGTGGTGCGAATTGTGGTTCGATAAGACCACAATGCATGAAAAAGTTTATCCGACTATGATTTCTTGTCTTTGTCAAATTTTTTCTGGAGAATGTTGGATAGGGTCTTTTTGAAAGCCATGATCTATCTGTTGGCCGCTGCATGGTAGCAGGATGAGTTCTCAGCCTTGATACCATATTCTTGTTATAGTTTCTCCAATTTAGCATAGTAGAAATTGGTGCCGTTATCCATCAGTATGGTATGAGGGAAGCCAAATCTAGTGATGATATTTTCTTTCATAAAGCTAAAAATGTTTCTTTCTCCGACTTCTTTAATGGGTACAACTTCTGCCCATTTTGAAAAGAAGTCATTTGCTGTGAGGATGTACTTTAGTTGTTTGGCTGTGGTGGGAGAATATGGTCCAACGACGTCTATTCCATAGATGGAAAATGGCCAGGAGTACCTAGACTGATGAAGTAACTTCGGGGGGTTGGTGTATGAATTTGGCATGCATTTGGCATGAGTGGAATTTTGCGGTAAAGTGATCGCAATCTCACACCACCGTGGGCCAATAGTACCCAAGCCTTTTAACATGATGGGAATGCTTAGACCCCGACTGATGTGATCCACCTACTCCATAATTCACTTCATTCATTATGGAAGTGGTTTCTTCTCCATCAATGCATCAGAGGAGGACTCTATTGAGGCCTCATTTGTAGAGGACCTCTAGATGACATGTGCCAAAATATAGGACAAAGTTGATTACCATTATCCGTATTTTCTCTAGTTCAGCCCCGTCTGATGGAAGTTCTCCCCGTTGATGGTAGTTTGCAATGGGGGTCATCCAACCGGTGGTAGAATCGTATGGCTCAGGGACATGACTAACTTCATTGATTTCTTTCATCTTATTTTGAACAAATGGTAGGACCATTCGATGATAAACAATATTGATAGTTGTTTCATCCCGATCTGGGTCAACTAGGGTTATGTCCACATTAGCTAATGCATCGTCCTGGGCATTCTGAGACTGGGGAATATAGGTCAATGTTTGTTCTGTGGAGAATTCCTCCATTAACCCTTAGACATGGTCAAATAGAGGAATAAAATCCTCTTTTTTAATATCATAGTCACCATTGACTTGCTTGATGACCAATTCTGAGTCACCTTTTACCTTATGGTGTTGCACCTGCGTCTGGAGTGTGAGATCGAGGCCTGCAATGAGGTCATGATACTCCGCTTCATTGTTCGTATATCCTACTGACAGGAGGAAGGAATATGGAAAAACTACCTTTTATGGGGACATGAGTATGATCCCCAAACCCACCTTGTTATCTTTGGGATCCTCCATCCTCTTCCATGTCGGACTTCGGGACGCGCCGTCGAAGTACATTTCCCATGTTGGAAACTCCTCTTGAACAGAGAAGAGGTCTTCATCATGTAACTCGACTTCTAGTACGGTGGTCTCTATCGAGGGGTACACTGCCAGAAAATTTTCTAACGCCTGGCCTTTGATGGCTTTCTGAGGCACAAACCGTATGTCAAACTATTGTAGGATGACTACCCATCGGGATAGGCGCCCGGTCAGCATTGGGCGGCTGAGGATGTACTTGAGCGAGTTACTATGTGAGACCAAATGGACTTTGTGATGGTGCAGATAATGTCACAATTTTTGAACTACGAAGACCAATTCCAAACAACTCTTCTTGATGTTTTAGTATCATTTTTTAGCATCAATCATGGTTCAGATGAGGTAATAGAGAATGTTTTCACTCTCAGCATCATTTTTCTATGTGAGGAAGGATCCCAGTGACCGATCTAGGGTCATCACGTATAGGATGAGAGGACTTATTTCAACTGAGGGCATGATCACTAGTGGGATCAAGAGGTACTTCTGTAGGCTTTCGAACACCTCTTGGCAATCATCTATCCATTGGTACGTAACCCCCTTTTTCATTAACCGGGTAAAGGGCAGACATTTGCCTGCCAGGTTGGCTATGAACTGCCCAATGTAGGCCAGGTGTCCTTGGAATCCTCTCAACTCAGTGTGATTGCGGGGAGGTGGCAGGACAAGGACATCCTTTGTATTTTTAGGGTCGACTTTGATGCCATGATGGCATATGACGAAGCCAAGGAATTTCTCAGAGGTAACCCCGAAGGTGCATTTCAAAGGATTAATCTTCAAGATATGTTGTCGGAGTTTGTTGAAGACGGTTTCAAGGTCTGAAAGGTGATCTGAGTGTTGTCTTGATTTGACCACCAAGTCATCCACGTAGCATTTGAAGAATCTTCCCATGAATGGTTTAATGATATGATGCATGGTGCATTGGAATGTGGCTCCAGTGTTCTTGAGACCAAAGGGGATGACCCTGTAATAGAATATTCATTGAGGGGATCTAAAGAAAGTGGCTTCTTTGTATTCTTGGTCCATCATGAATTGATTATACCTAGATTAACCATCCATGAAGGATAGAGCCTCTTACCCGGCCGTTGCGTCGATTAATAACTCGGTAATCATGATCGGGAAATCATCTTTCAGACAATGCCGATTGACCTCTCTAAAATCAATGCAGACGCGGATTTGCCTATTCTTTTTCTTGATGAGGACAATGTTATCCAACCAGATGGAATACTAGACCTCCTGAATAAAGCCTTATTTAATAATCTTATCGACCTCAGCCTCTATTTTGGCAGCATGTGAGGGGTGCGTTCTTCGGGCGGCTAGTTTATATTTCCGGTGGTCTTCTGGCAGACCTATGTGGTGGGTCGCCACTTCAGGATTGATTCCCGGAATTTCCGTGTAATTCCAGGAAAAAACATCCCGGTGTTGCTTCAGGTAGGAGGTATATACCTCGTTCTCTTCGGGAGACATGGGTGTACTAATGAGAGTGGGTCTCAGTTCTTCCTCAGTACACAGGTTTATTTCCCTAAGCTCGTCCACAGTGGTGGAGATACCTTCCTCAAATGTGGGAGGTGCATCCCTGAGATCTTCCTCCTTCTCTTCCCTCACATTCTCTTCATCTTGATCCGATGTGGGGAGAGTTCTTGGAATGGGCTCTTGGGAGTCTAGAGGCGAGGCATTGTGGGTGTCCTTGCTCATGTTTACGCCCCCAAATTGAGGGTCAGAGGTTATTTCTGCATTGTCATGCTCGGTCATTATAGCTGAAGTCATGAGGACAGCTGAGTGTGTGTCCAGGCAAGAACTCATGCTCTCAACACGGTTGATGGGAAGTATGTAGTCTCCGCTGAGCATCCTAATGGGGTCATCAGGAACCATTTCCAGAGCATTTGGAGCGGGGATCCAGTCAATACCATAGAGCGAATGCTTCTTTTTCTTTTGCTCATAAAACCTGGCGTCAATGTAGTGTGACTCAGAGAGCTCGAAAGGGGCCTTGTCAGCGTGAAATTTCCCACTTTATCCATTGACGCAATACTTGATACACTCATGGAAGGATGAAGGAAATACCATGTTCTTATGGAACCACGGCCATCCAAGCAGGGCATTAAATGCTGTGTTTTTTAGACCACTAGGAATTATGAGTAGGCCACAAGGTCGCCAAAATGGGTTTTTACCTTGATTTGTCTCATTGTCTTATGTTCACTCTTTTTGTAACCCAAAAGAGTTGTGGCTGAGGGGATTTGGGCATCCTCACTATAGCCCAACTTGCGGAGATTTTGTAGGGGAAGGAGGTTAACTCCAGATCTGTTGTCAATAATGACATTACGGATGTCAACATCATTTACTGTTTCAGACACATATAGTGGTTTGATATGTCCTTGAATGATGGAATCTTCAGCCTGATCAGTGAAATAAATCACCACATTGCATTTAGTCAGTCCAGTCTCCATCTGGTAAATCTCGGTGGAATCTACCTCAGCTTGAAACTATTAGGGGCTAAGAAAGGATTCAATAAGCGCCTACCATAGCTCTACTTACAAAATCAGGGCATCCAGGATTGACAGCTTGGTTGGTACTGACGCCAGATTCTTAAGGATATCGTATTTTTACTCCAACGACTGACACTTCTCTGGTGGCGGGAGAGTTTTAGCAGGCCGCTTTGGAGCTGAATTATGTGACGAGGAAGGACCGTCTATGTGGTTGCAGGTAAATGGTGTTCCCACGTTATGGGGTCTCGGCCGAACGAGTCTATTTGTGCGCACTAGGTGGCTAGAAACTTCTTCTTACTTTGATTGGTACAGCATAATGACAGGGCCAGAGTGGCCGCTTGTGCAGGTGGAGGGATATTCTTTCTCATGTTGAGTCTGTTGAAGGGATCTCCCACGGGTTTCCGCGATATTAACGGTTTGGGTTGGGGTAAAACCATAGGGTTGGTTTCGGCCACGACTGCGTCTCCCTTGGTATCCCCTACTTCTATGATTCCTCCTCCTGACCCCTTGCATTGGGAACTCAGGTTAATAACCATACCCTTCATCAGGGAATGATTCCATTAGATAGATGAAATTGATGGATCCAAAGATTGGCACCTCATCCTGTGACTAATCACCCGGGTCGGTTGTCCCTAATGGTGATGTTTGGTGGGTCGGTGCCCTTAGTGCCATGTTTGGGGGCATAAAATCTGACAGTGTCGGGGATAACATCGACCTCATTGTGTAATTCTCCTCCTGTTCTTGTCTCCGGCCTTTTCTATTATGCATGGATGACCGAATCATGGAGGGTTATGAACCCAATATTGTCAGATGTGCGGCATTAGGGTATGTTGGCGACAACACTGGCTGCTGTAAATGAGCTTGTAGTATGACCTATGTTCGGTTGACAGTCTTCTTAGTCATCCAGTCATCAAGTTTCTTCCCCTTCTTGCTGGTGACTTCCTGCCACCAGTCCCCTTTGTCGGATTCGGTGGTAGAAATATATGTCACATGTGCAGGGGGTGGTCCCAGTTCGACCAGCCCAGAGTCTACCATTCTTTGTAGGAGGTCATTGAAGACAAAACATTCCGGGATACTGTGACCTAACATTCGATGGTAGGGAGAGTAATACGGCATGTCATCGCGGCTGACTTCTTCGGGCTTCCTTGGTTCTGGGAGGTGGAGAAAGTTTCAATTTGCGGCGGTGATGAAATATATGCAGACTTGGTCCTCTCGGAACACATATACATTGTTTCTATGTTCCTCGAATTGGTTCCACTTTGATCCCCTCTGATCATCCTACTTGGGCGAAGGTGGCCGCTGATATATAGGGGGACCTTGATGATTTGGTGGGGGCTTGATCGGTTGACCTGGCACAAGAGCTGGCTTGAGTGTGATAGAGGACGCTTCAACTCTAGTTTCTCTCTTTGTAGGAGCCTGTGAGGCTATTCGGGACTTCAGATTAGTCCGCTGTAGGGAGTCCTCAATTCTCTAGGCGATGGCCGAGTGAGGTGGAAGTCATTGGTGCACTCCACTGGTATGAGCGGTGTTCACAACTCATCACGAAGATTATCGATGCATATGGAAGGCATATCATCTTATGGCATTGGCCTGTTCAGAGAGTAGGTCAGACCTTTCCATCTGGCGATGAAATCTGAGACCCTCTCGTTCTCCATGTACTTACAATTCATGAGGTCGCTGACCGTTGTTTTAGGCAAAATCATGCTGAAATGGAATAGGAATTGATGACGAAGGTCTTCCCAGCTTTTTATTTACTGGGATGGCAGACTCGTATTCCAGATGAAGGAAGATCCTTGCAAGGTCTGTACGAAGCATCTGAGTTTCACTGCATCATTTTGTTCCGGAGTTCCCATCATTAGGTCGCAATTAGACGCGTAGTGCATCAAATGTTGTTCCGGATCCCCTGATCCATTGAAAATATGGAATACTGGGCTCCCAAAATTGGGCGGCGGTGGTGTGTTGCTCACCCAATCTGGGTAGGGCTTTCGCTCTGGCTATATTGGAGCGCGTCAAACTTCCATTGCTTCTAATTGAGATGTCAGTGCCTTGATGGTGTGGGCGAGTCCCTGGTTTACATCCTGTTAGGCCTGGTCTTGGGCGGGTGTAGTCCGAGGCATTGCCCGAGGATCCGGCTTGGCCGGCACCAAGGGTGCATATATCGTTTGTGACACCTTCAGAGGGTTCAGACATACTCGCTCTGGTTGCTTCATGAGTGGAGGAAAGTCGTGGTATTCACCTGAATCCACGTTCAGGTAGTTGGACGGACTAGGCGCCTCATTGGGCGGGGGCCCTGACTATGCTTCATCTGTCGGGGAAAACCTTGGCATTTGAGGTGCACTTGCTGGGAGTGAAAGGTGTGTCTCTTCATGGGAAGCTCTTGCAATAAGATGGTTCCTCCAGAGTATCTTGGAATTAAGCCATCTCAATTATTTCATTTCCTCCTCCTATCAACCGAATCTCTCTTCGAGCGTAAGTGGATCTTTTTTATCGAGAGAAAGAGGTGGGTTAAGGGTAGAAGGTCCTTTGTTCTTATCCTTTTTGGATGTTTGCAGGGTAAGTGGAGGAGGGTTAGCTGGAAGGGAGGCCATATTTATGGTGGCCCTTTTGTTTCGGGTGTTCACACCAGATGGTTCGTTGTGAGTCATAGCATAACTGGAAACATCATCTCCCGATACATCCGGATTTTAATCATCTATAGTGTCACCCATGGGGTTAACCTCTATGGTGTTGATGGATGCATATCACGGGGTGGGGGATATTTCATCTTCCAAATAGGAAGAGGATCTCTCAGGACTTTTACTTTTCCTTCCTTTCCTATCCTAGGATTTCTTTCGGACTCCTTGATGAAGGGTGACACGGAGAGTTCATTGATGCGACCTTATGGTATGCCTCCCTCTTGAAGGGGATGGTGATTCAAGGGATGGGATTGGGCAGGAACCTCCTCTTCTGATTGTCCTACCTAGAGGAGAAAATACTGATTCTCTTGGGGGAGGTTGTTGTTGAGGTGGAAAAAATTTCCCCAGCCCTGAGGGATGGGGATGGCTCCATTCCCTAGATGTTGAGTCTTTTCCCATTTTTATTTTTCTTACGGGGGTATTCCTCATTAAAAATTCCCCCAACCATGTGAGCTGGGGTTGACCCTAGATTGCGGCAGAGGCAGCAGCTATCTCTACTTGCCTGATCTTGTGTGCCCCCATTCGGGGGTGAACTAGATCTGATGCCGAGTTCACTTGTGAATCAATCCCCTATGGAGAGGCAAGAAATGATTTTTGATTTCTTCTCTCAGATGAGAGGCCTGTTGTATGCCTTCGGTGGCCTGATTCAGGAGTTCATGAATGGATCATTACCATCGGCCCTGATGCTTATGGAAATTACTCAAGGCATGTCTCTGCTGGGTGTGTCGCCTTTCCCGAATAGGGAGACCACTCGATTGATGTCTTGATATAATGGAGTTGCAAGATACTACGCCGAACAGGTTCTTCTGGGTGGGGAGTGAAGTGAAATGCAGATCTCCATGTCCTCCCCATCCTCTGATATGGACTCCCGTCGGAGCGTCGCCAATGATTCGGCGCAGTTGTTGCAGTGCATGGATGAAAGCTAACTCCATGTTTCCTTTAGGCCTCTCATGTCGCGGTTGTTGCACCGGAGGAAGATCTTGTAAGTTGATGTGATGCAGGAGGTCTCTTATTGTCTTGACATGATCTACATACGCATCATAGGGCTGCAAAAATAATTTTAGACGGCGTAGGGTTGTCCATATATTGGAGTGGATGTCTTTCGCACATTCTTCTGACAACTTTCTAGGTATGTTGAATTGAGAGGTGTCTGTGGGCCAAAACATAACTGTGATATCATCTCTAACCAGTCATTTCCTCAGGTGAAACATGTCGGCATACTCCTCCACTAGCGATTCCTCTACCTGGTCGGCCCAACTGAGGTCCTCACTAATAGCGTGGTCGGAGGCAGTTGGGTCAGTAGGTGTTGAATTATCATATGGACGATTCCAGGATGGTTCAGAAGATGAACATGGCCCTGGACCATCTCCTGATTGAAGAAAGGTGTCGTTGGCGACCAGCGGAGAATCTGACATGCTTGATCCCATCCTTTTGAGTGCCTCGTCATATGAGGGATTTTCATTGCTTGTTTCGACAGGGGGAGGACCTTCCTGTCGATATGATATGTCACTGCGGGGAGGACATCAGCAGTGGCGGCCACAATGACGGGAACTACCATTACAACTGGAACAAGGAGAGAACCTGCTAGGTACACCCCGGGGAGGGCCTTCCAAATATACCACATCGAAGGGAGGGCCTTCTCATTGATCGACATCTAGGCAAGGATGGACCCATCTATCTCTTTTGTAATGGTGAGGGATACCATTAATACTTGACGCCTCACTTCATAGAGGACTTTTGCGGTGAATACCTCGGGGAGGACCTCCAAGGCGTGTCGTAGCGAAGGAGGAGCTTCTGGATGCATAGAATTGTAATGGGGAGGGCCTTTGAAACAACTACCATCATGGTGATGACGACCATCATAGTTTGACATTCTATGTGTATCCTAGGGAGGACCATCAAGATACACTGCGACAAAGGGAGGTCCTTCTTGTTTCTTGGGGCCATCGCGGGGAGGACCATTGCAATGGCGGTCATGGTGGCGAGGACTACCATCACAATAGACCTAGGGAGAATGTGTGCGGGGTAAACCCAGGGGAGGGCCTCCAAAATGTACCGCAATGTGGGGAGGGCATTCTCGTTGTTTGATGTCTCTGCCAGGAGGACCTCCGTTATCAGAGTGGTGAGGACTACCACCGTGATCTGATGCCTAGCTGTACGAAGTGTCATTGCAACGTAACCCATGGGGAGGACCTTCAGGGAAGGCCACAACAAGGGGAGGGCCTTCTTGTCATGATGAGACGTCACTGCGTGGAGGGCCTCTGTAGTTGTGACTATGATAGCGAGGACTACTATCATAATCTGTAGTCCCACTGCATTGACAGTGTTTGCAGTGTATACCCCGGGGAGGACCTTCAAGGTGGACCGCAAAAAGTGGAGGGCCTTCTTGCTGCTCGATCTTCTAGTCACACGATGGGCTACCATGACTTGAATCAAAAGAAAATCTCTCGTGATCGATCGTTATATGCCCATGGGGGAGGCCCCCATGGGTGCTCTGGGTAGGACCTTCAGAGCTGCTGGTAGTGACATTACGCGGAGGACTTTCTCAACTGCTACTTCAACTCCCATAACTTGGTAATGGGTGGGCAAGGGTCCGAGCCTTTGATATGTGATGAGTGGTATTGGGAACCCCAGATTCCAGCAGAGTGCAGTGATGAACCCCTACTTTATTTTTCGACTTCCTTTGGCATGTTTGGGGCACATTCTTCCGGGCAGCGGGGATCGTTTTCGGTTGATAATGTCCTTCACCTTTGGGTCCCTTTCTAATTGGGTCTCGTGATACTTCCTGGATATGCCGATGAACATCTTGACTTTTATCAGGGATATATGCCTGCTCTAGAGCATCCATCATGACGGACATGTGTCCCCTAGTTTGAACGAGTGAAGCTACTCAATCTGGTTTCCCTTACGTCACTGAATATAGTCGACGACCCTCCTGGGTGGAAGTAGGGATGCAGATCTTCTTTGAGGAAACTATCTCGTCTCTTAGATGAGTAGCCTCAATTGAGGAGATGGGCTCACAAGCCTGATTCCTTGTTGTTTCCACTGATTCAATTACATTCTGGAAAGTCTGCAAGATATGATCTAGGATCGATAGCTACTCCTCCATTATTTCCAGGATATGCAGAGAGACATATTTGGCTTGAATGGGTATGAAGGCCCATTCTGGTATCGCAGTAGGAATATCCTGCTCCGGTCCTCCGGTGGTCAGTGGGTACTAACAATTCTCCTATGTCGGGGTAGGTGAACGAATCTGCCCCTGTGTCGGGATATGCTAGTTTATCTCTCTGTTTCCCGCCAGATCGGGATGGAAGACTTTACTTGCATCCACAGGGATCTGACCCTGCATATGTAGGTTTCCCACTGCATAGATTTGGTGTCCTTTGTTAGCAGGGAGACGTGTCATCCTATTAATTTATTCCACACCTGGTTTGTGGGCTTTGTTGATCTCCACCATATCGGTATGGTAGGAGTCATGAGAATCTACTAGGAATTGGTCCTACAGGTGCTGGGTCACCACCACATCTGGTTGGTGGGCTTCACGACCCTGGGTAGGGAGAGGTTTCTACCAGGTAGGTGTCGTCCTATGTGACTGATGGACTTGATGGAGCTGAGAGGGGATATGTACCTGCTCCTTTGATGCCTCCACATCTGGATGGCAGGCATTGGAGGGGCAGACAGTTGTATGTGCTTTCTCGCAATAAGTCTCCGTGAATGGGCAGCAGAACTCCTCCTCAGGGACAAGGGTGATGACTGGTCCCTGGTTGTACATTTTTTGCCCTCGTCGGGTGATCCAAGGGGCCGAATCTCAGGGAGCATGGGCCTGGATCCTCAGGGCGACATCCTCCTTAGCGTGAGGATGTTGAGTCGTGGCGTGAATACCACGATGTCTTCTGGTGGGGCCTTAGAGCAGAACCCCTGTTCAGTAGGGATGAAGTCCTTAGTGTCGACCTCATCCACCTCCCTAAGGTAGGGGAGGAACGCATTGTCTCGTTCTAGAGATAGACTTCCGAAATGGTTTGAGACGAAAATAGGATCCATCTGGATCTACTTTTGCGACCACTTCTGGGCAGGCGACCGACGAGTCTTAGCGGATTGGAGGTTGTGCATGGCTGCCTCCACCGTCAGGAGAGTACCATTTAAGTGGTATTGTTGGATCAACACATCTGACACCCAGCGTTGAAGACGCAGGGTAGGTGACGGGGTCCTCTGTTGGTGATTACATCCGGTGATTGCATTGTTTAAAGCGTGCACCTGCGAGTTCATCTGTAATGCCATTGGATCGAAGGGAGTTCGGATTGGTACCTATAAAATATTTTGACAAATACAGACAAAAAACCCTTCAAAGTAGAATCTCATGATCCCATGCATAGTTAATGACCTTTCATGTCCATCCTTGTGAGTATAAAGGGGCATAGAGTGGGATTATGTTAAATATATCATGCTTGGTTAAAGATTCACGTCGTGTTCACCATTTTTTTGTTCAAATTGGTTCAAAATGCCAAATGGTTCTATATCCAACGATACGTGGACTTTCCTTCCAAAGACAGGCTTTATCTGGGTGATTTTCCCAGTGACGCTTAAGAAATCACATTGGTCGAGAGGATGGGAAGTCGGGCTCATCACACCCTTTTGGGCGGAATTATTTCCTGTTTCGGGACTCTCTTATACATTTAAGATGTGTTCATATGTTCATGAATCATTGGTTTATAACCAAGAACAGTATCCAAAGATTACTTCTGGTTTGCGATGGCCAGCTGAATGCAGGGATTCAAGAATCATTTAGGCCTGAGGATTACCATCCCTCATTGGATTAATGGCTCCGAGGACTTTGGACTCACTGAAACGGCGCTGGTTTAAAGCCTCATAACTGGGCGCTCGGGAGTTTATTGTCATCATGGGGGGAACAAATAATAACTTGAGCATCTGGATTGAACTCGCGATATCACCTTCCTACGTATCCTCATGAGAGGAATCAGAATCCACATAGTTCGGTAGTACAGTTTAACGTCATGCGGTACGAAGGATGAACCGATGTGAAGAGGGTCAGAACGGCCGAGTGGTGGGATTGAACCCTATGGAGGCTTCCTACATACCATGCTTTGTCATCGATCAAAGTCCTTATAGTTCACAAGAGGTTGGGGTCAGGGTCGGTTCTTAATCTAAGCCCACGTGAGTCATTCTCGGTATGAGAAACAAGAGGCAGTAGAGACCTGATGATCACGTCGTGAAAGGTGCGTCTGTGGGAAGTGAAGTGGGGCTTACGCATTGAGCGGCCTAGATAAATTGGGATTGGGACTTAATCCAAGATGGATGCCCGATGGTGAAAAATCCCAGAGGGAGAGGGAAAGGGTACCCCTGTGTCTATCTCCCCTCTTGGTTCTTGGCACCGGGGAAGTACGGAGGTGCATGGATGCTACCTCCCAAGAAAAAGTCTAGGGTATTATACCAAGATGGATGCCATGTTCACTCCCAGAAGAGGGGATAATCTCTCACTGCTGGAGTTGTAGGGAAATGGAAGCAGGGTCCCCCAATCTTGCGGGTGGAGAGGCAGAAAGGGGACTCTGGGCTCGGACCCTGCATCACCGTGGGAATGTGAACCCAGGAACGCTTCGGGAATCTACTCAAGGGTTGGAGAAACCACTTTTCCCTCACTTACCGTGGGTATGTGAACTCAGGGCGGTGCGCTAATGCGCCCGAAGGTTACATCATACGGGTCTGGTGGCTTCGGTGCAGGCCTAGGCTCAGGGCCAATGAATGGGCCAACGAGGGGGTTGCGAAGGATTGGGCCGGATTGGATGGATTTTCTCTTACTCAGGGAATGGAAACACCGAAGGATTTAGTGGGACATGAATGTGTATGAGGAGTGGTGCCCTTTTTGTAGGGGGTGCTACGTGGCTGGAGAGGTCGTCTGCCTACCAGGGTGGTACGCGGACTAATAGGCATTCCGCGTACCGGGGCGGTACGCGGCTTCGGGTTTAGCTCGCATACCAGGTTGGTATACGGGGGAGTCCACGCGAGCAGCGGTAGCCAAGGGCGACGCCGGTCGAGGGTTCTTCGGTCAGGGCTTCGCCCGTGCATGAGGGTGCTACTTGGTACGTCATATCGAAAAGGGGGCATAAACTCCTTGGTCCCCTGGGATTGCATCTGCGGAGGCACCATGGTTCGTGGTCTTCTTTTTTTGTTATCTTATGTTCGCAGTTCACTAAATTTTTATGTGTTTTTGGTTCCATATTAATTCGTTTCCAACTTCATACCTGTTCTGGTTCGCGAATTGGAACATCGCTATTTGCGAAATCCTAAGCTCCTGCCTCTGAAATCCGACCACCCATCTCTGATCGATCTCCCCCTTTTCTCCCTTTCGATGTCCTTTTATAGAAGGGAGGAAAAGGGGTCTATTTTGGTCATGTGGAACCTTTTGTGGAGGCCCATGACCTGAAACATAGTTTACGAATGACCCGTTCAACAATCCGCAACTTGCAGGGGCATTGAATGCACCTCACCCGCGAACCATGTTGGTTTGAGGGGTGCTTCATGGTCGTGTAGTGTTTTGCCTCTATTCCATGAATGACAGCACATGTGGCATGGGCCGGTTGGCACGGTTCGCGGTTGGGGTGGTTTGTGTCGGTAGACCGTCCTGGTTCAGGTCCTGCTTTGCGCCCGTGGAGGGTCCCCGCATCTATTCCATGAGCAATAGTGTTCCGTGGAGAAGGGCGCTTCGCGGAACCGGCCGTGTACCGTTAATATTGGACCGGTCCACAGACCGGTTCATCTTGTGCCAACTTCTCCACATTTTTTCCCAATCACATGAGGGAAATTGGGTAGAATCCTCTCTTGGATTAAAAGTAATTCTCATTATCCTTTGCAGATTTTTCAAGACCCTACAGAAATATAATTACATAAAATGTATAATTTTATCCTTTAAGTAACTTCAACTATAATGTTATATTTTTCCCTAAATGATGAGTAATCGAGAAAAAATTTTACCCATGCATAAACCACTAACATAAACATATATTAGATCACATAATGCACAAATGAATAAAAACCTACTCCTCCTATATTTAATAATTAATCAAAATCAAAATGATAAGAATAAAGTTAGACAATATCCAAAATGTATATAACCCCATATAAGGAAATAATAAATTTTACTCTATAGTTTTCAAAATATCACCAATGGTGAAACATATATCATTAAATAAATAAATAAACATCCTTATCAAATTACTTATACAACATCAAAAATATAAAATTTTATAACATTAATTCTAATCTCATACATTTCAACTTACATCCATGAAAATTTTACTATATTCTTACAAAATGGTATTTCATAGTAAATCAAATATCAAAGCTAAGGGTTGTATATTTCTAAACCCAAT
The DNA here is from genome assembly GCA_963277665.1 of Viscum album. Taxonomy (NCBI): domain Eukaryota; kingdom Viridiplantae; phylum Streptophyta; class Magnoliopsida; order Santalales; family Viscaceae; genus Viscum; species Viscum album. The sequence continues at coordinate 1,415,614,609 of OY728123.1, forward strand.
GAGACATATCCCAAAATATCACTAATAACAATGATAAATAAACATGCAACCTTATAATGTTGTAAAATTTACCAAAATATATTTAATAAAATTTTGATACTAACATAACAGGTAATCCTTATATTTACATTAAATATCCCAAAAATTTCACATTATAAATGAATAAGTCTTAATCCATTAATATTATCTATATTACACAATCCAAAATTCCATAATTAAAATAACATAAAATTATATGTTAACACAAAAAATGATTTGAACCATAATTGATTATTCTTCCAAAAATCAAATAAATGTTTCAAGTTAACTCAAAAACCCATCACGTAAGTCCTCAATTAAAAAATAATCCTTACAAAAAATCAAATTAACTTCTTATCGCAAAAAAATACCCATTATCACTAAATATTTTTTCATATCCTTAAATAAAAACTATTGATGAAGAATCCCACGATTTTTCAAGATTCTTATATCTAAATCAACATTGATATAACACCGATACAAAAAATTCTCAAATTCCAAAATATAAATTCTTTAATACTTTCATTTTAATGATCGTCATATCATAGGTCAAACCTTGGTTTTTAAGTTAAGCATTTAATTTAGGAATTTTATTGGATAATTCACATATTATCCTCGCATAATTAATTGAACTGTAAATGGTACCTAAGAAAACAATTCACATCCCCATGTGAAAATATTCATGTTTCATCAAAAATTACTTTCTCTGTGACCTACTTTTCTATAAATAAAATATTTTCTCATTTCATAGAAATATTTCAGGGATTCCTTCTTCCCAAATAATTGACTTGTAAAAAGATGAATCTTCTTCCATTCATAAACTTCATGAAACTCAATTTTTATCTTTTTAGGAATGTATATAACTCAACAAAGTTTAAAATTTCAATTATATATCAATATATTTTATTTGAAATTATCACAAGTTTTCTCGTTAAAACTCTTAATTAATTTTATTTTTATGATGACTATTATTAAATTGTCCGTCACTTTTTTATATAACATCATTCAAACTATTTAACGCCATTTAATCAAACCAAAAAGTATATTCTAAGAAATAATATTCACATAGAGGAATCAATTAACCCTGAAAAATTATTCTTAAGATATCTAAACCATGACCCCTTATTTTCAATCTATGACACTGTAGATTTATCCTAGGACATACATGGTTATTATTTATTTGAATCCTTTATAATGGTTCTGAAGAAAAATGTGAGTCAGCCCAAGCATATCACCCTGGAATGCCAACCTAGGTGCACAATAATAGAACACTTACAATGTACTAGAATAATATTTTAGACTAACATGATGAAATATTTTTGGGGCTATTAAACCTTGATGGATCTCTTCCAAGCCCAAATCTAATTGTATTATCAGGAAAATTATATATTTCCTAGGAAACCATATAATTTAGGACTTACTAAATATTTCTTATGTTATATAATACCTAGAAATATCCCCATGGTTATAATTATATTCTTTATTTGTAATCTAAAATGATTTAATAAACATAATGTGACTCCAATTATAAATTCCCATACATCTCATATAAAAAAATGATATAATTTTAGATGAATATTCAATACATAACATTATTATCCATGCTAGAACCATAATACATTAGGGTCTTTAGATACTAGATTCACAATCTGCTTATTTCTTGAATAATCTTCAACATCTCTCAAATTGATCTTCTTATGTAGTACTATTCCTTGACATACATTACATAGATAACATTATTTATAACCACATGAATGGATTCATATGAAAGGGTAACCTCATATTATAATTAGGGGTAAACTGAAGATATATCAATGATCACATAATAATTAAATAGACCTATGTTTTTTAGAATATGAGTTTAATATTTTGAAATCTATTCCCAGTATATCATAGATCATAATATTGAAACAAATTATAAATATTGGTAGTTCATATGATAAGAATAAAAAAAAATCATAGTATAAGATCCATGAGGGAATAACATTAGCATAATACATAAAATTGTGGAAAGTAAATAAGTAGAGAATATAATTTATGAAGTCTAGAATAACATTCAACACTATCATTTTGGATTTGGTTGACTTACCATTTCATCATATTCTTAGTCAAGGTTCACACCGAAGACTATCAATGAAAATAAATTCCATTACTAAGCTGAGGTCACTCCCCATTCCAGTCCTTATTATGTCATGCGATATCTGTCATTACTCAATGAATTTGAGGGGTATAAAATAATGGGACCATAAATAAACTTATAAAAATATATTAATATTTGTTCCACAATATCTTAAAACATTCATCATATATCATAACCTGTGGAAAAAAGAGTTTTCATAAATAGTTCTATAATTCATCATAGCTTAAACCATTAAAAATAAGTGGGATTCATAAAATGGTCACAATAAAAATCATAAACCTTAATAAGAAATTATAAGGATGGTATGATTGGATCATACCCATATTAATTCATAAGTAACAAAAAATGATCTATTTTATATATAAATTCTTTTAAAATATCACATGGAATATTTCCTTAGGAAAATACCCTTTTCAATTTTAAATAATATCTTTAAAATCTATTTTTTCAAAATATTATTGAAAAAAATTTCATTTCAAACAACCATGGAATATTTTTAGGATTATCTAATTCATTTATCAGTAATGAAAGTGGAAAATTTTGTTTACGTTACTTACATAAAAAGATCCCCCCACATTTTTAGTAAAAATTAAAAATTACCTCATTCATAAAATGATAAGAAGATTAATTTTAAACCAATTTTTAAAAACCCAGTCATGTTTTAAAATTAATTTAGAAATCATTAGATAATAGTAAAAAAATTATTATAAAACATATATATGTCTGAAATAGGATTTTTTGCCAAATTGGGAAATAAATTTATATTTACCTAACATTATTCTTCTAGTCTATAGCTCTTAAAGAGTGGAAAATGAGAATAAAAAACATGATAAAAATATAAATATGATAATAAATTAATTATATTATTTACTGTTATATTATAATATTTCATAATTGGAAGCTTAATCATAAACAATCCTAATAAATAATGATATTGTAATATAAAACCCTCACTACAAGTTCCACTTTCTTCCAAAGTACTCTAAACACAATTTTAATAAATTTGTGTTTATAATTGTTATGTTCCATAGTCATGTACATATTTATAATATCATATCTGATCCACATGAAATATTTTATAACAAATTATTTTATAATTCAATATTATAATTATCATTTCAATATGGTAACCACATTGTTTTTCATGGATGTTTCATTTCAATAATTCCTATACATGTACATTGAAAATTTCTCCACTATCTATATAATGATAACCATTATATAAATATTATATATATTCCTTGTATATAGATATATATTCATACATAAAAATGTATAAAAATAAATTACATCATTCATAGAGACTGTAGGTCATACAAATGCATGAAAGATGTTTCCATTTTTATGTATACAATGAAAGTATAGAAATTAATAATTCACCTTTATAAAATTATATTAACATAATAAAGGGAAAATATATTTATTATGTTCATAATTATAACCATCCATGTAATATAGTGATGAAAAATTAATTACACCTCTATATTGTTATGGAAGGTCATACATACGCAGAGGTAGTAATTTCACATTTCATATAATGGAAAGAAAGTGGAAAATGGTTGTTGCATCCTAATAATAATTATTATGAATATTTAAGAAACTATATTCATTATTTTATAATGCATAACATGGATTTATAAGAGTTATAATTAAAAATATAATTGAAAACCCATGATTAAAAGTTATACCACTTTATTGAGAATCCTCTTTTGTATTACACATTAAGAATTTAAATGATGTTCTTGTATAAGGAAAAAAATATTTAGGATGTGGTGATGAAATATAGGAAGGTATGACTGTCAATAAATAATCGATATAAGTGTAAAACTATGTGTAGAAGATAGTAGTGGAGGTGCAACTTTATAAGTGAGGGGAGGGGCACTCTTGGAATTATATAATGTATTAAATCAATATAAATTAATTTTATTATGAAAAAGGATTATAATTTATATAATTATAATATAATGTTAGAATTATTCAAAATATTATCACAAAAAAAATTTGGACAAATTTTTGTTATTTTTTCACCCTTATCTTTTAGATTGAACCACACATTAACACATTTCACAATTACCGTAATATCGGTGTTATTTACTCTATAGGGGGGAAGAAAGTTACTATAAAATTAAAAGCGGACAATAAATGGAAGAAGTCTGAAATTTAAACAATATAAAATTTCATTTTTGAAAATAATACTTTTTATGAAATTTTAATTATTTTAAAAAATATTATTTGTTATAAAATATCATTAACATAATTTTTGGATATTCATGTAATTGTATAATATAATATGTGTCTAACTCATGTAAAATGGGTTCAAATGATACGTATTATAATATATTTTGTTTCTTAACATAATCAACCAATCATTTTATTTTAGGTTTAGATATCATTTGAGACCGTATATTTTGCTTTACCCCTTGGTTAATTGATTTTAACATTAAACCATAGTATTAAATTTTTAAATATTAATGGGATATAATTTTACTTATAAAGGGAAAATTAGATCATAACTAGACAAATAATGAAATTTCAGACCATTTATAATAATAAATTTCTTTTTTTAATGCTTCTGTTTTTTATTATATATTTTTTTATAAATTAAATTTAACATAAAAGACTACTAATGTCATTTTAAGAACAATTCATGTCATTTGATGTTGAAAACTACATGAAACCAATTTGATTCTAATACAAACCATTCGAAAATATCGAATATTTTATATTTATATTAAAAATTAATGGGATATTTTAAATAACCCAAATAAAATTACATTATATTTTTTCTAAATAATTTACAAAATCTTTTACTACTTTCATGAGCATTGTGCCGGCATTGCAATAGAATTTCAGGTAAATCATTCATCCTTAAAAACTAAAAATAAATTAACTAAATAAAAAATAACAAATATTTTTTATTGAAATATATAACTAAACATATTTATTATTTATAGTAGTTACAAAGTAACATTGTTTTTAAAACTAAAATGTAATGTTCTTGAATTTTTCTTTTACATAATTTTAATAAAGTTCAATATAAAATTTAAATATGGAAGTGTTATATTTATTGAATTTTGGATTATTATTAAACAAATAAAATCATCCATTGAAATAAAATCAAGTTTTTATCAACATGAATCCTTAACACATTATTTTTATCCCAAAATAACACATTTTACCTTTATAGTGGTAACTAAAAATTAATATGGTTACTATTCATAATGCCAAAAAATAAATAGACCTAATGTCAAATTATATAATATAATGATTCAATATATGAAATAAATTTTTTGTCATGAAATTTCTAGAAGAGGTTGAATTTAATTTTAGAGAAAAATTAAAAACATAATGAAAAAATATTTTCAGAAAAAATGAATTTTATATATCCAAATGTTGTTCTTCCAAATTAAATCATAAAATTGATTTGAATGGACATAATTAGATTATACATATTATAAGATAACTAATTATTCTTTAAATAAAATTTTAAAAAATTGGTACTTTGTAAATACTAGATTTTAAAATAAAAGATTTAATAAAATTTGTATTTGTAACTATTCATCGAAAGATCATTATTTTTAGAAAAATAAAAAAAAATCTTCTTAAGATAATTTCATATGATGATTAAAAATATGTTTTTTAGTCAAATTTAATTTTTAAAATTTCTCATTATTAATTATTGTATTTTCTCAAAAAAAACTAATTAAATTATTTTTTGTAAAACCATTATTTTTATGAATAAAATTAATTTTATTAAAAGTTAATTCTATTTCGTAGACATTTATTAATAAAATTTCATTTATTATGATATATATATATATATATTATTTATGTTACATATATTAATACCTTCCAATTCAATAATTATGTTATGACAGTCAAATAATAATAAAATTTAATGTTTCATTAATGATCGATGATTAGTGTTGAATATACTCTTAAACATAGTGTTATTTTTAAATCATAATGTGTTACATTATCCCCACCCTCATTAATAAATTTCACCATCAAAATTTTAAATTATTCTTGGTAATCAGGGTTCTGATGTTGGAATATTCCATTGTTGAAAACCCACATGTTAAAATTAGTTAATAAAACATACCCTTGAAATATGGGAAATGGATATATAAATCTCATTTAAAATAGTATATAGCTAGGTTTTGAACTACTATAAAATTTGTGGAAATTTAAAACATGGAATTTAATTAAAAACTAATTTCTTAATAATGATGGAGAGTGACATAAAACATTGATAATATGAATGTGAATGATCATGAAAAAGTTAATGATAAAAACCCAAAAATCAATGATGAGTGAAAAGGAAAATATTTTCAACATAAATTAATGTAATATTTAGAAATTTTTGTTTCAATATTCATTTTTTATATTTGGTTAATTTCATTATTATATAGACTAAAAACATGAGGAAATATATATACTTAATTAGTATAATTTCATCCAATAATAAATTACCACCAAAATATATTTTTCGCTAAAGGATGAATATTCAAGATGCGATTTTTTCATTCTTAAATCACTAACAAAAAATTGTAATAGATAAAATATTCATTCAAATGATAAGAATATCCTCCGATGATTATTAATTAAACAAAACCAAAATGGTTTGGATAAGTTAATATAATATACAATATGATTAAACGGTCATGTGAATGAATACTATATATTACTCAAAAACTACCACAATAAAAACAAAGATTCAAAATATATCCTTATAAAAATAAATAAACCAACATCCCAAATTAATTAAATAATGAAAATATAAAATAATGTTTTAATCTCAATGTTGAACTCATACCTTTCAAATTATATTAACTAATATTTAATTATATTATTCACAAATAATCATTCATATTAAATCATAACTTAAATATAAGGTGTTACATGTTTCTAAACCCAATTAAAAATCTCCAAAAATTTCATTAATCACCCAGATATATAATTATATAATCATATATTTTTGTTAACTTCATTGATATGTGAAGAATTACATTTATATACTAACTTGAAAGGTAACCATTATCTTTACCCTAAATATATCAATAAAATATCACCTTATCAATGAATCACTTTTTAACTATTAATATATTCTATATAATAGTATCAAATAGAAAATAATTATCTAAAATCAAATATTTTATTAAACTAAATGGTTATTTAAACCAAAATAGTGAATTATTCCAAAATAATATTAACATTTTCAATTATCTTCAATGTACCATCACATAAAACCTTAATGAAAACATAAATTCTTATAAAATTACCAATATAATCATTAAATGAAAAAATAATGTAATCTTCACTAAACATCGCATAAATAACTTTTTAGTAAAATCACCAATCAATTCCATGGTCATCAATACTTTCCAATTTAATTCATAATATTTTTCTTAGGTGAACATTATTATCACAACATCAATTAAATATTAACTGTTATTTTTTCCTTAGTCAAATATCACCCAAAAATGTACCTTATCACTAAATATGTTTTCGAATCCTTAATGTAAATAATTTTTAGATTATTTAATATATTATTCATGGTTCTTATATCCAAAATATCATTGATATAAATATTTCTAAAACACAATTATCAAATATCAGTACATGAAAAAAAAGATTTGTTCATTTCAAAGATTGGAATATCATATCTCATTTATTGGAAATTGAGTTAACCATTACATTTGGAAATTGGGTAGGATAATTACCTTCTTCTACATAGATAAGACACTGAACTATAAATAATACCTTAGTATTATCTTCATATCCCTCCATCAAACTACTCATTATTACTCTTAAACAACTTTTCCTATTCCCTTATTTTCCACACATAAAAAATTACTTTTTTCAACTGAAAATTATCTGTAAGTTATTATTCCAATATACCTGAGACGAATGAAGCTGGATATTCATCCCGCCATGGACCTTATAGAACTCAGTTTTTTTATTTTTATGTGTTTTTAGAAACTCACCCTTATTGATATTGTTAGTTATATAATTAGAAAGATGATTTGGAAAAATAAGATTACCGTCTTACTCACATTATGTTTTTCTCATAAGGAAAATAATTCTATGGTACATCATATTCTAAATTACATGATTCCAATTACTTGAAAAAATTGAAAAAAATCCTTAAATGATAATGTCTTAAAAAATAATCATAGCGAGGAATCATGTAATAATGAAATATAATTAATAGGATATCTAAATCATGACACCTAATTTTAAATATATGACACTATAGAATCAGCCTATTCCATCCATGGATATCATATATTTAAATCTATAATTATGCTTTATAATAAAATGTGAGTTATCTAAAAAATATCACCTAAGAGTTTTAGAATAGGTGTGTAGAAAGGGGCCACTGAATGTGTACCAAAATAAGGGTTGATATATACTTGACCAACTTGTTTCATGGTTATTACCCCTATACGCATGTCAACCAAACCCACATAGAGTTTTAGTATCTAGGGAGGGATATATTTCTAGGAATTCCAAAAAATATATATCTTATAAAAACATTAGGATTTTATACATTATATAGAATTATCCACATAGTTTTTATTAAAGGTCTATTTTCCCAATATTTAAATATTTTTTAATCCCTTATATGATAACAACAACAATAATTCATAATCTTTGTACAAAAATATCATATTATTTTAAATTAATATTCAATATATAAAATTATTGTCCATATTTGAATTGTATTGATTTATTGTCTTTAGATACCAAATCTTAAATCTTATTATTTAAGGACTGATCTTAAACATTTCCAATAATGTTCTTCCTACATTGTAATATTATTAGAAATTCGTTACTAGAAACCTTTCTTATAACCCATATAAGGAAATACAAGATAAGTTGAGCCCGTATTATCTTAATGGGTAAACATGTGAAATATTAGTGATCACAATAACATAAAATTAATATAATAGTATGATAACATGTATTTAAAATTTAAAATTCATTCCTAGTATATCATAAATTTTTATCCTGAATCATTACATAACACTTAAAAGTTAACAAGACATGAATTCTAATGAAATCAAGAAACATGATTCCTTATAGAATAACTTTTGAAAAGAGATATGTTTGTGGAATTCACATAATCATATAAAATAATTTATATAGTCAAGAATAACTATTATGAACATCATAGTTGTTTGGGTTTACTCCCAACTCCATACAAACGTTAGTTAAGGTTCAATCCCAATACTATCATTATGGGCAATTCCTCATACTAAATTGGGTTTACTACCCATTATATTCCTTTTAATATTATAAGGTATGCATAATTTCAAAATTTATTAGAGGGGTATTTAATTTATAGACTAGCTAGAACATAATAATAATTAGTTCCTTTGTGATCCATAAGATCATAACACATTCAACATTTATCATAAACAATAGAAAGGAAATTGGATTCATAAAAATTTCAACAATCCATCACTTCTTAAAATATGGGACATAAATATATTTTATAAAATATTCTTCATCATAACCTTAAACCATCATAATAAATAATAAGAATGGTAGTATAGGATCATGTCCCCATTAAAGTACATGTAACACCAATGTATTTCATCTTAGATGAAAAATCCATTATATGGTCACTTTTATTATTTCTTCAGGAATATAACCTTTTCATTTTTATATCACATCGTTAGAATATAAAAAATTTAAAAATATTTTCGAATAATATTTTCTAAAGGGAACCATGTAAAATTTCAAGTAATATTCAAAACATTGAGCAGTCACAATGGGGGAAAATTCAGTTAATGATGCATACATTAAAATAATCTTTCATCATTTTTGATAAAAATTCTTTTGTACCTCATTCAAAAAATTACATGAATATTCATATTAATCCATTTTTTTAAAGTAAAACATGGGTGAAAATAACATAAAAAATATTTTTAAAATATTAAAAACATTCCTCAACATATTTTTTAAAAAAACACAGAAATAGAAGAAAAATTATTTTAGAATGGAGTGAGAATTAATGTAAAATTTCAACAAGAATATTTTTTGAGTGAATTGAGTACATAAAGAGAGAAAATTGAAAGGAAAAAAATGTAACCTCAAAAAATAAATATAGCATAAAAATATTGATGAGACTCCTGATAGGTAGATTAGAAAACTCTATAATTGTAAACTTAATCATAAGTAATCCTGTTAAATAATGAGATTTTAATATAAAACACATACCACATGTTCCACTTACTTAAAAAGTGAAGTTACCTACTATATAATAAATTTAAATTTATTATAATTATATAAAAATATAATGAAAATGTTTATAGTTTTATATGTGATCTAGATACAAAATTTCAAAACATATTTATTAATAAATTTTTATTAAAATGATCATTTTAATTTCTTAACAGTTTCATTTTTTATTGATGTTTCAGTTTTCTAGTTCTAGTCCTTATATTTTGATCATTATTCCATCATCTCTAATAAATTAAAATGATGTAAATATCATATACATTCAATATATATATATATATATATATATATATTCAACTATTAGAGGTAAAAAAAATAAATTACACCATTCATGGAGATGGAAGGTCATAGATATTAATGAAGGTTGTTTCCATTTTTCAATCAATGGAAATAATAGTAGGGTGAGTAATAATTATACTTTATAGAATAATAAATATATCATAGATAAAATATATATTTATAAAATACATCATTATAACCCCACAAGTAAAGTGGTGATTAAAAAATAATTAAAGCACTACGTGGAGACAGTAATACATACGTACACCCGAGAGATGTTTTCACATTACATATGATGAATAGAGGGTTGATGGTGGTTATCCCATCATAAAAATAACATTATATTATATTTAATATGTTGAATTAAATAATTTTTAATGGATACAATTGATTTATAGTAGGTATAAGTAGTAGTTAAATTGAATACACTAGACTAAGAGTTAAACCACTTCATTTATAAACGACTCTTGGCACACACTTTATGCTTGGAAAGGATCATCTTTTGAAATACAAGAAGATATATGGTGTTTTGAATGTATAAATGAATATATTATGGTAGGTATTTTTATGAGATATAATATGAAAAAATATGTGATGAAGAGAGGATATGAAGCTCTTTTTTATAAGTGAGGGTATGGAACTCTTGTAATTACATAAAGTATTAAATTAATATAAATTAATATAAATTAACTCATTTATAAAAATTGTTATAACTTGACATAATTCAAATAATATCGGAAGATGATTCTAAATCCTCTCATCCAATATAATTTTGAAATTCTATTGTTATGTTTTCACCATTAACTCTTTGGTTTAACCTATGTTATCCCTTTTTCTAATTTCCATATTATCAGTGTATTTTAAATTTTAAGGGGTCCTGAATGGTAATATAAAAGGAAAAGTGCCATGTTAATAGACTATGATGATATTTTAAACCATATAAAATTAAAATATTTTATTATTGTATTTTTATTAATTTGAAAACATATTATAAAATATCATTTTTTATTAAATATTCTAAATGACATTTTTGGAAATAAAAGAAATATTATAATATAATATACTTTTAAATTATGTAAAATTGTTCCAAAATGATATTTATTAGAATATAAGGAATATATTATATAAATATAACAAAAAAAATTAGTTTTAGATATCATTTTAATACATATCTTTTGGTTTAACCCCTCGATTATCTAATTTTAACCTTGACAATAGTAATTTATTTTTAAAAAACTATCTATACTAATTTAACAAATAATGTGAAATTAAGATTTTTAATTGAAAATGGATGATATGTTGGAACATTTTTATCATATTTGTCTTATCTAATTATTATTTTTATATAATTTAATAAAATAATTTTAAAATTCAATAATTTTAATTTTATTTTATGAACTTTTCATATAATTTTACTTTGAAATACATATGAAAAGAAATTAAATTATAATATCAAATGCTAATATGTTATATTTATCTTCATTATTAGTGATAAAATTTATCTCACCCTAAAAATTATACATTTATTTTTTAAAATCATTTATAGAAATTTTATACTACTTGTTGAAGTGTTATGTCAGCTTTTAAAAATCCATTAAGGTAATTATTTCATCAGTGGGAGATAAAAATAAATGAAAAGGATAAAAAATAATTAATATTTAAAATATAAATTTTAATTGAAAATAAATTGTTTTAATACATATAGTATAATATTATAGATATTATAAACAAAAAAGTGACATTTTTTACATTATCTTTTACATATATATTATAATCATAAAAATCAAAGCTAAATAGAAACAAAAGGTCAAAGTTTAGAATTTTGGATGATCATATAATAACTATAATATTAAAATAATATAAATTCAAATGTTTTATTTATTTTGAAGAATCGTCACAATAGTTTTTACCCAACTTAACCAATTTGACATTTACTATAGTAAGAAAAAATACACTACCTAATATTCAAAATTACCAAAATATAAGGGACCCATTTACCAAATATTCACCCAATAATTAAAAATATAGAATTAAATTTTCAAGATTAAATTTACATATATGTAATAATTTAATTTATAAAAGAAACTAAAAATGAAATGAAATACTATTTTTCCAAAAAAAAATATGTTTACGTATAAACAGATTTTTATGCCAAATTGAACAATAAAATTGATTCTAATGATCTTAATTATATTATTCATAGATTAATAAAATAAATTGTATTTTCATTTTTTCTTAAAATGGTAATTTTTAAATTCTTCAATGAAAAATAATGTTTTATATTAAAATATTTATTATTCACTATTCATTAGACATCTGTCTTTTTTAGACAAAGTAAAAAAATGAATCATAATTTTATTTATACTTCTATAATAACTGATATTGTTTTAGTAAATATAATTTTTTAATGCTCCAAAAATTAATTTTAATGTTTTCTAAAAAATATAAAAACACTTTTTATTAACTATTATTTTGAAGAATAAAATTACTTCTACTAAATACTATGTACTTATTTCCTAAGAATATTTCAATAAATTTTTAATTATTGTGACCTTTATTTATTTATTTTTTAATTCAGTTACTTCTAATTTTACTTTCCAATTTAATGAATCTTTTATAAATGTCATAAAATAATAATAATTTATTGTTTAAGTATGTTTGGTGTTGTGTGTTATATTTTCTATGGAACATATTGTTCATTTAAAATCATTTGGTGTTGTAGTTAAACCAACCGAGGGAATCAAGGTAATTTTATAATTCAAAACACCCCATATGTGACTCAATTTATGTTTCATGGTTACAAAAACCATTCACTAACCATAAATTAGGCACTAACCCTTGAACATTTATGTTCATGGTTACTTATAAATAACCTCACGATAGAGAAAACCGTATATAACTCATGTGACAACCTCTAGAATGAAACCACCCCCGTTTAAAAATTTCATTAAGACTATCATTACTATAAAACCGTTATTAAAATGTTATTTCCAATTACAGTCGTCAAATACATCCTATGTGGGTTCTTCTCCTTTACTTATAATTGTAAATAGACTATGTGACTTTACTATATTCCCAAAATATAAAATCTTCAACCCACTGATTATCAAAAGGATTTAGAATCTCAAAAGTGATAAATTATGAATCTAATTAAAAAATCATGTGACACAAAGGTCATCAAAATGGAGTGTATGAATAGGAGTAACTAAATTATGAAACTTATGCATAAATGTATTCCATAATGAAAAACTATTAATTATTTAATAAAAAATATATAATCAATTTTAAATTTTAAATATATATATTTTTATGTTAAAAGATAAATGTTTAAAAGTATTATATTATTCTATACATTATATGTCATGATAACTAATGATAAATAATTTTGATGAAATATAATGGTATTTAAGGTAAAAATTATAAATAATAAATATGTTGATTATTAATTGGTTAAAAGTGATGATCAAATCATATAGAGGTAAAAAGATATATTTTTAGAGGAAAATTTTTATTCTAAAACAAGTATTATATCAAAATAAATTTAATTACTCAAAATTTATAAATTATTTTAAGAAAATATATATATAATATATTAAATAAAACATGAAGATAAAGGAAACCACTTATCCTACATTATTTTCTATCTTAAACATGAAAATGAATTTAACATTTTAAAACATTGCATATTTATAAGATTTCCACTCACCTTACTTATAGAAGGGTTCTAACTATACTAACTTATTTAAACTTCCTGATAATCTTATAAAAAAGCACTAATGAAATCACTTATAAAATTACATATTTCATTTATAGATGGTTTTCCTCTCTTAAAAGGGATTCTCAATTCTCCTTATGGAGAGATCTAAAGGTAGTTTCTCAAAGATGAGGTATATGTTTGTACTGATCTTTTTGACGTTTAATTTTTATTTTACCTGTAATAAATGTTTTATAACCATATAAACATGAATAAATAACTATATATATTATAATATGACGTTTTTATTTTAATGTTATAACGATTTTCTATCTTCATTCCATCCATTTGAAAATGATAATGTTTTTCATGCATACATTTTGAATACCACCTCCATGAAGAAATATGATTCAATTTTCATTCCCACTTTACATGGTTGGTAACAAGGATATATTTAATGTATATATATTCTATTTATTTTATAATTATGATAATTTACAGGGTAATTATTATTAACCTTTCTTTCATTCTATCCATTTAAAACTAGAAACCGCGCTCATGAATATGTACAGACTACCGTCTCCACGATGTGATGTAATATATATTTCATCACCAAATTATATATCTATTTAAAAAAGTGTATATAATGATAAAATATGATTATTAATAACTTATTAAGGTTATATAGATGATGAAATCATGCCCAAGGTACATGGACTAGAACCATCACCTCAAATCATGCATGGAAAACAGACCAGTTTTAACACATACATTACTTTTAATAAATAATTATCAATAAATATGTCATTTGAAATTTTATGGAATGATATATTGTTATATATATATATATATATATATTAATATCGTTTTAAAATAAAATTTTATCAAAAATATATATTTATTATATAGGATGATTAGTCACATATTAAAAAAGATGATACTTGAGATAAGGGTTTATCGTTATAATTTCATTTCAATGAGACAAATTCTATAATCACCACTTTTATTATTTTTTGGTTTATATAATTCCATTTATTTCAATTTAGTTTTATTTTAATAAAAATAATACAGATTTAAAAATCCAAATAGGGTTTTCTATTTTATGTGTCATGGATTCAGAGATTAGTAATGTTTTATAGGTATATGTTACAATATCATTTATTTTAATGATTTAATATGTTTAATTTCTATTGAGGTAAATTATGTGATCCTTATATTATAAAAAGAATTCCCTTTCTTATCATTTTTTAAGTGGTTTTCATGTTTTTCTAACTTGTTCATATTTTTGGAAATTAAAATGATTTAGCAATGGTTTTAAATAAATGTTGACATTATTACCATTTTTTGGGTTGGGAATAATTCTCCTCCCTATCAATTCTCTTAAAAATGTTTTATAGATTATTTTTTCTATATATAAATGATTGAGAACAGTTATTTTTACTCTATTATGACTGTTTTAAAATTTCATAAAGGGAATATTTTAAATTCTTTTACATCTGAATAATTTTATACTTTTTTAAAAAGTATTGGAGGTATGTTTTTTCTAACTTATGTGGTAAAGAATGTATTTTATCATTTCTATGTATTTATTTCATTATAATACTTCAATAACAAGAATATTATTTTTTTAAGAAAGTTGTATTCCTATTTCCTCTAGGAATTTTATTTTTAAAAGTAATTTTAATGAAGGGGATGTTTTTCCTGATTTTTTAAAAATCATTTTAGATACATTTTTAAAATTGGTTCTTCATCTATTTTGGTATCCTTTAAGGATTATTATTCATCACTATGGTTATGATAGTACGATACCATAATCATTTTCTTCTCTATATTACTTATGATGATGATTGTTTTTGTATGATTATAAGAAACCTATAACTTCCCCACATATTAGATTAGTTACTATGAAATAATTAAGAAATCCATCTATTTTCCATAGGTTCTTATATAATGATATCATGAATGTTTTAATGATAATTAGTAAAATATTTATATGGTTTTCAACTTGTGAATTCTAGGAAAAGAGATATATATAAATCCAATTGAATGGGTAAATATGGATATATCATGAGATAATATTTACTATAATTATAAAATAATCATAGTACAGTTAGGGAAGCTATAAAATATGATAATAGTTGATATGAGTCTTGATTAAAGAATTTATGGAATGGGGAGTGAACTCAACCCACTATAAGACTCAATCCACTCTGATATTCTTGGTAGTGAGACTTTACTAGTGAAATTATTTTATAATATTTGATGTATTCCATAGACATACGCATTATGGTTGAGTTATATTCTCATGGATAATGATTTTTTATTGATGATTACATAGTCTTATAACTTATTCTTATTACTATGACAAATCCATAAACCATGAATCAATATTTATGACCATTGTCTAACTAGATCTAATTATCATAAGTTATTCTCAGGTTCACGTAAACCAAAGATTATATTATGTAAACTTATGTTCATCAAGTCATATCTCCCATTATTACCCCTATTGAGCATCTGAGATCACCCATTCTTATTGTTACTTTTCCCAATGTTATATAGAATGGTTTTACATAGGATATTTATAAGTTTTTTACTATGTGAGAACAACATGGAGTATGATATTGAAGATATTTTAGTAAATTTTGTTATTATATACCTGGAATCTAATGACTATACCTTTATAGTTTGGGGAAAAGTACTGTTACTAAATATTCTTAAAAACTTATGTTATATTTGTATATTTTATGATCAAATACCTTCAATATCTCTTATAAAAATTTTTTAGTAATAATAAAATAATTCAGTGAATAAATATTATGAAAAAAGAACTGATATAGTCATTTATCACCCAACCACACCCTGTCACATTGATCAAATTTCAAATCCAAGTATAATTAAATAATATCAACGAATATAATCATAATGTACCATAGAACCTTTTTCCACTTACTTTATTTCTCTCACACCCATATTTCAAATTCCATTATCCCTAAATCCTTTCAGTATCGACCCCACTATACAACATATCTCAAATCACAACAATACCACATAACATAGACATATCATCCTCATTATCTTATATAAACTTCCACATATAATTTTTCATCCACTAAAAAATTATTTTATATAATAGGATATCACGAACATGAATGAAATCAACACCATACCCCACTTTTTACCATGAAAAACCCCATAATATCAAATTATAACAACACATCATAGGATCTACACTTATAAAACACAATCTATTTATTTGATTGTAGAAATCAAGATCCCAATAACCTATAATGTCTTCCAGTACATCACATTATTTACAAGTATGAATCAACCTACCTTGACTAATAACAAATCGTACCACACCTTTAGGAGAGATAATTGTAGATGGAGTATTCATTCATATATTCCCTCACCAACAAGAATGTTTTTCGGAAAATTCCTGAAATCCAAAAATGTGGGCATCAGTAAATATATATGAATTAAGTGTGGTGTATATTAAAATACTAAGTATCATACATTATATATACAAATGAAAACATAGTAAATCCTAGTATAATGGTTCTTTTACAAAACAACACTTCCACACTACCAAAAGTTTTGCACCTTCACCTCCTCTCACTAACATGAAAACCATTTGCAAAACAACCATGCTATCCTCACCTCCCCTGAGAAACAACCTCTACTATATTGTGAAATTACCCATTAATACAACATATATAAATAATTAAAAAATTAATTTTATATAAAAATTAAACATTGAACATTTAAATAAAATCCATATTTAATAGAAAAAATTTCTATTCATCACCCACATTTATTTTTTCTAAACACCATTCATTTTGTACATCCTTATATTATTTATAGACACGATTTAATTCAATTCCATTAATTACTATGTCATATTAATCATTAATAACTATATTTTTTACTATCATGAAATTAAAAAACAAACCCAAAATAGTGAAATGTGATATCATTTCATATAAAATGTAAAATTTCCTTTTTTCTAATCATTCCATGGAAACCATCACTATGGTGCACAAAAGACATCCACATCAGTATCATATTATTATACCCATGAAATATAACATACCACCCACTTCCAAAAAAACATCAAAAACATAGGAAAATTTTCCATAATATATTCTTAACCAATATCACTCAATCATGAAATCTTATAGTGAAATTTCAGAACTAAATATAATATAAAATTATTTCTTTATCTTGAAGCATAAATCAAAACTCAAATTGAACCCAATCGGTTCAAATAAGATACTTATGTTATTAGAATTTTATATGTCAGTTCCATTAAATATATCACAACATCAATAAATAAAATTATTTAAAAAATAATAATTATATAATTAAAAAATAAAAAAAATTGGTTAATCACATGAAAATGTATTGGAAAAAGGTAAAAATGTATAGAACAACCATAATTCCATCAATCTCAATATTTTCAGTTCATTAGAATTATTAGTACATAACGTGCTACTCACCCAAGGAAAATAATATCTTTTATGCTAGTAATTTACAGATAGTATAGGAATGTTCTACAAACCCCTACCTCAAATGGAGCCTCACATCCATGATGAATGAACAAGATCTGGAAGAGATACATTCCATACATATCCAATGCATAAGAAAGATTCATCAACATAGATGCAAAAAATCATTTTTCAAGATAATATATTCAACATCCACTAAATTAAATTGGAATATCTATAGAGAATCCCCACAATAGAATATAGAAGAATCTGATAAAAATTTAAAATAATCTCTTCTCAGATAACCAATAATAAATATATTTATGTTAGTGACAAAAACCCATAAAATTAATTAATCTATCTCCGATAATTAAAAAGTGGTCACTAAGCAGTCAAGGGAATTTAAGACGGGATAATTAAAATTTTTTGGACAATAAAAATTATACCTAGAATAAAATAATAGTTGACCATAATACAAGGTATTGTGGTATCTTATAATGGGTTTTATTTAGCTGAATCATAGAAATCATGTTGAGATCAAAAGTTAGATCTATTAAAATTATGGTAAAATTGAGGTATACAATTAATATATATAGCATAACATCAAGAATGTTGAACCCATACAAAATGCATTATAGTATCCCTATAATTTAATCTATATTAATGGTATAATAACTTAAATTAATTTTTATTTCTCCCCAAAACATAGAGAAGAACCGCACACTAATCCATGGAATTCCCCAAACCAAAAAATGACTTTTACCAAAAATACAACCCATTATAAAAGGCCATGGTAAAATGTAACTCAATGTAATAAAGTAACAAATATTAACCCCCGAAAAATCAAGTAATATCATAGAGGACCACATTACTACTAGGACTCCTACACATAAAAAACTTATCTCAGTTATCAAAATCAAATCCATTTATCCCACACTATAATAGAGTAAAATATTGTAGAGAAACTAAAATAACCTCCAAAAACACCTTCCCATAACAAAAACATATATAATTCTATAACAAGGTAAGTAGACCAAAAATCATGGTGAAATTGAATCCATCAATCTAAAAAATATAACCTCTTTTATAATTATGTCTCACGATCTAGTTTCCCATCCATAATCTTAATATAATTAAACTTATCATTGAAAAAACCAAATATAAAGGGCTTCAAAGGACTATATTGTTACATTAGATGCCTCTAATATGATTATTTTCACCAACAATAAAAACAAATACATTAGAAAAATCAAAAAATACCACAAAAAAATGTCATTAGGAGATACCTATCAAACGAGACATCACCATAAACCACCCAAAATAACAATGAAATAATAAATTAAATTAAATTAGGGTAAATTCACTAATTAAATTACAAGTTAAAATAATGGTGCATTTAAATTGGTATACTGAGTATGAATTTGTGACTCTTATTCTCATATACACTTATCCAATCCATCATTCTACCATAGAACTTAAACAAATGGGATAACATTCACACAAAGGACCTTATATGGAGGATAATAGATCCCAATTAGATACACCATGAAAATTTCAACATACTATATTACCAACTATACCCAATCAATAACATAATGAATTTCATAATGATGTCCTTATATCTATAGAAAATCGTTTTTTATCCTTAATGGAGGAAGCTCCAATAGATGTTCCATTTCCTTAATTTACACAAAAAACTTGAAAGTACTTATAATTTGGAAATAAAACATACCCCCTGGTCAAACCTCCGCTACACATGATGAGGGGAAACCATTATGAAAACACAACTAATAACCTTAAACTCCACAAGACACCTCATCTAATATACACACGACTTCTATCCATATTGTTTTTTTCTTTATCTAGTCCAAAACCATATTAATCTTCACACTCATGATCTATAATCAATCTGGTCCAAGAAACATTTACTCCACATCCTCTTTTCTGCACAAAAACTACATACAATACTTCTCATACATTGCATACAATTTTCCATTACAATATATGTATATTGTCTATTATTATATAAAAAACACCATTAATGGAAATTGGATTCTATAATATTAACCAAAATTCTATATGAGATAACATAACATATACTTCACTGTTGTAATGGTCATCTCAAACAACCCATTCTTGTAATGATGGAAATTAGTAATAATTACCTACTGTAATCTAAAACAATACTTTAATAATAGCTTAACTCAATATATTTTAAGAGGTTGCCTACAAAAAAATGATGATCCTTTATAGATGAAAAATATACAACAATGCATCCATGTACATAATCAATAGAAAACTCCCAACAATATACACCTTGATAGTCTAAAATTAATAAAAATTCATCAAATTACCCATGAAATCTCTAATGGAATCAAACACTCTCTTGGTTTGAGGTAATATAGTGATTTAATACACCAGGATGTGCTCATATTACGATTTTTGTATATCCAATATATACAAATAAAACAAACTAAAATAAGAGTACCTTTTATTAGTTTTTGATCGACCAAGAAATATAGTAAAAATTACTCTACTGATGAATTAACCCCAAGATGCTAATGTTAATTTTTAAAGGAATGATACATCATGTGTAAAACATGACAAAATACCACAACTGGACCATAAAACTGTTAAAGAAACACATAAAGAATCACTAATGCATCAAAAACCATTCATAATAAAAGATTAGAGTCTAATAATTCTACAAATATCCCCTTAGAGAATCGACAATGATGACATTATTACACATGGAATATTCCTCTAAGTCTACCCATTTAGATTTTTCTCGCCAATGCACTAATGAAATTTTCTCCTTTATCTAGAATAAGAATCCCATGCCATAAACATTAATTTCTCTAATATGAATTATATAAATCTCCTACATTACCCCTAAATCATAACTAAAATACCGAAAAAACATTTCCCCTCAATATCTAACATAGTGAATCAATTTTATTATCCCTTTTTAATGGGGTCTAGTAGATCTACAATTAAAATCTTGACCATAACCCTATAAATACTTACAGTTGAAATTTAATATCTATATAAGATAAAATTCACCTCATCCTCTTCAATTATGTGAAGACTGAAAAATTATCACGTTTGAGGTAATGTCTCTACAACATTATATTAAACATTCTCTTTGTAAGATGAATATCATAAGTGGAATAGTGACACTCACGTGGAAATAAATGCCAAGAACTATAAGATAAAGCTACATAATATAGTATCAAGAATAAACCCTACCAGACATAAGAATTATTATATAATTATTTATCCATTATTTGGAAATACAAAAACTGATGATTGAGGGTATACGTTAATCTATACATTTTTCACATAAATATTATATGACACTAATATATATATATAAAATAATCTTATTTCATAATCAATGTGTCAATGGGACAAAAACAGAAGGGAATTCAAATTCAAATCATTAATAATAGAATGAGATACTACAACAACTACAAACCTATATATGATTCATTGGTGATTCCCATGAATCAACTACTTATATCTTTTACGGGATAATTGTCATTCCCTTCTAAAATGGCACATTAGCATGGAGGTGAACCTCCAACATCAAAAATATTCACTTGGGTCCTATTATATAATTATAATGATTTTTAATTACTTGTAACACATCTATATGTTTCTCAAATTGACCCTATCCATACATTTATTATAGTATATTTTCATTTGTGAACACTATAATGAATTTATTTAGGTATTCTCAGAGTACTGTTATCATTAATCCCTTGAGAAAATCTATCATTTTTGTGACACTAAATGACATTAAAGAAACCATAGAGTTACAATAATTATATAATAATTTTTATTTAGAATATCATGATCCTTCACCGTCATCAAGAAATTTACAAGCCATAAATAAATCATTGAAACATATATATCTCCACTAAATTGGTCAATAAAATCATTTATCCTTTAAATGTTGTAATAGTTATTGTATATTATATAATTCATATTTCATTTGTGTATAAAACAATCACACCACCATAATAATTCTTAGAAAAAAATATTTCATCTTTTTAGGGTGGAACAATTATAGCTACCCTATCCTTTCAAACATATTATTAAATGAATTTTAACTAAAATTCCATGTACAAACACCCCTTTGATCGATAGTTATAGTGTCTATTTAATAATTTGTTCCTAATAAATCCAAATGAATATAAAAGTACAAAATAATTATTTTAATCACAATAATGAGCTCTTAAATCCCATTTATACCCAATAAATTCATCACATGTTCTAGGGAATACATAAACAAAAGGTTGAACTATAAAGATCTAGAAGGGAAGGATAAAAACATATAACATATGATTCAAAAGGAATAATATGATATCATGAAATAAAATTATCATGGATTATCATATTGGATAATTAAATAATGAATATGGAATCATAATATCATGGAAACATTGGAATGTGGAACCAATATAAAACATGACATAAGAATAACCTAAGGCTAGACACCAACACAATATGACATTGTGGAAAAAGTCAAAAGATAGAATTTTATTACTCCCTAATCCAATACATATAATCTCATTAGATATAAAAATTCTCTAATATATTGTAAAATTATCTTGGTTCACCCATCATAGAATTTATATTCATATTTGGTCCACATAATGGAATCAAACATTTTTCATAAATATAAGAAATACCCATGGAATTAAATGTGCTATAGAATATTGTATCATACCCCAATCAATAGAGTTTTCATAAATATTCCAAAGTGTTTTGGGAATTAAATATTTTCAAAAAAAAATATCTGAATAAATATAAATGGGTCTAAAAAATGGGTTTTATATGGAAAAATATCATGATGAAGGTTAGTTAATTAGGTAGAGAAATAAAATTTTAAATAGATATTATAAGGAAACCGTTAAAGAGTTTCGATGAAAGAAATAATTTGGTACCTTTAAAAAAACTAGAGGTAAACAACAATGGTTATACATAAAATATTCATTTATTTAATGATATTTTGAATGTATTAACTATTTTAAAACAGTATTACATAAATTTATTATGGTATATAAATGGTTAACTTATTCTGGTTTTATTTTAATTGATTAATTTGTGAAAAAAATATCACGTTTGAATTACTACATAATGGGAATGGAAAATAAGATATGTACAAATTTAAGGGATATATATATATATGTGTTAAATTAGGAATAATTTCATTAGATGAAATAAAAGTAAAGTGAATTTATTGAGAGAATGGCCACAACATAATGAAAATACGGTGGTTCTAAGATACCCTTTACATTATATTAGGAAAAATTATGAAATTTCACTTAACATCATGTATAATAAAATTTGTTCATTAAATACATAATACATAAATATTTACTTCAATATTTTATTAACTATAATTATCTTATTCTCATTTACTACAATTTCAAAGATATATAAAGATTAATTTCATTATTCGGATGTAAATAATTACATATATCTAATGTTAGATCACTGGGGGATAATAATAGAAGTTATTATAAAATTGGAAAACATTTAAATAAGTGAAATGTAAAGATATTCTAGTCCTTAAAAAATTGAAATTGACCTCAAAACCATTTTTGTTCTGATATAAGTATGATTCATAATGTATAAATGTTGTGGTTATATGTTTAGTTCATTTATGATATTTTACCAACCATCATGAACTATAATCCTTTTAATAAATATTATTTCGATATATTCATTATATAATTATAAATAAAATGTAATATACATATTTAGGAATTTTTCAATGTTTAGTAGTGAGTTTAAACCTTCTATATAGGCCAAGTAAAATAAAATACCCACCGTCTATAGAAGTGGTAATTGGGTAATGTTTTAATTTTTCGAATAAGAGGTGAAATATAGAGGCTAGATGAGAAATATTCAATTAAAAAATAAAATTCCATTTATATATATATTGTAATGGAGTTATTATTCCATGTCAAATTAAATTTTGTTTTAGAGGATGATTGTCACAACCCGTCCCCCGGGGCCCGTACCGTGATTACCCCAAGCCCGCCTTCCATAAGCCAGGGGCTGGTGACTAGAACCAAAGGCATAATTCCCATAAACTGGGAAGGAATTTCCATTATGACCTATAAACTAACACAGCTAGATAAAAAACAATAGGTAAACTGTATAACAAAAGAGTTCTGAAAAGTAAAGGGGCCGTAAATACAAGCCCAACTGTAAAGTACAAGGATCATGAAGTACAAGTACAATTAAAGAAAGGAAAAACAACTGTTGGGATGTCCTTTGGAATTCCACCTAAATAGTTGGTACAGATAGCCTCCTTAGCGCTCCATGTCCATCAATCTCCTCCATGTACCAACTCATTATAAGGTCCACCTATGGGTAACGTCCAGTCTTGATACTCTCCGCTTTGATCAGCGTTGTTTGTCATCTGCATCCAACACAACGAGGTGCGGGTATAGCTTGTGTAGAGGTGAGTATAACGATAATCAATAGGGACCCCGAGACTCTCAAGGTCTCACAAAATCCAACAAGGAAAAACAAAAAAGTATTAAATCTATAGATAACCCCACTTAATTATATGCTCATTCATATACCTAAGTTATCAAGTAATCCATCTCAATAATGAGGTAAACACAAAAGCTACTAACTCATATCACACAGGTATAAAACGTATATAGAGAGATAGAGATTATTAGACATAGAAAATAAATCATCTTCTCTGTTGAACCCACGTAAAATTTTGGTATAGTAATTAGAGTTTTCGAACCCATGTAGGATCCTAGAATAGTAGTCAGAGCTGTCAAACCCACACATTATCTAGGAACATCATTCAAAACTGTCAAACCCACATAGGATTCAGGAACAGTAGTCAGAGCAGTCGAACCCACATAGGATCCAGGAATAGCCGTTAGAACTGTCAAACCCACAAAGGATCCAGGAACAATAGTTAGAGCTGTTGAACCCACACAGGATCTAGGAACAGTATTCAGAACTTTCGGACCCTCATAGGATCATGGAGTAGTAGTTAGAGCAGTCGAACCCACATAGGATCCAGGAATAGTAGTCAGAACTGTCGAACCCACACAAGATCCAGGAACAATATTCAGAGCTGTCGAACCCACACAGGATCTAGGAACAACTGTTAGAACTGTCGAAGCCACATATGATCTAGGAAAAGTAGTCAGAGCTATTGAACCCACACAGGATCCATGAACAACCATTATAACTATCAAACCCACACAGGTTCCAGGAAAAGTAGTCAGTGTTTTCGAACCCACACAGGATCCCGGAAGAGCAGTCAGAGAGCATCTAGACATAGGGTTTTCGCACAAAGCACGCTTGATTCCAGGAGGGTCTGATCCTCCATCCAAGTGTCGATATATCAACTTCTACATGGTCCCACGAAGAAATATCCCTAAGGTACACCACGTCATTTTTGTCTCAATCCAATAGACAACACGTCAATCGGACTCCCAGTCGGTGAGTTATTATACTTTAAGTCTCGGGGACCCAGAGGGATTCGTGCACGATCCAACCTGACCATTTCTCAACTATACACCAAAAATTAGTGGGGTATACTAGAAATAACCTTCAAGATCCAAGATTACCAGCACTGCTGACATTTCATCAAACTTATATCCGGTGCCAATGATATGGCCAAATAAAGTAAAGGTTCGGTAGTGGGCATGTGTTCGGTCCGACCCAGTTGGACTGACTCGGCCCAACATAGTCTGGTACGACTCAGTTGGGGTCGACCCATCTTGAACCATCGAGTCCAGCCAGGCCCATTGGGTGGGCCAGCCTGTTGGGTTTGGCCCCGCCTGTTGTTCCCAACCGAGAAGGCCGCGAGGGGCCACAGTGGGCTGCTAGGGCACGAACCTGCCGTAAGGTCGCGGACTAGCTTTTGTTCGGTGCGAGGGAGTCTTGGCCCAGATGGAACCATGATGGCACGGTTCAGGGTGGATCGGACTGAAGCACCCCACCAGGGTGCGGTTCGGGGTGGCTTAGCCCAGAGGCCGAGGTGGCACGGCCAAGGTCGATTCGACTGGGGGCTGGTTCGTCCGAGTGGCCACGGGTCAGCCAGGGGCTGGTTAGGCTAGGGAGCTTGGGAGGCACAGGCGTCTGGGAGGATAGGAGGCCGGGAGGCATGGGCCGACATGCCTCGGGCCGGCGTGGCATGGTTGAGGCGCATGGGAGGTCGGCAAGCAGCCGAAAGCTGGGAGGCGGGGGCCAGTGTGGCTCGGGCTGGCGCGGCTCAGGCTGGTGCAGTTTGGTCGGGGTGCACGTGAGGCCGGCGGGCAACTGGAAGCAGTGAGGCGTGGGCTGGCGTGGTGGTGAGGATCGGGCCTTGGCGGCAGAGCCGGTTCTACCGAAGTACCGTGAGGGTGGCACGGGTTGTGGAGATAGCGGGTAGTGTGGTCGATGTCTGTCGCCTTCTTCGCCTCATTATTTCGTCGACATGCCGAAGAACATCACAAAAGAGAGATCGACAGAGGTAGTCGGGCCATATTATGTTGGACGGAACCCTCCGCGTTTAGGGTGATAGCAATCAGTTCATATGAATGAATCTCAACAACCATCCCGAAAAAAGGAAAACACTCTCGTTTTTCATTTTAAAAGAATGGAAGAACATGGCACTTAAATAAAATTAACCCCCTACTTTGATTGTTGTTTGTCGACGGAGTCACAGGGATAAAGACGGAGTTGTTGTCATTCGCCCCGTCCACCGCACACTTCCAATCCCGAGCTCGCACGTCGATTGTGGAAGATGTCTGACGTGGGAAGAAGTTCGAGGAAGAAGATTGATGTCATGGTCGACATTCTTTGTCGGTGGAGCATTCTGTGTTGGGAGAACATGTTCTTCGTTCTTTGTTGGTTAGGGATTTTCTCTCAAAATCTCCTTCCTTCTTTTCCAACAAAAGTGTAGGTAGCCAAGGATAATATATTATAAAATCTATTAATTCGTTGGCATGAGAATTCAAAAACTGGGTGAATTAATTAAGTTGGATCTTCTTAATTGATTCACAAGGGTGGCATAATTAAACAAGAGGAGGATTTGGTAGAATTAAAATTTAGTGGAGTTGAAGAGGCTACCCTATACTTAATGGGAGTTTGTGGGTTTACCCCATTAATGGGGAGTTTTAAGTGGGTTTAAAACCTAGGTGGTCCCCACCACAACTAACATGAAGAGGGGGTTAGGTTTGGGTGGGCCCCACCACCATAACCTCTCATGGGTGGTTATGTTTTGGTGGTCCCCACCTCCCACATCCACATGGAGGCTTTAACCAACAAAATAAAAATCTAGCTACACAACTTTATTTTTATTTAATTCTTTAATGAAAAACCCAAAAACTATATTTTATTCCCAACTATCTACCGTCGAGGTGAATGTCTTCTTAAGTGAATACCAGCATTGCGAGTTCAATGGTGCCCCCAGATTTCAATTTCAGGAACTAGTTAAAATGTTACGAAAATCCGCTCGTGCGTTTACTGAACTTACCCGAAAAAAAGTTTCAAAAATTATTATCAATCACCCTCAACTCGTGTCGGTCGAAGATATGCTCTTACTAGGAGAAACACGCCCCAAAGAACCCAACGATACTCTTGGATTTTCAATCTGCGTTACCATTTAAATGTTATGAATTTTACAATAAAATAATTGTCACTTGATTATTTTATTTGCGGTCAAAAACTAACTTTCTCTGGTGGCTCGCGTCGGCCAAATTTAATATCTTATTAAAGAAATAATACACTCAGGAGTTCGGTGGTGGTATTTGATTTTTAATCCAAGTTACCGTGTGTGTGTGTTATAAGAATTTGATAAATAAAATAATTTATTTAATTATTTTATTTATGATTATGCCATTTTTGGTGTTTCTCATAGGAGGCCCGCACTGACTAATCTTTAGTTTCACCTAGGGTAATCCTGACATCCTGAGCGCAATGGTTCCCCCAGATTTCTAATCTGAGTTACCATTTAAGAGTTATTTCCCTTTTTCAGGAAAACCACTTATGCACGTTAACAAAATCTTAACGAAACTTCGATGGATAATTCTGGACACTCCGGGACTCGGAATCGCACACCGTCAAATTTAGAGGACTTATTAAATTCTCATATATTTAAAAAAATACATGGAAATTATGGGTCTTTAAATTCTCCCCACCTCAGGGCTCTATGTCCTCGTAAGTCACAACTCAAACTAAGGAAACAAGTGGGGGTACTGAGCACCCATATGCGCTTCCTGATACCATTTTCTCACCTAGATGTTCCCAAGCTTCCAGCGAATGAATAATAGAAGTTTCAATCATGCATGTAAGAATCGATCCTTTCGATCCTCAATCTCCAATACAACCTCTGTAAAAGTCTCCCCATCGTCAACATCCATCTCACCATGGTTGATGATGTGAGACAGGTCATGCACATAGCTCCTCAACTGGGATATGTGGAAGACGTCGTGCACCTGGTGCAACTGAGGTGGAAGAGATAAGAAGTATGCCACCTCGCCAACTCGGCTGAGGACCTGGAAAGTTTTGATAAACCTCATAGATATCTTGCTGCCTTGGCCAAATATCTGCAAACCTCGTCGAGGTGAGACTCATAGAAAGATGTGGTAATCATCCTCGAACTACAGAGGTCTCCATCTCCTATCGACATACAACTTCTGCCTACTCTGTCCAGTTTTCATCAGCTCTCGGATGATCTTCACTTTCTTAGTGGTATCCTATACCATCTCTGGTCCCACGAGTGCTGACTCCCCTTGGTTAGTCTAGCAAAAAGTTGATCTGCAAAGTCACCCGTACAACCCATCAAAAGGTTTCATCCCTAAGGTGGAGTGATATATGTTGTTGTATGTAGACTCTAACAAAGATAATTGATCATCCCAGGTGCGACCGAAGTCAGGGACACAAGCACACAGCATTTCCTCGAGGGTTTGAATGGTCCACTCAGTCTGACCATCCGTATGAGGATGAAAGGTGGTGCTCAAACGAAGTTGCATCCCAAAAGCCTCCTACAACCCCATCCAAAGCAGGGAAGTAAAACGTGTATCACGATCAGAGACAATCGTTGAAGGTACTCCAAGTATCCGCACAATCTCATATACATAGAGGTGTCCCAAGCTCTCTTCTGAACACTGCTCTTAGATCGATAGGACGTGGGATGACTTGGTGAGTCGGTCGACGATCACCCAAATCAAGTCAAGACACCTGGATGTAAGTGGAATTCCTGTCACGAAGTCCAAGGATATCCCATCCCACTTACACTCTACGACCTCTAAAGGCTAAACAAAGAATGTTGGTACCTGATGCTCTGCCATCACTTGCTGATAAGTGAGGCATCAAGAGACAAACACTGCAACTTCTTTCTTCATTCCCAGCCACCAGTGCTATCGTCGGAGGTCATGGTACATCTTTTCCACTCCTAGATGATCCACTAGAGGGGATGTGTGGAAATCCCTCAACACTTACTCCTAAAGTGACACTGGTACCATGGTACGTCCTCTGAAGAGGATGGCATGCTCCCCACCTTCAGAATATCCATTAGGTGCATGCCCTGTGGATATCTGAGAACATCGTGTCTCGCAGTCAGTGACCCCGTGTTGTGCCTCCCTGACTCACTGATGATGTGGGGGAGTGGCTATAAGAGACTGAAAGAAGTATTCTCTATCCCTATCCACAAAAGATATCTATAAAGTAGATAGCTGCTCGGTCACCTCACTAAGAAGATGCAGGCCAGAACTCCTGCTGAGTGTGTTTGCTACTATATTCCCCTTACCAGGTGTATAATCTATCTCAAAGACAACTTATGTTTCCACGTGGGTGAGGTTTTCTGACTCACGAGTGATTGGATGCACCCTCCTATGCATTATTTTATCCTTTTCTTCCTGGGTTTCCATTTTCACCAATAAAAAAACCCCATCCAAATGTTGTATATAAACCATAACATCTTTTTGCCTAATACAGTTAATCTGAGTGTGAACTGTGGATGTCAATTCCAAACCCAAACTAACGTCGTAAGGCCTTGATGATGCCACCAAGAGGTTCCAACCAAAAATATCGCTTCAAGGTTCATATCACACCATCGGAGTAAATGTGATTATCGTGTCTCCTCTATAAGGTATCTTTAGATGTGAGGGTCAAGTCAACAGTTTAACCGGAAACTCTAGGTCCTGGACAAGATTCAAGGAAGGAAGGAATGATTGGTACCTATGTCTATTGATATGGATGCTAATAGTAGAGATAGACCATACCTTGAATCATTCCTAGAGCCCTTCAGTCGCATTCCTTGGCCGCATGCAACAACTCGCTTCCCCTACCCTCTAGCACCCTGAGCATGGCAGGGCCCACAAAAAGGGGTTGGTTGTAAAATGTTGAAAAGTACACCACCACATGCTACTCTCCAAGATCTGATTCCATGTCTGCTGCCCTCAAAGTTCATATGTCCCTAACACATCCACTTCCTAAAAAATTTTACATGCCCAAGTCTCTGATACTGGTTCCAATTTCTTGCTTTCCCACTGCTAACATTCACCGGATGTATCTGCTCAGCCAAATAACATTCAACCACAAAGGTTATCTCTAGCACCATAGCATAAGTAGGAATGTATAGAGGAATGGTGTTGGCTTGGATGTCCTTTAAACACACCTTTCTTGGATGTTAGAACCCTGAATCACTGATGGTATTGTATTCATAAAGTACCAGGAAAGATCAGTACAGATCGATGAATACTTATCTACCGACATGTCGTCCTGTCAAAGCTGTAGAAGTTCTAGAGAACACTCAGCCACCTCCTCGAGCGAGTCCTCAACCGCCTGTGAGTAGGGCTCACCTCAGAACCTGAGGGGAATCTGATGCTGAAACACATGTAAGGCACTAAGCCTACATGTTTCCTCTACCGGTACCGCCGATTGTAACTTCTAACCAATGGGTAGTGATATACTTGGAACACTACCCGTATGTACTATCTCGGGCAATGGTCCACATACCGAAGCCTCATCACTAACTGGACCATCTTGATGGTCACTCACTGAAAAAGACTAGTAGATAAGATCACCATCTTCTCTACTAGTGTCTAAACTAGACATGAAACTCTAGAAATCTCCTGAAGCCATCCCTCAGCTGTGTAGAAATATGTCTTGCCTCAAAACTTCATAGGACTCTGCTGCTGGAACTCATGCAGTACGCTTAGTCTCTATGCACTGTCCGCCAATTTGGGTGGCAGTATCTTCTACCCAATGGGTGGTGCTACTGCTGGTACACCACCTGAAGGTGCCAACATAGTAATAGGGCCCTGCACCGGAGCCTCGTCGCTCGGTGGGTTATCAGTGCGTACAACTCTCGGAACCATAACTGACTTCCTACATGGAGGCATCCTAAAAGAAACAGATGTGACACAGTCAAAAGACTATACCTGGTGAGCTGACTCAATGAAAACTTTTTAAAACACACACGCAATCAGTGTTTTCGTGCACTTAGTTGGAAATCAGATGTCAGGGTCCTGGTGTATAGATATGTCGGCAGCCGCACCAAAACTGGACTCCCTGAACTAAAAACCTCACTCAGTACCCTTAACACTATTGCTTCACAGAAAAGATCAGAGTCCTTTGTTCTGTGGTAGAACCGACTCCTCTAATACCAATTTTTCACAACCCATCCCCCAGGGCCCGTGCCGTG
This sequence comes from Viscum album, assembly GCA_963277665.1. Lineage (NCBI taxonomy): Eukaryota > Viridiplantae > Streptophyta > Magnoliopsida > Santalales > Viscaceae > Viscum > Viscum album. Next base: position 1,415,647,161 of record OY728123.1, read on the forward strand.
ACTACCCCAAGCACACCTTACATAGGCCAGGGGCTAGCAATTAGCACCAAAAAGAATAATTCCAAAAAATTGGGAAGGAATTTCCTTTATGACCTATAAACGCAAACAGCTAAATACAAAACACTAGGTAAACTATATAAAAAAAGAGTTCTGAAATTTAAAGGGGCCAGAAATAAAACCCCAACTATAAAGTAAAAGGCACTATAAGTACAAGTACAACTGAAGATATAAAAAACAACAGATAGGTCATCCTTTGTAATTTCCACATGAAGAGTAGGTACATATAGCCTCATCTTCACTCCACATCCATAAATCTCCTCTGTGTACTGACTCGTTGTAAGGTCCAGCTCTGGGTACTGTCCAGCCCTGATACTCTCAGCCTCGATCAACGCTATCCATTGTCTGCATCCAACACAACGAGATGCGGTCAAAGCCCATGTTGGGGTGAGTATAATGATACTCAGTAGGGATCACAAGACCCTCATGGTCTCAAAATATCCAACAAGGATAAACCAAAAAGTATGAAATCAACAGATAACCCCAATTAGGTATATTCCCATACATATAGCTAAGTTATCAAGTAATCAGTCTCAATCATGAGGTAAACAAAAAAGTTAACGACTCAGCTCACACGGGTATAAAACTTATTTAGAGAGATAGAGATGATTAGATGTATCCATAGAATCACCTTCTCTATCGATCCCACATAGGATCTTGGTAGAGTAATCAGATCTGTTGAACCCACGTAGGATCCTAGAACAATAGTCGGAGCTATCGAACCCACACAGGATCCTGGAATAGCAGTCAAAACTGTCGAACCCACACAGGAACTAGGAATAGTAGTCAGAGCTCTTGAACCCATACAATATCCAAGAACAGACATCAGAACTGTCGAACCCACACAAGATCCAAGAATAGTAGTCAGAGCTGTCGAACACACACAGAATCCAGGAAAAGGATTCAGAACTATCAAACCCACAAAGGATCTAGGAATAGTAGTCAGAGCTGTCGAACCCACACAGGATCCAGGAATAGCAGTCAGAACTATCGAACCAACATAGGATCCAGGAACTGTAGTCAGAGCTCTCAAACCCACACAGGATCCACGAATAGCAGTCAGAACTGTTGAACCCACACATGATCCAGGAATAGTAGTAAAAGTTGTCGAACCCACATAGGATCCAGGAACAGCAATCAGAGAGCGACCTGCCACAGTGTTTCCGCACAAAGCACGCTTGATTCTAGGAGGGTCCTCTCCTCAAGCAAAGTGTCGATACATAAACTTCCACATAGTCCCATGAAGAAATATAAAGAAGGTCCGCCACATCATAGGGGTCTCCACACAATAGACGGCGCGTAAATCGGACACCCGGTCTGTGAATTATTAGCCTTTTGTCCCAGGGGAAGGTTGGATTCGTGCACGATCAAACCTGACTATATCTCAACTATACCACAAACTCCATTGGGTTAAACTCAATGGAACCTTCATGCTCCAAGATTACCAGTGCCACTGACATTTGGTCAAACAGACGTTCGGTGCCAATGTTATGGGAAAAGAAAGTAAAGGGTTAGTAGTGGGCCCGGGTCTGATCCGACCCAATCGGGCCGACTCATCACGTCTTCATCTGGGCCGACCCGTTTTGGATTGTCCCGTCCTCACCCGTTGGTTCCGGCCTGGCCCGTTGGGTGGGCCGGCCCGTTGGGTTCGGGCCCGCCTGTTGGGCCCATCCTAGTAGGGCAAGAGGGGTCACGGTGGGCCGCTAGGGCGTCGATCGGCCGTGAGGGCACGGACTGGTAGTGGTGCGGTGAGATGGTGGCTTGTCCCGGAGGGCACCGTGAGGGTGAAGTTCTAAGCGGCTCGGCCCAGAGGACATCACTAGGGCATGGTTCGTGGCGGCTCGTCCTGGAGGCCGAGGTGGCGCGGCCGAGACCGGTTCAGCAGGGTGGTCACTGGTAGGCTGAGGGCTGGTTTGGTCGAGTGGCTACGAGCCAGTTGGGTGCCAGTTTGGCATGGGCGCTCTAAAGTCACAAGCGGTCGGGAGGCATGGGCTGGCGCTGCTCGGGCCAGTGCGGCTCGAGTAGGCATAGCTCGGTCAGGGCGTACGAGATGCCAGCGGGCGGCTGGAAGCTGGAAGGCGTGGGACGGCATGGCTTGGGACGACAAAACTCGAGCTAGCGCGGTTTGGCAGGGGGTCACAGGAGGTCGGCGGGCAGCCGGAAGACGGAGCGCACGAGTCGACATGGTGGTGAGGCTCGGAACGAGGCGACAGAGCCAGTTTAGATGAATCCCCATGAGGGTGGTGCGGGTTGCAGAGACTGTGGGTAGAGCGATCGATGCCTATAGCCTTCTTCTCCTCATTGTTTCATCGCCACACCGAATAACATCACAAAAGAGAGATCGATGGTGGGATTCGGTCCATGTTAGGATGGCACACACCCTCCATGTTTAGGGTGGTAGAAATCGGTTCATAAGAACGAAGATCAACAACCCTCCCGTAAAAATTAAAACACTCTCGTTCGTCATTTTAAACGAATTGAAGAACATGGCACTTAAATAAAATTTACACCCAACCATGATTGTTTTTTGTCGATGGAGTTGCGGGGAAGAAGACGGATTTGTTGTCGTTCGTCGCATCTGCCGCACACTTCCAATCACAAGCTCGCACGTCAGTTGTGGAAGACGTCCCATGTGGGTAGATGTCTGAGGAAGAAGGTCGATGTCGGGGTTGATGTTCTTCATCGGTGGAGCATTTTTCATTGGGAGAACGTGTTCATCATTCTTTGTTGGCGAGAGATTTTCTCTCAAAAGATACTTCCTCCTTTTCCAACAAAAGAGTAGGTATCCAAGGATAATAGATTATAAAATATATTAAGTCGTCGGCATGAGAATTCAAAAATTGGGTTATGTAATTAAGTTGGATCCGATTAATTAATTCACAAGGTTGGAATAATTAAACAAGGGGAGGATTTGGCAGAATTAAAAGTTAGGGGAGTTGAATAGGCTCCCCAATATTTAATGGGAGTTTGTGGGTTTCTCCCTATTAATGGGGAGTTTCAAGGGGGTTTAAAACCTGGGTGGCCCCCACCACAATTAACATAAAAAGGGGGGGTTAGGTTCGGGGGGGCCCCACTACCATAACCTTCCATGTGAGGTTAAGGTGTGGTGGTCCCCACCTCCCACTTCCTCATTTAGGCTTTAACCAATAAAAATAAAAATAAAGCTAGAAAACTTTATTTTTATTTAATTCATTCACGAAAAACCCAAAAACTATCATTTATTCCCGACAATCTTCTGTCAAGGTGAAAGACTTCTTAATAGAATAATGGCGCTTCAAGTTCAACGGTGCCATCAGATTTCAATTCTGGGCACCGGTTCAAAAGATACAATATGATGCTCGTGCGTTTATTGAACGTACCCGAAAAAAATTTAGAAATTTATTTTTAGTCACCCCAACCCACACTAGTCGAGGTTAGGCTCCGCTAGGGTGAAACACGCCCCAACAAACCCAACAGTACTCTCATATTTTTAATCTGAGTTACCATTTAGATGTTATGAATTTTACAATAAAATAATTGTCACGTAATTATTTTATTTACGACCAAAAACTAACTTTATCTTGTGGCCCACGCCGGCCAATGTTAGTATCTTCATAAAGAAATCATACCCTAAAAAGTTCAGTGATGGTATCAGATTTCTAATCCATGTTACTATTTGTTAGTTATAAGCATTTGAAAAATAAAATAATTTATTTAATTATTTTATTTACGATTATTCCATTTTCGGGTTTTCTCTTAGGAGGCTTGCACTGACTAATCTTAAGTCACGCCTAGGGTAAACCCGCCATCTTGAGTGCAATAGTTCTATCAGATTTCTGATCTGAGTAATTTTTTAAGAGTTATTCAACATTTTCAAGTAAACTATTTTCCCTCATTAACATAAGCATAACAAAACTTCGACGGATCATTTCAGGCACTCCGAGACTCGGAATCACGCACCATCAGATTTAGAGAACTCGTAAAATTCACATATATTAAAAAAAATACATGGAAAACAGTTATTTACAATGATGAGGATGACAAATTAAAAAGGCTTGGTTGAGATAATTACATTATCCTTTGGATGTATCCTCTTGGGTATCCACTTAAGGAAACATGGATTGGTCTTTATATAAGAAAAATAATTATAGAGAAATATGAGACATATTAATGGATAGTTGGGAATAATTTCAGTAATATCTAAATATTATATGGTTAGTGGAGAATGAGTAGTATTTTTAAAGGGGAAATATGTGTTTTTTTATATTATATTAATTAGATTATTGTTCGGGATCAAGACTACCAATAATGATTCATATAAAGACTATATATAGTAAATAGTGCATGTGATTTCAGACCAATGGGTGCGTATAATATCTTATATAAAATTGATCATGTATTTAAATTATAATGATAAATATTGAATTCTTTTGTAGTTCATTATTCACAAGAAATTAAACTACTTTTGACAAGTTCTAAAAAAACAAGACTTTCCATTTTTTGATTTGTAGATTTAAAAAATAAAATCAATTTTTTTAAGATAATTTTTTAAATATGAGTACTTTAATTTTTTTTATTAAAATCATTATTTTAATGAAAAATAAAATTTCTATATTATGGATGACTGTATGATCCATTGAAAATTTACATAGTGTTTCATAAAATTATTTTACCATTATAACATAAATAAATATTAATTTATAAACCCATTTTACAAAAAATAAACAATTTTTATCTTTTATGTATTTTTTGTAAAAAAATAATATATATATATTTTTAAAATACTAAAACTTATTTTATCATTTTTAAAATATTTTTTAATTTTTTAATTATATAAATATGTCATATATTTATTTTATAAGATAACTAAATATTATTTTATGTTTCTATAACTGAGGATATGATTCTAACAAAAATTTTATAATTTCTAATGATAATTCTATTATTCCAACATTCATATTTGTAATTGTATTATGGATTCCCTAAATTCCATAAATGCCTTGTATATATATCATTATATATTCAAATATATTTTCTCTCATGGATATATATTTTTTCATTTTGATAATGATTAATGTATAAAAAATATTTTTTTATTTATATAGTGTATTTTTAGTGTAGTTCATCTAGTCAATTTAGGATATCCAAATTTTCATATTATAATAATATTATTTTATGTTTCTTATACCATTATAATATTTTCACTTATTATTTACATATAATTATTTAAATATAATTCCAAAATATAAATTACTTTTTCATTTTTCATATTATGCTAGTGAATTATATAATACTACATTACTATACATGACACATTTATAAAAGAATGGAAAGTCATTTGATAAAAATATACGTTGTCACATTCTTCCACAAAAATGAAATTTTTCCATTACTTTTTTCATTATAAGGAGAAAATAGGAAAGGGTACATCTACGTCATATCATACTCTTGTTCCTATGTTTACTCATCATACTTATGGTTCTTCTATAGTACATTAATTAGGTGAGTTTTCTAGATGTCTCAAACATTGCTTCCATGAACACAAATAGTCACCAAATCAATATTATAATGAGAGATCATTTTCCATATTTGACCTCGTACCCTAGGTCTCATAAAAAATTATTATCATAGCTCTTATATCACCTTTGGGATGAAATGATTTACTGGGGATTTAACTCGAACATTTTTATCATATCACCAACCATTTAATTCTCTCAGATCATGCCTTCACAAACCACATATCGGAACACATGTGTTATAAATATCTTCTTATAATATGATTAATATGGATTCATTTTTATATTAGATTTTATTTTTTTATTATATGTGAACTAAACTAGAGGAAAATATTAATATTATCCTGTATTAAATTACATTGAGAAAACTCTCAAAATATATTAATAATTCTGGGTAGTCCACTTATTATGGACATCTATTTGGGGATTATAATACTTAATGAATTTAAACCTAGGTTTTAGATAATGTTGTAAAATTTTATAGAATATATATTTAAACATTGGATCTCTATTATATTCAATCGATAGAGGTGTTCTATGTATCCAGAACACTTATCTGGTGTATATCATTATAACATGATTGAGAAACAATTCTTATTCTATATCAATTAAATGAGTAGTATTTCAAATATGATCCACTAAAACCCATTTATAATTTTTCCCACTTCATTTATTTCGATGACCATTGAAAATTTCCATAGTGATATTTTCCCATTTCCCTGTAGCTCTGGGAAATGGTTGGAGCATCCCCTTAGAACATTTATTTTATTTCCTTCATATACTAACATACTAGGAAATTGGTTTTTATTAAATGACATCCTTATTCTAATTTTACAAAAAAGAGATCTATTAGATATCTCAATACATCCAGATGCTCCCATGGTGGATAGAGAAGGTGGAGATGATTTAATAATTCAGTATATCCTTATTTATTAGAGGATTTGTTAGTATACATAGTCATGAAATGAATCTTAAAAACCATTTAAATAAATTTTGAACTGTGAGTATTTACCATTTATAATAGCTTCTACCATCTTTTATATTTCCACGTCAGATCATGGAGTCTCTTATATATTATCTCAAAGGTATTTTTTATAAACCATCTGATAAAATAATGACGATGACACTTATTTTATAAATCACTTGTCCATCCTTTGAATGTTTGTTTTTATTTGATCCCGCCAAATTCTTATCACAAGTAAGGTCACCAGATCATTCCTACATAGAGCATGTACGAATTTATTTTCTATTAAAGGATATAGTGGATTGAGATGTCCAATTCAAGGAACAACTCTTAATATCTTCATTGGTGTTTATTTAGCTTATTCTATGTGAATATATATTTGAAGATCTTATGATTTGTATATATTTTACACATCTCCAGATATAGAAAATCTACCAAATCATCAATGTGAAGATCCCTACAACTAACTCCAAATAATTTTTTTGTATCTTTTCTCATAAACTATAAACATAATTGAGGTATATGATATCAATTTTTGATTTTCATTAGTACACATCCTTGGCCCTTCATTGAATCCTAATTGAATTCTACAAAATGATACCCAATTAAATTTTGTGTCATCACTACTGAATTAATAATCCTCTTTTAAAATTCCTTTAATATTTATTTATATTAATTATTCTAGAAAATCATCACTCACGTCTGAGTTTTCATGGATATCAAGGTTGACAATCACTTTATAATTCTCAGAAATAATTGGTAATAACAAACTAGTCTAAGAAAACTATGGATCTTCATTTCATATGATAGTATAAGCCCTTTATCAGAATAGTATGTCTTAGAAGGGTCCACAAATATCTCCCTTTTAGTGATATCATAAACCATGATTGATAGTTCCTCCATAAATAACTCACATTTTCAATAATTTTCATAAATCATATCTTTAAAAAAAAAAAATTACAACAATATTCAAATTATCCTCATTCTCTTAATATATTTTTAAAATATTATAATATAATCATTAATTTATACCAAAAAATTCACAAGGTAACATCTAAATATAATATCATGTAAGGCCATGAAAATTTATGGAGCGTTGGTGAGTATGATAGGAATCAATATAATTTCATAGTGCATGTACATTGTTTGGAAGGTATTCATGGGGATATCATCCTCCTTCACAATTAATTAATAATATCTCATCCAAAGGTCCACCTTTGAAAACTACTATACTTCATATAGTTGGTTGAAAAATTCATCAGTTCGTCGTTGGGGATAATTTCAATTGATCATGATTTTGTTAAAATTATGATAATATATCTATAGGTTCTTTGAACAATCCTTCTTTTTTATTAAGAGGATAATTGAACCCAAAGGTTAAGTACATGGATGTATAAAACAATTCTCCAAATTATTTGTAAAAATCATATTAATTTTTTTTAACATAGTGGCTCACATTATGTAATTTTTTTAATATATAAGGAGAGATCCTTACATAAGTTCAATTGACAGCTCAACCTCTCAGTCCAGATGAAGACCATACTACTTATCATATAATGACTCTATATATTAACCCACAATGGTCATGTACTCAATAATGATTCCAAAATTTTTATAAATAATTTGACCAAGATATTCATTATCATAATGAAATAATATCCACATTTTATATGAATATTCCAAATAATATTCACCCCTATTTATTTTTTTATATAATTTTTGGATAACTCAAGATGTAAAGAGTGGTATACCTCTATCGATAGTTGATTTTGTAATTATATAAGGAAAACCCATCCAATAAATAAATAGAATAAAATTTCTTTAGATGATGTATGAAATGAATTTATGGAAGCTTCAGTCCACAAATATTGTCTTAGGAGGAGTTATATACTTGGGATGAAACTATTTATATATTTTTTGATCTCATAGATATATCGACTGACATTTTATTACCAGGTGTTTGAATAGATCAACTTATATGGAAAGATATGAATGAATGTGCAGAACTATAATCATCTAGGATATTTTACGTTAATAAATGCATAATGGCCCCACCATTCACTATTTAATTCTCATTCAATTTATTTACATAAACTATAACAAGTTCATAGATGATAATACTCAAACTAATATTCTTTTAATAATAAAACTAAGAATATAAAAGGGAATATTTGTATAAGAAATGAATTTACTAAATAATGAACCTGAGGATTCAATATAGGTTATCCATGGTATTTTATTTTACTTTAACTATGAAAACAATCCATTCAAATATTTATTAATGGTTTATAAAGAGTGTAAATTTTTCATTTCATATCCTTTGAGGGTTGCATTCCATTTGTGTAGAAATGACTCATTGGTAAGCACTTGTTATAGTTCTGGTTAATACCTAATTATCCATTTTGATGATATTAACCTTAGAATGTTCTATGATAGAGCCACATCATCTTGTATTATCTATATGGTTATATAATTTCACAGAAATCAACAAATCTATAAATAAAAAAATTCAATATATTTTCATAATATTGGAATTAGCCATAGGTTTCTCACTAATGTATTCTATTTTTAATCCCAACAAATAAATAGAAAAATCTATAATACCAAATATATTTATCTAATACTTCTACACATGTTGTTACATTCTTATTAACAATAATATACACTAAAAAATCCAATGATCAAGAGGCCTATTCTATTTGGATGAATACGTTCTTAATACATAAAAATTAATATGAAAGTAAAAAAGTTATTTTTATAATATCTATACTTATATCCTAAATCCATTTGATCTCACAATAACCATAGGATTACCTAGTGAATACATAATCAAAAATTGTGATCCCTAATCCCAGTATGGGAAAAAACATGATGATGAATAATTAAATAGGATTCAAAAGGAATAACCTAATTTCATAAAAGAAAAGGATTCAGAGTAATCATATGGAATCATTCCATCAAAACATTAAATCATAAGATCATGGAAATATATGAATGTGAAAACCACATAAAACCTAACATAATAATATGTTAGTGCTAACTACCAAGAAAATATCACATGGTGTAAAGAGTCCCTTTTTGTATTGGGTTAACTCACAACTACCATAAATATCACCTCCTAAGACAAAATCATTAACCAATTCATTATGGTGTTATATATGCACACCAATAATGACAAATACAAGCATAGGTTTTCCAAAAAATAGAAACAAACCTAGAGAATAGGCATAGTATATACCCATTGAATGAAATGGGATACGTAATATTGTTTCATATAACAATCAATTATGATTTCCTAATGACTCTTGAAAGAATAATTAATAAAATATATAAGACATTAATTTCTTAATACTTAATTGTAGGTAAAAATATTTGGGATTATTTAAACAAAATAATGTCGAAAGGTATATAATTAGTTTGGAAAATGTACTATTAAAATGGTTTTATAAGGAATCAGTTAATGGATTTTGATGTGAGATAGAATATGTAAATTTTTTATAATAAACATAATAATAAAAGAATAGTTACCCATAATATATTTATTTATTTGATGAAATCATTAGTGGGAATAATATTATTAAAACATTATTACATAAATGGATTGTGGTATAGAAACTTTCCCTTAATTAGGTCAGATATTAATAAAGGCATTTGGGAAATGAAATTTGTGTATGTGTAAAATCTAAAAAAATAATAAACATTATATATATATAAGTTAAATATATAGATACAATTTAAATCCTTCTGAAAATAAAATGTGTTATAAAGTGAGTTTAGAGAGATAAATATCACAACCCAAATAAAATAGTCTTTCTCTGAGAGATCCCTAATATTATACCCAGAATCATTCTCAACATGCACATAAACTCATAGATATCCAAATTAGATTAATTAATTACTCAAATTAGATAACATTATATCTATATTTGATTTAAAATAATTATTTTATTTTCATTTAAAACCATTTCAAAGAAATCTGATGTTGAATTTCATTGTTCTGAGGTGGTTTTTTCATGGTTCAACAGCCAGATCACTTGTGTAAAATATTTAAGATCGTATAAAATGGGAGAATATTCTTGAGGTGAAATTAAATGATATTAATTACGTTCCATAAATTTAAATATTAAATAATAACTATTTTAATGACATAAGTATGATTCATTTATTATAAATGTTTTTATTATATGATTACTTTTATTTAGGTAGTTATATAAACAAAGACTACCTATATTTATTTTTTAAATATTATTTCTATATATTTAATAAAAAATATTATGTAATATATAATATAAATATTAAGGTAATATTTAATCATTATTAATGAATTCAATCCTACCATGAGTGTAGTAATTGAAATAAAACACATCATCCGTAGTGGTAATGAATTGAAGATGTTTCAATTTTTTGTAATTGGATAGGGAGAGAAGATGACAGATGGTGAGAATTCCATTAACATAATAAATTTATAGTATATATATATATGATACTATAGATATTATTCCATGTTGTATTGAATATTTTTTGGTCAAATAGGATGAATAAAAATTAAGAGACCTTATTGTGGGATCAACCTTCTCCTTTGGATGTCTTCTTTTGGGCCACTACTATTGGAACATTAGATTATAAATTTGATAAGACTAGGGATTATAGGAATTTAGGGGTGATATTAAGTGGGTTTTTCTAAATTTATTGTAAGCATTAAGTCTTATAATGTGAGAGAAATATTGGTGAGGGGGTATTTATAATAGAGGAGGTGGTGTGTTTTAATATTATATAGATTATTTTATGATTCTGGATGAAGACAACCAATTGTATTTAATTTTGTGACTATATAGAGTTAATGGTGAATGTTGGTTCAAAATAATGGTTTTCTACATCATATTTTTCTGTATTTTTATATTCCATAATTAATCAAATATTTTACAAAAATAAATGAAAATAACCCAATTCTTTTTATCCATACATGTAAAAAATTAAAGAAATCTTTTAAAAATAATTTTAAAAATATTAGAAATATAATTTTTTTTAAATATTTATTTCTTTATTTTATAAATATTTATCCATGCCTTATGATCAAATATTTTACCATTTAAAAAATTACCTAATCTCCCATTTTATTATTTTGTCATTATAAAATATATAATATTAATTTATAAACCCATTTCATGAAAATAAATTTATTTTTAATCCATATATGTTTTTAAAAATTGAAAATAAATCAAATATGATTAAAAAACAATCTAACACTTAATAATTTTAGAGACATTTATTTACTTATATCATGATAAACATTTGTCATATTTTTTTTATAAGATAAATAAATATTATTCTGTGTTTCCATAAGTGTGGATACCATTCTAAATGTCATGTTTCTTTTCCTAATAGTAATATCACAATTCTAATTGTAATATTTGTAGTAGTGATACGAGATCCCTTCATTCTAAAAATATTTCATATTTCATTCATTCATCACTCACTTATATTTTCACTCATGGTACTAAATATTTTCATTTTAAAAATTAATATTATATAACTAATTGGGAGTGTGGTTGTTCTAGTGGATCCGGAAAATATAAAGTTAGATATTGTAGTTATGATATTTTTTATTTTTATCCCATTATAATATTTCCAATTATCATGGCCATTTTTATTCTCTATACTTAATGCTCAATATATATATATATATTTGGTCTATCCTGAGGAACAAGTTAATTATATTATATGACATTAGTAAATACGAAACCTTTATATAAGAAGATAAATTCAATTGGTAAAATACATTGTTATTGAAAAATTCATCCAGATAATTCACTTTTGTGTAAGGTCAACATTCTTAGTCATAATATCACATAGATCAGAGGGTTCTATTTGATGTTGATCAATTGAAACATAAGAACAAACATATAGGAAGCAAGTATCAATAATAGGTATCTTCCCTATTAGAATCATCAAATCTCATATCAAATTCAGTGAGTTTATTTTTCATTCATCAGATCACTTGGGGATCTAAAATAATTTATCATAGTTTTCCTCAATTAATTAGATCACTGAATTAGTTTAACAAAAACAATTACCTACCAACCAATGAAATAATCACAAGTTACTATCATTTTAATATATCTATACTCTCATCAAAATCATGTATACCTATTAGTGAAGACTCACCCCCACTAGTAAACCCTCCAATGTCTATAATAAGGATGAGAGTGACCCTTGGGGATTTAATCCAATTGGTCACGTGATAGAGACTAGAAACAAGGGTATATAATATGGGAATTGTAGGAATTACTCTCATTTATACCAAGAATATAACTCATCCACATATCAATTTTGTTATATAATATATAAAAAATATCATAAAATAATCTAAAATGACTATTATATTGGAAAATACATGTCTCAAATTAATACTACCAAATATAAGTCCTAGGCAGTGACTCCGACCACAAATCCAAGCCCTATGATTGTGTTATCTACCCTATTAAAAAATTGTCCATATAAACCTAAAGAAGTGTATATATTTAGGGTATAATTACATGAATTCCAGTAAAATCATACTCATGATCTATCTTGAAAATATGTAATAATAATTATAATTAATTAGTGAAAAAATAATACAAACAGTAAGAACAAATAAGGTATACAATCACCCAACCTCCCCTTGAAACACTCACCAAATACAAGAACCACATTTAATAAAATAATATGATAGAATATAAGTATAATATACCCCATAACCACTTCCACATTGGAATTTCACTCAAATTCTCCCTAATAAAATGTATAATGCACCTCATCCATTCTATTGATGGGAGATAACACATCATATCTCATTTCAAAAACATACCATATACCATAAATTTTTTTTTATATCATCCCATATCCACTTCTATATATCACTTCTTATCTAGAAGTCACATATCTAGTATAATTAGGAATTTCATCCAAATTGCATCTTTCTTGGAAGCATGACCCTCACCATATATCATCATAATATTACACAGTAGAGTCTATGAGGTTACCACATTTTATATCTATGTGATCTTATAGAAAATCACATAAATACCCAATAGTGTCTTCCAGATGACTACTTACTAATACAATATTATTTTACCTACATAAATACATTAGTTCTCATACCACTATTAGTATGAAGTGTGGGGAAAATGTAGTAGTCTATCAGTTGTTCCCTCCCCAACCGAGATTATTGGAGAATACACATAGAAAAAAAAATATGTTCTTCCGTATGAATATTATAAATTGGTGAGATATGTGTATTAATCAAGAGTAAAATAATTCATATATATATATTTATATATCCTAATCTAAGGGTTCTATGTCAAAATTGCATTTTTGAACTACCAAAACCACTACATCTTCACTACCTCACACTACATTCACTACCATTTACTAAACCTCCAAGTCAACCCTATATCTTCATAAGATAAACCATGAAAACCATGAATAATTACCCAAAAAAATCTCCAAATATATCAATTGAACATAATTATGGTTCTCAACTAGGTAACATTTCATATTTCATTAAATTTAATATTTAATGAAAAAACAATAAATCCATCACCTTCATTAATTTCAGTCATTTGTAATTTAAATTTTAAAACATTTTTAAAAAAAATACTATAATTATATCCTACCATATTTCATATTCATCATTATATGTTTTATTCTAATACTACTTGGAAACTACCAAAAAATCAAAAAATATCAACCTTTCTGTTTTTCTACAACATCCATTGTATCCTTTATTTCCAATCATTGAAATGAATTTATAACACTACTACAACAACCATATCAACATCTATATCACACAATTCCTTCAATGGTATAAATCACATCCCCCATACTGATAAAACTTTCAAAAACCATAGAAAATGGTTATAACATATTCCGAATAAAATCCCATAATCATAACATTATAAAAATATATTTCAGCGAAAACCACTATAACAACACGTTTATCTTACAAGAATATTTATTCCAATATCAAGTCCTACAAAAGAAATTAAATTTGTAAGAACCCAGGTTTTTTTGGAACGGGTCAAAATCCCGACCCTGTTTAAATATTTGACTTGTTTCCGAGGAAACTTTATTAAATGGGCAGTTTCAGGAAATTTCCAGACTACACGCAGTGTACTCTAACTACATGCTGTATATGTGTAGGCGAGTGACCGGTCGTGTTCTCGCCGAGTACATGTCGTGCAGTGACCGTGTAATACTTTCTTACTACACGACATGTAGTTTTGAACACGCCGTGTAGACCCCCGACCGTGTGAGGCCATACATGGTGTGTAGTCCGTTGGCCGGGTAAGAACTAAGGACACGTCGTGTTCCCTTTGGACACACCGTGTTGTCTAGCCGTGTGTGAGGGATATACATGGAGTGTGGGTATGTTGGAGAGGAAGAGAAGAGGGACCCAGTACATGCCGTGTACCCAGTGGTACACGCCATGTACTCATGTCGGAAGGTTCGGAAAGTAAGTCGGTGGAATCAGACGTCTTTTGAACAATTAAATGAAATATAAACGGCGTGTAGTCCTAAAGTACACGTCGTGTACTTTCTTTTTTTCACTTAAATCGGGCAGTAGCCTTGTTTTTTTGGCAGAACACCCCTCCTCTGCCCGGATACGCAAACCAGGTCGGCTGAACTCCATTTCTCCTCCTGATCATCTGTCCGAGACCCGTTTCGATCATTTATTAGTGTGTTGGAACCCCCTCGGTAAGGCCTCAATTCATCTTTGTCCGTTTTGTCATATTTTCTTTTTAGAACGAGTTATAGCCCTTTGAGCGGTTTTCAATCTTTTATAGATTTAACGTGTTTTAGACTGAATTGGCGAGTGTTACCAGAGGAGTATCATCGTGCGAGTCTCAGGTAGGTGGCGCATACCTCATTTTGTGTTTTTGTGGTTGTTTGGGTGACGCGACTTCGACGCGTTTTTGGGTATTTTTGATCAGGACCCGTTTTATCTGCTTTTTCATACTGTATTGCTTATGGGACCTCTCGGATGCCATTAGGTATGCCCAGTTACCAGTTTGCGTGAGTGGGGCCGGGTGAGGGGTCGTGGCTCATCGGGGCATTTTTGCCGGGGAACGCCAAAATGGTTTTAATTGCAATATTATTGTGTTAAACAGTTAGTTTAAATTATTTCAGCATGTTATAATTATTGGAGGCATTTAAGATCTCAGTTCTTGTATGGGACAACACCTGGTATAGTGCAATTCAACTGTTTAGTTTGTTTTGTTGGTTTATGTTTTTTTTGTTTAAACATGTTATATATGCAATTGCTGGATTGCATCTGCTGGACCCATTTGGGTTGTGTTGGGATTTCCCCAGTTACATTTGACTGATGCTGATCACAGGTTGGGGCTTTTCTCGGGTTACTTTGGGTGGTTTTGACGACGCTATTGGGCGTCATGGACGTCGTTTTGAGGCAGTATGACTATCAGGTTGGGCATCACTCAGGATACTAGGGTGGCGATTCCATCGGACTTGAGCGACATGGTTGCAGCGACACGAGGTGTCAGATGTTTTGGTGTCTTAAGACTATTTTGGTGATTATCGCTCACCATGACTTTGAGTAGTGTGCACACAGAGATACTCCGTGATGAGGTGGTTTTGACCACTCATGTTTGTAGAGGCCCCCGTTGTTGCGGTTATGTATTTTTGGTTGGGGTTTCTTTCCTTAGAAAGCCACGTGGTAGGTGAGGAGCCTTCATGAAATGGGAGTTCTTTCAGGACGTCGGTACTTGAGACATGAGGTGTCAGGAGGCATATGGTGCTGGGTTACTATTTGTGGGCATGCCTTCGAGAAGTCGGTACTTGAGACACGAGGTTTCAGGAGACACTTGGTGTCAGGTTACTATTTGGTGCGTGCCTTCGGGATGTCGGTACTTGAGACATGAGGTGTTAGGTGGCACACGGTGCCGGGTTACATGATAGAGATTCCGGCGTTGGCCGAAGTAGGTGACACTCCATGGTGGCTGTTAAGCAACAGTGGATTTTGTATTTATTTTTGAATTGTACTAATTACTGCTTTCCTGGTAAATGCATGACTGCTTAAACACATATATTTGGTACACACCATTGGGTGGTATCCTACTGAGATTTGTCTCACACCCTTCACGGGCCCTTCGGGGCGCGTTCAGACTTCATGGATTTATGTGCAGGAAAGGGGCCAGCTTCAGGAAATGGGTTACGATAGTTTTTGCGTGGAGATGGTACAGACCTTGAGGCCATGCCTATCTGGGGTTTACTTGTTGTGTTTACTTTTCTGTATCAGCATGCTTACTTGTTGTAGCAACTTTTGGTTATACATTGGCGCCCTTTTGTATGTTGACCTGCTTTGGATGCATGTTTTACTGTTCAGTAGTAGTTACATGTTATCAGCATGCTGTTGTGTTTATTTCCGCTGTTGTTGTTATAATTATTGCTTCCGTTGTTCGTTGATATTGGATATACTTCCACTCTGCGGGTCTGGTTTGAGTCTATTGAGTCTTTCTTTCTGCTGCATCTTTACTATTATACTCGGACCAGTACCCTTACTATGATCCTCAAAGAGGGTATAACCTCCCCACTATACCAATTCAGACCCTCGCTACTAGTCGATAGCCTTTTGGCGTTCATGGGAGATGCGCCTAAGGTAGTGACACCCGACCCGCTCGGCACTGTTCGGGTGGCTGGCCGGGTCTGGGACGTTACAAAATGACTATTGTATAATAATAAAAATTTATAAAGGGTTATTCTAGAAAATAAATAAAAAATTAATGTACACAATTATTTGAAACAAATATTACTTGTAGAAACATTAATATACATACAGGGAGTGCACGATAAATATCACAAAAACTAGTAAAAATATATCGAAAAACAAATTCAATTTTTTTTATGTAATAAACTTATGAGGGAAAATAATTATACCCATCTATAAAAAATCAATATCATGTTAATTTTAAATTTTTTTAATGAGATGAAGTTTTCAAGAAAATATTTCCTTAAGAAGAGGTTTATATCTACTATATAAGTACAATATAAGGAATAGATGACCATGAGACAAAAACCACATGAGGAAAACAAAAATCAATATAGAATAAATATATTCTACAAAAAAATTTAAGTCCAAACATCCCCCAAATATAATCAAAATTGTTGATGAGAATTACCAAAGAAGAATGGGGAAGAAATTAAGAAGAAAAGAAATGGAAGTTACCTTAAATCATGGAAATATTATCTATCAAATTTGATGATCATATCCAAACAATATAACATAATAGTCACCCCAAAACACATTAGTGGTTTTCCATGATTATATAGAATTCATGATGGAAGAAATTTTTTAGAGGGATACAATGATATATACTAACAATGGAAAAATGTATGGGCTCAATGTAATATATAAGGACACCCAATAATGTGTTTGTATTATGTAAATTGATGATATAAGGTCATGGAAAAGACATTATTTTGATAAACCCATAGAAAAACCAAAACTCATTTCTTATCTCAATAGAAAATCCCCCAGAATCCCAATCCTATCCATAATGTAGCATAAGAATGATGGTGTGGAGTCACTCAAAATGATTGAATGATTAAAATTAATATCCTAGACACCATGTTTTAGAGGAATAACGATTCCATAATCCTTAACCAACACCCTCACCATTAAATTCTAAAACCATCACCATAGAATAACCCAAAGGACCACAATTCCTGGTCTCTCAAATGAATGACCTATAAATATTGAAACCAACAAATATGCATTGTACAATGACACATGACATTTAATCAATGAATTAGTAAAAACAAAATAGTTTTTATGAACATTATACATATTTTATTATATTGAATAATTATAAAAATCATAAATAGAATGTCTAAATCAGGACACATTATTCTTAATCAATGACACGTGACATTTAACCTAGTTCATTCATGGTCATTATTTATTAAAATACTTCATGAGGGTTCGTAAATGGTTTTTGAATTTCAAAAGTATATCCCTTGGGAGTGTCAAACCAGGTGTATAGCAAGGACTTCTATTGTAAACTAAGTGATGATAATGTAATGATCAATGGGCCCTTTTCAGTTTTTTAACTCATAGGTACAATTGTTCAAGAGAAATAACCATTAGTATTATTAAAACAAGTATATAATTTCATAGAAACTATTTTCTTTATCCTTCACAAATATTCCAGTACATTTTCCAATACTTTTACGTATCCATATACTTATCCCTAGGGTTCTCACTAAGGTTTAATCATCCTACTTTCCAAACATTAACTAAACCATTATCTGATACAAAATATTGTGATCTGAAACATTAATACATACATATTAAATCATAATAGATAAATATCATTACATAACAAAAAGATGCATGCTTGAAATGAATAGGTCTAATTACATTAGAAACATAAATACATAAACAATTTTTTTATTTGTGAACTACATCATCTCCTACTTTGTTCCTAAATAATAACACAATTTTTAGAAATATCATAGATAATATCTATATTTTTAAGCTAGGGAATGGAAACATAAGAAAGGGTTATCTCATATTTCCAGTAAGTGTAATAAATAGGGACATTAATGATCACAAAAGAATAATAGATGAATAAGGGTTTTAGAACATAATATTAACATTTAAAAATCGTACCTCACATATCATATATCAAAAACATGAGTTTTGTAATAAATCATGATAGTTCATAATATTTTAATCATAATGGATCAAAGTAAATAATCTATCATAGTATAATATTATGATTATACAAATACTTGTGGAGTACCCATAATCATAGAAAATAGTTTCCTTAGTAGTAAGGTATCATTGATAAGGATATCGTAATGGAATTAATTCACTCCCTATAAAACTGTAATAGTTAGGAATCACTCCCAAGACTATCATGGTGAACAAAGCCCATTACTGAACTAGGTTAACACCTCATTCCAGTATTTTTTATATCATGATATATCATAATTTAACCATTTCAATGGAGGGTGATATAGAGAACACCTATCACAAAATGATATCTATACATTTGTGTCCAACAATATTATAAAAAATTCATGATATCAAAATCCATGAAAATAATGTGTTATCATAATACATTAATCATATCAATTACCTTGAGATAAATGGGTTTCATAAAGATTTCATAATAACATAACCCTTGGAAATGAAACAAGTTTCATAAAAAAATTTAAATAATAGACATAAAAATTCTAGATATGGATTAAGAATGGTATAATTGGAATATATCCCCATAAATTAATAATTTACATCAGATTATGTCATCATAGATGGAAAATTCTTTTGGAAAATCACTTGGAACAATTCTTGATGAAAATTACAAATTAACTTTGGAAATAACAATTTAATCTATATAAATTTACAAAACCTTTTTAAAATAATTTTCACTAAATATAACCATTAAAATTTAAACATAAATCTTTTAAATATTTATTTTTCAATATTGTGTAAAATTACATATATATCATATGATTTAAAATAATGATTCCATTCATAGATTCAGTAAAAAGGTCAAAAGTTTCTCATTTTGAAACTTCCAAGAATATTCCTTTTAAAATATTTTTTAAATGGGTTAAAAATGAGAAATAATTAAATTATATAAGATTCCTACAATAAAAAACATTATTGAAAATGTTTTTATAAAACATGCACATGGAGGAAAAATGGTTTTCAGCCAAATAGAGAAATAAATTAGTCTTCTCATAAACAAATTATTTTGGACTAATAATTACATAAAGGGATATCAATGAATGTAAGAATAGAATTTTCATAAAATAACCAGAGGAAAAAAATTCATGAGTTTATTTTGATATATATCACAATATTTATTCATGAGAAACTTAATCATAAATAATCCTTATAAACAATTATATTGGCCATAAAAACATTAACACTTTGGTATATTTGGAATCGTATAACCTTTAAAATAAATGAAATTAAATGAGACATTAAATAAAATTAAGACTCAAATTTGATCTTACATGTTAGAAATTTGTGTATAATAAATATAAATTAATTATGAATATTGTAATGAACCATAATTATATATATCATACCATATATGATTTACTTATGAACTTTTATTACATTTTTATTAATAACTCCTTGTTAAAATCATGTTTCGTGTAATAACTTTTTTCTTTTTTTTTGTTTTGATTTAGTTTTTAGATCATTTTACATTGATCATGGATCCATAATAACAATAAATTTAATATTTATATTAATATCATATATATTTATTAAATATATATTTTTATTAATATTTTATGGATAGAGATAGAAAATTAATTACACAATTTATGGAGACAGTAGGTCGTACGTGCAGATGTACACTATTTTCATTTTCTGGAATGATGGAATGAAATAATGGTAAATCATATATCAGAATTTTCTATTAATTATTATTCCACATAAAAATAATATATTAAATAAATTTTTCATTATTACCATCCAAGTAAAGCGTAAGTAAAAAATGAATCATATCTCTTCACGAGGTGGTAGTCCAACGTACACACGACCGATGTTATCAAATTCCCAAGAAATGGAATGTAAGAAAGTATAGTTGATATGATAATTCGTGAAGAATAATTATCTCATAAATATTATATATATATATATATTATCCATCAGTATATATAACCATGAGAGGAAGTGATGGGAAAGAAATTATATTGTTTTTCGAGGTAGTAGTCAACCATACACATGATCAACAATTTCATTTCCCATTTGATGGATGAAGAGATACATGTTGGTTATGAAACTAAAATAAAATCTTATTAGATTGGAGAGAGTTATTTTATTATATAATAATATCTGAATAATATTTTATTGAGGTTAAAAATAAAATAAAATAAAAAAGTTAGGTGAAGAATGATAATTATTCATCAGAAAACCTACTTAGGTTAGTTCTAATGGCTTTATTATGAGAAATTCAAAATCCAAATAAGGACTATATAAAATATTTATGTATTTAAAGAAGATATTTGGGAAGTTATTATATATACCTAAAGGATTTGGAAGTGTGATGAAGAGAGGATATGGGTATACTTATTAAAGTGGGGAGATGATACAATTGGAATATTTGGACTAAAAAAGTTATACCAATGAGTTTCTTATTCTAAAAGACTCAAAAATGGATCATTATAATACCTTATATGTTATAATAAAAATATTTATAGAAAATTGTAGTTGGACATGTTTTGAGGTTATTTTCACCCATATAATTTTAGTTTACCCCCACAGAAAACATATTTTAACCGTAACTGTCGTTATTACTTTTTATTGTGATTACTATTAATTTTAAAAAAAATAAAGCCATACTGATTATATATTATTAATTATAATTATTCCAAATATGGAATCCATTTCTATTAATTAAATTCAATTTACTAGAAAATTTTATTTTAATTTTTTAAATCTTTTTATTACTATTCATTCTTACATGATTAATGTATAGTTTTTCATGGTTAATTTTACATCTTAATATTATTTATGTATCCTATTTTATTAAAACTCAGTGTTGTGTGATGAAAAGGATATCAAAAAAATTAATATTTATTGAAAAAAATATATCCTACAATATCAGGGTGTTAGCATCCTTGATTCAATAAACTAAGTATGATTAAGGAATATTAATCAATTAATTTAATCACTTTAAGAAAATTTTATTAGAAAAATATGTTTCTTATGAGAAAATAAATAATTTTGAGGGGAAATTCTTATGTTTAAGAAAAAATAAAGGGGAAATTTTTCTATGTATGTAGACAACATTAAATGTTTAAAGAGGAATATTTTTACCACAAACATAATTCATGGATTAATATTGACCATTTTTATGGGGTAAATCCAATACATTGAGGGGAACTAGTCTTCCAATGTTTATCATTATATGTAGACGTAGTATGATGCTCTATCAAGATAAATAAAAAATTCTCACGTACTTGTGATTTCTAAGAAATGAAAGATAATAAAATAGACACTGAGAAATTTAGAAAAATAAATATAGAAAATGGTAATAATTCAATATTATAATTTTCAACATTTAATAAATTTAGAAAGAAACATTATGGACCATTATTCCTATGAATAGGAGTTTACTTCATGTGTGGATAGAAATACAATAAATCCAATGATAGAAAAAGAAATAAAAAAATCTTCTAGTTTTCAATGATTTAACTATAAGTGGATGGAGAACAATGAAAATTATTATTCTCGAAATCAAGTTAAGGTTTTATATGAAATTGCAAGGGATCATGGTAATTATTACATGATCACAACAATTTAGATTGATGTTACAAAATTTGTAGTGGAATTTACTTTTATCATGTCATTAAATTTAGATAATGATTTATTTACTGATAGAAATTTATAATCTATTATATCTTAAATGTTTAATAATAAAATTATATATTTCCATAGAACCTTACGAATGAGTTTAATCACCAATAATCCTAGTGCACGTCTCACTAAAATAAGAATATGTTTGTTTTTTCGATTTATGACACATAAACCATCCTTAATTTATGATGTTATAATTATAAATAATGTGGTTTTTTTATAAAATATATTGTATATACTATATTTAAAAATATACTGCAAACAATTACTAAAACAAGAATAAAATTATGATTTTTGATGAATATATGGAATTACTTAAATTTGTAGGGTAGAATTCCTTATCTAATTCATGTTTTTATCCACCCCTAGTAGCTCTTCTAAATGATGTTCTTAGAGAATAAGAGCATATAAACCTTTATATGTAAAACATAGTCATAAAATTGAAATTTAACCTATTATAAAAGAATAAATTGATGTATTTATAAAATAATAAAATGGAAATACACTCGAGTGTGAGTTTGAGTTTTCCAATAATTTTATCCATGAAGCAAGACCAATATCGAATACTATCTATAGAATAACAACTATATAATTAGTGGAATTAAAGTGATAACTAGATGAGTTGTGTAGTAAGGGATTTATACTTCTACTATTTCACCTAATGGATCCCATATTCTTTTAATTAAAGAAAAATATTTATCTATGAGGATTTTCTTTGATTATATTTATATCGAAACTACTACGATAAAATAATATTTATCCTCTTCCTCACAATGATGACTTATTTGATCAACTTCTTGGAGTTCAATTTTTTCAACAATTTTACATCATTCTAAGTATGATTAATTATAATTAAATAATGATGAAAATATAAAGATAAAATTTTGAATTATGTATTAACATTAAGAGTTTTCAGTTATTCCACATGGATTGACTATTCAGCCCTAATTTTATAGATCTAAGGAATAGGGTATTCAAAGAATATATTGATAATTTCTTGTGTAATTTATTAATTTATCATATTATACTCAAATAAATATTATGACTATGTGAATCAATTTACAATTATTACTGAGATTCTAAGAATAAAATTTTCGTATGGGAAATTTTGAATCTTTGAATTCTGGATTCTGAAAGTTCACATTCTTGGAAATGTTATCTAAAAGGATGGAATATATGTTGATCCCATAAAGACAAAGGTATTCCATGAATGGCCTATTCTAAATAAAATTATAGGGACCCAGTCTTAATATACATGGATATTACATCATTTTATATGATTATTATGTAAATTATAAAAAATAATGCACAAGGACTTTAATAGTTTAGTGTCTTTGGAAGCGTGGAAAAAATATCTTCTATACTGGTGAAATATATTCAACATATCCCATAATTATCTCCACCTTTAACACTTCTAACTATAACATCTATTCATAACTTGGGGAAAGGAAACATAAGAAAGGGGTGAGATCAGATTCTCTCTAATGATAAATAATGGAAATTATTAAGAATATAAAGAACATAAGGGTATGAAAACATGATCATTGTAATTAGAAGATCATACACTGCATGTTAAAAAGCATAAACATCAATCTTGGAATAAATCTTGATAGTTAATAAGACATGAATCATACGGAAATAAAGAACATAATCCTTGAAAGCATAATGTAGGGATAAAATAAGGAATTGTGGTAGACACATAAGCATATAAAAACACTATGACAAGGCTGCCTACCAAGAACTTTGTAACATGTTAGTATTGGAATAATCACTAGTGTACCTACTTTATGATTGGGATGCTTTCATGTGTACCTTCGTTTTCGATTCTGTGATGTCCTCCCATGCACCCTCTTATTCTGGGCCTGGGATATCCTCATGTGTACCCTATTGTTTTAGGCTTGGGATTCCCTCCCATATACCCTCATTTTTTAGGCTTGGAATTCCCTCTAGTGTACCCATTGAAATCATAAAACATTTACCATTACCCAATTAATTGGATAGAGATATAGGTCTCACATATCTTACAGTTGAATCATACATACATGTTCACAAGATAAAAAATAATCACATCATAACCCCTGAAATTAAATGGGTATTATAAATATGTAAGCATATTATAGCTTGTGGGAAAATAAAGGTTTCATAATAATTTCATCATAAACATTACCCATAAAAAAGTGTGATTCATAAGAATATAACTCATGAAATTTGAATGAGTTTCAGAAAACCCTTACATCAAGTATAAAACATTCATAGAATTAATAATAATGGAACCATTATATCATTTCCATGAGATATGAGTAACATCAATAGATGTTATCCAAGATGGAAATTGTTTTTTAAATGTCATTCAAAAAAATTTCTTGAATAAAATACACTTTATTATTTGAAAATTGATTTTTAAAAACACAGAACCTTTTGAAATCCATTTTACTAGGGAAATTGTTATAGAGAAATTTTGAAAACATTCTGACAACCATTTTATTGAAAATTTATAAAACAAGATTGAATATATATTGGAAACCATTTTCCTTCAAAACATATAAAATATCTTGAAATTGTTTTGAAAACATTTTTCTATGAAAATACTTTGAATGAATGAATTTACAAAATGTGAGGAAATCAATTTATTTTTCAAAATAAAATAACCATTAAATATTTTAATCAAATATTCAAGGGTTTAAAGACCCATAAATTTCAAGGAAATGTTTTTCTTAAATTCTTTTGGATTTTACAAGTACGCAGTTTTTTACGGCACCTGATTCCGAGACCCGGTGTGCCCGGAATCATTTTTCTGAAGTTTAGCTCAGGTACGTTCAATGAACGAATGAGCGGGTTTTTCTATCTTTTGAACCGGTGCTTGGAATTGAAATCTGAGGGCACCGATGAAACCGCAGTGTCAGTAATTACTTAAGAGGACCTTCACCGAAGATGCGTTTTCTCATGAGGAGTTGTTAGAAATTTTGGATTAATAGAGAATTGAATAAAAATTGTGGAACAATTTTTATTCTTTGTCCATGTGGTCATATAAAACATGGGGTAGTTGGGGTACGACCAACAAGCCCATAACTACCCATGTGAGGATATTGGTGAGGTGGGTCCCACATGAGCACCACCCCTTCACATTCCTTAAAACCCCTTAAACCCCCCCGCCCCATTAAACTTCTTGTGTTTAATTTTGGAAGCCCTTGTATTTAATTAAGTGACTTCTCCTCTTCCACTTTAATAATGACAACACACATTAATTTAATTAATTGAACCTCTTCAATTAATTGAGTTATCTGTTTTAATTTTGTAATTTAAATGCATGGCATGAATTAATAAAATAAGATGAGACTTATTTTATTTTGGGGAGTTAGCTTGTTGTGCTGGGATTTAGGGAGAGAGCTTTAGCTTTTTTGGAAGAACTTCATCCTCCCATGAAGAACGACACCCTTCGATGAAGAACATAATCCCCACAAAGTGAGACAACGTGCCATTCCTTCTTCTCTCTATAGCTAGTGTGAGACGCCGTCTGCTCCTTGGACACATTCCAATGTCTTCCTCAAAACCTCACCCCACGGCGTCATCTTCCGCGTCACCGGAAAACGACATCGTTTACCGAGGTAGGGTTTAACTGCATCCATGTTTTATTTATCGACCTTCATTGATTAAATTCTGGCCTCTTATTATCATTAATACGGGATGAGATCAGACCGCACAAACACAGCCGATCTTCCTCCCCTTTTTGTTGATTTTTATTGATCATTGTGGCGAAGGTGGCACGGTGTCGTTGCACCACGCGAGAATGAAGAGGACCGTGGCCGGAGTGGGCTGCGGTGGTGGTGTGTGGCGTCGTTGTGGTGCACTAGTAAGGAAGAAGGGGCCATAGCGGAGGGGCGCGGCGCCGTCGTGTCGTGCCGGTCAAAGAAGGGCCGCGGCCTAAGGCTGCGGCTGTCACCAGCAGGGGCGGCTGGGATCGGCCGGCCGCCGGCGCTCCAGAAGGCAGGACCCTTCAGGGTCCCGCGGCGGTTCAAGAAAACAGGTCGACCATAAAGGCCGTCCGTTTCCTGGAAAAACCGGGGGGGGGGGGGGTGTAACTCTGTAACGACCCAAAATTTTAAATAAATATTGTTTCCTAATTTTATGTGTTATTTTTATACTCAACAAATGTTTTATTTGATAAACATGATTATAATTAGAATGAGACCATTGGGTTTTGACTGTTATATGACCATCGGTCAATATGACCGCTGTGAACAAAATGTTTTGATTATTGTCTCTATATATAAGTAATCTTGGTTGATTATTATAGAAATAAGATTCGATGGCCTCACCTAGTAGTCTTGGACCGATCGAAGCCCATCTAACAGAGCTTGGGAAGGAGGTATCACCATTGGGCTTTGCTCTGGACCAAACCCAAGCCGAACTTCATCATGTGAAGCTAGAACGGAATCACCTTCGCGAGAAGTTCAAACTAATAGAAATTACTACTCGGGCAATGTTGACCGAGCCGCCCCAAGATTCTATCACCCAAGCACAGCTTACTCTTTGGTCCTATGCTGGTATTATAAGGGGCTATGTAACGAGACCGTAACTGCCTTGTGTAATCCTTGTTTTAAATAAAAATTGGGATTTCTGCTTATGATGAAGTTTATGAATTTTCAAATGACCGGATAAAAATAGTATGCATATTTTTTATGAATTTTCAAAAGAATATTTTGAAAAAAATGTTTATGTAAACCTTAAATAACTTAAAATGTGTAATGATTTTCAAAAAATGGTCTTCTACAATTATGTTCAGTACGAAATTTGGAGTCTAATAAGATCAACTTGATTTTTGATGAATAGTAAATTATGAATAGTGATTTTATGATTAGGATTAGTAATATGACCAAATGGATTAGTAATCTAACTTAAAGAAAGTTTTAAAATAATCTAGGAACCTTGATTAAATAATGTGATTCAATAAAATGGTTAAATAATGGTTTCATAAATTATTATTCAAGTATTAGTTTTTTCGGGTGAATAGTGTTTTTTAATTAAAAATTTAACTAAAATTATTTAGAAAATTATTTTTATAAAACAGATTTCATTTTTGAACTCAGAGCACAGATATTATGCTATGGTAAATTTTGGGGTTTTTTCTGAAAAAAACGAATTTTCGGTGAATAGTGTTTTTATTTAAAAATTAAATTAAAAATATTTAGAAAATTATTTTTATAAAATGGAGTTCATATTTGTAATCAGAGCGTTGATATTTGATTATGGTGAAATTTTGGGATCTTTCTGAGAAAGTTGAATTTTCAGTGAATAGTAAAAATGCAGTTTTCGGGTTTCGGTATGTTTAATGACATCATAGCTGTGTCATGATGATGTTATGAGTTATTTTAAGGTTTGGACGGCCAAGGGTGATGAATTATTGTTTTGGGGGCCCCATGTGGCCTAACTCCATGATAAATGCCAAGGGAGAGCACATGGGTTTGAGAAAAGCACATGTGAGGTGTCCTTTGGCCATTAATGCCTTGTCCCCTCACTTTCCCTATAAATACCAAGCCCTCCTCTCATCCATTCGACTCCCCACTCTTCCCCAACGAAGTTATGGTCTCATTACCTCCCAAGGAGTCCTCCCAAGGTGCCCCCAAGCCCTCAAGGTCCAAACCTTTTAGTTTTAAGAGTTACGTTTTAAGGTAAGGGATCCGATCTTTCTCTTTCTTTTCAAGTGATCTCTTTTATGTCATTTCTTTTATGCTCCATGTTCTTATGTTAGAGGATGTTCTTTTATACTCCTCTTACTGCCCTTTTCATGTTCATATAATGAGAGTCCCCTTTTTACTCTCATTATTTCGTTTTATGATGTTTTAAGTGGCGCCGTTAGGCTGCCGAAATTTTTGTAACAGATTCATTCTCCCTTCTCATTTTTCAAGATCTATTTTCATGTAAAGTATTTCAAGTTCCTTTGTATTATGTTGGGGTATGATCTGTAAATTTATCATACTTATCTTTTATGATCATATGATGAGATACCCCATTTGATCTCTTCAATTCAGTACTTTGATGTTTAAGTGGTGCCGTTAGGCTGCCGAATTTTTAAGTGGTTCTTCAGCCTTCTCGTTTTGAAGTTCTACTTTCATGTCAATTCTTTCAAGTTCCTTTTTGTTATGTTGGGGTATGATCTCTATATCTATTATACTGGACTCTTATGTTCATATTATGAGAGACACCATTTTATCTCTTCAATTCAGTATTTTGAAGTTTTAAGTGGCGCCGTTAGGCTGCCGAATTTCTTTAGGGGATTCTTTCACCCTTCTCATTCTTTTCAAAGTTCTACTTTCATGTCATGTCTTTAAATTTCCTTTTTAATTATGTTGGGGCATTATCTCTATATCTATCATACTTAACTCTTATGTTCACATGATGAGAGATCCTATTTGGTCTTTTCAAATCATTTTTGTTGAAGTTTAAGTAACGTCGTTGGGCTGCCGAACTTTCATAAAGAAATCTAATTTTTGTCTTCCTTCCATGTTTTTCATTTAAAATGGTATGTCCTTGAAATTTTATTACCATGATCATGTATCCTTCTTATTCTGTCCATATACTGTTTTATGGGTCATTTATGAATGTTTGACCCATTTTCCCTCTCCTTTTAATGTCTTCTAAAACCTCGTAACATAGCCGTTATGCTGCAGAATTTCCGTCTCAAAATGTCTCTCTCTTTTTCTAAAGTTATTTTATATTATTGAGTGAATACTCAAAGATCTTTCTTATAAAGGGGTATTCACATATATACCAAAATGTTCTATTTTAAATTCTGGGATTTACATACATGAGACCCACTTCCCTTTTCTGTGGGATTTAATGTGACGTAAAGATCATGTCTTTAAAGAAGTTTTTAAAACGTTGTGATTATGAAATGAACCCCATTTATTTTATGCTATATGGGTTATTTATGAAATGTTTGATGATGATATATGTGGCTCACAGAATAATAAAGGCAAATTTAAGGGTGCGCCCTGATAGCGCTCCAATGCATTGGGTAAAGACTTAATCTCTAGAGATGACCATTTTAACGACGCCTTGGTGAATAACCTTCGTAATTTTTAACGACACCTTGGGGATGGACCTTGGTGAAACGAAACGACTGTCAATATTAAATGTTGCAGCCACATCTTCAAGTTATGAAAAAGTTTTATTTTTATTATGATATGCCTCATGATTTCATTTTCATGCCTTAATGTTCTTTTCATGACTTTATTGATGTATCTCAAGTTCATATGTAAAATGTTTCACTTGTTTCCCTTGTTGGGCCTTCTGCTCATCCTTTCTTTTGATGTATGTCCCAAGGTTATGAGATGCAGTAATGAACCTAGGATGAACTTGAGGAGAAGGCTTTCAAGTGTTTAAGAAGAGTGTTTTTGTTCTTTTCATGTTTTATGTTCCTGGTTTCCAAGACACTAAACCTTAAAGATCCTCGGTTTTGTAAAATGTAATGAAAGTTTATGTGATAAAAAGACGGGATGCTATAGTTGGTATCAAAGGCTGGTTTAGTTATTTTTGGAAATTAGGATATGAAAACTTTAGGAAGAATCCTATAGAAAAGTTAAAATATATGAAATATTCCTGGTATTTTGGTGAGTATTGAGTAAGGGGTTGCCAAGAAAATACATCCATGTCTGGATACGAGCAGGTAGAGGTGGCTCTGGCACAGATGTTAATAGGGGTAAAACCCGAAAACACCGCTTTGAGCTAGACTCTAACGGGAAATGGTACACGACAACGGGCCTTGCTGCACTCTTGGTTACGACACTCCCGGGGGATATGCTTTGGTAAATTCATAAGCTTACTATGAACCATTACTAAAGGAACAAAGATAAAATAAAATAAAGATTCACATAAGAATATATGATCATGGATAACCTAGATTGGAACCTAGGGATCACAAGTTAGGGTATACTTTTCTTCTACAAGTTATCCTTATATGATTTAAGCTCCTTTTCATGATTATTGGTAAAGTATTTAAGCCTCTAATTATAATTTCTCTTATTAGATAATGGTGGGAGATGGAAGAACATGTCCCAATAACCAATGTGATAGGAAATGCAACGATTTCCATATTAATATGAAAGAGATTATTAGGGGATTAAAATATGATTTTTTATTTTGGAATACATTCACTATTTTGGGGGCCCTTTATGATCGAGGTAAATAGATTACAACGGTATTTTCATTGAGGAGTAAGGTTGATTTATATTTGAAGAATCAATGAATTTAAGGTGGATTTATAGTAATTTAGGTTACTTTTGGGAATGATTAACCTATCTTGGGTTAAATATGTTTAGATTAGATACTTTTGTTATAAGATGTTAGGAGTGGTTGATGTTGTTTGGAGATGAACAATGAAGTTTATTTTGGAAGACTATGTTATCAAATCCTTCTTGTATTTGGGTTTCAATCTTAGTTTGGTTTATTTTGAGGAATTTTAAGGACCGTTATTTATGGAATGGACTATGATGAACTTTGGGTAGTACCATGGAACTTTGAAGATTTAAAAGTAGTTTCCATTCCAATGGGATTCTTTCTTTTTGAAGAGTTGTTTTACCTTACCCTTTCGGTTTTTGGGATAATGTTTAAAGATAGAAGAAATAGATAGTTGATCTTTTGTGGATTATGTGATTCTCTAGAAGATGATTCTTGTGTTTTGATGAGACCAAGTAGTTTTTAATGCTCATAATTTGGAGAAAAGATTAGTTTTGGGTATAAACTTATTAAAGGATGAAACTCTACATGAAGATAAGTATATTTCCTTATGTTTTTGTTCTATGTTGTAAATGAATTCCTCAAAGTTATTAAAAGTAACGTAAAACAAAAATGTTGTTGGTTTACGTTTCCTACTAGTTAATCAAAGAACGCTTACACACATCATAAGTTTGGGATTTTCTTATGGTTAACTTTCTCCTAATCATGTTCTCTATCACTCTCCCTCAGAACGTGACCCTTTGTTTTCTCCTCCATGACCATGTTTCCTACATGGAATCCTAGTATGAGTAAACTCGGGTGGCCTTTGTACTCCCTTTTAAATCTTTTAAAGTAATAGTGTTACTGACTCTTTTTCCGATGTGGGACTTTCAATGAAATTTCAAAACCCAATTTTAAAAATTGCGAGGACGCAATTTCTTAAGGGGGGAAGATTGTAACGACCCGAAATTTTAAATAAATATTGTTTCCTAATTTTATGTGTTATTTTTATACTCAAAAAATGTTTTATTTGATAAACATGATTATAATTAGAATGAGACCATTGGGTTTTTACTGTTATATGACCATCGGTCAATATGACCGATGTGAACAAAATGTTTTGATTATTGTCTCTATATATAAGTAATCTTGGTTGATTATTATAGAAAGAAGATTCGATGGCCTCACCTAGTAGTCTTGGACCGATCGAAGCCCATCTAACAGAGCTTGGGAAGGAGGTAACACCATTGGGATTTGCTCTGGACCAAACCCAAGCCGAACTTCATCATGTGAAGCTAGAACGGAATCGCCTTCGCGAGAAGTTCAAACTAATAGAAATTACTACTCGGGCAATGTTGACCGAGCCGCCCCAAGATTTTATCACCCTAGCACACCTTACTCTTAGGTCCTATGCTGGTATTATAAGGGGCCATGTAACGAGACCGTAACTGCATTGTGTAATCCTTGTTTTAAATAAAAATTGGGATTTCTGCTTATGATGAAGTTTATGAATTTTCAAATGACCGGATAAAAATAGTATGCATATTTTTGATGAATTTTCAAAAGAATATTTTGAAAAAAATGTTTATGTAAACCTTAAATAACATAAAATGTGTAATGATTTTCAAAAAATGGTCTTCTAAAATTATGTTCAGTACGAAATTTGGAGTCTAATAAGATCAACTTGATTTTTGATGAATAGTAAATTATGAATAGTGATTTTATGATTAGGATTAGTAATATGAACAAATTGATTAGTAATCTAACTTAAAGAAAGTTTTAAAATAATCTAGGCACCTTGATTAAATAATGTGATTCAATAAAATGGTTAAATAATGGTTTCATAAATTATTATTCACGTATTAGTTTTTTCGGGTGAATAGTGTTTTTTAATTAAAAATTTAATTAAAATTATTTAGAAAATTATTTTTATAAAACAGATTTCATTTTTGAACTCAGAGCACCGATATTATGCTATGGTAATTTTGGGGGTTTTTTCTGAAAAAAAACGAATTTTCAGTGAATAGTGTTTTTATTTACAAATTAAATTAAAAATATTTACAAAATTATTTTTATAAAATGGAGTTAATATTTGTAATCAGAGCGTTGATATTTGATTATGGTGAAATTTTGGGATCTTTCTGAAAAAGTTGAATTTTCAGTGAATAGTAAAAATGCAGTTTTAGGGTTTCGGTATGTTTAATGACATCATAGTTGTGTCATGATGATGTCATGAGTTATTTTAAGGGTTGGCCGGCCAAGGGTGATGAATTACTGTTTTGGGGGACCCATGTGGCCTAACTCCATGATAAATGCCAAGGGAGAGCACATGGGTTTGAGAAAAGCACATGTGAGGTGTCCTTTGGCCATTAATGCCTTGTCCCCTCACTTTCCCTATAAATACCAAGCCCCCCTCTCATCCATTCGACTCCCCACTCTTCCCCAACAGAGTTCTGGTCTCATTACCTCTCAAGGAGTCCTCTCAAGGTGCCCCCAAGCCCTCAAGGTCCAAACCTTTGAGTTTTAAGAGTTACGTTTTAAGGTAAGGGATCTGATCTTTCTCTTTCTTTTCAAGTGATCTCTTTTATGTCATTTCTTTTATTCTCCATGTTCTTATGTTATAGGATGTTCTTTCATACTCCTCTTACTGCCCTTTTCATGTTCATATAATGAGAGTCCCCTTTTTTACTCTCATTATTTCGTTTTATGATGTTTTAAGTGGCGTCGTTAGGCTGCCGAAATTTTTGTAACAGATTCTTTCTCCCTTCTCATTTTCAAGATCTATTTTCATGTAAAGTATTTCAAGTTCCTTTGTATTATGTTGGGGTATGATCTCTAAATTTATCATACTGATCTTTTATGATCATATGATAAGAGACCCCATTTGATCTCTTCAATTCAGTACTTTGATGTTTAAGTGGCACCGTTAGGCTGCCGAATTTTTAAGTGGTTCTTCACCCTTCTCGTTTTGAAGTTCTACTTTCATGTCAATTCTTTCAAGTTCCATTTTGTTATGTTGGGGTATGATCTATATATCTATTATACTGTACTCTTATGTTCATATGATGAGAGACCCCATTTGATCTCTTCAATTCAGTATTTTGATGTTTTAAGTGGCGCCGTTAGGCTGCCGAATTTCTTTAGGATATTCTTTCACCCTTCTCATTCTTTTCAAAGTTCTACTTTCATGTCATGTCTTTCAAGTTAATTTTTAATTATGTTGGGGAATTATCTCTATATCTATCATACTGAACTCTTATGTTCACATGATTATAGATCCTATTTGATCTTTTCAAATCATTTTTGTTGAAGTTTAAGTAACGCCGTTGGGCTGCCGAACTTTCATAAGAGAAATCTAATTTTTGTCTTCCTTCCATGTTTTTCATTTCAAATGGTATGTCCTTGAAATTTCATTACCATGATCATGTATCCTTCTTATTCTGTCCATATACTGTTTTATGGGTCATTTATGAATGTTTGACCCATTTTCCCTCTCCTTTTAATGTCTTCTAAAACCTCGTAACATAGCCGTTATGCTGCAGAATTTCCGTCTCAAAATGTCTCTCTCTTTTTCTAAAGTTCTTTTATATTATTAACTGAATACTCAAAGATATTTCTTCTAAAGGGTTATTCACATATATACCAAAATTTTCTATTTTAAATTCTGGTATTTACATACATGAGACCCACTTCCCTTTTCTGTGGGATTTAAAGTGACGTAAAGATCATGTCTTTAAAGCAGTTTTTAAAACGTTGTGATTATGAAATGAACCCCATTTATTTTATGATATATGGGTTATTTATGAAATGTTTGATGATGATATATGTGGCTCACATGATAATAAAGGCAAATTTAAGGGCGCGCCCTGATAGCGCTCCAATGCATTGGGTAAAGACTTAATCTCTAGAGATGACCATTTTAACGACGCCTTGGTGAATAACCTTGGTAATTTTTAACGACACCTTGGGGATGGACCTTGGTGAAACGAAATGATTGTCAATATTAAATGTTGCAGCCACATCTTCAATTTATGAAAATGTTTTATTTTTATTATGATATGCCTCATGATTTCATTTTCATGCCTTAAAGTTCTTTTCATGACTTTATTGATGTATCTCAAGTTCATATGTAAAATGTTTCACTTGTTTCCCTTGCTGGGCCTTCTGCTCATCCTTTCTTTTGATGTATGTCCCAAGGTTATGAGATGCAGTAATGAACTTAGGATGAACTTAAGGATAATCCTTTCAAGTGTTTAAGAAGAGTGTTTTTGTTCTTTTCATGTTTTATGTTCCTGGTTTCCAAGACACTAAACCTTAAAGATCCTCGATTTTGTAAAATGTAATGAAAGTTTATGTGATAAAAAGACGGGATGCTATAAACTCCCCCCCCCCCTGACCAGCAAATAGGGCGGACCCCACTGGGTCTGCCGTTTTGGAGACAAGGGGGTGGAGCCCCCCTTCGCACCCCGCTCGACCGCGAGCTGAGCTGCGGCCGGCTTCTGAGTCGGGCCACAGGCAGTGCCCCGCTGCAGGCCGGACCGCGCCAAGCCGGGCTGGGACACGCCCAATCGGTCCGGACCTGGACCTAGGTCAGGTCAACCCGGTTCGGGATGACCTAGGGGGTATTTGGTCGGGTCGGACCGGGCCCAAACCCCATATTTTCAGACCAAGTTCGTTCAAAAGCCCATATCATAAGCTGCGAACCTCCGATCGACGTACCGTTAGTTTCGTAGGGATCCTTGGATCGAGGTGGTTGTTTTGGTATATTACACTCGAGGTTTTAGCAATTTTTGTGTATGTATGGGTTGGTTCGAACCTGAAACCAACTGGGCCCTTGAAGTGGAAACGATTATAACTTAACGATCAGACGTCCGATTGGCGTGCCGTCTGTCGCATTGAGTTTATATTGAAGAGACGAAACTTTGGGATACATCAACTCTGGACTTTATGATTGTTGATTAATTTAACCTCTTGGCTGGTGGATTGGACTCTCCCGGAATCGTGTGTGCTGTTTGTGGGAACCCTAGAGCTAGCTGCGACTACGACGACGATGGCGATTGTACTGGGATCCTATGTGGGTTTGGAAGCAAGGACGACTATACATGGAGCCTCCATGGGTTCGGTAGTGATGAATAATGTACTTGTATCGTACGTGGGTTCGACAGCGATGGTTACTGTTCTGGGATCCTACGTGGGTTCGGCAGCGATGGTTACTGTACTCGGATCCTATGTGGGTTCGGTAGCAAAGACTTCTGTACTTGGATCCTATGTGGGTTCGGCAGGGAAGATGATTCAGAGGCTACATCTATCATCTACACCACTCATCGTGAGTAGTATACCTGTATGAGTTGTGTCTTGACTTTCAATCAATATCTTCGATATGATTGTCTTTCTTTCCTGTGTGGACAGAGTTGTACTTTCCTGTGTGGACTGGGTTGAACTTGGGCTTGGGAGTTGGAGCCGAACTGGAATTTATGACTTAGGTATATGTATGGGCATATAATTAAGTAGTGTTGGTTGATACTTCGTGTTTGTCTTATTCCTTTGTGTACTATTCCTTTTTGGATTCTGGGAGACCATCGGGAGTCTCGGGGTCCCTACTGAGTATCGTATACTCACCCCTGCACGGGTTATGCCTGCACTACGTTGTGTTGGATATAGACGAAGGACAGAGCTGATCTTGGTTAAGGCTTGTGGGGCGGGATGGTACCTGGAGGTCGACTATCTGGTGAGAAGTAATCAGAGCCGACGGCCGAACCCGAGGAGCCGATGAGACTATCTGTACACACCCTTCATGTGGGAATTCTGGAGGATGACTTGGTGGTTGCTTCTTTACTTTTCAACTGTTGTACTTTCTTTTCTCAATTGTATTGTACTTTCAGTTCGGTTTGTATACTGACCCATTTACTTTCCAGCACATACTTTTGTACTCAGTTTAATTAGTTTTCACTTTAGCTTGTGTACTCTGTGGTGTTTGTTTTCTTATATAAAAGAAATCTCTTCCCTTTTATCGGGATTTACGCCTTTGGTGCTACACGCCATCCCCTACCCTATGGAAGGCGGGCATGGGGTAGTCACGGCACGGGCCCCGTGGACGGGTCAGGAGAAATTGGTATCAAAGGAGTCTATTCTATCACCGAACATAGGACTCTGATAATTTCTTCTATGTGAAGCAATAGTGTTAAGGGAATTGAGTGTGGTTATCAGTCCAGGAAGCCCAGTGTTGGTGCAGCGGCCGATGTATCCACACACCAGGACCCTGACTTCTGATTTTCGACTTAGTGCACGAAAACACTGATTGCGTGTGTGTTCCAAGAGTTTCTTTTGTGGTCTCTTTGTGTTAGCTCACTAGGTATAATGTTTGATCGTGGCGCACCTGTTACTTTTCAGGATGGCCCACCAATGGCTTCCATCTAGGTTTCCGAGCATTGTGCGAAATGAAAGCCCACCGAGCGATGAGGCATCGGTGAAGGGCCCCATTACAACGGATGCACCGGCGTTACCTCTACCCGTCGAGCCACCAATGCCACCAGCCCCAACAGCTGAGAGTGCACGTCGCCTGAGTTCAATACATGAGTTTCAGCGTCAGAGGACGCCCAGGTTCTACAGAGAGACGGACCCTCAGGCAGCCGAGGATTGGCTGGAGGCTTTTGTCTGAGTCTTCAGATTGGTAGGGACACCAACAGATCTTATAGCGATCCTTGCGGCGAGTCTCCTACACGCAGCAGTAGGTAAATGGTGGAGCCAGATGCTCCAGGTGCAAGACGAGGCATCTCTACTTTGGACGGACTTCGAGAGCCTCTTTCGCTCGGAGTTCATTCTAGCCACCCTTCGTGCGGTGCGCATTCAGGAGTTACTACAGCTGCGGCAGGGCAGCATGACAGTAGCCCAGTACTTGGTGAGGTTTACCGACCACTTGCGCTACTCCACAGACATGATATGTGACCCATTCATCTGGGCCCGAACCATCAAGTAGGGACAGAGGTATGAAATCAGGGCTTCGATGATCTCCCTCAGCATTCTGATGCAGGCAGGACTGCTGGAGTGAGCTTTACTTGTGGAGATCTTCCTTGCTGAGCCTACGCCAGCGGCAAGGCCTACCATAGGGAGACACTTGGCCGAGTCTTCTACAGCAGACAGTAGGCAGATGTCGCAGAGGTCCAATCGGACCAAGCCCTAAGGTGGGCGACCTCATGATACTGGTTCAGATGTGTGGGTCACACAAAACAGAGCCATCGATACGATGGGCAGGAAGTTCTATGCATGCGGCGGGCAGGGTCACATGGCTCGACACTGTCCGAACCTCTACGCGGATGAGCAGCAGACAGTGGCGGGACCTCCCATGAAGAGGCAGAGGTTCGACCATGGAGGTCCGCCAGGAGCGGGCGGACGTGGCAGAGGAACTGGTCGAGCATTAGGTGGTGGATGACATTTCGAGGCCCTAGCACCACCACCACCACCAAGAGGTCCACCCCAACCTCATGGAACGGGTGGACATGGGAGAGCACAACTTCAAGCTGCTTAGGCTTATGACCATGGAGCTTTGGAAGCAGATGGAAAGGAGCGGG
Organism: Viscum album; assembly: GCA_963277665.1. NCBI lineage: Eukaryota > Viridiplantae > Streptophyta > Magnoliopsida > Santalales > Viscaceae > Viscum > Viscum album. Next base: position 1,415,685,843 of record OY728123.1, read on the forward strand.
ACTAGTTCCAGGCGTAGAGGCCTTTTTTTCTTGGTGCTTCTAGCTTCAATAATGTTGTTGTTTGTGGTTTTTATGTGTCTTTGTACATTGAGCTGCAGTAATATAAGGCAGTTGTCTTTGTGACATTTGCAATACTACCTTTTTATATAGTTAATACTAATAATTTCCGGTTAAAACTGTTGACTTGACCCTCACATTCGAAATTCCAACTGGAGGAGACCTAGTGATAACCACGGATGCCGAAAGTGTGACTCAACCCTTGGATGCGAGATTGATGGTTGGATCTCATGGTAGTAGCGTCGAGGCCTTACGGCGTCAACCATGGGATAATTAGAACCGTTCATGTCATGAATGACTGTATTAGGCAATGGACATGGTTTATCAAGGCGATGAGACCAGATTTCTCTTTTCGACAAAGGAGAAATTTTTTCAGCTTTGATAAAGAAGGGGAAACCCTTCTTGAGGTCAGATAGATGTCAGTAGATCTTTCAAGAGCTGAGACATTGATTGACCAGTGCACCCATCTTGAGTCTACCGGAGAATGGCGTAGGGTACGTAGTTTACTGTGATGTGTCAGGGACCGGACTCGAGTGTGTCCTGATGCATGAGCGGGCAGTGATAACCTATAGTTCACGATAGTTGAGGCAGCTTGAGTAGAACTACTCTACTCATGACCTGGAGTTAGAAGCGGTGGTCTTTGCCTTGAAGATATGGCGGCACTATCTGATGGGAGAGCGCATTATAGTCTACTCTCACCACCAGAGTCTCAGGTACATCTTCTCGCAGAAGGACCTGAACCTGAGACAGCGGTGATGGATCGAGTTCTTCCCAAACAATGACTATGAGATAGTCTATACTATTGGGAAGGGGATCGTAGTAGTTGATTCTCTCAGTAGTAGGTCGGTCATTCACCTACTTGGAGAGGCGACAGAGTAGTTAGCCACTTTGCAGAAATCCTTTGTAGATAGAGATGGGACTGCCTTTCTACAGTCACTCACAGTCACTCATCCACTACTTCAGCAGGTCAGAGAGGCACATCATGGGGACATTGACTGTGAGACGCGACGTGCACAGATATCCACAGGACAAGCACCTGATGGATTTTCTATAGGAGGATAGAATGTAATACATTTCAGAGGATGTTCCATGGTACCAGTCTCATTACAAGAGGAGGTGATGAGAGTGTTTCATACATCCCAATTGGCAGTACATCCAGTAGTAGCAAAGATGTACCAGGATCTCAGATGATAGCATGGGTGGCTGGGTATGAAGAAGGTTGTGGCAAAGTTCGTTTCACAATGCCTCACCTGCCAGCAGGTAAAGGCAGAGCACCAGGTACCAGCATGCTTGGTACAGCCCTTAGTAGTCCCTGAGTGGAAGTGGGACAAAATATCTATGGATTTCGTGACAGGGATTCCACGTACATCAAGAGGACACGACTCCATCTGGGTGATCGTAGACCGACTCGCCATGTTGTCCCACTTCTTACCCATCAGATAGCAGGGATCATTGGAGAGATTGGGATGCCTCTACGTTCATGAGATCACACGGCTTCATGGTGTGACATCTTCTATCGTCTCCGATTGAGACGCTTTATTTTCTTCCCAGCTTTGGAAGGGGTTGCGGGAGTCATTTGGGATGCCGCTACACATGAGCACTGCCATTCACCCTCATACAGATGGCCCGACGAAGAGGACCATTCAGACTCTCGAGGACATGCTTTTTGAATGTTTCCTTGACTTTGGTCGCAGCTGGGAGGATCACCTGCCCTTGGTGTAGTTTGCATACAACAACAGCTACCACTCCACCATCAGGATGGCACTATACAAGGCATTGTACGACCAACCTTGTAGATGACCTCTGTGCTGGACAGACCCTGGGAAGTCTGCACTTGTAGGACCAGATATAGTCTAGGATACGACGGAGAAGGTACAGATCATCCAGGAGCAGATGAGGACTGCTCAGAGCCGACAGAAGTCCTATGCTGACAGGAGGCGGAGACCACTAGAATTCGAGGATGGCGACCACGTTTTCTGACGTTTCTCGCCTCGATGTAGACTAAGGAGATTTGGTCGGGGCGTCAAGTTATATACGTGCTTCATCGGACCATTCCAGGTTCTTATCAGGATAGGCGAGGTGGCTTATCACCTGGCTCTTCCACCACAGTTGCACCGAGTGCATGACTTCTTCCACGTATCTATGCTGAGGAGATACTTGCATGACCCGACACATATCATTGATCACTGGGAGCTGTACATCGATGACGGGGTGACATTTGCAGAGCTTTCGGTGGAGAATGAGGATCGACAGGAGCGGGTCCTATGTGGATGGTCGATTCCTCTAGTGCATATCAGGTGGTAGCACCGGAACCTAAAGGAGAGCACATGGGTGCAGGATGCTCAGATGCGTGTGCAATATCCTCATTTGTTTCCCTAGTTTATGATGTAACTTTATGGGGATATAAAGCCCTGATGTGGGAGTAATGTAAAGACCCTTCAATTTCAAGGAAAATTTTTTTCTTCAATTCTTTGGGATTTTACGAGTACGCAGTTTCTTCCAGCACCTGATTCTGAGGCCCGGTGGGCCCGAAATCATTTTTTCTGAAATTTATCTCGGGTACGTTTAGTGAACGAATGAGTGGGTTTTTCTATATTTTTAACCGGTGCTCAGAATTTAAATCCAAGGGCACTGATGAAACCGTAGTGTCGGTAATTTTTTAAGAGAACCTTTACCGAAGATGCGTTTTCTCGGGAGGAGTTGTTAAAAATTGTGCATTAATAAACAATTGAATAAAAATTTTGGAACAATTTTTATTCTTTTTCCAAGTGGTTGTATCCAACATGGGGTAGTTGGGGTGGGACCCACAAGCCCCTAACTTCCCATGTTAGGATATTGGTGATTTGGGGCCCACACGATCCCCACCCCTTCACATTCCTTAAAACCCCTTAACCCCCCCCCATTAAACTTCTTGTGTTTAATGTTGGAAACCCTTGTATTTAATTAAGTGACTTCTCCTCTTCCACTTTAATAATGCCAACACACATTAATTTAATTAATTTAACCTCTTCAATTAATTTAGTTATGTGTTTTAATTTTGGAATTTAAATGCATGGCATGAATTAATAAAATAAGATGAGACTTATTTTATTTGGGGGAGTTGGCTTGTTGTGTTTGGATTTGGGGAGATAGCTTTATCTTTTTTGGAAGAACTTCATCCTCCCGCGAAGAACAACACCCTTCGATGAAGAGTGTTGTCACCACAAGGAGAGATGATGTGTCATTCCTTCTTCTCTCCACAGCTAGTGTGAGACATCGTCCCCTCCTTGGACGCACGCCAACACCGTCCTTGAAACCTCACCTCGCGACTCCATCTTCCGCATCGCCAGAAAAAGACATCATTTATCGAGGTAGGGGTTAACTTTGTTCAAGTTTTATTTATCGAACTTCATTGATTAAATTCTGGCCGCTTGTTATCGCTATAACAGGAGGAGATCGGACCGCACAAACACAGCCGATCGTCCTCCCCTTTTTGTTGATTTTCATTGATCATTATGGCGAAGGTGGTGCGGTGCCATTGCACAGCGCGGGAACGAAGGGGATCGCAGCTGGAGCGGGCCGCGGTGGAGGTGCACGGTGCCGTTGCACTGCGCCGGTGCGGACAAAAGGGCCGCAGCCAGAGCGGGCTGCGAAGGCGGGGCACAGCACCGTCGCGCTATGACGGAGAACCCGAGGGAGGCTGCGGCCGGAGTGGCCCACGGTGTAGGGGCGTGGCGTCGTCGCACCACACCATTCAAAGAAGGGACGTGGCCTAAGGTTGCGGCGGTCACCAGTAGGGGCTACCAGGCTCGTTTGGACGCCAGCGCTACAGTAGGCGGGACCCTTCAGGGTCCCGTGGCGGTTCAAGAAAACTGGTCGGCCATAAAGGCCGGCCGTTTCCCAGAAAAACTGGGGGGTGTAACTCCCCCCCCGACCAACAAATAGGGTGGACCCCACAGGGTCTTCCGTTTCAAAGACAAGTGGGTGGCACCCCCCTATGTACCATGCTCGGCCGCAAGCCGAGCCACAGCCGGCTTTCGAGCCGGGCTGCAGGCCGCGCCCATTTGTTCATGGCTACACCCAACTGGGACAGGACGCGCCCAATCGGGCCGAACCCGGACCCGGGTCGGGTCCACCCGGTTCGGGCCGACACTGGGGGTATTGGTCCGGGTCGTGCCAGGCCCAAACCCCCTATTTTCGGACTAGGTTCGTTCAAACGCACATATCATGGGATACAGACCACCGATCGATGCACAGTCAGTTGCGTAGGGATCCTTGGATGGAGACGGTCATTTTCGTATATTACACTTGAGTTTTTGACGAAGTTTGGGTACGTCTAGCTTGGTTCCAACCCGAAACCAACTGGGCCCTTGGAGCGGACACAGTTATAACTTAACGACCGGATGCCATATTGTCATGCCGTCTGTCGCATTGAGTTCCTATTGATGAGTTAGAACTTTGGGATAAATAAAATTTGTACTTTGTGATAGTTTATGTATCGAACCTCTTGGATCGTGGAGCTGACCCTCCCGGAATCGAGTGTGCTGTGTGCGGGAACGCTAGAGCTAGCTGCGACTGCGATGACGAGGACGACTGTACTGGGATCCTACGTGGGTTCGGCAGTGAGGATGATTGTACTTGGATCCTCCATGGGTTCAGCATCAATTCTTACTATACATGGATCCTACATGGGTTCGGCAGCGATGGTAATGTTCTAGGATCCAACGTGGGTTCGGCAACGACAGTTATTGTACTAGGATCCTATGTGGATTCGGCAGCGACGAATTCTATACTTGGATCCTACGTGGGTTCGGCAGGGAAGATGATTCAGAGGCTACATATATCATCTCCACCCCTCATCATGAGTAGTATACCTGTGTGAGATGAGTCTTGAATTTCAATCAATATCTTTGATATGATTGTCTTGATTTCCTGTGTGGACTGAGTTGTACTTTTATGTGTGGATTGGGTTGAACTTGGGCTCAGGAGTTGGAGCCGAACTGGAATTGATGACTTAGGTATATGTATTGGCATATACCTAAGTAGTGTTGGTTGATACTTCATGTTTGTCTTATTCCGTTGTGGACTATTCCTTTTTCGATTCTGGGAGACCATTGGGAGTCTCGGGGTCCCTACTGAGTATCGTATACTCACCCATGCACGGGCTATGCCCGCACTACGTTGTGTTGGATGCAGACGATGGACAGCGCTGATCGTGGATGAGGCTTATGGGGCAGGACGATACCCAGAGGTGGAATATTAGGTGAGACATACTCAGAGCATATGTTCAGACCCGAGGAGCCAGTGAGACTATCTGTACCCACCCTTTAGGTGGGAATTTCGGAGGACGACTCGGTGGTTGCTGCCTTACTTTTCAGCTGTTGTAATTTCTTTTCTCTGTTGAATTGTACTTTCAGTTGGGTTTGTATACTGGCCCATTTACTTTCCATCACTTACTTTTTTACTCACTTTACTTAGTGTTCACTTTATCTTGTGTACTCTGTTGTGTTTGTTTTCTTATATAAAGGCAATGCCTTCCCTTTTATCGGGATTTACGCCTTTGGTGCTAGTCACCAGCCCCTAGCCTATAGAAGTTGGGCTTGGGGTAGTCACAGCATGGGCCCCAGGGACGGGTCGTGACAAAGGGAATGTTGGTCATGATGGCGGATAAACCCGCACATGTCGAACATTCAATTTAAACCAAAGTATAGAAAGGTGCCCCGACCAAACAAATGACAAGAATATTCATTATTAGAATCTACTTTGATTAAAAATGTAAAAAATGGGTAAACATTTCTTTAAATATCAATGTATATTAATAGAAATTTTTTTGGAACCTATTAGAATACATTGTTTTGAATGAAGAATGATTTGTGATAGAGGAGAGAGGTAAAGTTGGACTTTATTAAAAACAGTTTACTAACTATATTATGTACCAAAGACTGTAAAAATGGTAGAAATATATGAAAACTATCCTGAATATTGTAGGAGAATAAAATCAATGTGTTCTCATGATATATAAATCATATTATTTCATCAAATAAAACATAATAATTATCAATCTCGAAAAGAGATGACATTATTTCAATAAACTCTTATAACATGGTAACATTGAACCATACTCCCCATGTAAGATAATTAAATTAAATGATGATTAAAATATTATAAAATTAATTATATTCATGATATGAGAAGTCAAATCATGTATATACACTTCATATAAAAATATAGGTTCATAACATGGCATCTGTTTCAAAGTAGAAAAATTGAGACAAAAAATACATTACTGATTTGGTAACTTTAGAAACATAAAACCCATGATAGAAAGATCATAAAATGTTTAATTAAATACCCTTATATTTATTTATAATAGTAAAATACTAAATTAATGTGTCATTCATACACCACACAAAATAATTGAGTGGTTAATTAGACATGTGTCTCATGATAATAAAGAGTGAGATAAAATTTCCCTTACCTTGTGTCTTGACTCTCATCGTACTCTTTAAAAACTCATGTATAATAAATATAAATTTATTATAAATCCATCATAGAACTATATTATTACTTATTATACCATACTTGATTTTATTATGTCTTTATAATACCCTCTTGTTAAGAATTATATGTTAGAGATTCACTTCGGGTAATATCTGCTCTGTTTTTCGCATTTGTCTTAATTTTTTATATTATTGTTCGTTATATTTTTATCATGATTTATATAATTTAAATAATGATTAAAATAAAATTTATATTTATTATATTTTTATTATAATAATCCTTATAATATAGAAGTATCAAATGGAAGACACTGTTCATGGGGATGGTAAGTCGTACGTACGCATCAATGCAATTTCCATTTAATTATCGTGTTGAAAGGAAGAAAGTAAAATCCATATATGTATATATAAAATTATTAATGTAGAATTATTATATCCTATATATATTAAATATTCACTTAATCCATCTTTAATACATTCCATGTAGTGTATAGATGAATCATATCACTTTGAATGGGAGATAGTCCACACTTCCCAAAATGAAATTATCATATTAATATAAAATGGAATGTGTAAAGATAACTGTTTGACAAGAATTAAAGAAGATTAAGGAAATAATAAATATAAAATATAACATATATAAATATATTTTTAATCATTATTTCCACCATGTCAGGTAGAAAATAAATAAATTAACAATCATCGTTTAGTGAAAAGGTAGTTCGCCATCCCCATAAATAGTATGTTCGTTACCCATTAGATGGAAGTGTGTCTAAGTGTATGTTTAATCCTTATAATGAAAACATAATGTAATATTTATTATATCATTTATGTCATACTGGCATATAATAATATTATTTGAGAGATTGGAGATAGAAAATAAAAGTAATGAGTTTGAGGGAGGGCGCTACCTCTTAATCGGGTAACTCCTATTGGGTTGCACCAAAGGGATTCCTTGGAAGGCTTTATGAAAAAAGAATTCTTCAAGGAAGAATTTTGGTATTTCTTGGAAGTATTTGGGCAATGGTTTTTGATGAAAAAGTTTCATCATAGTTGTTACGAAGTGAGAGGAAAGGAGGCCATTTTTAATGGAGGAGGAATGCCACTCTTGTAATATTTTAACAGAAAGAAACCCCCACCAACATTTTTTGTTTAAAATTTTTCAATAATAGTAAAAAGTAAATAAAATTTAGGATATGGTATAAATATGTCCATCCAATTTCTTCATAACAATTGTATAGGTCTTTCTGGCCTTAAGGTTATGGTTTATACCATAATTAATCTTAATGTAACCGTAATAATTTTAATTAATTTGTTTTAGTTTCACTAATATTTTTGATAAAAAAAGAATGTTTAGATTTTTAAAAATTATATATTATCATAGTTTCAAATATAGAATCCATTTTTTCAAAATAAAATGACATAATTTATAGAATTTAATTTAATTCTAATCCCTTAGTCGGGTTGACAATGCAGGTTTTTAAAGTAAAAATGATCAATTGTTTTCTATGTTTTTATATCTAATTTTAATGTGAAATTTGTTCTAATGACATTGATTGGAATAGTTTATAAAGACATTATATAAATAAACTTTTAAACAAATTGAAAATTTAATTTTACATTATATATAAATTATATGAAATAGCAGTTTTGAACGAAAATACAGTATATTTCACTATTCATTAAAAAATAAAACATTACAGAAAAACAAAAAAAATAACCCTGACTTAATTTTTATTATTAAATTTCAAAGGATATGTTTATGTTTAAATAAAATTAATATACATGTTTAAAAATTTATATATTAATAGGTTCTCCATCAAATGGAAGTAAAAGATCCCTAATAAAAATATAGGCTTTAATGAGTAAAATTTGGTTTCTTCTTATCTTATGATTATACAATATATTGGATGAATATAAAAAAATATTTACTTGGATATATAACATATAAATTACATTAAATTTAATTTATAATTTTTATTAATTTAAATTATTAGGTTTAAAACAACTTTGTGAAAATAATTTGAGTTTTCTAATAAAAGCACCCCCTTTATATTCAATTGGTTCTTATATTCACTTCTAAATAATTTTTAACTAATTTATTAATATTATATTTTTTTGAAAACCATATATTTAAATATGATGGTTAATAATATTTATAAAATATAGTTTAATACCTAGGCTATTTATAAAATTTTATTTTTTTAGTAATATATTATTCTTAGGTAATACTTGATCTTGTGTGATATGTAAGACATCAAGGAAAGTCATTCTTGTATTAAATGTAATATTTACTCAGCGTTTGTTATAGAGTAAGCTGTCCTTTATAATTTATTTAGTGAAAAATTAACTTGTAATTACATATAATGTAAGCCAAACATAGTTCTTTATTATATATAAAAAAATATTTTTGAGTTGTGTGAAATGAAAAATATCAAAAAGAATAAATTATTTTAAATATACATATTTTCTGAAATATAAGGGGTTATATAAATAGTCATTATATGTAGATTTATTGGGTTTCCAAGTTACAATAAGTAATTTATTTAAAAAATATTTACTAGAAAACATGTTAACCATGCCTATTCATAGAGGTTCAATTCATATAGAAAAAGAAATGTGAAGAATGTTATGAAGATTTGAAGAAGATATTTTTGAATTCTCCAATTCTTACATCACCTTTGGAAAATGATTGATTTATGATATATAGTTCTGAATCAAATAAGGTACTTGGTTTTTTCATTGTCTAAAATAATAAAGATATTTATTATGAACCAAGGAGGCTAAAGATATAGGAAGAACTATCCAACCCATTATCTTGAGTTGGAAGCCGTAATATTTTCTCTGAAGATATAGAGATGTTATGTTTATAGAAAATGATGAGAAATATAATATGATCATAAGATTATAAAAAATATACTTTCATATAAATATCTAAAAAATATGAAAATTCATTAGCTTATGATTCTTATCGATTATGATTTTTCAATACTGTACCATAAAGGAAACAAAGATAAGGTATCAGATGAAATGAGTATGAAAGATCATGGATTCTTGACCAAAAAGTAGATTAATATAGATATTATGGTCGTAGATTTAGTAAATATGGATCTTGTAATAATTATATAAGGGGAAATATCACTCATTTTTAAAATGATTAAGAACCCATATTTATTAGAAAATATAATAATGTCTCAACCTAACGATTAGAATCATCAAAAGAAAATGAAGGGTGTGAATGATAGGAAATTTAAAAACATTATATATGTGATTATAATTCTAAAATTTTCAAAGAAATTATACTTACATCTATACGTAAGATAAAAATGGAATTATTAAATTATTCTCATAGACCGAATTTCTCTCTACACTATAGTATAACCATGTTGTATTAAGATTTGAAGGAACATTTTTTGTGGGATAATATGAAGTTGGAAATTGATTGTTCTATATTAATATATTTGATTTTTCAATAGGTTATGGTTAACATATATCATCCTAGAGGAGTTATGAACCCTCTAATAATTCATATGTGTAAATGGGATGAACTTACTATGGAATTTTTCATTACATTACCAAGGATTCCTAGAAATAATGATGTGATATAGGTTATTTTTATAGCCTTTCTAAATCTGGATAAATCATATCACACACTGACCCTTATTTAATTTTTATATTATTTATTTGTTTAATTATGTATTTTGAGGGTTGGTTATTTTAGATTGGTAATGTTTTATAATTATTAATCTTTCAATGTGTCACATGGTTTGGATACAAGGTATGACAAATGGTGTGACAACCGTGTGTGTGAGTCTATTGCCATGGAAAAATAGTTCTGTACATTTGGATTATTCATTATTAAACCATGCAGCCAACCCATGTAAGTGACCATTATATCTAGTAAATAATAAACTATTTAGAAAACTATGCACCAAAACAATGTGACTCCCCTAGTTAAAAATGAAATAATAATAATGAAACTGATAAAATAAATAATAATAAGAAAACCAAAACTATAACCCCCTCCTCTTTATTTGTCATGAGCTAAACCCCTTTAGAGATCCCATATTATTCCATAACTCTAATCCTTCCTAGGTTCATGATGTCACTTCCCTTAGCCTCCTTTACTCATGATTTCAACACATCCAGCCAAGGTTTGGGTCTCTCCTTTTTCTCTTCCTCCCTCTTTTATTTTTTTATCATATCCTTTTTCCCATACCAAATGCATATGAGGGTGATCCCTAGAGGTGGTGTCAATAATATTTCACATTCGTGGATTTATTTTAGTGGGGCTATTTTGGTGTAGAAATTTTATTTCCATCCATGTTTTTTGGGTTGTTATTACAGTGGTTTTTGGAATTATTTCTCAGAGGCAAGGAGTTCATGTTTTATTTTCCACATGATTTCACTTTTAATATTATAAAATTTTATTTCTTGGATTTTAAATCTATATAATTTTCACCTAGTGTTTATACTATGGATGTTTGTTAATGATGAAATCATGATTCATCTTGGTTTTCTATAGATCGCCCATTTAGTTGGCTCTACTTTTGAAAAATGTGTTCTTCCTTTTCTCAGAAAATACGTATGGTTGTTTTTCAAGTGTCATTTCAAATTTTTGTTGAATCGTGAGTTATTTATAAATTTTATATAGACTGTTAACTAAACATTATTGGACTCACAAGATTTATTCCATTTAAGATTAATTTTAACTTTTTTAAAAAACTCTTTTATTTTATTCATTTTCAATATAATTCTTTATATATATATAGTAATATATATCTGTGTGTGTGTGTTTTATAAATATATATCCAAGTATTCTTAATGTGTTCCAAGAGTCATTTAAATTAATTGGAAACAATGATCTAGAAATTTTCTTATGGGTATCCAAAGGTTATGCGTATATATATGGGTAAATTATTATATATATAATTAGAAAAAATCTATGTGAAAGAATGTGAATTTGTGAAATAAAAGTAACATATATATTTGTAACTTTTTATATGGTAATAACTAGAGGAATCCTTAAGAATACAATGTGGATTTTAATCATGTTTTCAAATATTCATTAGAATGAATTTAAAATGAATGATACAGGCCAGGTCTTCAAATTCTAAAGTCTTTATGAAAGTGAAGTGCACTCCAATATAAGTATAGAAGTTTATGTTGTTTTTGGGACCCATATTTTATATTAATGTCATGTGGTTATGATTCTAAGAAAATTTATTTTAATTAATAGTGTATATAGGTGAGGTGTTATTGTAAGCTTTCTTTTAATTTCTGTTTGATTGATTTTTGGTTTTTATTATACACCTCCATTTAATATTCTAGTTAAGGACATGGAACATATAAATCCTTGGTACATTGGTAAGAAAACTAGGAAAAGTATTCCTGGAGATTTTTCAGGGTCACGACATTTTCTCCCTTGTATTATTAGGTTACAATAATAATTAAATTATTAATGATGCTGATTCGATAGCTCAAGTATAAGAAAATACCTTCTCATTAATGGTATGATCACCACGGTGTAAGGATATCCCACTAACCCTATCTAAATAGAGATTACCCATTTTGGTTTCTCTTATTTACTCTCATTTTTTTAAAACTATATTTAAATGAACTTTTATTCAGATTTCTTTTGATGTTAAAAATAATAAATGGTTTGTTTTCTTAATTTTCAATATGGTGTTCCTCCCACATGAAGTTACATACTATTATCTCTAGTAGGATTTTTGGTGGATGTTTTATTTCTTTTGTATCTACTTTTGTGGCTTCTGACTGAAGACTCTTATTTTAGATATTTTCTTCTAATAAATGTTTTATTATAAAATGTCTCATTGTTTGGAAATGGTTTTGGAAATAATGGAGTAAATTGATTTTATTAACCATTTTCCTATTACATGTCTTAAAAATAAAACAAATACATTATTTTTATTATTTTATTTAGATCTATCATGATAATGGATAGTTAATTAAAAATTATGCATGTGGCAAGGTGGGTGGTGGCCTACTATGAATTTTTATGCTCCTTCATTCATATATATATATATATATATATAATTTTCTCTTTTGGTTTTTCTCATAATCAGTATCAGAGTATCAATGTTTCTGTTTAGTTATAGAGTGTTATCAGTTCACATGGGTTATTTAGTTTAGGTATGACACTTGTTTTGTTTTTTGATTCATTTATTATAATTACCCAGTTGTGCCTATTACCATCATTTAGTAGGTATATTTTTTTTATGTTAATGTGAAAAAACAATAGTAAAAATGATTTAACTCGGAAAATTAGGCTATAACATATTTCTATAGATAGAGGGTAGCTATAGATTCTATAGGGTGAATAAAAGACATTATAGTGGAATATTTACTTTATAATATAGGGATATAGAAGGGTGAGGGAGTTTTTTCTTTCCCTCTACTATTTAATCTTTCTCAGTTTTTATTTTAGGTTGTACTATGATTATGTTTCTCTATCATGGATCTCATATATATGGATTGTTTATTCCAAAATTTTATTTACATTCCCACCACATTATTTATTTATTATTCATTAGAAGATATCATTCCCATGTGGTGCTTCCTTAATGCCTCGGAACTTATGTTACCCCGTGGGGATCTATAATTCCTTTTGGGCCTTATAATAGGGCATCTAGGGCATCTAATGTATGGATAGAATGGGTTGTTTTATGAAACAATTGTATCAAGGACTTTTTCAGTTATTTTCTCCAAAGGAACCTTTACTCTCTCACAAGTATCCCTAGTTGTTGGGATGTTTGGTTTATGGGAAGTTGTATTATTGGATCTTAAGAGGTAGTTCATAAGATAGTTCCTAATAACCACCACTCCTGATGATACCTATGTAACCAAATGATTTTAGGATTTGAATTTTTAATATTTTTTCTCCTTTAGTGTATTTTTGAGTTTTTGGGTGAATATAGAGTGGAACATAATGCACTACTAGCTCTCATGGATTTCCAAACCATATATAACACATGAATACATTTTCACGATAAAATCCATTGTAGTTCCATGATTGGTCATAGTATGTAATACCATGTGGTGAAACCATGAATGATAAGTATCCCCTTCAAAAGTTTTAGTTCATATTTTTTCGTCTTTGGAAATTATTTTCAATGATATGTTGATATGGTTTGGTATAATTTCCAATGATTTTTTAAATTGAAATTAGGTTTTAAAAGGTGAAATTTTGATTTAAAATTATTAAAAATGGTTTTATTTAAATTAAATGGTTTCTATTATGTTTCTAACGACATTTGATGAATTTTTAAAATTAATTTATGATTTTTAAAATGAAATTTTCAATTTATTTTCGATGTGTTATGTATAGAATTGTTGGATTTTAACACGGTCTTAATTTGTACAAAATGAATCAAAATTGTAATGAAAATAAAGGAAACTTTTTCATATGGTTTCAAGGTTTGGATATTATAATTTTGGGATTAAAATTATTAAAAAGGATGAATGAGATTTTTTATTAGGTTTTTATTTATATGACATGTGGTTGTGATCATTTTTCTTGATTTTTTATTTTGAAATGTGAATTTTTATAGTTGTGGAATTTTAAATTGGGTTTTTTATTTTTAAATGTTATGCAAAGAGGTAATTTTCAAAAAATAATAATTTATTATTATGAAAGGATTATGATTTTAAGGTTGGTATTTCAACATGTTTTGAAAGGGGTTTTAATTTATCTTGTTTTGGGGAGTTAGGAATTATTTTGGATATTGTGTTTTATGTTTCTTGAGTATACCTCTAATACAATATTTCGATTTTCTAGACCATGGATATTACCTATTATGAATTCTTGATCAATTGAGTTTGTTGGGTGGTCCTTTATTATGTATTTTCTTTGGGAACCTCATCAATTACTTATGTTGTTTTATACTCTTTGAGATTATGACCTTGAATTATGAATGGGAATGTGATTTTTGAGTATCCAAGGTTATGAGTATTATGGTGAGTAATTATTTTGGATAAATAGACAAGTGGAACCTGTTGAAAAAGTGTTGTTGTCAATAATACTATGTCTTTTTATGATGATTTTGATGTTAAATAATACCTTAATATTTTATTCTAGTGATTTTACATTAGTATATTTAAGGAAATTAATATTATTGTTATATCTATTTTGAAATAAAATTTTAGCATTTTATTCCACGTGGAATATTTCTCAATGTGTTCGCAAATCACATTAACATGTTCTGGAAACACTATTCATTATCAATGTGTTCTGAAATCACATTAGCGTGTTGTGGAAACAATGTTCATACCCTATGTTGAGGAGCGTAGCGTAAGGATGAAAACTATCACTAACAGGTTATCAGTAAAGTATGATTAAGCAACCATACGTTGTTATAAAAGTATGAAAGAAAGAACCCTACCTTTGGAAGGAACCTTGCATTCGGAATGTTAAAAAATTAAGGAAGAATAATCATATGTTAATATGTAACATCATTATTATTTCTAAAAATTATGGTTCATCCACATTTCTTTTGTAATCAAACTTATGTTGGATCATTTAACTTTAGTTTTGAAGCTGATAAATGTATGGATTATATATTGTTTGTTTGAGAGGTGAAGAGAAAAGTATGGATGATCAACATTACATTTGTGATCAACCATACATTTTGGATCAATCTTTCATTGTCAAACATACATTCAGAGAATATTTTCCATACAGTTCAACAATTTTTTTGGTGTCAGAGATTTAAATTACGACTTTTTTAAAGAAATGGAATTTATGCTGATTATTAGGCTGATTTAAAGCCAGATTAAAAGCCCAAATCTAAAGAGCGTCTTTGAATAATTCAAAGCTACTTATTTATGATTCAAATGACTAATTTAAGATGAGCTTTTCATGGAGAATTTTAAGGGTAGTTATGACTATTCTGGTTATTCAATTATTTGAATATCGAGATTCTAAAGGAAACTTTTGTTGATCTACATATTAAAGGAGAATGATCTTCTTTATTCTTTATATAACTGTATTATTTTTTATTACAAATACATAGGAAAATAATTGAAAAGAAAATAATATTTATATAGATCTTGAGTTTTTCACTACTAAAGTTTATAAAGACTATAGAGACTTACATATCTTCTGTTACGAAGAGCGACAAAGCTCTATTTTCTAAGGAAGAATAAAATTGATTGAAGATTCACCGATTATACATCGAATATATTTTGTGAATCGACTACTATTAATGTTGAGAATTATATTTCAAGATCTACTGAAACTGGATTGAATCAGAACTACTCTTTACCTGAAGAATATCATTTCTAAAATCGAAGATTCATTGACTATCAATTGTGTGTTGTTTCAATTATGAAGAACAACTGGAATGTATTTCAAATATCAAATGCTCTTTTAATTTGATTGACCGGCTTCTCGTAGTAAGATTTTTGGTTGGTTCTATTTATGAACCAAAAGACACTTTTTTCCTTAAATTTGTAAAGGTGTTAACTTCCTGCACTAAGTTGTGGAACGGTCTATTGATAAGAGTACTAGATAGTGAAAATAACCAAGCTTGTGGAGTAGTGGATTGGTGGAGTGGACTAGGGGACTTCTATTCCCCGAACCACTATACATCATGCATCCTTTTCTATTTATTTTCCGCTGCTTAATCTTTTCGATAATGTTAAAAGGAAAGATCATGATCTTGTGAAAAAATTGTAAAAGACACAATTCACCCCCCCTTATTTATATTTGGTATAACCTGATCCAACAATTGGTATAAAAGGAGGAGCTTCGGTCAAAACTATAACAAGATGAATGTTTTTTAATTATACAAAGCATAATGGATGATACACTAGTGGGTATATCAATTTTTCAAGATCCCTACTTCAAAGGTGAAAATTGTGGATGCTGGAAATCAAGGATGATCATTTATTTAAAGAACCTTGGATACATAGTCTACTCGAAAAATCTAACTCCCAATGTGATTCTAGAGAAAACTAAAACATAGAGTGCTGATACAAAAGTAGAGTACGAAATAAACTCAAAAGATATGAATGTTATCATCTATGGTCTTGGACCAGATGAATTAAATAGAGTATCCCAGTGATAGCTTATGAAATGTGGCAGACAATTGCAGTTGCTTATGAAGGAACTGACAACGTCAGATGGATGGGGTATGCTACTGCTAAACAAAAATTTCATAGATTATAGATTTTTGAAGGAGGAAGCATCACCCAGATGAATTTAAGGTTTATAGATATTGTAAAAAATATCACTTCCTTGGGAAATCTGATCAAACAATTTGATCAAGCCCTAAAAGTACTAAGAGTACTTCCACCAAGTGGAATTTAATTTCTCCTGCTATCAGACAATTTGCACCTGTAAAAGATTTAACAATGACAGAGTAAATTGGAACACTAATGATGTATGAGGCTGAGATACAGGATGAAGAAAACAATCCTAAGGTTCTGATCAATAGAGAAGACATTTCCATAATGGTTTCATCTCAAAGAAAAATCAGAAAGCTTAGGAAAAAGGAAATAAAGGTGAAATCATAAAGTTGTGGTACATCTAATTTAGATGTGGATCTAGCTAAAATACCTAGAAAATTCAATAAGTTTTATCAAAATAAATAGGATTTTAGAACGTTTTTTAAAAAGGATGATACAGAAGTTGGATGTTATGAGTGCAAGAAACTTTTTCATATCAAACCTGACTGTCCAAAATTAAAGAAAGACAAGAAAAAATAAATTCATCAAGAAAAATGACTATGAGCATAAATAAAAGAATGAAATGAAAGCTACATGGAGTGTTTCTAAAGACTTCAGTAGATCATTAGATTCTGATTCAGAAAAAGAGGGATCAAACTTGAAAGCCAATATGTGCTTTATGGCATAAAATGATGAGGTACAATCCTATAACTGATCTGACTCTAATTCTGACTCTAATTCTTATTCAAGTTATTCAAATGAAAAACTTGTAGCCTATTTCAATATACTTGAGGAAAAATATGAATCCTTATTTAATAAACACAAGTCCTTAAACAATATTCATAATACTGTTTTAGGAGAGAGATATACTTTGATAAAGCAACATTATGAATTACTAGAAAAATATAACTTAGTTAACACTAAATGTAGAGATAATAAAATTAAAATAAAAACACTGCATACAGAAGTAGAAACATATAAAAGTGCAACTCTTATTTTTACAAAAGGATAAAAACACTAAATGAAATACTTGGAAAAAATGTGATTAAAAAGGAAAGATATGGAATAGGTAGTAATGGTGAAAAAACTAAACGATATAAATTTTACTTTGTTCCAGGTACTAGAAAAGTAATCTGTAATTATTGTGGAATAAGAGGACACATATATAAAAATTGTTATTTAATGAAACTGTAAATAAGTGGGATTAAGAAATCCTTTTTTGCAAGAATGTTATATGATTCTGTTGATTATAGAAAAAAAGTCTGGATTCCCCGATCTCTGCTAACTAACACTACTGGACCCAATAGAATATGGGTACCAAAACAAATCCTTGTTTAAATTCCATTACAGGAAGCAAGTCATAGAAGACAAACTGAAATATGGTATATGGATAGTGGATTCTCTACGAATATGGGTGAAAACTCATCCAATTTCAGAACACTAACTCAAAAGGATGGTGGTCTAGTCAGATTTGGGGACAATGCGAAAGGAAAGATTATTAGCATCAGAACAGTTGCAAATCCAGAAGGAGTCTCAATCAATAGAGTACCTAATGTATAAGGATTGAAACACAACCTAATAATTATCTCTCAACTCTCTGATGATGGTTATTTTTTTGATTTTTCTAATAACTGTTCTTTTGTTCTTAAAGATAAATTGCATAAATTTAGATCACCACGAACTGATAATGTTTACACACTAGATTTAAATTCCTTTTCTAAACAAAAAGTAAAATGCTTAACTGCTAATATAAATGAATCTTGGATATGGAATAGAAGACTTATACATTGCAATACATATTCTTTACATGAGTTATCTAAGAAACAATTAGTTTCTGGTTTTCCTAGTCTCAAATTTTAAAGTGATAGATTCTGTGATTCATGTCAACTTGGAAAGCAGCACAAGTCATCCTTCAAATCTGTTAACAAAATTGCTACATCTAAACATCTAGAATGTATCCAAATGAATTTTTTTGGACCTTCAATATTATAAAGCTTGGATGGTAAATTATATGTATGTGTTTTTTTGATTATATTCTAGATTTACTTGGATTTATTTTCTAAAATATAAAAATGAAGATTTTACTATATTTGAAAGTTTTTGAAAAGATGTTAAAAATGAAAAATATTCTAAAATTATTTCATTAAGAAGTGATCATGGTGGAGTGTTTGAGAATCTAGAATTTAATTCCTTTTCCTCAAATATCAGTATTAAAAAACCTTCTATCTACCAAGAATAGATCAACGAAATGGAATTGTCGAAAGAAGAAATAGGACTATTCAGGAATTAGCTTGAATTATGCCAAATGAATACAATATTCCTACCTAATTCTAGGAAGAAGATGTAAGCACATATTGTTATATAATGAATAGAGTTTTAATTAGACATATTTTCAAAAGGATCCCTATGAACTCTGGAATAACATAAAACCTAAAGTAAATTACATTATAGTCTTTGGATTCAAGGTTTACACCATAAACACAAGGAACAATCTAGGTATGTTTGATCCAAAATCTGAGGAAAGAATTTTCTTAGGATATTTTTGTACTTATAAAGCTTATAGAGATTTTAATAAAAATTAAAGGATTGTTAAGGAATCAGTTCATGTGAAATTTGATGAATATGATCCCTTTGAAAAAAGGACAAACCAAATTGATGAATCACAATATAACGATAACATGAGACATGAGAACATAAAATATGATTTTTAAATAGATATAAATGAAATTCAGTCCATTTTAGAAGAACATGACAGTGAAGAACCTAATAGTGTACTACTTAGAAAATCTAAAACCCTAGAGAATCACCCATAATAAAGTGTTATATGAGACCTATACACTGGAATAAAAACTAAAATAAATGTAGGAAATATTGTTGAATTCTCTATCTTTCAATCCCAATTATAACCTAAGACATTATAAGAAGCCTTAGTTAATGAAAGCTCGATGATAGAAAGGCAAGAAGAACTAAACCAGTTCAAGAGAAATGATGTTTGGAATTTAGTTGAAAGTCCTTAAAAATATCCAGTTATATGAAAATAATGGGTCTTTATAAATTAACAAGATGATCAAGGAATAAAACTCGAAATAAAGAAAGACTTGTAGCTAAAGGTTATAATCAGGAAGAAGGTATAGATTGTGGTGAGAAATTTTCACCAGTAGCTATATTAGAAGCCATCAGAATCCTTTTAGCCTATGCATCTCATTTGAACTTTAAATTATTTTATATAGATGTTAAGTATTCCTTTTAAAATAGTTATTTAATGGAGTAATTTTATGTTGATCAACCTCCTGGTTTAGAAAATTCATAAAAACATGATTCTTTTTATAAAAATACTACAACTCTTTATGCCCTTAAACAACAACCTAGATCATAGTATGAAATATTAAGTTATTTTCTATTAGAAAAATATTTTACTGTTGGCATGGAATATCCAACACTTTTTAAAAAACTATAGATTCTAATGTTTTATTGGTTCAAATTTTTGTTGATGATGTAATTTTTGGTTCAACAAACAAGAATAATTCTCATGAATTTTCAAATTTAATGAAAAAATAATTTGAAATGTGTATGATGGTGGAATTAAATTGCTTTTTAGGACTTCAAATTTATCCAGAAGATTTTGGAAATGTTTTGAATCAATGAAAATGCATTACGAGTTGACTTAGGAAATTTGGACATGAAAACAACAAGACATATGCGACTCCTATGTGTACTAATATAAAACATGACTTGGATGAAACTGGAAAATTAGTTAACAACAAGTTATATAGAGGTATGATTGCAAATTTATTATATCTTAATTTTATCAGGCTAGATATAATGTACTCAGTATGTCTTTGTGCTAGATTTCAATATGATCCAAAAGAATATCATTTCAATGTTGTCAAAGGAATATTTAGATATTTAAAAGGAACTTTTTTTCAATCTCTTATCTATCCAAAAAATTCTGATTTTAATTTTAATTACATATTCAGATATAGGCTTTAGAATTTGTATATTATATAGAAAAAGCACCTCAAGGACTTGTCACTTTTATAAGAATCCTTAGTGGTATGGTCTAGTAAGAAGCAACACTCAACTGCTCTATCAACAGCTGAAGTAGAATTTGTATCTTCCAGCAGTTTCTATACACATGTTTTATGAATGAAAATCCTTCTTATGGATTTTAGACTACATTTTAATAATACACTTATTTTATATGATAAAACTAGTGCAATAAATATTTTTAAAAACCTTATTAATAATTCTATAACTAATAATATTAATATCATAAATCATGTTCTAAGAGATCATGTTCTTAAAAAGGATATATTCTTAGAATTTGTATGCACTGAAATTCAATTAGCTGATATTTTTACTAAACCACTTCCCACAGCAAGGTTTGATTTTATTAAAGGGGAGCTAGGTTTATTTATTTTTAAATGTATTTTTTTTTTATTTTCTTAATTTTTTTTCATTATAAACTTAAAAAATTAATTAGTTATATTTTGAACATTATCCACATATGTTTTTACTTTTAAATAATGTAATAATTACTATGTGTATAATGAAATGGGAATCAAGAATGGTAGAAACTGTTTCCTATGCCAAAATTGAGGCAAGACCTAGTATTTTAGAAACTCGAGCAAACCTTCAATAGGGACTATATGAAGTTTCTATATGAGGTATAACATCGTCACTTTTTAAAATCAGTTCATTTCAGTCTGGGAGAAGATGAAGATTCAATGATAGCTATGATTGAGGACGGTGATTTTTCAATTTTGTCTGTAGAGATTTCCAAAATTCTTCACTGCCATTATAATGGATTATGTCACATTAATTTGAAGAATAATGGTGATAATGTCCATAAGTATGATGATATTAGGTCCTTTCTATTTGCCTCTAAAAATATAGGGAAGATGTTAGTGAAAAATTTAGAGCCTGACCAGAAGATTTTAGTTAAATTTGTGGAAGAAGGTAATTCCCCGAGAATATCATAGATGGAGAAAATATTGTACTCTGATATGTACATAATCTTTTTATTTATGAGTGATATAAAGTTTAATTTTCAAATATTTATGATCAGATATCTCAACTACTACTTCCAACTAGAAGTGATGATGGCCTTTTATCCCTTTGGAAGGTTCACTTCAAAGATCTTATTTAAGACAGATATGATAATTATGGTGGATGCTCGAGTGAAATGTCACCATAGCAACATTTTCAATGCTGGAACACTGAGGAAAATAGGTTTTTTTAGATAACAATAAAAGGTAAAGTCATGCCGGTTGGAGAAGAATAAGAACAATAGAGTTCTCAGAAACTACCTACAAAATAAATGGAAGGAGTAGTAGAATCAAGAACTAATGGAGTATCTTTAAAGATACGGTATGAGACAATTGATACACCTGGTGATGAGGATTGTTAATAAGAACTTCATAATAAAAGGAAAAGAGTTTATCAAGCTAACGAGGAACCTATTCAAGAAAATATTGGAACAACTGAACCTCTTCTAAGATACAACTTTATTAGATATTTTGTAGTACATAAAGTTTATCAACCAACAGTTTCTCAGATTGAGGTGACTCCTCAAGTAGAAAAATAATTTTTGTATATAACTATTGAAAATCCTAAAGAAGTTGATGTGGCTAGATCTAAAATTGTGCAGCCTACAAAAATTGTCCAAGGAAAAGTTTCTCATGGGGAACCAATATTAGAGGAACCTATCTTGGAGGAAATCAATGAGGAAGATCCTTAAGATGTGAAATAATATAACCCAGAAGAGAACCATTCTAAAATTGACACTGAAATTATTGGTGATGATTTTTCTTGTGGTAGAGTCAGGAAAGGACTCGATGGAAAAATCAGTGGAGAATCTATTACATAGGAAGGATGAGGAAAAGTCAGATATTGATTCCCTACCTCTAGCACTGATAAAACCAGTGGAAGATCATACTAAGAATCAAGCCCAAGGTGCCTCTAATTCTGATAATGATTATTTGGAGGAATTTATTCGCAAATTTAATAATGCTCAGGAAGAAAATGGTTCTTTAAGAAGAGAATTTGAAATGGAGAATTTGAAATTTCAAAGACTAAAAGCCTGTTCTATTTCTAAGCAATAAGTTGAAAATCTCAAGAAGGAAATGTTGGCTGATGTTTCAAATCTTAAATCTAAAATGGTGATGAAGTCAGATTTACTATAGTTGAAATCCTTCATAGAGAAAAAAATCGAAGCTTTCATAAATCGTAAAGCCAGTACATCAAGTACTTCACCTGATCTGATCAGAATATTTTAGGCCATTACAGTAGCTATGATAAATATGAATGAAGGACTTCAAGATCTCCAATGCAATAGTGATCCTTTATCTATGTTGTTGGAAAATCAGAAATTTATTATTGACCAGTTGACCTCTAATGAACCTGGAATTAGAGTTTTTCTTAATCGGTTCACTAATAAGATAAATCTTTTTATGGAAAAGGAAGAGAGGTTACATGATTTTTTCAGAGTCAATTTTATTGAAGACATTCATCTAACTCCTGAAGGAAGAGATCTCATTGTCCAGTTAGGCATGGACTGATGAAAAGGTTGAGACTATAGTTATCAGAGCTAAAGGAAATCATTAAAAGGTGTTGAAACCTATTTTCCAAACCTTTATAGCCTAACCTTGATTCCCATTGTCATTACATTACCTGTAATTATGTTTTATATAATATATATATGATTCACATGTTTATGTGTTATTAATTTGTTTTACTGTACTGTCTCTATTTGAATTACAGTAATCCTGATTCAAATATTGTTAACTAGTTTACTATAGCATTTACATAAGTTAAGTTCTTCATTAAAATGGGTTATATTCCTTATTCTATCATTCTTTTTGATATCACAAAAAGGGGGAGAAATATGGATAAATACAACATATTATTTTGGGATAATTATTTTTTTATAAAGGAGGAGATATTATTTTACTTTCTAAAATTTTACTTTATAAAGAGGGAGAAAATGTAAAAATTATGAAATAATGTTGTTAAATTAAAATATTGTTTTTATCTTTTCAAAATTATAATTTATATGCAAATAATTTTGTATAATAATTTTATTGGTTATTTAATGGGTTTACTGATCATCAAAAAGGGGGATATTGTTGAGCAAGTGTTGTTTTTAACAACAATATGTCTTTTTATGATGATTTTGATGTTCACAAATACCCTTATTTGTTATTCTAATGATTTTACTTGTTTATATGTCAAGAAATTAATATTATTTATTTATCAATTTAGAAATAATATTTAATTGTTTTAAACCACATGGAATATTTATTGATTTGTTTGAAAATCACTTTAGCATGTTTTGGAAGCACTGTTCATTCCTTATGAGTTCGGAAATCACTTTAGCATGTTCTGGAAATATTATTCATACTCAATGTGTTCAGAAATCACTTTATTGTGTTTTGGAAACACTTTTCATTCCCAACAGTGAGGAGTGTAGCGTATGTATGAAAATTGTCGCATATGGGATATCAGTAAAGTATGGTTAACCAACTATACATTGTTAGAAAAGTATAAAAGAAAGAACTCTACTTTAATAAGGAACCTTACATTTGGAATGTTATAAAAGTGTGGAAGAAGAATCTTACATTAATATGGAATGTCATGTATATTTCTCAAAATTATGGTTCATCAACCTTACTTTTTTAAACAACCTTACGTCGAATCATTTACCTTTGGTTTCGAAGCTGATAAAAGTATGGATTATATATTATTCATTTGAGAGATGAAGAGAAAAGTATGGATGATCAACCTTATGTTTGTGATCAACCATACGTGTGTGATCAATCTTACATTGTGAACCTTATGTTCAGAGAATGTATTCCATGCAGTTCAACCCTATGTTTGGCATCAGATATTTAAATTATGAATTTATTAAAGCCACAGTGTTTATGCTGATTATTAGGATAATTTGAAGCCAGATTTAAATATCGTGATTCTAAAGGCGAATTTTGTGGATCTAAATTTAAAAGGAGAATGATCGTCTTTATTCTTTATATACCTATATTATTTTTTATTACATATACATAGGCGAATCATTGGGAAGAAAATAATATATATAAAGATCTTGAGTTTTTCACTACTACAGTTTACAGATACAATCGAGACTTACAGCTCTTGTGTTATGAAGAGAGACAAAGCTCTGTTTTCTGAAGAAGAATAAAATCGATTGAATATTCTCCAATTCTATATCAAATATCATTTTTGAATCGACTATTGTTATTGTTTCGAATTATATTTTAAGATCTAATGCAACCAGATCGACTCAAAACTACTCTTTACCTGAAGGACCTCATTTCTGAAAGCAAAGATTCATTCACTGTCAATTGCATGTTCTTACAATTGTGAAGAAAAAACTGGAATGTATTTGAAAGATCAAATACTCTTTTACATTGAGTGTCATGCATCTCGCACAAATTTTTGTGGTTGGTTCTATGTATGTACCAGAAGGCTCTATTTTCCATTAAAGTTTTAAAGGTTTCAACTACATACACTCAGTTGTGGAATGGTCTATTAATAAGAGGACCAGATAGTGAAAATCCCCAAGCTCATATAGTAGAGCATTGGTGGAGTGGACTAGGGGACTTCGGTTCCAGAACCCACTATACAATGTGTGTTATTTAATATTTATTTTTTTCTAGTTAATATTTATGATAAAGTTAAAAGGAAAGATCACTATCTTGTGAAGAAATAATAAAGACACAATTCACCCCCCCTCTTGTGTATATTTGGTATAACCCGATCCAACAGAACCCTCACTGACTATGTTGGGATACATGGATGGATTCCACAACAGTAGATATTATGCTTGTGATGGTGTGAGTTTGAAAATTATTTAGAATTCTATACTTGGTGGTTTAAAATTGAGTTCCAATGTAATAGTTTACTATTTGGTACACTTGAGTGGAACACATGTCTCTATTAAAGATTCATGTTTAGGGATTATATCACTTCCCATTTTTCCCTGGGTAGTGGTTTAGTGTTGAGTTTTTTGGTAGTCATTCACTTGGGAAATCAACATTTTTCCATTATGGTTTTATTTTTCTTGAGAATGGTTGGGTAATGATTTTGACTTATTCTTTTATTTACCACTTTATCTCTCATATTTTTTCCTTTGATATCGCTAGTTTTGATCCTATATTAAATGATTTGGTGAGTTATTTTTTGTTTTAGTGATGTTTTGGATGATCTCCTAATCATATGTTCTACTTGAGTCATATCCATTGGGAACATTGGTTTTCTATTTTATTGTTTCTCATGGAGTTACCTTTCTTTTTTTTAATCCATCAATAAAGTGGAATCTTTAAATGGGGGTGAGATTCATTGTGAGTGTCCACTCCACGACTCCATTAATCAATATAGTCAAGTGTGACATGAAAATTTAGAGTTCAAGTTGTTTGGAGTTATTTAGGTGTTTTCTTTTTCCAGTATATGTTATTTTCGTGTGTCATTCATTGAAAGACTGCTGTATTTTTAGGGGATGAAAGGGTAACCATGGGGATAATTTTCACACTATGACCTGTATTTAATAATTTTTTTATTTATTTATTTAGTTATGTTTTTGTTTTATTGGTTATGGTCTTTTATTTTTGGAAAAGTTTAAAAAATTTAATCTTCTTGTGTGTTGTGTTGTTTGACTGCATGATTGGCCAAATGATGAGACAACCATGTGGCTGACTCTATCACCTTGGTATACTGGTTCCACTTGTTTGTTGAATGGTTTAGTAAAATTTTCACACTACCTATGCAGGTTCCTAATTTTCCCAGTAAAGGGTTCACATTTTGGTAAACGAGGTGCCAAAACCGTGTGATCCCCCTATTAAACAACTAAAATAATAATGATAATAACTTCATCCTAACCCCTTAATCTCTATATGTTGAGAACCAAACCTCTAGGAGTTCCCCTCCAGTATTTTCCTCTCCTCCTTCATAGGCATGCAATTATGATTCCCCATTCCACCTCTTCTTGTGATTTCGGTTCATCGAGCCTAGGTATGGATCTGTCCTCTTTCTCCCACCCCATATTCTCTTCTTCTTAATCCTCTTCCCCCATGTTTCTCACATTATATTCTTAACCCTATATTGAGTTTTGATCCAATTTTACTTTTCAACCTTTATTTTCATGGTGTTTTTATGTTTATGATCCCCCTCACCAATTTTTTTTCAATTTGTTTTAGTTGTTTTAGTCGTTGACTATCAAATACAATGAGTTCTAGGTAGGTTTTACCCAAACATGTCCTTATAATTTTACAACCATTGAATTAATGTATTTTAAATTTGGTATTCATGATACCTTGTAATTATATAATGGATGTTTTTAAAGGATGGAATCATGTTTCAACTTGTTTTCCATATTTTATTCCTTCAGTTGCCTATGCATTTGAAAATGGGTTATACCTTTGACCAAAAAATACTTATGAAGGATTTTAAAGTTAAATTGGGTAATTTTTATCACTAAGGAGTGAAATATATTTCTTATATGGATTTTATAAGAACTGTATTTAGACTATCATGTGTTATTCGATTCTGATTTAATTGTAACATGTTTTAAAAACTATTTTGTGTAATTACTTTCCAACACTAATCTTTATATGTATATATATGATTATATATATATATATGGAAAAGTTATACTACATTATTTCAAGAGTGTTTTAAATAAGGTAAAGGGAATGTTCTATAAATTCCATTTTCGGTATCCAATATATATATATATGGGTATATATATATATATAAGTGTACAAATTCACATATCGCATGTGAATATTTCTAATAAAAGGAACATATATATGAGTGTGTATTTTTTATATAGGAATAACAAGATGAAAAATTAATAACGCCTAGTTTTTTTCGAACATGGCTTCAAAAAATTATTTGAATGAATCTCAAATAATTGATATAGGACTAGTTGTAACCTTCTAATGTAATTTTAAAAGTGATGTTCTCTCTAATGGATGCCCAAAAATTTAATTTTTTGTGTGGAATTTATTTTTTATAATTTTAATGTTGGTATGATTATAAGAAATTTTTTTATTTGGTAGCGAAGAAAGGTGAGGTTTTATTATAGTATTTCATTGCATTTTTGTGTTATCAAGATTTGTTTTATCTAGTAAAACCTTCTTATATATTCTAGTTATTGGTATAGAACATTATAATCCTTTGTACCTAGGTGTGAATAATATGTCTAGTATTCTATTTGAGTCGACAAGGCCACACCCTAGTCTCCCTATTATGATTAATTTATAATACTGACTAAAGTAATGATGATTTGGATTGGGTGGCTTTAGAAGGAGAAAAAACCTTCATATCCATTGTACGATCATCAATGTATGATGATATAGGTCCCCACTAACCCTAGATGTTTTAGGATTCCCCACTTATCTATCTCTTATTTACTCCAATTTTTTTGTGTTATATTAATATTCTCCTTTACTCACTTTCTATTTCATTTTAAATAGAATAAGTTGTTGTTTTTATTACATTTATATTTGTTTTTACTCTTACATATTGTTCCATACTTTTAGCTCCCTGGTGATGTTTGGTTTATTTTTTCTATATTTAACATCAACTATTATGCCTTCTCACTGATAATATTATTTTACTTTCTCATTTATTCTTATAAATTGTATATAAGAAAATATTTAAATATTTAGATAGTGTTTTTTGGAATTATAGAGGAAATTGGTTTTCTAAAACATTTTCCTATTACGTGTCTTTAAAAGAAATGGAAAACCTTATTTTTATTATTGAATTCAAAATATACAATATTATGGAGATTTTATTAAAGGGTTATAATGTGGAAAGATGGTTACTATCCTACTTATAATTTTTATGTTTAGGCCTATATATATAATTCATCTTAGTTTTAGGTTCATCTCTTAATCACCCTCAGAGTGTCGGTGTACTAGATTGGTTGGTTAGTGGCCTCAGGACATAGGGGATTGTTAATTGAAATATGACATTTTATTGTAGTTTCATTTATTATATTCAAGCAATTATGACCGTTAGATGATTTCATTATGACTTATTTTTTATTTCCTAGAGTCCCCATAAAGTTTCCATTTAAATTATTTACCTTGGATAATTACGATTTAACAACTTTCTATGGATGGAGGGTAGATATAACTATTTATTTGGTGAAATAACTCAAAAGTGTGTCTATATTGATTCCCATGATCATGTATTAGCCTATAGGGATCAAAAAACCATTTTGGCTTTTTCATAAGATAGGTCAGGAATTCAATGGGTTAGTATCTCAAGTTAGTTTGTGAATTTTCTACTATATAAGAGAATATTTCCCTTAAGATTAACTTTTGTGACTTTATGTTGATTAATTTATAATATTTCTTAGGCCATATATTTCATATTAAATTTTTATCCATGATTTTTATCGAAATTCTAAAAAATTAATCAGAAGAATCATGATACTATGCTTCATTTGAGCACCACTTCTTATCCTCAAACTGACAGTTATACTAAAAGGACAATTCAAATATTAAAAAACTTGTTTAGGTTGTGCTAACATTACTTTCAAGGTATGTGGGACCAGTATTTACCATTGGTAGAGTTTGATTATAATAGTATCTTCCATTCATTTATTGAAATGGATTTGTATGAAGCATTATTTGTAAAGAGATGGCATACTCCATATTTTTGGGATGATTTAGATGAGAAGTAGACTGTAGGTCCAAAACATATTGAGGGGATTATAGAGCCCAAGGCCGAATTGGACACTAGTAGTGGGGTTAAATAAGTGGTTTAGATTTTATAAATTCATTATATGAATTAAACATATTTAACTTGTTATGTATCTCAATAAACTCAATGATATCTATAAATCTCACTCCATGGGATGTGGTTGTCATAGTTGGAGAATCACATATTATTTAAAATTTTCATCCTAAATTCTTACTCATTTCGATGTAGGTTATTACCAAATACATGGATTCTACATTATAATATTATTATAAACTAAAATGGTTTTGGAAACCACTTGTTATGCACCCCATTAGTCATTCCTCTAGTTGATCTTGGTTATACCCCAGTCAATCCAACTCTTCTTCCATGGTTATTTATACCCTCCAACTATATTCTTCTCCTCGAGCCTATTTAGAAAGTGATATTAACACCCAGAAACAATCTCTTTATTCTATTGTCTTGATCCACTATTGGAATATCTATTGATATTCTTCCATGAGCCTGTTGGATCACACTTATGCATGTACACTTCAATAAAAATTAAATCTTTTTGGTATTGTTTAAATATTTTTTATCACCTATATTTTATCTGTTTCCTTGGTACATCAATGATCAAAAAATTCTCCATTATTTCTTATGATGATATGACTAATTGTTGATAAGTAAACTCTCTAAACACAAATTCATTCTCTCTTCAATACGATAATTTATCAGGATCTCAAATGATATTACAATGTTGTATATTTTATCATCTCATGCATGCACATATTTGTACACAATATTGTGGTGCATGGGAATATCAATTAATTGTATGATTTAATTTATCCATTTAAATAATCATTTAAATGTGTTTATTAATAAACAAAATTATTAATACTTTAAATATTATTACCTAAATGATGTTTTTATTATATTTTACGCTCATTTTAAATACCCTAATGGAAATCAGTAATGTTATTTTACATGCAATGCACTAGAC
Source organism: Viscum album (assembly GCA_963277665.1). Lineage (NCBI taxonomy): Eukaryota > Viridiplantae > Streptophyta > Magnoliopsida > Santalales > Viscaceae > Viscum > Viscum album. Next base: position 1,415,716,278 of record OY728123.1, read on the forward strand.
TATTAATTTTTATTCATGGAAAAAATAATATCGAGGGTTTGGGTATAGAATATTCATTACAAGTCCATTTGAACAACCATAGATCACAAACTACATGAATTATCATCATGTATTGAATCATTTAAAATATTACTGGTTTGGATAACCTCATTTTTCAAAACCATGAAAACTTATAACAAAACATGTATTTTATAACAAATACCCAAAGAATTTAGGTATTATATTCTTCTTATCATGTGAACTTGTGATAAACCTCATCTTAACTAGCTTCTTCACAATGTAATTTATATTCACAAAATATGAATTCATCTCATTTAAATACTTATAGAATATAATATATTTTTTTCTTCATGTGGATAATAAAAAAATTCATGTGGCATCATGACCATCCTATTAATGAACTATTAAGAACATTAATTTAATCCTCATTTGAATACATGAATTATCCCATCAAGACTCAACAACCCTTTTATAACACATTCACCCTCCATAATTCATGTCGAGTCATGAATTTCATAAAATGTGATGATATTGTTATATCTCAAATATTCTATGTTGGTAATTATGGCATCGCGTGTTCACCTTATTCCGAGGGGTAAAATCCTCACATATGTGTGATAAGGATCACATTATTCTCCTCACATAAGCTCAAACTCCACCTCTTATCTAAATGGAGTTCAGAAACTATTGTTTTCATTTGGATGAAGATCATTAATATCCTAATCCACAAACATGCAAGACATGGATTGCATGCATGATATCAGATCGATCTAAAATTCCTCATCCCATTGAAATTATCATGGTAAATTACCAATTGATTAATTTAGGGTGGCTCAACATCAATTCGGGTGAGCATAAACCTTTCATCATTGATTTAAGATGAAGATTATGACCCACGAATATCATAAAGAAGAGATCAAAATGATTGAGTGATCCATGTATAATATGTACCTTTAATTATAGATGAACATTATATGGATAGGTCTTGTACAACATCGACTTATCCATACATCAGGGCCATGACTTATTAATGAACCACTAACATTAAGTGATCAGTTGCTAGTATTGGGTTTGATCCCAGCCACTACCTTGTCGCACATTCATCCCAGCACCTTGGCCCAAATCCTTAAAAATACTTATACATTGGCCCATGTGTACTTGTTGGAGGGTACTCCTGCTGGCCGTATACATGGTCCCCCCCTCAAATATGCTACTATATAGGTTGGACTTAGATGGAATCCCTTGGTTGTGGCTGACCTTTGGGTCCCACATAATCCTTGGTTGAGATTTCTTAAAGCTTTTATGTATGTTTGGCCCTATATTATTTATTTATGTCAGACTCGTGTACTTAGAAATATTCTAATTATAATATAAATGAAATTACCAGGCTTCCTCAATTAGAATTTCAACCAAATTTATTCATCTTCTACATGAATCATAATATGATATATATCATTACATTATTAATTTCCCTTCATGTAATTCCCTTTATTTTTCATTTAAATATTCTTCAAATTATCATCAAATAAAACTCCATGCATGGTCATATTCAATTATTCTTTATGAAATTACTTGTTTCATGTACTTAACTCATCTTCTTTACTTCGTGAAAATAATAAATTTCATGGTATAATACTTTTTTTATTCAATGTGTTCTCCTATGCACATGAATTTTTTATATTACATTAAAAAATTGAGTTTCAAGAAAAATTGTCCAACTGTGTCATCCAATTCCCTTAGCTGAATCCATAACTATTATCTAGGAATCATAAATTCATCCATATATCAATTGATTGAGAAATAATGCTATATGGGCTCAAGAATCTCCTCTTTTGAATTTTTTTAATTCCTCTTATGATATTAAAATATCAATATGTGTTCTTCAATCATTCTTTCCCCTCTTTGGAAACAAAATGAAACGGAAAAGTGGTGGTCTTAACAACTATTATTTTTTCTCAAAAACATGTTCTCCTCTATTTTAAGATTATATTATTGAACATTGTTGGGAGTGGGATGATCTCACATGGTTCTCTTAGAAAATATACTTTAGTTGAACAGATCTATGTCTATTTGGGATAAACTCATGTATAAAAAAAACGAAACAACCCTGTTTTTCTAATTTTTCTATAAAATACCATTAATATAAAATAATTCTCATAAATTCTCAATTATAATATTACCGGTCTTAAGGAATCATATTTATAAATCATATTATAAATCATAAACATACTTCAATAAACAGATCAGTATGTTTTAGTGAAAAAAGATAGAATCCCCCCCCACCCTATCTCATTCTGTCATCATCCAAGCACCCCCCCCCCCAATTGATTTTTTTAATAAAATTATTAATAAGGGATAAAAGTGTGATTATAAAACCTCATCATCTAATTTATAATGTTTTTTAGAAGACTCACATTCAATATGTAGTGAATATTTAAAAATTTATCGGACCAATACTCCCCATTAATGGATGAAACCTTCTCCTTAAACTCCCTACATGTTAGTATAAAAGAATTCATATATATAAGAATAATGAGATATCATTTTTTCTAAAATGAGAACAGTAATATTGAGATAGTTTTTTCAACCTTGGTGATCCACATTTCCCAGTATTCATAATTCTATATAATATTTCCAAATATGATTTATCCATTATTAACATGGATATTATCACTCATACATATTCATTGTGTGGTATTGTTATTATTTTTTATCCATATAATCTTATGCATATCATAATGTAAGATTCATTCTCTTTAAGGGTTATTCATGTGTGTTAAATGTGGTTCAACATCCCCTTGAACTATTTCCATCCTTATTGAATCTACCATAATGGACTTCATAAAAATAAGAGTTGTCATTCATTGATAACCTCCAATGAAATTCATCTTATTCATGTGGAATCTTCAGTTTTACTTTATATATAGATTTTCCTTATGCTTCTTCTTAATTTCTATACCTCCCTATATCAGCTGAAAAAATTAAATTACTATATTAGAAAATATTGATAGCTTTTTTGGAGTTTCCACAAGGCTTTACATGAGTTCCTTAATTAACTTCTTTCTTTTGAGATGTAGCACCCCTTTTTATCTTATTATAAAATAACTTTGAAGTAATTTTATATGCAATATTTTCTAATATTCCTACCCAAGTCTAACTCTTTATTCTCTTATGGTCTTATATTCCCATTCTTTATTGACACATGTCTCTCTCTTTATCATATAAGAGAGGATCTCTCATTATACTTCTTAGTGAAAGATGGTTTAACATTCCACTCATTTTTTTTACATACCAATGTTGACGTATCACCTTTATTTTACTATGGATTTCTCTTTTCATTAACTTATGTCCCTCTATATATAGTTATCATGTTTTTTAATGAATAAAAAATTTTATTCCAACATTCCAAATCTTTATTCCTAAATATCTAGACACAATAACAATTCATTATGATCCTTCTTTTCTTCTTTTGGGGTGATGTCTGTTTTATTTTCACAAATTATGATCTGTTTTACTTGTTAGTGGCACCGATACTCTTTGGGACACTTCTCAGGGAACATTTATAAATACTGATTTTCACGTCATCCCTTTATATAGTGGATTTATCATAATTTTCAACCATCTATACTTTCTCAGTGTATTGTTAAAAACTTGTCCCAACAAATGAATATAATTAGAAAATAATACAGTTTCCGAGTTATGTGATACCTTCTTCTTGGTGGATGATTTCATTTTATTATTATTTTTATCTCATTTTCCTAATAGAATCCTGATTATTAATGAAAATTTTATTAGTTGTGACTCTTCATTCAATTATTTGGGTAATTAATTCTCATGGTGATTCATTATTTTCTAATCTCGCCCATATATAAAAACATCTCTTTTTGAAGTAGTTATTCTAATACCCAAAAAATGTATTCTTAGTTTTTAAATCCACCTTATGCTTCTTCATTTTTTATTCATGAATTATTCTCGATTCTTGTAGTGAATTTTTAATCCCCTTTAACCTGTTAACATTATCCCCTAGTTGAGAAATTTTTACAACCATAGAAAATTTGTGCAATTTTTCAAATTCATGGAAATATTCTACTAATACAACCTAAAATAATTATTCCTCATAAAAACATCATTGCAATTATTTAATATCTTCAACATATATTTCATTAAAAATAGAAAAAAAAACATTCCCTTTACTTTCACATGTTTTATGAGAGTGTTTGATATTCCATACCTTTTATCCAATTCCTCTTCCATCATATTAACCTATTATTCAAGATGTAATTGTTCATTTTGAATTGTCTTGAAGCACCCAAAAATGAAACTTATAACATATTTGGGATGTTTCTTTAGATGTTCTCTGTATTCAGATAGATGGTGAGTAAGTGATACATTATCATGACATCCTGAGAAAGTTTCATCAAATGAATCATTATAAAAAGAATTATTTCATTTTGTGTCATTCAGTTATACTTAAATTAGAGGTGTTTTTATATTTACAGTATTATTCTTCATCAACTTACTAACATAAATTTTCTTTGAATTCATCTGAGTATTGGAAGAAATATCCATCTGATGTAGATCACTAATTTCATGAAATATACACTTCATTAAGAATATCATAGGTATGTAGAGGTGACCTAAACTTTGATACCACCGATAGAGCCCCATTATGAATTTACCATGGATAGATTTTGAACCATTAGTTTAATTTTTAAAAAATCTTTCTTTTGAATTCATCCTCTTCAACTTGTTATGCTTCTCAATCCACTTGGTGATATATCTCAATATCACTTCTTATTTAGTGGTAGTAATTAATAAAGAAACACACATTATTTATAAGGTTTATCATAAATACCTACTCCATTCCATGTTGGATATTTCCAAAATATGTATTTTCTTCTATAATATTATTATCAGTTACAATAGTTTATGATGAAACTTTTATACACACCTGTAGTCATTCCTCATGTTGGTCTTGGTTTTACCTCCAGTAATCCAACTCTTCCACCTCGGTTGGTTTTACAAACCAATCATATTATTCTCTTTGAGATTATTCAGCTATTGGTTAGACCCCAAAGTATAAAACCTTCTTCTTTTGTCTTTACCCATTTTTGGATGATTTTTTGATCTTCCACCATGAGCTTGAAAGATCACAATGTACTATGTACACTTAAGGAAAGATTACATCTAATTGGCCTTTCCATAAAATATCCAATCACCTATATTTGATCAGTTTCCTTAGTAAAACTATTCTTGGGAAATTCTTCCTTCTTTTTAATGAAGTTGCATCCTAAATTTAGGGTTTTCAATTTATGCAAACATATTCATTCTCACTTTGATATAATAATGTATCACGATCTTGAAGGGTATTTCAATTATATACATTTCCTCATCACCTAATTATACATATTAATACACAATATTGTGATGAATGGGAATCTCAATGAATTACATTATTTAAATTATATATTAAAATCCATAGTTAAATGTGTTTTTTAGTAAAGACATTTATTCTTCAATCAAATATTAAAACCCAAATGTCGTGGCTATTATATATTATGCACATTTAAAACCCCAAATGACCATATGTATTATTATTATTAAAGAAATATATTATAGGATTTTTTATTCATACAGTGAATCTACCTAGGTTGTTTGGGTATCAACTCTTCTTCAAACTATTAAGAGAATACTCATGACTCACCCCCTAAATGAATTATCACCATGTACTGACACATTTAAAATACCAGTAGTTCAGATAACGTTGTTGTTAAAAACCAAAGCACCCTACATGAAAAAATGAAGTGTCTAAAAAATACCCAAATCATTCGGGTATTATATTATTCTTCTGAGGTAGAATAATTGTGACCTATGGATTACCTAGTTTCTTTAAATTTTAAAGTAATTTCCAATATCATGCATGCATATTATTTAAATACTCACTGAAAATTGGTTATTTATTTATTCACATAGATAATAAACATTTAATGAGGATTCCTCACCATCCAATTAATGAAGTATTAATAATATACATTTAATCCTCATTTTAATACCTACATCATCACGTGAATACTCAGTCAACCGGTTTTTCCACATTGAGCCTCCATAATTCATACTAAGTCTTGGATTTCATAAATAGAGAATATCATGATATATCTCAGATATTATATGTTGAGAATAGTAGCATTATAAGTTCTCTTTATTCCATATATTAAAATCCTTCCATGTGTGTAATAAGTATCACATGCTTCTCCTCACTTAATCATAAACTTCTCTTATTAACTGAGTGTCCTTTAGCAAATAATATTTTAATTCGGTCAAATCGCATTCAACTCCTAATATTGGGTCATTTTTTTTTCTGGGTTTTAAAAAATTTAAAATATGCTAAAAGGGGTTAGGGTTCGGATAATTTTAAAATTGGGTCCGGGATGCGTGAACGCCGTTCACGCATCCTTCGCCGCGGAAGGATGCGTGAACGGCGTTCACGCATCCCGGACCCCGACGGTAATGCGTGAACGGCGTTCACGCGTCCTTTGCTGACCAGCTAAAGGAAGCGTGAACGCCGTTCACGCATCCTTGCGCGGGAAAAGATGCGTGAATGGCGTTCACGCTTCTTTCCGCGGCGAAGGATACGTGAACGCCGTTCACGTATCCTTCGCGGACGAGCTGAAGGATGCGTGAAGGGCGTTCACGCATCCGGCTGAGAAAAATTATAAAAGGAGGGGTCCCCCCCCCCCAATACCCATTCTTCTCCTCTGATTTTCGTTGCGACGCTCTGCAGAAATTCTTTCTCAACAAATATTTGCTGCTTTTATTGAGGTAAAATTTCTATTTAATAATTTAATTGTTTATTTGTGTTTATTTATTTCATTTGTATGTTTAATTGTATTTATTTATTTCATTTGTATGTTTAATTGTATTTATTTATTTCATTTGTATGTTTAATTGTGTGTAAGATTTATTTATTTCATATGTTATGCATGAAATGTTTTGTATGATTTAATTTTCTTGATTTTGAATGTTCGTATGATTTAATTTTTTGAATGTCTGTTGTCTAAATATTGAATGTTTTATGTTATGTCTAAAATTTTTAATGTTTAGAAAAAGTAATTTATGTTGGATAAATTTATTTTAATGGATGGTTTTGATGTAAATGTAAATTAAATTACTTTTATTTACTAGTAATAATATTTTTAATCAATAAAGTATAAAATATATTTACTTATATTTTGAAAAGTAGAAGAATGCCCAAAAAACATTACAATTTCATAAAATTTAAAATAACAAAAGTGTTTATTATGTAAATCTCAATTAGATCAGTTATAATAAAATTTATTTAATGTTTTTAATAAATATATATATATATATATACACATGAAGTTAAATTTTTGTAAAAGAGGTGTAGTATTTAATATTGATTTTATATAATACGGATAATATAATAAATATACCAAAAAACACGGTATGAGTGATGACTGATCTTGAGATGACCGACCATGCATAATTGAAATTGCATGTTTTATTTTGTGTATGTTGTTATTCAATTTGTAATAATTGCATTTTTTCGGTATTGATGACCTGTGAGTCATCTCTCAGTAAGTGTAAGGACTTGCGTGTCCGTTTAAATTAATTTCTGTATTTCATACCCCTAGACCCTCTCACATGCATGTGAGTAAATTTGTAATTAAAAGACTGACGCCCCAAAGAGGTGTCGACGAAGAGGCATCCCCGAAGAGGTGTCGACGAAGAGGCATTTGAGAACTCGTTCGAGAGGAGGCGTTGTTATTTGACAGGAGATTGGCGGTTGCCGCAATATTTGATAATAGAGACATGAGTTTACTCATATAAATTGTGGTTAGTTTATCAGATAATGATAAACTAATCGCAAGTCTCAAGATCAAGTCATGATTATATATTCATAAGTAATCAAACTTTATGAAACATTATATTAAATTTGCTTTTGTGCTAAAATCACAATCACTATACCTTAACAGTGATAAATCAATACATAAAAAAGTCTCAAGATAATCAATTATTCAAAACCAAATTAAATAATTTAAAATTTTAATGTAGTGTATAATATTTTTAAATTTTTTTTAATAGGTAATTATGTCTGCTCAAATATATTGCAACGGTGAGGTAATTTGTACTGAGCAGGGTTTTAGCTACAGTGTGCCACCTGTCAAAGTGGTAAATCTCCATGGTTGTATGACATTGGATGCAGTTCGTAATAAGATTCATAGTCGGTTAAAATTGAGTGCAGGACAAGCAATCACGTCAATTAGATACCGACATCTTCAATATCCTGAGCGTATGTGGCACAACGACTACCCTATAGTCGATGATGAGGATTGGATGGAGGCTTCTCAGTTATTCAGGCAACAGTGTATTAATGGTTTGATGGAATTATTTATTGTCATTTTTGATATTGATGTGGTGCAATCGATTACTACAGAACCATGCTTTGTGACCTCTATAGAAGTCGGTCCTTCACAACAGTCTTCTTTATTTCCTCCTTCTCATACGACTCCTGTGGAAGAATGTAATGAGGAAGATCATCAAAATTTGGAAGGAAATGTAGATGACATCCCTTTCTGTGCTGATATAGTGCAAGAAAGTTTATCTGAGGAAGAAGAATCTGGGGAGTCAGCAGGAGATGATGTGGTTAGAAATGAACCTTCTGAGGTTCCTTTGAGAGACAGACATCCACTACATCCACCAGTTAGTGGTAATCAGCCTTCAGTTTTGAGTTCCTTAGTTGGAGGAATGTCTCGTGAACAACCTTTTGATTGGGATGTCATTACACCAGCTTCTGAATTCCCTGGCATTATAGGGAATATGCCTGCATCAAATGATAATGCCATATATGTTGTGCAGGAGTTCGAAAGTAAACAGGTCATGAAAAATGTGATAAAGCAATACCACATTGAGTGACATTTCACATTTGTGGTTTATGAGTCAAAGAAGACCAAATATCTCATTTGTTGTGAAAAATATGGGTCAGAATGTAAATTTCGATTAAGAGCAGTATTTGATAAATGTTATGGATGTTGGAAGATAACCAAATTAGAAGGCCCACACACTTGTCTGCATCCCAGCTTGGCACAAGATCACTCTTCTCTTGATGCAGAGTTTATATCTACTGTTATTTGTGAGATGATACGAACAAGTCAGGATGTTCCTGTTGACCTTATTCAGGAAAGAATTCAACAGTTGTATAACTATAAGGTATCATACAACAAAGCTTGGAATGCAAAACAGAAAGCCATTGTAAAAGTGTATGGTGATTGGGATGAGTCTTATGCATTGTTGCCACAACTTATGGAATTGTTGTCTCTCAATAATCAGATTGTTTATCAGTTGGACACTGTTGAGTATGTATCCCAAAATCATCTAGTTGATCGGTCAAAGGTGAAGTTCTAGAGGATTTTTTGGGCATTCAGACCGTGCATTGCTGCATTTCCCTTTTGTAAACAATTTATTCAGGTAGATGGCACATTCCTTTATGGAAAGTATACAGGTGTTCTACTCATTGCTGCCACACAGGATGGTAATCGCGCTCCTCTGCCACTTGCTTTTTCTGTTGTTGAAAAAGAAAATTTTGAATGCTGGAGCTGGTTCTTGGCATGTGTACGTGTTCATGTCACGCAAGAAACAGGGCGTGTGTCTGATATCTGATCATCATCGAGCGATTATAGAGGCCGTGAGTAGTGATGGGGTTTCTTGGACTGAGCCGAATGCTTATCACCGTTATTGCATTAGACATATTGCAAGTAATGTGCATAAGCAGTTTAGAGATGAGGCCATAAAGAAGGCGATCCTCAAATTGGGTATGGTTTTCTAAACTTTCTTTTTTTAACAAAATTTACTATCCATTTTAATACATTATTATGTTATGCTTTCAGCATATGAACCCCAACAAGAAAGGTTTGATCGGCGTCTTGAAGAGATCCGAACAGTTAATGAGGAGGTATATGAATATATGGTACAAATTTCAAAGGAAAAATGGTCATTAGCATACGATGGTGGCATGAGATATGGGCATATGACCACTAATATTGTGGAGTGCGTAAATGGGGTCCTCAAGGGTGTGCGCAAACTCCCAATCACAGGGTTAGTGCAAGAGACATTTTTTAGATGTGTTCACTACTTTGTTGACCGGTCCCAAAAGGCCTACCAGAGGATGGAAAATGGAATGCTTTTTACTCATCATTTTCATACTGATATTGACCGGATACTGAATGAGGCTTCACGATGGAATGTTATAGCCTTTTACAGGGAAAAAAGGAGTTTTCGGGTAAGCAAGTGCTACGACCAGGGTGCATGCACTAATTGTGGAGTGTTTGTCGTGATGTTGGATAACAGGTACTGTGATTATGGCAGCTTTCAGGCATTGAGATATCCATGTGTACATGTTATTACAGCTTGCGCTTCGGTAAATATATCGTGGGAGCCATATGTTGACCCGGTGTATCACATGAGCACTTTGGTTAACTGTTATAGTGCTGCTTGGATGCCTGTTGGTGACTTCCATTCTATCACATTGCCTGCTGATCAACCGACCATTGTCCCTGATATTTCCAGGTTTTCATAAGTCGGTTTTGGTATCATTTATAATTTTTTCAATGTGTGTCATTTTTAAAATTATTGGCTTCATGCTACTAGGTTGCGGCCTCGAGGAAGACCGAAGTCAACTCGCATCAGAAATGAGATGGATTAGCCTCGGCAACGAGGAGGGAGAATACGATGCAGTATCTGCCACGCAGAAGGACATACTCGTAAGAGATGTCCCCAAGTGGCAGGACAGAGTTCCAAATCTCATCATCCATGATCGAGTCTGTGTACCTGCTCTAAGAGGAAGAGGTTGTGGTTGGTGTCGATGATGAAGAAGAAGAATAAGAAATAGAGGATGAGGATGAGAAGAAGTATAAGACTAAGAGGAAGAGGTTGTGGTTGAATAACCTATTGTGGAAGTTTCTATAGTTACTTAGGAACTTCATCTATTTGGAATAATGTTAATGGTTATCTAATGGGTAATGGATGAATTAACAAACGTAATTTCACAAATAAGAAGAAATAATTAATTTTTCACTTTTTCCTGTTAATTTTTAATGTCGAATAATGTTGATGGTTATTTAATGGATAATGGATGAATTAACAAACGTAATTTCACAAATAAGAAGAAATAATTAATTTTTCACTTTTTCCTGTTAATTTTTAATGTGGAATAATGTTGATGGTTATTTAATGGATAATGGATGAATTAACAAACGTTATTTCACAAATAAGAAGAAATAATTAATTTTTTACTTTTTCCTGTTAATTTTTAATGTCGAATAATGTTGATGGTTATTTAATGGATAATGGATGAATTAAGTAACGATGATATCATGTGTGCAGATGGCAGGTTTTCCATTGCTTACATCTCAGGCTACTCATGTATCACGATTGCTTTTAGAGGGACGTCCTGTGGCTCCCTTGAGTGTACGTAGATCTCACCATTTCCATCATACTGCACCACCTCCCGCTATCGTCCCACATCTTCGTCGAGATGGATTTTATGGAGTAGCGATGTGCGACTTCACGTTTCTTGATCATCAGCTCATTGCCGCACTTGTCGAGAGATGGAGACCAGAGTCGCATACTTTCCATTTCAGTGAGGGAGAGATGACTATTACATTGCAGGATGTGGCTATTATGTTGGGCCTCCCTATCGACGGACATGCTTTGACAGGCCGAGTTCCATCAGATTTTCCTGAGCTTGTTCATAGAGTTCTGGGCATAGAGGTCCAGGATGATGGCAGGACCATCGTCAGTGGTAGATTGCGGATGCCTTGGTTAGACCAGCACTTCACACATTTACCAGATGATGATGATGACGTCACCGTGCTGCGCTTTGCACGGGCATATATTTTGAGGCTGATCGGTGGCACGCTTTTTGTTGACCACTCTACTACTTTTGTGCACCTGATGTATCTATCTTTTTTAGAGGATTTGGACCAGGCAGGTCGATATAGTTGGGGGTCTGCCTGCCTAGCATATACATACAGAGCCCTATGCAGCGCATGTCGCATCGATAAGATGCAGATCACAGGATGCATGGTTCTTCTACAGATGTGGGTATGGGAGCACATACCTCGTTTAGCTCCACATGCTCGTGCACCATTACCCGTAGATATTGTAGCAGAGGCTCCACGTGGACGTTGGTATGTTATTAATTCCTTCTAATATCTAACTTACTTGTATAAAATTCTTTTATGAAATTTAAAAAAAATGTTATCTACAGGTGGAGTCAGGCGCATCGACATTCAGATTCTCCCAGACATGATGTTCACGCCTACAGACTTATGCTAGACAGCATTTGACCAGACAATGTAAGTGATTATTATTTATATTGTTAAATCTTTACTCTTTACTGTAAATCTATTGATTTATTAATTGATTATTCATTTTTTCTTTCAGATTACATGGATTCCATATACAGATTCTATCCTTCATAGTCTGCCCCCATACTGTACAGTGATGCTTGATATCGGCTCCTGCATGGTTCCACTGATTCATTTTCATATAGTCGAGTGGCATCAGACGGATAGAGTTATGAGACAGTTTGGATTCCTTCAGCCAGTTCCTGACCCGCCCAGTCAGTTGGATTCATTGCATTCCCTGAAGATGTCAGGGAAGAGAGATTTTGATTGGAGGAGCTACCATGTGAGATATGTTGCGTTATGGGACAGGCGACGGGAGTCCCAGTTGCGAGGGGCAGGGACAGTACGCTTTCATTTGATGGATCAGATGGATTATGCAGGCTGGTACATCAGGTCTCCCGTCAGATTTCTGACACGGCACGGACGGGGCTTCCATGACTTGGTATGCATTCTTTCTTTCACAGTTCAACATATTTTTTATTCAAATTAGTTAAAAACAGAATTTGTTTTCGCAGGATGCTCATATTTGTCATCTACTGCATATGTCTGATCCAGTGGAGAGAGCTGCCTTTGACCCAGCATATTTTCACAGCCTTGTACGACAGATGCTACCGTCGATGGATGAGATTTATCATGGCATTTTCTTTGATCCATCACCTGCTGCGGAGGCCGCGGAGCCTGCTGCGGAGGCCGCGGAGCCTGCTGCGGAGGCCGCGGAGCCTGCTGTTGTTCCACAGGATGAGGCTGCTCAGCTTGCTCAGCCACATGATATTATTCCACTGGAGGAGGGTGTTCAGCAGGACCAGTCATATGCTCCTCCAGCTTCTCAGGCACAGCCACAGGTACTTACAGACGCTGACTGGATTGAGTTCGATGTTTTATTGCAGTCATCCGCAGAAGAGCAGCCATCTACTTCCTATATTGGTGAGAGTTCCAGCCAGCTTCCACTATCCTTAGATGCAGGCCAGGGTACAGGCGGTGAGACTGTACATCCACCATCTGTCACACAGGAGGATGTGGAGGTGGCTGTCGATGAGGATGCGCAGCGTACGCCAGAGCACAGACGTAGACAGACACGGCGTGGACGCATCCAGTATACGCCTGACTGTGGGACAGAGGATCATCCACACCGGAGGCGTAGATTAGGTTGACATTTGATTTATGATACGTTTTCTATGTGTATTACTATTATCTAGACTTCTATTATACCTTTAATAAGTGTCTTACTGTTATCAAATTATCTACCAATGTATATATATATATATATGTGTGTGTGTATAATAAATAATATGATTAGAAATTCCATAATACTCATATAAATTCAATAAGTTCAAGATAAAGGTTAAATAATAATCCAAGGCTATTTATTTTATGAATAACATATTAAAAGACCAAGTAAAATGTATTGTAGAACTTTAAGAGGATTTTGTTGGCCTACAATTAAATATAGGATCAAGAGAAACTCTTGACTCCTAATATGATATTAGGAAATTAGGTCACACAAGTGATGGAAAAAAGGGAAATTATGGTTCATAGGTCCAAAAAATAGTTAAAAAATGTTTAGGGAAGAAAATGATACATCGTAATGCCACAAATGGTATGGTTATTGTTCATAAACAGAAAGCAGTAATGATTGGTGTCAGAACACAAGAGCCTGTTATGTGGATAAAGATTTATTTTGGTATGAATTAGAATCAGAATATTTAGTGATCTTAAGGAATAATGAGTGGTGTATTAGTGATGCACATGAATAAACCATTTATCAAATATTATTTTTGTGGAAATATGGGAAATTCAAAGAATGCTCATTCCATAGCCTTGAGGGTCACTATGTGACTTTATCAAATATTATTTACAGGGTTATTTTGAAAATACTACTCATTTCTATATTGGTTATACCCCCCAACATGTATTATTCACTATCTCCACAAGTTAATACAATGACATATAATCCATTTTTCCTCTCTATAACAAAAAATAATCCACTATACACTCTCTTTCTCCATAATACATTGGAGATTCATTCTACTCTATAATCCAAAAGATACATCTACTTCCAAATTTAGGAAGAAGTTCTTCTTCAAATAGACTTACTCTATAAGAAATCTAGTCACTCCTACCTTGTGTACTTTATCAATAATTTTAGAAATTATTATATTAAGACTCTTTTCAGATTTTGTGCAATCTAGATTCTCCTCAATATTCAAATACTCAAGAACTCATCAATTCATCTTTCTGTATTTACCTGATACATTATTGTATCGAGTTATCAGAAATAATATTTCAATTCAACACAGAGTCTTCATCACCTTCATACACACTTTATTCACAAAACAAACAATAATTGTTCATGGGTAATATATCATTATTACATGATTTAAAATCAATCATTTAAATCCTTATTAAAATTTGTTTAGTAATAACACATTTAATTACACATTTATATATGAATACTCATCAGTAGTGGTATCATATTTTCCTCATATTGAATGCCCCATTAATTTCTGTGCGTATTTTGTTTCATGCAACTCATAAAGAATACTAGAAGGATTAAGGTTCCCCTCTTTCTTCTTAATGTGGTGTCTATCTCTATGAATCATTATCTATATTCATACATGTAACTCATATTTAATTACATAATAAAATACAAAAACTCATCAAAAATACCCAATGCTCGGGTCTTCTCCATTCTTCACATAAATGTTACAACTCATGTAAGAATCTGATTCACGTGGATTCATCAAAATATGATCTTCTAATCACCCGAATACTTATTGACATATTGATAAAACATACAACCATTTTTTCCAACAATCTCCCCCTTTATCTTCTGTTGTTAATATCCATTCGTATCATAAAAGTTAATATGTGGTAACATCAATTATTCTCCCCCTTATTTAAAATAAAATGAAAAGGATAATTGGACAATTTTAAACTCATATTTCTTCTCAAAAAAATCTTCACATATATTTTAAATAAGGGGATGATATGACATGATACTTGGAACAAAGCCTTTAGTTAATAAACACTATATCTATATGATCCATCCTAGTGTAGAAAGAAATAATTAAATAACCAATATAATATAATCTACCTATAACACATACTCATATGTGATACTAAAATTAGATATTCTCAATTATCAGGATGAGTAATTTTAAGATAAGAAATACATGATCCTGCACACACTTCAAAAAACACATTAGAAAGTTCAAGTGCAAGAAAAAATCCCCCTTTTCTCATTTTTTTCATTAAATAAGTACTCAACCTTAATGAATATAATTAAGAAAAAATGTAAGATAATGTGATTGGAATACCTCAAATCTCTTATAAGATCCTCCTTAAGAGATGAACTCATTCTTCATCATGGGAATTTATGTACTCCATGATGAACAATACTTCTCCTTCAATTCCATTCAAGTAAACTCATAACACATAAAATAATAAGGAATAAGGAGGAACCTCTTGTATTCTATAGAGGAAACATTCAATGTGAGAGTTTTCTCTCATCCTTTATTTCTTCTTATTTCTAAGCCAAGCATGGGATGTGATTTATTTCTTATTACATGCTTCATGGATTATGCACATATTTCCTTCCCATGAATTTCCTCTTTATTTGGAATACATTTCCCCCCTCCTCCACAGCTGGTACAACCTCATTATTTTTCTTCCAATTTTTTCATCTTCTCTTCCAAGATTCTTATTACGAGGGATTTGATTTTGGTTCTTTAAACACCATTTTTTGATACTCGTTTTTATCTTTAAAAACATTGAACTTATTTTCTATCTTAATATGACTTCTTTCAGGATACAAAAATTCCTTGTAAGTCATATGAGTAGAGTTTCTCCACATAGATTATTTACCCTTGCATGTTTTCCTCTAAGTGAAATACCTTTCCATATGATCTAGGTTAGAAAAAATGAATCATTTAGGTATTCTGTGAGATGCGTGAACGCCGTTCACGCATCTCTTCTCTCGGGAAGATGCGTGAACGGCGTTCACGCATCACGCCCGGGTCCGGGATGCGTGAACACCGTTCACGCATCCCCGACCCATTTTTAAAAATATTCTAACCCTATACCCTGTTATCAAATTTTAATTTTTTAAAAACCCAGATAAAAAAATTACCCCCTAATATTCATGCGTGCAAGACTTTAACAATATGCATGATATCAAACCAATTTAAAATACCTCAACCTATCATAATCATTATTTAAGATGGATTTCTTCTCGATCGATAGTGGTTTGGCATGAATTACAGTGAATAAGAACCTTTAGACATCATTTTAGGAAGAAGACGAAATCCCATGATGATCAGATGATTGATATCTAAATGATCGAGCTGACTATGTTCTATATCCATATATAATTATGGTTGAGCATTACGTTGGAAGAAATTTTCTGATATCAAATTCTCAATACACCAGGGCCATAATTTATTAATCAACTACTCTCATTAAGCATCCAAATGAGAGTACAGAGTCCACTCCCTGGCTCTGTGAAGTCCTTTCTCCAGCCGCCATTCCGCGCTCTGGCCTGGAGTTCCACAGCTCCTCTCCTTGTCTGATCTGGAGGTATGGACACACCGAGGCTTTGGGATAGAGATTTGGTGGTCGAAGGTCCCCTCGGCGTCTCTTTTTTCCTCTTCAAGGGTTTTAGCCCCGGGTTACATTTTAGGGTTTCATCCCCTCGCTGTTGCGATCTTCGATTTCCTTTCACCTTTCTTTTTATGATTTTTTATGGGTTTCAATTAGGGCTCTAACCCCGTTCCTTCCTCTCTCTTGGTGATTTTCTTGTCGTTGTGGAACGCGTTCTTTCCGGAGGAGTTTCGGGAGTTCGTCTCACAATTTTGGAGGGTCTCGGTGGATTCCAACTAGAGTGCGTTGGCAGTTATGCGGATTCAGGATGGAGACGATGGTGGCATCGCCAAGGCTGTTCGAGGAGGTCATTTCCGAGGTTTGATCTGTTGAGGTTTTATTCTTCTGTTTGGGTCCCTGGTTTGTGTTTTCCTCTATCGGCAATGGTGCTCGTTTTTTATCCGGCGACGACAATTGCATTAAGGTTCTTTCACGGTGATGTTGTGATTGTTGGTTGGAATGGTTAGCAGCGACCGAATGAGGATTCGGCTCCGGCGACATAGTGGTGACGTCAACAGTTTGTGGTTTTGAGAAGCGGTATGATGAAGGTGATCAGATGGTAGTGATGGTGACGATCAGATGTGAAGGTGGTGGTAGTGACGAGATGATAAGGTCAGCAAGGTGAATATGGCTATCATTGTGTCATGGAAGCTCTCGTTTTGCTTGGCCACCTTTTCAATTAGATAAACTCAATTATGTAAAAAGGTTTATATGGATAATTGGAAGAAAAGTTTTTAATTTCATGTGGGAGATCATGTTTTCTTAACTCTTTCTCAATATAAGGTTGTTATATGGTCTATTGAGATAGGTAAACAAAGACTCATGTTCAAAAGACCTTATAAAATCATGGAATTAATAGGAGTTGTGGATTACCATTTGGTAAATCCAAAAATGACAATAAATTACCAGATATCTTCCATATATCCTGGGTAAAGAAGTACATCCCAGACCCAAACCATGTTCTCACCTTTGATGAAATAACATTCAAGACTGGTTTATTTTATTTTGAAGTTCAAATCTATGTTAAGTACAATAGAGAATAATATTGGATATATCTAAGGACTTGGTTCGTAAAGGTACATTGGAGAAATCATAAGATAAAAGAGGCGACATGGTAAACTAAAGAAATTATGAGGAAGAACTACTGAAATATGTTCATGAGAATAAATTGTTTAAATTTTGAGGAAGACAATATTTTAAGGAAGTATAATTGTAACAACACTAGATTTCATGATAAACAGTCAATAAAACATTTCTCCTTAATTACTTGTGATACATACAAAACTGAGTGAAAATAAAATGTAATATAGTATACCATTATAACAGAGCCATTAAAATGGTGGGAATGTATTGGATGAACTAATTTATGAAAAATTTACAATTACACATGTGTAAAATAAATTCAATTTTTATCAACTAATTAAAAATAAAAATGAAATCATTTCTATATAAAAATAGATTTTTTCTAAATATATTTTTCAGTATGAACAAAATATAGTATTATCTAAATAAATTAAATTTACTCGTATTAATGAATGGTTTTAATGAAATTTATATTATATATTCACAAAAATATTTGAATTTTTGTCTAATATTTTAACTATTCATGGGATAATAATAAATATAATTTTATGCTTAGAACTGTATTTTTCTAAAAAGTGGTTACTATCACATTTTCCAAACAAATTTTAAAATTAATTTCTTCCACTTTTAGGTATTGAGTATAATAAAATGGATTCAATATTTCTATTAATTATTTTTATATTTGGTAAATATTTCCCTTTTAATTTTCGGCATTTTCAAAAATAGACTTGGTAAAAATTATCACCTTGATAAAAGTTAAATCACGTTAATCTATATTAAAACTAATTGATAAGTTCACCATTTTTCATATAAATTCCCATTCCATGAAGGGAATTCAACCATTATCACTTATTTCTAGAAAAATAATTTTTTATAAGATACATGTACATTAAAATTACCTTATATATTCAATGAATATTATTTACAAAATGGAACTCTCTTAGTTTCAAATATCAATTACGTGTTCACATAGGTAAAACATAATATTGTGAATGAATAATTATAAATATTTTTTATAATGAAATTATCTTCAATATGATAATTTATTTCTAACTATTGTTGGTTATGTAATTACATTAAATTCATCTAAAACACTAATACATTATTAGTTCAATTAACAAAACATTAATATAAATTATATTCACAAAATTAAAAGTAAAAAAATGGTGATTTATAGTGGTACATGAATTTTTCTGATAAATATGTCATGTTAGTGATGTGTATATGGATTATATTCTAATTTTATCTATGTCATAGTGTATTTAATGAAAAACTAATCAAACTGTTCCAAAATATACACTAATGATATTTTCTAATAAAAAATATTTAATGTAATTAATTAAATTACATAAAATATTAAATTAATCCATGTGAATGTAATATGATTTACAACATCATTCCTGGTCCATTTAGGTTATCATTTATAAGAAATTATTATTTAAATAGTTGTTACTGAGGTTAAGTCAAAAAAAATTACAATGAGATTAAAAAAAGATATATTTTTTGAATACACAAAAACATGACTAAATTCCATTAGATGAATTTATCTTAACCATAGAAAATTATTCTTTAAATTTATGTCCAACTGGAAACATCTTTCTTGAGAATAAATTCATTATATTTTAATCTTATAAGAAATTATAATTGTGTCATCTCTCTCCATTATAAAAGGAAACCCCTTATTCACCAACTTTGCAACACATGGCCTTCTAGATCGACCATACCCTAACAAACTCTCTTACCAACATCCATATACATATTATAGAGGTAAATGTATTCCCAAAATTCCAGTCTAAGGGGCTTTAAGAGAATATCTAAAATAGATATTTCAAATAAGATGTAATCTCTTTAACTGATCACTTTCTATTTAATTATTCTTTACTTCGCCAAAATCTTTTATTCTTATTATGAAATAATAACTATAGTATCATAAATATAATTAAATGTTATTACAATTGTGAAATCACCATTATCCACCATCATTCATGTTAAATGGGATGTGAAAATATCATTCATGTGTACGTATGACTTACAGGCTCAACATAGAAATAAAATTCATTTTCATCCACCATGTTTCATGTATGATTGTCAGGGTAGGTTTAATTTTTATATTTAATAATTAAGATATAGTTATTATTATGAAATTATAATATCCCATTTAGTATATAACCATTAAATCTAATGGAATAAAATAACATCATTCATCCATACATGTGGACTACAACCTCCATGAAGTGATTTGATTGTTTTTAATTTCCATTTCACTTAGATGATAATAAAATTAGGTTGAATTAATATAACTAATTTTTAAGATATAATATTTATTCTTTAAAGGTGATTCACTATTTTTCATTCTTTTATTCAATCTTTCGAACATTGAAAATTGTGTTCATGCGTATAAACAACTTACTATCTACATGAATGATGTAATTCATTTTTATATCTTTAAATTTTATAGATGAATCTAAATAAATATATATTGAATATATATTTAAATAATTACTAAAAAAATTGATATTATGTTTCTATGATCAATGTACAAGGACAATAAAAACTAAATTATAATACTTATGATAAATGAAACAGTTAATAACCATAAATAATTTTTTTAATAAGGAATAATTGATAAATGTTGTTGAAATATTATAACTGGATCATATATGATATTATAAGTACATATATGGTTTTATATAGAATTATAATAAATTTAAATTATTATATATGAGGCTAAAATTACTAATAATGAATGCTGGATTTGAGGAAAGGGTTTATTGCACAATCCCAACATTATTTCAGATTAATTATATTAAAGTCTTCCCTGGGGGCCTATTTGATATTTCCATAATAAAAAATATTGTTTCTACTCCACTATTTATTTATGGAAATTAATTTTTTTCATTTAATTTCCCACTATTTATGTACTCATGATACTGAGACCATTTTTTAATGATAATTGACCTTGTCTTTCTACCTGATTGGGAATATTTTTATTCCATATCCATATTTTCCTTAAAATGTTTTAAATAATAATTATTATAATATCTAATTATTTATTAAATAAATTTTTACCCATATTTAAATATTATATAATTGGTTAAAAAGAATATTAATATCCTTTTATTATTAAAGTAATTTGTTGGATTTTCTTACCAATGTGTGAAAGAATATTTTTAACCCGTAGTACATTAATTGAATTTCCAGTTTTCCAGATCACATAATATTATGAAGCATCATTTTTAAGTTTAAAAGGTTTTTAAAAGAAAAATTTCACCTTAATATTTGAAAATTTATTAGAATTTAAATAACTGATTTCAATGTGAAAAGGGGTATTTTTCTCAAGAATTATAAAATTGATTTTTTAATATATATTCATCTTTGTCAACATTAAATATTGCATACTATGATTTACAAGGGATTTACTCTTATTATTCAATTTTCCTTATTACTCTGGATGGACTACGATCTTGTTTATTGATTGAATAATTATTAACATTTGCTATTCTAGTTTTCCAATAAGAATGTTTACGTGGATTATGTGTCATCCCTTTCGTATGATGAATGCTTTATACATAATGATTGATATGAGGGGTGCAATATATCCCCTCGATACATCAGTAGTACTCAATAGATAATATAGTAGGGGTATTTGGAATATACTAAACATTTTTACGTATATTTTATTTCCATATGGAATTTATGGTATGATAATGATATCCATCATTATGTATTCATTAATTATGAAGCTAGTTATTAATATCCATGTGATTATTTAAATTTTTTTGTTCTCCATGGATTTAGTACCCTCTTTTATGGAATTATTTATATGGAATATATTATTATTATTATTCTCATCCATATTATTCATGTTTTATTTATAGTTTTTTTCTTCTATTGTTCTCGTAACCTTACTGAACATCTCATCACACCTGTTTCTTATGATTATTTTCCTCAAGCTTCCAGGAAGTGTATTATATCCGATATGCATAGATTTAATAAAGGTATTAATGGTTTTCTGAAAACATTCTATGTTGTAATTTATATTTTAAAATCTAATGTTAGATTTATGTAACACCCCAAACTTCCACGGTACGTTTCCCTTCGAATAATCGATAGCGTGTGTTGTACGCAACCTCGAGTTCTAACACACACCACAACTAATTAAACTAGCCGTTGTGAATAGTAATACCTACTTTTTGAAATAATATATATTTTATATTTCAAAATGGACTTCATTTTTGGATTCGGAATATCGAAATTAGCCTAGGGTGAAATTTTGGTACTTTTCGGATAACTTTTATATTTTGATGAATAGTGAAAATTACTAAATTTTAATTAAAAACAACTTTTTTAATCAAAATAATTAATATTGATAAATTATTAATTTGAGTGTTTTTAAAGTATATTTAGAATATATTTTTACCATTTAATTTAATTTTTGTCATTGGACATAATTTTACAATTAAATCGAACATAAACAAGTGTCAATCTTTTGATAGTTATTACCTCTTAAAAACACGCTTTTTGTTTTGACAGCGGGAATTAATTTTAAATTAATTTCTGCCACTTATGTGTTTTGAATTTAGGAAAATGGATTCCATATTTGGAATCAGGATGTTCAAATTGTGTAAATAGGTAACTTTTATTTTTAGACATTTTGAATAGTTACTGTGGTAAATATTTTATTTACCATGGTTAAAGGGTAAATCCGGTAAATAAGGGTTAAAAAATAATATTATAATAATACAAAATTACCCTAAAACGTGTCTTAACCTTATTGGTGGACACATACCCGACCATGGGCATCCTTGGGTCAATTTGGGGACCCCTTGGAGCCACTTGTATGTGGTAGGGACACATTATATTAATAAAGTTAAAATAAAAATAAAAATGTCATAAGCTTACATCTTTTAGAAGAACAATTTTTACATAGGGTTATACATGTTGGATTTTCGATTATAAATATTCATTAGAAAGCTAAAAGGATTTCCTACATGATTATATTTTATTTATAATTTTTAGACATCAAATAAGTTATATTATTAATGACACAATAATGATGCAATGTTTACCTCATTAATAAATCATTGAAATAAATAATATTATAATGATTAAAATATTTTCTAAAACCTGTCCAATTCTTATTGGTTGATGTTATTTAGAATATTAGTCATCTTATATTCGACATCAATGATTTTTGGACCATTATAAACCGAATATAATTATATTATAAAGTAATACTTTCACTCTTTCCTAAAGAGCCCCTCCTCTCCCTTATAAAAGGAGACCACTTCTACTCATTCCTCACACCTCTCAAGCCACTTGGCTCGTCCAAACTCTGCCCAACTAAGCTCCCCACATCCCTCTCTTCCTCCTTGAAGCTTCCCCTTAGGCAGAAAGCATTTCAAAAAGTCCTTTGGTTCCAACCAAAGTGAGTTACCTAAATTAAAGGTAACGATTTCTCTTAAATTATTTTCATTTATTTTGCTTCTTCAACCCACAAACTCTTTTTATTTCCTTTCTTTTGTAACAACACCAGTATCCTCAATATACTAGGATGTTGTTATAAGAAGGATTCAAACTACACATACACACAACTCCATCTACTGGATGATGAACATAATGTTTCTGTGGATGGCAAACTAACGCATCACGAAACGATGATTGTTCAAATACATCTTACCGCCTCTCATGGTGGCCATTATGATGGCACTGTAATTAAATATGATATTAATGATATATATTTTATATATAAGCTTCTGTAATTCCATTTTATTTCATACCATTATTCGTTTCATGTTGTATATACATAGTATAATTTCATTTGAGGAAGTGCGGACTACCGCCCCCTTAAAATGATATGACTCGTTCATACCACACATGGAACGTATAAAGGATGGTGTTAATGAAATTAAGTAACATATATAAAATATTATATTATACTGGAATAGTAATATACCTATGTATCATTTGGATTCGATTCTTTTAAAATAAAAATTAAATGGAAGTAGCGTTCGTGCGTACGTACGGACTACCGTCTCCACGAACGCGATGAGATTCATTCTCCATCGTATCCATTCAAGTATAATTATCATTTAATGATTTAAAAATGATGTTTAAGGACTTGATATCATTCTGGATATGAATAAGATACAACAAACATGACTTATGTAACAAAACATATAAAGAAAATGAGTAAGTTAACACCCGAAACGGCGATAATACTAAGATATTATTATCAAATCAATATTAAAAGATCATATATGATATCATATTAATGTATATGATTCTTGTATAATTTAGTAACAATTATTTCACTATTATACAGGAGGTTAACCTACCCCAACCAAGGAAAAGTACAAGGTAAGGGTTATTTCACAATCTCTTCATTATCCGAGGTTGTATTATACGTAATAATCTACTGGGACCTCTTTATCATCCACATCCATGTTTCTTCGAAATGTATTTCAAAACATTTTTACTATTTACAAGAATATGGGTTAAAGTAATTTATACCCTTGTTTGACTTTTTATAAGAGGTTTATAAAGGAATCTTTCCGTCGTTTACAAAACAAGGTCCTTTTTAACCTTTTTGACAGAATTGAGGTAAGAATGTTTTTTTAACTTATACGGCGGGTGCGGTTATGTTCCGCCGTTATAAAATCGTCGAAGCTTTCCATACAAGCTTATAAGAATATTTTCAAATAAAATGTTTTATTTTATATGGATCTTAAATGATTTCAAAATAAAAGGAGATACTTCTTTAAAAAGAATTTTGATTTCATCTATGTCAACATCCTTTGATGGATTTTAAGATTATTTGAAGTTGATTTATTATGATACAAAACTTCTATATTGTATTGAAGGTTTTGTGATATGTTTGACTGTGGATGTGCTATTTTTATACCATTCATAGTTTATGGTGAAATTATTGACATTTCGTATGCTAGTTTTAATACGAATGTTTATGTTATGTTTAAACCTTTTCATATGGGAATGCATTGGACTTAATAAGTGACGGGTGGAGCCCGCTATAGCTCCTCGATGCATCGGTAGGTCTAATGAGACAAACTAGTGTCTTGGCACAAGGCCTTGACAAAATCTTATTTGTAGTCTTGGCACGAGGCCTTGACTATGTGGTTATGATAGTCTGGCATTATGCATTCCAACATTATGAAAGTGGTTATTGATTTTTTCATGTGATTATTCGATTAGTAGAATATCCATGTGAATAAGTAAATGGCATTATTTCATTTTACTTTTTCCATACCATGTTGAAGTTAAAGTTTAAAAGGCTTTTGTTTTAGTAATGCATTTCCTTAAATGTTTATTCTTATTTATGAAAGTTTCCGCTATATTGTTATCCTTACTGGGCATTTCAGCTCACCCCTTTTCTATGTTTTATTTTTTCCCAGGTAGTGAAGAAGTAAATTATGAATGAATTGCAGGGATATTATGAGGGGTTAATAGTGTGGATATGAAGACTTTGTTGTTGTAGTAGTTTTTCACTTTGAAATGTAATGTAAAACTTTATGATTATATCTAGTGTTTCCAAGGCTACTAAACCGATCGGTCTTTCGGGATTTGATCTTTCTTGTGATCATGCCAATGTTACGAAGTAATGCACTGACTCTGGGTAGCTGGGGTCGGGGCGTTACAGTTGGTATCAGAGGAAGTTTAGTACAAACCTTGGAAACTAGATTTAGATAAACTTTGATTACAGCACGTAGACCTAAGATGATCTTTGAGGATTAGAATAGAAGAACTTCCTAGAATTTTGGTATTGTAGAGATTTTCTGAGTTTTCCGAGCAATACATCCCTGTCTGGATACGAGCAGGTAGAGGCGGCTCTGGCACAGATGTACCTAGGGGTAAAACCCGAAAACACCGCTTTGAGCTAGACTCGAACGGGAACTGGTGCACGACAACGGGCCTTGCTGCACTCTTGGTTACGACACTCCCGGGGGATATGCTTAGGATAACTCTCATTTTCATTACAAATCATTTTGAAGGGATTATGAGTATATACTTCCTCAAAGAAAACATTCTTATGATTATGGATTATATCCATAAATAGTTCAATTTGTGTTAAGTGTTTTATAAGTATGGGATTATGTATTTTTATTCATAAACTGATCTAGTTTATGCCATTGTTTAGAAATGGCGCCTAGTGGAAGAAATGGAAACCGTATCAATGCACACACTCCATGTAGGGATTGCCCTCCTGCTCAAGATAATTATAGTGGGGCTGGTGATGCAACTGGTGCTGATCAGCTAATCACCATACTAGGACAACTTACTCAGGTTATGAATAATAACCTTACCCATATGGAGAACCCCGATCCGCAGCGTGGAGGATCAATGTTAGATCGATTCATGAGGCAACAACCACCAACGTTCAATGGGAATACAAATCCCTTAGTAGCTGAGAAATGGATATTTTCCCTAGAGAAAATATTTCAGTCTATGGGGAGCAGTGAAAGGGAAAAAGTTATCATGACAGTTTACCGCCTCACTGGAGATGCTGATCAATGGTGGTCATTAATTCAAAACATGAAGGAAGATGATGAAGTATCAAATATGGAATGGAGGGAGTTCAAAGATCTGTTTTTAGAAAAATACTTTCCTCATGACCATCGAGCAGATATGGAAAGGCAATTTCTGAGTCTGAGACAAAAGGAGGATGAGAATGTCAAAAGTATGAGGCTAACTTTACAAGGTTAGCGAGGTACGCTGGTGATTATATTCGCAACCCAAGAAGTAATATTGATCGTTTCTTTGATGGGTTAAAACCATTTCTCCGTCGAGCATTAGTCTCACAATCCTTTTCATCGTACGAAGACATTGTCTCATGTGCTATCAAGACCGAAAAGGAATTCTCTAAGTCTTATGACATTAAAGCAAAGCAAGAGAAGAAGAGACCTGCTTATCAATCTGGGAATGGAAATAAGGGGAAGAAAGGAAAGGTTGAATATCCATCTTGTGGTAAATGCGGGAAGAAACATCCTGGTACTTGCTTGAAGGGAATGGGAGTCTGTTACAAGTGTGGTGAAAAAGGCCACCAAGCTCATGATTGCAAGGGGAAGAAGGAAGCTACCAACGTTCAGTGCTACAATTGCAGGGAGATGGGGCATTATGCAAATGCATGTCCTAAGCGTCAGGAGATCTTACCTCAGAAAAGGCCAAGGGATCAAGGCCAGGCTTATGCTATCACTACTGCTGAGGTAGAAGCTCCGAAAGACGTGGTGGCAGGTAATTTAATGGTTTCCTCAAGTTTAGCAAATGCATTATTTGATTCTGGATCATCGCATTGTTTCATATCTTCCCAGTTTGCTAAGAAAATTAGATATTTCCAATTTGATTTAATAAGGGAGTTGTCAGTCAAAACTCCTAAGGGAAGTATCGTTGCAACAAAGTTTTGTGAATCAGTCCCCATTAGAGCACATAAATTTTCATTATCTGCTGATCTCATCGTCATACCTATGATTGAGTTTGATATAATCCTCGGTATGGACTGGCTTTCGGACTATGATGCGAAGATTTATTGTAAGAAGAAATAGGTTACGATTCTTGATGATAATGATAAGGAACACCTTATTTTTAGAGCAGAATCGTCACCACCTAATTCTTATTTAGATCCACCCCCAGTAGCTCAACTAAATTCAATTATTGGGGAGGAAGAGAATGAAATAACTGTCGGTGAGGAAAGGAATGTTCAAATAGAGGATGTACCTGTTGTGAAAGAATTTGTATATGTATTTCCGGAAGATTTACCTGGACATCCTCCAGAACGAGAAGTTGAGTTTTCCATTGATTTGATTCCTGGATCAAGACCTATATCGAAGACCCCTTATAGAATGGCCACTGTAGAGTTAGTCGAACTAAAGAAACAACTAGAGGAATTGAGTAATAAGGGATTTATTCGCCCTAGTGTTTCTCCATGGGGAGCCCCTGTTATTTTTGTTAAAAAGAAAGATGGATCTATGAGGTTATGTATCGACTACAGGGAGATCAATGCTATAACGATAAAGAACAAGTATCCCCTACCTCGTATTGATGATTTATTTGACCAACTGCATGGAGCTCAATACTTTTCAAAGATTGACCTTCGATCTGGATACCATCAGTTGTGTGTGAAGAAGGAAGACATTCCGAAGACAGCATTTCGAACCAGGTACGGGCATTACGAGTTTACTGTAATGCCTTTTGGATTGACTAATGCACCCTCTGTATTCATGGATCTAGTGAAGATGGACATGGGAATAACCAGGGAAGGTGAAACATCAATGCTTTTTCAAATGGTTGCCAAACCATCTTTACTAGAAAGGATTAAGAGTTCTCATACCGATGATGAAGAATTTCAGAAGAAGATTAAAGCTGTGAATGATGGGAGATTGAGAGACTTTGTGTATGAAGATGGAATTTTGAAATTCGGGAAGAGACTTTGTGTTCCCAATATACCTGATCTAAAAAGGGAATTTCTGGATGATGCTCATAGTTCCAATTTCTCTATACACCTAGGGAGCACCAAAATGTATAGAGATTTGAAGGAACATTTTTGGTGGTACAACATGAAGAGGGAGATTGCTGATTTTGTGTCAAGATGTATGGTTTGTCAACAAGTGAAAGATGGAAGGCAACAGCCTGGAGGAGTCATGCAACCTCTTCCCATACCGGAGTGGAAATGGGACAATGTTACGATGGACTTTGTCATGGGGCTACCAAAGACTCCTAGAAGGAACGATGCAATATGGGTTATTGTTGATCGTCTTACCAAGTCAGCACATTTTCTTGCTATAAGAGAAGATCTACCCCTGGAATGTCTAGCAAGACTATACATTAATGAAGTTGTGAGACTTCATGGAATACCCCTATCGATTGTTTCTGATCGTGATCCCCGTTTTACTTCAAGATTCTGGAAACGTCTTCAGAAATCCCTGGATACTGAACTTCATTTGAGCACTGCTTACCACCCTCAGACAGACGGACAATCAGAACGGACTATTCATACCTTAGAAGACATGTTGAGATCTTGCTCACTTGATTTTCAAGGTATGTGGGATCAATATTTACCACTGGTAGAATTTTTCCTATAACAATAGCTTCCATTCGAGTATTCAAATGGCACCATATGAAGCGTTATACAGTAAGAGATGTCATACACCAACTTTTTGGGATGATGTTGGTGAAAGAAAACTTGTAGGCCCAGAACTAGTGGAGGAAACGGTGGAAAAGGTGAAGGTAATCCAAAATCACATCAAAGCAGCTCAAAGTAGGCAGAAGAGCTATGCCGATAATCGAAGGAAGGATTTGGAATTTCAAGTCGGTGATCATGTTTTCCTAAAGGTATCTCCGTGGAAGGGAGTCATACGTTTTGGTAAGAAAGGTAAATTGAGTCCCAGGTACATCGGACCTTTCAAAATTCTAGAACGAATTGGGGCTGTAGCTTACCGATTGGCAATGCCGCCAAGTCTCTCCAAAGTTCACGATGTGTTCCACGTATCTCTGTTGAGAAAATACATGCCTGACCCAACGCATGTACTCACCTATGAGGAATTAGAACTGGAACCCGATCTGTCTTATTGCGAAGAGCCCGTCAGGATTCTTGATACAAGAGAACAAGTACTGAGAAACCGGACGACGCGTCTGGTAAAAGTTTTGTGGAGAAATCATAAGATGGAAGAGGCAACGTGGGAACCCGAGGAACTTATGATGAGGAACCACCCGAGTCTTTTTATGCAGTAATACCCTAGAAATTGCGAGGATGCAATTATTTGAAGGAGGGGAGAATGTAACACCCCAAACTTCCACGGTACGTTTCCCTTCGAATAATCGATAGCGTGTGTTGTACGCAACCTCGAGTTCTAACACACACCACAACTAATTAAACTAGCCGTTGTGAATAGTAATACCTACTTTTTGAAATCATATATATTTTATATTTCAAAATGGACTTCATTTTTGGATTCGGAATATCGAAATTATCCTAGGGTGAAATTTTGGTACTTTTCGGATAACTTTTATATTTTGATGAATAGTGAAAATTACTAAATTTTAATTAAAAACAACTTTTTTAATCAAAATAATTAATATTGATAAATTATTAATTTGAGTGTTTTTAAAGTATATTTAGAATATATTTTTACCATTTAATTTAATTTTTGTCATTGGACATAATTTTACAATTAAATCGAACATAAACAAGTGTAAATCTTTTGATAGTTATTACCTCTTAAAAACACGCTTTTTGTTTTGACAGCGGGAATTAATTTTAAATTAATTTCTGCCACTTATGTGTTTTGAATTTAGGAAAATGGATTCCATATTTGGAATCAGGATGTTCAAATTGTGTAAATAGGTAACTTTTATTTTTAGACATTTTGAATAGTTACTGTGGTAAATATTTTATTTACCATGGTTAAAGGGTAAATCCGGTAAATAAGGGTTAAAAAATAATATTATAATAATACAAAATTACCCTAAAACGTGTCTTAACCTTATTGGTGGACACATACCCGACCATGGGAATCCTTGGGTTAATTTGGGGACCCCTTGGAGCCACTTGTATGTGGTAGGGACACATTATATTAATAAAGTTAAAATAAAAATAAAAATGTCATAAGCTTACATCTTTTAGAAGAACAATTTTTACATAGGGTTATACATGTTGGATTTTCGATTATAAATATTCATTAGAAAGATAAAAAGATTTCCTACATGATGATATTTTATTTATAATTTTTAGACATCAAATAAGTTAAATTATTAATGAATCAATAATGATGAAATGTTTACCTCATTAATAAATCATTGAAATAAATAATATTATAATGATTAAAATATTTTCTAAAACCTGTCCAATTCTTATTGGTTGATGTTATTTAGAATATGAGTCATCTTATATTCGACCTCAATGATTTTTGGACTATTATAAACCGAATATAATTATATTATAAAGTAATACTTTCACTCTTTCCTAAAGAGCCCCTCCTCTCCCTTATAAAAGGAGACCACTTCTACTCATTCCTCACACCTCTCAAGCCACTTGGCTCGTCCAAACTCTGCCCAACTAAGCTCCCCACATCCCTCTCCTCCTCCTTGAAGCTTCCCCTTAGGCAGAAAGCATTTCAAAAAGTCCTTTGGTTCCAACCAAATTGAGTTACCTAAATTAAAGGTAACGATTTCTCTTAAATTAATTTCATTTATTTTGCTTCTTCAACCCCCAAAATCTTTTTATTTCCTTTCTTTTGTAACAACACCAGTATCCTCAATATACTAGGATGTTGTTATAAGAAGGATTCAAACTACACATACACACAACTCCATCTAATGGATGATGAACATAATGTTTCTGTGGATGGAAAACTAACGCATCACGAAACGATGATTGTTCAAATACATCTTACCGCCTCTCATGGTGGCCATTATGATGGAACTGTAATTAAATATGATATTAATGATATATATTTTATATATAAGCTTCTGTAATTCCATTTTATTTCATACCATTTGATTAGCCACTAAATGAGGCTAATATTCATTGCTAATATACCTAATTTTCATGTTCTTTGTTATTCATAAATACCATTTTAGTGCATTTTACACTTTGAACATCATTTCACATTATGATTGTAATACCTTCTTAAAATGCACTATTATGTGGTACATTTTTGAACATCATTTAAAGTACCCAATGATTCATCTGATTTTAAGGAATTTAATTATACATATTTTAATTTGATATTTTTGTAAATTGATCTACACTTAAATATGAACATGTTTGATTCAGGGATCAATGGAGAATTCATGGAGGATGATGGAGATATTTGGCAATGAAAAGAAGCAATTCTGGAGAAGGCAGATTGGACACCGTCCCAATGATGAGACTGTGGGGCCCAACATACAGGCCCAATTAATCCCAAATTTCGTGGGATGCTAGAAGATATGTACAGGAACAAATCACTATTCATGAGTTAATGCTAATTCGGCCTCCATTGTGGTCATTTAGGCGGCCGAAGTTAGAGATACAATTCTGGACCAGATTCTGCGGCCCAGAAAACAGTCCACCAATTTGATCATATCTCGGAATACACAACTCCAAATGGGCCCCAATTTTACAGGCGGTTAGAAGACATCCGGAGATCCATTTTCTTATTCTATGGACCACCCTGATTCGGCCATCTAGAAGGTCATCCAAACGCGTCTGTTAGGTGGATGAAAACTGGCTGCCACCTCGGGTCAAACGTGGAAAAGTCCAAATTCCACAAGCTTTCCACCACCTATAGCCTAACAAAATTAATTAAGATGCTTTGTACTGTTGGTGGCTCGACCCAAGGCTCCCAAAATGCCTATTTAAGGCAGTTGTGGTGAAGGAGTTTAGGATCTTGGATGCTTTGTTTACTTGTAATGTTATGCTGCATTTTTGTTGCCTCAATTTTGTCTTTCACATGTAAGTTGTTCAATTCACTTTAGTTTCTTAATAAAAGTTCTTCTTCTACTCTTATTCTGTTGTTCTTAATATCACTTTGATACCGTTGGATTAAGGTGTGAATTTATTCACACCAACCCTTGTGAAATTATTCACACAACGGTGGAGTGATCATTTTATTTTTGTTGTTTTCTTTACTTCTCCATTCCTCCCTTATGAGTCTACTCTCCGCTTCCATTGAAACCATGGGATCAATGGAGGGCTAACCCACTTATGGGTTGATCCAAGGGAGTAGCAAGGGGCTGGATTGGATGTTATTTATCACCTAATTAATGTATAATCACTTCTTTAATTGGGATTTTTATTTGATGATTTTTAAACTCCATCGTCCTTGTTGAATTTAAGGCCACACACCTCAACTACTAATACGATCCTTTACCTTGAAGTGCTCAAAACTTTGATCCTTCAAGTGTATAGGTGATTAGTATTAGAGGGTGTAGGCATTAAACCAGTAAGTGATGATGTTGTTTTATCTCCTTAAATGAACCCATCTCAAATTTAAGAAATTGAAATCATTAAAAAGAAAATACATCCAATCCACCCCGAGTGATAACCTAGGATCAACTCATTCTTTTAAATTGAATCCACTTAAATATTTTATATATCTTTAAAACCCATCCAAAATCAATCCAAGTTGGCCACTTCATAGCCAAAAATCCATCCCTTAGGTTGTGTATCTTAGGTATCTTCTTTGGTCTCTGTGGAATCGACAACCCAAGCTACACTACAAGGACCGTTCTACCCTTCTTCTCTTGGGTAAATTTGGGCGTGAACCAAATTTTGGCGCCATTGCCGGGGATCAAGTAAGTACCTTAGATAAAAAAAAAACCTCCTTTCCTCACCTCCATTCTTCTACTCTCACCCAAGATCTCTTATCTTGTCCCTTTCTCGCTTTTTTTTGGCGCATGTCCGCCTACACCCGCGATTTCTCAAACAGACTAGTTAGGGTGGAAGGTCCTAGGATAGGGGAGTCAAGTGCACCTAAGGGATTGCTTAAATCAGATTCAAATATTCTTGAAACCCCAAAGTCAGAACCTGAAACAAGTCCAATGGAGGGTCATCCACAAAATCAAATTGTAAACCCTGGGGGGAATCAAATGGGAAACCAAAACCAAGAAGCTCCAAACTTAGGGAATGTAGTTGATCAAACCATGAACGACTACCTCACTCCAGCTTGGACCAATGCCCCCTCATGCATTAGACACAATTCCATAGGAGACACCAACTACATATTCAAACCCCATGTCCTAAACCACATTCCAACCTTTCATGGGATGGAGTCAGAAATGCCATACCTTCATGTCAAAGAGTTCAACGACATTGTTGAAACCATGTGTCCCCCACATCAACTAGAATCCGCTAAGATGAGGCTATTTCCTTTTTCATTAAAGGATCGAGCTAAAAATTGGCTAAACAACTTGAGACCTGCATCAATCCACTCTTGGGACCAACTTCAAAGAGAATTCTACAAAAAATACTTCCCTCATCACAAAACAATTGCACTTAAAAAGAGCATCCAAAACTTTTTTGAAAAAGAGGGAGAGTCATTCTATGAAACATGGGAGAGGTTCAAAGACACCCTAAACATGGTTCCACACCATGGGTTTTCCATACCTGAACAAGTGAGAATTTTCTATGAAGGGTTGGGTCCGGGTAATAAACAATTCATTGACATGATGTGTAATGGAACTTTTAAAAACAAAGCCCCAAATGATGCTTACGAGTATCTGGAAAGTCTGGCTGAACAAAACCAAACTTGGGGAACTTCACCTTATTCTGAAAAGCCACAAAGAACCACTGGAATTCATACACTTAGAGAAGAGGAAAGCCTTAGGGCTAAACTCGCAGCACTCTCTAGGAAGGTTGAAGAGATAGACCTTAGGAAAGTCCATGAAATCCAAAATGTAGACCTTGTTTGCATAATTTGTGACAAACATGACCATAAAACAGACAACTGCCCAACCATTCCATCCATCAAGGATGTTCTTCTAGGAGGACCCCCAGCGGAAGTCAATGCCCTAAACTTTCAAAAGCCCCAATACCAAAACACCTTCAATCCAAGGTACAATGACCACCCAGGCTTCCGCTGGAAAGATAACCAACAACCTAGCCAACCACAGGGACAAAATCCTTACCCCCATCAGAACTACCAAAACCATAACCAGTTCCAAACCCAACCTATCCAATACCAACAACCACCGGTCCATTTTCAACAAACCATCCCACCTCCAAAATATCCCCCTGGGATAAACCAACCTACTCAAGCACCAACCCAAACTGTTCCACAAAGCCTACTAGAGCAACTGTGCAAACAAATGGAGAGGATGAACTCGGAGGTATCTTCCCTAAAACAAGAACTTCAAACCATCAAAACAGGAAAGGCACCCATGCCTACTCAGGCGGTGCCGTCCTCAACTTCAAGGGGAGAGTCATGTTGTGCTCAAACAACTCATGAACAACTAAAGGCTGTGACTGTTTTAAGAAGTGGGAAATCAATTGAGAAACCTGAACAACTAATTCAGAACCCACCTGAAGATTTAAACTTGGATGAAAATTTAAATGAACCACAAGATCAAACTGAAGAAACTGATAATAATGTGAAATAAGCAACTCTTCAACAAACAACCCCACAACCTGCACCATTTCCTCAACGCATGAGGGGGAAATCCAAGCCTGAACTGAGTGAAACATTGAGGGAAATCTTCTCACAAGTCAAGTTGAACATTCCTCTTCTCGATGCAATCCAAACCATACCTTCCTACTCAAAGTACCTTAAGGACTTGTGCACTTTTAAAAGAAAATTTTCACATAAAAACCAAGTCCTTTTGGCTGCTAATGTGAGTACCACCATTCAAGGGACCATTCCTCATAAGTTGAAAGACCCAGGTTTCCCTTACATCAATGTTGAACTAGGAGAAAGCAAAGTTGTCAAGGCCTTGTGTGACCTAGGTGCTAGTGTCAATCTCATCCCATATGCTGTGTACTGCCAGTTAGGCCTAGAAGAGCTCCAACCCACATCTGTCACACTTCAGCTTGCTGATCGTAGCATTAGGGTTCCCAAGGGGATTTTAAAGGACGTTCTGGTAAAGGTTGAAAACTTCATCTACCCTGCTGATTTCATTGTACTTGACAACCATCCAAATTTAGGAAATAAGGAACAAACCCCAATCATCCTTGGTCATCCTTTCCTTGCAACAATCAACTCTGTTATCCGAGTCCGAAATGGGAACATGACCATCACCTTTGGGAACATGAGTCTATACTTGAACATCTATAATGCAAGCTCACAAATAGGGGATGACGAGGATATTCATGAAGTAAACATGATAGGAAGCATTGATAATGAATCCATGGAACATCAAGGAATATTTGATGAATGTTTAAGTCAGAATGAGATTGATTTCCTTTGTTCACATGAAGGAAGTTTATCTCCTTGGCTCGAATCATTTTCAAATTGCTCCTATAATGATGTCTTAGGACCAAAAATCAGTGAAACCTTTCAGGAAAACACATTCATGGAGACAACTCAAACTCCCTTCCCTAACCCAGGTCAATACAATCTTGTGGCTGAAACTTCTACACATGGGGAATCAATTCAATCTGAAAATCTAGGAAACAAATTTGATCTTGATCCAATGCCCCAATATTCTGCTGAAATTCTGAACCAACCAGATCTTGAATTGAAGGAACTTCCTACTTCCCTCAAGTATGCCTTCCTAGGGGAAAATCAAACACATCCTATAGTCATATCTTCTTCTCTTGAAGCCAATCAGGAGGGGATGCTTCTAGATGTCCTTAGGAAACACAAGAAAGCCATTGGTTGGACCCTGTCTGATATTCCTGGGATTAGCCCACTTATTGGAACTCATAGGATTACTCTTGAATCTGAATCCAAACCATGTCGTCAACCTCAGAGGAGACTCAATCCAAATCTTATGGATGTGGTAAGGAAAGAACTTCTTAAGTTGTTGAAAGCTGGTATCATCTACCCCATAGCTGAGGGTGAGTGGGTAAGCCCAATTCAAGTTGTCCCAAAGAAAGCTGGAATCACTGTGATCACTAATAAGGATGGGGAAATTCTTCCAACTAGGGTGAGTAGTGGCTGGAGAGTCTGTATTGACTATAGGAAGCTCAACTCTTGTACCAAGAAGGACCATTTTCCCTTGCCCTTTATTGATCAAGTCCTCGAGCGAGTGGCGGGTCATCAATTCTATTGCTTCCTAGTTGGGTACTCAGGTTACAATCAAATTGAGGTCTCCCTAGAAAATCAAGGGAAGACTACATTCACATGTCCTTTCGGTACCTTTGCCTTTAAACGCATGCCGTTCGGGTTATGCAATGCCCCTGGAACCTTCCAGCGGTGCATGATGGGAATCTTCTCAGACATGGTAGGGGATTTTCTTGAGGTCTTCATGGATGACTTCTCTGTGTTTGGGGATACCTTTGAGGGATGTCTGCAGAATGTGGATAGAGTCTTGTCAAGATGTGAAGAAAAAAATCTGGTCCTAAACTGGGAAAAATGCCATTTCATGGTTAAAGAGGGACTTGTTCTAGGCCATCTGGTCTCGAGTAGGGGGATTGAAGTTGATAAAGCAAAGGTTGACATCATTCGTCACCTTCCATCACCCAGAACTGTTAAGGAAGTGAGGTCCTTCTTAGGACATGCTGGTTTCTATAGAAGATTCATTAAGGACTTTAGTTCAATCTCTCACCCTCTTTGTGCTCTCCTAGTAAAGGATGCTCCATTTGTTTGGACAGAAAGCTGTGAGGGTTCATTTTCAACCCTTAAATCCGCTCTCACCTCTCCTCCCATTATGAAATCTCCAAACTGGGACCTTCCTTTCGAACTCATGTGTGATGCCAGTGACTTTGCTGTAGGAGCTGTGTTAGGACAACGGTGTGATAAAACTCCATATGTCATTTCTTATGCAAGCAAATCCTTAAATGATGCCCAAATCAATTACACCACCACTGAAAAGGAGTTACTTGCTGTTGTGTTTGCCTTAGAGAAATTCAGGTCCTACCTCTTAGGATCACCCATCATTGTATTCACCGACCATTCAGCTCTAAAATATCTCTTCCAAAAACAAGATGCAAAGGCTATATTGATTAGGTGGGTCCTTCTTCTTCAAGAGTTCGATTTAACCATTAAGGATAAAAAAGGTGTCGAGAATGTTGTAGCTGATCACCTCTCTAGGTTGGAATTCAAGGACAAATCACATCACCTTTCTGTGTCTGATTCATTTCCCGATGAGAACCTCTATTCTGTGAGTGACTGCCCTTGGTATGCTGACATAGCCAACTTCTTAGTTTCAGGGGTCATTCCAAAATTCTTAGGGACCCAAGCTAGAAGAAAATTTCTTTCTGATGTCAAGCATTATGTGTTTGATGATCCATACCTATATAAGTTATGTCCTGACCTAGTCATTAGGAGGTGTGTGCCAGAATCCGAACAAGAGTCCATCCTTAAATTCTGTCACAGTGAGGCATGTGGAGGTCACTTTTCCTCTAAGAAAACATCTGCTAAGATTCTTCAATGTGGTCTTTTATGGCCCACCCTTTCAAGGGACTCCTACACATATTGTCAAAGCTGTCCTAGGTGTCAACAAGTAGGGTCCATCACAAAAAGGAATCAAATGCCACTCACTCCTATCTTAGTGGTTGAAATCTTTGACTGTTGGGGAATTGATTTCATGGGTCCCTTCCCAAACTCTCGGGGATACCTCTACATACTCTTGGCTATCGATTATGTCTCAAAATGGGTTGAGGCCATTCCTACAAAATCCAATGACCATCAAACTGTGATTAGATTCCTTAAAGAAAACATCTTCTCTAGATTTGGGATTCCTAGGGCTATCATTAGTGATCGTGGAACTCATTTCTGCAATCGCCCATTCTCATCGCTCATGGAGAAGTATGGAATTTCTCACAAAGTGTCCACTGCTTACCACCCACAAACCAATGGTCAAGCTGAGTTAGCCAATCGAGAAATCAAACAAATTCTTGAGAAAACTGTTAATCCATCTAGGAAAGATTGGTCGAGCAAACTCTTAGATGCTCTTTGGGCATATCGAACAACATTTAAAACTATCCTAGGAATGTCCCCATATAGGTTGGTTTATGGTAAAGCATGCCATTTGCCAGTAGAGATTGAGCATAAGGCCTTTTGGGCAATCAAAAAAATGAACTTTGACATTTCTTTGGCCGGAATAAAGAGGAAATTGGATCTAAACGAGCTTGAGGAACTTAGGATGGAGGCTTATGAAAATTCAAGGATCAATAAAGCTAGAGTTCAAGCCTACCAGTATAGGAATCTTAAAACTAAACACATTGAACCAGGGAAACCTGTGCTTTTGTATAGTTCTAAACTTCATTTGCACCCGGGAAAGTTGAGGTCTAGATGGTCCGGTCCATACATAGTGCATAAGGTGTACCCCCATGGGGCTGTTGAAATTCAAGATCCCACCAATGGTCAAATATTTAAAGTTAATGGTCATAGAGTCAAACCATTCATAGAACCATTCCAAAAACATGAAGTTGATGAAGACCTGAGTGAACCTACCTTTGATGAAAAAAAAACAACAATTAATCAATAAGGGGTTTAAGTCGAGCTAACGACGTTAAACAAAGCGCTGCACGGGAGGCAACCCGTGGTTTTTATGTTTCTAATATTTCTGAATCATCTTTATTTTTCAAATAAGATTACTTAATCATTTTTATAATTAAAAAAAATAGACTTTTGACCTGTTCTTCTATTATGAGTATGGATGGGTACGAAAGAGGAGCACCATATTCATCCGTGTCACGTGGTGTGATCCTTGAGTAATACCTTACCCATAAATTTAAAAAGAAGACAATGTATCATCAGTTTATTTTGTTTTTTATTCAATGGGTTAAAAAAAAAATATAATAATACAAAAAAAAAAGTCCACGCCATAGGCCGTGGGGCAAACCCCGTCACAACCGGCGAAGCCGCGGGGACTCGAACCCGGGACCGAAGGGAGACAGGGGCGCACGCTTACCACTGACCTGCGGCTTCTTGTTCTACCTTATTCTATAATTTTTATATATATTCTTATATTTTACTTCCTTTATTATATAAATATATATATATATTGTTTGTTTTTGTTTGTTTTGTTTGTTTGTTTTGTTTTTTCCTTTTTCCACTAGGGAACTTTGCAAGCGACATGGATATCAAAGGAATAAATTCGAGCGGCAAGAACTTCAAACTTCAACCACCAGGTGACTTCATTCCATAAACCTCATTTTCAATTTACTTTTTAAATTTTTATTCCCTGCCTCTACTCCTTCTAATTTTTCATTTCTTCAAACACTGGGGACAATGTTGTTTTAAGTTGGGGGGGAGATAAAATATAAAAAAAAATGCTTTTGTGTCAAAAACAAAAATTGAATGATTTGAAAAAAAAAAGTAAATGGAAGGACAAATTCCTTTAACTTTGAACATGGTAATACACATTTCACACTTTGAAACTGAATATCAAATAATTTAGCATGCCCTGATTCTGATTTTAATCCTTGTATAATTTCATGAGCATAGATTTTGGAAAGTGTGGCTGTCCAATGTCATATTTCTTCGTTTATATATTCATCCAAATAAAAAAAATGCCACAATGCACGTCCTCTAGATTGTGGGGTACTAATTTGAATTTTTGGGGTCCCATAATAAATAGCATAGGCTGGTTTTATTTTTATGAATAATATGAGTATTCAAAAAAAATAAAAAAAAAATAAAAAAAAATTATTAAAAAAATAAAAAATAAAAAAATAAAATAAAAATTTGCGTGTAGAGCAATGGATTGATAAAATGCGAGGCTTTCGGCACTTGGGGATCGTGACTCCAGAGTTGTCTAGCCCTGAGTTTTTCAATCTATCTCTATTTATGGTAATATGAATTTGTTTTTGATTAAGTTAACTCGAGACGATGCCCGAGTATGTGGGCTTCACTTGGTGCCCTAAGGCCTTTGAGTCTGGGAGTCATCGGCAAAGTCTTGCTACATGGGTTAATTTGATTAATTGCAATCTCAATTACTATAGCAATATTGCAAAAAACAAATCAAAAAAAAAAGAGGGATGAAGAATACTCATATTAGGATTAAATGTGATTCCACCTAGCGCTTCCATGATTTCCCCCTTGAATGAAAATGAATCCCCATATCTATTGTGATTCACAACACATCATTACACCTAATTGAGTTGGATGAAGTATGATGATGGATTTGATCAAAGGAATGGGCTTGGGATTGGGATCTTATTATGAAAATATCTCGTATTAAAATATTTTGATGGGTTTCATGATTGTTTGGTATAAGGTTTTTTGGTGATCATTGTGTATTAAAATGTTTTTTAGAAAAGGGAATTTGAATTTCATTTTTTGATTAGATATATTTTGCTCGGGACTAGCAAAACTCAAGTTGGGGGGTGTGATTAGCCACTAAATGAGGCTAATATTCATTGCTAATATACCTAATTTTCATGTTCTTTGTTATTCATAAATACCATTTTAGTGCATTTTACACTTTGAACATCATTTCACATTATGATTGTAATACCTTCTTAAAATGCACTATTATGTGGTACATTTTTGAACATCATTTAAAGTACCCAATGATTCATCTGATTTTAAGGAATTTAATTATACATATTTTAATTTGATATTTTTGTAAATTTATCTACACTTAAATATGAACATGTTTGATTCAGGGATCAATGGAGAATTCATGGAGGATGATGGAGATATTTGGCAATGAAAGGAAGCAATTCTGGAGAAGGCAGATTGGACACCATCCCAATGATGAGACTGTGGGGCCCAACATACAGGCCCTATTAATCCCATATTTCGTGGGATGCTAGAAGAAATGGACAGGAACAAATCACTCTTCAGGAGTTAATGCTAATTCGGCCTCCATGGTGGTCATTTAGGCGGCCCAAGTTAGAGATACAATTCTGGGCCAGATTCTGCGGCCCAGAAAAACAGTCCACCAATTTGATCATATCTCGGAATACACAACTCCAAATGGGCCCAAATTTTACAGGCGGTTAGCAGATATCCGGATCTCCATTTTCTGCTTCTATGGCCCACCCTGACTCGGCCATCTAGAAGGTCATCCAAACGCTTCTGTTCGGTGGATGAAAACTGGCTGCCACCTCGGGTCAAACGTGGAAAAGTCCAAATCCCACAAGCTTTCCACCACCTATAGCCTACCAAAATTAATTAAGATGCTTTGTGCTGTTGGTGGCTCGACCCAAGGCTCCCAAAATGCCTATTTAAGGCAGTTGTGGTGAAGGAGTTTAGGATCTTGGATGCTTTGTTTACTTGTAATGTTATGCTGCATTTTTGTTGCCTCAATTTTGTCTTTCACATGTAAGTTGTTCAATTCACTTTAGTTTCTTAATAAAAGTTCTTCTTCTACTCTTATTCTGTTGTTCTTAATATCACTTTGATACCGTTGGATTAAGGTGTGAATTTATTCACACCAACCCTTGTGAAATTATTCACATAACGGTGGAGTGATCATTTTATTTTTGTTGTTTTCTTTACTTCTCCATTCCTCCCTTATGAGTCTACTCTCCGCTTCCATTGAAACCATGGGATCAATGGAGGGCTAACCCACTTATGGGTTGATCCAAGGGAGTATCAAGGGGCTGGATTGGATGTTATTTATCACCTAATTAATGTATAATCACTTCTTTAATTGGGATTTTTATTTGATGATTTTTAAACTCCATCGTCCTTGTTGAATTTAAGGCCACACACCTCAAGTACTAATACGATCCTTTACCTTGAAGTGCTCAAAACTTTGATCCTTCAAGTGTATAGGTGATTAGTATTAGAGGGTGTAGGCATTAAACCAGTAAGTGATGATGTTGTTTTATCTCCTTAAATGAACCCATCTC
This sequence comes from Viscum album, assembly GCA_963277665.1. Lineage (NCBI taxonomy): Eukaryota > Viridiplantae > Streptophyta > Magnoliopsida > Santalales > Viscaceae > Viscum > Viscum album. Next base: position 1,415,758,824 of record OY728123.1, read on the forward strand.
AAATTTAAGAAATTGAAATCATTAAAAAGAAAATACATCCAATCCACCCCGAGTGATAACCTTGGATCAACTCATTCTTTTAAATTGAATCCACTTAAATATTTTATATATCTTTAAAACCCATCCAAAATCAATCCAAGTTGGCCACTTCATAGCCAAAAATCCATCCCTTAGGTTGTGTATCTTAGGTATCTTCTTTAGTCTCTGTGGAATCGACAACCCAAGCTACACTACAAGGACCGTTCTACCCTTCTTCTCTTGGGTAAATTTGGGCGTGAACCACCATTATTCATTTCATGTTGTATATACATAGGATAATTTCATTTGAGGAAGTGCGGACTACCGCCCCCTTAAAATGATATGACTCGTTCATACCACACATGGAACGTATAAAGGATGGTGTTAATGAACTTAAGTAACATATATAAAATATTATATTATACTGGAATAGTAATATACCTATGTATCATTTGGATTCGATTCTTTTAAAATAAAAATTAAATGGAAGTAGCGTTCGTGCGGACGTACGGACTACCGTCTCCACGAACGCGATGAGATTCATTCTCCATCGTATCCATTCAAGTATAATTATCATTTAATGATTTAAAAATGATGTTTAAGGACTTGATATCATTCTGGATATGAATAAGATACAACAAACATGACTTATGTAACAAAACATATAAAGAAAATGAGTAAGTTAACACCCGAAATGGCGATAATACTAAGATATTATTATCAAATCAATATTAAAAGATCATATATGATATCATATTAATGTATATGATTCTTGTATAATTTAGTAATAATTATTTCACTATTATACAGGAGGTTAACCTACCCCAACCAAGGAAAAGTACAAGGTAAGGGTTATTTCACAATCTCTTCATTATCCGAGGTTGTATTATACGTAATAATCTAGTGGGACCTCTTTATCATCCACATCCATGTTTCTTCGAAATGTATTTCAAAACATTTTTACTATTTACAAGAATATGGGTTAAAGTAATTTATACCCTTGTTTGACTTTTTATAAGAGGTTTATAAAGGAATCTTTCCGTCGTTTTCAAAACAAGGTCCTTTTTAACCTTTTCGACAGAATTGAGGTAAGAATGTTTTTTTTAACTTATACGGCGGGTGCGGTTATTTTCCGCCGTTATAAAATCGTCAAAGCATTCCATACAAGCTTATAAGAATATTTTCAAAGAAAATGTTTTATTTTATATGGATCTTAAATGATTTCAAAATAAAAGGAGATACTTCTTTAAAAAGAATTTTGATTTCATCTATGTCAACATCCTTTGATGGATTTTAAGATTATTTGAAGTTGATTTATTATGATACAAAACTTCTATATTGTATTGATGGTTTTGTGATATGTTTGACTGTGGATGTGCTATTTTTATACCATTCATAGTTTATGGTGAAATTATTGACATTTCGTATGCTAGTTTTAATACGAATGTTTATGTTATGTTTAAACCTTTTCATATGGGAATGCATTGGACTTAATAAGTGACGGGTGGAGCCCGCTATAGCTCCTCGATGCATCGGTAGGTCTCATGAGACAAACTAGTGTCTTGGCACAAGGCCTTGACAAAATCTTATTTGTAGTCTTGGCACGAGTCCTTGACTATGTGGTTATGATAGTCTGGCATTATGCATTCCAACATTATGAAAGTGGTTATTGATTTTTTCATGTGATTATTCGATTAGTAGAATATCCATGTGAATAAGTAAATGGCATTATTTCATTTTACTTTTTCCATACCATGTTGAAGTTAAAGTTTAAAAGGCTTTTGTTTTAGTAATGCATTGCCTTAAATGTTTATTCTTATTTATGAAAGTTTCCGCTATATTGTTATCCTTACTGGGCATTTGAGCTCACCCCTTTTCTATGTTTTATTTTTTCCCAGGTAGTGAAGAAGTAAATTATGAATGACTTGCAGGGATATTATGAGGGGTTAATAGTGTGGATATGAAGACTTTGTTGTTGTAGTAGTTTTTCACTTTGAAATGTAATGTAAAACTTTATGATTATATCTAGTGTTTCCAAGGCTACTAAACCAATCGGTCTTTCGGGATTTGATCTTTCTTGTGATCATGCCAATGTTACGAAGTAATGCACCGACTCTGGGTAGCTGGGGTCGGGGCGTTACAATTTAAGTATATATATGGTTTTCCAAGACTTCTATTCTTCTAGATCCTTTGGGATTATGATGCTTTTATTTATTAAAATTGTAATAATGTTACCATTGACCCTATGATACTAGGCTTAGGTTTTACATATTTGATCACAATGTTGATAAGATAAAAAAATTTATTGGTGTATGTAACAACATGTTCCAACCAAGGATCATTGATTCTTCATAAGGATCTATGATGGATTATAATTTCATTATAACTAAATTCATATTTAATATCTCATGATAAATTCAAATATATGTGGGATTTGATGGTTAATTTTTCATCTATGATATGAAAAAATATATTTTTTAAAAAATACTAAATATATTGAAATTATTCATATATGTGTTTATGTAAATATTTTATTTTGTAAAATTAATTCTCAATGATTAAGGTATTGGATTCCCAAAAGAACTAAAATATTTCATAATCATTATGATTATGTAATTTTTGAGGAACAATGAATGAATATTCCTATTGAAATAAAACATAATGCTTTGTAAATAATAAAATTAATAAATTTTAATAATCTCAAATATGATGATTGGTTGTGATATATGACATTTTTTTTTAATTATATCTAATAGGTGGATTCACACACTTTATTAGAGAAATAGTATAGACATGGTCTAATATATTCGCATTTGGTCGTCATTGTTTTTATAAAATCATAGACTATTAATACTAATCCTAGTTATTGGATTTTAGTTATTATGATTTTTTCCCATAATTTAAATATCATGTATTATCATATGACTATGAAAATCAAGGATAAAATTATTCCAATACCTATTATTTTAATAATAAATTTTTATATTTTATAAAATTTTGATGAATTTATAGAGAGAACCATATGATATATGATAATTTGATGTAATAATGGTTATTTTTTATATAAAGTGGGAGATTATCATTTTATGTCAAAAAATTGGATTTGAAAAGAAGTAGTACATGAGGATATATCACTTAATGTGTAAGTCTTAATTACCAATATATGATTCATTAAAAATATTAGTAAATCACTATTATTTTAGAGGGGTTTGGAGAGTGATTAAGGGAAAAGATGTTGATGTAATATGTTTTGATTTGAGGTGTGATGTTTTATGTTTTTTTAGTTAAGGTATTTATTATGTTCATTTTTATTTATCAAATAATAACATCATTTTTGTAAAAAATAATTCTATAGAATAAGTAAATTTTCACAGTGGGGACTATGGTTTATAAGAATATTCTAGGCCATCATCTAAAGCTACACCATATTTTGGTCATGAAGATTTGATCATGGTGAGTGGATAAAAAATTAATTGTTAGTTTAAGTGATATATTCACGGTAAATATATACTATTATTATAATGGTAATTTATTATAGTTCTTTGTTTAAGGAATAAAAATGAAAAAAAAATTATGAAATAGTAAACCAATCATAAATGATAATTTAGAGTAAAATTAATCATTTTAAAAATTGTATTGAATAAATATTTATGATATTCATTAAAAATAAAATAAATAAATGAAAATTATCTAATTTATTAACATTTGTCATGGATTTAAACAAAATGCACAATTTTTTGGTGTTGAATACAAGTAAAATAATTTAAATTTCCCTCACTATGTTGTGGTATATCATAAAATGTTGAATGAAGTGATTTAATATTTTTCTAGGCTAAATGGGATTCTCAATCCTGTCCCTCAATGAATCATTCTAAAATTAAATGTAAGATGATGGTTGTGATTGATCAAATGGTTCAAATTTTAGTCCATAACATTTTTTGTGAAACTTTTCTCCATTCTTTTGATATTTTATTTTTTCAAATCATAGATCAATTATGTGTAACTATAAGATAGAGTATGTTTCAATAATTTATGATGTTTATCGTATAAGTAACATTTTGTTTATAGATAAGAGTGTAGATTATTTTATAGTGTTATTATCAAATCATTTCATAAATTTTAAATACATAAAATTGAAAATTTAAGAAATTATTTATGCTTTTTAATACTGTATTTGTGAATATATTGATGTTTTTTAATATTAATTGTTAATATTTGTTAATTATATTATTATTTCATTAAAATTACTCAATAAATAATGATTTATGATGTCTTTCTATATATTGATTAATATAAATTTTATAATGATGAACATTCTATATTTCTTTAAGTAGTGTAATATGTATTCATCAATTGAAAATTAATGTTTATTATTAAATATTTTACCCAAATGTTTTTTGAATCACTTTATGAAAAACATTTTTATTTTTAAAAAGTATATTAACTTTTCAATTTAAATATTTTTCATGAATAAACCCTAATTTTCTATGTTAATTATGATTATAGTACATTATGTGATCTTAGGTTCTCTTGATAATATCATGGTTTTATTTAATAACATCAGTTGCTGAGCCTTATCAATTTTTATTACATTTATATATGAAATTTTTTTATAATGTTGTTAAAAATTATATTATTAAACTCATAAAATGTTAGAAATAAATTATAATATACCAAAACAATGAGGAATTAATTCTTATTAAGTAATGATGAGTGTTGTTTGTTTATGGGATGAAATAGAATTTTTTTCAATAATTAAACCCATGTAAGTCCCCATGTATTATGATTTATATTGACATCAATGTATATATAATTTCAATATTGATAAATTACAGGTTTACTTTGAAGATATAACTAGAAGTTTAGAGTTATAGGTAATCAGTGATATATGATTTGATTTTTAATTTGTTTGGACTTTTCATATACCTAAATTATAACCATAATATATTTAATAATAATGATGTTCCAATATTTTATGGAATGGAGTAGAATATATGTAACAATATTTTCATTACATATTTAACTTTAATATTTTAAATGTATTTTGTTTCAAAAAAATGGTTTGTTCCTTATAGAAATGGTATTGTAGTCACTATTGTTGATAATAATAATTTTGAGAAGACTAGTAATACTATGATTGAAAATAGTTGATCCATTCATATAAATCATTTAATAAAATTGATGTTTTCATGATAAAGAAAATTATTTTTTCGTATTATTGAATCAATATATGATGGAAATGTCAATATTAATGAATCAAAATTTAGTATTTTGAATTTAATATAAGAATATATGATAATGATTTTTGATGAATCATTTTATGAATTCATAAAAAACTTTAAGGATGTGTTATTGAAGTATATATTATTTAGAAATAGTTTTTAATATTCCTTAATATTTGAAAATATGTATTATATATTATAAGTTAGATATGATGATATAGTTTCATAACATGAAGAATGTGATCCCAAAATATTTTCACCTAATCAAATTAAAGAAATTATACTTTTTTGAAATGAAAAAGGGATGTAATATTGAGAATTAGAGTAATGTTAAAAATGATTGTAACATTAAATCATTAAATCATGGGAATTGTATCAAATATTTCATTAATGATAGAGAGAATTATAAGCATGATGACGATATTAGGGTTACATTTTATAATTTCATCTTCTTTATTTCAAGGAGTGTTCAAAATGGAAAAGGAATGATTCTATGAATTATTTCATTGTTGTTTCAAAACTTGTGAGACAATAGTTTTAAAAAAAGTTATCCATTATCATTGGTAGAATAATTAGATGATGAAGATGATTGAATAATAGAATATTATACGAGAAAAAAATTATTAATAAAAAAAATCTAGGAAAAATAATTGAGAAGAATTTTTAAAAAGTATAAAATATAAATCTCTTAAAATATTTGGTTAATTATTAAATTTCTTGTTAAAAGTACACGTTTAAAACTTTAGTTTAATCTTAAGAGCCTTTTTTATTCAAAATTGTTTATAAATATTATAAGGCCCCAGCCTTAAACCTTACTTAATCTTGAGTTATTACAAGATTACACATTGAGGATCTTTTCAGGTTTAGAGTTTTAGAGAATTAGATCATGAAACATGCATTAAATTCCACATTTAAACAAAGTGGTTACATAAAAGACAGTATTCATTCCTCCTATCAACGAAAACATATTTAAAATAAAACACGGATTCTTTCTTGACACATCCTTGACACTATCATCACATCCTGTACCTTTACCTTGACCTGTGAAAAACATTTCAAAAACTTGGGAAGAGCATAAAAATCTCAGTAAGGGTTATAAAAATATGGAAAGGAAACATGAGTTCATATATACATAATAATGAAATCATTGTTTACACATAAAACATAGGCACTTTAACATACCTCATCAAATCATGAATAAATACTAGAAATCATAAGACATAAAAGGTAACTTGAGGCATTCATAACATTCTTACGTAGGGAGTTACCCTCTTGGTTACATTTGGAATACCAACCACAGTGTATTCCCTAAATCTCTTCAGAGAAACCTTAACGTTTCACTCCTTCGCGTTACCCAATGCATTGGAGAACTATATCGGGCTCACCTGCCCTTAGTTTATCACGGAACCACCCATTTTCATAACAATTCCCAAGAACCAAAACATAAACATATCACATAAAACATTCATAAAAGAAAAAATAACATTTCCACATTTCAATCACAATATAACATTTTAGTATATTGAAATAATGAATCCATTAAAAAAGAAACCATTTCCAAAACCATTTAAAACATTTAATATATAGATTTTTGAATCAAAGTGTCCCATACCACATTGAAGCTTTTAAAATTTTAAACCATTAATATCCATATAAATAAATCCTGAAAACCATTTTTAAAACATGGATATTATTAAGAACAAATAATTAAAACAATTAAAGTGATATTTTGGTTAAAGGGGTTCTACCAAAATTAGAGACACTTGAATACAATAATTGAAGAATAACATTTAGTCAGAACTTTATAATATCATGAGAATAAATGGATTCATGATATAATATTCCAAAGGACAGTATATACACCATATAAGAGTGAATTGGTTCATAACAAAAATGATGTCTCAATAGAAATGTCAAATGTGATTAATTACCTTATAAAGAAGGTATCCTTAAATTAAGGATAATTAAATCTCAAAATTATGTGTGACAAATATAAATACACCCAATATAAGTGGATATTAAGTGTAAAACAATAAAATTTCATTGATACATATTCAAAATACGACATATTCAATAACTCAATGTTGAACCCAAAGAAATTGAAATTGGGTTAGAAAGTTCCCTTAGTAAAATTCGACAGCCTAACGGCATCACTTCAAAACTATGAAAATGAGTTGATGAGAGATAAAAAGGGCATCTCATCACTTGGAAATAAAATTTACATCAATAAGGATATAAAATAACATATCCCAACATAATAGTATGTGAATTAAAATACATAACAGAAGAAGTCTTTTGAAAAGAGGAGGGTGAAAGGTCCCCTTACCGAGTTGGGTAACTTTCGAAATGTACACCCCATGGAAGAAGGGTCCTACAATGAAGATGAAAATACCCATAAATGAAATTATACTACACAAATTGTATAATAATGGTCAGTACATAAACCACTCAAAGGAAATTTTGGAAAATGTAGCATAAATCTCACGGGAATAAAAGTGATATGAAAAACCCCTTACGAAAACTCGGCAGCCTAACGACGCCACTTAAAACATCAAAAATGGATTGATGAGAGGAAATAGGGTCTCTCATCATATGAACATAAAAATTACAGTAAGATAAATATAAAAAAACATCCCAATCATAATAAATATGAGCTTAAAAGGAATGACATAAAAGGGTGTACTTAAAAAGAAAGAGAGGAGTAGGATCGCTTACCTCAAGTCTGACTTTTCTTGTTCGTTTCTTTATATTCTAGAATAATAAACATCGGTCAATTTATAATTGCATAAGGACCTCCTATAATTATTCTTATTTATTTCATATCACATATTTTAATGTTATAATAATTGGTTAATAATATGAGTTCATATCAGACGTTTTTGTCGATGTTTGGTACATGAGTGAAAAATTGAACTTGTTGGAAAATAATTTTCCATGTAGTTATAGGTACATAAAATCCAGAATAGTATTTATGTTTTAAATATCATATATATATAGTATAAATTCATTTTATACTATTCCATAGCATTTTGAGATAAAAATTAAAAGCACCGTTCATGGAGACGGTAGGCCGTACGTACGCGTGAACGCTACTTTAATTTTTTGTCATATTAGTGGAATTAAAACCAAATGAGAGATATATATATATGTTATAATTCCAGAATGATATACATAATTTAGATGTAATATATTACATATATATCCATTATATATATGTACTTATAATAGTACGTAACATTTTGAGACAAGAAATGAAATGTACCGTTCATGGAGACGGTAAGCCGTACGTACGCATGAACGCTACTTCCATTTCTATTTTATATTTAATGGAATTAAAACATAATGATACATAATATTATTCCAGTATGCTATCATATATTATATAATTAAATATATCCTTTATACATACCACATATGGTATTAACGAATCAAATCACTTTGAGGGGGCGGTAGTCCGCACTTCCTTAAGTGAAGATATCACGTTTACCCATAATGGAAACCATAAAGGTATTCCATAAATGAAAAATACAGAATATTAAGTAAAACATAAACATATTATATATCATATATAAATATAGTTTCATCTTAATGGCCACTTTTGAAGGTGTTAGAAGATTGTTGAACAATCATCGTTTCGTGAGGCAGAAAATCGCCAACCACATAAACAATATGTTCTTTAACCATTAGACGAAGGTGTGTGTAAGTGTAGCTTGAATACTTCTTATAAAAACATCCTAGTATATTTAAGATACTTTATTTTTTACAAAAGAAAAGAATAAAAAGAGTTTAGGGGGTTGGATAAGCAAAATAAAACAAAAGGACACAAGTGAAGACATTACCTTAAAATCGGGTAACTCCCTTTGGTTTGAGCTCAATGGCTTCCTTGGGAAGACTTCCACCCAAAGTGAGGCTTCAAAGAGTTATAGAGGGATTGTTAGAGACAAAATTGGCTGGTTTTGGCCGAGCCAAAGGCTTTGGGAGTGTGGGTAAAGAGGTAGAGGTGGGGGCCTTTTATAAGAGGAGAGGAGGTGCACTCTTGGAAGGTAAAGAAATGTTACTTTATTTTTGAATGTGTTTCTTATTTTAATGGTCCCACATTGATGTGTTTCAAGGATAAGGTGATAAGGGTTTGAAATACACCCACCAATAGGATTCTGGACATGTATAGGTCTTAGATTTTACATTATCTTCCCATTTTATTTAAATCGTTAAATAATGAGGTAATCGCTGCATCATCATGATGTCATAAATAATTTATTTTATTTAATGTCTAAAAATTATAAAAAAATACTATGATGTAGGAAATATTTTTAGATTTCCAATTAATATTTATAGTCCAAAATATCATTTATTTAGACAAAATTAAAAATATTTTACTTAGGTGATACATTCTTTGTTACATTTAACATTCTTTAAAAATAAAAAGATAAAAAGTCACTTTCTCACAAAAGTGATTCCATGGGGCCTCCAAGATTGGTACAAGGAATCCGATGGTCAGCCATGAGACAACTAGTAGCCCTAGGACACATTTTGTGGTCATTTTGTATTATTATGATATTATCTTATTATCTTTAACTACCCGATTACTCATTAATCAAGATAATTAAAGATAATTACCGTCATTACTATTTATAATGTCCAAAAACAAAAGAGTCTTATTTTAATAATTTGGACCTTCTGATTCCAAATATTTAATCCATTTTATCAAATTCCAAACACATAAATTGCAATAATTAATTTAAAAAAACTTCTCGTTGTCAAAACAAATAGAGGGTTTTTTAGAAACAATATTTATGAAAAGTTTGGCACTTGTTTATGCCTAATTCCAAAGTGAAATTAATACCAATGACCATAATTTAATTACATGGTAAAATTATATTCTAATTACACTTTAAAACACATTAAAAATATAATACAACCGTATAATTAAATTATATGAAAAATCTGTTTTGATGTAAAATGCAGTATTTTTCAATATTCATTGAAAAATGAACATTGTCAGAAAAATACCAAAAAATAACCCAAGGTAAATTTAAATGTCCCAATCATAAATAATATGTTTATTTTGAAAAATAGAGGTTATACAATTGTAAAAAAGTGGATTTAAAAGTGGTTCTCCATCAAAAGGCGGTTAATCGACCTTTTAAAGAATATTAGAACGTTTAGGCTTAAAAACTGGATTCATTTGCATTTTTAATCCTCTAACATTAATTGAAAAAAAGTAAAAATATCTGACAAACATATATAATCATTTTTTAGTTAGTTCTGTTCATTCCCTCCATTACAATGACTAGGTGTTAACTACCATTTAAAATAATATTATTTTATTATTAGAGTGCAACGTAAGATTTCAAAGAAACTTGTTGTTGTATATTGGGTATGCCATCGAGCATAGCATTCCCTTTAAAGTAATATTAACATTTTATTCAAAAATATGGATAAATATGAAAATTTCATATTCTTTATTTACCTGGGGTGTTACATCCTTCCCCCCTTTTGGGAATTGCGTCCTCGCAATTTTAAAATTGAGCTTGGAAACATCCTTGAAAGTCCCACATCGGAACAAGAGTCGGTAAAACAATCACTTTAAAATGAAGAAAGATAAGTACAGAGGTCACCCGAGTTAACCCATAATAGGATTCCGTGTAGGAAAACATGGACATGGAAGAAAAAGCAAAGGGTCATGTTCTTGATGGAGAGTGATAGTAAACATGTCTAGGAGAAGGTTAACCATAAGAAAATCACAAACTTGTGATGGGTTAAACGATATTGGATTCCCCAGTAGGAAAAGTTAACAGACAACATTTTTGTCTTAAGTTACTCTTCATTGAGGAATATATTTTTGATCTTAAGGAAACATACTTACTTATCATGTTGACTTTCAACTTTTACTAGATTCCTTAATCAAACTCATATTTTCTCCAAAAGACGAGTATTTAGGAAGACTTGTTCACATTAGGAGTACTATAATCAACTTCTAGAGAATCACCTAATCCACAAAAGAGAACTATATACTTCCCATGTCTTTATACTCTAACCAAAACCAAAACCCAAAAGGTTAGTACAAGATCAGATAATCCAGAAAAGGATAACCCTTTATAAAAAGAAAATCTATTCTTAATCTCCAAAATTTGTCCAACAAAACCCAGAGTTCAACGAGGACTATTCGATAAACTATTTGTCCATAATATTCATCAAAGTAAACCAAACTAAGATTGAAACCCAAATATTTTAAGGATTTAGAAACATAGTCTTCCAAGGTACAAATTAACTTTTATCTCCAAATAACATTATTCGCTCTTAAATTCTCATATTGAAAAGTAATTAACCTAATCACATATCCTCGATGATAGGTTAATAATTTCCATAGATAAACCAAAATAAACATACTCTTGATTCCAAAAATCATCTAACTAAAAATAATTAGTCAAACTAACCAGGGACTTCACGTAGTCCAGTGGTAGGTGATAAATACCAGTCGCACTTTGGTTGTGGGTTCGATTCCCGCGGCTTTGTCCGACGCGACGGGTTGTCACACGGTCTGCGTGTTGTCCTTTTTCCAAAACTATATAATTCTTAAAAAATTCCCCAAAATGAGATAAAATCTTCAAAAATAATCATAACATATTTTAACCTCAAGTTTATCCCATTCCTTTCATTTTCCAGCATATCATATAATAACCCATAATTACCTCAAAAGTAAGGATCATATAAACTCTAATGGTTACCTTTATAATTATTACCTGAACTTGCACATCGATTGGTCATCTCGTACATGATGCATTACAGAACATACCAAGGTTCAAGTGGTTGATCATGACTCCTTGATAGTTGGTTTAGAACAACCACGAGTTTCCTCATTGAATCCCCCATTTTATCTAGTATCTTAATCAGAGAACCACCACAGTTTCCTTCAAACCTGTTGTCTTTTTGGTGCCTGCTAGATCCATCCATTCACTAAAAAGAGAAATGTCAGTGTGAGTATATCAACAAAACCATCATGTACTAATGAGGAAAATAAACACTATGATATACTTACTAATTCTCTTTAGCTAAAACTGGGACTCTTTCTGAATTCCTAACCATTATGGTAATGTCACTTATGCTTAAAGAATACCCTAACCTCTAAAGTTATCTAAACCGACCTCTGATACCAACTATAAGGCCCCAACCTTAAACCTTACTTAATCTTGAGTAATTACAAGATTACACATTGAGGATCTTTTCAGGTTTAGAGTTTTAGAGAATTAGATCATGAAACTTTCATTACATTCCAAATTTAAACAAAGTGGTTACATAAAAGACAGTATTCATTCTTCCCATCAACGAAAACATATTTAAAATAAAACACAGATTATTTCTTGACACATCCTTGACACTATCATCACATCATATACCATTCCCTTGACCTGTGAAAAACATTTAAAAAACCTGGGATAATAATAAAAAGCTCAGTAAGGGTTATAAAAATATGGAAAGGAAACATGAGTTCATATATACATAAGAATGAAATCATTCTTTACCCATAAAACATAGGCACTTTAACATACCTCATCAAATCATGAATAAATCAAACAAATCATAAGACATAAAAGGTAACTTGAGGCATTCATAGCATTCTTACGTAGGGAGTAACCCTCTTGGTTACGTTTGGAATACCCACCACAGTATATTCCTTAAATCGCTTCGGCGAAACCTTAAAGTTTCACTCCTTCGCGTTACCCAATGCATTGGAGATCTATATCGGGCTTACCCGCCCTTAGTTTATCAAAGAACCACCCGTTTTCAAAACAATGCCCAAAAACCATAACATAAACATATCACATAAAACATGCATAAAGGAAACATTATATTTCCACATTTCAATCACAATATAACATTTTAGTATATTGAAATAATGAATCCAATCCAAAAGAAACCATTTCCAAAACCATTTAAAACATTTAATAAAGAGACTTTTGAATCAAAGTTTCCCAGAACACCTTGAAGATTTTATAATTTTAAACCATTAATATCCATATAAATAAATCCTAAAAACAATTTTTAAAATTTGGATATTATTAAGAACAAATAAGTTAAACATTGAAAGCGATATTTTGGTTAAAGGGGTTCTACCAAAATTAGATACACTTGAATACAATAATTGAGGAATAACATTTAGTCAGAACATTATAATATCATGAGAATAAATGGATTCATGATATAATATTCCAAAGGATAGTATATACACCATATAAGAGTGAATTGGTGCATAACAACAATGATGTCTCAATAGAAATGTCAAATGTGATGAATTCCCTTATAAAGAAGGTATCCTTAAATTAAGGATAATTCAATCTCAAAATTATGTGTGACAAATATAAATACACCCAATATAATTGGATATTAAGTGTAAAACAATAAAATGTCATTCACACATATTCAAAAGATGACATATTCAATAACTACATGTTGAACCCAAAGAAATTTAAATTGGGTTAAAAAGTTCCCTTGGTAAAATTCAACAGCCTAATGACATCACTTCAAAATTCAGAAAATGAGTTGATGAGAGATAAAAAGGGCATCTCATCACTTGGACATAAAATTTCCATCAATAAGGATATAAAAGAAAATATCCCAACATAATAGTATGTGAATTAAAAGACATAACAAAAGAAGCCTTTTGAAAAGAGGAGGGCGAAAGGTCCCCTCACTACCAGAAAAACAGTTTTTCGCAGCGCCCCCCTTTATCAGCGCTTGCTTAGTAGCGCTGATAAAGGGTCGGCTTCAAAAAAAAATATTAATATATAAATATAGTTATATTGTTATATAAATATAATATATAATTTTTAAATATATTTTAGATAAGTATTAATGTACATTTACACTTATTATACTTAATATTTAAGATATTTAGTGAAAATGACTTCTTAAAAAATTAAAAAAATAATTTTAGTTATTATTTTGATAATCATTATGGAGTAATAGTCATTTAATAACAATTTGAGGACTAAAAAAATTAAAAAAATTAAAAAAAGATCCAAAATATGTTGAAAACGCAACTCAAACTTTGAACGGCCATAACTTTTGATCCGGGTGTCCGTTTGAGCTCTACCACATATCAAATCGAAGCCTGCGACGAGCTCTACATCACTATAGTTAGGGTTTACCCCAATCAAGCGATTTTAGAGGCAAAAAAGGCCCATAAGGCCTCCAAAACTGAGTTTTTAGTTGGGGTACCCCGAATTTTTAACATTTTGTGGATTTTCACCCTCGTTGAATGGGGTATTATTTGATTTTTTTGGTGGGGTTTGAATTTATTCTAAGGTATTACATTCATATTGATATTATGTCTTTGAAATTTCATCATTTTTTATAATGCACTACTATTTATAATCAAATATATAACAATATATTCATATTTTTTAAATATTCACACCTAAAAATTTAATTATAAATATAAATAATAAAATATATTTACATATAAAATATATTAGCTTTATCTAAATAATAACTAACATCCATTTTATTTAAAATACCAATATATGAATATTTATATACCTATATATTAATCTAACTATATATATATTAATCTAACTATATATATATTAATATAATAACTATATATATATTAGTATTACTATAAATATATATATTAATATCACCATAAATATATATATTAATATCACTATATATATATATTAATATAACTATATAATTATATATTCATATAACTATATATATGTTAATATAACTATATATATGTTAATATAACTATATATTAATATAAATATATATTACTATACGAATAAATATAACTATATATATATATAGATATAGATATATATTAATACCACTATATATATATATTAATATTACTATATATATTATAATATAACTATATATATATATTATAATATAACTATATATATATATTAATATAAATATATATTACTATACGAATAAATATAACTAAATATATAAATATATATATAGAGATGTCATGAATTGGAAAGAAAATCAAAATAGAGTAGTGGTAAGGGATTAGGCGCGCAGGGGGGACGTCTCGAGTTCAAATCCTGGTGGAGGCAGGGGTGCGCGCGCATTGGAAGTATTGGAGCAAACGCTGTTAAAGGGTGGAGGGGGGTGTGTGGGGTGCGTGGGGTGTGGCCGAAAAGCGCTGTAAAAGGGGGGGTTCAAGTGCTATAAAATCCCCCCCCCCGATTGGCAGTATTTTTTTAATTGTTTTTACATTTTTTTAAATTTTTTAATTTTTTTTTAATTTTTTTAAATTTTTTTAACTTTTATCAGCGCTTTTTTAAAAGCACTGATAAAAGGGGCCTTTATCAGCGCTAAAATGAGAGCACTGATAAAGGAACCGCTGATATAGGACCCCTTTATCAGCGCTAAAAAAAGCGCTGATAAAGGGGTCCTATATCAGCGCTTTTCGGAGAGCTGATAAAGGGGACCCCCCCCCCCCCTTTATCTACGCTGGCTTTATCAGCGCTTTTCTAGCGCTGATAAAATCCATTTTTAGCGTTGATAAAGGCCGTGTTTGTAGTAGTGCCTTACTGAGTTGAGTAACTTTTGAAATGTACACCCCATGGAAGAAGGGTCATACAATGAAATGCGAATACCCATAAATGAAATTATACTACACAAAGTGTATAATAATGGTCAGTACATACACCACTCAAAGGAAATTGTGGCAAATGTAGCATAAATCTCACGGGAATAAAAGTGAGATGAAAAACCCCTTACGAAAACTCGGCAGCCTAACGACGCCACTTAAAAATTCCAAAATGGATTGATCAAAGGAAATAGGGTCTATCATCATATGAACATAAAAATTATAGTAAGAGTAATATAAAAGAACATCCCAATCACAAGAAATATGAGCTTAAAAGGAATGACATAAAAGGGTGTACTTAAAAAAAAGAGAGGAGTAGGATCTCTTACCTCAACTCCGACTTGTTTTGTTCATTTATTTATATTCCTGAATAATAAACTTTGGTAACTTTATAAATGCTTAAGGACCTCCTATAATTATTATTATTCAGTTCATATCACATATTTTAATGTTATAATAATTGGTTAATAATATGAGTTCATATCAGACGTTTTTGTCGATGTTTGGTACATGAGTCAAAAATTGAACTTGTTGGAAAATAATTTTCCATGTAGTTATAGGTAAATCATATCCAGAATAGTATTGATGTTTTAAATATCATATATATCTAGTATATATTCATTTTATACTATTCCATATCATTTGGAGATAAAAATTAAAAGCACCGTTCATGGAGACGGAAGGCCGTACGTACGCATGAACACTACTTTAATTTTTTGCCATATTAATGGAATTTAAACAAAATGAGAGATATATATATGTTATAATTCCATAATGATATACATCATTTAGATGTAATATATTACATATATATCCATTATATATATGTACTTATAATAGTACATAACATTTTGGGACAAGAAATGAAATGTACTGTTCATGGAGACGGTAAGTTGTACATACGCATGAACGCTACTTCCATTTCTATTTCATATTTTATGGAATTAAAACATAATGATACATAATAGTATTCCAGTATGGTATCATATATAATATAATTAAATATATCCTTTATACGTACCACATATGGTATTAACGAATCAAATCACTTTGAGGGGGCGTTAGTCCGCACTTCCTTAAATTAAGATATCGCGTTTACCCATAATGGAAACCATAAAGGTATGTCATAAATGAAAAATACAGAATCTTAAGTAAAACATAAACATATTATATATCATATATAAATATAGTGTCATCTTAATGGCCACCTTTGAAGGTGTTAGAAGAATGTTGAACAATCATCGTTTCGTGAGGCAGAAAATCGCCAACCACAGAAACAGTATGTTCTTTAACCATTAGACGAATGTGTGTTTAAGTGTAGCTCGAATACTTCTTATAGAAACATCCTAGTATATTTAATATACTGTATTTGTTACAAAAGGAATGAATAAAATGAGTTATGGGGTTGGAGAAGCAAAATAAAACAAAAGGACACAAGTGAAGACATTACCTTAAAATCGGGTAACTCCCTTTGATTTGAGCTCAAAGGCTTCCTTGGGATGACTTATGCCCAAATAGAGGCTTCAAGGAGATATAGAGGTATGTTTAGAGACATAATGGGCAGGGGATGGCTGATAAAAAGGTTTTGGGAGTGTGGGTAAAGAGGTAGAGGTGGGGGGCTTTTATAAGAGGAGAGGAGGGGTACTCTTGGAAGGTAAAGAAATGTTACTTTATTTTAGAATGACTTTCGGATTTTAATGGTCCAACATTGATGTGTTTCGAGGATAAGGTGATAAGGGTTCTAAATCCACCCATCCAATAGGTTTTGGACATGTTTAGGTCTTAGATTTTACATTATCTTCCCATTTTATTTAAATCGGTAAATAATGAGGTCATCGCTGCATCATTATGATGTCATAAATAATTTAATGTATTTAATGTCTAAAAATTATAAAACAAATACTATGATGTAGGAAATATTTTTAGCTTTACAATGAATATTTATAGTCCTAAAGATCATTTATTTTGACAAAATTAAAAATATTTTACTTAGGTGATACAATCTTTGTTACATTTAACATTCTTTGAAAATAAAAAGATAAAAAGTCACTTTCTCAGAAAATTGATTCCATGGGGCCCCCATGTTTGGCACAAGGCATCCCATGGTCGGCCATGAGACAACCAGTAGCCTTAGGACACATTTTGTGGTCATTTTTTATTATTATGATATTATCTTATTATCTTTAACTACCCGATTACTCATTAATCAAGATAATTAAAGATAATTACCGACGTTACTATTCATAATGTCCAAAAACAAAAGAGTCTTAATTGAATAATTTGGACCTTCTGATTCCAAATATTTAATCCATTTTACCAAATTCCAAACACATAAATTACACTAATTAATTTAAAAAAACTTCTCGTTGTCAAAACAAATAGCGGGTTTTTTAGAAACAATATTTATGAAAAGTTTGGCACTTGTTTATGCCTAATTACAAAGTTAAATTAATCCCAATGAACATAATTTAATTACAAGGTAAAAATATATTCTAATTACACTTTAAAACAAATTAAAAATATAATATAACCGTATAATTAAATTATATGAAAAAGCAGTTTTGATGTAAAATGCAGTATTTTTCACTATTGATTGAAAAATGAACATTGTCAGAAAAATACCAAAAATTAACTGAAGGTAAATTTCAATGTCCCAATCATAAATAATATGTTTATTTTGAAAAATAGAGCTTATAAAATTGTCAAAAAGTGGATTTAAAAGGGGTTCTCCATCAAAAGGCGGTTAATCGACCTTTTAAAGAATATTAGAATGTTTACGCTTAAAAACTGGATTCATTTGCATTTTTAATCCTCTAACATTTATTGAAAAAAGTAAAAATATTTGACAAACATATATAACCATTTTTTAGTTAGTTATGTTCATTCCATCCATTACAACGACTAGGCGTTAACTACCATTTAAAATAATATTATTTTATTATTAGAGTGCAACGTAAGATTTCAAAGAAACTTGTTGTTGAATATTGGGTAAGCCATTGAGCATAGCATTCCCTTTAGAGTAATATTAATATTTTATTCACAAATATGGATAAATATGAAAATGTCATATTCTTTATTTACCTGGGGTGTTACAAATATGAATTCACTTGTGATAAAAATAATAAAAATATAAACTACTATAAAATTGTAACATATTTAATGTTAATGTGGTACTTGAAAGTACATTTTTGAAAAAAAATAAAATCTAGATAAAATTAAATGCAGTTGATTGATGTATCCCATTGAACAAATAGTATTAATTTCTCAATTTTATAAAATTAATCCATATTGTTGATGTAGAATAAATATTATACAGTGATTCACACTAAAGAGAAGTGTTAGAAAGATTTTTTAGTGGATGGTGATAATGTAAATTAATGAGAACGTCAAATTTTTTAAAATCCCATAATTGATGTTGAAAATAATGTAAAATGTCTCGTGTTTATCCATGAAAAACATTTCATGATGTTATACAAATCAAAAAGGGTAATATTAATATTATTAAATAATATAAGAGCATTGAATATTTTATAACTCTCTAATAAACTCACTCAATGGGGGTATAAGTTCATGTATTTTTTATATTAATTACAAATAAATTGTCAAATAGAATTGAATGTATATATCCATCAAAACAAGAAATATTCAGAAATAATAAAATTCTATAATTAGTAGCATGGTATAAAAAAGATAAATATTAAATTATAATATATTAAACTAAAATATTATTTATATTCCATAGAAATTAATAATATACTTTAATTTTTTTTTCAAATAGGGATATAATAACATTTTTAAAATATGGAATATTTAATGTGATAGGGTTTGGAAAGCTTGATATTAATGGGATATTATTTACATTTTTTTATATTTTTGTTATTATATTAGTTTCTCATATATTTAAGTAATTTTATATTAAATTTAATGATATTTATAAGTTCCTAAAATTTTTTAATGTATGGAATTAGAGGGTGTCTTCTCAATAAACTGTCAAAATTTCAATGAAATATCAAAATTCTGAAATGTGGATTGAAATTAGAATTCATATATTGAAACAACTTTGTGGAAGTTGTGATATACTAGAATATACAAGGGTAATTTTGATACCAAATTTATAGAATATTTTGGAGAAAATAAAAAAATAAAAAACACTAAAAAGAATTTGAGAAATGTAAAAGTGAAAGTTCAAGTGTTTTATGTTTTATTATATGATTCAAAAAATGATTCTCCATTAATTATTACAGAGTATGTTCATCTCATATGATAGTATATATAAATCCTTAAATTAGTGATCAAATTATTTTTCAAAATGATAGGTTACTATATAAAAATAGAGTTTTCACAACTGATATTAGTGGGAAACTAATGAAGTTAATTAATATAGTATTTTATTGTGGTTTAAAAGAAAAAAATAGTGTTACTTAAAATTTCTATTATTTGATTGAAGTAATTTTTTGAAAATTGGAATTTTTGATCAAAATTTAATAATATTGGCATTTCTTGAGGAAGAAAAAATAAAATAGTGGGATATTTTGAACTGTTTTGATGTTGAAAATTATTCTGAATCAAAATTGAGAGAAGAAATTTATTTTTGGAATTATTTACATGGCCATATTTATTTAAATAAGAAAATTATTGTCGTAATTGTGAAAAATATCTCATACAAGATTGATGATGAAAATGTCACATTTGGTGATGAAAATATTGTCTCAATATTGTGGTATTTGAGGAAAATATATCACACAACATTGATATTTCATGTCAATCCATGTAGGTTTTATGCATAATTTATACCATAATATTGGAAAATTTTTATTAATGAGAATTTAGATCAGCTAGGAATTAAAACCACAAAGAACTTTTTTCCTAATCTATATAATATTATATAAGGAAAATTTATTTTTTAAAAATATTCTTATGTTTAAAGAATATATTACATAAAAAAACAAGTATCATATAAAAAGGTTATTAATAAAATTATGGTATATAAATTAATAAGTGATTTTCAATTTTAGAGGGTCTTAAATCTATAATGTTATTTATTTCCTTAAATACTGAATATTGAATCATGTTTTTTCAAATGTATGTAATAAATATTTTCCTCAATGGTTAAACTAAAATTGTTATATATTTTATGAAAAATAAAGGTGTTTTTGTTTCTCCATGAATTAAGCAAGTTTTTCGGTCTATATAGGTGCTATATAGGTTAAAACAAGCTCAGTGGGAATGATATTCAAATATTTAGTAATGTATGAGTAAGATAAATTATTCATAATGAATAGTAAATTACAATTTAGAAATTAATGAAATTAAAATAACATCACTAATTATTGTTTTTAATTATGATATTATAAAATTGGGTTTGGAGAATTTGTATGAAATTAATTTTGAACCATAATGAAATATATATTTTATATGAAAATATATGGATTAATGATTTAATTATAATGTCTTTTTATTTTATAAAAATAGTTTCAAAAAATCCATTCTATGTAGTATTATTCATGACATTTTTTAATATGTTTGGTATAGAAGAAAAAAATATTTTTTCTCCCATCACAATGAGAATCAATCACAGTAAAGATAATTATGGTGTATATAGAAAAGGTGAGATTAAATAAGTTATTCATGTATTACTCCTTTTCATTTCACCAAGATTAGATATCATTATGTTTTTTCATCATAGGTATATTATTGAAGTTCACAAAACATGTCTCAAATCATTATAGTGAGGTTGATTCTATAGTGCATTGATGGTACATTTGATTTTTCAATTTATACAATAATGAAAATTTATATTAGAAATATTTTTCTATATACTTTAAGTTGGATCATTGATGATGGTAATACCACAACATGTATATTTCTATTATTGTTAAATAGATCTTATTCATAAAAAACTATTTGTAATGTAAAATTTCATTATTTAAAATAGATACAGAGTATGTTTCTTTTACTAATAAAAAAACTAAACTAAAGTCTATGAGAACTCAATATGAATTAAATAGTATAGAAGTGAAGTCACCATTACTTATGAACTATGAAACTAAATGTTTCAATTATCTTAGTATAAATCTAGTTGAACATTATTAATCATTATATATAGATATCAACTTCCACATTATGAATTATGTTGTTTTCGATAGTTTATTTATAATAATTTTTTTGAATAGTGTTCATATTTTGGATAAATATAAAATATTTTCCCCAAGAAATTAAATTAAAATATTGAGTATAGTAATTTAAGGTAAACCGTACACATCTCGAGTCTATTATTTAGTTTTATATCCCATCTTCTTCTTGTGTTTGAATTTTTTTATTAAACCAAAATATAACTCCATAAATTTAATGAATATATTATTTTTTAATTGTGAGTAATTTAAAATTAAAGTGTGATAATTTTTTATGGATTTGTTTTTCTAAAAGGGAAAAACTATGTTTTAATCTATCTATTTTGGTTAAATTATTGGATTGTGCTGATTTATTTTTGAGTATGTGTATTGGAGAAAAAATCTAATTCAGAGTACATATTTTTTATGATTAGAATATTTTAGAATTAAAATTTGAATTTTAGTTACCCTTATAAATAACATCAAAATTTATATTCACAATTTTTTTTTCTCTAACCAGTTTCACTCATGTTTGTTCATAATGATTAATTTTATATATAAGATCAATTAATATTTGTATATTTATAAAAAAATTATAAATTAAAATATTACTATGACTAAAATAATTTTTTTTATATTGGCGTATTTTATTGATTATAATTTTTAATGTTAATGTAGGTGGTATTTTTTGAAATATTTATCACATTGTCATATTTCTTTGTCAATATATAAACCACTATAAATATCTATTTATATCTTAGTCTCTATATGTGTTTTAAGAATTCATAGAGTGATGGAAAGAATGATTTATAGAGTTTATGTGTTATATTTGTTTCAATTTTCTATATAAGAAAGAAAAAATAAATATTGGGTTTTATAAAACTATTTATTGTTTATTTATGTGGAATAATAACTTTTATTATATTAGAAAATGGTTTTTTTAATGAATAGAATTTTGAAAATATTTTTATTTTTCTATGGGGAGGCTAAAATAAATCATGATATTATTATGTCAATTATGGTGAGAGAAAAAATTAATCATATTATTATCTAATAAAAATGCAATGGTTCAATATTATGATAATGAAAATATATATAGAACATTGTTCTTTAGATGTGGATGAATTAAATTTTAAACACTAAGTCTTACTGAACCAGTCATGTTAGTGGTTTTAGGGTTGAATTTTTGCTTATCAAAAAACACATTTATGTTCCAATAATGGATTCATTATGAAAAAAATAATAATTAAATATGATCATTATTATTGGTATTGGATATTTTATAAAACTAGGTACAACCTATACGGGTGGATTCATATGAAGAAAAATTTCATATTTCTCAAAATATTCCCTGGTCATGAAAAAAATGTAGATCCACATTATTTCACTGATATTTATATTTATGTACCATAAGGATAACTCAAACTCAATCCTTTATGTGTCTTTATAAAATCAAATATAAGGATAAATTCATATTTCATGATGTGGTTAAAATTGAGGTTGACAATTTTCGTGGTGGATGATGGTGGATTAATTTAATATTCAAATTAAAAAATCATGTAAATTCATTCTATTATAGAATGAGAGATAATTATTATTGAAATGTTAATATGTAACTGAGAGAGATTTTGCAGCAGTCACCCCATACAGTGATTAAATATTAGGATGTATATTATTAATTTTCGAAATGTCAATGAAATAGATTCATCAAAATACCTATTCCAAAATTATTTTATACTTATATATACCTAACTATTACATTAATTCTATCTATAAAAATGATTATACATAATTAATCAATATTAATTATACTTCTAATGTTTTTTTGATCAATATGGTGGGATATAATGTAATAAAAAAATATTTTTTCTTTCTTATAAAACTATAATTTTCTAGAGAAAATGAGAACATTTTTATTATCCTCTTAATAGTGGCTACATTAAGTAATTAAAAAGAATAAAATGAAAATCATCCTTTATTATTGATTGTATTAGTTGAGGTAATCTAATTATTTTCTAATTTTATTATAATTTAATTAGGTTGAGTTTGGTATTTCTAGGAATGATAGGTAACCAATCATTAGCCATTGACAAACCATTATATCTAGGAAGAGTGTTTGAATGGAATAAATCATACAATTATAAAAGAGAATCAAAGTATGAACTATATAATTGATATTATAATAGAGTTAAAATTTTAAAAATGTAAAATTTAATTTAGAAACTATATTCTTAACTATATAATGGGATTTTTTTTGAATATTTGATTAAATTATAATATTATTTTATATTTAACATAGGTTCCCCGTGAACATGTTTACACCCAACACATTCATAATATTGTCTATCATTATATATATAATTGATATATCAACTTTTTTAGAGATGTTATAAAAATGTAATGAAGTTTTATTATCTTTTATTGAAGATATATAAAATAAATTATTCAAATATATAACATTATTCAAGAAAGAATTAATGTAAATGAAAATGTTTTTTATGTAATTATTATTGTTATTTAAATGAGTTATAAAAGGGTTTTCCATTGGTTCTGGGTCTTTTATATCCTAAAATTAATATTTTTTTTTGTTAAAATAACAATAAATTTCGTTTTATAAAAAATAAAGTTAATTGATTATATATAATGTTCTATAATATGTAATATTAATTTAAAACTATAATTATACTATCAAAATTTTTAAAATAGTTTATGTATATTGAGGGACATTTTACTAATTCTCACTTTAATTATAGAATATTTTAATCATGGTCTTACCATGTTGAAATTTTATACAATCTAGAATGATAATATTAAGGCCCAGAGATTCATTATGACATGTATGTGGGAATATCTAGTGAAAAACAGTTTAATATACATGAAATGTGACTATCATTGGTAAGAAAAAATCTAATAAACTCAAAATGAATATATAGCGACTCATGCCTACTGTGAAGCGAATGCTGTTGCTGATTCTCTTGCCAACAACGGAGTTCATCAGACCATGACTTGGCGGGACTCTATTCCTTCTGACTTATTATATCTCTTTGATAGAGATTGTAAAAAAAATCCCTTCCTTTTGCCTCTGGTAATCCTTTTTGACTATTAATAAATTGTTCTTTGGTCTTCAAAAAAAAATAATTATAGGATTTACTATCCTAATAATTATTTATGCTTTGGGTAATACCCCTCACCGTCCTCCTCATGGCCTCATGTCACTTACTATGGAGATTTTGTGTTATTTTACTCATAAATTTAACTTTTAAAAAAATAGAAAAATTAATTTAATAAAATAATTAATTATATATTTTCAATTAAAAATATTTTATTATAGTATATTTTTATCCATTCTTAATTTGAATAAATCTAATAATTACAAACATTGTTATAGATTTTTATTATATTGGTTTTCTCATGTTGATGAAAATGCAATATAATTTTTTGTTGATATTAATTTAGGAAAATAAATTAATTGTTTTTTATTTATCAATTATTGTATTGCCTTTTTAGGTATCTTTGATTCCATTCAATTGTCTTATTTTTTCATTTATTTTAGCATACAAGACAATGATTATTCATGTAAATACATTCTTGGATCCTCACATCACTCCAAGACCTCAAGAGAATATACATGAATGCCTGAGGATGTTGACTAGAACCAAGGGTCTTGGGTGTGTTTATGGGGAGACTATTACCTCATATATCATAGTATGAAAAATGGTATACAATAAATAATAAATGTGAGAAGAATAATTATAAATATGGAGTAGTGTAAAATATGAAAAAAAACAAAGCAGGATAAATTATCAAGCATAAGCTGAATAATAATAATAGATACAAAAGATGATCATAATGTCATGTGTCTATAAACAAATCGGAGCCCATGGGATCATGGAATACATGCATACACTTCATACTATACCAAAAACTAAAAAATAATTTCAAAAAATGATATACATCATCTCAATGATAGGCTCAGTTCTCTGCCCAGAAACTCCATCCTAAATAGCAAGTAAATCAATCATTGGAAGCAACACACTTTCCTTTATCCATACATATGCTCATAATGTCTAATTGTGTACCAAACAGGGCTTGATCAGGTTGTGAGATAAAAATGTTTGTAGTCTCACACCCAAGATGTAGGCCGATCAATTTTGTAAAAAATGATAAATGAACAGTGTACCATATATAATAAATAAAGGGAAATAATAAATGAATATCATATCAGCACCTTGGTTTGGGTTCCTAAATGGACACTTGTCTCATACCACCTTCTTCAACCTAATATGGATAGTCTAAATGAGGTACCTATGCAAGTCAAAATATATATATGTAATTAAGGGTCGTCACCCTTTAATCAACTAAGGTGGGATAAGAAGACCCAATGCTTTTGCTTTAGCTTGGAGGTCACATTGAAATGTCCTAATATTAGCATGCTAACAATATAATTAAGGATAATTTCAAAATAAGTAGGCATTTATTCCATTAATTAGATGAATCCATTGGCATATACCCAAGCATATATAACACCCCATGCTTCAATGGTACATTTCCCTTTGAATAATGCAATAACTTGCATTGTACGCAACTTCAAGATTCGAACACACCACGACCAATCAAACTATCCATTATGAATAGTAATACCCAATTTTTTAAATTTTTTAAATTTTATCATTCAAAATAGACTTCATTTTTGGATTCCGAATATCGAAATTAGCTTAGGGTGAATTTTCGGTATTTTTCTGAAAACATTCAATTTTTGATGAATAGTGAAAAAACTCTACGTTATTGGTTTAAACATACTAATTTATATTAAAATAATTAGTTTTTTTATATTAATTTATTTTAGTTTAAAATAGATACATAATATATATATGTTCAATGTAATTCATTGGAGTCAATTTATAGTAATATTCGATATATAAAATTTTATCAAACTTTTACGGTCCTTTACCCACCTCCTAGTAGAATTTACAAATTCACAAAAAACAAAATTTTGTCCCTTCTGTGAGTGTAATTTCAAAAATTAAAGAGACAAGGTTGATATCATCAAAAAAACGGTGGTTCAATAAGATGAAAATAATATTTGGTGAATAGTAACTATTTTACTTTTATTTACCATGGTTAAAAGTAAATAGGGTAATTAAGGGTAAACATAATATCATTATTAACCTAACACATGTCCTAATTCTATGGAATAAGTATAATTAGAACAAAAAAAATTAGAGGAATAAAATATGATTCTCTTGGGTCCACTTGGATTAGATTAAGACATTTATTATTATTTTATTTAAAGAAGAGTTAAAAGAATTAAATTCAATTTTAAATAACTAAATCATTTTAAATATTGGGTTATAGAAAATATAAATTCGACTATAAATGTTCATAGAAATATAAAAATATTTCCTACATCATGATATTTTATTTATAATTTTTAGACATTAAATAATTTAATTTATTTATGACACAATGATGATGCAGTAATTACCTTAATAATGAAATATTAAAAAAAATTGATATTATAAATATCCAAATAAATGTAATTTGAGCCTTTTTATGAATTCCACTAATTTTCCAGGTTAATATGACATGTTATTATTGAAAATATGAATTTATTTAGAAGTAATAAAGTTATTAGAACTTTAACAAAAATAATTAATTAAATAATGTCAAAAATGACATAATTTAGTTTTTAAAACAATATACTATATTATTGGTTGATAGAATATTCCTAAAAATATAAGGTTAGGATAAAGGGCCTTAATAATATTATATATGTCATTAATGAACCTATTGGGGTTCTCTTGGCAGTTTATAGTATGTTTATTAACTATAGAATATAAAAATATAAAGAGACATGGTACATGTCAAACTATTTAACTAAGATTTAAATCTAAAAGATAAGGTTAATATGGTAACCCAAACCTATCTAAAACCTATTGGTTTAGAGTTTTTCAACCAATACCTACCTTATATTTTAAATAATTCATTTTTATCCATTAGAAACCGAAAAGGATTTTATTATAAAATAATATTTCATGCTTTTCCTAATGTGACCCTCACCTCTCTTATGAAAGGGAACCTCAACTTCTCTCAAATTCACAACTTCAATTCCATTTGTAATGAACAAAACCTTCCCAAATATTCTATAAAATGTCCTAAATTCATCATAGAGGCCTTCCTTTAGTCATAAATATATCATATAGAACTCATTTGATCAAATCAAAAGGAAGAACCAGAAGAAAAGGTAAATATTTCATCACCTCTTTCATGTTCGTTTCTTCTTCCACTTCCTCTTTCTTTGTTGTTTCCATTATAAAATAATAACTTCATTATATTATATATACTGTGATGTTATTATAAAAATGGTACAACCATATTCATTATTCAATCCATCTTAAAAATGACAAAGTCACCATACGTGCGTACATGCGGATTACCATCTCCATGTCGCGGTGAAGTTTATAAATCAAACACTTCATCATTTTGATGGGTATAATAATGATTATAAATGATTTAAATAATAAATATAACATGATAATTATTCTATATATATGTTATACCATCCAATTATATATGATTTTAATATCAAAATAATGATATTGTCGCTCGTGCGTACGTACGGATTACCGTCTCCATGAACGCGATGAGATTAATTCCCCATTACAATCATTCAAAAATAATTTTCATATTATGATTAAAAATAATTTTTATAAACATAATATAATTATGTATATGAATAAAATACATCCTATCCATAAGAAATGTGGCTTATATAACCAATCATATAAAGGAAAACGAATTAGTTAACACCTAAAATGATGATACTACTAAAATATCACTAACAAATCTATATTAAAGGATCATATATGATATCATATTAATGTATATGGTTCTTGTATAATTTAATAACAATTATTTCACCATTATACAGGAGGTTAGCCTACCCTCTACCAAGGAAAAGTACAAGGTAAGGGTTAATTTAAAATCTCTTTATTATCTGAGGTTGTTTTTACGCAAGTATCTAGTGGGACCTCTTTATCGTCCACATCCATGTTTCTTAAAAATATATTCCAAAACATTTTTTACTATTTACTAGAATATGGGTTAAATTCATTTATACCCTTGTTTGATTTTTTTATAAAATGTTATGAAAGCAATATTTCTGTCATTTTCCAAAAAAGGTACTTTATGCCCTTTTCGACAAAATTAAGGTAAGATTGTTTTTTAACATATACGGTAGGTGTGGCTATTTTCAACCATTATAATATCGTCAATGATTACCTTAAAATATTATAATAATATTTTCAAAATAAATGTTTTCTTTAATATTTAAATGACTTAAATTATTTCAAAATACAAAGATATATTTCTCTTAAAAAAGTTTTGATTTCATCTATGTCAACATCCTTTGATGGATTTTAATCTTATTTGAAGTGGATTTATTATGATACAAAACTTCCATATTGTATTGAAGGTTTTATAACATGTTTCACTACGGATGTGTAATTTGTATACCATTCATGGTTTATAGATTAATTACTTACATTTCGTATGCTATTTTTAAAACGAATGTTTATGTTGTGTTAACACCTTTTTATAAGAGAAATGTATTGGACTTAGTAAGTGACGGGTGGATCCCACTATAGCTCCTTGATGCGTCGGTAGGTATCCTGAGCCAAACTAGTGTCTTGGCACAAGGCCTTGACAAAATCTTATTTGTAGTCTTGGAAAAAGTCCTTGACTTGTGGTTATGAAGTCTGGAATTATGCATTCCATTATTATGAAAGTGGATATTAATATTGAATGTGATTAATCAAATATTGAATATACTTGTGAATAAGTGAATGGAATTATTTGATTTTATATTTTTGATATTATTCTGAAGTTCAAGTTTAAAAGGATTTTGTTTAGTCTTACATTTCCTTAAATGTTTATGCTTATTTATGAATATTTCCTCTATATTGCAATCCTTACTGATCATCTGAGCTCACCCTTTTCTATGTTTTATTTTTCGCAGGATGTGATGAATTATATTAAGACTGAACTGCAGGGATAGTATAAGGGATATGAGTGTGTCATATGGAGACTATATTTTTGTAGTTTTTCATTTTATAATGTAATGTAAAACTTATGAATGTATCTAGTATTTACAGGTCTACTAAACTAATCGGTCTTTGGAGACCTAATCTTTTGTGATCATTCCAGTGTTATGTAATAATGCACTGACTCTGGGTAACTATGGTCGAGGAGTTACAGTTGGTATCATAGGAAGTTTAGTACAAACCATGGAAGCTATATTTAGAAAAACTCTGATTAGAGAACATTACCCTAAGATAGACTTCGAGGATTAGTATAGAAGAACATCCTACAATTTTGGTTTTATATAGATTTTGTTAGTTTTCAAATCAATACTTCCATTTCTGGATACGAGAATTTAGAGGTGGCTCTGGAACAAATGTACCTTAAGGTAAAACCCAAAAACACCGCTTTGAGCTAGACTTGAACGAGAACTGGTTCACGAAAACAGGTCTTGCTCTACTCTTGGTTACGACACTCCCGGTGGATATGCTTTGGATAATTCTCATTTTCTTTAAAAACCATTATAAAGGGTTTATTAGTATATATCTCCTCAAAGAATGTTTTTTATGATTATGGATTATATCCATAAAATTTTCAATTTATGATAAGTTTTTTACAGGTTTGGAATTATGTATTTTGATTCATAAACTAATCTAGGGTATGAAATTGTTTAGAAATGGAGCCTAGTGGAAGAAATGGAAACTGTATCAAAGCATATAATCCATGTAGGGATTTCCCTCATACTGAATCTATTTATAGTGGAGCTGGTGAAGCAACTGGTGCTATTCATCTTATCACCATACTGGGACAAATTACTCAGGTTTTGAATAATAATCTTACCTGCATGGAGCACCCTGATACAGAACGCGGAGGATCAATGTTAGTACACTTCATGAGGCAAAACCCACCAACATTTATTGGGATTACAAATCCATTAGTAGCTGAGCAATGGATAAATTACTTAGAGAAAATATTTCATGCTTTTGGGAGTAGCAAAAGGGAAAAAGTTGTCATGGTAGTTTATCACCTCATGGGAGATGCAGATCAATGGTGGTTATTGATTCAAAACAAAAAAGATGATGAAGAAGTATCAAATATGGAATGAAAGGAGTTTAAAGAGATTTTCTTAGAAAAATAATTTCCTCATGACAATTAAGAGGATATAGAAGGACAATTTCTGAGTCTGAGGCAAAAAGATGATGAGAATGTCGTAAAGTATGAGGATAACATTACAAGGTTAGAAAAGCATGCTATAGATTATATATGTAACCCAATAAGTAATATTGATCGATTCTTTGATGGGTTAAATCCATTTCTTCATTGATGATTAGTCTCACAATCCTTCTCATCATACGAATATATTGTCTCATGTGCTATCAAGATAGAAAAATAATTCTCTATGTCTTATGACTTTAAAGAAATGAAAGAGAAGAAGAGATCTTCTGAACACTCAGGAAAGGGAAATAAGAGGAAGAAGGGAAAGGTTTAACATCCATCCTGCTATAAAAGTGGGAAGATACACCCCAATACTTTCTTGAAGGGAATGTGAGTATGTTACAAGTGTGGTGAAAAAGGCCACCATTCTCGTGGTTTATAGGGGAAGAAAGAGGCTATCAATGTTGAATGTTACAATTTTAGAGAACAGGGGCATTATTCAAATGAATGTACTTAGTGCCAAGGAAAATTACCTTAGAAAAGGACAAGGGATCAAGGCCAAGCTTATTATATCACTACTGCTGAGGTTGAAGCTCAAAAAGACGTGGTGCTAGGTAATTTAATGGTTTCCTCATGTTTAGAAAATGCTTTATTTTATTTTGGATCATCGCACTGTTTCATATCTTCCCAGTTTGCCAAAAAATTAGATATTTTCAATTTGACTTAACAAGGGAGTTGTCAGTCAAAACACTTAAGGTATGTATCATCACAACATAGTTTTGTGAATTAGTTCCCATTATGTCATATAAATTTTCTCTATCTACTGATCTCATCATCATACCCCTGATTAAATTTTATATATTCCTTGGTATGGATTGGCTTTCAGACCATGATGCTAAATGTTATTATATGAAGAAGGAGGATACATTTTTTGATGATGATAATGAGTACCTTATCTTTAGAGAAGAAACTTCACCACCTAATTCTTATCTAGATCCAACCCCAGTAGCTCTACTAAATTCAATTATTGGGGAGGATGAGAATAAAATATTTATTGGAGAGGAAAAGAATGTTCGAATAGAGGACGTACATATTGTGGAAGAATATGATGATGTGATTCCAGATGATTTTCCTGGGCATCCTCCAGAACGAGAAATTGAGTTTTCCAATGATTTAATTCCTGGTTCAAGGACCATATAGAAGAACCATTATAGAATGGTCACTGTGGAATTAGTGGAACTAAAGAAACAAATATAAGAATTTAGAAAAAAGGTATTTATTCACCCTAGTATTTCTCCATGGGGATCCCCTATCCTTTTGTTAAAAATAAAGATGGATCTATGGGGTTGTGCATTGATTAAAGGGAGATCAATGTGATAACAATAATGAATAAGTATCATCTATCTCGCAATGATGATTTATTCGACCAACATCATGGAGAAAAATATTTTTCAAAGATTTACCTTTGATCTGGATAAAATTAGTTTTGTGTGAAGAAGGAAAAAGTTCTAAAAACAACTTTTCGAACCAGGTATCTGCATTACGAGTTTATAGTAATGTCTTTTGGGCAGACTAATGCACCCCTTGTTTTCGTGGATCTAATTAATAGAGTTTTCAAGTAATATCCTGATAACTATGTAGTAGTTTTTATTGATGATATCCTGGTATAATCTAAAAGATATGAAGATCATAAAAATCAATTGTGCACCATTCTGAAAAACCTCATAAGAAATAAATTATATGGGATGTTTAGAAAGTGTGAATTATGGCTTCAAGAGATTTCTTTTCTTGGCCATATTGTCTCTAAGTATGGAATATCTGTTGATCCTTCAAAGACCAATGAAATCCATGAATGGCCAACACTGATGATTATAATTAATGTATACGTTTTTATTGGTTTAAGAGGTTATTATCGACATTTCGTCTAAAATTTTGCCCGGTTGGCTACCCATTAACCAAGCTCACATGTAAAGGGGTTAAATTTGTTTGGAAAAAAGAGTGCGAAGAATGTTTTGAAGAATTTAAGTGAATATTAGTAAATGATCCTATCTTGACTCTACCATCATGGAATGATGGGTTTGTTATTTATAGTGATGCTTCATTGAATGGACTTGGTTGTGTCCTTATGCAGAATGGTAGAGTTATTACTTTTTCATCACAACTGAAAAACATCCATGAGAAGACTATCCTACTCACAATCTAGAGTAATCAGCTATAATCATTTCTATGAAAATATGGATATAATATCTCTATGTTGAAAAATGTGAGATTTTTACTGATCACAAGAGTTTGAAGTGTATTTTCTCACAAAATGAACTCAACATGAGGAAAAGGCGATGTCTTGAACTACTCATGGATTACGATTTCACAATACACTACCACCCAGGGAAGGAAAAAAAGGTGGAATATGCATTGAGAAGAAAGGATCATGGAGTTTTGAACAAGATTAGAGTTGAAAGGGATCCTATTTTCTTGGATCTAGTGAAAATGGATATCGGAAAAACCATGAAAGGTAAAACATCAATGATTTTTCAAATGGTTTCCAAACCATTTTTACTAGAAAGTATAAAATGTTCTCAGACTTATGATGAGGAGTTGAAAAAGAATATTGATGTTGTGAATGATGGGAGATTGAGTGACTTCATATATAAAGATTGAATTTTGAAATTTGGGAAGATACTTTGTGTTCCTGATATACCTGATCTAAAAAGGAAATTATTGGATGATTCTCAAAGCTCTAATTTCTCTATTCACCCTGGTAGCACTAAGATGTAAAAAAATTTGAAGGAACGTTTTTGGTGGGACAACCTGAAGAGGGATATTTCTGATTTTGTGTCAAGATGTGTAACACCCCAAGCTTCCACAGTACTCTTCTCTTTGAATAATACAGTAGCGTGTGTTATACGCAACTTCGAGTTCTAACACACACCACAACCAATCAAACTAGCCGTTATGAATAGTAATACCTAATTTTTAAAATTTTATAAATTTTATATCTCAAAATGGAATTCTTTTTTTGATTCAAAATATCGAATTTATCCTAGGGTGAAATTTTGGTACTTTGCGGATAAATTTTATATTTTGATGAATAGTGAAAATTAATAAATTTTAATTAATTTTTTTTAATAAAAATAATTAATAGTGATAAATTATGAATTTGAGTGGTTTTAAAGTATATTTAGAATATATTTTCCCCATTTAATAAAATTTTGGTCATTGGACATAATTTCACAATTAAACCGGACAAAAAGAAGTATCAATCTTTTGATAGTTATTATATCTTAAAAACACGCTTTTTTGTTTTGACAGCGGGAATTAATTTTAAATTAATTTTTTCCACTTATGTGTTTTGAATTTGGAAAAATGGATTCCATATTTGGAATCATGATGTCCAAATTGTATAAATAGGTAACTTTAATTTTTAGACATTTTAAATAATTACTTCGGTAAATATTTTATTTACCAGGGTTAAAGGATAAATCCGGTAAATAAGGGTTAAAAATTAATATTATAATGATAATAAATTACCCTAAAATGTGTCATAACCTTATTGGTTGATACATTTCCGACCATGGGCATCTTTGGGTCAATTCTGGGACCCCATGGAGCCACTTGTAGGTGATAGGGACACTTTATATTAATTAAGTTAAAATAAATACAAAAACGACATAAGAATATATCTTTTAGAAAAACAATTTTTACATAGGGTTATATATGTTGGATTTTCGACTATAAATATTAATTAGAAAGATATAAAAATTTCCTACATAATTGTATTTTATTTTTAATTTTTATACATTAAAAAAGTAAAAATATATATGACACAATAATGATGCAGTATTTTCCTTATTAATGAAAGAATCAAATAATTGGTATTATAAATGTTAAAATAGAGATAATTTGAAGGTTTTGATGACATAAACGAATTTAATAGGTTAATATGAGATTTTATAATTTATTAAATGGATAATTTTCGAAGTAATAATGTTTTTAAGACTCTATCAAAAATAAATTATTAAATACTGTCAAAATTGACATTAAATAGTTTTTAAAACAAATATTATATTATTAATTGATATTCAATTTGTAAAAATATAAGGTTTTCCAAGAGACATATATCATGATAGGTGTATCATTAATGGACCACTTGGGGGTCTCTTGGTTGTATATGGTATGTTTATTAACTATATAATATAAAAATAAAAAGTGACATGGTGAATGTCAATCTAATTAACTAAGAGTTTAAACTAAACAATAAGGTTAATATAATGACCAAAACCTGTCTAAAATCTATTGGTTGAGTGGTTTTCGACCGATACCCACCTTAACTTTTAAATAATCCACTTTTGAGCTATTATAAACTGAATATGAATTTATTATAAAATAACATTTCTAGATTTTCTTAAAGTGCCCCTCACCTCTCTTATAAAATGGAACTCCCCCTTATCATTAATTTACACCTTCAAAGCCTTTTTTTAAGCATACCCCTGACCAAATAATATTTCAAATTCCATAACTTCATCATAGAGGCATTAGTTGGATCAGAAAGCCTACCTAAGGAGCCCTTTTGATCAAATCAAAAGGAAGAACCCGAAGAAGAGGTAACGCCTTCACCACACTCTTTAAAGTTCCTTTCTTCTTCAACTTCTTCTTTCCTTGTTATTTATATTATAAAAAAATAAATCCATTATATTATATATACTTTGAAGTTATTATATTTATGGAAAAAACAAATTCATTGTTCTGTACATCCCCTGATTGACATGTCACCATACGTGCGTACGTACGGCCTACCGTCCCCACATTGGGGTGTAATTGTTATTAAATATATTATTATTTTGATGGGAATAATAATGTTGTATAATTCAAGTAAATAATAAATATAACAAGATAAGGATTCTCTCTATATGATATAATATCCAATTATATATTATTTTAATATCAAAAGAATGATATTGTCGCTCGTGCGTTCGTACGTACTACCGTCTCCACGAACACGATGAGATTCATTCCCCATCGTATCCATTCAAGAATGATTTTCATTTGATGGTTAAAAATAATGTTTAAAGAATTAATATCATTCTGGACATGAATATGATACAACATATCCACAAAAAACATGACTTATATAAAAGAAAACGAGCAAGTTAACACCCAAACGACGATAATACTAAGATTTTATTAACAAAGCAATGTTAAAAGATAATATATAATATCATATTAATATATATTATTATTTTATAATTCAATAACAATTATTTCACCACTATATAGGAGGTTAACCTACCATCAACCAAGTAAAAGTGCAAGGTAAGGGTTTATTGCACAATCTCTTCATTATCCGTGGTTGTTTATACGTAATTAACTACTAGGACCTCTTTATCATCCACATCCATATCTCTTAATAATTTATTTCAAATCATTCTTACTATTTTATAGCCTATGGGTTAAAGTAATTTATACCCTTGTTGAATTTTTATAAGATATTTATAAAGGAATCATTCTGTCGTTTTCAAACAAGGTCCTTTTTAACCTTTTGGACAGAATTAAGGTAAGACTGTTTTTTTAACTTATACGGCGGGAGCGGCTATTTTCCACTGTTATAACATCATAAAAGCTTCCTTACAAGATTATAAGGATATTTTCAAATTAAATTTTTTATAAAATAATTATGTGACCTTTAAATGATTTCAAAAAAAGAGATATTTCTCTCAAATAGTTTTGATTTCATCTATGTCCACATCCTTTGATGGATTTTAAGTTTATTTGAAGTTGATTTATTATAATACAAAACTTCAATATTGTATTGACGTTTTTGTGATATGTTTGACTGTGGATGTGCTATTTTTATACCATTCATTTCTTATGGTTAAAGTATTGGCATTTCATATGATAGTTTTAATACGAATGTTTATGATATGTTTAAACCTTTTCATATGATGAATGTATTGGAATTACTAAGTGGCGGGTGGAGCCCGTTATAGCTCATCGATTCATCGGTAGGTCTCATGAGACATTTAGACGTGTAATTGGCCGAGACCCTTTCCCAATTTGATTTATGGTTTTTTCCGAGGCCTTAATCATTTTAGACGTCTTGGCCGAGGCCTTGACAAAATGTTTCAGAATGTCAGGCATTATACATTCCCTCATTATGGAAATAATATTGATGGTTCATGTGGTAATTTGACTAGTAGAATACCCATGATTATGTTTTATTATGGCAATATTTACTCAGCTTATTATCTTTCCATAAAAGTATTCATTTTATTATTGGTAAAGGCATGTGGTTTTCAATTATTTACCATGCATAATATTTATGTCATTTTCCGCTGTATTACATACCCTTACTGAATGTTTGAGCTCACCCCTTCCTTATGTTTCATTTTCCCAGGATATTAAGAAGTTAGTTATGAGTGACCTATAGGCATAATCTAGGAGGCTTGGATGCTTCTAATGAAATATATTATTGATGTATTTCTCTTCAAGTTGTAAAGTGGATCATATGTATGAATCTTGTTTCCAATAATACTAAACTGGTCGGTTTTTTGAGACATGATTTCCTTGTAATCATGCAAATGTTATGTAATAATGCACCAAATTTGGGTAACTAGGGTCGGGGCGGTACAGTTGGTATCAGAGGATGTTTAGTACAAACCTTGGAAACTTGATTTAGATAATCTCTGATTAGATAACGTAGCCCTAAGATAGACTTTGAGGATTGGTATAGAAGAACTTCCTAGAATTTTTGTATTGTAGAGATTTTGTGAGTTTTCCGCGCAATACATCCCTGTCTGAATATGAGCAGGTAGAGGGGGCACTAGCACAGATGTACCTAGGGGTAAAACCCGAAAACACCGCTTTGATCTTGACTCGAATGGGAACTGGTGCACGACAATGAGCCTTGCTGCACTCTTAGTTACGACACTCCCGGGGGATATGCTTAGGATAATTCTCATTTTCTATACAACTTATTATGAAGGGTTATAAGTATATACATCCTCAAAGAAAACTTTTTTTTAAGATTATGGATTATATCCATTAACTGTTGAATTTATGTTAAGTGTTTTAGATGTTTGTAATTATATATTTCAATTCATAGACTAATCTAGTTTATTCCATTGTTTAGAAATGGAGCCTAGTATAAAGAATGGAAACTGTATCAATGCACGCACTCCATAGAGGGATTTACCTCCTGCTCAAGATAATTATAGTGGAGCTAGTGATGCAACTGGGGATGATCATCATATCACCATACTGGGACAAATCACTCAGGTTGTGAATAATAACATTACCCGTATGGAGCACCCTGATACGTAGTGTGGAGTATCCATGTTAGATCGCTTCATGAGGCAAAAACCACAGACATTCAATGGGAGTACATATCCCATAGTAGCTGAGCAATGGATACGTTCTTTAAAGAAAATATTACATACCTTGGGGAGTACTGAAAGGGAAAAAGTTGTCATGGCAGTTTATCGCCTCACTGGAGATGCTGATCAATGGTGGTAATTGATAAAAAACACGAAGTAAGATGATGAAGTATCAGATATGGAGTGGAGTTAGTTCAAAGATCTGTTCTTAGAAAAATACTTTCCTCGAGACCATCGAGCAGATATGGAAAGACAATTTCTGAGTCTGAGACAAAAGGAGGATGAGAATGTCGCAAAGTATGAGGATAACTTTAAAAGGTTTCCAAGGTATGCTGGAGATTATATACGTAACCCAAGAAGTAAGATTGATCATTTCTTTGATGGGTTAAAACCATTTCTTTGTTGAGCATTAGTGTCACAATCATTCTCGTCATATGAAGATAATGTCTCATGTGCTATCAAGACAGAAAAATAATTCTCTAAGTCTTTTGACTTTAAATCAAAGCAAGAGAAGAAGAGATCTGCAGAGAACTCTGGGAAAGGAAATAGAGAAACATGGAAGAATAAAATAATTGAATTTCCATCCTGTGAAAATTGCAGAAGGAAACACCCTGGTGCCTGTCTAAAAGGAAAATGAGTGTGCTACAAATGTAGACAGAAGGGCCATCTAGCTGGTGATTTTAATGGAAAGAAATACGCTACTGATGTTCAATTCTACAGTTGTAGGGAGATGAGACATTATGAAAATGATTTCCTTAAGAGTTAAGGAAACTTAACTTAGAAAAGGCCAAGGGATCAAGGCCAAGGGATCAAGGCCAAGATTATGCAATCACTAATGGTGAGGTTGAAGCCCCGAAAGAAATGGTGGCAGGTAATTTAATGGTTTCATCATGTTTAGAAAATGCATTATTTTATTCAGGATCATCGCATTGTTTCATATCTTCCTCGTTTTCTAAGAAAATTAGATATTTTATATTTGATTTAACAAGGGTTTTTTTAGTTAAAACTCCTAATGGAAGTATCATTGCATCGACGTTTTGTGAATCAGTCCCCATTAGAGCACATAATTGTTCTTTATCCACTGATCTCGTCGTCATACATATGATTGAATTTGATATAATCCTCGGTATGGATTGTATTTTGGACCATGATGCAAATATTTATTGTAAGAATACAGAGGTTACGTTTCTTGATGATGATGATATGGAACACCTTATATTTAGAGAATAATGATCGCCACCTAATTCCTATCTAGATCCACCCCCAGTAGCTCAACTAAATTCAATTATCGGGGAGGAAGAGAATGAAATAATTGTGGGTGAGGAAAGGAATGTTCAAATTGAGGATGTACCTATTGTGAAAGAATATGTAGATGTGTTTCTAGAAGATTTACCTAAACATCCTCTAGAATGAGAAGTTGAGTTTTCCATTGATTTAATTCCTAGATGAAGGCCTATATCGAAGACCCCTTATAAAATGGGCACCGTAGAATTAGTGGAACTAAAGAAACAACTAGAGGAATTGAGAAATAAGGGATTTATTCACCCTAGTGATTCTCCATGGGGATCCTCTGTTATTTTTGTTAAAATTAAAGATGGATCTATGATGTTAAGTATCGACTACAGGGAGATCAATGCTATAACAATAAATAACAAGTATCCCCTACCTCGCACTGATGATTTATTTGACCAACTGCATGAAGATCAATACTTTTCAAAGATTGACCTTCGATCTGGATACCATGATTTGTGTGTGAAGAAGGAAGAAATTCTGAAGACAGCATTTCGAACCAGGTACGGGCATTAAGAGTTTACAGTAATGCCTTTTTGCGTGGTCTAATGCACCCTCTGTATTCTTGGATTTATTGAACAGAGTTTTCAAGGAATATATCGATGATTTCGTAGTGGTATTTATTGATGATATCTTGGTATACTCTAAAATCTACGAAGATCATGAAAATCACTTTCACATTATCCTGAAGACTCTGAGAAGACATGAATTATATGGGAAGTTTAGAAAGTGTGAATTCCGGCTTCAAGGGATTTCTTTTCATGGCCATATTGTCTCCAAGGATGGAATTTCCATTGATCCTTCTATGAACAAGGAAATCCAAGAATGGCCAGCACCGATGAGTATAAATGAGGTACGTAGTTTTATTGGTTTAGCAGGTTATTATCGACATTTCGTCAAGAATTTTTTCCTGATTGGCTAACCCCATAACGAAGCTCACACGTAAAGGGGTTAAATTTGTTTGGAAAAAAGAGTGTGAAGAATTTTTTTAGAACTGAAGAGAAGATTAGTCAATGCTTCTATATTGACTCTACCATCAGGGAATTATGGGTTCATTATTTATAGTGATGTATCAATGAAAGGACTAGGTTGTGTCCTTATGCAAAATGATAGGGTTATTGCCTATGCATCACAACAGCTAAAAATTCTTGAGCAAAACTATCCTACTCACGATCTTGAGTTAGCTGCTATAATATTTGCTTTGAAGATATGGAGACATTATCTCTATGGTGAGAAATGTGTGATTTATACTGATCACAAGAGTTTGAAATATATTTTCTCACTGAAAGAACTCAACATGAGGCAAAGGAGATGGATAGAACTACTATAGGATTATTATTGCACGATACACTACGACCCGGGAAAGGTAAATAAGGTGGAAGATGCTTTGAGTAGAAAATATCATGGAGTTTTGAACATGTTGAGAATTGAAAGGGATCCTATTTTCATGGATATAGTAAAGTTGGATATGAGAATCACCATGGAAGGTGAAACATCAATGCTTTTTCAAATGGTTTCCAAACCATCTGTACTTGAAAGGATAAAGAGTTCTTCGACTAGTGATGAAGAGTTACAAAGGAAGATTAAAGCTGTGAATGATGCGAAATTGAGTGACTTTGTATATAAAGATGGAATTTTGGAGTTTCGGAAGAGACATTGTGTTCCCCATATACCCGATCTAAAAAGAGATTTTTTGGATGATGATCACAGTTCCAATTTCTCTATACACCCTGGGAGCACTAAAATGTATATATATTTGAAGGAACATTTTTGCTGGGACAACATGAAGAGGGAGATTGCTGATTTTGTGTCAAGATGTATAGTTTTTAAACAAGTGAATTCTAGAAGGAAACAACCTGGAGGATTCATTAAACCTCTTCCCATACCGGAGTTGAAATGGGTCAATATTACGATGGGATTTTTCATGGGGCTACCAAATACTTCTAGATGGAATGATGCAATAAAGGGTTATTGTTGATTGTCTTACCAAGAAAGAACATTTTCTTTATATAAGAGAAGATATACCACTGGAACATCTAGAAACACTTTATATTAATGAAGTTTTGAGAATTCATTTAGTACCCCTATCGATTGTTTCTGATCGTGATCCACGTTTTACTTCATGATTCTAGAAAATTCTTCAGAAAGCCCTGGATACTGAACTTCATTTGAGCACTACATACCACCCTCAAACAAATGGACAATAAAAACAGACTATTAAAACCTTATAAGACATGTTGAGATCATGCTCACTTGACTTTCAGGGTATGTGGGATCAATATTTACCTCTAGTAGAATTTTCCTATAACAATAGCTTCCATTCGAGTATTCAGATGACACCATATGAAGAGTTATACAGAAAGAGATGTCTCACACCAACCTGTTGGGATGACGTGGGTGAAAGAAAACTTGTAGGCCTAGAACTGGTGGATGAAATGATGGAGAAGGTGAAGGTAATCCAAAACCACATCAAAGTAGCTCAATGTAGGCAGAAGAGCTATGCTGACAACTGAAGGAAGGATTTGAAATTTCAAGTAGAAGATCATGTTTTCTTGAAGGTATCTCCATAGAACGGAGTTATACATTTCAGTAATAAAGGTAAAATGAGTCCCAGTTACATCGAACCATTCAAAATTCTAGAACTAATTGGGGTTGTAGCTAACCGTTTGGCAATGCCGCCACGTCTCTCCAAAGTTCACGATGTGTTCCACGTATCACTGTTGAGGAAATGCATGCCTGACCCAATGCATGTACTCACCTATGGGGAATTAGAACTGGAACCTGATCTATCTTATTGAAAATAGCCCGTTAGGATTCTTGATACGAGAGATCAAGTGCTGAGAAACCGGACGACTCGTCTGGTAAAATTTTTATGGAGAAACCACAAGATGTAAGAGGCAATGTGGGATCCCGAGGAACTTATGATGAAGAACCACCTGAGTCTTTTTATGCAGTAATATTCTATAAATTTTGAGGACGAAATTATTTGAATGAAAGGATAATGTAACACCCCAATCATGCATGGTACGCTTTTCTTTGAATAATACATTAGCGTTTGTTATACGCAACTTTGAGTTCTAACACACACCACAACCAATCAAACTAGCCGTTATGAATAGTAATACCTACTTTTTTAAAATTTTATAAATTTTATCTCTCAAAATAGACTTCATTTTTGGATTCGGAATATTGAATTTAGCCTAGGGAGAAATTTTGGTAATTTTCGGATAACTTTTATATTTTGATGAATAGTGAAAATTAATAAATTTTAATTAAAAACAACTTTTTTAATAAAAATACTTAATAGTGATAAATTATGAATTTGAGTGTTTTTAAAGTATATTTAGAATATATTTTTACCATTTAATACAATTTTGGTCATTGGACATAATTTCAAAATTAAACCGATCATAAACAAGTATCAATCTTT
The DNA here is from genome assembly GCA_963277665.1 of Viscum album. NCBI lineage: Eukaryota > Viridiplantae > Streptophyta > Magnoliopsida > Santalales > Viscaceae > Viscum > Viscum album. The sequence goes on from OY728123.1 coordinate 1,415,802,107, forward strand.
TGATAGTTATTATATCTTAAAAACACGCTTTTTTATTTTGACTAAGGGAATTAATTTTAAATTAATTTCTACCACTTATGTGTTTTGAATTTGGAAAAATGGATTCCATATTTCGAATCCGGATTTCCAAATTATGTAAATAGGTAACTTTTATTTTTAGACATTTTGAATAATTACTTTGGTAAATATTTTATTTACCATGGTTAAAGCGTAAATCCGGAAAATAAGGGTTAAAAAATAATATTATAATGATAATAAATTTACCTAAAACGTGTCCTAACCTTATTAGTTGATACATGTCCGACCATATGCATCTTTGGGTCGATTTGGGGACCCCATGGATCCACTTGTAGGTGATAGGGACACTTTATATTAATTAAGTTAAAATAAATACAAAAATGACATAAGAATATATCTTTTAGAAAAACAATTTTTACATACGATTATATATGTTGGATTTTCGACTATAAAAATTCATTAGAAATATAAATAGATTTCCTACATAATGGTATTTTATTTATAATTTTTATGCATTGAGAAAGTTAAAATATATATGACACAATAATGATGAAGTATTTTCCTTATTAATGAAAGAATCAAATATTTAGTATTATAAATGTTAAAATAACTATAATTTGAATGTTTTGATGAAATACACGAATTTAATAGGTTAATATGACATTTTATAATTTATTAAATTAATTATTATTGAAGTAATAATGTTTTTAAGACTTTATCAAAAATCAATTATAAAATATTGTCAAAATTGACATAAAAGAATTTTTAAAATAAATATTATATTATTAATTGATATTAAATTCCTAAAATTCTAAGGTTCAACCAAGAGACTTATATCATGATAGGTGTATCAATAATGGACCACTTTGGGGGTCTCTTTGATGTATATGGTATGTTTATTAACTATATAATATAAAAATATAAAGTGACATGGTAAATGTCAATCTAATTAACTAAGAGTTTAAACTAAATGATATGGTCAATATAATTATCAAAACCTTTCTAAAATCTATTGGATGAGTGGTTTTTAAACCATCACCACCTTAAAATTTAAATAATCCACTTTGTAGCCATTAGAAACCGAATATTAATTTATTATAAAATAATATTTCTAGCTTTTCATAAAGAGCCCCTCACACCTCTTATAAAAGGGCACTCCCCCTTCTCATTAATTCACACCTTCAAAGCCTTTTAGATGGGAAAACCCATACCCAAATATTCTCTAAACGTCCCTCACTTCATCATAGAGGCCTTAGTTTGATCCGAAAGCCATCCTAAGGATCCCTTTTGATCAAATCTAAAGGAAGAAGCCGAAGAAGAGGTAACACCTTCACCACCCTCTTTAAAGTTCCTTTTTTCATCAACTTATTATTTAATTGTTATTTCCATTCTAAAATAATAACTACAGTATATTTTATATACTGTGATGTTATTATAATTATGGAACAAACAAATTCATTATTCTATCCATCCCTTGAATGACATGTCACCATACGTGCGTACGTACGACCTACCGTCGCCACATTGTGGTGTAATTGTTTTTCAATATATTATTTTTTAGATGGGTATAATAATGATGTATAATTAATGTAAATAATAAATATAACATGATAATGATTCTGTATATATGATATAACATCCAATTATATATTATTTTAATATCAAAATAATGATATTGTCGCTCGTGCGTACGTACGGACTACCGTCTCCACGAACGCGATGAGATTCATTCCCCATCGTATCCATTCAAGAATGAATTTCATTTGATTGTTAAAAATAATGTTTAAAGAATTAATATCATTCTGGACATGAATATGATACAACATATCCATAAAAAACACGGCTTATATAAAAGAAAACCAGAAAGTTAACACCCAAATGACGATAATACTAATATTTTATTAACAAAGCAATGTTAAAAGATCATATATAATATCATATTAATATATATGATTATTTTATAATTAAATGAAAATTATTTCACCATTATAAATTAGGTTAAACTACCATCAACCAAGGAAATGTACAAGGTAAGGGTTTATTTCACAATCTCTTCATTATCTGAGGTTGTTTGTACGTAATTAACTACTGGGACCTCTTTATCATCCACATCCATATTTCTTAATAATATATTTCAAATCTTTCTTACTATTTTATAGACTATGGGTTAAAGTAATTTATACCCTTGTTTAATTTTTATAATATTTTTATAAAGGAATCTTTCTGTCGTTTTCAAACAAGGTCCTTTTTAACCTTTTCGACAGAATTATGGTAAGAATGTTTTTTTACTTATACGGTGGGTGCGACTATTTTCCACCATTATAACATCATCAAAGCTTCCCTTAAAAGCTTATAAGGATATTTTCAAAGTAAATATTTTATTTTATCAATATGTGACCTTTAAATTATTTCAAAAAAAGAGATATTTCTCTCAAATAGTTTTGATTTCATCTATGTCGACATCCTTTGATGGATTTTAAGTTTATTTGATGTTGATTTATTATGATACAAAACATCCATATTGTATTGATGTTTTTGTGATATGTTTGACTATGGATGTGATATTTTTATACCATTCATTACTTATGGTTAATGTATTGACATTTATTATGCTAGTTTTAATACGAATGTTTATGATATGTTTAAACCTTTCCATATGAGGAATGTACTGGACTTAGTAAGTGACGGGTGGAGCCCGCTATAGCTCCTCGATGAATCTGTAGGTATCATGAGACAACTAGACGTGGAATTGGATGATGAACTTTCTCAATTTGATTTATGTTTTTGGCCGAGGCCTTAATCATTTTATACGTATTGGCCGAGGCCTTGAAAAGTTTTTTAGAATGTTCGGCATTATACATTCCCTCATTATGGAAATAATATTGATGGTTCATGTGGTAATTCAACTAGTATAATACCAATGAATATGTTTTATTATGGCATTTTTTACTCAGCTCATAATCTTGCCTTAAAAGTATTCATGTTTATTATTGGTAAAGGCATGTGGTCTCCCATTATTTACCATGCTTAATATTTATGTCATTTTCCTCTGTATTACTTACCCTTACTGAGCGTTTGAGCTCACCACTTTCTTATGTTTCATTTTCCCAGGATATGAAGAAGTTAGTTATGAGTGACCTGCAGGCATAATCTAGGAGGATTGGATGCATATAATGAAATATATTATTGTTTTATTTCTCTTCAAACTGTAATGTAAATCATATGTATGAATATTCATTCCAATAATACTAAACTGATCGGTCTTTCGAGACATGATTTCCTTGTAATAATGACAATGTTATATAATAATGCACCATCATCGGGTAACTGGGGTCGGGGCATTACAATATGTTTGGTTTGTCAACAAGTGAAATATGGAAGGAAATAGCCTGGAGGAGTCATGCAACCTCTTCCCATACCTGTGTGGAAATGGGATAATATTATGATGGAATTTGTCATGGGGCTACCAAAGACTCCTATAAGGAATGATGCAATATAGGTCATTATTGATCATTTTACCAAGTCAACACATTTTATTGTTATAAGAGAAGATTTACCACTTGAACGTCTAGCAAGAATATATATTAATGAAGTTGTAAGAATTCATAGAGTACCCTTATCGATTATTTCTGATCGTGATCCCCATTTCACATGAATATTCGTGGAAAGTCATCAGAGGGAACTGGATACTGAGCTTTATTTAAGCACTTCCTACCACCCTCAAACTGATGGACAATCAGAACGGACTATTCAAACCTTTGATGACATGTTTATATCTTTCTCACTTAACTTTCAAGGTATTTGGGATCAATATTTACCTCTGTTATAATTTTTTTATAACAATAACTTCCATTCAAGTATTCAGATGGCACCATATTAAGCGTTATATGGAAAGAGATGTCACACCCCAACTTGTTGGGATTATGTCGGTGAAAGAAAACCCATAGGCCCGGAACTTGTTTAGGAAACAATGAAAAAGGTGAAGGTTATCCAAACCCACATCAAATCATCCAAAAGTAGGAAAAAGAGTTATTCCGATAATCGAAGGATGGATTTGGAATTTAAAGTAAGAGGCCATGTTTTCTTGAAGGTATATCCATGGAAGTGTGTTATATGTTTTAGTAAGAAGGGTAAATTGAGTCCCAGGTACATCAGACCTTTCTAAATTCTAGAACGAATTGGAGTTATAGCTTATCGTTTGGCCATGCGTCCAAGTCTCTACAAATTTCATGATTTGTTCTACGTATCACGATTGGGAAAATACATGCCAGACCCAACACATGTACTCACCTATGAGGAAATTGAACTGGAACCTAATCTGTCTTATTGTGAAGAGGCTGTCAAAATTCTTGATACAAGAGAACATGTGTTGAGAAACCGGACGACTCGTCTGGTAAAGGTTCTATGGAGAAACCATAAGATGGAAGAGGTAACGTGGGAACTAGAGGAACTTATGATGAAAACCCACATTATTCTTTTTGTGTGGTAGTATTATAGAAATTTTGAGGATGAAATTATTTTAATGAGTGAATAATGTAACACCCCAAGCTTCCATGGTACATTTCCATTTGAATAATGCAATAGCTTGAACTGTATGAAACTTCGAGATTGTAACACGTCACGACCAATCAAACTAGAAGTTATAAATAGTAATACCCACTTTTTAAAATTTTATAAATTTTATCTTTCAAAATGGACTTCATTTTTGGATTCGGAAAAATGAAATTAGCTCAGGGTGAATTTTTGTTATTTTTATGAAAACGTTCAATTTTTGATGTATAGTGAAAAAACAATGCCTTATTGGTAAAAACAGACTTTTTATTTAAATAATTAGTTATTTTTTTTATTTTAGGTCAAAATATATACATAATACATATATATGTTCAACTTAATTCATTGGTATCATTTTATTATACGTTTAGATATATAAAATTTTATCGAACTTTTAACGTCTTTTACCCACCTCCTAGGAGAATTTAAAAATTCACATAAAACATTATTTTACCACTTCTATTAGTGGAATCTCAAAAATACTAGAGACATGGATGATATCAGTTAGAAAAATGTGGTTCAATAAGATGAAAATAATTTTTGGTGAATAATACATTTTTATTTTATTTACCACGGTTAAATGTAAATAAGGTGATTAAGGGTAAAACTAATATCATTATTTTCCTAACTCATGTCTTAATTATATTGGATAAGTATAATTCAACCAAAAAAAACCTTAGGAATAAAATATGATTCTTTTTGTTCCACTTGGATTAGTTTAAGACTATTATTATTATATTATTTAAAGAAGAGTTAAAAGAGTTAAATTCAATTTTTAATAACTAAACCATTTTTAATATAGAGATATACATAATATAAATTAGACTATAAATATTCAATAAAAATATAAAAATATTTCCTATATAATGATATTTTTTTATAAATTTTAGACATTAAATAATTTAATTTATTTATGACACAATGATGACACAGTAATTAGCTTAATAATGAAATATTAAAATAATTGATATTATAAATATCCAAATAAATGTAATTTGAGACTTTTGATGAATTCCACTAATTATATAGGTTAATATGACATTTTAGGATTGAACATATGAATTTATTTCTAAGTAATAAAGTTGTTAAGACTTTAACAAAAATCATTTATTAAATAACGTCAAAATTGACATAATTGAGTTTTTAAAACAAATACTATATTAATGATTGATATTATATTCCAAAAAATATAAGGTTATTCCAAAGGGCCTTAATAATATTATATATGTCATTAATGAACCTATTGGTGTTCTCTTGGTAGTTATAGTATAGTTATTTACTATATAATATAAAAATACAAAGAGTCATGGTAAATGTCAAACTATTTAACTAAGAGTTAAATCTAAGATAAAAGTTTAATATGGTGACCCAAACCTATGTAAAACCTATTGTTTGAGCGTTTTCCAACCCAAACACACCTTATAATTTAAATAATTCATTTTTGAGCCATTATAATCCTTATTTTGTTTTATTAAAAAATAAAATTTCGGGATTTTTCTAAAGTGGCCCTCACCGCTATTATAAAAGGGAACCTCCATTATCTAACATTCACACCTTAAAAGCCATTTTTATTGGCCAAACCCTGCCCAAATATCCTCTCTACTATCCTCACTTCATCATATAGTCCTTCATTTAGTCATAAATCCAACCTATGGATCCCTTTTGATCAAATCAAAAGGAAGAACCCGAAGAATATGTAAATGTTTCATCACCACTTTAAATTCCATTTCTTCTTCCACTTCCACATTCTTTTTTGTTTCCATTATAAAATAAAAACTCCATTATCTTATATATATATTGAGGTTATTATAAAAATGGTACAACCATATTCATTATTCTATCCATCCTATAAGTGACAAAGTCACCAGACGTGTGTACGTACGGATTACCGTCTCCACGTCATCGTGAAGTTTGTTATTCAAACACTTCAGCATTTGGATGGGTATCATAATGAGTATAAATGATGTAAATAATAAATATAAAATAATAATTATTCTTTATATTTGATATAACATCCAATTATATACTATTTTAATATCAAAAGAATGATATTTTTTCTCGTGCGTACGTACGGATTAACGTCTCCACGAATGCGATGAGATTTATTCCACTTCATAATCATTCAAGAGAAATTTTAATTTTATGATTAAAAAAAATTACGAAAATAATATCATTATTTATAAGAATAAAATAAATCTTATCCATAAAAAACATGGCTTACATAACCAATCATATAAAATAAAACGAATCAGTTAACACCCGAAACAATGATACTACTAAAATATCACTAACAAAGAAATATTAGAAGATCATATATGATATCATATTAATGTATATAGTTATTGTATAATTTTATAACAATTATTTCACCATTATAAAAGTGGTTAACCTACCCTAAACAACAAAAAAGTACAAGGTAAGGATTAATTTCACAATCTGTTTATTATCTGAGGTTATTTTTACGTAAGTATCTACTATGACCTCTTTATCGTCCACATACATGTTTCTTAAAAAAGTATTCCAAAAAAATTACTATTTAATAGACTATGGGATAAATTCATTTATGACCTTGTTTTATGTTATATAAAATGGTTTGAAAGTAATCTTTCCGTCGTTTTCCAAACAAGGTACCTAATGACCTTTTCGACAAAATTAAGGTAAGAATATTTTTTAACTTATACGGCGGGTGCGGCTATTTTACGCCATTATAACATCATCGAAGCTTACCTTACATGATTATATGAATATTTTCAAAATAAATGATTTATTTTATAATTATATGACTTTTAAATGATTTCAAAAAATAAAGATATATTTCTCTAAAAAATATTTTGATTTCATCTATGTCAACCTCCTTTGATGGATTTTAAGCTTATTTTAAGTTGATTTATTATGATACAAAACTTCAATATTATATTTAAGGTTTTCTGATTTGTTTTACTATGGATGTATTACTTTTATACCATCCATGGTTTATGGATAAATTATTGACATTTTGTATGCTATTTTTAATACGAATGTTTATGTTATGTTCAAACCTTTTCATATGAGGAATGCATTGGACTTATTAAGTGATGGGTGGAGCCCGCTATAGCTCCTAGATGCATCAGTAGGTCTCATGAGACATACTAGTGTCTTGGAACAAGGCCTTGACAAAATCTTATTTGTAGTCGTGGCACATGGCCTTGACTATGTGGTTATGAAGTCTAGCATTATGCATTCCATCATTATAAAAGTGGCTATTGAAATTGCATGTGATTATTGAACTAGTAGAATATCCATGTGAATAAGTAAATGGAATTATTTGAATTTATATTTTCCATATTATGCTGATGTTCAAGTTTAAATGGACTTTTTTAGTCATACATTGCCTTAAATGTTTATACTTATTTATGAAAGTTTATGCTATATTTTTATCCTTATTGAGCATCGGAGCTCACCCTTTTCTATGTGTTATTTTTCCAAGTATGTGAAGAATTATATTATAAATGACCTGTAGGGATAGTATAAGGGATATGAGTGTGGCCTATGGAGACTTTGTTGTTGTAGTTTTTCATTTTATAATGTAATGTAAAACTTATGAATGTCTCTAGTATTTCCCAGGCTACTAAACTAATCGTTCTTTAGAGACTTAATCTTTTTTGATCATTCCATTGTTAGATAATGATGCATTGACACTAGGTAACTAGGGTTGGGGTGTTATAGCATATCCAAGGCAATCAAACATAATCACAAGGGTCATTGTAGGAACATCTAAAATAACTCAGTACCTTTGAGTTTTTTCAAGGAAATCCATACGGAATCACTTGTATCACTCAAGGTATGGTGACTCTGAGCCATTACCAATTATTGAAAATTGGGGACCATGCATCACTTTAGGCATGGCATGTCCATCTCATCAAATGGGCTCATCCTCTGTTGCTCCCCTAAGGAACTAATATCGCTCATGAGTATAAGAAATCCACCCTGAGAGCTTGTATCTAGAAAGAAAAAGTATCACTCTAGATGCTTCAATTATATCTAACTGAACATGGAGCATACATCAGTGTAATCCTTAATTTGGGACCTATGTTATCCCTTTGACCATAGTAGAGAGCTATAGAAACAAATAATATATCACAAGGAAAATCATTTATATGATTTCACACTATTAAATGAAAATATCATTCCAATAACTCAAAAAAGATATACATATATCTCAATTTAATTAAAAATGGTATAATTCATTTAGAAAATTCATAATAAAAGGAATAAAATCATATTTACATGGAATTCACATGCCTCTAATCACATGTCATCAATGACATTCTAGTAGATAAAGCTACCAATCTTGACCAAGAATATCATTCCATTCAAACCAATAAAATTTCTTAAGAAATAAACATTAAATGAGGAAAAGGCACATGAAACATGTTATAAAATGGATGTTAGATAATGAAATGGAATGAAACAAGGTATTTATCCAATGAGTGTGAAAATTAAGCATAAAAAATTTCATTATAAAGTATGAGGCGTTAATCTTAAGACCAACCTCATGGTTTACCATTTATCTTAAACCATTTCTTATTTTTATGGCATTAATATGAAATCCACACTCATGGATATACAGTTATCATAATTCAATTCATAATCGAAGTCACATAATCAAAATTATACTCACATAAGGTAAACAACCCTTGAAAGCATAGGAAAAATAGGTTACTCAAGGCGGACACACCCAAAGGGGTGGACTATGACGAGGTGAACAACCATCATATAGGTTTCTCTATATGTTAATGTCACGCATAGAATGGAAACCCACTTCAATTAATTTATTTAACTAGAAAAATGGCTCATGAGAATATTCTAGTGATCACCACAATGACACGACATCTAAACCATGACAAAATGATAAGAAGAGCATAGAACCCCTACCTGGAAGTAGCAGTAATTTACTCATCTGCTATCAAGGGTATATTAAATCTAAAATTAATGAAATAATAGGGTTTTTAAAACCTCAAAAATATAGAAAAAACTATTTTTCCAAAATAGTGAAATGAATTAAAGAGGAAACTAGAAATAGATTTGTTCAGAAGGTAGAGCTTACATAGGGATTTCTGTTTCTTTCAAAGGAGAAGGAATCAAAACATTAATGAAGAAGATAACTGAAAACCTTATAGAGGGATGAGGAGGAATCCAAACACAAAGGGGGGAGAAAAATCCCACTGGAATGAGGATTGAGGAGAAGAAATTGGGTTAAAACAATCATTAAGGGGAAATTCATAATTTCAAACCATGTGGAACTACACTATATAAATATTGTAAGTTTCCAAATTGGTGTGTGACCTGGGTCACATAGGTGTGTGACCTGGGACACATGGTTTTAGATAAATTGTGTGGCCTAGTCTTCCTTCTACGATTTTAGGCTCCTGGATTTAAACTAGTCTCATACATCCCTGAGACCTCCATTAAAAACTTATTCAACATTACTAGGTCCATTTATATAATTAAACCAAAAAATAAATAGTTCATTAATTTTGATAAATTTGAGATGTTACAACATCCCCTCCTTAAAACAACTTATCCCTGAGTTTCCCTTTAGAGGGTGGTAGAACATATTCTGAGAAATGCCCCAGACATTCAACATGTACATCGCCCTCTAGACCCCACATCTCTTCTGGAACACATCCGTGCTATAATAGCACCTAGATAGGGGGAACAGACATGCCTCGAAGAACCTTCGTTCTATAATCAACAACACATATCAGATGCTCCTCAATGTACAAATCTACCTATAACTGAGATGGGTCTAATTGATAAATTCAAATATAAGACATGTGAAAGAATTAATTCCTGTATGGGTACTTATAAGGTAACCACAACTGATTGTCTATTATCCCAACTCTCTCCACTATCTCCAACAGCCCAACATATCTCAATGATAACTTCCACTATCTCTTGATTCGTTTATAACTCGCCCTAGGAGATACATGTGAAAACACACGATATACCAGCTCTAACTCTAAGAGTATATGATGAATACCAATATATGATTTCTTCTTAGATTAAGCTATACCCATACACTTTTGAATCAGCTATACTTGCTCTGAAGTCTCCTAAATGATATGATTTGGCATTAGGGAAGCCTCCCCTACCTCAAGCCTGTATAGAGGTTAACAACACAGTCTACCATAGAGGTCCTCATATTGATCCATTTTAATCATTTCATGGAAGTTTTTATTATAGGAAAACTCAACCAGAGGAATATTCTTCTCCTAAGAACTTCCATAATCAAGGATACATGCTTTTATCATATCCTCCAACACCCATATCATCTTCTCATATTTCACATCGGTCTAAGGGTGGTATGTAGTACTCATGAGAAACTATGAACTCAGTGCCTTCTGCAACCCTTTCCAAAACCATGATTTAACCAGGTGTCTCATTCTTATAATATAGAATGGGTAAAACCATGAAACTACACTATCTGTTGTATGTAAAGTCTTCCAATCTCATCCATAGAGATGGTATCCTGGATCGGTAGAAATTTTGTGACATTGGTAAGCCAATCTATGATCACCCATAATCCATCATGGCTTGATGGGGATTCTAGAAATCATATCATGAAATATATTATTAATTCATTCCATTTACACTCAATAATGGAGATAGGTTATATAAATATAGAAGTTCATTGATGCTCAACCTTCACCTGTTGATAGGTGGAGAACTGAATGTTAAAACCTTCAAAATGACTCTTATAACTAGTCCACCAATATTAGTTATTTATATCTCTGTACATATTGGTAATACTAGGATGAACTTCCCACATAGAGGAATGATATTCCCTCATAAACAAATTCCATAAATCAAAAATCACCTAACATGCCTGCAATAGAGTAGGGTCTCACTACAATCAACATCCCAACCAGGAGGTGGGTACTGTCCTGTGATACTCTCCCTCATAACATGGACCTAGGATTATAATAAATAACACATCCTAACCCATTATAAAAGAGAGTATTTCACATCCAGAGATGGTAAGACTGGTTTCTCATATTGTTCCTAATACTCTAGAAGGAACTCCAAAAACATATACATCATCTTCCACCCACTACTGGCTTCATAAACGTCTGGAGTCTAAGTCTTATATCTCATTGAATCAGCCACTGCATAACCCCTTCTAGGAGAATAAGCAAGATCAATGTCAAACTATTGTAGGTATTCTACCCTCATACACTAAATGAGATTCAAGCCACACTATGTGGAGATATATTTTAGAATGTTCTACTCCGTTTAAAAAAAGAGTCACTCTCCCTATAGATAATGCCTCCAAAAGAAGAGATCATGAAACAATTCTACTAGCTTGAGGTCCTTTGTATGATATTTCTACTCATGCGGTCTAATCTAGTGGGATCCATATACCATGAATTGATCACCATGCATCACAACTACACCCAAAATAATACATGATGCATCACAATAGACTATATAACACCTACCTACCTCAAAAATAATCAGAATAAGAGTTTAAATGAGTCTTCCATTTAACTTCTAAAAATCCTTCTCACATGATTGATATCATAACACCTATAAACCCTTCATAGTCAGGGTTTTAATTGTCTATGCTATGTAGAATAAGTTCTGAATGAATCTCCTGTAATATCCATCAAATAAAAAGAAGTTACATATGCCGAGCACATTCTTGGTATGCTCCCAGGATATCATAGTCATCACCTTATCTAGTTAAACGGGTACTCCTGCCTCTGAGATTATATGACCCAAGAAGTGAACCTTACTAATCCAAAAGTGTCGTTTGTTGAGATTAAAATATAGTCGGTGCTCTCTCGGTGTACTCAACATGATATCTAGATTATTGGAATGGTTATTCCAAGTGCGCATGTATAGTATGATTTTATCTAATAATACTACCATGAAGAAATCAAGATATATGTGGAAAACCCAATTCATTATACCCATAGATACTTCCAGTGTATTAGTCAGACCAAATAGCATGAACAAATACTCATAAAATCCATACCTACTCTAGAATGTTGTAAATGGTTTATATGATGGCCTCATATGCACCTTATGATACCCCGACCTCAAATTGATATTTGTGAAAATCATTCCTCCTCATAGTTGGTTGAAGAGGTCCTTGATGCGAGGAAAGGGATAATCGATGTTCAATGTAATCTATATCAACCATATATACTATAAAAACTCTTAGAGGTTACCATAATCCTTCATAGGGAAAAGGACCAGTGAACCCCATGGCAGAAAGACCCCAGGAAACCCTGAGAAGGGAGGGGTGAATCAGGGTGTTAACTTTTTCTTTTAATGTGATGGATCTTATTCCAACATTGGTAGGAAATTGTTGAACCTGAATGATGAATATGATTAGAAAGCAAGAATTCACATGCACAGAGAAGACACTGCACTTTTTACTTTGTTCACCACTAAGTGCTTTGTCCAAGGAGCATACGCCGACAGGTTGTCGGTCGTACCTAATTCCACTAAACTTCACTAGATGTAGATTAAAAAGGTTCAAGAATAGTCACTCTGTCCCTGGCTCACTTCCCTTACAATTGATCAGGGATAGCTCACTATGTCCCTCGGGTCACTCTCGTTGACTCCCCATGGCTCACTGTCATTACTGAAGTCCCGATCAGTTTAAAGATTTGAAGTTCTCTTCATCTTTTCAAAAGAATGCATCCTCTGTTCATTGCATTTTCTCTGTTGAAGTCTAACTTTCACTCGTATACTAATACAACTATGCGCAAAAGTTATCGGGAAATCTTCCAAATTTCGTGCAGCTCCAAAATGACTGGAATACCACAACCTCACCTGGCGCACTTTTCCAAGACTGGCGCACAAGTTTCAAGAATGGCGCGCAAGTCACTTGAACGGTACCAAATCAGTGCACAGGTGACACCAGCACACTTGCGCGATAGTGCCTCCTTCAACTCCAAACTTGCGCGACTCTGCACCTTTAACTCCCAAACTTCCATGGTCGCGCAACCAACAACTGGCGCGCAGCCTCTACTTGCACGACCCAACTACCACTTGCGCGATTCAACCACTTGCGCAACGAGAGCTCGAAAAATATCTAAGTCTTGAACATAGTAGTGAATGAGGAGGGGTGCTCATTTATTTATAGGAAAACTGGACCCCCTGCGCTATGGTGCGCAAGTGTCCTCATGGCGCGCAAGTCCCGGCGCGCAGCTCCAACCGCCCTAGCCTCTATAGCGTAATTCACTTGCGCGACCAAACCAATACTTGTGAGACCCTCTTTACTTTGCCCTATTTTGAATTTATGATCATGAAGAAAAATATGCGCGCAACATTCCACCCTCATAGGCATCAGCACGTTACTCCTTTCTCAGCGGGAAAGTCACTTGCACGACCAGCCCAAAACTTGCAGACCCTTATCCCTTATCCCTTTTTCCATGTTCTGATCTTAAAAAACATATGGTGTGAAATATTACTCTCCTTCAAGTACTCGGTGTGCAAGTATAATTCCCAAAATCACTTTTCTCCATTTGTCGATTTTCAGCCCCAAAAATTTGGCAAACATTAGGAAACGACGCCACCTTCCGTACTATTTTCTGCTTGAACTGTATGATCACTTTGCTGGTACACATTCTGAACTTCTATTGAGGATTGACAACAAACACAAACCATACTCCAATTCATGCATAGAAGACCATGGTTCCAACAATATCCCCATTTGGGTTTTTTTAAAATCAGAAAATAAATTCAATAGATCACCATCCACATGTAAACCAAAAATGCAAGAAGCAACTTAGCCAACCCTTTAAGTCTACGTGAGCAATGCTCGGTGTAGAAAAAAAGAGAGAAATCTTGAATTGGGATCCTGTGTTTTGGAATTCTAAATGATTCCCAAGCATTACATGAAAAATGAATTCCTTCTCATCCTTCTCATCCTATCACTAACACTGAATTCGCATCATGTCACAGAAGCATTACATGCATGAAAATGCCGGAATTTATTCCTTTTTCCTGTAGAAAACAAGAGAGACATCTTGAATTTGGTTCCTCTGTTTTAGAATTCTCAATGATGCCCAAACAATACATGACCAATGAATTCCTTTTCATCCTTCCCATCCTATAACTGACATGGAATTCACATCGTGTCACAGAGGCATTACATGCCAGAACATCTAGGAATTTATTCCTTTCTCCCCCATTGACAATAAACCCAGAAACCAGTAACTTGTTCATTGTTCAGATCAAACCATACTCCCCCTGGATAGTATCTCCCCCAAAAAACTGCATCACATCCATAAATAGATAAAAACAGTTATCATAAATGGGGAAAGGAGAATTTCGTAACCTCCGTATTCACTAGGAGGTGACAGAACACTGAGGTTCAACCGATGCTTCTCAAACACAGCCGCTGACAGTGGCTTGGTCAAAATATCTTCCACTTGCTCATCAGTTGCCACATACTCCATTCTAATCACTCTGTGCTCAACTTTTCTTTGATAAAGTGATACCTGATTTCAATATGTTTTGAATGAGAATGATGAACATGATTCTTTATAAGATTAATTGTGCTCTTATTATCACAGTAAATGACCATTGGTTGGTTTACCACATCACTTATATCTTCTAGTTGTTTTTTCATCCATAGATGTTAAGTGCATGCCTTCGTGGTAGAGATATACTCAGCTTCAACAGTACTAAGATAGGTACTTTCTTATTTCTTTGTCAACCAGACAACACAGTTATTCCCAATACAGAAAGCACCACCATTGGTGGATTATTTGTCCACAACGTCTCCAGCCCAGGTAGCATCAGAAAATGCTGATAATTCACTGTCTTTTCCTGCAGCAAAGTATAGCCCACAATTGTGAGTACCTTTAATATACCTCATGATACTTTTTACTGTTGCCATATGTTCCTCCTTTTGATTACTTTGAAAGCCAGCTGCAAGACATGTGGCAAAAAAAATATCTGGCCGTGTCGCTGTCAGGTACAGTAGGCCCCATATTATCCTCCTGTACACAGTGGGATCTACTGATTTCGGCATGCTACTACCAAATATGATATCATCAACGTAGACTAGAACCATGAATTGATCTTTTCAAGAATTATTCACATAGAGATTGTGATATAATCCTCTTTTTAATTCCAGTTTCTTGAGATACGAATTCAGCCGAAAGTACCACGCTTGTGGTGTCTGCTTCATACCATATAGAGCTTTCATCAGTTTTCAGACATTTGATTCATCAGTACCTAGAAGAAAAACCACTAGTTGTTCAATGTAGACTTCTTATTCGAGTACACCATTCAAGAATGCTATCTTGATATCCATTTGATATACTTTATATCCTCTTTAGAGTGCCATGGCAAGGAAAATCCTGATTGATTCCAGTCTATCCACTAGTGAAAAGGTTTCTTCAACATCAATGCCTTCAATCTGGGAGTATCCTTTACATACAAGTCATACCATTTTATTATGACACTTCCATGATCATTAAAATTATTTTTGAAGATCCATTTGTTACCAATCACATTGTGACCTTCAGGTCTCTGGACAAGATCCCATGTCTGATTCTTGTCAATCTGATCTAATTCTTCATTGATGGCTTTCAACCAAGATTCATACTTTGCAGCTTCTTCGAATGAGGATGGATCCACAAATAATATAAATGCAGATTGTGTGTTATTACTCATCCTTCTTGTTTGGGTGGGTTCACTCATGTCCCCAATTATGTTGGATAGATCAATATCAGCTCATCGATTTCTCCTACGAGGTTCAGTTGCATTCTATTCAACCACAATTTCTTCTTCAGATTCTTCTTCTGAGTCAACATCATGATGTGACTGCTAAGTGTTTTGTACAACTTCCTCTATTTCTGTATCTGTATTTTATCTACGTTCACTTTCTTCCTCACTTTCTATCACATCAGTATATGACTTCCTTGAAGCATTTGTGGTTTTCTCTTCAATTATATTAACATCAGTCCTTTCCACAATCCTTCCTAAATGCTTGTTGAAACATTTGCAGGCTTTTCTTTTCATTGAGTAGATGAGGAATATTCCTTCATCTGCATTGTCTCCATACTTCCCTTGATTTCCTTCATTGTTCCTGTTGAATCATTTACATACAAAGACACCAAATTATGTTAAAGAGGGATTTCTTCCATGCCATAATTAATATGGTGTCTTCTTCTCACCCATATAATGTACTGTTTGATTCTGAATATACACTGCAGCTTGAACAACCTCTTTCCAGTACTGCCATGGAATATGACTCTCAATCAGCATAGTTTGTGCCATGTTGTTCATCTGCGGATTCCTACATTGAACAACTCCATTTTTTATGGAGTTCTCACAGCAGCTACCTCATGTTGTATCCCATGCTTCTCCAGACAATTTTCAAATTCAATGGATTTGTATTATCCTCCATTGTCAGATCGTAACACTTTGATTGTTCTTCCGGTATCATTCTCGGCGATTCTCCGATATGTTTTCATGTATTCAAGGACTTGTCGTTTCCTATGAATGACCATCACACATTCCATTCTATAGTAATCATATATGAAAAGGATGAAGTACCATTCTCCATGAGTTCCAGAAACATTTATCGGCCCACATACATCTGTATGAATCAGATCAAGAAGGTGAGCTGCCCTTTTCGTTTTTGGCCGATATGAACTGCAGACCAGCTTCCCACGAATGCAAGAATCACAAGACATTTCACGCTCATGCTTCAGGTTGGGAATGTCCATGAAAATCCTCAATTTTGATATTTTCTCCATGTATTTTTGATTCATGTGTCCCAATCTCTGATGCCCCAAATTGTTTTCTTCTTTAACAGTCATTTAACAGACATTTTATTCACTATCAACCTGATACAATTTGCCTTATGTTCTGCATCCCTTCATAAGTGAATTGCCTGTCTTTTTCATGATAGTGCAGCCTTTCTGATTAAATGTAACTATAAGTCCCGAGTCACAGAGTTGACTCATGATGAGAAGATTATGACATATGCCATCTATGTTAAGGACTTCAGTCTTCTTTAGTTCTCCATTAGCTAATTTTGTACTTACACTCCCTTTGATTTTCAGAGCTCTATCATTACCAAATCATACTGTATCATCAACCTTTTTTTTATATTCGTTAACTGGCCGGCATTACCTGTCATATGAGATGAACAACCGCTATCCAAAATCTAGGTACTGTTGTTCTTTGTAGCTTTGAGGGCCACCTCTACAAGGTTGGATTTTTTAATCTTTTTCTTTTCCTTCTATGAGACATTGGATTGAGAATCGAGTACTAATGGCCTTTCAATTATCTCTTCCACGTACCCAGGTTCTTTATAGTCGAAATCTTCTTTGAAAGGAAAAAACCTGTTTGAAAGAGAAAAATTATCTTGCTAACGTGACTTGACTTGTCTTGAACTTTGGTATAAGGTGTCCATGTCCCTTCTCTGTCTGCAATTAGCAGCCTTATGACAAAATTTAGAACAACCAAAACAATATCCAAAGAAATTGTTTCTTATATAAGAAATAGGATATGAATTTTTTCTCCTTTGTTGAACTCCTATATCTTCTCCACTCAGATATCTTCTTCCCTCTTTACAATAAGACATGGTATGGCCCAGATAGCCCCAGAACTGACACTTCACGAGATGAAATGTCTTCTCAGTTGAATTTCTCCTCATACCTTCTTCCATGGGAGAATAGTTAGACTGCCTCTCATTTCTGAATGTCTGAGGATAATATTCAGGTCTCCTTTTAGTTTGGATTGAGGGTCCCTTTTTCAGTACTTTGGAAACGTTTCAACATGTTCAACATTCATCTTATCTTTCTTTTGGATATTTTCACTTCCATCTATTGATGTCTCAACTTCATATCCAATTCCACACTTTCCCATGCAAGCGGTCTTTGATCAGTCAAGATTTTTCCGACCCCATCTGAACCACACTTGGCTCTTTCCAGTAATTCTTCATATGAGAATATTCCAAACTATATTTTCCTCCTTGATTATTTTGGAATTGATTCAGTCTCAAGTTTACCCCTAAGAGTAACAAATTCCTCCTTAAGAGCCTTAGAAGTCTTGGATTTTTCTTCTAGTCTAGAGGTGAGGTCATTTATGACCTTTGCATAATATTCAATTCTCAGCTTCAGATCCACTACATCATCATTGATTTCAATTATTTTAGACTGTACCTTCACAAATTCTACCAGTCGTTCAATTTCATCTTTAGGTTGATCAACATATTCAATTGATTCCTCTACAGCTGATTTCCACTTATTAAAACTCTTATATTTAGTCTTAAGCTCAATAACAACATCCTTAAGTTTCATCTCGGGATCTGAATAGGTTTTCATCTGTTTTTCTCCACCTGTATCTATTGAATTTTCAAAAGTGGACATCATGGAAGTATGGTTCATAGTTTTGATTTCTGGTTCTTCTTCATCATAGAATTCTTTATCATCTTCTTCCTCATCACAGACAAAGCTCTTCCGCTGCATTTTCATTCCATATTTGAAGTCTCCATTTTTGAAAATCCTTCTCCGAGGATTCTCTAAGATTTCATCTTCACTATCTCCACAATTTATATTTTTTAAGCACTGAGAGGCAACGTTCCCAACTTTTCCGCAACGAAAATATGCGAGTGGTAACTTCCCTTTGAATTTCCCTTTTCCCTTCTTGAACTTCTTTTCAATGAGAGAAAGAATTTATTTTTCTTCATCATCTTCACCACTACTATATTTTTAATTTTTTATTTTATATATTTCCTTAAATTCCATTTCCTTACTCACACGAGTTGTAGAATCTTCTGGTTTGATTCTCATTTCATATGCTACCAAGATGCTTAGAAGGTCATCCAGATAAAGTTTGGAAATATCTCTTTCATCAAGGGATGATACCATTTCATTGTATAGGGGTAGAAGTCTTCTACGTATTTTATTCACAATGTCAATGTCTTTGAATTTTTCTCCTAGTCCCCGAATTGCTCCAACTACTTCGTTGATTCGATTAAAGAAGGAGTATTCATTCTCACCAGGATGCATCTTCAAATCATCGAACCTATTGTGTAGCACTTGTAGTTTCACCTCCTTCACTTTTCTATCTCATTCATAAATATTCTCGAGTTTATCCCACATGAATTTTTCTGAGGTGAAATTCATCACCTTTAGGTAGATCTGATCAGAAAGGGCTGCGGTGTGTGCATTTTGTGCTTTAGCATCTACATCAAGAATTTTACTATCTTTTCAGTCATAGCCAGCCCTGTTGGATTAGTGACTTGTATTCCTTACACAGAAGAAAATATAACTTCCATTCCAAGAGATCTTATATAATATCTCATTCTTTTATTCCAGATCTACAAATTACATCCATTGAAGTGAGGGACTCCCCTGACATTGACTGCATTCTCCATGACGACAAAGGACAGATTCAACACCAGCAACTTCCCTCTGATTCCACTTGAAGGACCCCAGGACACCCTGAGAGGGGAGGGGTGAATCAGGGTGACAAAATTTTATTTTAATGTAATGGATCTTGTTCCCACGTTGGTAGGAACTTTTTGAACATGTATGATTAATTTGACCAGAAAGCAAACATTCACATGCACAGAGAAGACACAACACTTTATACTTGGTTCACCACTAAGGGCTACGTCTAATGAGAATACGCAAATAGGTTTTTGGTCATACATAATTACACTAAACATCACTAGATGTGTATTACAAAGGTTCAGGAATAGTCAATCTATCCCCGGATCACTACCTTTACAATTGATCAGGGATAGCTCACTGTGTCCCTCGGGTCCCTCACGTTGACTCCCCCTGGCTCACTGTCATTTGTGAAGTCCCGCTCAGTTTATAGACGTGAAGGTCTCTTAATCATTGCAAAATAATGCATCATCTATTGAATTTAGATTCTCTTTTGAAGTCTAAATTTCACTCGTACACTAATCCCACTTTGCCCCAAAGTTATCAGACAATCTTTTAGATTTCGTGCAGCTCCAAAAGGACCAGCGTACAACAACCTCACCTGGAACGCTTTTCCAAGACTGGCACGCACATTTCAAGAACGACGAACAAGTCACATGCGCGGTGCAAAATTAGTGCGCAGGTGACACCAACACACTTCCACAACACTGCATCCTTCAACTCCAAAATTGCGTGACTCTTCACCTTTAACTCCCAAACAGCCTTGGTGGCGTAGCCAACAACTGGCACGTGACTTCTACTTGTGTGACCCAACAACCACTTGCGTGATTCAACCACATGCGTGACGAGAGCTCGAAAAATCTCTAAATCTTTAACTTCGTTGTGAATGAGTAGGGGTGCACCTCTATTTATAGGCAAACTGGACCCCCTGCGCGGTGGCGCGCAAGTGTCCTCACGGCGCGAATGTCCCGGCGCGCAGCTCCATCTGCCCTAGCATCTGTCGCGTAACTCACTTGTGCGACCAAACCAAAACTTGTGTGACCCTTTTTACTTTTCCATATATTGAAGTTATGATCATGAAGAACAATAGGCATGCAACTTTCCAACTTCCTAGGATTCGGCGCGCAAGTCCTTTCTCAGCGCGCAAGTCACTTGCGCGACCAGCCCAAAACTTGTGCGGACCTTATCCATTTTCCATTTATCCATGTTCTGATATTGAAAAAAATATGGCGCACAAGTTTCCTATCCTTCAAGTAATCGGTGTGAACGTATCATTTCCAAAATCACTTTTCTACATTTTTCGATTTTCAGGACCAAAAATTTGGAAAACACTGGGAAACAATTCCACCTTCAGTACTGTTGTCTGCTTGAATTGTATGATCACTTTGCTGGTACACATTCTGAAATTCTACTGAGGATTGAAAAAAAACAGAAACTATACTCCAATTTAGGCATATAATACCATGAATCCAAAAATGGCAATGTGCTAGGTCTAATAAAACACTTTTCCCCAAATTCTTCAATCTACTTCTTGAGTTCCTAGAGATTTGTAGGTTCCATCCTATAAAGAGGAATGGACACTAGTGTTACACCTTCAACTGGATCTATAGTGAACTCAACCTATCTATTAATAGGTAAACTAGAGAAATCATTAGTGAAAACATCCATAAAATGATCCACCTCGAGAGGGAACTCTACTAACTGCATTCCCTAATCACTCATAAAGATACTCGCTAACTAAGCTATCACCCTTCCAATATAATTTCTCTTGGGTCCATCTCAATCTACCTATATATCCCATTCACCCTTATGTATATATTTTCTTCCCTTTTGTGATATGAAGAACACTTTAAAATGATATAAATCCTCTTGGTCATGATAAGCCAGAAGATAGTCCACACCAAGAATGACGTAAAATCCAACCATCTCAAGGATGAAGAAACTATAGAATAAATTACACCCACCTCTCTCATGGAGGTTGTCCTACAAATGGTGTATTCCATCTATTATTACACCCAATGGAGTGTCGAGAGACAATATTGCACAAAATTAATCAATTTTATGTCCAAGACATTCCAAAATATTAGAATATTTAAAAGAGTGAACCATAACTATATTAGAAAGGGAAGAGAGAAAAATTTAGCCTACAAGAATTGTACTAATAACACTAGATGGCCATGGACTCTTCTCCTATGGAGCTGGACGAACTGCATACATATGGAATGAAGCATATTCCTATGATGCTACCTTAATAACCACTCTAATGTCACTGAAGCTACGGGGCCTAACTACCTCAGCCACAACCATTAACACCTCATACTAATTGGCCAATAGAATCCCACCTCCCTACCTTAAATGGAGTCTTTGATCATGTACCTATTAGAGATGCTAGTACGGATTTCCTGCAACTGGATGCTGGAGGAAAATAATGTATGAAGCAATGAAGATACCTCGGCATGCCACAAACACCGCATTCGATTGGGTTTATCATGCAGTGGGGACTCATATTCCCATGTCTGCCACATTGGTGACACACTATATATCCATCACTACATGTCTCCTTGATGGAACACCCCCATATACACCTTAGAATTAGTTCTTTATATTTCTAAATTAACCATCACCCTATCTCATAACTGAACAACCTTGGTTCGAAATTCCATATTCTCTGAAATTTCATTTCATAATTAAGGCATGGTTCACTATCTCTATCAGAGTAATCAAATAGAATATTTTCACATGTGATAAGACTACATGATCAATCCCATCCTCAAAGTTTGTCGTAGTCATTAAATCGTCACTAGTCAGAGATGGAGAAAACACTAAAGCTCGATAAAGTGACCAAAATACTCTAGCATAGCCATTGATCCCTTATGAAGATGGATGAACTCCCCAACATGATCCACTCTTAGAGTATTTTTTGGAAATAAGTGATCATAGAATGTCATCTAGAAGTCGTCATAGACCATACCTCGCTAACGGTCTCACTAAGATATGACTTCCCACTAGCGCTTTTTAGTGTCACGCAACATTTAGGTAATGAGTTTAACCCTCTACTCTAGATTCTTCAATAGATGGCCTAATATAGATACAAAATACTCTAACCAAGACTATGTAGGATGAGGTATAACATCCCCTAAGAAGGTGGGGTATGTTGTTTCTAAAGATCTGTAGTTAGAACTTTCATGGTAGGGGCGGGCTTAGGATCACCCTAAATGGAATGCATAAACCAAAGTTAACTATCACAAAACTAATCATTTGTTCCTAGAAAAAGAGGATCATCATGAGGTTCCTCGTGTGGCACTACATGGGGTATAAAAGGAAGATCAGGTCACACAACCTCTAGAGTGTGCTCATCCCAACTCTCTTGGAGTACAACATGAGTACATCGCAGTGGAATAGCTCAACCATTTCCAAATGTACTCATTAGATGTAATTTATAACATATGGGGAAAAGGTACATAAATTGATAAGAAAGATAGGTATGAATCACACTTATAAGGATAACACAATTGATAGCCTACTCATAGACCCAGGCTCATATAAGAATAAAACGTTCACATAAATATTACTAAGACATGGACAATGTCCATTTGGAAAGGTAAGGTCATAGCTAGGGTCTCTCATTTCTCACATTTATATTGTTAATATTTTATTTTAAAGGGAGAAATTTGTTTCAATTAATTTTTGTAGTTAAAATCCACTTTGTATGATTGAATTAGGTGTATTTCCATTCCAATTTATGAGGGCCCATACACCTTATAAATTGAAATTGGGAATCCAATTTATCCATTTATAACATTATCATTCAAGGTGAATTGGAAAATTTCAATAAATAATAAAACAATAATTACCAGGCTCAATAACCAAGGAACAAACAAAAACCACTTGGAATCATTCAATGAACACTAAAAAGTAAATATGGTATGGCATAATGCATGAAATTTTAAGTCATATTGTTCTTAGTATGATGCATTATTTTTGACATGCCCTCATCTCATTGTGATAAGTAATGGAAATAATTATTCCAATCATATAAACATTAATTACACCAAAATATAATGGTGTCACCAAACAGTGAAGTCATATCAACCATAAATGGCATAATCAAAAATAATAATTTCCCATACTATGAAATTTGGGATTCCCCTATACATGGGTTAGCTACATCCAAGCACAGGTTCAATTCCTCATTCATATATACTAGTCTACAATATAATCCCAAATTGTAATACGAAAGGAAAAAAAGCCACTCTAATACCACTTTATAGCGTTCTTATATGTTTTCGACTTAATGTTGCCTCAATACAGTGTCTGTAAGAACTCAAACATATCTCCCCAAATGCTAGATGTTTCTGAAGAGCAGTGAGGGACATGGGTGTGTTTGTGGTGGGAATATGGCTTTATAGATCAGAGAATTAATGATAGTAAACAAGAAATAATAAATGGGAGAAGCATATTTTGAAATAGTGAGTAACAGAAAATATGAAAATAAGACAAGAAGAATAAATAATAAAGTAAAATATGAATACAAATAATGGATATAAAAAGATGACAATTATTTTATTTCTGTATAGAAAAATGGGATAACATGGAAAATGAGGATAGAAGCATATATTTCGTTCTATACAGAAAGAAACAAAAACCAAAAACTACTACATAGTATCTCAAGAATAGGCTTTGTCCTCTTCCCCAAACTTCATCCTATTTATCAAGTAAATAAATCATCCAGAGCATCATGGTTCCCTTTATCCATACATATGATCATAAAGCCTTCTTGGGTACCAAATGACACTCAAGAATGTTGGGATATATAAATCTCATTAGGGAAAAACCCACAGGGTTTAGGCTGATCCATTTCATGTAAAAGATGAATGATTAGTGTGTCATATATAATAAATGGAGAAAAATAGTAAATAAATGTCATATTAGCACCATGATCTGGGTTTCTAAATGGACACACATCCCACAGAACCTACATTGGCCTAAGCCTGATAGTCTGAATGAGGTACCTATAGAAGTCATTATATATAAATATATGTAAACGAGGGAAATAACAATTTAATCATCCAAGTGTGGAGAAGAATTCCCAAATCTTGTACTTTATCTTGGATTTCACAATAAAATGTCCTTATATAAGCATGAAAAAAATATAATTATGTAAAATTTCAAAATAATCAGAAATTCATTACATTAATTTGTCATATCCATTGGTGGAGTCTCGATCTCGTCTAAGGAAATGTAAGATAATCACAAGGGTCACAGCGGAAACATTTGATATAACCCAATACCATTGATTTAATCTAAGGAAACCCATATGGAGTCCCTTGTATCACATAATACATGTTGACTGTAAGTCTATAGTAGGTATCATACATATGGGACTGGGTATCACCTGAGGTATAGTATGACCATATCTCCAAACGGTTCTATCCTCAGTCCCCCCATAAGGAACCCACATCACTCATGAGTATAAGTAATTCACCAGGAGATCCTATACAATCAAAGACAAAGTATCTCTCTTGAAACATCAAGTAGATCTAATCATTCACATCGATCCCTTACATGGAATCCATAATATTGGACCATATTATCTCCCAACTTGAAGTAGTGAGCTATAGAAACATATTACATATCACACGTAAAATAATTTATATGATTTCCCTCCACCAAATAAACATCTCAATCCAATATCTAAAAATCAATCCATGTATCACAATAAACATAAAAAGGTCAGAAGTAATAAATTGGTTCATAAGAAATGGAATATAAGAATATGTACATGGAATTAACAAGCCTCTAATCAAATGCCATCAATGACATTCCAATAGCTTAAGCTATCAAGATTGACCAAGCATATCATTTTATACAAACCAATAAAACCACTTAAAAATAAACATTAAATGAGGACAAGGAACATGGGACATGGAATAACATGAATGTACGAAAATCATATGTCATGAAGCAAGGTATTCATCCAATGGCTATGAAAAATTATGCACAATCAATTGAATTATAATGTATGAGGCACCAAAAAAACACTATCCTCATGGTTTACCATTTATCTTAATACATTTCTCATGTTCAAGTCATTAATCCAAGTTCCACACTCATGGTTTTCCATTTATCATAATTCAAATCATAATTGAAGGAACTTAATAAAAATTCCACTCATATAACGCAAACAACCAATGAAGTCATAGTCAAAATAGGCAATTCAAGGCAGGAACATCCAAATGGGTGGCCAATGATGATGTGAATGAACCTATTATGGGATTATTCATAAGATAAAGTCACCCATAGAATGGAAAACCACTTTAAATAATCAATTTAACAAGAAAAAATTCTCACTGGAAGATTTCAGTGAGTAGAACAATGACGCGACATATAAAATGAGAGGAAATGGCGGGAAGAGAATAAACCTTATACCTCAATGTAATATCACTCCACTAATCCTCTATTGAGGCTTGATTAGACCTAAAATGGAATAAATCAGAGGATATTTTGAAACCCTATAAAATAGGGAAAAAATGTTTCCCCAAAATAGTGGAACAGATGAAATAGGAAACATCAAACAGATGAGTGTGGAATATAGAGCTTACTTAGGGATTTTTGTTTCTTCTAATGGAAAAGGAATTAGGCCAAAGCTGAAGGAGATATCTCACAACCCCATGGATAGAGGAGGATGATGCCACACAATAATGAGGAGAAAAAATATTGTCGAAATGAGCTGTGAGGAGATGAAATTGAGTTAAAACATTCAGTTAGGGAAAATGATAATTTTACCCTCAAAACACATTGTGCACAGTTTGACCACACAATTTAGTCAAACCACATGCCAACTATTCACCATTCACTAATATAAGGGGGGGCATTTCAAGGTTATGTGCATGATTTAACTAACCGTGCGCAATCTGTGTGAAACCTCACTATCTGAATCATGGAACTAGTCGCACAAGTGTGAACCCAAGGTAGCAGTGTATCAAGCAAACCGTGCATCCTAGTATGCCTTCTCCCATTTGATGATTTGGGCTTTAAAGGATCCTCAGATTCACTTGGGAACTCCATTAACCACTTATTTTTCATCATTAGGGATATTTTAAATAATTAAGCCAAAAAATAAATGGTTTTTAACTTTGGATAAAGTTGAGATATTACATTTTATGGGTATAATTTCAACCCATATAAGACTAAATAAAATAAAAATAAAATAAAACATCAATTACAAACACTTATCCCTCCCAAAAAAAACAACAAAATTAAAATTTTCTCTCTCTTTAGAGACTCTAGTTATGATGAATTTAGTCCCAATCCTATTCTTCAGGTATGATATCAAAAAAGAGGTTTTCTCGCCTTTCCCAAGTCAAGAGTTACTCCACAAAAATAATAATACCTTTTATAAATCCAAGTATAAAATGAGATATATAGGGATAATATATGCAATTTGGTTTTCATTCCCAACCACATGATACTACAACTTTTCGTTCTATTGAAGAATCCACCAGGGGATTCCTTAGGAAATTTCTCATCATACATATACTCTTTAGTGTTTATAAGCTATTTAAATTCATGTACATGTCTGAAATCAATATTATTTTTTTTATTCATATATAATCCATATCGGAAAATTAAAAACTCATATCAAAATTCTATAGAATGGAATGTTTACCTAGAACCCTCCTTTTAAAGTAAGTTCCCCTAATAAACCAAAAAATATAGTTATCTAATTATTATTTCAGATATTGAGTACATATTCATGATCATTGGGGATTCATGGTTATATTATTTATTCTCCCATATCTCTCATAACCCCATAATGGGGGAATTACAATAAACAAAATAAGAAAATTTTCTTACATGATAATATCATATCCATCGGTATATGTATCATTGAGTAGTCTCTTAGAAGGTTAGATTATCTACATTGATAACTGGATACTCCCTCATATTAAGTCCTCATTTGTTTTAAAATTCATCATTATTGATGGAAAAAAAAATCTTATAATAAAAACTCATCATTTCTTTATAATGGAAAGTAGGTCTGACAAAATACTTCATTAACATTGATAGAGGAATAATATACATCTCTTATAATGTAAATACATTTATAAATAAAATTCCCTTATGAATAAATAAAGTCCATATTAATTAATTTTTTATTGAAAACATAGGCACTATATTTCATTTTAGATTTTGGAACATCGTAAAGTATTTTTATAATTTCTCTGTCAGAAATAATAGACTATTAAAAATCATAACCATTCTTATTATATATGTTTTATAGTGGACTTTAAAATTAATAAATAGTATTATTTATAATAAAATCTTATTACAATTGATGGAAGAATAAATGTCCTTAACCAGTATGATCATACCCAAGGATACCCATTGTTCATAGCTTCTGTGGGAGATGCCATCATAAGGATTTACCCTTGACCAACACTAATCCATGATTCAAATACTAAAACTTGTGTGTAATCTTTTATAAGATAAGTTCAAGCATATTAATATCACCTCAGAAACCATGTTAATCAATCCACTCAAACAAAAAAATACCATCACACACCTCAGAGTTAGGGTGTTCACTGGTTTAATAAGGGGTTATGTATCTAGATTTTATAGTAGTATGAATGTGTATATTTTATTTTTAATATAATATTTATTATATTGATCACTTTTCAATAATATATATATATATATGCTTATATAATGATTTTGATAAAAACTAGAGTTTGGAAGTAAAAAACAAAAAAAAAAAGAATTCTTGTGAAATATATAATTTAAATTATCAATCCCTTTTTTAATAATCTTAGACCATTGAAATAATTGATATTTTAATCCACTTTTTTATTAAAATTTTTTTATTTAAATATAAATGATAACATTATTTGAATTTTATATATTAAATATTTATAAGGTTCAGAATGATGATTTTATTTTAAAACGTTTTATTTTACAAAAAATAAATAATTTTTTTAAAAAATATATATATTATTTATTAAATAATTTTTTAAAAATAAATATCAGTTTTGTAATTAGGATTTTAAAATTATAAAATGGTGAATTTCTCCTAATTTTCTTAAAAAGTAAAAATATATTTTATAATACATTTCTGTCAAAATAGAAAAATTAATAAAATAATTTTAATAATATGGACACGAGAGAAAAATATTTAAAAAACCCATTAAAACAGTTAAATGGGTTTTTAAAATAATATGTCCCTAAACATTAGTCTTAATCCTCTTTTATATTATTTATCTTCATAAGTAATAAAATTATGTTAACTATTGTTTTCTTAAGAACCCTTTTCATGTTTTTAGTAATTTTATTTTGTTTATTAAATTATTATATGAAATTAAATAATTAATTTAGTTCACATTGGATGTTTTGAAAATGAAATAATCATATGTCAAAAATGAATTTGGTAAGTTATTCATTGTTAAATGTTTCATTAATTTTTCACCAAAATAATAATAATCATAGAATAATATTAATGTTTATACATTAATTATACTTTTAAAACCAACCATGAAAGACTTTTATGAGAAATGAATTACCTTATAATCATGGAGACGGTAGGACGCACATAAGCATGAGTGAAACATATATTTTTCAATGTAAATAATAGAAACTAGCTGAGTAATATTTTAAATTTATATAATTATTATTATAAAATAAATAAAATATTGTTTCCATAAAAAAATTAAATATTCCACCCATGTAACACAGTGATGAAAGATGGATCACATCACCTCCTGGAGGTGGTAATCCACATGTATTCATAAAAAACATTATAATTTTTCAATGGATAAAAGTTCCTAAAATATATGTTATAATATAATTGTATAATTATAATTACATTGTGAGTTTTGATATATATAAATTTAATCCATCATTATAACTATCATTGAGATGAATTAGTGGGAAAACATTTTGCATCAGTTCACTAGGCGATAGTCCACCATACACATGAATAACTATTTCATTTCCCATTTGATGGAAAAGGATATAGATATAGGTCATTACTTTAACATAACTACAAAAAAGTATATGTTATATACTGAATTTATTATTTCATTATGGTTGAACAATATTTTAAAGAGGTAGAATATAAAATAAAACTAAAACATTCTATTAAAAGCTATAATTATTCTTTGTACAACCTCATTTTCCATAAACCTTAATACCTAAAAGGTTTTTATACTACCAAAGATAATACCTCTAAAAGTTTTTTAGTTATGGTGAGATGATATGTATCAATGTATTGGATCAACCAAATGGGTAATTAAGTGTTTTGAATATAGGAAAGGTGGTTCCCTTTTAAAAATTTAGGGAGGGTTATTCATGGAATTTTATAAAGTATTAAATTGATATAAATTAATTTAAATTGTAAATTTTATCAAAATTGAATTAATTAGAATATAAGATGTAGAATCACATATATTGTCTCATTGAATAAAATTTGGATAGGAATTGAATAATGTTTCTCCAATATCTATAGGTTTTAACCACTCATTAAACCTTTTGATAATTACAATGATATCAATGTTTTTTATCATTAGGTGTCAATAAATTTAAAATAAAAGGAAAATTGACATATAAATGGACCAAATTTTATATCTCAAACCATATCCCTTTCACTGATCTGAATATAGTTTTTTTGATTACTTTTAATCATTTAATAAAATAAATATTATTATAATATATTAATTACGGCATTATTAAAAATACTTGAAATATTATAGTTTAATATATGTTTAACTCATGTAAAATTGATTCAAATTAATATGTATATTAGGATACAGAGTTTATTGTATTAATATATTCATATAATAAAATTTTTATATTAATAGATATTATTTAAACCCTTACCTTTTGGATTATCAAATCTACTAACTATTTCAAAATTTAACTGAAGTAATAACTTTTTCAATATAAATGTGTTATAATTTTACTTATAATGTGAAAAATGGATCATAAACGGCCATGAAATGGTATTTTTTCAACATTTTTTTCCTATTTTTACTCTTTTATGTTTTTTTGATTTTAAAATATTTTAATAATATACATTTTACATAAAATAATATAAATGTCATTTTAAGAACTATAACCATAATTTGACTTTGAAAACAATATGAAAGAACTAAAATTAGAAAATAAACCATTAAAATAAGTCGTATATGTTATATGTATCTTCAAAATTTATGGGACCTTTAATTCCACAATTTTTTTTTTACATTTTCAGTTTTTAAAATCATTTACTTGATTTTTCTATAGTTTGTACAAGCACTGAGTTAGCACTATGTAAGAATTTATGGTCATTATTTCAACACTATGAATTAATAAAACAAACCATCATAAAAATAATTTAAAGAAATTTAATAAAAATCCTTATAATTAATCAATATGAATATTTAGTCGCATTTATGTCTGGAAATATCATTTAATATGTTATTTTAATTTTTATCCTTGGGTAGAAAATGAGAACGAATTTGGATAATAAACTTGTTATATAACTCTAAACTTAAAATATATCCATCCAAATAATTAATAATACTTAATATTTGTTTTTCAAGTTGACCTAAGACCTATAAATTTTGAAATATTTCATCAGGGACCCAAATTTGACTTCGATAGTGTTGCATAAGCAATATGTTAGCACAAAAAATAATTTTAGAATTTTAAATGAAATGAATTAAAATTTACGTGTTTTGATTTATTTTGTTATTATATTTTTAATATAATATATTACATGATTATTTAGATAAGTTTAATAATTTTTTATATCATATTTATGTCCTGGTGATATAAATAAAATCGTTCATTCTGTAAAAACTATAGTGGATTGCTATATATAAAAAGTTTATCATCTTCAGAAAAATATGAAAATTTAATCCGAGGATAAATATGAATTTATAAATTAAAAAAAATTCCATTTCATAAAATTAACTTCTTATAAATTATAGAAATTTGTTTTCATATAAATCCTTAAAATGAAACAAAAAAAGTTTTCATAAAAAAATGTATTTAACCTCATTAATGAACTTATATAAAAAGTGTAAATATGAATAATATATAATTAATTTTATTATTTATAAATAGTCTAATATTATCACAAATTAATATAAAATTACAATCATAATATGACTTTCTAAAGAGAATCAATGACAGTTTTTCAAAAATCTGTATATTTCAATATTCACTAAAAATTAAATCTTTTGAAATTAATCACACTGTACCACCCTAAGATCATATTGGTATAAGAATTTAAAAATTAAATTAGATTTTATAAAATAAATTTTTCTATAATTTCAAAAAAATAAATATAATATTCACTCATAAATTGAAATAAAAAAACTTTTTTGAAGGAAAATATTTTTTAAAGAATAAAATGGTTTTACCAAAAACAAATGAGTACTTATTCATATGAATTGGTCGATACTTTTTCATTGAGTAGGATGGAATATTTAAAAATTTAGTAATTCCTATTCATCTCCTCTAATAAAATTCATTTTTATACTAGTCATATTTAAAATAAATATTATATGGTTCATTTAAGCATTTATTCGTGTGTCTTATATGCTATCAAACATAGTTTTCTTATTTAAATAATATGGTGTTACACTTTTTTTATTAGATGTGTTTTTTATATATAATTCCTATAAAGGAAATATAATTTCATGGTTTGTATTTTATTGTTTTTTCATTATAATATAGAAAAATAGATGTTTGTGTATTGAACGCCCATCACTATCTTTTGATTATATGTTCTTTGAGATTCTAAATATCTGCAATCTAAAGTATGGTACTAAAAATTCAACCCTTGAACATACACATTGATAAGAACTTTGATGACATTAACATTTATTTCTAAAATTTTACATAATTTCTATAATTTTAAATTTTAATCTTTTAAGTAATTTTATAATCCTAGAACCTAAAGGTTTAGTTTATTTTTATAATTTCTTCATAAACATAATATTGCACATTATTTATTCAAAATAAGCAGCAAAAATAGATAAATATTCTTTCCACTTACACATAATCCAATATATAATTTCTTCAAAAATACGAAATAATAGAATGGGTGAGTTTAAAATGAATGTATGAGACAATGTTTCAAGGATTCATAATAACTTAGATTTAATGCATGTGTCAAAACATGAATAGGGAAAAAATATGACTACATGGTCTATAGAATAATTAGATATATTCATAACCATTTATAGAACATCATTGGTCATGGAAGGATATTATGTAGGTAATATACAAAGAATAATTACTGGATTCTAATCTAGAATGAGAAATAACCTCAGTCACACCTCCTGATATACCAGAGACTATCAACTTTCAGCGAGGATCTATAGAATGTTATGGGGATACTATACCCTCAATCAGCGTGCATAAAAAAAATTTAATAGGGAAAAATGAAACAATATAAAATCATAGTATTTTGATAACAATAAAAATAAAATATATAATGAATGAGTGTGTAAAACAAAACTCAATGGTAAAAACTAAATACAAGACACTAATCACCAACTGGGACAACCACATACATAATGGAAGAGAATAAAAGTACAAGAAGATCTACGACTCCAAGCCTTTGATCATCATGGTCTCTAGACATTTATTGAATTACCCTACTTGATGATCAAACAAGGGACCCAACCTAACATATACCAAAAATAAGTGAGGAATTATTAGGGACATAATTTCCATGACCACAAGAGTAGTGTGTGAGTACAACATAGTATGGTATCATCTAAATAGTAATGTACACAACTAATAAAAGGAAGTGATTGTTTATGTGATATTCTCAACATAATGGAAACAGTTAATACATAAATTACAGAAGGAAAATAAGTTAATCGCTAAAGAAAATGTAAGAAACAAAAAACCATATATAGATTGCTCATACTCTTAAAAAGTTGTAACAAACTTCCTATTTTACCTACCTTAATACCTATCCATGATAACATCAAAAGTGGTATCTTGTGATACAGGAAAGTCCACGTAACTCTATCCATATTTTGGGATAATAAATTTTCAACCTCAAGGATAAATTTCACACACGAAATTTAAAGTGAAATCCACAACCAACATTTAAGGAATCATCTTGCCATCTTGTAATCAGTATGGGGTTATAGAATCATATAAGCCTTCCTATATCAAAAATCATGATCCCACATTGGGTAGTAGTTCCTATATTTCAAAGAATAATCATAAAATTTTTACCCTTATATTAATTGAATTCCATTTATGGGAAGCACCTACCAACAAAAAGAGAACACATAGACAAGTTTTCCCCTATCATGAAGTATAGTTCCACATAAGGTAGCAGTACCCATTATTCCATGAACAAACAGTTATAAAATCCCTAAATATAGGATGAAAAATAAAAAATCAATTCATTTCATGTATAAGTAAAACTATAACATCCACATGTGATAAAACAACAAAATAGATCTCATGAGACTATAAACACACATTGGATCGATATCAATCATGATTATATGTGGTTAAAAATGCACACACATGTGATAAAAGCATCAAACAATGTATCATTGGTCATTATGCCTCGAATAATGGTGGTCGGCATTGATCTAATGCACAATGGTTCATCATGGACCTTATTACTTTTTTTAATTACATTTACCATGGTTCTATTAATTAATTAAGACCGATGGATCATTATTTACATATGTGATACATATTATTCAAAACACATTACGATTTTAAAGTTCATTCACTCATGGTGTAGGTCCGCATACCACAAGAAACTAAACCAAGCATAATACCATAGGGTAGAGTACATGTGACCAACAACAATAAATTAAGTCAAATCCAAATTGGGAAAAGATCAATAGTTTTATTATGAGTAATCAAAGTTCATTCAACCTCTAACAATTTTTCATGAGGATATACTGGTCCCTAAGAATTCCAAAGTAATTAATTTTATATATATTATAATTAATTATACTATATGGGGAAGACTTACAACTAATGGAAAAATTGAATACTTTATGAAAGACTTACCAAGTATTACAAATTAATCTAAACCATGGAAGACTACCAACATATGTTCTATAGTATTAATCTGAAATTATTATTCCATAAATCCTTATCGATCCACAATAAAACAAATAATAAAATATCATTATTAAATTGTAAACTATTGAATAAAAAAATTATGTTATTTACCTTCATTGAAATGACACATAATTTTATTATAACAACCTCTTTGGTTCTCCAATATATAGGATAAGTAAAAATCACATCTAAAATAGTAAATTCCATCATACTTAGAGGGAATTGAATAAAATTTCTAAAATGAAAATTCTAAAAATCCAAATCGATGATGGAAAAGAAATGTGGAAGGAGGAAGGGGGAATATACTTACATATGGCACAGTCAAATAAAATCTAAAACAACTCTAATATAAGGTTAAATGAGGGAATCAATATTTAGTCCAAACCACAACTCTATTTAAATAAAAAAATAACCTTTATAACTTTCATAGTGTGATGAAAACTATAAATCCATGAAATTTTTGACTCTAATTCCTAAACAAAATTCAAATACAAAAACCTTCTAAATCATCCCATGAATCTATATCACATTTTCAATACCCTATTCATGATGGGAATGTGATATTAAAACACATTTTAGAAGTCATGAGGTCCCACATGCTCATATGGTGGACTCCCAAACCCTCCAGTCATCGCTTGAGCCATGAACCTTATCCTAAAACACCCTTCTGGGATGGTCAAATTGTCATAACCTATTTCTGGTTCATGATTCTCAAAATAAACTATCTAATAAAATAAAAAGTTCCAAACTCCTTGGTAATTTCCAACTTGTAAATATGCATGTCTTATAATCTCTTAACCACACCACTTCTCGTCATTGAGAAGTTATGATAGCACACAAATCAAGTCTCCCAATATAC
This sequence comes from Viscum album, assembly GCA_963277665.1. NCBI lineage: Eukaryota > Viridiplantae > Streptophyta > Magnoliopsida > Santalales > Viscaceae > Viscum > Viscum album. The sequence goes on from OY728123.1 coordinate 1,415,838,044, forward strand.
CTCTTTCATCATTCACATGTATTTTTATATGTTTCATCCCCAAATTCTAACCCTCCAACCAAATTCCATGCCCCTTCCTAAAATCTAATTACTCTCCCTCTATGAAACTCTAAGTATTAACCCCATAAGTTGATTTATATGCTACTTGGAACCCATCATAATGAATGTTATCGATAAATATTTAAACTCAACACATATTGTTGTCATAAAATGATTCATATAGAAGTATAAATGTACACCCCATTATAGAAATGGCCTTAAAATCATGATTCAAAGCATCCAACTATAGGCCGAGCATGGTTTAGTTCCATCACGATAGATAAAATACAACACACTTAACAAAGATTAATTAACCAAATCATATTCCTGATTCAAAACCAGGACAATGAGTCTCAACTAACCAAATTAAAACCAATCATGATGAACATTTGAAAAAGGTTTTGGATTATTCATAAATAGCACATTATTAAATTGTATGATGAGCTCAGTTTATTTCTAATTTTTTGAATACAATCTCATGTGGAATAGTATTAAATACTTTTCCATGCATCTACCTACAAAGGATCCCAACAAAGAAACTATACATCCATAAATCCACTAATCATGATTCCTTATGCCTTAGAAGAATGTTTAATTTAATCCAAAATACTTACAAAAGTCCAATCCAACCTCAATGTAATTTTTCATCTTTTTCGCTAACTATTTTTACTAGACACAAGGATCAACCCCACATCAATACACTAATGATCTAACTCTATCATGACTTGCACTAATTTATCCCTCATCCTCAAGACTTCACTTGTTCTCTTTCTAGTGGTACATTAAAATAAAACATCAGGTATTCATAACTGAACCATATACTCTCCGGTCCATAACAGACTAATCTCTTTAGTCACCACAATATTCCATTAGTAATCATTATACATGAACATGAACCTTACCACAATAGAGAAAAATTCATATGTATTCATGTTGATTCTCACAAAAATAAGAGTACCCTTATTGTTCCCTCACAATGACTTTCTCAATCTACCCAATCCAGGATTAGTTCAATAATGAATTTGGAAACTAAGTGTTTTAGACCTTTCATACATGATTTTCAAGGAATCTCCAAGCACTATACACAATTATATTGTTATAATATACCTCACTACATCTAATGATCCTTTCTCAATGTACACAGAACCCATAATCCTATGTGTGGTTTATGACTTCCAAACTAAATGGGAATTGCCCCCTAATGAAAGATACTAAACCAAACCATGACACATCAAGGTATGAAAAACTTAGGTTGATTGTACATTGGTTCCTAGATCCATTTTTATTTCACCTTTTTCTAAAATGTTACCTACATTTATAGTGACCTCAAGGATACCATGACCTATCAGCTCCATGGAAAACATGATGGTTTTAAACTGTAGTGGTATCCACGAAAATAAATATCTATAACCTATCACTACATGATATTCTAAGTTCATCAACATATTTTTTATATTTTCAATGGTCTTCTCACCATAATGATCCACTAATTTAACCATCCTCGATCATAACCACAACACTAATGATAATTCATCAAGTGTTTCATAAATTTGGTATGATAACACTACTATTTATACAACTGAATAATATTTTACACCCATCCATGGACCACCAAGACACACTCACATGCATCATTAGAATTACACACTACATGGTTCCATATCAAAAACCACGAGCACTAAAACATCTCATCTTTAATAAATAACCGTATTTCTACCCTGATTTACAATGAACCACCCATCACATGAGTGTGAGTGAAAATCACTATGTAACTCCTCATTCCCTATCAATATTCTGTACAACAGCCTAGGATCATCATGGAAGGTTAGTAACATTACTCTAACATAATTCTGGAAAATATCTCTATCACACCGCAATAATAAAAATGATAATTTAATTTAATTAAATATTAAATTGTAGAAAAATTCAATAGGGTGACACACCTTCATCAAAATGACACATGACGACATGAGAACCTTATCTCAGGATATCATATATCTAGGATAAGATGAAATCACATAAAAAATCATTGATTCTGTCATACTTCTATTTAATCGAAGAAAATATCTAAAATAGAATCACCCAAAATTAGTAACAATAGAAAACATGGCATAGGATGATCCTTACCACAATTTCCATTAAATCATAAAAGAAACTACCCAAATTAAAGGAGAAACAATAGAGGGAATCTCTGTTTGATACCTCTCATGATTGACCCATTATTACAAAGAAATATGTTGTCTATACCATATTTTAAAAAATAAAAAACTATGTGGCCTATATTTTATTTCATGAACCCTAATGTCATGCTGCAAAAATTCTGTCTTCGATTACCTCCCCTTTTACATCACGAAGCATTTTGATTCACCCCATGAATCCATTTGACATCATGAATATACTACTCATTACGTGACATGGAGTTTTTAGTGCCTTTCAGAAGGACTTTTCCCCCATCGTCCCCTACGATAACCTCACAAAATCTCGAGTCATCAACCCAACCTTGAACACCATCCAAAAACAACCATTTGGGATGTTCAAGCTCTCATAACCTCAATTTTATTCTTGATTCTAAATATACAATAAAAATAAGTCTCAAAATTACCATTGAATTTAAAACCTATTAAAGCATGGGTCATTACAATCTCCCAACTATAGCACTTCTCGGCCTTAATAATTTATGGTTGAATGTGAATCACATCTTATGATCTACCATGATCTTCATTCAAAATGACTTCCCTAGGATCCACCCTTGAACACCAAATGACCACCCCAATGATGAAATAATTATTGAATACCCATCATGTTACCACTTCAAAAATACAAGGATGAATACCAAAATCTAATCCATATGCTCATTATCTCCCAACAAAGAGATTGTGATCACCACAACATTTTAACTCAACACACCACAGTGTCCTCAACTAATTCACCATGAAGCATTAAGGTGATACAAGTCATATTAATCTCTATAAAAAAACATTCTAGTAATCAAGTGACATCCCATGTTCAATTTTTTTCCCTTACACTCGATCAAATGCAAGATATAGGATAAATAATCAATACCCAAACCACATCCCGGATTCCAAAAAAGAAATTTTTTCTCAACCAACCAATTGAATCCTGATCCCGATGACCCATAAAAACACACGACGAATGATTCTTAAACACCTGAATAATTCCCAATATGATGCACTTGATGTAGCTCAAACACACTATATAAAGTTGGGCATGGAACACCCATATGTACTTTTTCATCCCTCCACCTATAATGGTTACAGACCTAATCAAATGACAGTCAACAAAGCAACATGTCATGTTATTGTAATAATTATAGGAAAAATTTAATCTTTCCAATATCCTATCCAAATTCCAAACTGATGTCAAAAAGATTTCATCATTTTTTTCACCAACTGCTTACACCAACCACAAGACTCAATCATGAGTCAACGTAACAATGATCTAACTACCTCTTGATGGACACATATTTTACCATGATTTCCAATACTATATTTTTACTATATCCAATTCTAATTTTGAATTCTACATTTTTCCTTCATCAAATAGCTAAATACTATAAGTTCAATTGCACATCCATCACTAAAGTCACTATGATAATACAATGGTCAGTCATATACAAGACCACGATACTTTCAACTAGATATTTCATTTCAAAAATGACCAACTCAATGATCCCAACCATAAAAGTATACTTATTTTCACCTAATATTGACATAAATTTATAACCATCCCTTGAGTATTTCATCCCCAAATTGAAAAAATTAATTGTGTCTAATTATTCATATGTGATTGTCAAGAAAACATTAATAAATTCAAAATCCTTGATTGTTATAATATAGTTTACTAAATCCCATGATCCATTCATAATGTGTATAACATACTTCATCCTAGGAATGGGTTATGTCATCTAACCTTGATGGTTCTCATCCCATCACGTATGAAACTAAATCGATCCACGACACCTCCAAAGATGAAAAATCCAGGTTGAACACACAATGGTACCCTAATCCATTGTATATTTTTTCTTCCTCCACAAGTTCATATTTGACACACAATTTAATAAAGGATTGTAAACCCTATAAAATTTATGAAAAACATTATGGTTATTATAAAAAAGGATGGAATTTATGTCAAAATGTTAGTGAAATATTTCCACATGATATATGGGTTCATAAATAGGACATAAAAATTCCCAATGGTTTGATCTCCACCCTTTTCCACAGACTCCAAAAACCCATATGAATAACCACTGCATGCAATCCCACAAATAAAGAATTTCAATAGTGAGGAATGGAAACACAAAACATACTCCATCTAGTTTATTTTTTCCACCGATTCATGGGTCCTTGAGTTGGACTCACATGCTTCTTAATAAATTTATAACAAAAGGATCCATCTCTACTAAATCAATCACTCATGAAACTCGTCATTAATAGATCTTATCCATGCTAATAATATTCAAAGTGCACCACCTATCAAACATGGGTCATTTATATGGAATCAGTATCCACCCCCCATGTTGTAGAAATCATAAGTATATCACTAATTTCTATTTAATTGGAATTCAAAAAGAGTAAAATTATTAACCAACATGAAAAAAATTAATTCTTCCCTTCATTCCACAAGAATCAAGGTGCTTCAAAAACCCATCCTTGTATCATGAGTTATATCTCTTAAGGTACTCAATACCCAATGGTAGCAATAAAAATTTCATGACTATACATTTTATTTTAAACGGTATCTCACATGCACATGTCATTTTCATCAATGAAAATTGGCCCTAATTCATTATCCTAGGCTATTTCTTCACATGAAAAAACCTCACCATGGTTACCTTAATGGATCATTTGACCCCAGCTCATTAGAAACTAGAGTTACATTAACAAGACCACATGAACTTCCATATGATTGAAAACAAGGTATCACTGGGGTTATAACCAATAAAATATTCTCTAGGAACACCAATTTATAAATTATTTGATGGAATAATTATAATACTAACCACATTGGGAGGTCATAGAAAACTGGTTCATTTAAATAGAATTCCTCTATGTGATAGATGGATAAATCAACATTAGATATAGTTGGAATCATAATAAAATTGAATAATCCAATAGCTACTTAGTCAGGGTCATCAACTTAAGAAATTAATTTCCAAAATTAAATTAAAAAGGAAATTCATTGTCTTGGAACAAGGGTACAACCTCATCAACATCGTTGTCTTGACAATAATTATCATTTTCAACATCATCCCCAAGGTGCACCACATTATAGTATCTCATGACATGCTATAAGAAGTAGAAATAAATATGGGTTCATCCAAATGTAATCTCACTACTAATTCATATGTGGAAACATATTACAAGTTGTTGACATTAAGCAGTTTTATCATCCATCATCAATATAATCACACAAAATGAGTATATATGTCATGAGAAACTGGTATGAAAATAATAATGCATGTGGATCCTCTTTCCAATAATTCAAAGATTAAAATAAAGATGGAATTATTAACCTCAAAATACATATTTGTCACATTATGATAAATCATATATAACAATAACAGTATAATCCAATAGCATTAATCTCATTACTTTGTAACATGTACTTCCATAAGAAAAGTGTCTGTGATGCACCCAACCAAGTTTCAACATAATATCCCACACATTCCAAAATATTATTTATATAAACTATAAAAAATGAGAAAATTAAAATAATATTCCTTTTATATCATTTGGTAACATCTCAAATACAATCACCATGTCTGAGTGAGAATAACACATGACATCAGGTGCACCTTAATGTCAGCTAGAGGCTTATAACTAGTAGTGTGGGACTATGGTATATTTTAGAGAGACTATAACTTCAATAATAGTTCACAATAGCATATATGGATCCAAACATGACAAAATATAATTCATATTATACTAATACCCATAAATATAACATATATAATGAATGAATTTATAAAATAGTAGACTCAAAAGTAATGACTAAATATAGGAGATTGGTCACCCACTCATCCAACCAAGTACATGATTGTAAAGAATTAAAGTAAAATTGTATCCAAAAATTCAAACCTCACTTAATCCTGGACTCTATAATTACAGTATGTTATCCTATTATATGAATAAACCAAGGCCTCAACCCAAGCTATATCTGCAATGAGGGATTCTCAGGTACCCAAGTGCCATAGCCGCTAAAGAAAGGTACAAGTACAACTCATTAGGGTATCACCCACATGGTTACTTACTGAAATAATAAAATATAATGAATTTCCATGTGATATTTACATATGAATGTAAACATATAATAAGTAAACTATTAAACAATAACTTCTAATCACTAATTCACATGCCAACTACAAAGTCCCATATCTCGAGTATTAATGTGTATAAAAGATTCCATGAAAACCTAAACATTCCTTTTTATGATCCATTAAAAATATATATCATATGTTTCATTGAATAAATTATTTCACACCATGTGAACATTTACTCCTTTAATGAAAAATCATGTTCCACGTTGAGGAAAAATTCCACACACCTCTTTTATGGTTAGAGGCACACTATACCTTTAAAGAGTCATCTAGCCATACCACAATCAAACCCAATTTATTAAATAAAAAATTCCTTCCCTCTCAAAAATCATGAACATTGTTTTATTATAGGTTGCTATAATTCCAATGAATATAATTGAAATTTCTCCTCTCAAAAATGATATTCTATATTTGGGTATCAATCCCAATCTTTTAGAGAACAAACAGACATACTTCCACCCTATTAGGAAGTACAGTCCCTCTTTTGGTTAGAGTTCTCTTATATAAGAGTGAAAATAGTAATGAAATAAATACATAATGCATAATCAGTTAAACATCACATCATATCAAGTAAAATTCAGTTTTATGAAGTCAATATGAGAGAAAACAACATGAAATGGTCTCACATGGCTATACACACACAACCATGTGATAAATTCAAAACATGGATCTTATAGGTTACACATGAAATTATATGTTGTAAAATCAAAAGTCTTAGGCTCACTAGTGAGTATGCCTTGGCCATTAGTGGCTGGTGATATGCTAGTGCATAAGGGTAATTTTTGTCCCTTGGCACATTGACCAATTAAATTAAGAATGGTTTCATTATTTAATTAATATATAAGAATCATTAATTAAATAATTATTTTTTATACATAAAAAATTATGAATATAATGGTAATTCCAGAAAGGTGGATAACCTCATACCATATTCCCATAAAAAATGCATAATAACATATGATATAGTACATATAACCACCTACCTCAAAAGATATTAACACCAAACCAAGAAAATATCAGCATCTTTTTCCATGTCATGGAAGACCATCTCATATCAATACATCATCATGATCATCATTAGATAAATATTTAAATTAAATAAAGGTTAATAACTACAAGATTAAGGGGAAAATAAATCCTTGACAAGATTCTTAAGGGGTCTTAAATGATGCCGACCAAGAGCATCTTATTTAACTAGGTTATCCCCAGCGATCTTTAAGGAAAGGACATCATGAAAGAAAATGGTATCTGAACCCTGGACATCAATAGATGCAAGATGGTCTATGACCTAGTTTCCTTCTCATAGGGTGTGAAGCACTCAGGTGGTATTGTTGATCATGCTCTGACATTTCTGGATGATATAATTAGTCGACCAAGGGGTGAAGCCAATGTCTTATAGGGAATTGTGAAGGATTAAGGAGTCAGTTTCAGCCTCTATTAAAGTTATACTTTATAAAATATTTATCAGGTATCACTGCTTATCTGAAACTAATATAAACCACCAATTGAATGTCTGTAACATTCATCCAACATGATACTGGATTTTTTTTTTATTTTTCTACAAATATTCAATGGAAAATTTAATATAAATAAATTTAAATCTATATAAAAATTACCCGGGGAGACATACCATTATATAATTTATAATCGATGGATCTCAGTCCTTATCAAAGATTGTTAAATATCTAGTTTGAGGTAAAGACACATAAAAAATGGTGGATAACATCATACATTTTTAGAATCGGAGAAAATAACTAAAATGGAAAATCATGAAATGAGAAATAATGGGAGAAAGGAAATATGGAAAATGAAATATGAATATCCTTACCTATGATGTTTTCAAATTACACCAAGAACATCCCAAATCATTGGAGAAACTAGGGAGGAATGCTCTACATGAGACCTCCCATGTCTGACCTATTATTTTGATGAAATGTGGGGGACATGAATAAAGTTGTTATTAAAAATATCCTAGAAAAAATTCAGGGTTTTTGTCTACCAACACACATTGAAATTTAATTCCCCACTTCCCAACCCCATTGCAACGTCTTGAAATCTCTTGATCCCCACCCACCATGAATCTAAATCACATAATGAATACATATTTCAAGACATGAATGGGGTATTGTAGAAAATTTTGATAGTCTCAAGCCACCACCCACTCGTCTAACATCCAACTAAACCCTTGGGTCATCACCCAAGACATGAACTGCATCATATAATAAAATTTTTTAATGTTGAAACTCACCAAACATCATTCTAAATACTAGTTCTAAAAAATATATCTGAAATAATAAAATTAAAAAATTACCATGAAATTTATAACATATAAAAATGTGGTTTGTTGTAATATGATCATAAAAGGTATATCTTGTAAGCATAAAATATTTACCATAGCTTGAAATCAAGTGAAAAAAACCATATCCATGAAAACAAAATATATAAAGGTTTCCTATAAAAATGATTCACAATAATAGATTTTGGTACTGTTATAGTCATATAAAATCAAACAATTATGAGAAAACCCACTCATTTCCATAGATTCTATTTTTAACAACTAAAATAATATCCATGCATCGTGTTGTTATCAAACCCAATTAATCCCACATGTTCCCTATTGAAAAAATCAAAATGTTGACCCTCTACTTTTATTGGTAGATCCATTGTGTTTTAACCCCATTTTGTTTATACATGAAGGCACTCATGCGATTTAGGATTATGTTCGGGCGGTGTTTGGTGGTGTATTCCTTCTGATTTCGTTTTGGTTTTTTCGGGCCTTGAGTGCTGCCTTCGCTACTATTATTGCCTAACCCATCATTTCTGAACCCCATGATGGTTCCTGATGATGGTGCTTCAGTAGTTTGGGGTTGTGTCGGAGGCGGTGTTTGGAGGTGCCTATCTTGCCGTTGTGCTTTCCATTTCCTCTGCTCTTGCTGCTGCACCCTTTTTTCCAGACCCCATCTTGGTCTTGTTCATAGGTGTTAGAGGTAGTTTGGGACTATGCTAGTGGGGATGGTCGACATCGATTCTTTCGTCCTACTTCCCGAGGTTTTTCTCCTACTTCTTTCGGTGGTTTCCACTTCTGTTCAGCCTCACTTTGTGCCCTCATTTTTTTCTTTTTGTGGTAGAGTTTTTGTTCTCCATTAGCGGTGGTTTGGTACAAGATCCATTTTTTGTGTCTGGTTCATGTTTGTGGTGTCAGTGTTCATGGTGGAACTCTTCTTTTGTGTTTTTGGATGGTGATGAATGATTCTAGATAGTGTTTTTCACTGATGAGCTTGTGTCGACGAAGGGTTCAGTCTCAACAGAACTCTGTTTGTGCTGTTGTAGACTCTGTTGATGATGGTCCTGATGGGTTACAGCGATAGTGGTGATTTTGGTCAGGTTATTAGACCAAGGCATTGACATCAATGGTTGTACTATGCTCAATACACCTATTCTGTAGTAGTGGCAAGGGATTCCAGTGGGGTGTTCTCTCTGGTGATGGGGAGCCCCACACATATGGATGATCATGGTACGTAGTGAAAGGTGGCCCATCGTTCAAGGAAGTATGATGGTGTTTGTTTGAAATTTTAAATTTGAATATTTTATTCCTTTACGATGCTCTTATGATGCGGATGAGTTGTGGATGATACGACAATGTGATGATATGGTGATGGGATGATGGGGATGATGACATTTTTGGGATGACTCTTGGGTGGCATTGAATCTATTCAATTTTTTTATGTCTACTAAAGTTTATGTTTTTGTATCTTTGACCTTTTATGTATTTTAATGTTTAAGTGTGAGGCTACCACTTCTCCTTAAAGAGGATTTTAGAAAATTAAAATAGAGATTATGAGGAAAACATGTCCACCCATATAATCAATATCTATATACATATATAACATTACCAATGAATTGGTGGTTATATTGGACCCCACCAATTAAATATTCGTATACCATACATATATTCCTCAAGGTCATTAAAACATTCATGATTCTGTCATAGCACAAGTAACAAAAAAAGATGAAAAAAATGTATTTTGAAAAAAATTCATATGAAATTTTCAAAATATATCTATAGAAAGAAGGGGATAATGTTATAAGAGATTATTACCATTAAATGATAAGAAATATAAAAGTATGATGACATATATGAAGAATTTTTTTGAATAGATTTGAAATATACTTGTGGAAAAAAATAAACCAAATATAATTTTTTTTAACTTTTAAAAACATATTTAATATAAGAAAAGTAATATTAATTTACTATAAAAACATGAATAAAAGAAGATTAATATTCTTAAATAAATCAAATGAAGATTGTAGGATAATATAATTTTGTAGGAAATGATAAAAATAGATTCCTTAATTTTTTTTGAAAAAGGTGAATGTAAAAAATTACACATGTTGATAAAATTGAATAGATCCCATTTAAAAAAATAGTTAATAAAGTTAGAAAAAATATATATTTCATAAATTAGCATCAAGACACCCATTAATTGGGAAATAGAACCCGCATGTGACATACCTAAGGTGAATTCCTTATTGCCATAGGTAAGAAACATTTACAAGGTAATAAAAGTATACACATTGGGAATAGTTTCTGTTAATTGTCCAATATATGCATAATGCTTCCACCATAAAATATGGCATGATCACTCAAGGAATCTAAGATACAAACAAAAAAATAAATTTATAAGAAACCTAAAAGGAAAAAAATGAGTCATAACCTGAATAAAAATATATAATAAACTCACAGAAAAAAAAATATTTAGAATAACATCAACAAATAAAAATAAGGCCAGGATGTCTGAAATAACCAAAAGTATAAAAATAAACCCAAGATACTAGGTTCAAAATCTATTTCATCTCATTAACACTATCCTTCCCTATTCAAAACTCTTAATGAGAGGACGAAAACTAATTTTTAACCTAAACATAAAATAAAAACCTAGTTCTACTGATATCAATTGACATAAGTTGGGTGTGAACATAAATAGCTTAGTTGGTCACCACCATAGAGGTAATGTTTTACATATATAAATTTTTTTATAATATTGAGAGAGATATATGATAATTTAATTTATCTTTTATATAACATTATAAAAACCATGTAACATGCATTACTAATAAAAATATAATTTCTATTTAAAAAAAATAATGAAAACCAATAAAATTTATTTTCATTTTAGAATCTCATTCAAACACCATTTTAAAAAATATATTCAAACCATTTTCATATAAAATAAAACATTGATAATGTTTGAATTTACCCATGTGTAGCATAAAACATGTAAACAAAAATAAGAAAATGAATCTTGAAAATAAGTGAATAAAAACAATGAAGTCATCATTTACATTAAAAAGTTCATTGAAAGGTGTATAAATTACGAGAGACTCTTAAACAACATCTGATACAATCGTATATGTACTTTATTAGAACCATATTATACCCTATCATTTCATTCATAGTATATGAGAAACTATGTTCTCAAACATATCCACACTAGTTGGTACCCCGCATATTTCATATTATTTAATATTTTATCTTGTTTATCTCATCATGATTAGATATTTTTTTTATCATATCTCACTATGATTCCAAGTATCTCTATGATTGATAATAATGAAAGTTGATGCTCATTTATCAAAAATCATGTATAAGAATATATCGCAACACCATATCCCCAAACCACCTCTATTAACCAACTCATGAGGTACCCCTATAAGTAAAATCCATCATAATAGTAGAAACACCTAAGAATCCTCCATTAGGGTGGTCCACTTTTTATAAATCAGTCTAAAATTTCCAATTGGGCATTACATTTGAAAACTAATCACATCTATTTAAAACACCCATGATATTCATTTGAAAGTTTGTATTATCTAAAATCCTCCAACACTATGTGTTGAACGAACCATTTCTTGAAAAAATAGTGTCTATATATATAATGTTATCTATGCACACATATGTACATATATATGTATGTATACACATATAATTATATGAAATCATGTTCCATTTAGTAAATCATTTGAGAAAAAGGATAAATCCATTCATTTTTTAAACCATATCCTATTTTAATTACAATGAAATAAGGAAAAACATCATTTGATCATAAGAGAATCGAAATAAATAACCAAATCCATATAAAATATGGAATGAATTTGAAGCATGCATATATGACCATTTTAAAATGAATTCCCTTTAAAATCCAACTACATTCAATGGAAATTATTTTCTAATAGATGAAATTCATTTTTTTTAAAATTTTATTTTAAGACACCTCCTTTGAATTTAACTACATAAATAACATAAATAATTTCAAGGAGATTTTTTTGGAAATACAAGAATGACATTTTTAGGAAAACATAATGAACACATAATCACCTACATCAATTGTGTTTAGATATAAGGAGTCTCTTCGTTATAAAATAAAATGTACCCAAATCATACTATACAAACTCAACCATAATTAAATTAGTGAATTATATACAACACTTATCCTATAGATTTCTCAATATAGACCTAAGATATGGAAGAGAGTGTAAATAATAAAACAAGGGAGATAATAAAAGAAAAATGTTCTTACTATGATAAGTTAGCACTAAATAATGTGTGGAGGCCTTAAATTAAAATGAGAGATCATAGGGATGTGTATAGTATTCCCCATTGGAATCTCATATGACAGGAGAGTATTGGGGTTCCAATGGAGAAATTTTTTTGGGGGGATAGAATAATAACCCTATCATTTTGAGGAACTAGGAAAGTCACAAGTTATAACCATTCAGTTTACTAAACCATGTGAAAACCATTTTCCCCACCATGGTATCACATGGAGACCTTAATGGTGTGGTCGCGTGGTTTAGAGAACCATGTCCCAACCATGAAAATATGTCTATAAAAAAATTTATTCCTTTACATTGGTACCCTCATGGTTAATATTAACTATTCACCAACCCAACACCTATGTTATCACTCCAAAAAAACTATATTTCACACCAGTTAACCCAAAAACATTAGGATAAGACGAAATAACAATAAATAATTTAAAAAATAAGGAACATACTATTCAAATTTCTGAATAATTGTAACACCCATGGAAAAGTGATACTTAAAACCATAAATGGTACCACCCAAGTCAACAAGTTAAACATTTATTTTTGGGAGTATACTTGATTATAAATCTATATTTATGAAATATTAAACATGAGTAGTGTCATGATGGGTTAAATTTAGGGGTTTTTATTAGGTTTTATGTGAATGAGGACAATTCACACTAATATAACATGTTTTGTCCAATTGGTATTGTTGTTATTATGATCAGTGACCATAATGGGTAATATTAATCTGTTTGATAAGTATACTTGGTTGTTGATGACCAATAGTTTTTCATGAATGCTAAAAAGTTATTAGCATAGAACCATGGGGTATATAACAATGTACATGGCCTAAGGAGGCCGGGTCATAATAAATGTTGTCAGAGCCAATACCTAGCCAGAGGTGTCTAGGAACTACCATGGATTGAGGTTTGGGGTCCACACCAAGGGAACATATATTTATGGGGGTATAGTGTAACAACCCTAGAATGGTGATACATAAAAGTCTAATTTTTAGTACAATGTCAATATTTTAATCCTCTATTTTATGGGCCATACCAGATTATATTTCTATTGTTAAGTGTGATTGTTCTAAAGTAGTGTCAGGATGTGTGACCTCCTAGGATATTTTTTAGGGTGTCTTTGAGTGAGGAAAAAACATATATATAATATTTATTGGCCTATGCGAAAATATGTTATAATGATAAGTGACCTAGGTGGGTAATGGATTTTATTCTATTAAATAATCCTAGTTGGTAATAACCTTTGGCATGTTGGGACGGAAATATAGTTATTCTAGGTGTCCCATTGGGTCATACAACTATGTTCGAGGCCCGAGGAGGTCAGTTTGTGATATAAAAACCTATTTATATCAAATATTAAGTTATAAGGATTCATTTTTAACAAAATAAATAATATATCAATGATGGATAAGAATTATTAACTACATGGAATGCGTACTACCATCTTCACATATAAGTATCACATCAAGTAAATTAGGAACAAATGGGGATGTGAAATGATAAGAAAACACTTAAAACACATGAGAAACTATATGAGAATAAAATAAAAGAAATTTTAGTGAGAATAATCATATAATTTCAACATATGAAAATTCAATCCTAGAAATAATGAATTAAAAGTATGAATAAAATGTAAAACGTTAAGAATTTAGTATCGTCTGAAATAAAATAGTTTGAATGATAAAACTAAATATGATCAATTAAATTCTTTGAATTTAATTATATGTATGATAAAACATGACTATAGGTAGTATATACCAAAAAAGTGTAAGATATGTGATTAATATATAACATATCTCAATGAATGAAAATTTAGATAACAGACTCGGATGGATTTTTTAACAATGGAATCAAATGATTCTTAAGGATGTATTAATGAAATTATTTCTAAGTCCCATGATAAGAATATTAATATCAATAAATAAATCCAACTGGATAGTAATTTCCCCAAATAAAATCAAAAATATGAACAATATGAAACATATATCATAGAATTCAAATTTTAAAAATGAGAATGTCATGAACCAACCAGTGTTACACCCAAATATGGTAATTGGATATTTTTCCATTGAAAATCCCTATGGGAGTTCCTAATCCCCATGTTCGAAAGACATGTTCAAGGGAATTTATGAAACATTGTTAGGAATGGTTTCAAAATATAGAAATCAAACATGATGTTCAAAAAAAGAAAATGGAATGAGCATGCCATACATTTCTGAGTTCATCCCTCACTATGAGGTGGGAAACATCATAAAAATCATAAAAAATGGAAAGAATTAAATAAATATAACATCATGAAATAAAAAAATAATAAGAATGGTACATATACTATAATAAAAAAATATACATTATGGGTGACTAATAAGGAGATAAAATATACATTAAAATAATTTACAAAATATTATAATAAAAAGATCAAAAAACTTATCTCTTTGTCACATGATTATCATCCCACTTCCATATTACCATCATATAACTTGATATGTCTTTGTAGAGTATCAAATGACTTCATGTAGTGCCTTTACCATTCCTTTATGATATAATATATGGTACACATAAACAATATATTGTGTGAAAGTTGTGAGAAATAAGTATATTAAGGTCCCACCAATTTTTTGATATCATAAATTTTTTATAAAATCAAATCATTCTTATTTGAAAATTAAAAATGATGAAAAAATAGAGATTTAAATACAAATCCGAAACATGTTAGAATTATTCTAAAGAAATTGATATAAAAGGAAGAAGATTCAAAAGTAATGTTTCTATGAATTATCATGGGATAAATCCCTAACGATTCCAAGGCAAGGAAACATAGATTAATGACATCACTAACCATATTTTGGCCCTTAATTAGTAGAATGATTCCAGTTCAACAACAAATTCTTTTTGGGAATCAATGTATTATGTCACTAGTTTGGATAGTGTTGGGGGAAAATCATATAGTGTAGGAATAACCAACCCATGTGACTACGATTTTTGATGAGGATTGTATATTACCACGTTATTAATTAATCATTCCTTGGAATAATCATTTTCATATAAAAATCAAATTTTAATCTAAAATGAGCATTTTACATTACTATAGAATAAAATAGTAATTTCTATCACCATGTATTTAGTAATAAATTTGTTAATTATTATATAATATTACTATAATCTTCATAAAACAAATTTACAATGGTGAAATAATTAATAACCAATATTATAAATATAAATCATACAAATCCGCCAACCATTAACCAAGACAAACTAATGAAATCACTCACCTATGATTGAAATATGTATATACTTCCAATAGGGATCTTAAAGAGTTAATAAAAACATATAAATACCAAAACCCATTCCCATGAAATCGTTAAAGATGAATCAATGGAAACCATGATTTGAGAGATTTGAAAAATTACTGAATAAAGAAGGGGAAGCTAAATGGTTGGGTGATGAGATATTTATTCAGTGTTTAACTTTTAGTATCATGGAGATAACCACTTGAAGTCATTTTTGGGGAAGGGGAGGCATATATTGTGCATGAGGGTGGCTAGAAGACACCTGGGGGTCCAAAAGGAGGGTTTATGAATTTAATATGGGAAATATAAATGAAGTAATTTTATCATTAATAATTTCTTGGTAGGCCACACAATTTTTTAAACTATCCACCAACCATGCGAAATATGCTACCATTACCTATGGAATATCATGGTTAGTCCACAAGGTATGGTAAGCCATGATTACACCAAGAAAAAAATATTTAGTTAAAATTATAATTGTTTTCATGATTTCTACATAAATTTCAATAACTATACACCTGATGTATGAAATATATAGGTCCCCAGTATTTAATTTTTTTTTAAATTAACAGACCCAAAAAAGTTGGATAAGAAAAAAAAAATGCTAATAATAAAGGAAAATTACACAGTGGGTGTGAAAATTATCCCCACCATAAAAATTTATCCCCCAATATTGTTTATCAGATGTTGGATCAATGAACAAATATGGCCATTCATCGATTATATGAGCTTCCTGCTACCATGTCTCATAGTAATATGATCCATTCTTCCAGAACATATATACTATTTGAAAGGATTTGCCATGGATCATCATATATTCAGATTCGATGACTGAAACCAGATTCTTGGTAATTTACCCATTGTTTCCTATTTAATTTATTCCCAACTTATCAAATGTGATTGATAAGGATAACATTTATTTAATTGTAAAACATGAAATACATTATGAATTTTAGTAAACATGGATGAAATATCTTATTTATAAACTACCTATCCTACTCAATTAGTGATATAAAAAAAGACTAATATATCTCAGGGCATGCTTACCCTAATTTCCAAATATCTAAAGACCAATGTGAGGTGACAAACACAGAAGTACCTAGTCACCTACAATAATTTCAGATAGGAAATAACAAGAGTCAACATATGATTTATAGATATTTTGGTTCATCACTAAGAATTTTTGAATAACTTGGATCATCCATTTCATCTTTTATGAATGTGTATGTCCTACAATAGTGATTATATCAACCTCTATCAGGCATAGTCAAGAGTTTATCAACAATCTATTGAGAGCCACGAATCGGGCTATCTAGACAGTGGATTGGTAACTATTGTTTTATTAAAACTCAACTAGTACTAGATGATTATCCATTTCATTTCTATAGTTTATAATAATTATTTTAAAGTATGTCATTCATAATATAGTTAGATCTCTTTGTTTTTTTATCCTTCTTGGTGTGGTAAGATATACTCATCTCCACCAAATCATCCATCACATAATAGAGGCCCCTCCAAAATCATTATATAAAATTATGTTCCCTATAAAAAATGATGGAAGAAAACATACCATGTTGTCTCATAACTACCTATAAATAAATATTTATAACATCCTACACCATTTTTTTTCCATTGAACAATATCAAAATTTTAGATTTTTGTAACTATTTTATCATGACCTAGAGGGAATTCTGCTCCTAAGGTGTATGAGTTTGTCTAATAATGAAGTCCCCAGACACCATTTTCTACTTCCATTTTTGAATTTTTATACCTTTGTGTTATATAAAAGATCCTTGGAATTTTAAAATTACCTAGATATAGTCATAGAACTAAGACTATAAGCATCCTATATACATCCTCATACTCAGACACAAGAATTTATAATTCTAATAATAATAAAAATTTATTTCTCTGGTATGGTAATTCTACTGGCATGGGTGGAAACCCTCTATAACCACTTTCTTCCCTGATGAGGGGATCATAATCCTACTCCTAAAATAATAATAATGTCAAGGATATAGTGACATATCACATCAAGTATACCCACTATATAAGGCCCATCTAAAGTGATTAAACTCTCTATATCCTTCTTTCTACCATGAAATAAGTTCAAGGATATAAGGAGAAAATAGAATGCTACCCAAAAAAGATAATCATTTTCTGGTATCACCTCAAGGTGCATCTCAACCATAGTGATCATGAGATTGGACACCTTATTGTATTTCCACATTTCATTAGATTACATCTTCATACTCAAAGAATAAAAACTTAATTAACGTTACCTAGTGTAGAAGCAAGGAAAATGTCAATAATATTAATGTATTCTACTCATCATCTCTAGCTAAGGTTTGGGTCTTTCAGATAGAATATATAGATCAGTATTTGGGGATTAATAAACACTATAAACATTCACCAAAAGAGTTAATTCGACAAAAAATTTAGATCATGAATTACATAAACCAAATTAATTCCATTTCATTGATATGGTAGTTACTATCATGTGTATAGAGTTGTAATGATCTATAAGACATAACGGAATTTCCATGCATTAGAATACAACTCAAGCCCACACATATTTTATCAAAATAAAACAGCTATCCATGAACATCTTGAGGAAGGATTAATAGAGATGGTGAGTTAAATAATTTTTTTATCTCATTAAATAAGGCATGAAACTCTGTATTTTAAAACATTTTCACTCACATCTGGTTGAGTAAAACAATAGGAGATGAAAAATTTATGAAATACTAGTTAAATTATTTGTCGTATCCTACTTATAATTTGATGATTTAAATCATAAAAACAATATTTGGATCCTCCCAAGAAATAATTTCCTTCACCTTCTTAGTATAAACTAAAATTACTTTTTCAGATGACATATTACATCTGAATTAGACTTCTCAAATCCAGAAGGTACACATAGATAACATGTAATAGAAAAGATGATAACTTAGAATCCCCAAAATGTCCATCATGTTCTACCCAAACTCCTTCTCAAACATATAATAGACTAAGGTATTATCCACAGTGTTGACTCTCCTTAAAAATATTCAAATAATATAATGAAAAAAATCAACAAATACTTCCATGCTCTATGAAATGTAGTATTATCAAGAAACATCATGAGCAACCTTGGTGGAAAAGATTCATGAGAGAGCTCTACGACCTAGGTTCATGAGGGAGATACGTGTCCATGATTCTAGAAATAGCTACGCGTCTGACCTACGCACGAGAAGATCTAGGATTCCTTTAAACAGAGCACCTACATGGTGGAGCTATGCAGGATACCTGTGCAACCAAATTTTCTTCAGCCAGAACCATCTGTGCCTATAAATAGGACCCTTGCGCTCCCAATTTTCGGACTGAAAACAAGTGAAAGATACTATAAAGCTCCCATTGCGTAGATCATTCACCTAGATCTCTCATATTTTCTTAGGTAGTTCTCTAAACTACAATAGAAGGGATAATTAAAGGGGATAGTCGTGTTTTGAAGTTCTTCACATTCTCTTCAATCCTCATCCATACCTATGCGTTGTACCTACACGGCACAACTGCACACCATACCTGCGCAATAGGGCAATGCGGGGTACCTACGTCGCACATCTGCATGAGGTACCTATGCGACCAGTTCAAATACCCTCTTAATACTTTCATGGAGGGGTATCTTTTACCTTGGTTCCCTTATTCGAAAGGGGATAAGTTGAAGCCTCCCCAAAAAACTCCTGACTTCTAAGAACTTTGGGTAAGGCACAGCAGTGTGTCTCCAATTTGGGTTTGTATTTTTGCAGTTAGAGGTCTCCTTCATTTATTTCAAAATGGGTTTAAAATTCATGGGATGTTTCTAGGATTGTATATCCAAAGTCACATGAACTTTTCTCCTAGAAACAGTGTTGGGAATTTCCCAATTTGGAAGATGATGGGCTTCCGTCCTCACCCTTTTCACAGAGGTGACCCGCGACCTCATTTATCCGGTAGCAAAGGTACACTTCACACCTTCCATTCTGCGCAAGTATAGAAGAATTCTCCCTCCCCTACCATAACAAATTTTTTGGTAGGCATCCTGGTATAATCCCATCACCTCCACCCATTCTTCCTTACATTGGAACCTTGTCCAATGTAAATAGAACAGAGGATGGTTCGTCGCCTCACCCTCTTCCACAGTCGACGCGTCCTCTTCCATCATCAGAGTAGGAAAAGTGTGAAGTTTCATTGTTGAATCTTTCACATCCTCTTTTTTCTCACTATGATCATGACTCACGTGAGCTTAGAGATATGTGATGATTACAACATATGCACAAACACTCATACCAATGAACTACAAGTACTCTGATTCCTATTCAATCTAGGATATGTAGGAAACCCTTTCAGGGCCCGATCTCACTAGATATCCTCCTTAGAAATCCAACACTAATTCCACAAATTTGGGCATCCTTCTATGGAAATAAGCCTGAAATAAAATCCTCAAATCATCAAGGCATCCTTTTTCAGGACATAAGCCCAAACTCATCTTTCTCGGAGGACTGCACTCTTCTATGAGATTTATCGAACTACATGGGCATTGATTCCTATCCATATGAGATATGTAGGAAGCCCCCTTGAGGTTAAAACCCAAAACTTCAAAATAAACCGTGTTCTCTTTGGGTCATATTCCCAATAGGGTATGATCCTACTTGAAAACTCATATCCTTTACACAGTTCCTTAGGATGCTTCAATGTAAGTACCACACTAAGTCTCAACTAAGCACCTTCCTCTTAGATGTCCTTATCACATGAACATAAAATCTATGATGTGTCATATTAAGTAGCACTGAACTACGAGTGTTCTGATTGCCTTTACAAGGATACGTAGGTAGCTCATTTTATGAGAACGATCCCATGATTAAAACAAAACTTCATCTCCCTGGATGACAATAAATTCTAGAGTTCCCCACTGAGTGTCTTAAAAAACAGTATCATCATAAAAATTATTAAAAGAATCTATAATCAGCATATTAGAGGATACCATTAATAGAAAACCTCGAATACATACAGATTTTTCCACTAATGAAGAACTTTGAATTTATACTGATGATTCTAAATTTTACACATGTTAATAAGTGATTACAAATTTCAGTGGATACTTATGATATACTTGGTAAATTAATAAGGATTCATGAAAATATTTTAATCTTACAAATAGTGTCCCGGAGTAGACTATAATTACCCCCAAAAGGGTGTGATGAGTTCGACCTCCCATCCTCACAACCAATGCACATTCTTAAGTATCGTAAAGTTCAAAACATAACGAATGCCTGCCATTGGAATGAAGGTCCTCTTTGGATACAAAACTATTGGAGGTTTCCGGTTCCATGAATAAATCCAATGGAAACTGCCTGGAAACAGTGATTCTTAAATCTAGAATGCACATTTCAAGGAACTATAAAACAAAAATGGTAAACCCGACGTGAATCATTAACCAAGTTAATAATGATACCCACATGTTAGGCCCCTATCAATTGATGGAGGATGGCCATACAAAGGAATTAATCATGCATGTATCCATCTGACAAGATGTCACTTTAATAGAACTTTTTTTTGTTCTCAGTTTTCCACAGAATTCCCTTCAATACAAGGAATGGATTTCTCCAAGAAAACTTCTGTGAACTTCACAACTGCTGCTCAAGCTGGATCTCCATCCATGGGAAGGACGTTATCACCAACCCAACATCTTCAATGTTGGGTCCCCAATGTTCTAATAAAAGAATATCGTAAGTATGGTAAAATTCTGACTTTGGAGGATGCTCGACAGGTCCTCTAGGTCAACAATAATCCTAGAACATCTAGCCAATAACGTCCAATGATCAAGAAGAAAACGGTGCCAACCACCATTTCCAACCGTTTTGGGTCTTTATCCATGGAACGCAACAATAAATCTCTACCATACTATATGGAGGTAGATCAAGAGGTCACTGAAGGCCTCACTTCAATAACACAGGAGTCCTTACTGAGGACTCCCACCATCTATTGTCACCAGAATCATACGGTAGTATATCCCAATCATGATGGGGTTGTTGCCTCTAGACATTTGGCCCAGGTCTCTCAGACCCAGGAATGAAAGAAAAACCTCCAAGGACAACGGCTGGTTAAAAGGAAGTAGGTTCTGACCTCTACAACCCCCAAAGAATCTCATCGATCAAACTTGATGGCAAACAACGAGCAGGAACATACACCCGTTCGCCATAATTTTTTTGCTCAATTGTCTCTTCTAATATCAACCCACCAATCCCACCAGGTAACCCTAATGGAGTACTGTGAACTGGTACATAAACATTTTTACAAGTTATGAGCCGATCAGCAGGATCGTCTAACTTCATTTAAAGAAACCCGCCAATCTAATATGGTGGGAACTGGTAAGAAGGAATATACACATTTTTACAATCAACAATTCTATCAGTAGTCTCGTTTTCCAGTATTGATGGAAACCTGTCAATCATATTTGACATAGAATATCCATCAAGCACATACACCTGCCAATAGTCTCATTTGGTAGCACCTGGAGATGTCAGTCGAAAAGATCCAACGAAAAATATGGAGCAGACTCAACTCTCTGGCCCTATGAATACGTACTGTCAATATCCGTTGATAGGAAAAGGAGGATAGGAGTAGGAACATACACCTACTCTAGATACGAAATGGACGTATATTCTTGTTTCGGCTGCTGAAGTCACTGAACACATTTTGTCAATGATGAAAGGGAAGACTCATATCCTTATCCATATTCTGGATGCATGTCAGGATATTTTAACAACTACTTTAACAGTATTATGGAAAAAGACAAATAAATATGTCCCCACACATGGGATAACACATCAGCATTCCATCCCATAGCAGATACACAACTTTTTTCAGTTCAGGAGGGTCATGGGGAATACTCCCACATATCATACAGACAATATGATCGAGAACATACACACTTTCCAATTAGAGGTAACTAGTCTGTTCTAGTAACTAATCCAAGGAAGGAAATATACCTACCCATGATAACCACCTTTCCCAGCAAGTGGCCCCAACTAAGTATAAGAGAGAATCCAAGAAGAAATCTCACCAAATACCATTTGAAGATCAAGAGTCAAGCTGTAATTTAGCTTCTATTAATGTTGATGTTCTTAAATCTCTCAGACATTTATCTGTTGCTTCTCAAGATCCTACCATCTCATTACCATATTTTGGGAATGGTAGTTCTAATTCTGAAGTTTCTCACCGGGCACTTCATCATGAAGTCTTGATTCATGAAAATTCAGTTAATCTAGAGTGTCTATCTTTGGTAGAGAGCCACAACAACCCTTCGTGTGGCCAGAAGTCCAAGGGGAAATAAGATTTATCCCTTTCCATAATTCATCATGGTGATCCTCTCCATGATGGCATTCGCTGCGAAAGTCCTCTCCGCAGTAGTTTTTTTCATTTTCAAAAAAATTCTATAATTGAAAATGTAGCAACAATAAACCCCTCCTATCTCGAGGAACTTGAAAACACAAGACTAGTCATGTATAATTCCTTTTCATTGATAGGTGAAACACTTTCTCAGTAAAAAAATATCTTAAGGGAACGATCATTCTCCAAACCTCCCTTGGGTCATTTATCCTCAAATGCAGAGCATCCACTTTGGTCAGACCAAGTGGAGAAACCTCTATTAAAAGATGATGAAGATGTGTTGAACATGAGGAAACAATTATCTAAAAGAGAAATACCAGTCATGTTCTTCCCTTCAATAAATTCTCGGTTTAATATTCTAGAATTTATTAACGAAGATTGAATTCATGACATTCATCTCAACTTATTGAATACTCTTCGCCATTTGAAAACTAAAGTATTACCTTATGATGAACATCAAAATCATATAATTGTAATATAAGGATTACGGTGCCAAATTTACTTGGCATATCTTTCAGTTTCCCAACATCCAAGGGTTGAAAAACAATAGAGAACCCTTCAGTGCATATGTCTCAATGCTTGAAGAGGCTACACCAATTAATTTCTGATTCCCCATCTAATGTTCACATTAGAGGATGAGGTGCATATGGAGAATTTCATTTCACTACACTTCAAATTCCGTAAAGTATGCCCAAAGTGGTTTCATGTAATGTTATTTCCCATGTCCAGCCACAGTCAAAAGGTTTTGTGTGTAATCAAATGTATGCTCACGAATAGGCCTCAACCATTTCTCATCAGAATCAGGCCCAAAGAAAAGAAATTTTTGAACAAATTCTATATAAAGCCTTTGAGAATATTCAGCAGGCATCCCGTTTATATTATGTTAGGAATCATAGGATTAAAATGTTTGAAATAACATAGATATTTTATGAAACATGCGATTTAAGTAATTTTCGGATGATGCATCTAGCTAATGCATGAACCAGATGCTGAAATATCTAAAGAGAAGTTGAATGAATTTTAGTTGTAGTATTTTAAGAATCACCCAAGCTATCTAGGTTGGGGGATCATTTAATGAAACCTTCAAACTTGTTAAAAAAATGTTCAAAGATTTGAAGAAGAAGAATAGGATCAACCCCAGCCTGCATGGCTGGGGGATATTTCGCATCTTTAGTCCTCTCCTCAATGGAAGTCATTTTTCTTTCGATTAGGGATGAATCCATAAGGAGTGAATATACCAGAACTATCCAATGATTCCCTTAATATTACTACCTGTCAAATAGTTACTAGGAATTATACATATAGAATAACAGAGTTTTGTTAATGAAAAAAGGGGACGATCTACTAGAAACACTAACAGAATTCCATTAATGCGTTATGAATCAGTTAATGTTTTTAATACCATTGTAGAATATCATCCAGAAAATAAGTCTAGTTTAGGGGAATCAGAAGATGAAGTTCTTATCCACAATGTGGTACACACTGAGGCAAATGAAGAAGGTGTGCGTACCTAAAATCAAAGGCTTACCCAGAATCTGGGTATTCCGTCAAATAACCAACTCTCTCCTCTCTGAAATAAGTCCAACAAAGGTAAAGGAAAAAATTCAGATTGCATCTCACTTTTCCACTGGAGAAGTTCAATCTCTTTCAGTTGAAGATAGACTTGAACAAAAAGAAGAGGAAATGAAAGAGTTGAAAAGACTAAAAACAGAGTTACTTCGAAACAACATTTCTGCTAAACAGTATCCCCAAGAAATTCCTCAACATCAAATCCTGTAGGAGCTCCTCAGAAAAGAGGATTTATAGTAACTACATATGAAGATAATGAATTCCCTATGTTGGGTACACAATCAAGATAGGATCATGTACATCGTGATAGACCTGTTTCTATGGGTTATCCAAGACAGATATCTGCACCACCGCCAGTGGTCTTACCGATTATTGCACCAGCTCACGTTCTAGTTGCAATACCTGCACATAATCCAACTCATCCAGATATTCCCCAAATGGTTATGAACACAATTGATGAACTAACGACTCGATTGGAAGCTATGGAGGAATGATGTGCACCGGTTCAACCGGAAAAGAGAGCTTATGCTGAATGGGTGGATTCAATTCATTCACCATCAAATTTTTCAATTACAACATTCCCAATTTTTAATTGTTCTAGAGAACTGGAAAAACACTAAAAACGTTTTGTTGCTTGTTGTGATTCAATGATGGTAACTCTTCAACAGAAAAGAAGCAATTAAGCTCAGGTGTTTTGTGCAGTCATTACAAGGACCTTCTTTTGTCTGGTATACAGTTTTTCAATCTCGATCAATTACTGGGTGGGAAGATTTCTGTCAGAAATTCCATCATCAATTCAGCTCAATATTACCAAAGACGACAATTTTTGATCTTACCAATATTAAACAAATAGAAAATGAAAGAGTTTCGGATTTCATTGCTCGCTGGAAGGGGTTAACATATTTCTTAAGTTTAGAACACCCTCAAGAAAACTTTTTTCCAATATATGTGGAAAATATACGTGATGAATTACGCACACCATTGATCCCTGTGAAATACACAAGTGGGTTTCGAGACCTTACTTCAATCTCTCAGTAGATAGAAGACTCTTTTATAGAGACTAGGTCTAGAACTCATGTAATTATATTTGTTCGAGGAATTATAATAGGAAAGGCAGAAGATGCTACAATTACACTCAGACAAGCACTTGTACCTGCTTCTACCTCAAAACCTTCATCATACCGAAGGGATCCACTTCCTGAACATCAGCATCAATGACCACCTCATCAAGATGATCAATGAGATCAAAGATGAAAGTAGTTTGAGGAATTAAAGAATAAAATCTATTCTTTCAAGAATGAGAAAGTTCTTAGATACTTCATATCAACCATAAAAAACAATTTGGTTCAGTTTCCAAGGCTGAATAATCCAAATAAATATGGAGATGAAGATCACACAAATTATTGTCCCTTTCATCAGACACCCCATTCAGGAGTTATTTGTTATCAAAGACATTTTTCAAATGATGGTAGACTCTGGACAAGTGAAATTTAAAATTTCATCAGCTTAAGTAGTATGTGATACTACCACCAATCCAAGGGAATAAGGGGAATTTCAAGAAGTTAAAAGTATAAATGTGAAAAATATGATGATTGGATGATTAGGAAAACAATCAACCGAACTCATGATATTTTACGAACACAGTTAAAACAACCAATTTTTTCTTCTACCACTCCTACCATAGAAAAACCATCTTCATAAAAGGTTCGTTCCTCAAAGAAACAAAGTGGTCATAAGGATAAATAGCAGTCAGAAGATGATGAGCTCACATCAAGGCCAAAGTTTTCTTTAACCCTGGCAGATTTCATGCCATCTGTCGCAAAATCATGGGCACTTCCCCGCCAAATGGAACAACCAGAAGTAATCTGTCAAGAAGAATCCTCATTAGACGAAAAATTGATCTCTAGTTTTGTTAATGTTATCTATTTAACATATCCTTATTCCAATGGTGATTCTAATTGTGTTGAGCTGGAATTCCTTGTGCCTAATTGTGGGATTAGAGGATGAGGCCAAGGTTGAGCATACATGGGAAGGCATGGGAATTCTAGAAACAATAATTTTAACTGTACCTCTACTCAAACCATATATGTGCCAGAAACTCATGGAAGTTCTCTTTTGCGAGATCAACAAGAATAAGGGGTTTCTTCCATTTAAAACAAATCTAGTTCTGGAAAAATTATTCTGGAGGATCAATTAGAAGCTACACCATCTTCTTCCCAGTAGATAAATATAATTAGTCAGTCAAATTTTCCAAATTCAGAGGTATTTCCCACTTTTGTTTCAACACCGAACACATCTAAAACAGAAACATCAACTTCCAAATAACCTGAAAAACCACATCTCCATGGAGGGAAATGCAGACATTTGGATCAAAAGTATGATGTTTTGAAACAATTGGCCCATGTACCAACCAAGTTATCAATTTTGGATGCTTTAAATCTGTCAAATGATCTTCAAGAAGCACTCTTTGAGGCCTTGTTAGGTCCTCAAGAATTTGAAACTGAAGTTGTTGTTGCTGAGGTTTACCATATAGAGAATTTTTCTGCAGAATGTCAAGTTGTCATATCTTTTACAGATGAAGATAAAGACCATGTGGTACATGGAAACATTAGAACATTGTATCTGTCTAGCAAGGACAACGATATAGATATCCGACGAGTCGTCATTGATAATGGCTCCAGAGTCAACCTCATTCTTGTTCGTACACTTCATCGATTAGGCCTGACTAAATCTAACTTATCTCCTTCGACTTTAATGTTGCAAGGATATGAAAAGAATGAACAAGAACCTCTGGGTGAAATTACACTCAGAACTCAGTTTGAAGATCTTGTATCTAATTCATATTTCATGGTTGTTTTTCAGGACACAACCTTCAATATTATGCTTGGAAGGCCTTGGTTGCATCAACATGTAGCCATACATTCACCATAGCACCAATGTCTGAAATATTGTTTCAATGTTAAAATAAAAACTTTGTATGGTGACAAGGCTCCATTAAAGACATTTGAATCTCAATATATTGAGGAAAAGTTTTATCACACAAATGGAACGAAGTCCATGACCATGGAAATAACCAGATTTAATGCTCCAAATGGACTTGAAAATATTCCAGCAAATCCATTCATGCATTAGAGTACATATTATGTTCAACCTATTAATCAAGTTGATAGGGTAAATCTAAATCTATGCATTCATCCAATAATTACCATAATGTCAATTACGATAATTGAGCATGATAACATTGGATAAATTATTGATGAACCAAGTAATGATGAAAGCCTGAATGGAGATGTTTTTATTTCATCTGCTAAACTACTATGACCCTCTAATTCTTTAATAAGAATTGAAGAAATTGTATCAATATTAGAGGGATACAAATATACTGATTTTCAATCCATCAATCCCTCTTCACCAGAGGAAGACCCTTCATCATCAATAGGGTTAGATGTGGTGGCTTCTTCTTTGAGATATTCAAATACCCATTCTTCCCCTAACTTTGGGAGTGTTATCTTGTCATCTACCATGTATATAGAAACAGAAGAAGTGGAACCTAATGAAAATGAATAGAAAGATCTCGGGGATGCTCCTCCAGCATTTGAAAAAGGTGTTTCAACCACTGTGGATGAACTCAGAGAAATAAATCTGGGCATAGGAGAACATCCACGCCCCACCACAATTAGTGCGGCCATGACCTCTGAGTAACAAGAGGTGTATAATTCCTTTCTAAAAAAAATCGAGATATATTTTCTTGTAATTATACAAAAATTCCATGTCTCAATCCTGATGTATCCACCCATCATTTGGGTTTTCTAGAAAAACATCATGGGATCAAGAAAGCATGAAGGAGAACACGGTCAACTCACGCCTCTAAAATTGAAGCTGAAGTTGATAAGCTTATAAAAGCTATCTTTTTTCAAAGAAGTTCAGTATCCAAAATGGTTGTCAAATATTTTCCAAGTGAAAATGAAGAACGAGAAAATTAGAGTATGCATTGATTTCAGAGATCATAACAAGTATTTTCCTAAAGATGGTTTTCCCATCCTGATTACAGAACTTCTAATTGATGCAACAGCTAGCTGTGAAGCACATTCCTTCATGGATGGATATTCTGGGTATAATCAAATTCTAATGGCCCTAGAGGATGAATAATTTATAGACTTTAGATCTCCTCAATGTGTGTCTTAATATTGGGTAATTCCCTTTGGATTAAAGAATGTAGGCGCGACATACCAACGTGCCATGCACCATATCTTGAAATCCTTCTTAGAAAAATTTGTCAAATGTTATGTGGATGATTTCGCATTCCAATCCAATCAACTTTCCAATCACTTGGCTGATTTGGAAACCATATTTTTCAA
The DNA here is from genome assembly GCA_963277665.1 of Viscum album. Lineage (NCBI taxonomy): Eukaryota > Viridiplantae > Streptophyta > Magnoliopsida > Santalales > Viscaceae > Viscum > Viscum album. Next base: position 1,415,867,652 of record OY728123.1, read on the forward strand.
ACATCGTCAACATAGTTTAAATATGAAACCCTTAAAATGTGCTTTCGGGGTAACCTCAAGAAAATTCATTGGCTTCATTGTATGCCATCATGGTATCAATGTTGATCCTGAGAAAACAATATCAATCCTTGGTATATCACCTCCTTGAAATTTGAAATAATTGAGATGACTTCAAGGAAACTTGGCCTATATTCAGTTCTTTATCGCCAATTTAGCAGGAAAATGTTTACCTTTCACTAGATTAATGAAGAAGAGAGTTACTTATCAATGGAATGAACATCACCAAGAATAATCTGATATACTCAATAAATATCCCTTGAGTCCACCATTATTGATGCCCCCTATTGAAGGATGACCAATCATTCTTTACGTGACATCTTTTGAGTGATCACTAGGTGCCCTCTTTTCCCAAAAGAATGATGCTAGAAATGAAAATAGCCTTTATTATCTCAGTCGCACTATGCTTGATGTGGAAACTCGGTATTCAAATATTGAGAACTGTAGCCTAGAATTAATCATTGTTGTCCAAAAATTGAGACATTACCTACAACATCATGAGGTCCAATTAGTATCTCGTAACAAACCGATAAAATTTATTCTGAGTTGTTCTATGCTTACAGGACATCTAGTATGGTGGGCGGTTTTTTTGCAATAGTTTGATATCCAGTTTTTTCCACAAAAGGTAATAAAGGGCCATGCTCTGGCTGATTTCCTTGCTGAGCATCCATCCACGAAAGATACATCATTTAATACTGAACTTCCTAATGAAGAGGTCTTCTCTATTCAAGATAATTCTCCAACATGGGAAATTTATTTTGATGGTGCTTCTAGAAGTCCAACAGTGAAGAGATTGGAAAATCCTAAACCCAAAAGGATTGGATTAGGGATATTTCTTATTTCCCCAAAAAAGGCATTGTTGCCTTATTCTTTCATATTATCAGAAGGTGGTACTAATAATGAAGTATAGTATCAAGCTCTCATAGCAGGCTTGGAATTTCCCCTTCAGGTGAAAATGGATCATCTAAAGGTAAAAGGTGATTTATAATTGGTAATCAAACAAATCAATTGAGAATACTCTATCAGAAAATAAGAGATAATACCTTTGTGTGATTACGTTAGATAATTAATGGAAGAATTTCCCTAAAATCCATCAATGTACTATGTCATGTGATCACAAAATGACCAAGCAGATACACTGGCTAATGTAGCTACAACCTTGGAAGATCCAATTCAGTATGAGACAGTTATCAACAAATCCCATCGCCAGGTGGTTCCACCATTTGTTCAAACCATAAGGGAAGAAATTATTAAAAGTTTCCCTATTTCTAAACTGTATGGTCATACCACGGGATAGATAACATCCATCATGGAATATCTTAAAAGTGGGATACTTCCACCAAATAGGGCCGAGAAGGAGAAGATCCAACGATAGGTGGATAATTTTACTCTTTATGATGGTCTAAACCACCAATAGATCCTTTACAAGCGAGGCTTTAATGGAATTATCCTCAGAAGTATTGATAGAGAAGAGATAGTGGCTGTCAAGAAAGAATTTCATTCAGGAGCTTGTGGTGAACACCAATTTGGGCACAGAATCTCCATTCAGATTCGAAGGCTTGGATACTTTTGGACTTCAATGACACATGATTGTACAGACGTCACAAAAAAATTTCATCCCAATCAAGTGAATGAAAACTTCATTCGTCAACCCCTAGAGTTTCTACATACAGCTAAATACTCCTGGACATTTTCCATATGGGGAATGGATGTAGTAGGGCCTTATCCTCCAGCCCCGGCTAAACAGTTCAAGTATATTCTCACTGTTGCTGATTTCTTCTCTAAATGGGCTGAAACAATAACTCTCAATGAAGTTGGAGATAAAAGTATAATTATTTTTTTCAAAACTAATATCATCACCATATTTGGCATCCCTCATACTATCTTGACGGACAATGGAACCAATTTTTGTTCTGTTGAAGTAAAAACGTTATATCAAGAATATAATATAAAATCCAACCATTCATCTCACTATCATGCAGTAGCCAATAGACAGATAAAGGATTTCAATAAAACCATATCATATATACTCCATAAGATGGTGGATAAAGATAATAAATCATATCCTGATAAACTTTTGAATGCTTTATGGGATTATTGGACAACTATTTGTACTGCCACCCAAGCAAATCCTTATTCATTGGTGTATGGAATTGAAGTGGTTTTTCAAACTGAAATATAGTTTCCTTAACTTAGAGTTGCAATCTATGATCAGTTATCTACAGATGAAATATTTCAGAAACAGTTTAATGAGTTGGAACGATTAGATGAGAAAATATTTCACACATTGCATCATCTATAAGTTTAGCAGTACTGAATAACATGATATTTTGATAAGAAAGTTCATCTTCATTCATTTATTCAAGGGTAATTGGTATTAGTCCTTCGGACTTCAATGATACCAAGAAAGAGAACCTCCAAAACTTTAACCAAAATGGGAGGGACCTTATTCCATACTTAAAGTCTATTAAAATGGGGATTATGCTTTAATCTCAATGGATGGAGAGCTCATTACATCTCCCACCAATGCGAGATTCTTGAAGAAATACTTTGTGTGATTATATGTAATTGTCCTCACTACAAGTCATTAAACTGCACAATACCATGTCCTTACTGAAAGACTTAAAACTGCCCAGCCCCCATGTCCTAGTTGCAAGATATTAAACTGCCTAAAAACCATAAGCATCCATGTCGCATGACGTTAAACTACATGACATAATTTGTAAAACTAAGATTTTCTCTATAAGACATTAGATGTTTCCATAAGAAAACATCATTGACATCATTACTTCTTCTTAGTAGTACACGAGTATCTCTATTTCCTATGTCAGAGTCAGATCTACATAGAGACCAATTTTCAAGAACTATGTATGGCTTGATTCTCATTTTCAATGAGATACGCAGAGACCTGAATCTCCAATTCTGGGCCCAGCCACAACCACAAAATTTTCTTTTCTCTTACTGTATATGAATCAAATCTATACAGACTATTTCATTAAGATATATGATTTGTTCCTTATACCATTTCATGTCTTAAGATTTATCATTCCTTCAGAACATATCAAAAACCACATTCCTCTTATCAAACATAGTATGAAGAATGGTCATTTCAAGAACTACATATGGCTTAATTCTTATATATTTTGATATAGCTAGAGACGACTAGATCTCTAAAAAAATAAAATCAACATATGGAATGTTTTCAAGAAAAACTATGTATGACTTGATTCTTTCCCCAGCAAGACATATAGTGATACTTGGGTTTTATCCCTTAATCCTATTTTCATATCAGTTCATTGTCGTCCTTACCTCATGACATTACAATGAATGAAAATCTAATATCCCTATTATTTATTTGCATCACTATTGCATTATAAAAGAAACCCTTACTGATCCTTGTTTCTCTCACCGAGCATAGCTCATGTGGGATTAGGAGTCGAGTAAATGGTTTCTTTATATACTGTGTTTTAATTTCTTATGGAGTTATCCATGTCCTCACTGCATGACATAAAACTGCACAGTACCATATTCATTCAAAGGAAACAAATAAAGCCTCCATTTTATATATGAGTTAGATCTATGTAAGGGACATCAAATTTATGGCGAGTATTGATTCAAATATTTCTCATATACCTTGGGCATAACCCCCTTCCATATCTCACACTCTTAATCTTGAATTTTTCTTACAGATTTTCGTTATCTTTTTTACAGTCTAGTCACAAGGTTTTCAATATCTGAGAACTCTTTTTTCCTGACTATGAAGCATGTGCCCTTAGGTGTCCTTGCATAAGTTGCCTACATAATAGAACTATTAGTGAAAAGATGCAACTATTTGTCTATGCAGCATATTCCCCAGTTGGACCTGCATAATACAGCCCCCATCGCGGGTTTTTCAAATAATGGTAACTTCATTTTTGGATATAGTATCTTTTTCCTGTTTAATCTTTAATGACAATATACGAGAATATATATTTTAAAAGCGTCATTCAATTATAATTGTCCCATTATCTTTCTCACAGTCTGAATGTCTTCAAGACCATGGTTTACACATTTCCCTCATCATTGTTTTGGTACACTATGAAATAATTTTGAAATCACTTGGCCACATGTTATATATTGTGTCCATTCCTAGTCCTAGTTGTATGACCTAAAACTACAGACACCATTTCTTCTACATTTGGGTTAAAACTTTGTGAAAGTACTATTCCTCTGATTCTTTAGATATCTTGACTGGAGATACCCCTTTCGATATTTAGGTACCTTTCTCTATAAACCAAACTATGTACTTTGGAAAATATGAATCTCCATAAACTTTCTTTGACTTTTAGCAATAGAACGTCATGTTTTTGAGAGTCCTTTTTGCCTGACTATGCAGCATGTGCCCTTATGCGGCCTTGCATAAGTTTCTTGCATAACAGGTCTATCAATAAAAAATGCCATTATTTGGATATGCATCATATGACCCAGTTGGACCTGCATAATACAACCCCTATAACTGGTTTGTCAAATAATGGTAACTTCATTCTTAGAAAATACTTCTTCAAATTCTTCTAGCCCTTTTTCCATACCATTCCCCGTTTTCAGAAATTCTCAAATCACAGTTTACAATTTTCCCTTTCATACCTGAATATGATAATATATTTTGAAACAAATTATCATGAAATTGGGAGAGTTTCGTACTTTTTTTAGAGCCAAAGCCCTTAAATTAAAGTTACCAAAGTCATCACTCCATGAAATAAAAGTGCATAGTACCAATGTCCTCACTGCATGAATTAAAACTGCATAGTACCAATGTCATCACTGCATGACTTAAAACTGCACAGTACCAATGTCCTCACTGCATGACTTAAAATTCCACAGTACCAATATCCTCACTGCATGACTTATAACTATCAGTAACAAAAGACTCATTATTCATTAAATTGAGAACTTTCAAGGGAAATTCTAACCAAAATCCAGTCCCAACTCACTAAAAATACAATATTGTATTATTCGGGTAATATTGAGAAATAAAAAAAGGTCAAAAGACACAAAATTTGTAGGGTTATTCATATGACCCTAGATATAGTCAAATTATGCTCATTAGGTCCCTCGGATTAATAAGAAAATTTTGAGCACTTCATTCTTATTATTATAAATAATGATTATTTAATATATGGGAATAATTGTCATTATTTACCTTTCATATTGCTATCATGAAAAAATAGGAATGATGATTTATATGATTAAAAACAAAATTTCATTAATTTATATGAAAATAGAGGGCCATCCACAAAATGGAGCCTCTCTATCATGTTTTAGAATAAAATTTCAACATGAATTTTCATTTGTTGAACTGCTTCATAAGCTATATCAGCATCTTTTTGAAGTTGATATAGTTGAACAACTCCAGCCCCCTCTTCCTGACGAAGTGCTTCCTTAGCCATTGAAATGGAAGTTATCCCCTCTAATTGGGTTTCTTTTAATGTCTGATTCAGCTTTTCATGTTTTTTATGAACAATATACCGTTTTTGTTGAAGAGATAATAACTCTTTCATGGATTCTTTGATTTTTTGGCTAATCTTTAGTGATTTCTTGTTGTGATTTGCCTCTGCCTCAAAGACATCATCTTAAAATATCTTACTATTTATGAGTAGTTTATCCTCTTCAAAATCTTGTCCCATCTTATACTCCTACTCCTATCAGCGAATATTCTCTTTCATGGAATCATAGACCGACCAATAATTGAACCCACCAAATCCCAACACATAGAATAATGTTGGGTGTTTTAAAAAATGGGACGATAATTCATCTAGAGGCTTTTCAGTAATTATACTCCAGATCTACCGCCATGTCCTTTTATGTTCCATTCCAAGAGCATATTACATATCTAAATCTCAATATGAGTCACTACCATGAGGTAAAATGTACTCTAGAAACCGGCCGCTTAAATAATTGTTTTGTTCTGCTTCTCTTTGGGAAGTAGAATCTTCCCCATCTGATCTAGGATCTAATAACCCTAAATAATAAATCAAGGTGATTATTAGTTTCAAATGTAGGAAACAAATATGATTCAGACAACTGACTATATTTACCCAACTATAAGTCAGCTACTTGATTGGATTCATCCCCAATATTCTCAGCTCCGGTGTTTTGAGCAGGTGTTTCTTGAGAGGGTGGATTTCATTGAATTTGTTTAGGTATGACATTTTATGGCACTAGAACATCTCCTGATGAAGTATCCTCTGTAAGTATTTCTTTAGCCCAAACAGAAGGATAAAGTGGAACACCATATTCCTGAAGAGCCTTTGCGACATTTTCTGCAGATAAAGCCACATAAGGTGAATTTTGATGTAAATAATCAAGTTGAAGAACAAATTATCTATGGAAAATGTAGGAATAGGAACTTACTTCCTTAAAATTACTCATGGAAAACTCCAAACTCCTTGATGGAACCTGGAATATCAATATTCAGATTAAGGGTGTCCATCATTTTAGTGTATACAACCTGAAATTTTACTGCATCATCACCATTTAAGGTATCCAACAAATGTTGGTTGATGCCCAAATTGGATCCACTAACATTTATTTCTGCTGACTCTTCAATTGGTATTCCAACACCAGATCTTTTCAGGTTCAGGTTTATCTCATCATTGGCTTCAGATTGCCTTGGATCTTCAGTACTTTCTTCTGAATCAAAAGGAATATCAGAATTGATTATTTTCAAGATCCTTCGACGAAAGTAACTAGGTAATGTATTTAATCTTACCATGGCCTTCCACTCTCTCAACAGAGCCAAGAGCAGGTATAGATTTATCTTTTGATGGTACATATACGTCAGCATGAACCTGGGTTTCCCCTATGACTTCTTTTTCTAGTTGTGAAGCATCATCTCTTAATCCCTTAAGAGAGGAAAGAGAAATAGATCCTAAAAGAGGATAAAAAATGGTTACCAGAACGTCTTGATCAAGTTTTATGAACTTAATATTATATAAATACTTACTCTTTCGGTGAATGCATCAACGAAATCTCATTGATCTTTTGTGTTTCTGTTAAAAATCTTGAGGAGAGATTGAAACACTTATCTTAGCAGGGAAAACTATAGGTAATGGTTGAGGATTATCTGTTTCCATTACCCCAGTCATGATTCTTTCTCTTGGATAATGTTCTAGAGACTTGAGAGGATTATTCGTTGTGCCAATGGGATAACCTACAGGACTGTACTGAAGCAATTCAAGAATCAGTCTAGATCTTCCTTCTCTACATTTAAGCTGTAGAAATACATTTTCATCAATATTAATGATTTCAAATGATGAAACAGAGTTGAGACGATAGAAAAAGGGAAATACATTCTCATTATTAACATAAATATCCCACTCATCCTTAGAGTTGATAATTACCCCTTTGTTGACTCCTAAGTCCAGTATATGAGATACTCGTTTAAGAGCTGGGATTTGTTCATCAGTTGCATATATAAAAGTCTCTAACTCTGCAATATAATTTTTTACTTCTGACAATTTATTTTCTAGATTGAAATCAAAAGGTTCCTTGATATCCCCAATGTATGGTATTTGGATGCCATTCTGAAGAAATGCCCAGGCATCCCTGAAATCACGGGTTATACTCTCCTAGTGATGAATGGCCGAAGGTCACAGATAATTCGATCCTGACTTGGTTGACCATGTAAGAGGTTCAACACCTTCCGATTGAAGAGCTTCTTCAGACCTTTCTTTCTTAGAAAATTCTAAAAGTGGAATATGAATCTCTGTTTGATGGCGGCGACTGGATTGCCTTGGCGTTGGAAGTATTGCATCTTTAGCCTTGGTCTTCCTGGTGTACATCCTGAAAATATGTTTTAAGGGCTCTGAAACCTCTGAAATTTCTGTATCATCTCTTTCCTTGAACTTCTTGCCACGATTTCCACATGCAGCAGTCTGTGTAGCCACAACTTGATATACTCCTTTTGTCATAGCACGTTGAGGATATGAAGAAACCCAAGCATTGGAATACCCAGCATCCAATCCGACTGACTCATCTAGTAGAGACAATGTAATTGCCAATTTTGATACCTCTAAAGCTATGGGAATCCATAATTGTCGTGCTACCATTGGGTGCTTCTCATGTATGACATATGTGGGTGGAAATGTGCTTGATTATTAAAGACACCTAAACTGACGAGAAAACCTATAGGGTACATAAACCTCATAGATAATTTCACTATGAATCATGGTTGATAGTAAACCATCGCTGAATTCTATCATATAAGATCTGAGATCATAATTTATTTCTTTACGATACCAATAAATGTTCCAGTTGGTGGATTAACAAAAGGAAATAAGTTGGATTCTCCTGATACATTCAATACCTTCAATACTTCATCGGTTCTTATGATCAGTGTCTTAATACCAGAAAATTTCAATAAAAACGGGGTGAATCGGTCATTTGGAACTTTGATTGAGTTCAGTATTGAGTATGAAGAACAATGTGCTGCAATACATCCCCCAATACTTGAAATAGGCCCGAAATTCTAAATGGAGCCTTCCCATTATATAAATGCAGCAGGAGATGGTAAATTCTTTCCAAAATAGGGATTTCTAGCCCAATATACTTCCCCTCTACCAATTTAGCTGCAATAATGAAATTCCCTGATCTTACACACCTACCGGATTCACAGACTGGAAGCAAATAAACACTTAGCCACATAGAAAGGAAAAAGCTAAGTGTACTTTTTCATCTAGATCAGGTTTAACTTTATAACCCTAGTGCTTGTAATCGCCTCTTTCCAGTGTAGTCCAATATGTTCTTGAACTGCCTTGGTTATTAGAGGATGGAAAAACAACACGACGTCCAAAGGTTGGACCTTTCTCTATTGTTGGTTCTAAGAAAGATTCCATCCACACTCTAGCAAGAATATCTTTCTTATCCTTGTGTAAATTTTTCACTATATTAAATAATTCATGGGCCAACGGTGGTGTTCTAGTAACATCACCCCATATTGAAGTAGGCGGGATGAATTCATCATACATTTCCCCAAGAATGGGAATTTCAGGTATTTCGTAAACTTCCCAAAGACTAATACCAACTTCACCGTGCGTTAAATGAATGGAATTAGTTTTTGGACTCCATTGTCTTAGTAATTTAGAAATTAATTAATTTTTGTAAACATATGTTTTCCCCATCCAGATATCTTCGTAAATATGAACACCTGATAACACTTTTCTGAATTCTGTACAAGTCCGACGTACCCCGAATAACCACATCCACTCATGTTTTACACCCCTTATAGAATGAAGATCCCTTTAAGAACCCAATTTTTGGCTATAAAATACTTTAGAATATTCTTGATGTAATTCCAGGGTAGCGCCTTCTGACGGCGTGTGATTCTGAGCCCCGGTGTGAGCCGAATTAAGTTTTTAGTGCGTTCACGCTGTGCACACCAAATAAATGGGTTAACTCCTAAACGGTGATCCGGATCAGATATCCGAGTGTACATATGGGTCTGGAATGGGGTGTTTACCATAGTAACGACATAAAACATGTTGGCGTTGGACGTTTGGACCCCTCGTTCGCTATCAGAGCGTGGAACGGATAAATTAAATAATTAATTTATTCATTTAACATCTTTACTCAAGTATCTCTTAAACGGTGGCTTGGATTGGAAAACTGAGGGCACCGTTGAGTTCAAAGCGTGCCCTTTACTGTAGGAGGGGTGTATGTTTCGTGTGTGTAGGTCGTCAGTGAAAAATGGCATGAGGGGCGTTTTCGTAATTTGGTGGATTTGGGCGTTCAGTTTTATAACATTAAAACAGAGCCTCAGATTAGAATTCCAAGATCACTGTTGTGCTCGGGAGGTGGTTTTTGGCCTAGGGGATGCTTAATCTTGACCGTGCCAGAGGTTTTGGACGCGGTTGTTTTCAGGGGTCGAGTTTTTAATTAGAGTATATTTATTTAAACTATCCTCTCCTCCCCTACCCCTCATTTTCACCCCTGGAGAAACCCTCCCTCAACCTCTCAAGATCCTCCTCTCCTCCTCCCCTCCAGAAAGGCAATGGCGCAGTGGCGGACCATCCCTGAAGCATCGGGCAATGCCCCAACCGGTAGGATCTTGTTTGTTGTTTTGTTTTTAATTCCCGAACCTACTTTGATTTTAATTTGATGTGCTGAGTTGCTGCTTAAACATCGATAAAATCCCATGAATGCAAAGTAGTATTTATTCTCTTCTCGGCGCTTGTTTCGGATTTTAAATCCGAGTTCCGATGTGTTCGCAATCGTCCGGTGAAAGTTGCGGGTTTTGAAGGTCGTTTGGGTTCTCCGGCGAGCGGGGACGGTGGTCCGGTGAGGTTCTGGCCTTCCCTGGGCGGCAGCGTGGCACCCTTCCATGGAGGTGGTCAGAGGCTCGGCCGGGTGAGAGGCCAGAGGAGGCGGCCGAGGGCGGTCGGCGCAAGCGGGTTCCTCGGCAGGGTGGTCTGCGAACGTCGGCGCGAGGGCGAGCGGGCGCCTGCCTGCGGAGGTGCTCTACGACACGGAGCGGAGACCGGGGTTGCGCTGTGCGAACCTGCGGCCAGACCATGACCCGCCAAAGGCGGGTCTCCATGTGAGAAGCAACCGGTCTTCAGGCCGGTCAGCAGGAAAGTGGACCGCGGGTCCACGGCCGGCCCGTGCGGCCAAACCGCGGGCCGGCCCAGGCTGGGCGGACCGGCCGGTTCATGCCGGTCCAGCCCAAGGGGCTTTGCCCCCCTCAATTTTTGGACGCCCGTATTTTCCGCTACGGGCGTCCATTCTGCATGCCGTCAATGTCTGTGGAACCGTATCATCGAGGCGGACATTTTGAGATGATTTCTGGAATTTTTAATTCCCAAAACGAGGGGCCTCAGAGGTGCGATGCGTCTTTAAGTGAATTGGAGTTTTCTCTGGGGGATCTTGTTTTGGACGGCGCGGACGCGTCTGACATCCATTTTGAGCACCGTCAGCGGCATTGGGACCCTAACGCCAGGGCGAATCTTTCCAAGGTGGTTCTGGGCATTGGAGCTGGAGTTGAGGCGTGGGCCCCACGGGCCGTCTTTTGAGCTGCGAGCAGCGTTTAGTGACATTCTCATCGGGCGCCCATTTGGGGCGTGCGAGTAGTCAACTCTGGATGTTTTTCCGAGGGGATTAAAATGGTGCAATACGCCCGCTCTAATTACGCATGATGGTGAGGGCCCCATGAGGGTCGTTTGGGCGTTGACGGTGATTTTCCATCTCTATCACCGGATGACCGTTTTGGACAAGTGAATAGTCCATCTTGTGTACTTTTTCGAGAGGATCGCAATGGTGTTATCTGTTAGTTGTGTTTCAGGACCAGGATGCGGGTCCCATGTAGCACCGCTCGTGCGTGGTAAGCCGGAATGTATCTTTTTCTCTGGATATCTGTTCCAATCAAGTGAGTAGTGCTTTTGACATGTTTTTTTCGAGAGAATTGCGATGAGGTAGTTCGCCCGACCTTTTTCAGGGACGTGGTTTGTGTCCCACCCGACCTTACTACAGTGAATAATACCTTTTTCACTAGGTGTCCATTTCGGGCGATTGAGTTGTCAATCCCGTGTGTTTTTCCAAGGGGATCACAGTAGTGTGATCCGTTTGTTCAGTTATGGGATCATGAGGTGGTCCTCACACGGGTTGGTTATGGTGAATAATACCTTTTTCACTGGTTGACCATTTTAAGCGAGTAAGTAGTCTACCTCGCGTGTTTTTTCGTGGGGATTACAACGGTGTAATCTGCTCAGGTGAGCGGAATATCATACGCGATCTTATTAAATGTGGAAATATGAAAGGTGCCCCGGTGGGGGTTCTTCTACCGTGTTTGTAGCGGACCCTTGGCGTGTGATCATGTGAACTCCTGGGAGAGTGATGTTGGTGGTTAAAGAGATGTGGTTAGTCATTCCTCAGTCATTGAGGTGGAAAGTTGGAGTTTTTACGTTATGCCATCGCGTTGACGATGGGTGTCGTGTGAACATTAGACTTTTTGGATGGAGACGTGGCATACTCTGGGAGTATGTGAGAACACTGGGAGGTACATGTGGATGTTTGTACCTGAGAACGTTTGTGCACTTAGATGGGGTTGACTTGGGGACACACGTCGTGTGGGCCCCAGGTGCATTTCCTATTCTTCTTTGCGTACTTTTGACCTCTCGAAACGTAGAGGGTCCCTCGGTTCTCGATTGTTGACTAGTGGGGTTGTGTTTTTCCCCTGGATCTATGCTCGATGGTTTAGATCAGCAGGGTTGAGTGGTTTCCCCTAGTTTTGTTCCGGAGTCGGGTGGTTGCACGATACCCACTCCATGTTTGGTTGGACAGTGTTGTACCATCCTGTAGAGATGAACAGAGTAGTGCTGGGATTACCCTCCAGTAGAGACTGGGCAGTGGGTCACTCATTGACTTCTTCGGGTTTACCCTTCAGAAGAGACTAGGCAGTGGGTTTCCTACATACTTCTAGGGTTTACCCTCTAGGAGAGACTAGGCAGTGGGTCACCCAACACTCTTAGGGTTTACCCTCCAGTAGAGACAGGGCAGTGGGTCACCCGATGACTCTCGAGGGTCTACCCTCTAGTAGGGTTGTGTAGTGGGTCGCTCGTCGTCTTGATTCAGGTCTACCCTCCAGTAAGGCTGGGTAGTGGGTCACCTGTCGACTTGTTCCAGGTTTACCCACCAGCAGGGCTGGGCAGTGGGTCACTCGTCGACTTATTCCCGGTCTACCCTCCAACAGGGCTGGGCAGTGGGTCACCTGATGATGTATTAAGGTTTACCCTCCAACCGGGCTGGTCAATGGGTCACCCGATATCATATTATGAATTACCCTCCAGTAGGGGTCGACAGTGGGACACCTGTTGACATTCCAGACGGAGTCGTTTCTACTAGGCTATTCTGTGGCTTTCCTTCGTGATTACCGGAGCGGGACCCTTGGTTGTACGGGTTAGTGATGGAAGAACCCTGACTTTGAGAAGACCTATTGACTGCGGGGCAGTGACGAGGTGTGGTTTGACTTAACCTAGAACTCTCAAGTACGAGGGGTGATTTCCCCCACCGAGACGCGTCCTTGTGAAGCGACCTAAAACCGTGCGAGTGATTTTGTACCGCCCAATGTAGATAGTGTCGAGGATCGGTGGTTTGAACCACTTGACTTTTGTTCTAGGTAGACGTACGGGATGCTGGGCATCGATGGTGTTTTCTTCTGGGACTATTGGAGACCCACTTTCTTGGGCTGGGCTATGAGACGAATATCCCCTTACGATCTTGTTCAGGCTTCTTGACAGATCATATATGTTTGTATACCTTTTTCAAGTACCCACTTCTTGGGTTTAGGCTACACTGCTTCCAGGAGAGGTGTAGACGCGCGGGGTATTCGACGTGCTTTTCATGTCTAGCTTCTCGTGGTTGGACGAGTCTACTCTCCTCCTATAGGTAGCGAAGACTCGACGGGAAGTTCACCTTCTCACCATTTCCAGCTCCTTGTGTCTGGATGAGTCTACCTTCTTTCCTCTTATTGGGTTGAGCTGGACTCTTTACTATTACTCTACTGCACTTCTTCTTGTACTCCTTTACTCTCCCCTGTTCGATCTACTGCTCACCCTTTGGTACCTCCATTGTTGCTCCCTCGAGCCTTCGGGGTATCCTACTGAGTGTTTTTATACTCACCCATGCTTGGGTTTTTACCGCACTTGGTGTGACCTTGCAGACGATGGTCAGGTTGGTCGTGACTTCAATGGAGCTTAGGAGTTCAAGAGCTTGGACCGTGTGTGGTGGTCGTAGTCAGGTTCTAGGTGGGGGACCCTTCCAGCTTTTTGTTTTTGTTTACCTATTGCCGGGTTGTGGCACTTTTCTGGTTGGGTGGGTGTTTTTCCCCTTTTCTTTTTTCAGTTTACCTTCAACACTTTCTTGTACTTTTTAGAGGTCGATGCACTTTTATGGATTATATATATAGAAGTTACACTTTACTATGCTTGCCTTTTCTTTTACTCTGCACTTTTTAATGGAGTGTTCTGTGTGTGTGTGTGTGTGTATAGGTACTTAGGCAAAGGCCTCCCCGAGTTATCATTCCTTCGGCGCTGGTCTCCATCCCCTGGCCTATGGAGGCGGGCTTGGGGTAGTTGCGGCTCGAGCCCGGGTAGGGTCAGGTCGTGAAAACGTGGTATTAGAGGTGGTTCTTTTCTTTGGGACGCTGTGCGGACATCCCTAAAAAAGAATTGTTTGGGATTCTGGGCAATAGTGTTAACGTGTCTCGAGAGCTGTTCTTAGGACATGGAGTCAAGTGATGGTGCGACGACCTATGTATCCATTCACCAGGACCCTGACAACCCTCTTTTCAACTCGTCATGCTGAGACACTCGTTGCAGGTAAAATTTATTTGTGCATCACATAGGATTGAGTCTTGACTATCTTTCTTGAGTCAGATCCCCATTGTTGTTACAGTTATATACAAATATTCTCATCTGACCTTAGAACTCCTTGATAATATTCAGGATGTCTCCGTGAAGATAGCCATCTAGGATACCAGCTTTGGTTTGTGACAAAGATGATGTGAGGTACGAGGCCACATTCTAGGACCCATCATGTGAGCCCCTTTCTCCGGGTGGGCTGGTAGCAACACCCCCACCTGTTGAGCAGCAGACAGATTCAGCAGAGCAGGCTGAGCTTGAGTGCAGGTTGAGCACGCTCCATGAGTTCCAGCGGCAGAGACTGCTGAGGTTCAGTGGTGATCCAGACCCTCAGGCAGTAGAGTTTTTCTAGAGGGAGTAGTTCGCCTTTTCAAGCTTGTGCAGACGCCGACAAATCAGAGAGTGGCTTTGGCAACCAACCTTTTTTGTAGAGCAGCTCGGCGTTGGTGGAGTCTGGTGACTCGGTTTCTTGACGAGTCATCACTTTCATGGGGTGACTTTAAGTTGTTGTTCCATGATGATTTTTCCCCTTCTTCTTGTACTAAGTTCATATTCAGGAGCTCATGCAGTTTCAGTAGGGAGGTATGATGGTGGCCGAGTACGAGGCTAGTTTCGCAGACCGTGCATGCTTTTACCCGGACTTGGTCCACGATGATAACTTCTGAGCACGGAAGTACGAGAAGGGTCTCCACAGAGAGATTCATGTTGTCATAGTACCCTTGGTAATTTCCACATATGTCGCGGTGCTAGAGAAGGCACTGGTGATAGAGAGTTTATTGTCACGTTCTAGAGTTGGTGGTGGCAGCAGGCACGTTGGAGCCGAGACGTCTACCGCAGCTAGTGGGCATCGGCAAGCAGAACCTCGACGCAGGTAGCTTTCTGACAACCGGACTCAGGGGAGTGGTCGTACACCATAGTGGCACCAGAGGGAACCAGTGAAACCCAGAGAGAGTCGGTGCTATGCTTGCGATGGGCGAGGTCACCTAACATGGGACTGCCTAACCAGGCATGCGGAGAACTTCAGGCAGGCAGTAGGTGAACCAGTGCGGCAGAGGCAACACCGTGATCAGAGTAGCGCCTAGAGAGGTAGTGCTAGAAGAGGATCAGGAGGATCTAGGAGTGGGGGAAGACATCACGAGGTCTTCCCATCACCAATAGGTGATCCACGTCAGGCTCTGGGAGCAGACAATTGGGACCGCGGGTAGCCGATAGCTTTGGATGTCTACGATCCTGCAGAGCATGAGGTAAAAAGAGGAACTCTATACAACTCTTCTACATTTTTCAGTATAATTGTTAGGATCTGTGTGAGAAATGATTTTCTCCCTGCTCCTTGTTTGAGGTGTTACCAGGGTGACGCAGGGCGTCGGGTGTAACCCTGTGTTGGTAGAGTAGAAGGTGTGTAACTTTCCTCTTTAGTCGATTGAAACGAATCCATCGCTCTCCGAGTGTGTAAGAGAGTCTTGGTTGATAGAAATCTGCTGTGAAACCTTGCGCGGCCAGTTATCCTTGGGTGTTCCACTATATGGATATTCTAAAGGAGCGAATCATCGGGCCTTGTTCCAGGTGCGGGTGGTGATTCCAGTCACAACGTGCGACGTAAGGGTTCAGTCGAGGAGGTGAGCTACCCTCGAGAGCCTTCGGGCTTCTTGAGACTGTGCGAAGGGATGGTGAGGTTACCTACGGCCTTGCCCTAACCCCAAAGTTTGGAGTGGGTGCATGACATCTCCCACGTGACTCACCCGAGAAGAGGTGTGTGTACCTCTATGCACGTCATCAACGAGAGCAGACGTCACGTGAACAGATCAAATCCTTTGGTCTGTGTGCGGTGACACAGAGCTGTGCATGAGTTCTTCTGGGTAAAGAGGGGCCAAGTGTGGGCTGAGTAGCCTGAGTTGTTTTTTGGTTTTTCTTTTCAGGGATGAAATGATTGAAGGAGGGAATGATTTAAGTACCCTGTTTTTTGCAATAAAGGACTCTGGAATATTCTTGATGTTCTTCCAGGGCAGCACCTTCAGACGGCATGCGATTCTGAGCCCCAGTGTGACCAGAATTAAGTTTTTAGTGCGTTCACACTGTGCACACTAAATAAATGGGATAACTCCTAAACGGAGATCCGGATAAAATATCTGAGTGTACTTATGGATCCGAAATGGGGGTTTTACCCTAGGAATGACATAAAACTTGTCGGCACGGGATGTTTGGACCCCTCACTCGCTATCGGAGCATGAAATAGATAAATTAAATAATTAATTTATTCATTTAACAGCTTAACTAAAGTACCTCTTATACGGTTTCTCGGATTGGAAAACTAAGGGAACCGTTGAGTTCAGAGCATGCCGTTTACCTTTGGAGGGATGTATGTTTCGTGGGTGCAGGCCGTCAGTGAAAAATGTCCCGAGGGGAGTTTTTGTAATTTGGCGGCTTTGGGCGTTCGATTTTATAACATTCAAATGGAGGCTCAGATTAGAATTCTGAGACCTCCGTTGTGCTCGGGAGGTGGTTTTTGGCCTAGGGGTAGATTAATCTTGACCGTGTTGGAGGTTTTGGACGCGGGTGTTTTCAGGGGTCAAGTTTTTAATTAGAGTTTATTTATTTAAACTCTCCTCTCCTCCCCTCCCCCTCATTTTTCACCCCTTGGAGAAACCCTACCTCAACCACTCAAGCTCCTCCTCCCCTCCTCCCCTCCGGAAAGGCAGCGGCGGGGCGGCGGACCCTCCATGAATCGTCGGGAAATGCCCCAACAGGTAGGATCTTGTTTATCGTTTCGTTTTTAATTCCTGATCCTACATTGATTTCAATTTGATGCGCCGAGTTGCTGATTAAACATCGAGTGAAGCCCATGAATGCATAGTAGTTTTTCTGCTCTTCCCGATTCTTGTTTCGGATTTGAAATCCGAGTTTCGACATGTTCTCAATCGTCCGACGAAATTTGCGGGTTTTGGAGGTCACTTGGGTTCTCTGGCGAGCGGGGACAGTGGTCCAGCGAGGTTCTGGACTTCCCTGGGTGGCGGTGCGGCGCCCTTCCGTGGAGGTGGTCGGCGGCTCGGTCAGGCGAGAGGCCAGCGGAGGTGGCCTGGCGGACGAGGGCAGTCGGCGTGAGCGGGTTCTTCGGAAGGGAATTCGGCGGTCGTCGGCGCGAGGGCGAGCGGGTTCATGCCTGCGGAGGTGATCCGCGGCACGGAGTGGAGACGAGGGTCGCGTTGTACGACCCAGCGGCCAGACCAAGACCCGCCAAAGGCGGGTCTCCGCGTGAGAAGCGACCGAACTTTAGGCATATCGGCGAGAAAGTGGACCACACATTCACGGCCGGCCCACGCGGCCAAACCGCGGGCCGGCCCAAGCTGGGCGGACCGGCCTGTCCAGGCCGGTCTAGCCCAAGGGGCTTTGCCCCCCCTCAGTTTTTGGACACCCGTATTTTCCGCTACGGGCGTCCGTTTTGCATGCCGTCTGTGGCTGTCGAACTGCATCGTCAAGGTAGACTTTTTGAGATGATTTCGGGAATTTTTAATTACCGAAATGAGGAGCCTCAGAGGCGCGACGCGTCTTTATGTGAATTGGCGTTTTCTCCAGGGGATCTTGTTTTGGACGGCACAGACGCATCTGATGTCCGTTTTGAGCACCGTCAGCGGCGTTGGGATTCTAGCGACAGGGAAAAGCCTTCTAGGGTGGTTCCGGGCATTGGAGCTGGAGTTGAGGAGTGGGTCCCACGACCCGTCTTTTGAGCTGCGAGCAGCGTTTAGCGACTTTCTCTTTGGGCATCCGTTCGGGGCGTGCGAGCAGTTGATTCTGGATGTTTTTCCAAGGGGATTGCAATGGTGCAATCTTCCCTCTCTAATTCAGCATGATGGTGTGGGCCCCACGAGGGCCGTTTGGGCGTTGACGGTGATTTTCCATCTCTATCACCCAGTGGCCTTTTTGGACAAGTGAATAGTCCATCTTGTGTACTTTTTTGAGAGGATCGCAATGGTGCGATCCGTTAGTTGTGTTTCGAGACCGGGATGCAGGTCCCATGTAGCACCACTCGTGCGCGGTAATCCGTAATGTATCTTTTTCCCCGGATATCCGTTCCACTCAAGTGAGTAGTGCTTTTGACGTGTTTTTCTGAGTACAATGTGAGGACACAGTTCACCCGACCTTTTTTGGGGACGTGGTGTGGGTCCCACCTGACCTGGCTATGGTGAATAGTACATGTTTCACCGGGTGTCCATTTTGGGTGATTGAGTAGTCCACCCCAGGTGTTTTTCTGAGGGGATCACAGTGGTGTGATCATTTTTTTCTATTTCGGGATCTTGAGGTGGGCCCCACACAGGTTGGATATGGTGAATAGTGCCTTTTTCACTGGTTGACCGTTTCGGGAAAGTAATAAGTCTACCTCGCATGTTTTTCTGTGGGGATTACAGCGGTGTAATCTCTTCAGGTGAGCGGAACATCATACGTGATCCTATTAAATGTAGAAATATGAAATGTGCCCTGGTGGTGGTTCTTCTACCGTGTTTGTAGCAGACCCTTGGCGTGTGATCGCGTGCACTCCTGGGAGAGTGATGTTGGTGGTTAAAGAGATGCGGTTAGCCATTCTTCAGCCATTGAGGTGGCATGTTGGAGTTGTTACATTACGCCTTCCCGTTGACGATGGGTGTCGTGTGCACGTTAGCCTTTTTGGATGGAGACGTGGCATACTCTGGAAGTATGTGAGAACACTTGGAGGTACATGTGCATGTTTGAACCAGAGAACATGTGTGCGCTTGGATGGGGTTGACTTGGGGCCACACATCGTGTGGGCCCCATGTGCGTGTCATGTTCTGCTTTGCATACGTTTGACCTCTCGCGACGTAGAGGGTCCCCCAGTTCCCGATTGTTGACTAGCGGGGTTGAGTTTTTCCCCTGGCTCTATGCTTGATGGTTTAGATTAGCAGGGTTGAGTGGTTTTCCTAGGTTTTGTTCCGGAGTTGGGTGGTTGCACGATACCCACTCCATGTTCGATTAGCCAGTGTTGTACCATCCAGTAGAGATTTCCAGGACAGTTCTTGGTTTACACTCTAGTAGAGACTGGGCAGTGGGTCGCTCATCAACTTTTTCGGGTTTACCCTCTTGTAGAGACTAGGTAGTGAGTTTCCCACTGACTTCTAGGGTTTAACCTCCAACAGAGACTGGGCATTGGGTCACCCGACACTCTTAGGGTTTACCCTTTAGTAGAGACTGGGCAGTGGGTCACCCGACGACTCTCGAGGGTCTACCCTCCAGCAGGGATGGGCAGTGGGTCGCTCGTCGTCTTGATTCTGGTCTACCCTCCAGCAGGGCTGGGCAGTGGGTCCCCCATCGACTTATTCCAGGTCTACCATCCAGTAGGGATGGGCAGTGGTTCACCTGATGATGTATTAAGGTTTACCCTCTATCAGGGCTGGGCAGTGGGTCACCTGATATCATAATATGAATTACCCTCCAGCAGGGCTGGGCAGTGGGACACCCGTTGGAATTCCAGAGTGAGTCCTTTCTACTAGGCTAGTCTGTGTCTTTCCTCCGTGATTACCGGAGCGTGACCCTTGGTTGTATGGGTCAGTTATGGTACGACCATGACATTGAGGATACCTCTCGACTACGAGGCAGTGACGAGGTGTGGTTTGACTTAACCCAGAACTCTCAAGTACGAGGGGTGCTTTCCCCCACCGAGATGCGCCCTTGTGACGTGACCTAAAACCGTGTGGGCGAGTCAATGCTGCCCAAAGAGAATAGTGACGAGGTGCGGTGGTTTGAGCCCCTTGACTTGTAGTTCGGGGCAGACGTGCAGGATGCTGGGCATCGATGTTGTTTTCTTCTGGGACTGTTGGCGACTCACTTTCTTGGGCTGAGCTACGGGACAGATATCCCCTTATGATCTTGTTCAGGCTTCTTAACAGAGCATATATGTATGTATACCTTGTTCCAGTACCCACTTCTTGGGTTTTGGCTACTCTCCTTCTAGGAGAGGCGAAGATGCGCGAGGTATGCCACGTGCTTTCCGTGTCTAGCTTCTCGTGGTTGGACGAGTCTACTCTCCGGCTATAGGTAGAAAAGACTCGACGAGAAGTTTACCTTCTCCCTGTTTCCAGCTCCTTGTGTCTGGAAAATTCTACCTTCTTTTTATTGTTTGGTTGAGCTGGACTCTTTACTGTTACTCTACTGCACTCTTTATGGTACTCCTTTACACTCCCCTGTTCGATCTACTGCTCACTGTTTGGTACCTCCTTTGTTGCTCCCTCGAGCCTTCGGGGTATCCTACTGAGTATTTTTATACTCACCCCTACTTGACCTTTGCCCACACGTGGTGTGACCTTGCAGGCAACGAACAGGTTGGTCGTGACTTCAGTGGAGCTTAGGAGTTCGGGAGCTTGGACCGCGTGCGGTGGTCGTAGTCAGGTTCCAGGTGGGGGACCCTTCCAGCTGTTTTTTTTTGTTTTCCTATTGCCGGGTTGTGGCACTTTTCTAGTTAGGCGCGTGTATTTCCCCTTTTCTTTTTTAGTTTACCTTCATCACTTGCCTATACTATTTAGAGGTCGATGTACTTTTTTGGACTATATATATCGCAGTTACAATTTACTCTGCTTGCATTTTCTTTTACTATGCACTTTTTCATGGAGTGTGCTGCGTGTGTGTGTACGTGTACTTAGGAAAATGCCTCCCCGAGTTATCATGCCTTCGGCACTGGTCACCATCCCCTGGCCTATGGAGGCGGGTTTGGGGTAGTTACGGCTCGAGCCCGGGTAGGGTTGGGTCGTGACAGTCCCAGTCTCCTTTCCAACCATTTTATTGATCTGTTTGAGAAGCTCGAAAGTGGAATCATAACAATGTGGTCTTGGCTCTAGAACACGATCCTTCATGTCTGGAGTGCAACCACTGTGATGAAGGATGCAACCAATTGGGACTGTGCCTTCTTGTATCGGAACCCCCTTGCACTAATATTCATGCTGTTACAATTGGAATACTGAAGAAACCAATTCTTTGGAAAGTACTTCTTAATAGATGGAAAATGGGCATCTTGCAAAAGCTCATGCCCGTACATATGTAAGTAAGGACTTTTTGGATAGTCACGCTAGTAGGGAATTTGACCCTTCCATAGCTCGGGAAGAGTACTCTCAACAGTGTCATAATAATCTGGCATGATGATCCTCATCATTTTATTTTGACGAACCATAGCTTCCTCAGTATGGGTCATCAAATGAGTCATTATTTCCTGAAAAAAAGAACAATTATAAAAACTTTCGAAGTCAAATTTTAAAGAATAAAGTGAAATATTTTGGCAAAGGATACTGTTCACATAGGTCATTCGACAAGGTCCTTCACGTAGGTCCTTCTCCAAGAACCTTCGATGAGGTCAATCGCGTAGTTCCTTCGACAATGATCCTAGAAAAACTCTATCAGTGAGGTCATCTTTAGCGTAGATAAAATTTCATAAAGAATTTTACCTTGAAGAAATTTCAAGAGAATTATGTGAGAGTAAAACGTGATGTAGCTAAGCGAACGACCTACGCAACGAGAGCTCTAAATTTTGGAGAAAGTGAAAGTAAAGAAAAAAACGCGAAAGGTTGAGACATATTTATAGGAAACATAAGACCTACGTGTGATGACTGTGCACCATAGCTACATGGCATACCTGTGCAACATATACACGTGAAATTCTTGAGCAGCACAATTGTTATTTTCATTAAATCCATCCTGATCTTTTTCCGAGACATTCACCTTAGGACATGACCCTCTTTGTATAATTTGAATCCAATCCTGAGGGGTAGATTTTTTTGGCACTCCTTAAAAATATTGAAAGAGTACAAAGGAAACATCAAAAAATACTCCCAAGCTTTATGCAATGTAGTAACATCTAGAAACTTCACTAGCAACCTACACGGCCAAGCTTCAGAAGATAGCTCCATGACCGAGATTCATGAGGGAGCTACGTGTCTGACCTACGCACGAGAAGATTTGGGATGCCTTTATGTAGAGCACCTGTGTGGTGGAGCTATGTGGGATTCCTGCGCGACCTATGTTTCTTAGTCTATGCCCATTAGTGCCTATAAATTGGACCCTTGGGCTCCCCATTTTCAGACTGAATAAAAGTGAAATATTCTTTGAAGCTCCCATTGCGTAGCTCTTTCGCCTAGATCTATCAAATTGCCTCAGGTAGTTCTCTAAACTACAAAATAATGGATAAATAAAGGGGATATGCATGTTTTTAGGTTCTTCACATTCTCTTTAGTCTTCATCCATACCTATGTGTTGTACCTGCACGACACACCTGTGCACCATACCTGCACAATAGGGCAACGCGGGGTACCTATAGGGCACACCAGCACGAGGTACCTATGAGACCATTTAAAATAACCTTTCAATCCTTTCATGGTGGGATATCTCTTACCATGGTTCCCTTATTCGAAAGGGGATAAGTTGAAGCCTACCCTAAAACATCATGACTTCTCAGACCTTTGGGTAAGGCACATCAGTGTGTCTCCAATTTGGGTTTGTATTTCCGCAGTCAGAGGATTCCCAAATCTGCTTCACAATGGGGTTATGATTCATGGGATGTTTGTTTGTTTGTATATATGCAGTCACATGGACATTTCTCCCAAATTTTTTTTGGGAAGTTCCTGGTTTAGAAGATGGTGGTATTCCGGCCTCGCCCTTTTCAAAGAGGTGACACGGGACCTCAGTTATTCGATAGGGAAGGTACACTTCACACTTTCCATTCCGTGCAAGTATAAAAGAAGTCTCCCTCCCCTTCGCAAAAAAATTTCAGGGAAGCCATCCTGGTATAATCCCCTCACCTTCACCCCTTGTTCCTTACATTGGACACTTGTCCAATGTAAATAGAACAGAGGAAGGTTAATTGTCTCACCCCCTTCCACAGTCGACGCGTACTCTTCCATCAGTAGAGGAGGAAATGTGTGAAGTGTCATTGTTGAATCTTTTACATCCTCTTGTTTCTCACACCAAGCTTGACTCACATGATCATAGAGATATGTGATGATTAAAACATATGCACAAACACACATACAAATGAACTACGAGAACTCTGATTCTTTTTCAATCCAGGATACGTAAGAATCCATTTCAGGGTCCGATCTCACAGGATATCCTCCTTAGGAATCCAACCCTAATTCCCCCAATTTGGAAATACTCTTGAGGAAATAATCCCCAAATACAATCCTCAAATCATCAAGGCATCCATTTTTAGGAAGTAAGCCCAAACTCATCTTTCTTAGTGGACTATACTCTCCTATAAGATTTATCGAACTACATGGGCTTTGATTCCCATCCATATGAGATACGTTGGAATCCCCCTTGAGGTTCAAACCCATCACTTCAAAATCAACCCTTTTCTCTTTGGGCCATATTCCCAATAGGGTCTGATCCTACTTGAAAACTCATATCCTTTCCAAAGTTCCTTGAACTGCTTCAGCGTAAGTCCCACACTATCTCTCAACTAAGCACCTTCTTCTTAGAGGTCCTTATCACATGACCATAAAAGGTATAATGAGTCCTATTAAGTGGCACTGAACTACAACGGTTCTAATTCCTTTCACAAGGATACGTAGGTAGATCATTTTATGAGCACAATCCCAAGATTAAAACAAACCTTCATCTCCCTTGATGACAATAAATTCTTGAGTACCCCACTGGGTAGCATAAAAACCAGTATCATCATAACAATGATTAAAAGAATCCCTAATCAGTATATTAGAGGATACCATTAATGGAAAACCTTAAATACATACAGATTTTTCCATTAATAAAGAACCTTGAATGCGTACTGATGGTTCTAAATTTTACACATGTTAATAAATGATTAAAAATTCCATGGGATGCTTGTGATATACTTGGTAAATTAATAAGGATTCATGAAAATATTTTAATATTTCAAAGAGAGTCCCGGAGTAGACAATAATTCCCCCCAAAAGGGTGTGATGAGTCCGACCTCCCATCCTATCGACTAATTCATGTTCTTAAGTATCATAAAGGTAAAAAAATTAATTAATTCCTTCCTTTGGAAAGCATGTCCTTTTTGTATAAAGAACTCTTGGAGGATTCCGGTTCCATGATTAAATCCAATGGAAACCACATGAAAACAGTGACTCTTAAATCTATAATGCACTTTTCAAGGAACTACAAAAGAAACATTTACTATAATTAAAAAATAAACATACTATTAGAATATTGAAATCATTAATTCCATAAATAAAGATATAACATTTGAGAAGAAAAATGGAATTACTAGGAACTGTGATGGACATACCTACTCTGGAATGATATTTTAAAAATTTGACCCTCTGTCACACTATCATGGTGATTCCCAAAACAAATATAAATCTATTAAAACTATTTTACACCCTTATACTAATGAAATAATTCATTAATATCACATATGGGTATATATTATAGATCATGGCCTAGTTCAGCTATCATAAATTAATGTATAGTATAAGAGAACTCTTAATATTTGTAACAAATAACATTAGGTATTACCATTGAGAAAAAATAGAGAAAATTATTCCTTTAGAATATAAAAAATATGATTCAATTTATAAATCACTCAATAATGTTGGAGTACTATTTTATGATTAAGGGGTATGTGTTGTGTCCCCCGAACCAGGTCAATAGAGATCTCAAACTCTCCACTAAGATAAAATCATGTTAAATTATTTATATTTACTTTAGATAATTCATTGACAATTCGAGATAATAGTGTCTAAAATTTACAATCATTGATAAAACATAATTGATATGAGACGTGAAATATCTGTTTTTCCACATTAAAAAGTTGAGGTCCCACCAAATAGGATTACGAATATCCTTCCCTTGGGAATAGGTTAACATTCTCATTTTGGGATGTAATGGACAACCTTCTATAATAGTTATAAATGTGATCCTTTTAGGATATCATTCATTATATTCATTATAAAATGTTCTATATATTGATATATAAATTTTCAAATGAAAAAAAACTTCTACCTCAAAAAATGAGGAGGAAAATTAAGGGTACAAGAAGAAATCCTCCATATTACTTCCAAGAAGAGATGATATTTCGATGGTGTAATTCATAGGCTCAAATGGAAGGTTTAATAAATACATAATTTTGTATGAAATAAATGACTTAATAGAAGTATAATTTAATAAATAAAAAACCATACAATATTTCATAAGTACCATTACTCTTACTATACATATCCTTATAATAGATTCTACGAGGGCCTTATCCACTATAAGAAATAGTATATTATACACCAAATTTTATGTCTATCCACTTGATCGATGTTCCACTATAAATTAAATCTACACATGGGATTTTCCACCTCAATATATGTGACTTTGAGAGTTAGATAAACATGCTCATGATTCATCAAACTAGGTCTAGGATTATCTAGTAGGAGAGGATTACATAAAAATCTTTTTCATTAGAATCATTCTATAGAACATTGATATATTCATGTAAAACATGTTTCAATGGAAATACATTAGTATCAAGATAGGAAGTCTTAATATGGCTTACCTTACAACACTATTGAAAAATGGGGGTCCTGATCCAAGTGGGAGAAGAAGAATTCAGGTGAGATGGAGGATGAAAAACCCTACTATAACTTCTTCATACCTCATTCCCCTTTATTTTATTGTCTAAAAAGATATCTTTACTTTTCTATTTAATGAAGATGTCTCCACCAATCATGATATTACAACTTGATCATTTTCGACCATGATGGATTAGACTACTACTTTAGTGTATTTTTGGATATTTAAAGTAATTTTCTGTGGTTAGATATCATGCCAAATGCCTAACTAAAATATTTTATCATTCAGATTATAATATGAATATACCACTTTAAAAAATTATAAAATCTTGAATAAGATATTTTATTTCTTCATAATTTTGTAATAAACCTACATAATTCTTACATACAAAATTGATTTTTTAAAATCCATTACCTTGTGAAAATACTGCTAGGAAAATACTACATTGAAATCATTCCATTTTAGATCCTCATGCTTCATGGATTTATAATAAAATCCCGCTATATTATATTTTGTCCCTTGATTAATAATATTATTCACTTCACCATGATATAGTTTCGAAAATATAGTAACTCATATATTTGTTTGACCATTCTATCTAATCAGTGGCATCTATAAGATAATTTCTTACTCATAAGAAAGGAGGATTATACGGAACTAACTCATGATAAATATACTAATTCAAAAATGTTCTCACATTACTATCATGAATTATTCTAGTAACTAATCCTTTGTTCACATTATTTACCATTATAAAAATTTCCTCTACAATGTTCTAATCAGCTGGATAGAGCACTTTCAAGTTGTTATCTACAACTCCCACCTGGGGGTTAGTTCATGGTCTTCATAGTTTCATGGCACTTCATAAAATCTTAAAAATAGGAAACCATAAAATAGATATCCAAATAAAAAATCCAAACTAGAAAAATTTATTAAAAAACCTCAAAAACATTAAATAAGGGGATATAACAACCAATAATATCCAATTTAAATAGCATAAATATATAGTCTATATCCTGGGAATTTTCTCCAAAACATGTGAAAATGAAATTTAATGTCAAAATCATATCCCCAACGTCTCCTTGTACCTCATGGTGGTGAACTAAGATAGTTTTTCTGAAATACCCTCATGGTGACCATTCCTAGGTACCAGAACTATATTTTTTTATATACCATAACAAACCAAACAATATAGAACAAAAAATAATGGCTCTGAAACTATTTTCGCATAATATAAACAAGGATATCCCAAGTTTGGGCACCTGATACATCAAATGTAAAATAATAATAAATATAATGATCTTTATTTTCTAATAAAAATTACTATGTAATCTATAAAACACCATTTGGAATGGTTTTCCAAGAGCCTATATCAATCGTGGGGTTTGAACCAAGAACTCGACATGACCACACTATACTATATCAATACATTCCCCCAACAGTTTTCCAGATACAACAACGATATAGAAAACAATGGAAAACATTAAATAAACATAATATAATGGAAAATAAAAAATAGTAGTTTAAAATATAACCATAAACATAGAACATATAAAAATAGAAGGGAAACTGAGATGCAAATACAAGATACATTCCAACTATTTACAAAATATACCAATATGAAAAAAAACCATAAACCTATCTCTATATGATATGGGGTATTATCCCAAATCCCTGTATCCACAATATACCAAGATTTGTATATACTAATAACCCAACACCTCCATGTGGTTTCTTTCTATTTTTTGAAACGAATAAAACAAGGTCTTCATACACCTGGGAGAGTATGATGTGTTTGAGCAACATGATCGGCAGGATCTGCTAAGTGTTCCATGTCAACAAATTCAAAAAAACTACATATTATATTCTGAACATTATAAATGAAAATAATCCTGAACTTTTAATGAAAACAATTAAAAAACTAATTCTCTTTATTAAATAATAAATATATAAAAAGAAGCATTAAAATTTATGCTTTAAAGTAAATTTAGGTGAAGACACCCTATGGATACCAAGGACAAGGAACCTATAATTTCTATGTCATTATATATGGAAGTGACCTCAATTAGTAGGATATGTGTAGTTATATGTATCTATCTTGTGAGTGGAATAAAAAGCTATGTCCCTAGCATTACTTGTACAGGTAAACCTCATCATATCTACTATTAACTTACCCATGTTCTTGGGGGTTCCCCTGAGGATCATTCAATACCACATTAATAATAAACCATTCCATTAAATCCAAATTATCATAAAAATCTAATTCAATTATAAAACAAGAATTTTCCATAAAAATAGAATAACATAGACACATCCAACACGAGGTATCTAGTAATGTTATCATAAATTAGTTCATAATATTTTCATATGGTTTTAGAAACTAATTTAAAAATGGGAAATCATCAATTATTAAACTAAAAATGGAAGGAATATAGATTAACCAATATTTTACTACTCCTTATTGAAACAAATCACATGTTATTAAAATACACATGAAATACAAATAGAGATCCTATAGAAGAATGGGAAACTCATATTCACAAAAACCCATATATATTTTATCAAGTAATCTGAACCCCATGGTAATATTAATTTAGGGAGAATTAAAAAATAAGGAAGAACAAATGATAAGAGTAAACGAGAGGAGGGGATTATTTTATTTTTAAAATCTATAATCTTGAATAACACCACTTTAATTCATCGATGGAGTAGGGTACGTGTATCTTGTGCATGAGGGAGGGATGCATTTAGTGGTGATAGTAATAAGGGATTATTTATTTTATTGTTTGATAGTAAAAATAGGTTATCTCATCATGTTTTAATGTTGGTTAGGCAGAATACTTTGTACACATGGTTTTCCAATATGTGTTCTATTCATTTGGGATGAACTAACATTACTTAGGGACAAACATGGTTTGTCCACATGGTTTATTAAACCATGCGTCAACTTAGAAAAATTCCTCGGTAAATATTTTTGTCCTTTTATATAGTTTTTGAATGGATCTCATTGATTGTGGGACAATTTTTTGATAGATTTAGTTTCCCAAAATTTATTATTTTTTAATGATAAATACATGATAAAATATATAAAAAGATAAAATAAATAAAATAAATCATGTAATACCTTGAAATGAAATTGATAGTGAGACCTAACCCATAACATTACTCTCATGTTCCATAAATATTATTTAAAAGCATGATGAATAAACATAACCATAATAATTACATATTTTAGAATATTTTTCATAAAAATTTAACATTTTTATTCAGCAATTGTTTTAAATAATTTTACATAAATTAGCTAGTTAGAGTTTATTTTCACCATAAGAAGTTATTAATTTTGATTGTTTTCAATCTATTTCCTAAGGGATATGTCAAGACCCATTTATTGAACTAAAGTTCATCATTATTGGGTGTTTTATGTAGTGTATCTATGATTTTTCAATTATTTAGGTATCACCATGTTGATTTTTTTAGAAATTAATTGTATGGATTGTGAAATAGGAATCCATGTTAAACATTTTTTGAGTACTTAATATATAACCTTGGCTTACTTTATAATTCATTCATGTTTTAAATTTCATCATTCGAAAACCCTTATAAATTCATATATTAATTCTTAATATAATATATTACCATTACTACCATCCAATAAATAATCATGGTTTAAATGGATATGAAATAATATAATCATTCATGTAGGTGGTTGAACTGACAAATGTAAGAACATGATATACAATTTAATTATTAAGAGTATAGACTACTATAATAGGAATATAGTATTCTATAATTCATAATAATGTCAATATAACATTTTAATAAGGAGAATTAGTTTTTTAATTTGTATATAATTGAAGGAAATTAAAAATATATTGGAAGGATATATAAATATATACATCATTAATTCACTACTTATCGACATGAGTTCCTTTGGAAGGAATGATTTAGGATTGTATCATCGGACCTGAATCATATTAAGGTCATTTATGGATATAGTAGGTGGAAAATGGTACGGTATTTAAGGAAACATTGATGTAATATAATGGTTTTTAGGGGGTAGAGGAAATATCGTTTAATAGGTGAAAATGAATGACATGTCATTGGAATCTAAAGTAATGTTAATTATAAATATGGAATCACATGCATGTTAGGAATAATGGTTGTGAAAATGGTGGTGGGACATTTATGTGTAACACACACATTAAAAAAATACTCCTATAATTAATAAATATAAAATTAATTAAAAAAAGTCGATCGATGATAAATTATACCCATTTACCAAGTTTAATTATTTTACCATGATAATAAATTTTTAACCAAAAATATTTGATGACCCTTATTACAAAATAATTATGTGATGATATCAGAAATGAAATCATTTTTATCAAAATAATTTTCTATAAATTTTAAACATTACATTTAAGTAAAAACAATATTTATATAGAAAACAATTGTTTTTATAGGAAAATTACATTAAGTATTTTTATTCTTATTTCATATCACTTATCAAATAAAACAAGTTTTAAGATAATTTTTTATATGTATTATCAATATTTTTCATTTATAGTAATATTTAGTTTTCTTTACCTTAAAATTAAAATACATTTGTAACATCAAATAAATTCATTGGCAAATATCACTTTTTAACATTAAATATTTTCATCTTATTCTCAAACAAATTTATAATAAATGTATGAATGATTAATTCTTTATAAATATTTATTAAAAACTTATTTAATTAATTTTATAAATATAAATATAAATTTTTATAAAAATAATAATTTCTTATACATAATAAAAAATGTTTGAAACATATTTACTTAAATATAAATTATTAAAGTCTTATTAATTATAATTGATTTATAGTTTCTTCAATCATAATAACTTTTTAACTAATATTTAATATAATTTATTAAATTCACATATATATATATATAATTAAAATAATTAAATAAAAATAATTCAATAACTATATATTTAGAGTAATTAAATCATTTTTCATTCCTATATGTGATTATATGTTATCATTCCTTAGCTATTAAATGAATAATAAATAATGATTTTATCATACCAAACACACTTTTTTGTATATTTAACAAATTTAATTCTTGTTAATATGTATGTAATAAATTTATTTTTTATTGATTACATATAAAAGAAAAAAAACAATAGTCTAAATCATGATTCCTAACAAACTGTTTGTTTCATTTATAGCAGTTTTTACTTTCTGAAGTAATAATACTCAACCTAAAATATAAATAATTTTTAATTATCATTTATATGTATTATTCTTATCATATTTATTGATTATTTTTGTGCTCTTAAGAGTGTTCCTTAACAATTATAACCTTCGTTAAGGAAGATAATGATATTAATATAATTTCTCATTCTGTACTATATTAAAAAATTAAAATGTTTATGAAATCTTTATTATCAAATATATTCATTTTTTTCAAAATAGAAATAATCATCATAATAAATTTATATAAATAATTTATTTTTCAGTATTTTCATAAATCATTTTAATTAATTATTATAATTTATATTAATTCTAATTTTACATATCTTATAATTTTCATAATGAGGTTTCTGACATTACTCTCATAATTTAGTAATCTTCATCAGGCAATGTAATAATATATATCTATGTTTTTTTCTATTTTTTATTTCATATAAGATATTCAATATAATATTTATTTAAGGAAAAATATTTACAAAAATAATGGTGTGTTACATTCTACCGCCTTCAATAAATTTCCTCCCACTAATTTTAATTTTTGTCACCAATAAACATTGATTATTATATATTTAATATATTATTTAGTTGATATACAATTAATAATGAGTTATTTACCTTTCTTTGATGGGAAATATATGGAAACACATCTTTTACTTCAAAACTAGATTATATTGAAACCATCGATGAAGAAATATGTTCCAATAACTGGTTATAATACTTAAGAGTTTCTAAAGAAATAATGTTCACACATTTATTTTCATGATAATTAATCCAAACCAAAAAATTAATAGAATTGTTTTAAGGAGTGTCTATTTGAATCAAATATAACTAATCATATGTTTCTACATATAATGACACATTTTTAATTTCCTTAATTTGTAATTATACACCAACTATTTGAACCATTAATATTTCAATATAGAGTATCATGACTCATATTAAGGTAGATATGTTCAATAGGATTACATTATGATCCTTGTGTTAATAATTTATAATAGGATAATTTTGGTATATGAGGTTATATTTACTCTTCCAAAATATTTGTATAAGAAATATATAAGAGACCTAATCCATGACCAATATCATATCAAATTCTACTAGGGCAAGAAGTAGTATATCACTTAGAAGTATATTCCCTTAAATCTCAAGTGGATAAGTTTTTTATACCTAGTAATCTAA
The DNA here is from genome assembly GCA_963277665.1 of Viscum album. Taxonomy (NCBI): domain Eukaryota; kingdom Viridiplantae; phylum Streptophyta; class Magnoliopsida; order Santalales; family Viscaceae; genus Viscum; species Viscum album. Next base: position 1,415,900,046 of record OY728123.1, read on the forward strand.
AAATGAAGTCTGGTGTATTTTCACCAATATTTCAATGAGTACCAAAAATGGAAAACTATTAACTTCAAAGTAAGAAAAGTAAATGGAATATAGAATGTAAATAATATGTTTCTAGGAATAAATCTAGGTTATTTATGGTATATTTTGTAGTTTTATCTCATGAAATTCTCTAAAAATGTATTGAAATCCTTCATAGTGGTTTACATAATGAAATTGAATCATCCAAATCATGTCACCTAATAGAGTAAAACTAGAACTGTGGTTAGGGAAATTTTTTTCATCCAATGGAAGATAAAGTTAATACCTAACCAATCAATTTCATTTTTGTAATTTATAAGTGCATCGGATCCAAATACTCTATCAAATATTTTCTATACATACTGATATTACATTTTATGGAAATAGAAAACTCTAGAAATTACAAAAATATTCTGATTCCTTTCAATATCTAGGATTTTCCCAAAGGTTTTCCCAAATTCTTGACTGTATTAATCCATAAAAATAGCAAATCCACACTCTAATATTGTCGAGATTCCCAAGATCCAGACTCTCAGATCTAGTGATAAAAATACAATCATTACAAATATTATTTGATACTATATGATATAAACAAAATAAATCATTTATATATTTTACATCATATTCTAAATTTAAACATTATATATCGAAATTAATATTTCATTCCAAGAAAAAAGGATTAAATTCTATAGATATTATCTATATAAAAATCTTATTAATCTTTACATCTTCATAATTTATATATATGATCTCCCACTTCACATAATAATAGATATACTACCCTGGGAAATGGTTAATAAAACTAAAAGTGTGATCAAATCCTCAGTAACAGAGTCTTTTACAAGGATCAATAACATTATAGAACATAATCTTCTAGGAGGCATGAATATGGGAAATTTTTTATTAAAAGGTCTATAAAATCATAAGAGATAATCATAAGCAGTGATAAACCATCACAGATCACAAAATGAGATCATAGGATGATAATAAGACCATCATTGAAGTATAAACCATTTACCATGGATTCAAATCATTCTACTATAACTGTAATCCTGGAAACATAACATAGGAATCTGTTATATCATAAAAATGAGTCACAATATAATAAGATGACACAATCCTAAGAATATAAGATAATAACATTGTGAGAGAACCCAATCATGCCATATACTATGTTGCGGGAAAAACCAATCAGGTATACACATCATGATGTGAGAAAACCCAATCATGAAAACTCATTATGTGATGACCAGACCCTATAATTACCATTATTATCATCATTATCTCATTATATATAAATTTTTACCAATGAAATGGTTGTGCATATAAGAAACCACCCGTTACATTTTAGTACACTATGATTTTGGAGTATAATTAACATTCAATTAATATAGTGATCTATAGATTTCTCTATACAAAACAGTAATCTAAAATTATTTTCAATATATTAGATGAATATTTAAGAAAATGGTAATAATAATTAAATAAACTGTAAATATAAATATTGTATTGTGTAAAAACTGCATTAAACATAGGATTAAGAACACATAATTTTTTAAAAGGAAAATTCATAGTAAATATTGTTTATCTTTATATATTATATTTTAATATAAAAGAAAAATTTAAAAAAATTATAATTTTAATTTTTCAAAATGAACTTAATTTTTTAATTCATAATGTAAAATTTATATTATTGTGAATTTTTTATATTAATATTAAATTATATAATTTTAGGTGAATACTAAAAAATATCTGTTTTTAAAAATAATATCACTTTAATGAGAGTATTCTATAGTAACATGGAATTCATTTTAGAAATATTATTCTCAACGCATCAGTCTAATATCCCTGAAAAGCTCCAACACATTTCTAATACTTTTGTATACCTTATCCAAAATAGTAAGAAAATAGTAAATTAACTACTTTGATAATACTTTGTCACATCCCATGAGGGTTACTATGAATAGTAACAAATTCATGTCACCACATGGACTCAAGGACACCTCCCCATATAATATAGTATTCCAACTAGATGTTGGGGATGAGGGTGTGTCTATGGGGAGACAATACTCTTGTATTATTGTAAGAAATCTATGGAATGTTACTAAACAAGATAGAAAACAAATAAAAAAAAATAATGAAAATTTATATAAAAATATGGTAAAGAATGAAATTTTGTAAGGTCCAAAATATTACTTCCTTAAATACATGAATTCCATATTGGGATGATTAAAAATATAGACCAAAATATTGGAAATAAAAAAATTTAACCATAAAATACTAGGCCATAAAACATTCCAAAAAATGTCTACACATCAAAACCATACTATGATTAGTGTTTGGAATCAACATAACTTGTTCCTTCAACTAGGTGAATATCTACTTGCGTACCCAATTGATATGGTGGCCTGAGTAGGGTACGAGTATAAAACTCAATAAGGAACCACCAACGTTGTGATGTACATATCTAGTAAAAGTAGGGTATGTTTATGTTAACTAATCAACTGAATAATATTAATAATAATAATAATATATTATAGAAAATAAATTAACAAACAAACATTTTTTCCTTCTTCATAATGGAAACACTAGTTTGACCACACCTACTTCAGCTAGTTCTATAATATATTTGAGAAAACTACATCACAATAGGGGGATAGAAGTCTTAGACCTAGGATCACTCATAGTAACTTAAACTAAGTATATGGTAGGATTCAAGAAATTATATATACATATTATAATAATTAATCGATAGGATACTAATTATAGTAGGTATATCACTCAATCCTTGAGTAACTAGTTCAAGGAAGACATCATCTTGGTGTTCTATATTTTAGTCTAATGTCAAATTACAAGGAATTGGACTATAGGAAATCAAGATATTGGAAACAATAATTAATAACTATGGTCATGACCAACAAGAAAAATAAATGGAATACTCTCCAAATCTAATAAGATAACTCTACATCCATCTATCATTGTCTCAATATATTATCCCTAACTAGCTATAAGTAATTCAATCATGGGGAATCCACCCGATCCCGGGGAGTTTCTTAGGCATAAATTTAGGTGACCATTATAAACCTCCGGAACTTCCCAAGTATCTAGTGATCAATGGAAATGAGGCTACCTAAAAACCTATAGCATCATATAGATCCTATTTAACTTTTTATACTAGATGATACACTGAGTAAGAGGGTTTAATGAGATTCACATGTAATCCTATAATATTTATTGGTGAAAGTAGTAATCACATAGACACTATGAATTATGGTAATGGTAGCATCAAATATAGGTTCATAATTACACCAGGAAACCAAGGATTTATAATATTCTATTACATTTAATTCAAACATTAAATTTATCCTAATTGACCTTCATCATTTTTAAGAGGTCAATCCCAGCTTAATATATATCCAATTTTCTACTACATTATATCACACATCCAAATACAAAATTAATATATAAATTTTATTATAACTATTTAAATCATTTTAGTTGATTATATCTAATATTCATAGATAAAATATATTAGATTTAATTAATTGTTAGGTTCGGGTCCTAGGTGTCCTTAGCACTCATCCAAATAACTATTCATGTGAATAAACTCTATAAAGTACTACCAATTTATTTATAACTACCAAATTATAATCATTTAAAATTTATTTGATAAAACAATTTATTATCAACTTAATGATGGATGTTTAGTTGAATTCTCGAACACATATTATTTTGTCCCAAGCCTTTTTGGTGGTTCTACTTGATTATACTTCTGAGGGATACACTTGGTCATCAATACCCCATTCTATTTAGCCCCACAATAGGGTCATAATTCTTTCTTGGAACCCAACCTCAGTTTATCATAAACTACATGTCTAGGGTTTAATCCTTACTTACACCACCTTAACAATGAATATTCAAGAGCCATCTAGATCTAGTTCCTATAGGTTTTACTTGTACATTCCCAATTTAAGTGATCCTTGATGGGATCCATTTTATCGAAAGGAAAAGGCCATAGATATTGTAATGGCATAAGATATCTAAGTGGTTGAACCTATGCCCAAGATACCAAATAGACCAAGGAAAATAGTTCTAACTCTTAATTAAGGCCCTAGTTTTAATTTCAAATCACAATGAAGTAATTTAAATAGTTTCATTAATTAAGTTAGAAAATAAATTTAATTAATATTACCTAACCATAATTTGTGGAACCTGATCCCATCGCACAACACATAATGACATGAAATTCAATTATAGGTAAAGTAGAATAGACCACATACCTCAAATGAAACTTTTCCAACATTTTCTGTGTTTTGAATGAACTTTATAAATCATGTATGAACTCATATAGCCTCATCCCTAATTAATTAAGCATATCTCTATGACTTAATCCCCTATAACAAGTTGTAATTTCATAATTATTCACAAACAACATTTCTCCTCAATTAATTTTTATTTCATAAATGTGGTATAATTCCATATATCTCATCAGGAATCTAATGACCACTCATTATTTTGAGTAAAAAGTTTTTGGCTACCCCCACCACCCCACCACATACACACACACACAATATAGAACTCAGTACTATAAAAATATAGTGAATACATAGACTCGTCCATTTTTAAACAACTAATAATTTAGGTAAGACCTAAATTAAAAATTATATGGTTTTTTATCTTCATCTAATCAATAAGAAATTGTAGTCAAGAATCATCTCATGATGTTATCTTCCTAAGATGTATGAAATCCCCATCTGAAATGGGTAATTTAACCATAGTCTAGTTAAATCATAATTTTTCAAATTAAATTGAATCAATAACAAAATAGTAGGTAGAGGAGAAGAATATATATGATAAGGGAGAAGACCCCATAACATTATTCATTAATGTAAACTCCCAAGAAACTCAACCCTTACTGGGGATACCATGGGAGAAAAATGGTTAAATCCCCTTGGTCTCTTGAGTGAGAAAAGTTAAGGATAGGGGGTTCCACTCTAAATTATTGGGTAGGAATTTTATTTTCATCCATAAATTTCCATGTTTCTTTCTATTTGAGGACACTTAATACCCTATGGAATTACTACATCATTGTCCTCATGTTCCACATGGCTCCTCTAAACCCTTTGGATGATAATCAAGACTCTTGTTATGTGTAAAAAAATTAATTATTTTTTCCAAGCCTTATAAATTGGTATTAAATCTCAATTCATGGATTTACCTTACAATTACATTGAAAACTCAAATAGGTAATTTCAAAAATTCCTTGCATTCATAGGATTTTTATACATAAGGTGTGGTTCCCCTATATGGAATGTATATTCATATACTCACACACTCATTTTCTATCATTTCTCTATCAAAATATTTTGGTGCATATATATTTGATGTGCATCAATTGATATTGTGTGGTTCCCAGAATTTAGATTTTAGGAGTTGGGTGGGTTTTTATGTCAGTATGTCCATGATTGTAGGGGTTAGAACACATTCAATAGATAAAAACTTTTTGAAAACATGCAAGTTACCCAGTATTTCATCAGAATAGTGAAATGGTAATTGGGAAAAGAAGGTTATGGTAATTATTTTAATGATTCATTTACATATCCTATAGTGATTTTTCATTTATACCTCTACTAGAGAATATGTATGTTAGAATGGTTGAGTTATTTGGAAGCATCGAGCGTTGTTACTCTATAGGAACCCCTTAATATACATTATGATAGGAATTTTGAAGATTATTTTGACATTTGATGGAGTGATCATTTCTATATTATTTACATCCCTTTTTTATTTTTGTATAATATTCACTTTTGGTATAAATGGTAGATGAATACACTACCTTATATAACCAAAACATTATGTTCTATATCCTAGTAGGGTTTTCTATTAAATTTTTTATTATTTTATTTCTCTAGATTTTTTGTTTTTAATTGAATCAAGGGTTTGAGAGGTTCATACATATATTTTTTCTCACCCATTTATGAAAATCATTCCCACATGTGTTGTGTTTGTCAATATGATATGTAGATCAGAGGTAGTGTATGTGGATTATAACCTCGTGTTTCTTATTTAAAATCAAATATGATTATTTGTGGTTTACAGATGTTATTTTTTGTTGATGATAGAAGAATTGACCATTGTATTTATAGATTGGTATCAGAGTCCTTTTCATGAGGATGATCTATGTCTTTTTCCATGTTCATTAGTTCAGTTAATGGGTTAGTAAAAAATTTCAATGGTATATTGACTATGTGATGATTTACTTACATTGTGATATCTCCAATATGCATTTTCTATTCTTAAACTATTTAAATATATATTTTTTGTTCTTGTAGTTATGTTTTTCATTTAAGATGTACATTTTTTTGTGGGTTTTTATTGAATGTGTCCTCCAATATTGTGTAATATTCCATATCATTGAATGTCACTAATCCCTAGCTAGTAATATGCATATATTGGGGTATTGGAGGACACATTGATTTGTTCTGGATCAGAAGGGGAGATAGTGGGTTGATTCATTTGAAAGTTATATTAGAGATATCATTTCATGTTTTTAGAGTTTTCTATTTTATTTAATGTATTTAATGGTTTCAGAATTTAGGGAAAACCTTTTTAAGTGGTCTTGAATTTGGTTAAAAATCATGAAGACTATAGTAATTGTGACGAAAACTGTATCTTATTTATTATAGTAAGAAACTTCTAGTTTTCTAAGAACTCTAAGACATAAATTATTAAGTAAATGAAAATTTCATACATAAATATTGTTTCATTCAGTTTTGATCAATAATATGTCCTTTAATGTCCTACTCATTAAGATATTTCTTATTTATTCGAGGATTATTATAACAAATTAAGTGTGATAAAAAATAATTTATTACATATATGGAGTGAAATAGTCATTATGATCATGTTCCAGTACTCATTCCACTCATCACCAATTTATGAGAAACATGGAATTGTAATAAAGTTAAATAAGAAATATCATTGCACCATGATTATAGGATGTGTATATCCCCATTATGATATCTCTTGAAAAAAAATACCCTTATAGGTACTTTCTATAGAGTAGAAAATGAATATATATTGGATGATTATGTTTCATGAAATCTAATAATATAAAACATATTCATTTATGTGGTGACCCTAGTCATAAGGAATTTGTTGTTTTCCTTGATATTGATTCATTTTTCTAGTATTTTGGACTCTCAAAAAACAGATATAAATTATTTTATAAAGCTCCATATTTAAAAAATTATTTTATTTTGGAATAATTTTTTTTCTCAAACTCTGGTCTAGAAATCTCTATAATGGTTTTTGTTTTATAAATTGTTTAGTATTTAGTTTTATGTACTTATTTTATACCATTCATTGGGAATTTTGAATCTATATAATTACACAAAAAATCTAGAAGAAAAAAAAATTATCATGAAATAATTTGATAAAGAATTTTTCAATCTAAAAAATTCACGGGGATTATATTTGGAGGTACATTTTGAGATTAAGTTCTGATTTAATGAATAACCCCTTATGTATGATTTTTTAATGTGAGGATCATAAATTGGGTCTTTTTAGTGCATATAAAATATTTCTATGAGATAAAGTTATAATTTAACCTAATTAAATCCCAAATGGTTTGATGGAAAATCCCTTATATTTAGGATAATATGAATATTATATACATTCATGTTTTCACCCATTTATACTAATAGAGACATTTAGATTTTATGGGATAGTGGTGTGAGAGAAGGTATAAATGGACAGTATATAGATCAACATCCAAAATCACCACTATTAATTAATTATTATCTTGAATAGTGTGTCAATCGTTATAATCTAGGAAAGATTTGGGTTTTTGATGAAAAATGTGTGATTCCTTCTTCATGAACCATTTGGATATCCATAGTATACTCTTATAGAACCCCTGCCAAACTCAAGTCTACTGATGGTGATGTAATTTCATGGTCTATTTTTAAGAAGTGAATTCCCTTTGTGGTAAAAGAGTACTATTCATTAAATTCCCTCATTATATAGTTGATAGCCAACTGTACATACCTTGAAAATGTTTTCATTCCATTTCATTTATTATGAGGTGTTATTAGTTGAGTAAATGAAACGAGATCCACTAATATTTGTAAGTGATATCCCATCATGTGTGGTGAGATGTTCAAACTATAAATATTTTTTATCAATTAATCAATTATATGGTAATTGAAAAATTATAAATTATGTGTATAGATGATAATTGAAATCCTTTTTATTTTGAGGAACTAATGATTGCTCCCAATTTGAGAGTCCTTTTTATTCCATGAAAGTATTTTAACATTATACACTAAATAAATTCATAAGGGGGAATTAAATTGTTTATTATTTTATGGTGGACTCCATTATCATATTCCTTAGACCCAAAAATAATGATATCCTTATGTGGGGTTATAGTTTTGAACAATTTTTTTATTCCTGATATACCACCTCTGAAGCATCTTAAAAATGATCATGTGGTAGTAAAATACCTCTTAATAATATGAAGATATCATTGATAATGAGATCGTAGTAACATATATATAGAATGTCATCTAGATCTATTTGGTAGCAAATAACATGATCAGTTGTGGGAGGAAGTGCTAATTGTGAAACCATCATAGTAGTGGAATATTTAATAGAGATGAATATTTTTTATACATTCAATCAATTATTGTGGACCAATAGTTTTCTATTTTATAAGAGATGCAATATCTTTGATCTCTATTTAGAAGAATTGTGTGTCCATTTTTTATTAGTGGATGTACCTGAGGAATTGTTTTGATAGTGATAAGTATATTATTTCTCAACATCATGGATAATGATATTTTCCCAATGTTTATATTCAATATCATTATAGAAATCCTAAATGTGGACCAATGGAGATGAGAATGTCACTTTTTCTTTCATTTTAAACAAATCACTATGAAAATTCCAATAAATTAGTAACTCTTACAAGGTTGCTAAATAATTTTTATTCCATGGAAGTGGGGATCCTTGGTCATTAGATATTTGGAAGTCATTCTACAAGGTTTTGGACATTATATAGAATGGCCATTTGAATAGTAAGAAACTTTTTCTTCTGAATATGTAAGATTTTTTCAGCTAAGAAGCAGTGGAGTGAAAATGAGTTTTTTGAGGAGGATGGAATAATTTCATGATGCAAACAATGGTTAGTTTTCTGAGGGAGTTATTATAACACAACTTGGTTTTTATTTTTGGTTTGTGAGAACCTAATGTGGAATAAATATTGATAATCGGTTTCACTAGATACATTTGAATCGGTTATTTAATAAGGGACATGTGTCTATTATTACATGAGTTAGAGACATTATTTTCTCACTAGAATAAGATCATAATGGAATTAACATAAATCCAGTGAACCGTGCTTCCTTATCCCCCATATTGTAATAATGTTAATTCATTATAGAGAACTCAATGGTAGTTTATAGACTACATGGGTATTTATTATAAAAAATCCTGGAGGTAAACCCATTAAATATGAGTATATAATCAATCTCAATAGATATAAAAATAGTGATGAAACATTTTGATGTTTATGTTAGAGGTTAATCATTTCATATCATTCTATATTATAGGAAATCCATTTGGTTGGAAGGCTTTAGATGACCTAAATAATATTAATGTATGTTTCTAATGAGGTTTATCTATAAGATGAGTAAAATATGATAATTAAAATTATAAAATATATTATTCATATATTTGGGTTATTGGAATAATTTATACTCACATATCAGACTTCCTAAGAGAAAAAATAATATGTGTGAGTAGATTTGCATTATGCGTTGAATTATTATATATTTTCCACATTTAAGAGATATATACGTTTTTTTCTTGGTCAAATATGATTAATGGTGGGGAAGATATATTGAAATAGGTTTTTTCCAATCATGATGCTACTCAATGTTGAGTCTTATGGTCTCAATTCGTTCCATAGGGAAAACTGTAAAATTTACTCAAGTAGATAACCAAAGAAAAAAATTGAGGGGTCCATTGAAAAAAATATATTCTTTCTACCCCAATATTAGTTTTTGAGATTTTATATTCATTTCACATCATGTAGAATATATAATATTTTTTTATTTAAATTGATATGTTTCTCATGATTTTTATGTCATTATCAACAAAAAATGTCCATCATATTGAAATTATAGAACAAAAATTTTGTATGAAATAGGTGGTTTACTAGATAGGTTGGTATAGATTGGTTCTCATTCCTATCCCTAAAATGGGATAGGTAATGGTATGCTTTAACTTAAATAATTGATTAATTGAATATATTAACATCCATATAAGATAGAAATATTCAGTCTCCTTTATGCTTTCTCTCTATGACAAGAAATGATTCTCATTAACATAAACTATACATTGTGGGATAAGATAGGGACTGAATGATACTTATACTAATATCCAATATGCTATAAAATACCAAATTTATGATGATATTTATGATCAAATAATTGAGTGATGAATAATGGAACTATAATTATCATTATGAGGCATGAATTTTAATGTTCTAATTATTCACTAAAAAAGAAGGTCTTCGATTTTTATTTATACATTTTATTTTTTATTGTTCTATGAGGATAAATGATTTTATACTATCCTACAAAACTACTAATTAATCTTGAGACATCATGCATTCTCAAAATGATTGTTTAATGTTATTGATTACACCAATGAGGAATATGCTTGACATGCACCCCTTTGAATGTAATTTTTAGTTTTTTTAAATGTTTTGATGAATAATATAGAGTTCATGATTATTTGTCATAAAATTAATTAATTCTGTCATGTTTGATAATATAATTTTTTGAATGGTTTCATAGATAAAAAATCAATATCCTCACTCAATTATCATTTTTCCTACCATTAGTGTACACTTATAATATTCGACATGGAAGGTGGATCTTGTAATGGGTGTAGATCATTGTTGACACAACTATGTGTGTGTGTGTGTTTTATAAATTTTCAATAATAATTAATTTTTATTTCATGAATTCAATAATTTTAAGAATTTATTTAAAGGAGAAGAGCTTGAATGATGGAAGGAGGTATAATATATTTGATTAGGATAATATGATCATTAAAGTATAGAACTCTTTATGTGTTTATGAGAATTATGAATGGGTTTTCAGAATACACATTCAATAATGAAATTATGAGTTTTTAACAGTACTAGTTTTATTGACGAAAAATAGAATATAGATTTACTAACATAATTTCATGGTAAAAAGAGGATGATGCTTCTTGAATTTCATATGCAGAATATGTTGGATTATCATTAATGGGTTGAAGTTTACTAATAAAAATGATTATGTAAAAGTAAATTGATGATGAATTTTCTGCCATTTAAAGGAGTTATGAATTATGTTCAGCAACGTTGATAAATATTTATGGAAAATTTTAAGGGGGATCCATTACATGTGATTATTTATAAAATTATCATCTTGTGAATATCTAGTGATGATTATCATAGAATTATATCATTAATCAAATTTATAAGTTCTAGTGATGGATATCAATAAATGGGAATGAAAAATTGATAATATATATATATATATAGGATAATTTTAAAAATAATAATATCCTTCTATAGGTAACCATATACCATGAGAAGGAATGCATATGGATGACATTAGAAAATGGTTTTAAGAGTTATATAAGGCATACCGACTTTGGAATATATTATATTCATTTTTTGAGTAGTATAGAATTTATATTCTACTATATAAAATTGAATTTTTTTTAGCCTCTATCAATTTATATGAGTATTGTGGGATTTCAAAAGGCTAAAATTCCTTTGAAGAGTAACTAACCATTGTAAGGTATTCTCAGAATATTAACTTTGTAAATTATATATTTGAAAGTGTATTATACATGTTTAACAATATACTTTAGAACATTATAGGAATAAAATAAGAATGGGAATATTAAGGTAACTTTTGAAGAGTAATCCACATTTTTTTGAATGAGTATCTATAAAATTAAATTAGTAAATGTGATTTGTACATGCTTCTTCCATTAATCTATATTAGTCACAGTGGACATTTGATAAGCCACTCTGTTATTTAGATTAGTAAACCCAATGTCTATATGAGTAACCTATAGTCTTCATATTAGTCATTATTAGTTTATTAGGAGTATTCATATGAATGTATGTAGGGCTTAATTTGAGTTATCTTTCACAGGTATGACATTACTGCTAAACAATATGACATCATATAACATTTTTGGTCCAACAAACTGATTGAGAATTAAAAATATTGGTTTTCCAGATTACATATATTCTGAATATTTGGTGGATGATATAGGACAATTCAAATTACATGATTTCAAGATGAAAAATATTGACTCATTAGCCATGATTATAGAGACAGAATAAGTGTAAATTTATACAAGGTATTTCTGAAATATAATTTTTTAATGAAACATGGAGAATAATGAAATATTTTTTTTCACAACCAACAATGATTCAATAACAAAGTAAGTACTAATTCCATATTACAATCTATTACAAAGATTTAATAAGATTATATTTTTTAGAGTATATATTGAATAATTACAATGATATTTCTTATATTTCTTATAAATTTTGAAAAAGATAGTATAGTGAGCTAAAATTTCATCCAAGAAAATAATTCTTATGAAATAAAGTAAGATTAATATTTTTAGTGTTGCAGTAATAATACATCCCTATGAATTGAAGAATATAATGATATTGATAATGAAAAATAGAGGAATTAATTAAACCATATGTTATTTTAATCCAATTAATAGAATGTCTGTATGATCGTTTATATATTATATTCCATGATGATATTTTTTAGAGATCTAGTCCATTTAATTATTTATTGGAGTTCTAGAGGAAGATGAGTTGATATTAATGTTTAGTAAACTTGAGGCAAGACATATGATTTCTAGAACCATGGAAAAAGTTCAATTTCAAAATCCATAAGGGGAAATTGATTTTTATTACATATCGACATTGCATGGTGTATGAAAAATCTTGTATCTTATAATCATTTATTGAATAAAAAATAAATACATTGATATCAAGATATAATAATTACAAATGGATGATACATTACTCATACTAAACATCTTTAAATTAACATTTATATGACTTTGTTCCTTAAGAAACTATATTTTTGTAACATGTTCTATTCTTAAAACATATTTTCCATATTATTAAACATTTAATGATTTGTCTTCTTCTTGTGATTTTTTGGAAATAACACTTTAATTTTGATTTTACTAAAGCACATGAATATTTTTATCAATCCTTTAAATGGATTCAAATTTCATAGGGATTTATTCAACCCAACACTTTCAGTTTTAAGAGAATTACTCATAAAGAAACTCGATTATTCAATCTATATGATATTGCTTTGTATAATCTTTACACATAATCACATTTTGTGTCAATTATATCTATTTTTTACTCTTATTAATGATTAGTGATATAATTATGATATGTTCTAAAATACCTACAAGAATAAGTGAAATTATATTTTGTGTAATTTTGTAAAATATATATTGATATAGATATTGATGAGTCCATTGAATCATCTATATTCTGATCCTTACAACATGTACTTGGATTTTCCTTTGAAAAATGTTGACATGAATTTATAGTTACCTTATGTTAATATAGGGTATGTGAACAATAAAAATATATAATACTTATCAAACACCTTATTATTAGATTTAGGTAATATATATTTATTTCATATACTATATTTAACTAAATCAAAAATAACACATGGAGAATATTCTATATATTCCACATTACAAGGAGGGATATTTTCCTCGTTGTTTTCAATTACTTATTCTTTTTATTATGCATAGTATTAAATGAGAAGAAAATATGATGAAAAGTTTATGAAAATTATTGATTTTATCACTCCATGTTACTTTTCGAAGATAACTTAAAAAAATAATCATTGATATATTAGAGATTTAAAAAAATAGTGTGAAATAATTCTATGATACTAATTATTAATACAAAATATGGATGTGTCTAATAATGAAGGGAAGGGGGTTTAGACACTTTTTGGAATACTTTATAAACCAATTAAACTTTTAACATTTTATCCTCTTCACTTAAACAATTATTAGATCTCAAATACCCTTTATCTCTCCATTGGTCAGTTACCTAGTGATATTTTTTGATTATATTTTTATAGAATTAGTTTATAAAAACTAAAACTTTACACAATAGTCACATTTACTGAATATTATTTTTTCACAGTATGAAAACATTTAAAAAATGATTTATTTTCATGATATATAATTACAATTTTCATCTTGAAATCATACATGCCACTACTAATCCATTATCCTGATGAAAAATCATTTTAAAAATGTGGTTTGAGAACAAAAATACCAATAAGGGACAAAAAAAGTAAAAAATTGATTGTTTAGTGAAAAATATGAACACCCATGTCATATTTTCCATTAACTATATTTTCATTGAGATCAATAAATAAAAAATTTATTTTAAAAAAAATACTTTTATCTCAAATAAAATCATTTTAACTCATATTAATAAAATAAAAACCCTTTTTGGAAACGTAGAGCATCACATTCATAACTCATTTTAAACAAATGTTAGAAATCATTGGAGCCCAATTAAATACATTTGAGAAACACTTTGGTGACTAACTCATAATTTCCTTTAAAATACAAGGTACATTACCAAATGAATTGTAGAACTATCTGTGTGTACGATTTTCTTTAGCTATAATAGGGTCACTCGGTGTTATCTGGTATGCTCTATTATATAAATTGTTAAGGGATCCCACACTGCTATCTAGGCACACCCATTTATAATGTATAAATCTCATGACCATATCAAGAATAAAAAAATTATTTCGCTTTTTTAGTTTAAAAATTGTAAAAATATCTTTCGAAATTCAAAAACAAATCACTTTTTTATATCAAAATACCATTTTCTTTTAAATACTATTTTAAAAATAAAACATTATAAACATCATAAATAAACCATTTTATTTAAAAATAACCATGTAAAGTTATAGGGGAATCACAAAATCATTAAGTATTCATGAAATTAGGAAAATTCAATCATGATATATAATGTAAAAAACATTCTTTTTTACTTTTGTAAAATAAACATTAAAAGAAGATTTTTCAAAAGAAAACCTCTTACAGAAATAATATCATTAAATTAAGTATAAATCAAAAGAATATATTATCTTTATTAGATTTAAATCCACATAAAATATGTTTAAATATAAAACAAGATAATAAAAATTCATTTCAAACAAAATATTAAAATGGTGTAATCAATAAAGTAGAAGTTTAACTCAAAGAAAGGGAAATTAGTTATGAATTCCTTGACGGTGAGACTAATTTTTAATGTGTGTATTTTCTCTTACTGAATAATAAAATTACATTAACAATTTAATTAATTGATAACCTATATTATGTTAATTATTACTTTAATATCACTTATTACCATGTTATATAAATTACATAATTATTTAAGTTCGTGACATATGTTTTGATGATATTTGGTTCATGTATCCATAATGACTTAAGTATGTAGACAATTGAAAAAGTGATCATTATTACATCATCTACAAAATAATAATCCTGAAATAAATAACATTATTATACATCAATTATTCTTTTAAATATATCTATTAAATATGTTTAATACAAATGTACTATGTTACAATCATGGAGATGGTAAGCAGTACATACACATGAGTATAGTTTTAATTTTTCAATGATCATTTATGAAAGAAAGTAAGTATTAATTTATTTTTATAGAATTATCATAATATAATATATATATATATATATATTATTTTTTTTAATATATATTTATATATCATCCATTTGATATGATTATGACAAACAAATCACATCACTTCATAGAGGTGGTAGTACACACGTACACCAAAACGATGTTATCATTTCTATATGCATAAAAAAGAATGAATATAAGGGATATATTATCTTTAAATAATGATAAATATGTCATTAGTATATATTATATAATCATTAATTCTATAATGATAGATATCCTTGAGATATAGTGATGAAAAATGAATTACAATGGTTTTTGAGGTCGTAGTCTATTGTACACACGAATGATGAATTATTTTACCATTTCATGGAAGTGGAGATGAATATGGGTCATTAAAATAACAAAATAAAATTTAGATAGATGGGGTATTCTGTAGTTTTTATTTTATTAAGGTTTCTAAAAATTTGAAGGAGTTGGATGAAGAAATAAAATAGAAACATGTCATTAAAAATGATACCTCTTCATCAGACAACCTCCTTTTCAAAACACCTTAAGATCACTAAGGTTGGTGTTAAACCTAAACAAAAAGACCTATATAATTATATTAGGGATTATAGGAATGTATTTTTTCATGTCATGGATTAACCAAAATGGTATTTAGTGTTAAAAAATGAGAAGAAGATGTGTCCTTTTATAGGAGAGTAAAAGGTACTCTTAGAGTTTTCCAAAATATTAAGTAAATATAAATTCATTTTCCAATAAAATGTCTCAAAACTTATTAATATAGATTTTATTATTCTTATTGGTCATAAAAACTAATAAAATAAAAAGTAGATTTTTTACTATAGTTTTACATTTATCATTTGGTTTTAACCCTTGTTTAACCCCTTTAACTCTTATTGTAATAATATGATTTTTTACACTTTGAGGGTCAATATAGTTGATATAAAATCACAAAATCTCCATAAATCAATAATGAATGATATTTTAAATCTTATTAACATAATTTGGAAAATTTTAAGATTTTAATAATTTTATATAATTTAACAAAATACTATTTAATATAAAATCTTCATAATTTTAACTTTAAGGACTTTTAAGTATGTTTAATATAATAATATCACAATAACACGTATAATTAGAGCCAAAAATTTTATTTCATCCCTATAATTTTAAGTTCATATGAAAAATTTATTAATTACATAAATTATCTCAAATTACATTTATTTTAAAATTTTTAATAACATTTATTTGGAATTTGGAATAATAAAATAATTATTATATCAACGTTGTGTAAGAATTTAAGGTAATTATTTATTCAATAAAAAATAAAAAAAATCCATGATAAATATAAATTTTTTATATTTAAAATGACTATTTTAATATAATATTACCTTTCGATAACCCTATATTAAATTTTTTTAAAGTTATTAAATATTTTAGTGTGACATATTTGACATTTTTTTAAAAAAATATTAAAAATTTAATAATCTTTTAAAGATGAAAATAAAGGACATATATTATAAAAATTAAATATTATAGATTAATAGTACTCATATAATAAAATTAGAGCAGGTTTAAATGTAATTTTATTGTCCCCTTCATATTATTTTTACCCTTAATTACCTGATTTACTCTTCTCCATGCTAATAAAAATTACCAATGTTACTATTTATATTGACAAAAATTAAATTTCACTATTTAATATATTTGGAACATCAAATTAAAAATATGGAATGTATTTATCAAAATTCAAAACACATATTTTTTAGAAATTAAATTAAATATAAACTAGAAAATATGCAATGAAAAATACTTTTTCAAAATAAAAATCCTTTTCAAAATATATATTGTTTCCATAAAAAACTCAAGTATAAAACCCTTTCCAAAAATAATAATTGAATTACATTAACTCAATATAAACAATTTAATATTTTAAATTAATCCAAAAAATAAATTAATACTATATATACATTTTAATAAAATTTATTTTTCAATAAAAATACGTATTTTTCAATATTCATTGAAAAATAGATATTTCAAATAAATTGGAAAAAATTATTCCTAAGATAATTTTGATATGATAAATTCCAAGATTCAATTTTTTTCATCAAATTAAAATTCTATAATTTAATAATTAATATTTTAAATATGACCATCTAATAGATTTGTTTAATAAAAATATTTCCTTTTTTATTTTATGAATTACATGAAAACTTAATAAGGAATTTAAATATTCAATCCAATGAAAATATTATTCTATAAGTTTCTAGGCTGTTGCATTCTCCCCCATTTTTAAAACTATATCCTATAAATTTTAATCACTTATTAAGAAAGTGGGGATACCTTTCCCTCATAGCATTTTTAGATTTACATTTTTCTTCTTCAACTATATGGTCATTGCACCAAACATTATCTTGGTGAATTATCTTATTCCACATTACATGATTTCTACATTCAAGAATATAAATAGTATTTCCCTCAAAATAACGGTTAAATTCAAACTGAACAAAATTAGGTCTCAAAAAATCAGATTAATCTTGGACATATTTTCTTAACATATAAACATAAAAATCATTGTATACATGGGATAAACACAGGGGAAAGTCCACTCAATAGGTATATGTTCTAACATTCTCTAAGATTTCACGTCTTCCAATGAACTTTGGACTAAGAATTACCTTCTTAATAAAGTGTATACAACTCTTCAATGGAGATATTTTAAGAAAAATATTATCACCTACATAAAAAGAAAATTATTTTTCCTTTTTATCTATATACCTTTTCTGGATGCTCTAATCTATCATCATATGTTTCTGAATCATCTAAACCTTTTTAGCCACTTCCTCAACAATTTATAATTCCATGAACTTCCTCTCACCTAATTAATCCCAAAATTCTGGAGTGTGACACCACTGTCCATATAATTCCTCAGAAGGAACCCTTTGTATACTAGAATGAAATCATATATTATAAGTAACCTCAACCAAATAAAATGTTGATCCCAACCTCCCAGGTAATCAATTGAAAAAGAAAGTAGTATGTATCCCATGGTCTAGATTATTAATTTTTAATGTCTATCAACTTGAGTATCAAAAAATATAATGAAATTTAATTCAATACCCAGTGACTTTTGAAGGCTATTCCATAAATTAGAAATTAATCATGGATTATGGTCTGATATAATAGAGAGAGGATCTCTGTGTAACCAGACTATCTATTTGAGGTATGATTTAGAAATTTTATCTAAAGATATAGTTTCTCATATAGTAATCAAATTTATAGATTTATCCAATTGATCAACAATAACCCAAAACACATTATTACCAGAAGAATTATTTGGTAGTCGCACCAATAAATCCTTGGATATATTTTCTTATTTACACTATGGAACTAGAAAAGGATAAAGGATCCCATTTTATAATTTCCATTATACTTTAACCCGTTGAGAAGTCAAATATTTCATTTTAAATTCTGTAACATCTATTTTCATTCCATTAAACCATAAATATTCATGAAGGTCTTTGTATATCTTAGTGTTTCCAAGGTAAATATAAAATGGAGAACTATAAGATTCACTCAATAATTCCCTCTTTACCTGGGACTCACAATTCACACATAATATCTTTCCGAAACTCAAAACACATTCTTTATAAATATTAAATTCAATTAAATTAACCTTCTGCACCAATTATAAAATTTCATGTTACTCACAATCTTCCTTCTGAGCTTTCTTAATTCTGTCATACAAAGATGATTGTACTGACACCTAGAACAAAATAGAGGAATTTTCATCGCCGAAAAATTCTAGTCTAAAATTAATCAAATCAATAATAAAAGGGTTATGTTTCACAAATAACATGGATACTGATGTAAGATGTTATTATGACTCAAAGTATTAGGCACTTTTTTTCTTTTCTGGGATGGTAATTGATTATGCAATCATAACCCTTTACCATTTCAATACATCTTCTCTGCCTCATACTAAATTTTTTTGGGTGTATATATACTTCAAAATGTTATGATTAACATATATTTAATAATTTTCTCTATGTAAACGATTCCCCAAATTTTTTACAAAATAACCCACAATAGATAATTCAAAATCATGTGTAGGATAATTTAAATCACTAGGATTTAGTTTTTGTGAATCATAAACAATTACCATATTATTATTCTACATAATGAAACAAACTCCCATAAATAAAGCATCACATTAGTTTAAAAAATCACTATTCATCTAGGGTAGGGAAAAAAATAGAGAATTCACCAATCTTCTTTTTTAATTTCTGAGAACAATCATATAATTATTTTTTTCAGATAACTTTAACACCTTTTTCTGTTAACATAGTTATGTAGATAGAAAATGGTGAAATGTTTTCAAAAAACTATCAGTATTAAAACCCTAATCCACGAAAACAACTAATCTCTATGAAATTTACAGGTCGTGTAAAATCATAAACAACTTTAGTTTTAACAATATCACATATAATTCCATCATTAGTTACAATTTTCCCATGGAAAGAAATCTGTTGTGACCAAAAATCACATTTTCTATATAACTATTTTTCATTAAGGGTACGTAGAAAAATACTTAATTGTTTTTTGGATCCTCATAAATTTTTAAATAAACCTATAAATCATCAATAAAAAGAACCAAAAACTTATCCAATGATTCCTTGAAGACTCTATTCATAATATCCCTAAATATAGTGGGATAACTTGTGATCCCAAAGGGGATAACTAAAAACTCATAATTCCTATATCTATTTTGAAATGAAAACTTTATAATATCTTACTCCTTCAAATTAAATTGATGTTACCATGATATAAGTTCAATCTTTGAAACATATTCCACTCCCTTGAGTCGATAAAGCAAATAATCAATATGAGGAAAATTTTTCTTATTATTAATAGTGATGTTATTCAATGCTTTATAATTGATGAAAATCCTCATGGAAGTATCATTATTTTTAATAAACAAATCATGAACACCCCATTGTGAAGTTATAGGTTTAAAAACCCTTTATCTAACAACTCTTACAATTTATTATCCATTTCGAAAAGTTCTAATTAAGCTATTAAATATGCGGGGTTTGAAATAGGAATAGAATCAGGGACTAAGTAAATAGTATACTTAACCTCCCAATAATGAATAATAACTAAAAAAATATTTCAGAAAAACATTAATGTATTCATTCACTACTGAAACATAATTAATATAAACTATTTCATTGTATTCAAGGATATGTGCTATATAACCTTAACTACCATTTATAATCAATTTATTTTCTTCATGGTAGGTTTTTATTGGATGGAAATAACTGATGAAAACAATATTATCTCTATAATCTATCTTATCGTAATAATATTAATTCCTAACTATACCTAAAAATTAACAAACTCAACAATGGGTAATTCATTAAGAGTTTCAGGAAATACCATTTTACTGAATACAATACGAAGTGTTCTATATATTATTGTTTATTTAATATTACCACCTAGTGTTTTCACCAAAACTTCTAACACAATTTCATGATGTGAAATTCCTAGTATTAATGAAATTTCATAGAAGTGAAATAATGTGAAAACCTAGAACCAAATAGGGTATTTGTGTAATTTCGATACATGATCAATATACATGTCACCAATTCATTTTATGGACTCACATCAACAATATTAGAAGAAAATTACTTTTCTATACTTTTATACTTATGATTATGTTGGTTTCCATACTTTGTAAATGGCTTTGACAGCATGTTAGCATACTAAATCAAATCATTGTAACTAAAATAACTCACTATTGGATGGTTATCAGTTACAACAATCATTAGTTTTTCTGGATTCTTTTATTTGCAATCATGTTCCCTATGACCAAATTGACCACACCAAAAATAATTTCCAGATACTTTCATGAATTCACTAAAATTTTATTTAACAAACTTTGAAGATTTTGGGGGATTACCTCGTGACTTATTAACTTGTTTCTTCTCCATCATCTTCCACCTCAACCTCCACTTACTAATGTCATATTATGTAACATATGTTTCATAAAACTCTATCTCAACATTCTCAGCACAAAGAAATACTTTTTCATAACATTTAAATTCCCCTGAAGAAAAAGAACTTTTTAAAGCTGGATTCAAACTAGAGTAAAATATATTTATTTTACAACCAATTTCCTGAAGAAAAAAAATGTAGTACACAACTATTTAGTCTTGTGAATTTAGATTCACACACAGCCACAATGTCATATTTCTTCCTCAGATCCAAGAATTTTTTCTCCATTGTGAGTTGAATAGTCTTAAGAATGTATTTCTCAAGGAAGATATTCTTAAATTCATATCACTATATTACATCAAGATCATATTTCCATCTATTGTTATAAACTAGACACCACAATTGAACAAATTTATCTTCAAAATGATAAATAGTGAAGTTTACCTTGTGGGGTTTTAAACATTCCATGAATGAAAATATCTTCTCTTGGAAATTAATAAATCCTTCATCTACTATAAATTACGAGTATATACTAAATTTTAGGGGAAATTGTCTCATAAAATGATATATTATCATCATGTTCCTTTGAGGTAGATCTGGCTTCTCTCTAACATGTATTCCACCACCATTTATAGCATGCGTCAACTAATCAATAATAGTAACAAACTATTCAGTTATTATTCTGACCATTTTGGGTTACAGATTTGGAAGTATATCTTCATATTGGTACCTTCAAACATCCCCTTCCTTATTTCATCTAGGGATAACATTCGGAATAAGAACTGTTTAAATGAAGAAACACAGTATTAATCAAATTCTATATCATTCCAAATTAATTAAAAATGGTTATCTAATAACATTATAATAACCCATAAAGTTATGTAAACACTACCTATGATACCAACTGCAAGAAAATATCAGTAAACATTAAAAATTATATTTTATTTGAACTATAATTCATACTCTTACAATCCTGAGGATCTTTTTGGTTTAGATTTTAAGATAATTAGGTCATAAAAACTCTAATATTACAAAGTAGACACTTATACAATATATCCATTTTCTCAAAATATGATAGCTTTAAAAAACATGATTTATTTTCAATATAAACATTCAAAATTATAATATTGACATTATAATTATCCCCACCCATCTTTAATCACAATGAATAACATTTAAAATAAATGCGTGACAAGCACAAAAAATCTCAGTAAAGGACACAAAAATAAGAAAACCATTACTCCAATGAAAAACATAAAAACCCCTGTAATATTTACCTTTATACAAATTTTATTCTATCTAATGAAATAAATAATTTTCACATGAATACACATAGTCATTTTTATCAATGGATATCATTCAAGCTAATTTCATGCAAATGAAATCCATTTCTAGAAACATAGAGTATCACATTAATAACCCATTTTAAACCCCTATCAGAAATAAATATCTTCTAGTTTAAAAACTTTGTTAAACCCCTACTTTATTTCCTTAAGAATAAAAGGTACATTATCCAATTAATTGGAGAATTATCTATGAATGCCCATCATTTAAGTTATAACGGGATCACCCAACACTATATGGACCTCCCCATCATATAAGCTATAATAGGCTCACCCAATGCTATCGAGGAACACCCATTTCTAATATTTAATACTAATGTACCATAAAGTGAAAAATATATTTAAATTATTTCCCATTTTCATCACAAAACAACTGAAAATATCTTTTAATGTCATAAATAAATAACTTTTGGATATCTAAATACCCTTTTCTTTTAAAAACATATTTTACAACCGAAACATTGCACACATCATAATCAAACCATTTTGATTGGAAATAATCATGCATGATTATAAAAAAACGAAAAAATCATCAAATCATCATGATGGAATGAAAATTTTCTCATGTTTTATAAGTTAATTTTTTTTACTTTTGTACAAATAATCATTAAAAGAAGAATTTTCAAAAGTCTCTTATAAATATCATATCACTGAAGTGAGTGTTAATCAAAATAATAGATTATTTGTATCATATGTAAATACATAAATCATAATTATAAATTTTAAATAATATAATGAAAATTCATTTCACATATAATTATAGAATGATGTAATCAATGAAGTATAAGTTTAACTCAAAAAACGGAAATTGATTTAAGAATTCCCTTACCCCGAGTCTGATTTTTCATATATGGACTTTATATTCTTGAATAATGAACTAATTTTAATTATTTAATTTTTTGATAAAATATTTAATATTTTTATTATTTTAATATAACTTCTTACCATTTTATAAAAATAACATAATTATTTAAGTTCATGTTATACATTTTGATTATATTTGGTTTATGTGTCGAATATGACTTAGGTGTGTGGGCTATGTTCAAAGATTTCATTGTTAAACCATTTAAAAAATAATAATAATGAAATATATATAACTATTATACATCATTTATTATATTTGATAACATTTTTAAAAATGGTTATTAAAAATAAACTATGTTACAACCATGTAGATGATAAGTCGTATATATACATGTGCAACATTTGTATTTTCAATAATAATTTTAAAAACTATGTATTATTTTATATTTAATAATTATTATAATATTTAATAATCGTATTAATTATTTAAATATACTTATATATATCCTTAATGTGATTTTACAATGAAAAACAAATCACATTGCTTCGTGGAGGTTGTAGTTCACACGTACACACAAATAATGTTGTCATCTTTCTATGAAAGAAAAGGTGAGAAATTAAGTGATATATTATCTTTATAGAATGATAAATATTTGTGGAATATATTATATATAAACATTAATTCCATAATTATAACTAGTCTTGATTGACGGTGATGGAAAATTAATTACATCAGTTCGTGAGGCGATAGTTCGTCGTACACATGAATGATAAATTCTCATCCCTTTTCAAAAAATTTGAGATTGATATGGGTCATTAAAGTAACATGATAAAATTTCTGTATATGTATTATTCATGAATAATTATTTATGTATGTTTGATGAATATTTTAAATATTTTTAATAAGAAATAAAACAGAAACACGTGAGTAAAAATTATATCTCTTAGAAAACCTCCTTTTCTAAACACCTTATGACCATTAGGGTTTTTGTTATAATGAAACTACTACCTCTATAATTAGGGGAGAGATTATGGAAAGGTATTTTAGCTAATATTTTCCAAAAAATATTCATTTTTAAGCGTTATGAAAGTAGAAGAAGAGGTGTCTGTTTCTATGACAGGGGAAGGGCATAATTAGAATTTACCGAAATATTATATTAATATAAATTAATTACCAATTCTAAATGGCTCAAAAATAATAAATTATAAGATAATATAATTCTTAGTTTAAATACCTTCATACAAAAAAAATAGATAATTTTTTACTATTTTTACACCCTAGTCTTTTGGTTATGACCGTTATTTAACCCCTTTAACTCTTGTAGTGACTACATGGGTTTTTACTTTTTGAGGGTCATTATAGTAACTATAAAATGCCAAAAAATACATAAATAGATCATATATCACATGTTCAAATGGATTCCAATAATTTCAGATTATTAATTTTTTTTTAAATTTTATATCATTTAATAAATTATTATTTACAATAAAATATTCATAATGTTATTTTAAAGGACTATGCATTAATTTGACATTAAAAATATCAGGATAAAACTTATAATTCAAAAAAGACTATTTTATTTCATATGTAACATGTCATGGTAATCTATAAATTTCATTTGTTACATTAATGATCTAAAAATATATTTTTTTTATAATTTAAATAAGATTTATTTTATTTTTTTGTTAATAAAATAATTATTTCATCAGTATTGTTTATGAATTTAGGGTAATTATTTCATCACTATATATTAAAAATAAATTAACCTCATAAATATTTTTCATTTATTTTTAAAATTAATATTTATAGTTTAATATAATCTCTGTATTACCATATATTAAAAATGTTATAGTTATAAAAATATGAGTGTGACATCTTTAACATTTCATTAAATAAATATCATAAGTTTCATAATCACTTAAAAATTGAAAATTAAATGAAATTATTTGAAAATTTAATTATTATGGATTAATAGTATTGATACAATAAAATTATATCAAGTATAAGGGTTATTTTAAAATCATCATCATATTATATTTACCCCTAATTACCTGATTTACCCTTTTGAATGGTAACAAAAATTTCCAAGGTTACTATTCATATTAGCCAAAAAATAAAATTGATATATTTAATAAATGTAGACCTCCAGATTCCCAATATGGAATAAATCTTTCAAAAAATATTTTTTTTTTCAAAATTTAAATTAAATTTAAATGGGGAAAATGCAAGAAAATAATTTTTTGAAAAAATGTCTTTTCAAAATATAAAACCATTCTATAAAAAATTAAAATATATAACTTATTAAAAAAACTATAATTGAATTTAATAAATCAATACAATCTATTTAAAATTAAAAACTATTCCAAAAAATAATTATACCTTACAAATACATAGAATGAAAATACAATTTTCAATAAAAATACATATTTTCCAATATCGATTGAAAAATAAATATTTGCATAATATTATAAAAAATTAATCCTAAAATAATTTTTACATGATGTATTTAAAAATGAAATTTATTTTTTTAAATTAAAATTCTATAATTTTCAAATTAATCATTTAAATATAACCATATGAAAATTTATTTTAAAACAAATATTTCCTTTTTATTTGTAGGAATTAATTATCATATTTATAATGAATTTAAATATTTAATTTAATAAAAAAATTCTATTAGTACCAGGTTTGTTAAAAAATCCCAACCTTGGAATAAATTCAACATTGCAGCTCTTAATATTATATTCCCTTGTATTCAACAATATCGAGAATTCAGTCATCCTTGTGAAATAAAGAAATAAAAATGTTTTCTCATGTAAATATTAAGAAGTTAAAGATAAATGATATACTAAAGAGAGTAAGATAATATTATCTATGGGAAATAAGGAAAACACATGGACACATTAAACTAATTCATATATATAGATATATAATAAAAACATTAATAAAAATTGAAAAATCAGTCATTTGAAAAGAAAAAAAATTCCTGATTTTGTTAAGAAATATTATGAAAATACATATTAAAGAATAAAAAAGTTTGATCAATCTTCTTAAAATGTTAGGTATTATTTCTCGAAAAATTTTAATATAAAATATGGTTATAATAAAGAAAATAATATTATAGTGAAAACTAAGGATTTATATTATTTTATATCCTGATGGAGAACTTGAATTTTGAAAGATGATGTAAAAATATGACAATGATAGTCTTCATTAAGTGTTTCATATGAAATTAATATCGTTCGACTAACATAAATGATTTTGCAACCATATTAAAAACCAAAATTAATATTTTTATGAAAATGAAGTCGGAAAATGGTGATTCTAATTCCATGATTTCTTATTATATAATTTTTATGTTATAATAGGATAAAAAAAAATATCTATAGTACCAAATAGAATAGTATAGAATATTATTATAGGTTGTATGCTGTATTCATGTAGTCTGTGGTCTATTTTTTTAGGAGAACAATTTATTTTAAGAAATAGTCATCCTAATTACTCATAATGATGATCAATTAGATCTACCTCATTCCATTAATATTTTTGTTGTGTTACAATTATTTTATTGAAGATGATTAAAAGTGATGGTTGTTCCGAAGAAGATAAATAATTAAGGGATAAATTATAGAATAACTACTCCATATTTTAAGAAATCACTATCTTGGTTTGTTTTTTAAATTTTTTTCTCATGAAAATGTTAACAAATGATATTCCATAGTAAAGCTAAATTTAAACAATCCCTATAGGGGAGTTTTATCTTCAGAATATATCAGATTCATAATTCATACAAATCTAAATTCAAAATGGTTCTAGAAAAATATGCATAAAATTGAATGATTGATAATTCTCTCAAACTTGGTTTGATACTAATATATTTTGAAATTAATTTTGTTACAATTATTATTCAATGAAAATATATAAAAGATATATAATAAAATTACATTTTTATTTACAAATCATACCATATATACATGATTTTTTTATTTGTGCATTTAAATGGGTTAGGTAGTAAGTATATTATTCTAATAAGAATATTATAATCTCTTTTTTTTAATTATCCTGAATATATTTTCAAAAAAATTGAATGAGAAATGTTGATGAGTTTCATGAGTTTTTAATAGTTTCTATCATATTCATTTTTTTAATGGATAACATTTATTTCTAAATCAATCCATCTTTTTGCAACACTGGGAATAGATATTATAGAAACACGTTGGAATGATTGATGGAACATTTCTTAAATATTAAGTGATGTTATCCTCTCTATTAAAATAATTTTATTTGATATCAATAATGGGGATAAATGAAAAATAATTAATTCAATGAGAGAGAATCAGTGATGGAAACAACATATGTGAAAAAATAATGAACATATAGACATGTATTTTATAACATGGGAATTGATAGAAAATACAAAGGGAGAGGCTGTTGATTCAAAATTGTTTTTTATTTGTTTTCAATAATGGATAGTGTTTACTGTAAGATTTAAATATGTTTAAGAACATTATTAATGATTAAGTTCATAGATATTGGATGTATTGCATGTGTATTTTGATGGGATAAAGAGAGATTCAAAATTCTAGGTGACATTATGTGTTTCTGAGAACAATTGATATGTTAGAGAATGCTCCATGATTCTTGAAAGTATAAGTTTTTATACATACATTTTGTGCGAGTTGAGGAAACTGAAGGGAGAGTTGTGATAACAATATGTAATTTAATTTTATTAGTAATAAAATTACCCATGTTTCACAATGATTACTTTATTATGTAATAAGAACAATAAAATGAAATTAAATTTCATAGGAACATTCTAGATCACAAAATGAAATTTATGATAATAGTTAATAAGAGTATAGTTTGATAAAAATTAATGTTAAATTTACATATAATGGTAAAATCCATAGGCTAGAATTATCCCATGAATATCACTCCTAGAATAAAAAATTTAGAAATAAATAAAATAAGTAAGAATATGATTAACATTATGAAGGGATGTATAGAACACTGGTAAGTGATGAAAAGAATAATAAATCATGAGAATGGTGAAGTTTATATAGTGTTTCATGGGAAATGAGACCACTAGAATCTAAAAAATATTCAATAGGTACATTTTCCACTTTGACTATTGGGTATTATGACCATGTGTGATTCTGGCCATTGAGTATCATTTCCACTAATAATTATGATAGTTTTTAATAATTTTTTTTAATAGAATTAGTATATAAAAAGGATAATGAACATAGAGAGTTGATGTATGAGATATAAATTATGGTTACTACTGGTTGTATCATTCCTTTTAAATCCTATATATTAGAGCATGAGAGATAGGTATCATTATTGGAGTTCACCCCTGTATAAACCAAGTTATAGATTTAACAAGTGTGGCTCATGCATAATCACATATGGTAGAAGTTTATGATAGCATAAATCACTAACAAATCAATGATTGGTGAACCCCCCCATTGAATATACCATTATCTCACACCTGGACCTTATAGATTATATTTGTATCATGGGGGATTATTTTTCTTGGTTATCTATATTATAAAATTTTAAATTCATTTATAAATGAAATTCCGTTTACTCTAACAAAATAATGTTTTAATTTTTTTTTAAATTAGATAATGTAATAATTTAATATTTTTTTCATATTAAATAAAAAGAAAAGTAATATATAACATAATATAATATAATAAAAGTGTATATTATAATAATATAATTTTTAAATTAATTAAGGCATAATAATATAGTTTATAAAATAGATATTCTACGTGATGATATATTTTTATAAGTAATTTAATCCTTTTAAAAGACATTTTTTCCATAAAATTATTTTATAAAACAATATATATTTGGATATAAATGATACTATAAATTTATAAATTCTTATGTAATTGGTCTAGTGGTCATAAAGTAAGTAACATCATAAAAACTAGTAATCTTTAAGAAATAATTATTCTATATAACAAAATAATTTTTTTATAATTAGAAAAATATTTTGATAAAATGGTTTTCATTTTAGAAATAAACATGTAGAGATTAACCCCTAGGGAACTTTTTAAAAATTTATAATATGGGGTTATTATTTTGTAAAAAAGTATGATATAAATTTTTAATAAGTATTACAACATAATTATTATTTCAAATATTTTTTATAAATACTATAAACAATTTCGGAAAAAAAATCAAAATCTCATAAAATATGATATTTTTAGGTAAAAGAATAATTTTTCAAACCTATACTGAATCTCAAAAATATTAAAGTATATTTTCAGTTTTTAAAAATAATTATTTTTTGAATAATGAAGTTTTCCACATCAAAAATAATATATATTTAAGGGGGTCCGGCTCTTCAAATTTTAAAACACTAAAAACCAATAGCGTTTGGAGAAACCAATGGGATAACAACTTGGGAAGGCCAATGTATTTTCCTTTTTATAATTATAGTCATGAACTTAGATATAGAAATTTTAAAACAATTCCCCATCATTGTTTATAATTGGGCACCCATTCCCCCATTTATCTCCACTACCAATGCATTTTTTATGATTTTATAATCCTTTTCACTCTCTATACTCCTTAAAAGATGTTCTCAATGTATCAAGAAGCTCTTATCAAGTATTAAGAAAATATATTGTAAGAAAGGTATTATCTTCCTATTCCTTCTTTCAAGTAATTACCTTATATTGAGCCTTTTAATTTGTATGTGATTATTCCATCATGTTTTTCTAATCATAATTTACTTTTAAAAGGATTCACTATTAATGAGATACTGATATTCTTTCTCAATAACCCCATTCTATAATTGGTTATGTATAACTTATATACTTAAAAAATCAACCTTGATATTCCATTCCATGATTTTTGTGATGATTATCAACAATACATTCACCCAAGGGTATTCATATGCACGTAACTACACTTCATTCATTAGGGACATCCATGTATGAAACCCTTATTCCCAACTTGCGTGTTAAAATAGTGAAATACCATATAACGTTATCTGATCTATGTGAAAAACTTAATGATATCAATATTAATGGGGTTCCCTAATAATTCTCTAATTCTTCAGGTAAAAAAGTATTTTTTTCAAATGAAATGTTTATATTACATTTCCAATATGCCTTGTTAATGTTTTATGATATATTAGTGAAAAAATTTGATAATATATTCTATAACAACATGTTTATTAACATTTGTGATATTGTTATGAATGTTTAATTTTTATTTTATATCCATGTTTTTACACCATGCCTCATGAATATAATATAATGATCTTATTTTATGAATCATGTATTTATGATCATGTTATATTGGTATTCTCCATGATTTAACTATTATGATACCTCATAATCAATTTCCATTATTTATCCCTTCATTTTCTTTATTCTCACCCCTCTTTATTGAGGTAATTCATTAGAAAATCATAGATAGTGTGTTGTGCTTGGATAGATTTTTAAAAAATTCATTTAGGAGTATTATATTATGATAATATATTTTGTGATCTATATAATTCATTCATTATTTACTAAATTTATATTAAATTAAACATCAAAATATCATTGGATGACACTAATATAATATATTATTTCTTAATAATGTAAAAAATCATCTATATAAAATGTGGGTCTATATTATTGGAATCAAAGAATGATTTAGTTTTACATTAAAAATAAATTAGGATCCATTATCAAGGACCCTAGGTATAAGTATAAATATTGAAAAAAAAAATCTAAAGTTGGGTAAATTATATATTATATGGTTTTGTAGAAATTAAATCCATTAATTGATAATAATAAGTGGTTATAGGCTCTATAGAATATGAACCTATGAGTAATAATTGTAAAAATGATGGTTGGGTATTTACTCATTATTCTTTGGGTGCATGAAAAAAATGAATAATTTCACTTCTTGTTCGAGAATTTGTATGCATATGATATGGATTATCATATACTCATCACCAAACATTATGAATGATATATAAAAAAATAAATTAGTAAAATTATAAATTATTTTTTTGAATGACTATAGAATAATGATATTATATATTTTTTGTAATACACTATACTTTAGAATCATTATCATATTTCTATGTGTGTTAATTTCAACATTAATCATTTCTTATTTTAAATAAATGGAGGGGAATAATAGGAATTGTGTAAATAAAAAATAAAAAAACAGTATTTTGATGGCAATCCAACAACGAGGGATGTAATTTTCTAATATATTATGATGATAGTAAATTAGTTATCTTAGTTTATAAATAAAAACATAAACAATGTGGATTGTTCAGATCCACCGTGGATGGAATAACCAGTGATTGAATCCTTTTGGATTCAATGATGACCTAATTTTATTAGATCATTATATCCATTAATCATTGATCAATGGATATAAACTATAGAAAATATATTTTTATTACTCCTTAGTTCTATGTAATAGAACATTAAATTAGTTATATATCACATAGAGGGATGATCTACTCAATGGTGGAAATTATTTAATAATAAGCTTTCAAAGTATGAAGTTAGAGTTATGGACTTATAAGAATTCAAGAAAGTATTTTTCAATATATATTTTAACTATATCCACTAAACCCAATTGAATATGGAATTCCATATGCTGAAGGAAAAGGATAATGAATCAGTGTGATGTTACAAAATTAACTCTACAATACTGTGTGGTACAGTTCAATATTTTTCATTGATTTTGATGAAATTATTGAATGATTCTTCTGTGGAATAAGACCTCGTTTTTTGAATCATATTACAATATTATACATTGAGTGTATTAAGGAGATAGATTGGTTTTCTCTTAAATTTTTAAATTGAGTTTGGAGAAGAATAGTGGTCTCAAATAAAATATTATAAGAATTGAGGGATGGAGCCAAATTTTGAGAATAATTTTGAAAATGAAAGGGAATATAATAAAAAAATAACTACCCATGTGAAACAAGTGTGGGAATAAGGAATGTGGGAATTTTCAACAATGAATTAGAAAGTTTATTATGTTTATAAAAGAAGACCATATATCTAAAAACAATAATGGATATGTATTTTATCATTATAATGAATGAAAATATAAAAGTGAAGATGGTAAATTAATGTTTTTTGTACAATTATTCACATGTGTTGAGAATTGAAATATAAATATCCATTTTCCAAATCAATGGATTATGGTAGTAAATTGAAATAAAATCATGTAGAAACCAAGGTATAAATTCCATGTTTTTATTCTCATAATGGTTAAAGTCATGTCCATAAATGATATAGTGTTAGCTACACTCATCATACACTAAATGATAGTAAGTATATTTTTTATTATTATTCAAATAAATCCTTTTTCTCATTCAAAGATAGAGAGAAAATTTAATTGAAACCTAAACTAATAGAATTAGAGTTGATTGTTAAAACTATTAGAGGATGTATTCTATAAAAGAAAATATATTTACATTCCCTTGTTATATAAGGTAATTTAAATCTCTACTCAATCCTAGTTTTCATTACAATGGTGGAATTTAAAATAATTGTAGTTATGGATTGGGTATTAAAATATAAAACAATGATAAATTATACAAGAATAGATATTTCAATTGTATTGAAGAGACAACTGGTAATTATTTTCAAATATAGATATACTATCCTAAGTTATGCTAATTTCCACCTTAGACATCGTGCATTTTTTCAAATTATTGGTGAAGAAGGAGATGAATGTTAATTTATAATTATAGAAAATATAACCACTATAAAAATTTATTCAGGAATTTTTAGAAGAATTATCTTTAAAACCTCCAAATTGAGATGTATAATTCTCTATTAAACTCATAGCTAGATCAAACCTATATAAATGAACATATATATAATTACATATGTGGGTTCAGAGGAATTAAATATGAACATCAGGATCATTTATATAAAGGCTTTATTTAGCCTTGTGTTTATTCTTAGAGAGAACCTATTCTACAAGTGGAGAATAATCATGAATCATTATGAATATAAATTGATTAATGATAATTTAATGGGATAATAGTGAATAAAAAATACCATCTTTAATGTATTGGTGTCCTATTTGACTAGCTTCAGAGAGAGAAGATATTCTACTTGATTGATATCTAATCATAGTATCAAATATCGAGGGTAAATAATTAAGATACATAATAGACCAATTTTGGAACAAGATACGTACATATGAGTTTGTTCAACTTCATATTGGTTTGAGTAATACTTTCAAAATATTTTTTTCATTTTATTATTAGAGTCATTAGGGACTACCTTGATAAATTTTTTGTTTTATTTATTAAAAATATTCGAATATATTGCAAAAGTCTTGAATTGCATGTGGATCATCTGATGATCATGTTACAACCTCATTGGAAATATATACTCTATTTAATTCTTAAAATGTGATTCCTTGTCACAAAAGTTAGATTTTTTTTGAAACATTGTGACCAGTGAATGTGTGTTACTTGATCTAGAAATGACTATATATATAGTGGATTGGTGTCAAACTATAATAGTAACTAATATTTCTAGACTCTGTCATATACTATTATTGAGTCAATAAGATTTACTTACGAATTTTCCATTCCTGTATGTTTTGAAAATCACAGACACTCTATCTTAAGGAAAAATATATTTTCCTTAATAATTATCTTAATAAAGAGAATTTTCCTTCCCTTGTGAAATTTTATCCTCACCTATGTTTTCATTGTTCATTCTATAGTTTCTCTAATTCCATATCTTTTTATTCCTTAGTGTAAAATTTGGTTTCACATATACAACCTTATAATCCTATTAATCCTTGGTTATAGAGTATTTTGAAATTTAGACTTCGAATTATCTGAAATTCAGACTCCAAAATCTGTGAAATGCAGACTCGGAATTCCACAGAATTTAGAATCCGAATTCCTCATAATTCCGAATCTAAATTACTCATAATTATGAGTCTGAATTCATTATAATTTGGAATCCAAATTCCTCATAATTCAGACTCCATGTTCCTCATAATTCCGAGTCGGAATTCCTCAGAATTCGGACTCAGAATTCCTCCAAATTCCAACCTAAAATTCCTCAGAATTCAGACTCTAAATTCCTTATAATTCTGACTCTGAATTCATTGGAATTTAAATTCCGAAATCTATAGAATTCAGATTCTAAAATCTATATAATTCTGGTTCTGAATTATTTGGAAAATAGAATCTGAATATCCATGATTTACAGTATCCAAATTATTATTTTGGTAGAATATGCACTTTATTATTATTTAGACTCTCAAAAATATATTCGATCCAACAAATTTATTTTTTCTTACACTTTTAATAGTTATAAAATGATATTTTACTATCTGTTTCTAACAATCCATTTTTTGAGTGACACCTGTTCAGTTCCCTCAAAGATTCAAGGAAAAATATGACCGTTGGAGGAGGGAGATGACTGTTAGATAAGTGACTATAAATAGGAGCTCATTCAAACAAGCTTATACTTATTCCATAACTCTAGATATTTCCTATTGTTGAATTGATTTTTAGATAAATAGATCCACTCATGCTTTGTGTGTAACATCTTGTTCAGATTTCTTTGTGTGACTCCGATTGTTTATGAGTACAATCGAGGGCTTTCATGGATAGTAAGATAGAGGTGTCGAGTACTTTAATGTTTGACGGCTTTCGGGGATAGGAAGATAGAGTTGCTGACTACCTTATAGTTTGTGGGCTTGCGGGGATAGCAATATAGATTCAGATATTCTTATCGAGGGATAAACCTAGTGTGGGTAAGAAGGAATTTCATGAAAGAATAAATCAGGTGACATTTATCCAAGGTTGTTGGATATCCTATTCATTGGGTTAAATGAATTTATACTTGTTACTTGTTTTGTTTGAAGTTCTTTTCTGATGTGTTTTGATAACGAAAAAATGTATAACCTTAATATACTTTCTTATATTTTTTTTACTCTGATAAGTAAGATTCTATACGCTTTAAGGTAGAATCTTTTCTTTCTAAACTTTTTATAAAATTCATTTCTGGAACCATATTTCCAGAACCTGGGATGTTTGTAGAA
Source organism: Viscum album (assembly GCA_963277665.1). NCBI lineage: Eukaryota > Viridiplantae > Streptophyta > Magnoliopsida > Santalales > Viscaceae > Viscum > Viscum album. The sequence goes on from OY728123.1 coordinate 1,415,936,089, forward strand.
CTAAAAGAGGTCTTTTGAATTTACATTGTTTAATTTTTTTAAACATAGTTTTCTTAAAGGATAATTTTTTTTAAAGTACAATTCACCTCCACCCTCTTGTAATTGAGCATCTACATTCATATTTTGATTCTACAATTGGTATTAGAGGAGGTATCTAAAATACTTATATTCACATATATGTTTTTCTTGCTCAAGTATTCATTGTTCTAATTTTTCTTGATTAGGAATTTTTTACCTTTCTTACAATATTTTTCTATTAACAAATTTCTATGGAAAGATATTCTCTTTAAAATGGTAGGAATGAATGGTGGTTTGATTGAAAATAAAAATCCTACCATACCACCTATTTTTTATGGGAATAACAATGAATACTATAGAGATCATATGAAGACTTTTTTCACTAATACTGGAGTGGAAAACATTGTTATTCTTACTAGAGATTACAATATTCTTGATAAGGAAGTCAAAACTTTCACCAATCAAGAAAATTCAGAATATAAACTAAACTACAAGGTACACAATACATTGTTATGTTCCATGACCAGGAATATATATAGTTAGATTTCTTCTTGTGAAGCTGCTAACTGTAACTGGAAGAAATTATAGGTTACACATTTTGGTACATCCAAAGTCATAGAAACAAGAAGAGCTATGATTAGAGAAAGATATCATGGATTTATATTTCCTTATAGAGAACCAACATGCAAGGTGAGACAAAGGTTTATGACTATTGTTAACATTTTAGATTCTATGGGTGATAAAGGTTCAGATATTAAAGCTCTTGTGGAAAAGATTATAGATATCATGCCTAATGAGTGGGAATCTATGAGAACAATTATTGATGATAATAGGGAAGTATCTCAAATAACTCTTGCGGATATTTTTAGAACTCTTATTTAACATGATACAAGAATGAAAGTAATGATGATATGAATAAGAAGTAAAATGGTAATGGAAGTGTAGCCTTTAGTACTACTAAGTCCAAGACTCCTGAAAGGGTTACTAGATCTAAGTATAATAAAATCACTGTTCTATCAAAATCTACTGAGAGTAAATGTTTTGAGAATGAGAAAGCTAATCTTGCTCGGAAGATGAACAAGATAGTGTGTAAGAAAGACTTTAAGTATAGATATAAGTGGAAAGAAATAAAGGACAAGAAAGACTTGGAAGTCACTTTCTATGAATGTAAAAAATAAGAACATATAAGGCAAGATTTTTCTATTCTTAAGAAAAAGGGTAGAACGAAAAATCATTCTTAGAGGAACAATAAGAAGTACTATAAGGATAAATCTAAGAATGTTTTGAAATCCATTGACCACTGGAGTACTGGTGGTGAAGACTCTTCTGATGAATCCTTAGAGTATGAATATTCTAGTTAGATGAATCTTGTTCTAATCACCATATTACCCATTGAAAATAATTTTCTAATGGACAAGGTACACAATGATGAATCCATAACTAATGTATCCTTAAATAAAAATTATTCTGGTAATAAATATTGTCAGACTTCGAATGAAGAATATTTTCCAATAAAGATAATATATTACCTACTTATAAAAGAAGTATCTAGGTTTTTTAAATTTCATGAGAATAAAAATTCTAAACTCAAGAAAAAACATGATAAGGAAAATTCTAGAATTTCTATTTTACATAAAGAAATATCATATCTGTCTAAAGATCTTGATAAAAACATTTTTTTTAAAAGTGTTTCAAAAAACCTTGTGGAAGTTAATTTTGAGAAAGATAAACTTTCTAAATATATTGAAAATGTAATTTCTAAGAATATTATTTTAGAGAATAACACTAGTTCTAAAACTAATGTTTTTGAGGATAAAAACATGGTTGTTAAAATAAAGTCATAAATAGTTTCCTTGAGAAAGTGTTTGTTAAACTTTACCACTAGTAAGGAAAACATTGATAAGATTTATTCCCAGATTCGACCTCTAAAGAATAATTATGGAATTGGATATACTCATTCTAAACCTCTTTTTAGTAATAACTATTTTGTTCCTCAAAGTGATCTATTTTTTACTTAATGTTAGTGTGGTGAACATTGAGAAAAAATTGTTCTTTAACCAAAAATCAGTATTTAGAATTTCATAAAGATTATTTTTCGAGGAAAATGTGGATTCTTAAAATCTTGCTTGCTGAAATTTTTGAATACAGGAAAATTTGGATTCCAAGTGTCTAACACTTTTATTTTCAAGAAAATAAATAAAGTACCAACAACAATGCATGGTACATGGAGAGTGGGTGTTCCCAGCATATGACTAGTAACAAAAACTTCTTTGAATAGATTATCAGGACGAAAGGATGAAAAGTAACTTTTGACAATAATGCTCAGGAATAATTTATTATTATAGGTAACAATGTTCTTCATTGAAAAACTTTTATTTCAAATGTTTTATTTTTTAAGTTTCTTAACCACAACATCATTAGCATAATTCAATTATGTGATGAAGGTTACCTTGTTAATTTTAGGAATGCCATGTGCTTAGTATACAATTCCAAGGAAGAGTTTATTCTTTCTACTCATATGAAATAGAATGTATACACACTAATCTTATAAGACATTAGGATCCAATATCCACCATGCCATAGTGAAATGGAAGACCATCCTTGTTTATAGCATAGAAGGTTAAGACATTGTAATCTTAAGAACCTATGTAAACTCTCTAAGAAGAGACTTATAAAATTTCTACCGAAACATAGATATGATTATTAAAAAGTTTGTAATCCTTATCAATATGGAAACAAACATAAATCAAGTTTTAAATCAATTTGTGATGTCTCAAATACTGATGGATTGCAGTTGGTGCATATAAATCTCTTCGGTCCAACACAGACATAAAGCATTGGAGACAAATATTATGTATTTGTTTTAGTTGATGATTACAATAGATTTACGTGTGTCTATTTTATAGAAATGAAACTTGAAGATTTTTATTATTTCAAAATTTTTAGGGCCCAAGTTCAAAATGAGAAAAACCTTCCATTAATGAATATTCATAATGATCAATGAGGAGAATATAAAAATTATGATTTTGAAATATTTTTTATTAAACAGGGAATTGCTCATAGCTTCTCAAAACCAAAAACTCCTCAACAAAATGGTGTTTTTGAAAGAGGAAATCGAATTCTTCAAGAGATAACTATAACCATGTTGATTGAATATTCTATAGTTAAACACTTTTGGGATGAAGCTATAAGTACTGTTTGTTATACTATTAATAAAGTTTTGATTATACCTTTTCTTAATAAAACCCCATATGATTTATAGAATGGTAGAAATACTAAACTTTCCTACTTCAAAGTATTTGGTTACTAAGTATTCATTCTGAATACAAAAGATAATCTACATAAATTTGCACCCAAATCAAATGAATGAATTTTCTTAGGCTACTCCACAACTTGTAAGGCTTATAGAGTTTTTAATAAAAATACTTGTACTATTGAAGAAATAGTACATGTTAAATTTGATGAAGTTGATCCTTTTGTTTTTAAACAACCTCAACCAACATCCTCATATGTGTTTTCAAAAAATGATTATCATCCCTTGATAGAAAATCCTTCTGATAATGAAAATTTTCAAGAATAAATATATGAATCATTTACCCCAGAATATTTCTTACCATATATTGATGAACATATTTTAAAAAACCAAAATCAGTTGTTTCTTAAGAATCATATCAGTGATTGAATCATTGGTAATGTAAATCACCCTGTACGAACTAGAAGTTCCTTAATAAATGAAGTAGAACATCTAGCATTCCTTACCCAATTAGAACCAAAAATCACTAATGATTCTTTAGGTGATGATGATTGGATTAAATCCATACAAGATGAACTAAATGAATTCAAAAGGAATAAAGTCTAGACCTTGGTGGAAAGGCCTAAGTAAACCTCTATTATTTGATTAAAGTGGGTCTTTAGAAACAAGTGTGATGAAAATGAAATCATTATGAAAATTAAAGCTATATTAGTTACTAAAGGCTATAATCAACAAGAATGAATTGACTATCAAGTAACCTATGCTCCAGTAGATAGACTTGAATCTATCCATATTCTACTTACCTTTGCAGCATTATTCAATTTTAACCTTTTTCAAATGTATGTAAAATGTGCTTTCTAGAATGTTTATGTTTAAGTGGATGTTTTTGTTGAACAACCTCCTGGTTTTGAATACACAAAACATACTGAACATATTTTCAAACATAACAAAACATTATATGGACTTAAACAAGATCCTAGAGCCTGGTATGATATAATTAGAGGATTTTTGTTACAAAACAATTACATTAAGGGAAATGCTGATCTAAATGTATTTATAAAGAAAGATTATAAAAAAGTTTTGATTGTTCAAATTTATATTTATGAAATTATATTTGGTTCATGTTAGTAATATTTAACTACTTCGTTTGCAAATTTAATGAAATATGATTTCGAAATGATTATGATGGGTGAGTTAACATTTTTTCTAGGTTTTCAAATTTCTACAAAACCAAAATGAAATTTTATTTCCCAACAAAAGTATATTAATTATATTCTTAAAAAGTATGGATTTGATAACACTAAGATTATAAGTACTCCCATTGGTACCTCAAATTCACTTGATCTTGATGAAGCTGGGAAACCAGTATATCAAACATCATTTAGAGGTATGATAGGAAGTTTACTATACTTGACAGCTAGTCATCCAGACTTAAAGTTTTCAGTATTCTTATATCCAAGATATCAATACAATCCCAAGGAATCTCATTTAAAAGTAGTGAAAAGAAATTTCTGCTATTTAATGGGAACTATGGATTTAGGACTCTTTTATACTTTTGGAAATGATTTCATTTTAAAAAGTATTTGAGATGGTGAATTTGGAGGATGTATAATGGATAGAAAAAGTACATACGAAACTTGTAATTTCTTAAGAGATTAATTAGTTTCTTGGTCATGTTAAAAGCAACACTCAGTATCAATTTCTACTAATAAAGCTGAATATGTAGTAGCTGGAAGTTGTTGTCCTCAAGTGATGTGGATACAACACACACTCACAGACTATGGCATGAGTTTTACCAAAACACAAATATTGTGTGATAATAACAGTTACATTTCCCTATGTAAAAACCAGGTACATCACTCTCGTGAAAAACACGTAGATATTAGGAATAAATTTCTTAGGGATCACACACTTAAAAGTAATATAATCCTTCAATTTATCATAATGCAAGAGCAACTTTTTGTTATTTTCACAAAATATTTACCCTCTGATATATTTTAATACATTAAATAGAATTTAGTAATGATAACCATAAGGTAATCTCCCAAATTCACTTCTTGTTGAAAGCTATCTCTTTACAGTAAGATAATATTTTTCATAGGGGGATCATATTTTCTTATTAGTCAATATTTTTATAAAAATTTTCTTAATCAAATTTTTTGTAATCAAAATTTTTGTAATCAAATTTTTTTAAATCAAAGTTTTCTTATTTTTTTTTAAAAAAAATCGAAATCTAATGTTCTTTAAGAATAATTTTCCTTATTATGGATAATTTACCTAGAAATTTGGAAGGTATGTTTCCTTTATTAAATTTTCGTAATTATCTTTTTACCTGTTGATATTTTAATTTTATTGAAATTTTTCAGATTCACTTTTCCCTAAATCCAAATGTTTTTCTCAAAAACCTTAATAGATCAGAACCTACCAAATTCCTTCTTCAGCTATCATATCTACCGTCAAATCTGATCAAGAGTTTTTCATACATTGGATCAATCAAGGAATATGAAATGTCATTTTAAATGCCTATATAAGGACCTGTGATGGTTGTCCCACATCGATTCTCAAAGATTTGATGTGATGAATCCCTCCTGGTCTACTTAAGGCCGTTCAGAATCTTCATGTTTTCCTCAATTCTGAATGTCTATGAAATCTTCTCCTTAGAAATAAATGTCATCTATAAAGGAAATATTTGAATTTCAGATAAACATATATAGGATAGTTGATCCTAATTTCTTTGAAAAGTATGATTCTATTATTTCAAAGAATATCAAGCTGAATGGGTGCGAGATCCTATGTGTGTCAAAACCGAAGGTGCATGATCCCATTTATCCAGATTTATTGACTTAATTCTATAAATAAGTACGTTTATTCAATGAAGGAGGGAGAGACATGTTTTCCTTAATGATCTATTGAATGACCTACTCTCTTTCCTACACTAAGGCCGCAATTTTAATTAGAATTTCATATGAGGGTGAAGCTGAATTTTTCACCCATAAATTACTGGATGTATCAAGTTTATTTGGGAAGGAATGGGCATTAAAGTGTCTTTGAATGAAATAAGTAAATACTCTAAAGATTATCCATCTCTCTAAAGATTTCTGGATTCTGGAATTATGGGTTAAAGGCTTTATTATTCCGAGAAAAGGAGAGAAGGATACAGTAAAAAAACTGACATCTACATTTTAAATTTTCTGTTAAACCTCAGGAAGATAAATTTGGTGAAGTATATCTTGAATAAAATTGAGAATGTCATGAATGGAAATTTTAAGTCTAAAATGATCATGTATTTGGCCATTATCATAAAAATTATAGTTATTTTTTTATAATCATTCAAAATACCTTGCAGTTCTAAGCCAAGAAATTACAAGGTTATGTTGTTTAGCGATGATACCTTGAGAAGGATGAAGGCTGGATTCTATAATGAATTTAGAGATTTTTATGAGCTACCTGAAGTATAATTAGATGCTTTATCAAATAAATTGAAAGTTTTTGAAACTTCCAAGAAGGGTTGAAGAAAGTGGATGGTGGAGGAACTCTAAGAGAAATAAAAAATCAATGAGGGTAAAGAAACTAAATCAGCACCACCTAATCCAAAGAAGAAAAATAATTATCCAAATGGCGTGGTTTTTATGTGGATAGAGGACAAGAAGAATAGGAAAGAAGGAGAGCCCAATTTTTTCTTGGACCCTGATAAGGCAAAAGATTTGAAATTGAAGACTATGGAAGATCTTGAGAAACAAGAGAAAAAAAATAGGTAGAGAAAGATGATTTCGGAGGCTAAAATTTTTCAATCCCTTCTCAGGGATGCTGATAATGCCTCTGAAAAAATTCATTTACCTGAATATTTTTTCCAAGAAACACTTCTTGTGACTCCGGAAAATAAGATGGTGATTCCTGAACTAGAAGGAGAAAAATAAATAGTTCAACAGGAAGTATAAGAACAAGAAGAAGTAAGTGGTGATATAGATGACATGATAAGTCAAGTACAGAATTATCACGAGAAGGAGAATCCTTCTGAGAAACTATCAATCCGAACTTCTGAAGCATAATCCTCAAAACTTGCTACTCTAGGAAAAGAAGAAAAGGTATAGGAAGAAGTAAATAAACTATCTAAAGAATGGAGTAGAAACCATGAATTCATTCAGCTAGAGGATATTGTGGTAGGTGTAGAGAAAGAAAACCTTGAGGAAGAAAATATTGTTCAGTTACCATATACTGAGCATGAATAACCAAAAGCAGAAGACATCATTCTGAGAGATGATAAGGGAAAATATGTGTTTGTTTATACACCTAGGAAATATGTAGTGAAAATGAAAGATGATGGTGGTTCATTTAAATGGAAAGCTGAAGATATAGAAAAAGAATAATCACAAGCTAAATAGTCTGATTCGAAGTCATCCTCTCTTGGATATGATTTTGTGGTATAGTCATTGTAGAAGCTGGTTGATACCATTCCCTTATTTCCGAGTATAGACTCATGATTCCAGATGCTTAAGCATTCGAGAAATCAGAAATCAGATTCTGATTCCATACTTATGGATAAGTTTTTCATATTCGAGGCTAATTTAAAACCATTATTCATCGGTTATGAAGCTCATAAAATATCATGAAATAATATTAAAAATTGTTCAAGGAATACAATCTCAGACCTAAGAGTCTTTGATGAGTTTCAAGATAACGTGAAGGATGCTTTCGACACTGAAGATGGGAAGTTTAAAGATCTTACTAAGAGTTTTGAGGAAAAAATGATTCTTGAACAAACAACATATAAGCAAGAAGTCAAGGACTTGAATGGGGAACTTAATTCAGTGGCTATGAATTGGAAGATGGAAAAGGGATCTCGTAATAGAGTTTGAAGAAAATCTTTCTAAGAAAGAAGATGTTTTGAAGGAACAGGAAGATATTCTTAAGGCTTAATAAGAAAATATCAAATCCTTAGAGAAGAAAAATAAAGATCAGGATCAGCTTCTCAAGCATTTTGAAGAAGATCCCAAGGAGATAAAGAAGCTGAAATCCATCATAAAGAAGTTAATGCCAAAGGAGAAAGAAGGATAATTTTTCCCCAATCCTATATTTTGTTGTATTTTTTCTTATTTTTACAAATCATTCCAAACATAATAAATTTTTGGTTGTTCATAATGTATTTTTGTTGTATAGTGATAATTTTTCAGGTACCATATTTTTTCCATTCGCTTTATTGCTTTTCGAAAATCACAAAGGGGGATAAAAGAATGATAAAAAGAATACTAATTAAATAAGTAAATTCACTAAGTAAAGGGGAGTCTATCTAAGTTGGATTTTTATCAAAGAAGATTTTTTGTAACACACCAATCTTCCACAGTACGCTTCTCTTTGAATAATATAGTAGCGTGTGTTGTACGCAACTTCGAGTTCGAACACACCACAACCAATCAAACTAGCCGTTATGAATTGTAATACCAAATTTTTGAAATTTTATAAATTTTATCATTCAAAATGGACTTCATTTTTTGGATTCATAATATCGAAATTAGATTAGGGTTATTTTTTGGTACTTTTCTGATAACTTTCATATTTTGATGAATAGTGAAAATTACTAAATTTTAATTAAAAACAAGTTTTTAATAGAATTAATTAGTAGTGATAAATTATGAATTTGAGTGGTTTTAATGTATATTTTGAATATATTTTTATCATTTAATACAATTTTGGTAATTGTACATGATTTTACATTTACACCAGACATAAACAAGTGTCAATCTTTTGATAGTGATTATTTCTTGAAAACACGCTTTTTTGTTTTGATAATGGGAATTAATTTTAAATTAATTTCTGCCACTTCTGTTTTTTTAATTTGAAAAAATCAATTTCATATTTGGAATTAGGATTTCCAAATTGTGTAAATAGGTAACTTTTTTTTAGATATTTTGAATAATTATTTCGGTAAATATTATATATTTGTCATGGTTAAAGGGTAAATTCGGTAAATAAGGGAAACAAATAATATTATAATATTATTAAATTACCCTAAAACATTTCTTATCCCTTTTTTATACATTTCCGACCATGGGAATATTTTGGTCAATTTTGGAACCCCATGGATCCACTTGTAAGTGATAATGACACTTTATATTAATTATGTTAAAGTAAATAAAAAATTGACAAAAGCATATATCTTTTAGTAAAACCATTTTTACATAGGGTTATATGTTTTATATTTTCGACTATAAATATTTATTATAAAGATAAAAATATTTCATACAAAATGGTATTTTATTTATAATTTTTATAAATTTAATAATTAAATTTATTTATGACACAATAATGATTCACTATTTTCCTTATTAATGAAAGAATCAAATAATTGGTATTATAAATGTTATAATAAATATAATTTGATTGTTTTGATGACATATAATAATTTTTTTGGTTAATATGACATGTTAGGATTACTTAAATGAATTTTATTCAAATTAATAAAGTTTTTAAGCCTTAAAAAACAATTATTAAATAGTGTCAAAATTCACAAAAAAGAGTTTTTAAAACAAATATTATATTATTAATTTATATTCTATTCCTAAAAATCTAATGTTTTGCCAAATAACTTATATCATGATAGGTGTATCATTAATGGAACACGTGTGTGTCCTTGGAAGTATATCGTAAGTTTATTAACCATATAATATAAAAATACAAAGTGACATGGTAAATGTCAAACTAATTAACTAAGAGTTAAAACTAAAAGATAATGTTAATAAAGTGACCCAAACTTATCTAAAACCTATTGGTTGAGTTGTTTTCGACCTATCTCCACGTCGTGGTGTAATTTTTATTCAATATATTATTATTTTGATGGGTATAATTATGATGTGTAATTCATGTAAATAATAAATATAACATTATAATGATTCTGTATATATGATATACCATCCAATTATATATTATTTTAATATGAAATGAATGATATTGTCGCTCGTGCATATGTACGGATTGCCTTCTCCCCGAACGTGATGAGATTAATTCCTTATCATATCCATTCAAGACTAAATTTCATTTTATGATTAAAAATAATGTTTAGATACATGATATCATTATGGATATGAATAGGATACATCCCATCCATAAAAAAATATGGCACACGTAACAAAGAATATAAAGGAAAATGAATCCGTTAACACCCGAAACGACTATAATACTAATATATTATCAACAAATCAGTGTTAAAAAATCATATATCATATCATATTAATGTATATGATTATTGTATAATTAAATAAGAATTATTTCACCATTATATGGGCAGTTAACCTACACTCTACCAAGGAAGAAGTACAAAGTAAGGGGTTTTTTATCTCACTTTTAATTCCGTGAGATTTCCATTGTTCACCACTTATTTATTCGATGTGGTGTGTGTAATACCCAAGATTGTATTAATTGTGAAATATACTTTAATTTATGGATATTTACATCATCATTGTATTATCCTTCTTTAATGGGTGTATGTTTCATAAGTTACCAAATCGATAAGGGAATTTGAAATTTCAATTTCCAGTTATTCAGCTTTACGCATACTTCATTGATTATTTTACTCCAGGATTATGTATGGGATCACTATTCATTTGCTTATTTCATAACTTCCACTACCATTTATGTGGATATAATTCTTATACACATAATAATTCCATTGGTAAATTCTCAAGTCATCTATATGAACTTGATAAGTGTTGTTTTAACTCAATCTCCATTAATTGAGTTAAATATCCAATTCATTGGTGTTTTTTTACAAGAATATGTGTGAATGTCCTATGATTGATTTAAAATTAATATCCAATCATATTGATTGTATTTATATTTTTCACACATAATTATTTCATTGACTTATCCTTAACCTAAGGATACAGTCTTTATAAGATGTTTCATATTAATTTACATTCTATTGAGACTTCATTGTTGTTATACACCAAATCGCTTTTATATGGTGTATATAATGTACTTTAACATAGTATATCATGAATCCCTTTATTCTCATGAAATTACAATGTTTTTATTACCTCAATTATTTGTATTCAAGTGTCTCTCTTTTGGTTAGTAACTCTAATGAAAATATAATTTTTAAATGTTTTAAAGATTTATTCTTCTAAATATTTCTCATTAATGTCCATGTTTTAAAAATGGTTTTAAGTATTTACTTATATGGACATTAATTTTTTAAAATTAAAATTCCTTTTTAAAGTTTCAATGTGGTATGGGACACTTTGATTAAAAGATCTATTTTTAAATGGCATCGTGACAAATTTTGTGACTTTTAAATGATTTCAAGAAAAAGGGTGATATTTATCTCTAATAGTTTTGATGATTATTTTCATCTATGTCAATATCTTTCATTATTCTTGATTGAGTTTAATTTGATACAATACAATCTTCCATATTGTATCAAATGAGTTATATTTGATTGTGGATGTGCTATTTGTATACCATTCATGGTTTTTGGATAATGTATTGACATTTCGTATGCTAGTTTTAATATGAATGTTTATGTTATCTTTCAAACTTTTCATATGAGGAATTCATTGGACATAGTAAGTGACTGGTGGATCTCTATATAGCTCCTCGAGGCATTATTAGGTCTCATGACACAAACTAGTGTCTTGGCACAAGGCCTTGAAAAAATATTATTTGTATTCATGGAACAAGGCCATGACTATGTGGTTATGATAGTTTGGAATTATGAATTTCATCATTATGAATGTGGTTATTGATATTACATGTGATTATTTTACTAGTAGAATATCCATGTGAATAAGTAAATGGTATTATTTCATTTTATTTTTTCCATATTATGCTAAAGTTCATGTTTAAAAGGCTTTTGTTTTAGTTATACATTGCCTTAAATGTTTATGCTTATATATGAAAGTTTCCACTATATTGTTATCCTTAATGAGAATCTGAGCTCAGCCCTTTCAATGTTTTATTTTTTCCAGGATGTGAAGTAGTATTTTATGACTTACCTATAGGGATAGTCTGAGGGGATATGAGTGTGGTCTATGGAAACAACGTTCTTGTAGTTTTTCACGTTATTATGTAATGTAAACTTTATAAATGTATCTAGTGATTCCAAGGCTACTAAACTAATCGGTCTTTCGAGACTTGATCTTTTGTGATCATTCCAATGTTATGTAATAGTGCACTGACTCTAGGTAACTAGAGTCGGGGCGTTATATTTTCTTATTCTAGAAAAATAAAATCTATTAAAGGAATTAAAGAATATGATCCTTTGGGATTTAAAATACTAAGGGAGAGTTAGTCGTATTCACCATGATTCATAGGTAAAGGGAGATATGTTTTCATTTTCATTCCCATAAAGAAAAAAACTAAGTCCTTATATTCTTTTTCATAAGGAGTTTTATGTGTTTGTACTTTTCAAAAAGGAGGAGATTGTTGACTCAATAAGATTTCCTTATTAATTTTCCAATCCTCTATGTTTTGAAAATAAAAAACACTCTATCTTATGGAAATATATAATTTCTCTAAGAATTATCTTAATAAAGAAAATTTTCCTTCTCCAAGGAAATTCTATCCTTAACTATGTTTTCATTGTTCATTCTGTAGTTTCTCTAAATCAAACTCTATTTATTCCTTAATGTAAAAGTCGGTTTGACATTTAAACCACAGAATCCTATATATCCTTGGTTATAGAGTATTATAAAATTCCAACTATGAATTCCTTGAAATTCATACTTTGAATTCTCTAAAATTCGGACTCCAAATTCTTAGAAATTCAGACTCTGAATTCCTTAGAATTATTACTCTGAATTCGTTAGAATTATGACTTTGAATTCTTATGAATTAAAACCATGGATTTCTCAGAATTCAGAGTCCAAATTACTCAGAATTCAGATTCCTACTCCCATGGAATTTAGACTCTGAATTTATTGGAATTCAGATTCCGAAATCTATAGAATTCAGATTCTGGAATCTATAGAATTCAGGTTCCGAATTATTTAGAAAATAGATTCAAAATATCCATGATTTGGAGTCTCCAAATTATTATTTGGTTAAACTCTGAACTTTATTTTTTTTAGAATCTAAAAAATATATTTGGTTAAAAAACCTTATTTTATCTTACACTTGTTATAGTTATGATACGTTGTCATACTATATGTTTTTAACTAACCATTGTCTGAGTGAAACTTGTACAGGTCTATCTAATATTCAAGTAAAAATATGACCATTGGAGAAGGGAGAGGATCATTGGAGAGGTGCCTATAAATAGGATCTCATTCGAACAAGCTTATACTTGTTTCATCACTCTAGAGATATCATGTTGTTGAAGTGATTTCTCGAGAGATAGACTCTCATGCTTTGTGTGTACTAAACATATTTTTCATATTTCTTTGTGTGACTCTGATTATTAATGTATACAATAGAGGGATTCAGTGGATAGAAAGACAGAGGTGCCGACTACCTAAAATTTTGAGGGCTTCTAGGGATAGGAAGGCAGAGGTGTCGACTGACTTATGGTTTGAGGGCTTGTGGGGATAGCAAGAATGATTCTAATATTCCTATCGAGGGCTTACCCTGGTGTGTGTATGAAAGACATTCAAGAAAGCATAAATCAAGGGACCTTTATCTGTGGTTGTTGGATACCCTATTATTTGGGTTAAAATATTTCATACTGTTACTTTTTTTTATTTCGCGTATATTTACACTATTTTTTTATAAAGAAAGAAAGTATAACCTTCATATACTTTCTTATATTTTTGTACTCTGATAAGTAAGATTCTATATACTATAAGGTAGAAAATTGTTTTTGTCAACCTTCCTTATCTTTCTTTTTTGGAACCTTATTTCTAGAACACAGGACGATTTTAGAACTAAAATGGGTCTTTTGAATTTATATTGATTATCCCTTTTAAACACAGTTTTCCTTAAGGATAAAAATGAATGTTTTTAAAAGTAAAATTTAACCTCCTCTTTTAATTGAGCATATACATTCATATTTCCATCCTACAATTATTATTAGAGTTGTTCTCTAAGATAAGTGTATTCACATATAAGTTTTTCTTGCTCAAGATTTCATTGTTCTAATTTTTCCTTTCTTAGTAATTTTTTCCCTTAGTTACAAACTTTTTCTATTAAAAAATTTCTCTAGAAAGATATTCTCTTTTATATGGTAGGAATGAATATTGGTTCAATTGAAAATCTAAATTCTACCAGACCACCTATTTTTTTGGGAATGACTTTGAAGACTGGAGAGATCATATGATGGCTTTTGTTATTAATACTAGAGTGGAAAAATTTGTTATGCTTACTGGAGATTATAAGATTCCTGATAAAAAAGTCAAAACATTCACCAATGAAGAAAAGTCAGAATATCAACTAAACTACAAGGTATGAAATACTTTATAATGTTCCATGACCAGGAATATATATAGTCCTATTACTTCTTGTGAATCTGCGAACTGTATCTAGAAGAAATTAGAGGTTTCACATTTTGGTACATCCAAAGTTATATAAACTAAAAGAGTTATTCATATAGCAGAATATCATGGATTTCTATTTCCTTATAGAGAACTAGTATGCAAGGTGCAACAAAGGTTTATTACTATTGTTAATATTTTACAATATATGGGTGAGAAAGGTTTAGATAGTGAAGCTATTGTGGACAATATTATATATATCATGCCTAATGAGTGGGAATCTAAGAGAACAATTATTGATGAGAATAGTAAAGTATCTCAAATAACTCTTTATGAGATTTTTGGAACACTTATACGACATGATATGAGAATGACAAGAGATTATGATATGAATAAGAAGAAAAATGATAATGGAAGTGTAGCCTTTATTACTACTAAGTCCAAGACTCCTAAAAGGGTTACTAGATCTAAGTCTAAGAAAGTCATTGTTCTATCCGAATCTAGTGAGAGTGAGTGTTCTGAGAGTGAGCTGGCTAGTCTTTCTCAAAGTATTAAATAGATAGTTTGGAATAAAGACTTTTAGTATAGATATAATAAGAAAATATAATGGAAGAGAAATACTCAGAAGTCACTTTCTATGAATGCAAAAGAGCGGGGCATATAAGGCCATATTTTCATATGCTTAATAAAAAGGATAGAAACGAAAATCATTCTGAGAGGAATAGGAATAAGTACTACATGGATAAAGATAATAATGTTCTGAAATTCAATGACACTTGGAGTTCTAGTGGTGGAGACTCTTCTGATGAATCCTCAGAGTATGAATCTTCTGGTCAGAAGAATCTTGGTCTACTTTCCATATTACACATTGAAAATCATTTTCTAATAGAAAAGGTAAACAATTTTGAATCCATAACTAATGGATATTTAAATAAAAATTATAGTGATAATAAATACTATGAGTCTTTAGATGAAGAATATTCTTCTGATGAATATATTATATTACCTACTAATGAAGAAGTATCTAGGTATTCTAAACTACTTGAGAATGAAAATTCTAAAATCAAGAAAAATCTTGATAATGAAAATTCTAGAATATCTATTTTTACTAAAGAAGTATCATATCTGTCTAAAGATCTTGATAAAAAGACTTTTTATTTTAAAAGAGTTTCAAAAAACCTTGAGGAATATAATTATGAAAAGGATAAACTTTCTAAAGATATTGAAAATTTAATTTCTATGCAAAGGATTTTAGAGACTAACTCTAGTTCTAAAACTAATGTTTTTGAGGATAAAAACATGGTTATTAATCTAAAGTCAGAAATATTTTCCTTGAGGAAGTGTTTTTCAAACTTTACCTCTGGTAAGGAAAACATTGACAAGATTTATTCCCAATTTCGACCTCTAAAGAATAGTTCTGGATTTGGTTATACTCATTCTAAACCATTTTTCAATAATAACTGTTTTGATCCTCAAAGTGCTCCATTATGTACAAAATGTTTGTGTTGTGGAAATTGGTAAAAAAATTAATCTTTAAATAAAACTCAGTCTTTAGGTTTTCATAAAGCTTATTTTTCTAAGAAAATGTGGATTCCAAATATCATTCTTTCTAAAATTTTAGGATCCAAGAAAATTTTGATTCCAAAAGTCAGACACTCTTATATTCAATAAAATAAAGAAATTAGAAACAACAATTCATGGTACATGGATAGTGGATGTTCCCAGTATATGGCTGGTAAAAAAAACTTCTTTGAAAATATTATCACAATGAAATGAGAAAAAGTAACTTTTGGAGATAATGCTCAGTGAAAAATTATTGGTATATGTAACATTATTCTTCTCAGAAAAACTTTGAATTCAAATTTTTTATTTGTTAAGGGTCTTAAGAACAACCTCATTATCATAAGTCAATTATGTGATGATGTTTAACTTGAAAATTTTAGGAATGACAAGTTCTTAGTACAAAATTACAAGGAAGGCTTTATTCTTTCTTCCCTTCAGTAAGAGAATGTATACACACTAAACTTAAAATACCTTATGAGCCAAGATCTACCATGCCTTAGTGAAATGGAAGTCAAATCTTGGTTATGGATTAGAAGGTTAGGACATTTTAACCTTAATAACCTATGTAAAATCACTAATAAGAGGATTTTTAAAGGTCTACCAGAGCTTAGATATGATTAATCATAAGTTTGTGATCCTTGTCAATATAGAAAGAAACTTAAATCAAGTTTTAAATAAATAATTAAATTCCTAACTTCTGATATATTATAGAAGGTTCATATGGATATTTTCAGTCCAACACAAACTGGAAGCAATGGAGGAAAATATTATGTATTTTTACTAGTTGATGATTACACTAGATTTATGTGGGTCTATTTTCTAACAATGAAATATGAAGATTTTTCTTATTTAAAATTTTTTCAAGCCCAAGTTAAAAATGAAAAATATCTTCCATTGATAACTATTCATAGTGATTATAGAGAAGAATTTCAAAATTCAGATTTTGAAACTTTTTGTAGTATGAAAATCATTACTCATAACATCTCAGCACCAAGAACTCCTCAACAAAATGGTGTTGTTGAAAGAAGAAATCAAATTCATCAAATGATAACTAGAACCATGTTGAGTGAATATTATATAGCTAAACACTTTAGGTCTGAAGCTGTACGTACTGCTTATTATACTATAAATCGAGTTTTGATTAGGCCATTTATTAATAAAACCCCCTAAGAGTTATGGAATGGTAGAAAACCTAGACCTTCCTAATTCAAAGAATTCATTTTGAATACTAAATATAATTTAAATAAATTTGAACCCAAATATGATGAATATATTTTCTTAGGAAACTCCATAACTTCTAATGATTATACAGTTTTTAATAAGAATACTTGTATTGTTGAAGAAACAGTACATGTTAAATTTGGGGAATCGTATCATTTTGTATTTAAAAACCTCAACCTACATCCTCAGATGTGTTTTCAAAAACTAATTATCAATCCTTGATAGAAAATCCTTCTGATATAGAAAATTTTCATGAAAATATATCTGAAGCATTTACCCTAGAAGATTTCTACCATATGTTGATGACTAGGTTTTACAAAACCCAAATCAGTTTTTTCATAAAAGTCATCATAGTGATATTATCATTGGTAATTTAAATAAACATGTAAGGACTAGAATTTTCTTACGAAATGATGTAGAACATCTAGAATTCCTTTCCAAATTATAACAAAAAAAATAACTGCTAAAGCTTTAGGTAATGATGATTGGATTAAAGTTATGCAAGATAAACTAAATGAATTCAAAAGGAATAATGTCTGGACCTTGGTTGAAAAACCTAAGGAAACCTCTGTTATTCAGGTAATGTGGGTCTTTAGAAACAAGTGTGATGAAAATGGAATCATTATGAGAAATAAATCTAGATTAGATGCTAAATTCTATAATCAACAAGAAGGAATAGACTATGAAAAACCTATTCTCCAATTACTAGACTTGAATCTATCCGTATTCTACTTGCCTTTGCATCATTCTTCAATTTTATACTTTTTCAAATGGATGTTAAATGTTATTTAATTAATGGTAATGTTCAATAGAAAGTTTTTGTTGAAAAAACTTACTGGTTTTGAAGACACAAAACACCCAGAACATGTTTTAAAACATACCAAAGCTTTATATAGATTTAAACAATCCCCTAGAGCCTTGTATGATAGAATTACATGATTTTTGTTACAAAAATATTACGTTAAGTGAAATTTTGATCTAAATATCTTTATAAAGATATATGGGAAAATGTTTTTATTTTTAAAATTTATGTTTCTGACATTATATTTGGTTCAACTCAGCAATCATTAACTGATTAATTTCTGAATTTAATGAAATCTGAGTTCGAAATGAGTATGATGGGAGAGTTAAACAAATTTATAGGTTTTCAAATTTCCAAAAAACCAAAAATAAATTTTATGTCCCAACATAAGTATATTAAATATCTTCTTAAAAATTAAGGATTTTACAACACTAAGAGTATAAGTAATCACATTGGTACCTCAAATTCACTTGATCTTGATGAAGTTGGGAAACCAGTAGATCAAACATCATTTAGAGGTTTGATAGAAAGTTTACTATATTTGATATCTAGTCATCCCGACATAATTTTTTTAGTATTCTTATGGGAAAGATATAAACCCAATAATAAGGAATCACATTTAAAATAAGTGAAATGAATTTTTCTCTATTTAAAGGGAACTATGGATTTAGGACTCTTTTATACTTCTGGAAATGATTTCGTTTTAAAAAGTGTTTCAGATGCTAAATTTATAGGATGTAGAGTGGATAGAAAAATTACATCCAGAACTTTTCATTTCTTAGTAGATTCATTAGTTTCTTGGTCATGCAAAAAGAAACACTCAATAGTACTTTCTACTACTAAAGGTGAATATGTAGAAGTTGGAAGTTGTTGTGCTCAAGTGTTGTGAATGCAACACACCCTCACAGACTATGGAAAGAGTTTTACCAAAACATAAATATTGTGTGATAACACTAATGACATTTCCATAAGTAAAAACCCTTCACATCACTCTCGTGAAAAACATATAGATATTAGGCATTACTTTCTTAGGGATCACACACTTAAAGGAGATGTAATCCTTCAATTTATCAAAACGCAAGATCAACTTGTTGATATTTTCACAAAATATTTACCCACCTATAGATTTTAAAACATTAAAAATATGTTAGGAATGAAGAACATAAGGTAATATTCCATATTGACTTATTTTTTAAACCTATCTCCTTATAGTAAGAAACTCATTTTCATATGGGGAGTACGTTTTCCTGATAGTCAATATTTTTATCAAAATTTTCGTAATCAAAATTTTCATAATCCAAATTCTCATAATCAAAATTCTCATAATCATAATTTTTGTAATAAAATATTTTGTAATCAATGTTTCCGTAATCAAAAGATTCCAAATCAAAATTTTCTTAATCAATTTTTTTTAATTCAATGTTTCTTTAAATCAAAATTTTCTTAATTTTTTTAAAAAAAAATCAGATTCTAAAGTTCTATAAGAAGAATTTTCCTCATTATGAATAATTTACCTACAAATTCATAAGGTCTCTTTCCTATCTTAAATTTTTTAATTATCTTTTAACTTGTTGGTATTTTCATTTTATTGAAATTTTTTGGATTCACTTTTCCTTAAATCAGAATTTTTATCTTAAAAACCTCAAAAGATCTGAACCTACCAAATTCCATCTCTGGCTATAATCTCGTCCAATGCCCCAAAGGCCTTCATTGTTTATTGATTTTTGATAATCCACCTTTAATGGGGTGATGTGGAACCCTTACAAGGCCTGTAGGAATAAGTATTAAATGGACCGTTGGCCTTAGAGGAATTCATTGATCATAGGTTTCTCACATTACATACAACCCAAACTAATTACATGGAACTATTCCTCCCCTGTATCTTCAATGGGAAATCATCTCTACACCTTTGCATGGTTGTTCAGATAGGCATTCCCATGCATACATAGGCTTGCCCCGATTCTAGGTCCCTTACCGTCCAATTCTTGAAATCGGTTTAGATTCTGCAAAGGTGAATGCCCCTTTCTCATCCTCATTTTAGAACTTGTTCCTTGTAGGTTGACTGGTTTGCATCTACACATAAGGTGGCCCGAAGGCCTTGAGGGTGCCCGAAGGCCATGAGGTGGCCCGATGGCCTTACTGACCCGAAGGATTAGGTGTCCTAAAGGCCTTAAAGGACTCAAGGACCAAATTAGTGGTCTGAAGGCCCAAACGAGGGAATATTTCCAACTGCTACAGTACCAAATAGTATCTGCTACAGTACTACTATAGTTCCCACTACAGTACCATCTACAGTACTACTATAGTACCCAAAAATTATTCCTCTTCCTGGATTTGATCTCAGGTCACCTAGATGCACTTAAGGAGTCCTCACCAACCGGGCTGAGGCTCATGTTCGCAGCTATCACCTCAACCATCAGATATGATCAAGAGTTTTTCATCCATTGGATCAATCAAGGAAGATGAACTCTCATCTAAAACGCCTATATAAGGATCCCTGATGGTTTTCCCACATCAATTCTCAATGCTTTGGTATGATGAATCCCTGCTGCTCTACTTATGGTCATTTAGAATCATCAGGTTTTCCTCAATTATGAATGTCTGTGCAAACTTCTCATCAAAAATAAATGCCATCTATAAAGGAAATCACCAAATGGAGGATATACAGAGAGAGGATTGTTGATCCAAATTTCTTTGCTAAGTATGATTCTATTTTTTCAAATAATATCAAGTTGAATGGCTAGGATAGCCTATGTGTGTCAAAACCAAAGGTGAAATGTCCTGTTCATCCAGAGTTTTTGATTGATTTCCATGAATCATTATGTTTCTTCAATGAAGGAGGGAGATAGATGTTTTCCTTCAAGAGTTATTGAATGTCCTATTCCCTTTTCTACACTAAGGCCACAAGTTTAATTGGAATTCCATATGAGGGTGAAGCTCAATTTTGATCCAATAAGTTACCAGATGTACCAGGTTCATTTGAGAAGGAAATAGATTTAGATAGCCTTGGATAGAAAGAAGTGAAGACTCTAAAGATTATCCATCTCTCTACAAATTTACATATTCTAGAATTATGGGTTCAACGCATTATTATTCCGAGAAAAGAAGATAAGGATACACTGAAAAAAAGTGACATATATATTTTAGATTTTCTTGTAAACCTCCGGAAGATAAATTTGGTGAAGTATATCTTGAATACAATTGAGAATATCAAGAATGGAAATTTCAATTATAAAATCATCAAATATCTGACCATTCTCTAAAAAATTATAGTTCTTCATTTAGAATCGTTCAACACCCATTGTTGTTCTAATCCATGAACTTACAAGGTTATGCTGCTTAGAAATGATACCATGAAAAGGATGATGGCTGGATTCTCTAACGAATATGGAGATTTTTATGAGCTACCTAAAGAAAAAGTAGAAGATTTATCAAAGAAACCAGAAGGGGATGAAACATCCTATAAAGGTGGAAGGAAGAGGAAGGTGAAGGAACCTGAACTGAAAAAAAATCATCATGGCTAAGGAAACTATATCAGCACTGCTTAAAAAATGAATAAAAAGACTTATCCTGATAAAGTGGTTGTTAAGTGGAGAGAGGACACGAAGAACAAGAACGAAGGTGAGCGTAGTTTTATCTTGGACCCTGCTGAGGAAAAAGCTTTTAAATTGAAGACTGATGAAGATCTTGAGAAACAAGAGAAAGAAAATAAGCATAGAAAGAAGATGTTAGAGGCTAAAATCATTTAATCCCTTCTCAAGGCTGATAAGAAATCCTCTAAAAAAATTCATGTACCAGAATCTTTTTTTTAAGAATCACTTTCTGTGAATCTAGGAAAGAATATTGTGATTATGGAACCAGAACGAGAAGAATAAATAGTTCAAGAGGAAGAAGAAGAAAAAAAAAGAAATAAGTGGTGACACAGAAGACATGATAGGGAAAGTAGAGGATTATCATGAGAAGGAGAGTCCTTTTGAGAAACTATCAATCTAAACTTCTGAAGTAGAATCTTCAAAACTTTCTACTCTTGGAAAAGATGAAAAGGGTTAAGAATAATTGAATAAACTATCTAAATAATGGAGTACCAACCATGACTTCATTCTTCCAAAGGATATTGTGGAATGTGTCGATAAATAAAACCCTAAGGAAGACAAGATTGTTTAGTTATCAGATAGTAAGCATGAATCACCCAAAGTAGAAGATATATTTTTGAGAGCTGATAAGGTAAAATAGGTGTTGTTTGATACACCTAGAAAATATTTATTGAAAAATAATGATTTTCTCGGTTCGTTTAAGAGGAAAGATGAAGAGGTATAAAAATAATGTTCACCAACCATACATTCTGATTTGAATCATACTCTCTTAGATAAGATTTTGTGGTACAGTCATTGAAAAGGTAGTATGATACTACTCCCTTATTTTTGATTATAGACTCAAGATTCCAGATTCTTCAGCATTTGAAAAATCTGAAATTAGATTCAGTTTCCATTCTTATAGATAAGTTGGTCAGATTTGAGGATAATTTCAAATCATTCTTCATCGGTTATGAAGCTCATAAAATATCTTGAAAGAAGATTAAAAATTGTTCAAGGAATACAATCAAAGTCCTAAGAGTCTTTGATGAATTTCAAGATAATTTGAAGGATGCTTTCGACACTGAAGATGGGATGTTTAAAAATCATACTAAGAATTTTTAGGAAAAGCTGATTCTCGAATAGACAACTCAGAAGAAAGAAGTCAAGGACAATAATGGGGAGCTTAATTTAGTTTCTATGAATTGGAAGAGGGAAAGATATTTCCTAATATAGTTTGAAGAAAATATTTCTAATAAAGAAGATGTTTTGAAGGGTCGGGCAGATATTCTTAAGGCTCAAGAAGAAAAGATCAAACCCTTAGAGAAGAAAAATGAAGATCAGGATCAAATTATTAAGTGTGTGGAAGAATATCACAAGGAGATAAAGAAGGTGAAAACCATCATAATGAATTTAATTCCGATGGATAATGAAGGTTATTTTTTCGCCAATCCAATATTTTGTTTTATTTTTCCTTCTTGGTACAAATCTTTCCTATCATAATAAATTTTTTTGTTCATCATGTTTTTTCGTTGTATAGTACTATTTTTTTAGGTACTATATTTTTTTCCATTCTCTTTATTCCTTTTTTAAAATCACAAAGGGGAAAAAGGAATGATAAAAATAATACTAAGTAAATAAGTGAATTCCCTAACTAAGGGTGAGTCTATATAAGGGGGACTTTCATCAAAGAGGATTTTCTTATTCAGGAAAAAGAAAAATATATTTAAGGAAGTAAATAATATGATCCTTAGGGATTTCAAATCCTGAGGGGAATTAACTCCTATTCACCATGATTCATAAGTAAAGGGAGATAAGTTTTTATTTTCAATCCCATAAAGAAAAAAACTAAGTCCTTATATTCTTTTTTTGTAAGGATGTTTGTGTGTTTGTGCTTTCCAAAAAGGGGGAGATTGTTGAGTCAATAAGATTTTGCTTATGAATTTTCCATTCCTCTATGTTTTGAAAATCACCAACACCATAACTTATGGAAAAATATATTTTCCCTAAGAATTATCGTAATAAAGAGAATTTTCTTTCCCAAAGGAAATTTATCCTTACCTTTTTTTTCATTGTTCATTCTACAGTTTCTCTAAATCCAACTATTTTTATTACTTAGTGTAAATTTTGTATTAACATATAAAACCTTGTAATCCTATAAATCCTTTGATATAGAGTTTTATGAAATTCAGACTCTGAATTTTCTGAAATTCAGACTCCGAATTCTTTGAAATTCAGATAATGAATTCTCTGAAATTCTGACTCCGTATTCTCTAAAATTCAGACTCCAAATTCCTCAGAATTTAGGCTTCAAATTCTTTTAAATTTGGACACCAAATTCCTCAGAATTTGGACTCTGAATTCCTTATAATTAAGAATTATAATTCCTCATAATTTAGAGTCCTAATTCTTTAGAATTCAGACGTCTAATTCCTTATAATTTAGACCTGAAATTCCTCTAAATTCAGACCCTGAATTCCTCATAATTGAGACTCTAAATTCCTCAGAATTCAGACTTTGAATTCATTGGAATTTAGATTCCAAAATCTATAGAATTCATGTTCTAAAATCTATAGCATTTAGATTCCAAATTCTCTGGAAAACAGAATCCGAATATACTTGATTTATAGTCTCATAATATTTATTTAGTTAGACTCTAAAATTTATTTTTCCTCATAATTTGAAAAATATATTTGGTTAAGAAATCTTATTTTTTCTTACATTATTATAATTATGGAACGATGTGGTAATATATGTTTCTAACTAACCATTGTTTGAGTGAAACGTGTACAGGTCCCTCCAAGATTCATGAAAAAATATGACCATTGGAGAATAGACCTGAACGTTGGAGAAGTGCCTATAAATATAAGCTCATTCGAACAAGCTTATACCTATTCCATCACTCTAGATATTTCATGTTGTTGAAGTTATTTATAGAGAGATAGAGACTCTCATTCTTTTTGTTTACTAAACATCTTATTCAGCTTGCTTTGTGTGACTCTAATTTTTTCTGATTACAATCGAGGGCTTCAGTGGATAGGAAGACAGAGGTTTAGACTACCTTAAAGGTCGAGGGCTTCTGGGGATAAGAAGAGATATGTTCCTACTACCTTATTGTTTGAGAGATTGCAGGGATAGCAAGACAAATTCCAATATTTTTATCGAGGGTTTACCCAGGTATGGGTAAGACAAACTTTCATGAATGTATAAATCAAGGGACCTTTATCCAATGTTGTTGGATACCCTATTTTTTGTGTTAAAAGATATTATACTTGTTACTTGTTTTGTTTCAAGTTTATTTCTTATTTTTTTTGATAAAGAAAGAATGTATAAGCTCCATATACTTTCTTATATTTTTGTACTCTAATAAGTAAGATTCTATGTGATTTAAGGTATAATATTTTCTTTGTAAACATTCCTTAAACTTCATTTCTAGAAACATATTTCTGGAACCTAGGAAGTTTTTAGAACTAAATGAGGTCTTGTGAATTTACATTATTTAATCCTATTAAACATAGTTTTATGTAAGAATAAAAATGAATGTTTTTAATAGTACAATTCACCCCTTCCCCCCTCTTGGAATTGAGCATCTACATTCATATTTCAATCATATAACTACAATATTATTTAAGGTTTATGAAAAAAATTTCATGGATTATAATTTTATAACCATGTTAAATTGAAAGGGAGTTATGTTTATCGAGACAAATGAGTGTGAAGAATGTTTCCATGAACTAACTAAGTAGTTGTTTAGTGAAACTGGGTTAATATTTCCCTCTAATAAACATTTATTTTTCATTTATTTTGATTCATCCTTAACGGATCATGGATTTTTACTTTTAAAATGGAATGGTTATTTACTATGAATTAGGACAGTTGATTCCTCAATAGAAAATTTATAGTACCGATGATTTAATGCTAACTAATATTAATATCATAATAAAGATATAGAGAAACAACCAGTTGGAGGATTTATAAGATATATATAAAAACTATTTGATTCTAAATAATATATTCATATAAAAGGAACTAAACATGATAAAAAGGATATGGTTGTAGCTCTATGAAGATTGTTATTATCATATTCACTATCACCCTAGAAAAGTAAATAGTCACATTGATGTGTTTAGTAGGGTATACCCTATTTTTTATGCAATAATGTGTGTTGAAGGAGATATATTGATCAAATACATGGTAAATATGAACATGTATGTCATTAGGGATAATAAATCATTAATTTAACTCTAAATAATTTATCAACCATTATTACTAAATAATATCAAGAATACAAAAAGAGATGGTACTATACTACAAAAGAATATATAAGAATTGAAAATAAGGATATTTTATAATATTTTCATTGATCAATAGTGATTTATAATACTATTAAAAAGGTTATGTATCCAATATATTTGATATTTATAAAATTATATTATTGATAAATCCAATATCTCCATAGTCTTTATGAATTATAGAGGCACCAAAATCAATATAGATGCATATAATAAATTTTAGTGGTATAACATGAAGATACAGATTTATGATTATACTAGAATATGTTTGGTATGTAACATATTGATGGAAAAGAAACAAATTTTTAATGGTTTATTTCAACCACTTCCCATTCCTATATTGAAGTGGGACAACATCACTACAGTCATTGTTAGTAGTCTTCCTAAGACCACACAAAAAACAATACTACATGGGTAATATCTGTTATATGGAAAATTTGAAATTTTAATCTATACTATAGGAGTTCTTTATTGAGATCATTATTAATCTATATATTCAATAAGTAGTGTGACTTTATGGGGAACCACTATCAATTGTATAGGAATTTGATCTGATATTTATATCTATATTTTGGAGGATCCTTACAAAGCTATGAATGCACATATAAATCGTAACACACAATATCATCTAAAAAATATGGGTATTCAAGGAGGTCTATTAAAACATTTGATGACATGTTAGGGGCCACCAAACATTATTTTAAAGGGTGTTCAATCAAATATCATTCAATTATTGAATTACCTTATAAAAAAAGTTTTGACTTGAGTATTAAAATGGCATGTTTTGAAGAATTCTATTTGAAAATGTATAGAATAATGATATTTTGGGATGATGTTGGGTATGGGAAAATATTTTATGTATAAATTGTGAAAGACACTACTAAGAAGATACATGAGATTGAGAAACATATTTCAATAATGACAAGTTTTTAATTTCTATTATAATATTTATTGATGGGCGTGAAACCATTTTTTATTTTCAAAACAGACTATAATATGGGTATTATAACATATTCAATGTTCAATAACTAGTATATATACATAATACTAATTCATGTGACAAACTAGTTTGTAATAATCGAGATATCACCAAAATAATCTAAATGGCTATCACTAATGTAACATTTAAAAAATCATCCTCATACCATGGAACCAAGTGAAATATATAACCATTTAAAATTTTTGATGTTCATAAATAATATATAATTTCAATTATATAGAATTATATCCATTTCACATAAACTACATTATTATAATCAACAGAACAGATCATGAAATCAAGGAAACAAACACTCCAAAATGATGGAATTCAATCTTATAACTTACAATAAGGAAATAAATAAACTTAATAAAACATTAATGTATCTAATATATGTATATAAGTTTCATAATATGTTAATTAATTGATTTAATTTTATTATCCATGTCATTAAGGTCATGTGCATAATACATTCCGACATAAGGTAAGGATTTTCTACCAAAACCTCCATTTTCATTTAGGTTACTCATAACTTCTTCTTAACTCAATTAAATTATTATTTATTCCTATTTACTCCTCATAAATTCTATTTTAATGTTCTATACTTGGTTACCAACCAAACTCCTTGTTTATTTTATGGGTAATTACATTTTTTAAAAGGATCTTTCAAAATTTCTTCCCAAAATACAAGCCTATTTTAAGGGAATTTATTGAATTCTTACCTTTGTTCAAGTACACTATATAATCTATTTTTATCCATACATTATTTCTCTAAAATCACTCGTTTTGTTATGGAAAAACTATATTATTTAACTTCTGGTTTTATACAAAGATAATTCCAAAATAACTCTTCTTGTCAAAGTTAAAGAGTATTTATCTTAAGAATTACTTGATGGTTTTATAGGAGTAATTTTATCTATTTCAACACTATTGTGAATCTTATGGGACTAAAATTTTATGATATAATATATATTTTTTTAAATTTATTGTGATTATTTTGAATATGGATGTTCTATCTTGAAACCATTCACCATATTACCCAAAATGGTTAGTGTTTATGTGTATGTATTAGAGAAAGTTATTTCCTAGGTTCATGTTTTTTATGTTTATCATCTTTCATATGAGGAATGCATTGGACTTGGAAAGTGATGGGTGGGGAATTATATATCCCCTATATTCAATGGTAGGTCACATGAGAAAAAATAGATATGGACTTGGTCGAGGCATTTCCCATTTTCTGATATGGTTTTGGCATAGACCTTATTCGTTTTTCGATGTCTTGGCTGAGTCCTTCAGGGTATATTTCATAATATTTAGAATTATGAATTTCCATCATTATGAAACAATTAATTGATTGTCCATGAGGTTATATTACTAGTATAATATCCATGATTATGGTTTATTATGGAATTATTTATTCATCCTTTATTCATTTCATAATATGTGCAAGCTCATTTCTAAAGTCTTGTGTTTTAAATTATTCACCATTCCTAGTGTCTATGTTTTTGATAAATTCCTCTATATTACATACCCTTATTGAGCATATGATCTCACCCATTTGATATGTTTTATTTTTCCCCAGGTGTTCAAGATGAATATTATTAATTTCTTGCAAGGATAATCTTGTAGTTTATGTGTGATTCAAAAGAATTTAATATGTTGAGTTTCATTTCATGTTGTAATGTTGAACATATGTATGTATCTTATTTTCAAAATCTAATAAACTATTTTTTTCCTTTGGTATATGTATTCCTTGTTTATATTCAAATGTAATTAAATATGTTACTGACTCTGGGTAACTAGGTCTGGGTTTTTACAGTTGGTATTAGTGAGTGTTTTCAAAAAAACATGGAAAGTAGATTTAAAAAATAAATATTTGGGAACAAAACCCTAAGAGAGTCTTTGAGGAAAAACATTCATGAAAATCCTCGAATTTTGGTAAGTAATATATTATGTGGACATTTCTAGAAAATATATCCTTGTATGGATACTACAAGTGGACATGGTTTTGGAAAATATGTACCTAGGAGTATCAACACTAACAAGGAGTTTCAGACTTGACCTAAGTTATCCTGGTACACGAAAACAAGCCTTATTACACAATTGGTTTGAAAACCATGGGGGATATTATTAAAATAATTCACAATTTCTTTACAAACCATTATGAAGGAATTAAATGTAAATATTTCCATAATGAAACCATGTTTATTATTATGTGATTATCTATTAATAGGATTTCAATTTTTGCTAAGTATTTATATAAGTTGGTATAGTATATTATTATTCCTAACTTAATCTAGTGTATGCCATTATTTAGAAATGGTTCCTAGTGGAAGGAATGGAATCCTCATGAATAAACATATGTGATATAGGGATTTTCCTCTTATGCATGATAATGACACTGGTATTGAATCTACGGATTATGTTGAGTAGCATATAACTATACTAGGAAATATAACTCAGGTTATGAACAATAACCTTACCTGTATGGAGAATCATGATCCACAATGTAGAGGATCAATTTTAGACCTCTTTATGAGGCAACAACCTTCATCATTCAAGGGGACTACAAATCCATTTGTATCTGACTAGTGGATAAGTTCCCTAGATAATATTTTTCTCACTTTGGGATGTAACAAAAGAGAGAAGGTTGTCATAGCCGTTTATCGCCTATCGAGAGATGAAAATCAATGATGCTTATTGATTCAAAACAAAAAGGAGGAGTACTAAATAGAATAAATGGAATGGATGAATTTTAAGGAAATATTCTTAGAAAAATATCTTCCTTGAGATCATCGAGCAGATATGGAGAGGCAATTCATGAGTCTTGGATAAAAAGATGATGAAAATGTTGCAAAGTATGAATCCCACTTTACAAGGACAGTATGTCATTTTTAAAACTATATATGTAATCTAGGGAGTATTATTGATTGATTATATAGTGTTTTAAAACCATTCCTCCAAAGGGCAGTAGTCTCCCAATGTTTCTCATCATATAAAGATATTGTCTCATGTGATATCAAGACAGAGAAAGAATCCTCTTTGTCTTATGAATTTAAAGTAATACAAGATAATAATAGGTTGGTAGAGTATATATTGGATAAAGGGACGAATAAAAAGGTATGTTTTCCAACATGTGATACTTTTGGAAGGAAACACCCTCGTGCTTGCTTATAAGGAAAAGGCATGTGATTAATGTTTGGAAAGAATGTCCAAAATTCTCATGATTATAATGGAAAGAAAGAATCTATCATGGTTCAATACTATAATTATATGGAGGTAATGCGCTATGTTATTGATTTTACATAGTGTCAAGGAAATGGTCCACAGAAATATACAAGGGAGAAAGGCCAAGCTTATGAAATCACAACTACTAAAATTGAAATTTCTAATGATATGGTGGGAAGTACGTAATCATTTTCTCAAGCATAGCCAATGCTTAATTTGATTTTGGATCATCTCATTCTTTTATATATTCGGAATTTTCCAAGAAAATTATATATTTCCAATTTGATTTAATAAAGGACTTTTCAGTCAAAACTCTTAAGGGAATCATCATTGAAACAAATATGTGTCGATCAATCCCCCTTATGACACATAAACATGCCTTAGTTTCTAATTGTATTATCATTCTTGTGATAAAATTTTATATAATCCTTGGTATGGATTGGATTTCACATTATGCTATGGAAATCTATTGCAAGAAGAAGGAATTTATACTTTTTTTGAACGATGTAGAATCTCTTGTCTTTAGGGAAGAAACATCATCATCTGATTCTTATCTAGATCCACCCCCAGTAGCTCTATATAATTAAATTATTTGTAAGGATGAGAACACAATATCATTGGGTGAGAAAATAAATATTCAAATTGATAATTTACCAATCGTGCAAGAAAATATTGAGGGTTTTTCATAAGATTTACCTAGACACCATTTAGAGTGCGAAGTTGAATTCTCTATTGAATTAATTTCTGGTTCAAGGCCTATATCAAAGACTCCTTATATAATGGCCAATATGGAATTAGTATATCTGAAGAAACAACTAGGGGAACTGAGTTATAATGGATTTATTATCCCTAGTGGTTCTCCATAGGGATCCCATGTTCTTTTTCATTAAGAAGAAAGATGGTTCAATGAGGTTGTTCATTGACTATAGGGAGATCAATGCTATCACAATAAAGAACAAGTATCACCTACCTCAAATTAATGATTTATTTGATCACTTCATGGATCCAAATATTTATCAATGATTGAACTTTGATCTAGATATCATTTATTTTCTGTGAGGAAGGAAGATTTTCCAAAGACAGTATTTCGAACTAGTTATGAGCATTATGGGTTTATAGTAATGCCTTTTAGACGAACTAATGCACCCTATATTTTCACGAATCTAATGAATATAGTTTTAAAATATTATCTCAATGAATTTCATGTTGTATTTATTGATTATATCTTGATATACTCCATAAGATACCAAGATCATGAGAATCACTTGCACATTGTTTTGAAGTCTCTTAGAAGAAATGAGTTATACGGGAAGTTTAGAAAGTGTGAATTACAAGTTCAAATAGTTTCATTCCTTTTCCATATTGACTCTATGGATGGAATCATAGTTGATCTTGAAAAGGTGATGGAATTCCAATAATTGAAAACTCCAATGAACATAACCAAGGTATGTAGTATTATTAGTTTACCTTGTTATTATCATCATTTCGTTCAGAACATCGCTCGATTAGCCAACCCGTTAACCAAGATTACTCATAAAGGGGATAAGTTCAATTGGAAAAATGTATTTCAAGAATGTTTTGAAGAATTGAATAGGAGATTAGTGAAGTCTCAGATATGGACTCTTCCATCAAGGAATGGTGGATTTGTGATCTACAGTGATGCATCAAAGAAAAAGGCATGGTTGTGTCCTAATGCAAAATGATAGATTTATTGACTATACAGCTAGGTAGTTAAAAATTTATGAACAAAACAATCCAACTCATGATATTGAGTTAGAATCTGTAGTATTTTCTCTGAAGATATAAAGACATTATCTCTATGGTGAAATATATGAGATTTACACTGATCTCAAGAGCTTGAAATACATCTTCTCATAAAAATAACTCAACATGAGGCAATGGAGATGGACCGAGCTACTCAAGGAATATGATTCTTCCATACAGTACCACCCATTAATGGAAAATAAGGTAGTTAGTGCATTGAGTATAAAGGATCATGGAGTTATAACCAAAATGAGAATTGACAAGGATCATATGTGCATGGATCTATCGAGGATGGATATAGGAATCATCATAGAAGGTGAAACATAATTACTTTTTCAATTGGTTTCCCAAAAATATTTATTAAAAATGATTAAAATATCTCATCCAGATGAAGAGAATCTTCAAAAGAAAATTCATGTTTTGAATAATGGGAAGTTGGCAGAATTCATATATAAATATTGAATTATGAAATTTTGGAAGAGTTTTTCTGTTCCCACTACACCTGAGATAAAAATGGAGTTATTGAATGATTCCCATAGTTAAAATTTATCTATTTAGCCTAGTAGAAACTTGACGTATATAGATTTTATGGAACATTTCAAGTGGGATAACATTAAGAGGGAAATTAATGATTGTGTATCAATATGTTTAGTCTATTAACAGGTGAAGGCTAAAATAAAACATCACAGAGTATTCAGGAAACATCTACCAATTCTTACAAAGAAATGAGATGTCATCACCAGAGAGTTTATCACTGGATTACCCAAAACTCCAAGAAATAATGATATAATGTGGGTAATTGTTGACCGACTTACAAAATATGCACATTTCCTCGCTATAAGGGAGGATTTTCCACTGGAGTGCCTTGTACGACTCTATATCAATGAATTTTTCAGACTTCAGGTAGCACCTCTTTCAGTAGTGTCAGATATTGATCTTATATTTACATCAAAATTTTGGAATATTCTTTAGAAATCTTTGGATACTGAGCTTTATTTGAGTACTTCTTATCACCCCCAAACTGACATGCAGTTAAAAAGGACAATCCATACATTAGAAGACATGTTGAGATCATTCTCAGTCGACTACCAAGGAATGTGGGATTAATATTTACCTTTGATGGGGTTTTCCTAAAACAGTAGTTTCCACTCCAGTATTCAAATGGCATCATATGAAGTGTTGTGCAAAAGAGATGCAGTACACCAACATGTTGGTATGAACTTAGTGAAAGGAATCCTGTGTGCCCAGAGCTTGTGGAGGAAACAACAGAAAAGGTAAATACTATTCAAACCCATATCAAAGTATCTCAAAGTAGGAAAAAATATATACTGGTAATATAAGGAAATATTTGGAATTTCAAGAGGGATATAATGTTTTCATGAATGTATATACATAGAAGGGTGTTATAAGATTTGGAAAGAAAGGGAAACTACACCCCAGGTACATAGGCCCTTTTGAAATTCTAAATATAATTGGAGTCGTGGAATATCATTTGGAAATGCTTCCTAAACTATATAAGGTACACAATGTGTTTTATGTCACATTATTGAGAAATTACATGCCATACCCAACACATGTACTCACTTCTGAAGGTATGGAATTGGAACTAGACTTGTCTTACTATAAAGAGACTATCCAGATTCTGTACACAAAAGAATAGGTGTTAAGGAATCAGATGACTCGACTAGTAAAACTATTTTGAAAAAAATCATAAAATTGAAGAGGAAATGTGGTAGCCTGGGGAACTTATGACGAAGACCTACCCAGATATTTTTGCGAGGTAGCATTCTTGTCATTTTGATGATGAAATTTTTTTAAGAGGGGAAGAATATGACACCCCAAGGTTTTACAAATAAATTTATTATAGAATGAATTCCACAATAATTTTATGTGAAACAAACAATTTGATATTTAAATGAGATAGTTATAGCCACATTATGTGATAGAATTTTTCCGCTTTTGTGATTTTAATTTCAAAAAGCTGACATACACGTTTGCGATCAGTAAGATATCTAGAGTCTGATAGGATTAACTTACATCTTAGGGGAATAGTTACATACCCATATGAATTTTAATATTACCCTTATGAATATTAAATCATATTAATATTTTATATCCTTAAGGTTATAATATAATTATATTTTGATTAATTTTTCAAAGTGATATAAAATGAATTATAGTTTTAAAATTATTATTTTTAAATAAATTATGATTTTATATAAATATTAAATCAATCGTATTTAGAAAATTATTTTAAAAAAATGGATTTCATTATTTAAATTCATAATGTTGATAATATGTTTCATTGAATTTATGGGAATTTTATAAAATACCTACATTTTTTCATGAATAGAAATAAAATACAGTTTTGAGTTTTCAATATGTTTAATGACATAATTAATGATGTAATCATGATTTAATAATATCAGTCGAATCATGAGTAATAAAAAATGACATTATATGTCCCAAATGCCCAAAACCATAGGAAAATACCATGGTAAATCTCATTGTTTTTCAAATACCAGTAATGAGGTGTCCTCGGAAATTAATAAAAAAACTCTATCTCTTTTACTATAAATACCCACCCATTCTTTCATTTTCCACCATTCCAAATTCAAAACCCTCAAATATATATAAGTTTTGCTTCTATAGGTGTCCTCCCAATGTGTCTTCAATCCCCCAACATCCCAACCTTCAAGTATTAGGAGTTACACTACAAGGTAAGGGAATCTACCACCCTTCTCTTTTTCAAGCACTCTTTTTTTGTTATTCATTTTTTTGAATTGGATTATGTTAGGATATGTAATTTAATATACATATTACATTACCTATCTTTTATGAATGGTGAGATACCCCCTTTTTTTCTCTCATAAAAATATTTTATAAATTTTTAAGTGGATCCGTTAGGCTACCGACTATTCGTAAGGGATTTCTCAACTTCACTTTTTCTTTCCAAGTTCATTTATTTTTATTCTTTCCAAAAATCCCCTCATCCAAAAGGTATGATAAATTTATTAAATTAAATATACTATAATTTTGTTATGAAAATTTAATAATTCATTATCATCTCTCTTATCCCCTCATTTTATACATAAAATAGAAACGCCGTCAAAGATGTGTTAATTTATCGCATTCAAGGACGACCAGTTTTTAATTTCTATTATTGTATTCATGGATGATCATGAAACCATTTTTTATGGTTGAAACAGAAAATAATAAGTGTATTATAACTTATTCAATGTTATGGAGCTGGTATATATACATAATACTAATTCATAGGACAAACAAATTTGTAATAATCGAGATATCATCAGAAATAATTTAATGGTTATCACTAGTGTCATATATAATAAATCATCCTCATACCATGAAACCAAGGGATACATATACCCAATTAAACTTATGTATGTTCATAAATAATATATAAGTTCAATTCTGG
This sequence comes from Viscum album, assembly GCA_963277665.1. Taxonomy (NCBI): domain Eukaryota; kingdom Viridiplantae; phylum Streptophyta; class Magnoliopsida; order Santalales; family Viscaceae; genus Viscum; species Viscum album. The sequence goes on from OY728123.1 coordinate 1,415,971,619, forward strand.
AGAATTATATCCATTTCACATAAACTGCATTACGTATAATCAAGCGAACCGGTCTTGAAATCAAGGAAACGAACCCCCCGTAATGATTGAATTCAATCTTATAACTTATCAATAAAGACATAAATGAACTTAATAAAAATTTAATGAATCAAATATATATATATTTATGGTTATAAATTATTTAATTAATGTATTTAATTTTATTTTCGATGACATTAAGGTCCTGTGCAGAATATATTTGGACAAAAGGTGAGGATTTTATATCTGAACTGCCATTTTCATTCGAGTTACTCTTATCCTCTTCTTACCTCAATGAAATTATTATTTATTCTTATCTACTCCTAATAAATTCTCTTTTAAGGTTCTTTATATGTGTACGAACCATAATTTCACTTTTGTTTATGGTAATCTACATGTTTATAAGTATCTTTCAAATTGTTTTTCCCAAAATACAAGCTCATTTCAACAAAACTTCATGAATTACTACCTATGTTAAAGTACACTCTATAATATTTTTTTCACAAAAATTATTTTTCTAAAATAAATAATTTTATTATTATAAAACTATATTATTTCAATTCTGGTTTTATATAAAGTATTTTTCAAAATAACTCTTCCTTTCAAAGTGGAAGAGTATTTATCTCAAGAATTACTGGATGATTTTTTAAGAGTAATTTTTTCTATTTGAACACTCCTGTTGAATCTTATTAGACTAATATTTTTTGATATCATCTACCAAATTGTTTTGAGTGGTTTATGATTATTTGGACTATGTATGTGCTATCTTGAAACCATTCACCATATTACTTAGAATGGTTAGTGCTTATGTCTATATATTGGGGAAAGTTATTTCATATGTTTATGTTTTTTATGTTTATCCCATTTCATATGAGGAATGCATTGGACATAGAAAGTGGTGGGTTGGGCCCACTATATCCCTTATATTCATCTTTAGGTCTCATGATAAAAAATTGATATGGACTTTTCAATGGCCTTTCCTATTTTCATATATGGATTTGGCCGAGGCCTTAATCATTTTCAGATGACTTAGTCAGGACCTGATTGTATATTTCAGAATGTCTGGAATTATGCATTTCCCTCATTATGAAACAATTAATTGATAGTTTATGAAGTTATTTGATTAGTAGAATACCCATGATTATGCTTTGTTATGGAATTATTTATTCATCTCTTGTTCCTTCCATAATATCTTCAACTTCATTTTTAAAGGCATGCGTTTTCAACTGTTCACCATTCCTAGTGTTTCGGTTTTTGATAACATTAAATTTATTAATTACCCTTACTAATCATTATATATCACCCCTTTATTATGTTTTATTCTTCCCCACGAAGTAAAGATAAATATTATGAATGACATTCAAGTATAATCAAGAAGTTTTTGTGTGATTCAAAATAAGTTGATACGTTGAGTTTCCTTTAATGTTATAATATTGAACTTATGTATGTATCTTGTTTTCAAAAGATACTAAATAATTCATTCAATCAGGATACAAATTCCTTGTTTATATGTTAATTTAATAAAATAAGGCACCGGATCTGGGAAATTGGGGTTGGGTCTTTACATAATATAAGAATATAAGTATCTTTATAGGCCACAACAAAAAATCATTTAGAGGAGAAACTTTTCAACCCATGGGTTGATTCTCTAGTTTATACATAACTAGTTTAATGGTTCTTCTACATTGAATTCAATTGAAATTGGAACAATGAATTAGGGAATTAACCTTCTTTAACTCAAAGAATCCAAAAATTGCTTCATCGTAATAATTAATAACTAAGGTCCAATTTCTCAATTTTGAAACTCATTCCCACAACACCATCTGAGGGAAACACCCACATTGGTCTTCATAAAATCAAAACACAAAATATTATTTATACATGCAATTCCTTGTAAACCTAATGAAAAAACTCTTAAAATAGAAGGTAGTAACATTGTGGTTCTATAAGGACTAGATGAACCTGTAAAATTAAAATTGAATGAAAGAAATATCTTTTGAGGCATTAAATTGAATCAACTTTTTTGTGTATCTGTTTCACCTCATATTAGTTTTCTTCAGTATCGACTTGAATGATAAAAATGGTATCTCTATCGAAATTATCTCTACTCACCCTCAAGAACAGGAACAAATGGTATTATAATATATCATGTGTAATTTATGATGTCTTCATTATATTAAAATAATTCTAGAGATCATCTTTTTTTCAATTCCATAATCATGTGACTATCCAGTTCCCATGGACATTGGTTTTCTATGCTCTGACCAAAGATCTCATTATCTTAAAATAAACCAGTCAATATAATATTTAAACTTCCCTGAATTTGATCAAATAAAAGGATGAACCCCATCATCTTTATATATTGGATTTTATAAACTTATAATCCTTGAAATTATTATTTTTTATCATCTTAAACATTCAGTGATTATTGGTCTTAGATTTTTATCTTCAAAATAAATCAGTTCGGTTTCATTATCTCGTAGTACTGGTCAGCTAATTCATCATGATTTACTTGGAGAGAATATGTTTTGTGGATAAATCTAGTACATGGTATCCTAATAATGGAGATATGGAAATGTGGATAATTAGGTATGTAAGTGGGTAAAAAATTGGTTGTGTGAATCTACTTCTTGAAATTCATTATGTGATTCCTTCCAAATATGGTTATGTAGCTCTGAAAAAATTAGCTATGTGAGATAGGCCGGAAATTGGTTAGGTAGTAGTTTATCTATGTGTCTACTTCATGAATATTTGGATATGCAGATGGAAAAAAATTATTTATCATCAAATAAAAATTTATAGATAACAAATATTAAATAATACATTTATAATAAAAAAATAAAAAATAAAATAATTATCAACTAAAAATTAACAAAAACAAAAAAAATGTCAAATGAAAATCATTACATCTATTTATGAAGCTTATTTGATTTAAAAGGGATTTTGCAACAACACAGTGAAAGACATTATGATTTTTTTAATGTCTTCGGTTTGATGGTATTTCCCATCGGTTCTGATGCACTTTTGAAGTTTTCAGGAAACTGCCATTTAGCAGCTGAATTAAAGTAATGTAGACTGTGATTTTAAAGGAAATCCAGGCCCCACGGGATGTGGTGCCATATTTAGGGATCATCATGGTCAGATACTAGGGTTCTTCATTGGTAGGTTGTGGTATTGGTTTTTCTTTGGAGGCTTAAATTATGAGTGTGATTCATGCTATTTATTTTTCTAAGCATTAGGGTCTGAACAACATATGGATTGAAAGTGATTTTACCACTATAGTGCAAGCAATTTGGAATGTTTTGATTCATCTAGCATGGTTTATTACTACACATTTGATGGACTATCTCAGTTCACTCCATTACATCAACAATATTACCACTCATATCTATTGTGAAGCGAATATAGTTGGGATGGACTTACCAAAAAAGGAGTAAGTCAGGATATTACATGGATGAATGATCTCCATGACGATTTACTTCCCCTTTATGAGATATAATTAAATATAACCCTATCATTTAGATTCATGTAATCTCTTTTTTTATAATAATTTTGACTTCGTATTTTGGCCAAGGAACCAATTTTTTTAAAAATATTAATAAATATGGAAAATACTTATTCTATAATTATCTCAGATGTTATATCCTTCCCCACTTTTGAAAATTGCATACCCACAATTTTATTCACTTATCCAATAAGTGGAGATATTGTTCACTAATATAATTTTTATATTTACATGTTCCTTCCTCAGCCATATAGTTTTTCCATAAAAACATAACATGATGAATCACCTTATTCCACAACACTTTAACATTTCAATCAATAACCTGAACTGGTTGGTCCTTATAAGAAATATTATCTTTTGGATAAAAAAATTCAAGGATCAAAAAAATAGCTGAATTTGGTACATACATCCTTAATATTGAAACATGAAATATGTTGTGTACCCAAGATAAAAATAGAGGTAAATTCACTTGGTTCCCAACTGATCTAACATTATATGGTATTTTATATTGCCAAATGAACCATGGACTCATTTTCCCCTTTTTACAAAAATGCATCACACTTTTAAATAGAGAAATTTCAAAAATACATGATCCCTTAACTCAAAAGAAGGATCTTTATTTTGATTATCCACATAAATCTTTTTCCTACTATGAGTCATCCTCAAGTGTAACTGAATCAAAAAAAAATTTCTCTGCAATTTTTTCTACCAACGCTTATCCCATCTACTTCATTTCACCTACATAATCCCAAAAAATCAGTATTCAACACTACTTCCCATATAATTCTTGAAATGGTGCCCTCTGTATACTAGAATTAAAATTTTTGTTATTATTTAACATAACCAAATAAACATGTTGATCCCAAATTTCCTAGTAATCCATTAAGGATGATTAGAGCATATCCTAGGAAGATTGAATCATCCACTTAGAAAGTCGATCTGATTGAGGATGAATAGTCTTAATAAAATTTAATTCATTACCCAATGACTTTTGAAGTCCTTTCCAAAAATTGGATGTGAACCTGAGATCACTATCTGATAAAATGGAGAGAGGCACTCCATGTAACTAGAAAATATATTTTAGATACCGTCTAGAAAGTTGGTCTAGAGAGATTGTGTCTAGAATGGGAAGTAAATAGGCATATTTGGTTGATCGATCACCAATAATCAAAATCATATTTTTACCTTGAGAAGTCTTTGTAAATAACACCATGAAATCGATCGATATATTTTCCAACTTCCACTCCATCATTGAAAATAATTGAAGCATCCACTTTGGTAACTATCGCTCTACCTTAACATGTTTACAAGTCAAACACTTTATTTTAAATTCAAAAATATATCATTTTATTCCATCCTAGCAGTAATACTCACAAAGAACATTTTAAAACTTAGTGTTTCTAGGAGGAATGAAAAATGGAGAACTATGGGCATCAATCAAAAACTCTTTCCATAACTGGGAATCATGATTCACACATAATCTTTTTCCAAATCATAAAACACATTATTCATCAATATTATAATCAATAAACTTAACATTATTAATAGATTCAATATTTTCTTAAAAATATTGATCAACCTTCTGATATCTCTTAATTATTTCTGACTAATTCAACTACACTGAAACCTAAAAAAAATAAAGGATGTCCCTATATCTAAAAATTTTATGATAAAATTCATCAAATAAATAACCAAAGGGTCATCTTTAAAATGTAATATGGTAAAAATAACATTTTTTTAGACTTAAAGTATCGACCATCTTGTTTTCTTTTCCTGGATGATAATGAATCATGAAACCATAACCCTTGATTAGTATCAACCATATTCTCTTTATCATTTTCAATTCCTTATGAGTAAATATATACTTAAAACTTTTTTGATCAGTATATATCACACGCTTACTCAATAAAATGATGCCTCTAAATTTTTTATTAAAAAACAATAATAGCTAATTCTAAATCATGTGTAAGATAATTTAACGCATGATATCTCAAATAAGAAAAGAATAATAAATTAATTTGTCGTTATTTATCAGGAAACAACCAAATATTTTCAAGGAAGTATCATTGTAGAAGACTAATTCACCATTTCTAGAATGAAATTCCAAAACATGATCTTTGACCAATATTATTTTCATCACCTAAAAACAAATGTCCCATTATCTTATACAGATAGACCTAGCTCCATTTCAGGTTAAATTATTTAGTGGTATTGATAATCAATAAAGGTTTTAAAAAACCCTATATAATAACCTGTTAATCCAAGAAAACTACGAATCTCTGTGACATTGGTAGGACTTGGCCACTCTTCGATGACTTTTGATTTATTAGGTTCAACATTTAATCTATATTTAGAAACAATATATCCCATGAAAGAAATTCTTTGCAACCAAAATTCACACTTACTGAAATTTCTATATATTTTATTTTCATTTAAGGTTTTTGAAAACAATCCTTATGTTCCTTTCATATTCCTCATGGTTTTTTAATATAAAAAATATCATTTATAAATATATCCACAAACTTATCAAACAATTGTTTTACCATCTTACATATAAAATCCATAGGAAAATATTTCATAAAGAAAATATTCTAAAATTCATCCCATTCTAAAGTTTCAATGTCATCACTTTACCTGTTATTTTTAACAATTGACCACTGCTAGTTTGCTTCACCTTCAAAATGATAAATTTTAAGATTCACCTTTTATTGATCCGAGAAACCCATGACATTGAATGTCTTTTCTATAGCTTCAATCCAACCATCAGCTATTACGGGCTAAGATGACCCTCTTAATGATGGGGATGTTGTCACATAAAAGTTTCCACTATAATATGGTTCCTCTATGGTAGATCTAGTTTATCTCTTGCATAGAAATCACCACTCTTTATAGCCCATGTCAACTGATCTATCACTACAAAAAATTGTTCAGTTCTAATTCCAATAGTCTCGGGATGTTGTTTCAGAAGGATATTTTCATCATGGTGAATTCCCACCATATATTATTTGTTTCCTACGAGGAAATTATTTCTAAAAAATACATTATATGAAGAAAAATGGTAATATTGAAATTATATAACATTTTCACTTGGCAATAATGTAAAATATTTCAAGGTAATGTTATTAATATTACCCTAACCTCTAATGTTATCTAATATAACCGTTGATGCCAACTATATGGACTCAAACTTAACCATTACATAATCTTGATTTTTAGTTAAGAAATTACTTCCTTTCACATTGTAGATATTTTCATGTTTTTAGATTTAGAGAATTATCCCATTACTTATACATTAGAAATACATAAAATAAAAAGTGGACACATCCGATCAGTATATATTTTTTCTACCATATAAAAAATTTCAATTATAAAGCATGATATCTTCATGAAAACTCTTTATGAAATTAAAATAGACATTTTATAATCCCGAAGTCATCATTAAATCAAATGAAAAACATTTAAAAATGTGCGATGAGAGGAAAAATATAAGTAATGGATATAAAAAGAAAGAAACCATTAGAACATTGATAAAGGTTGAAACTCATGAAAAACATTCTTGAAAAAATAAATTTTTACGCAAAAAGAAAAATATTATTATTTAATAAATATAATTTATTTTACCTTTTGAACAAAAAATGATTTTTATGAAATTTCAAAAGAAAAAATAGAACATTCATATATGTACCTTGGGATATCATTACATTAAACACTTATTGAACCCTTATAGACCCCTTACTGAATAGAAAAACTATATAGCCAACTTCCATTATAAATATCAGAGAATATAATCATTACCTAATGTATTAGAGCATTATCTTGGTGTACCCATCGTTTAAGATATAACAGGCTCCCCTGGTTCTGTATGGGGGAACCGATCATTTATAAGGTCGACGTACCACACATTAAATAAAACATTTCATCATTTTAGAAACCCTTTTAAACTCATTTTAAAATTACTTTTGGATATAAAAATACCAATTTCTTTCAAAAATCATATTTTTAATACTAAACAAAACATAATTTTGAAAAAAAATTCAATACCATAATAGCCAAAAAATAAAGAATTTTTTTATTTATAAAAACATGAAATCATGAAAAGGAGGCCAAAAATAAAATAATGGCCACAATAGTGGAAAAATCATTATCGTCCTGTATGTTAAGAATAGAAAATTTTATTTTTCATTTGGCAAAACACATAGTGTTAAAATCATAAAAAGTTTCCAATTTGAAAAAATATGAATGAAAGTAATGATATAAATAATATGTCTTTTACAAACCTTTTATATCCATATAAATAAATTTGTAAAATAATATCAAAAATATTTAAAAGGAGAAAAGAATTTGAAATTAAATATATAAACATTCAATGTGTCTCATACCACCTTTAACATTTAAATCATAACCCCCATGAGAGAATAAAATTTAAAAAATTAACTAAATAACATAATAATTAATACAATATGGACATATAATGTAAAATTTTGTTTATATACACTATATAAAAGAATAAAGTTTCATATAATCAAGAAATGCCTTAATGAAAAAATATTGAGTCGAAATCCTTTACCTTAAATCTGACTTGTCACGTGTGTCATTATCATAATAAATAATAAACATATGTTAATTATTTACGTGATTCATAACCTTTTTCAAGTTTATAATTACTTTTATTTCACTTATTATAATGTTTTAAATAATTAGTTAAATGAATAATTTTATGTTGGGTTTATTCACTATATTCGATATATGTGCCAAAAAGGACTTTGGTAGGTCTACTATGGTCAACGGGGTCATTATATAAACATATCCAGAATATTAATCATGAAATAATTATCATATTTATATATAAATTATACTTTTAAAACTAATCATGAATGATGGTTAGTAAAAATGAACCGGAATTACAATCATGGAGATGGTAGGTTGTACGTACGCATGAGTAACATTCCAATTTTTCAATGATCATTATAGAAAGAAGGTAAGAAACATTAATCTTTCCAGAATGATATTGTTATCATAAATAAAATTTTATTTAATCATATATACTTATATATGTAATTCTTGTGATATAAAAGGAATCGCATTGCATAGAGGAGGCGGTAGTCCACACTTCCATAAACAATGTTATCACTTTTTAAGTGTGTGAAAAGATGTTAAAGAAAATGATATATTGTATTTATATTATGGTAATTATTTCATGAATTTCATATATATATATATATATTCATTTATGTAACATATTTTTAATTAAACTCATTCTTAATACATTCCATGTAGTGTGTGAATGTAACGAATTGCTTTGAGGGGGACGTAGTCTACACATCCACAAATGGCGTTATCATATATACAGAAAATGGAAATCATAAAGATATGTGTATATATAAATTCAATAATTATGAATAAATCATAAATATAATATTTATATTTAATATAAAAATATTTTTTTAATCATAATTTCTTTATCACAAGAGGTTTTAAAGGAAAAAAACACATCGTTACGTGAAGTGTTAGTTCGTCGTACATGAAAAATAATTTCATTACCAATTTGATGGAAGTGTGTATAGGTTTAGGTAGAAACCATAACATAAAAAATCATTATATTTAGGAAAATTATGTTATTATATAATCATGTATTTATATTAATGTATTGGAGAAAAAAAAGTTAAAATTCATGTTGATGAATGTTAGATCATCTTTGGGTAACTTCTTTTGGTTTTCACCAAAAGGAATCATGGCTAGATTTATGCCCAAGGTGAGGCATATAGGATGACTGTAGTGGATTTGGGATCTTCTTTGGGATATTTTGGATGATCAAAATGGGTTTGATATGTTTGAAATGGCAAGGGTGGCTGCCTTTTCAAAGTGGGGGAGGAGTGGTATTCTTAAAAAATTTTTAAAAGTGAATTTGACCCACATTATTTCCAGGTCAAGTGGATCCAATAATGGTATAAATTCTAGAAAAGTGATTATAGGGTCAAAATATGAATATAAAATTTCTTTTGGATAAGTATTTGGGAAATTATGGATCTTTTGTTTAAGGTTTAGTACCTTAATATGATAAATTTCCTCATAATCATTGTAATTAATTATAATTACATTCGATAATATTTTTGTTAAAAAACTTTGTTGACCTAATTAGATTTTATAAATTTTGATGATTGAGAATGTGGATTCTATTTTTTCAAATTCCAATCACATAAGTGGAATAAATTAATTTAAATTTAATCCCACAAATGGGATGACAAAGCTATTGTTTAAAGTAAAATTGTTAAAAAGTTTGCTCAGTTTTTCTATCTAAATTCAATGTTAAATTGCTTCGAATGACCTGAATTTGTGTAACTGATATAAAAATGATCTAATTATTCCTTAAAACTAATTAAAAACATAATTTAACTATATAAATAAATTATATGAAAAAATATTTTTGAACTAAAATTCAATATTATTCACTATTAATCAAAATATGAAGGTTCTCATCAAAATAAAAATAAAATCACCAATGTGAATTTGATATTTAGATTTTATAAATGTTTTTTATTTTTTTCATATAAAAAATATAAAAGTTAGAAAATTTTATATCAAAATAGGTTTACCATTAAAAGGTGGAAAACAAAAATATTAAATAATAATATTAAATGTATATTATTGTTTTTTATAACTCAATCGTGTGTGTAATATAAGATTTTGGATAATCTCGTTACTGCGTTTCGGGTATGATATTGGAAATTCTGTCACTTTTATGTTTAAATTAATATCTAATTCATAAATATTAATAAATATTGAAAATAGTTATTCTATAATTACCTAGTATGTTACCTTTATCTTCTTACATTTCCATTAACTGAAAAATGATTACGTCCTTTGTGCGTATTTGTGGACAACCACCTCCATGAAGCAATGTGATTTCCTTTTAATCACCACATTAAAAGTACGATATAAATAAGTGTATTTATATTATTAATATGATATTTATGATATTATTATCATTATTTAAATAAAAAAGAATACTGACCTTCTTTCCATTATGATCATTTAAAAATGAAAATGTTACTAATGCATATATACGGACTGTCATCTCAAGGATCGTAACATAGTTAACTTATTATAACCATCTTTCATGATTAGAATCTAAATTATGATTTATGTTTAAAAATCATAATTTTTTCATTGTTATTATTCTTTAGTTCATGTAATAATTTTGTCATTGACTATAGCCAACCTACCAAATTCATTTATAACATATGAGCTGAATATCATCAAATCACTCGATGTGAATTTAATATATTAAGTAATTGTATAAAACAATAATATTAAATAAAGAATATGAATAATTAACTTTAAAAAGGATTTTAATAAATTATAAAATTAACATAAGTTTGTTATACAAGAAGATAAAGAATGTGTATGATGATTTGGACTTATGGTAAGGGACTTTCTTTTAAAAATCATTTTTTATAGTTTACCTTAAAACATTATTTTTATTATTGAAATTTATATAAATGATTTAAAAAGGTATTTAATATTCTCCTATTATTTTTTAATTTAATTTGTACCCATGGTTTACTTTTTACAAAATTCTTTTAAAGGAATCTTTTTTTCATTTTCCAAATGAGGCACTTTGTGAAATTTTCAACAACAATTATGAAAAGAATGTTTTTTAACATAAAAAGTTTGAATGTATTTTCTTGAAATCAAGAATAATATTTTCTTCAAATATTTATTTAAATGTTAAAAATTTTATTTTAAAATATAATTTTTTACCTTTTAATTTCAAGGTTTTTTTAATATTTAATTTCAAAATGGAAAGGTTGTTTTAGTCTATAATATTTTATAAATGTGATTATGAAAATAAAATCTTCAATATTTAATGTTTTTTGGGAATTTTTATTATGATGATTTGTTCCATTATAAACCAATGATGGGTGGTTCCATGATAATCCAAGTATGGGTGGGTATATTATATCCCTCCAATTAATAGGGTATGGAAGTCAACCATGTGGTTATTCCATTTGTAAGATAGATTATAAGAGTCATATGGAAAGGATTTCCAAAGAAACATACATGTCTTACATATGTTTTCAATGATTTTTTACTAGAATCTTTTGGTTTCTCAATTTAACATAATAATATTATCTTTAAAGGAATGCATATTCTACTTTATAATTGTTGAAAAGTATAACTTTATGAAAATGTTATTATGTATTTTTCATGTTTTTAGAGAAACCCTTATATGTTTTATTTGTCTAGTGAGACTTATTATGAAATTATTTATGAAAATATACGGTTATAAGAGTTTATTTATTGGTTAATGAAATTTTTATTTTGATCCCAATGAAAAATGTAAAAAGAAAAAAAATTAAGTATTCATGGTCTAATAGTTTTTTTCTTTCCTTTTGAGTCCATTTCGGGGATTTTTTGTGCTCATTCAAAAATTATATTTTTTCATTGGTTTTAAGGATTAATAGACAAATGATTATGTATAATATAAAAAATTATATTTTTCATGATAAAATAATTGTTATATCTTACATATTTTGTTTTTTTGGAAACAATGGATAATGAATCGAAGTTTCCACTTTTCAAAATATGGGTTTGTTATGTATGATTCATGAGATAACTTTCTAGTAATATTAACCCAATATATAATTTATAATTTTTGAAATTGGATTCAAGTTTTATATCACTAATATATGTAATATTTATGGTATGGTCCCTACACATAGGGGATTTTCCATAATATGTCTCTTGAATAGTAGCACATTATTTTTGTAATGTATGGATTGGTACTCCACTGATAGGCATATATATATTAATGAGGATAATTACCCAAATTATAGATTTTATAAATAATTTGTATTTTATAATAGTTGAATATTTTTGTCTCTTTATTCCTTATAATTATTCTAAAAATAGTCAATTTCCTTTGTTTTGAAACTTATAGTATGGAGTTTGGATTCAGACTCTATAACAAATTAGGTACTATTAAAACCTATTTTATTATGTGATATGAAACATTAGGGAATTAATCTAAGATGATATAGAAATCTATATTTTAATTTAAACTTTATACTTAGGGAATATCTTGATTTCCAAATTTCTCCTATGATTCCCTCTTATTATATATTCTTGAGTTGACACATTGTTTTTTTTTATTTCTTTTTGGTTTTATGGTATCCTACTGAGTCGGTATATACTTAGTAATATAATTGATTCCTTCAAACACTTTTTTTGTTTATGAATATGGCACACATATTGATGGTTTTCTATGTGGACTCAGATATTGTGTGACATATTAAACATTAAATATCACTCTTAGTGTTTCATAGTAGTGATTAGTGGATCATATACATGGTATTAACTATTATATTTAGAGATGAATATAAGATTCTATACAGTGAAGAGGATTTATCTCTTATTCAGTATTCATTAGGTTTTGGAACATTCCAATCATATAGTTTTTATGGGATGGTTCCTATATGGTGATGTATACAACATATTATGTTTCTTTAATTCGTTGTGTATAGTTTAGTTTTTTACCTATATAATACTTATGTTACTTTTTATTTTATAAATTGAATGTATATTATGGTTTCATATTGATATATGTTATATCCTCCCATATTATGTGATACATCGACTCAGTGCTGGTAAATAGCCCTTATCACATTAGAGGCTTAATTGGGGTGTCGTGTAGTATTTACTGCTATCTTAGTTGGGGCCCCATTGTATCTAGTCAATTCATTATTAACATAAATTCTTGATATTTTTCTATTGAGTACATATAGGGTTTCAAGTTAATCAAAATTATACAAGAAAAGTGTGTATTTCTAAATCATATAAAAAATGGCACTACTAATATGATTGAGATTATAGAGGAAATTATGATAATTGCATTGAATAGATGATATATAATTGATTAAAATAGTGTTCCTAGGTGTTTTTAGATTCTTAATAGTGGAGTTGTATGAATTTTATAATGATATCTATAATAGAGTATTATAATATTGTCTTTTATTCTATACGAAAACTAGATGATTAAATGGGTCTTGGTTTTCCTTGAAAAAAAATAATATTGGAGAGTTTCTTAAGAATTTTTTCATTAGGAATATATAAATTTCAAGATGTTCTATAATGAAGTGAAATTTAATCCTGTGTGATTTATTAATTGTTTATTATATCAAAATTTAGTCTATTTAGTGTTTTTAGGAATAATACATTGTTATTCATGGATTCATTTTATAGGATAGACAATGGGAGGATTTTATTATGTTAAATTTTAATTTTGAAGAGTAGTTTATAGTAGAATCCCATAATTAAAAATGTTGTACACTATAAGAGTTTCAATTGGTTATAGTAGGTGAAACCTCACCCCCACCCCACTACCATATCGCTATTAGTGAGAACCTGAACCCATGTGACACCATTGATTTTATAGTGTGGTCCAAGAATTATATATTGGTCCCCATCGTCTTTTTAAAAAAATAGGGGAAATAGAATAATTTATTCATAATATTATGTATCTCACTCAGTAGGTCCCCACATAGTTTCTAGTAATTAATTTGGGTGCTTCTAAATTTCAACATCATTTTTTTCCATTCCTCTCACTAAATCAATCTTTACATGAGAGGGTTCATTTCATAGATTCATGGTAATATATTACCTTCCTCATACTCATTTTCTAATTGATATTCCTCCAATAATATTTTATATTTTTTTTGGGATTTATATATGTAAATATGTAAGATCCTGGCCTTTTTTGGAGTCAATATCGAGCATGTTTTCAGGTACTTTTGATATCATTATGTACCTATTTTTATTTAGAGTAGTGACTTGGGGTGCATTTGGGTGAACTTTTAAGTAAAACAAAAGGGCAGTGGGTTGTGCATGGTTTGCGCAGGGTCTGACAAACTGTGCGACCAACCCGTGCCAACCAAGAAGAACGAGACAGAGAGGTATGCATGTTTTACGCAAATTTTGATAAAATGTGCGACCAAACCATGCGGACCGGGAAAATATGGATAGTGATGTCCGCACGGTTTGCAGACTGTTTGAAAAATTGTGTGCCCCTGTCCGGGAAACTGTGCTCGCGGTTTTTAATTTTGAAAATTCTTATTTAAACCCACTCAAACCTCAGAATTTCCTTATTTTATGACCTTGGCTCGGGCATGGAAATTCCTAGGTGTTTTCAAATCCACTTTGAGAGATTCCAAGGCAATCTGAACACCTTTCCTCAGGATTGAAGGCTCGGATTGAAGATCCACTCACCTTCTGTAAGTGGATTTTATCATGTTGTTCTTCCATTCATTTCCTTAACTTTCCTTGATCTTTTCATGAGATATTTCCATCCTTTCCATGGATCTAAACCAATGAGTTAAGGTATAGATCGAGGTTTGTGGATCTAGATCTAGTTTTACAAGATCTTGATACCTTTGATCTTATTTTGGTTTTAAGATTTTTGATCCAGAACTTGATTGACGACGTTGTGCCGCTCGGATTTTGGGGTTTTTTCGTTAGTCTAACTTCAATAAATAAATCAAGGATGGTGGTCTAAATCCAATCCCATAGTCTAATCTTGTTAGGTGTATGTAGTTGTATAAATTTCATGGAATAAATAATTAATTGGTGGTTTGGTTATGTGGTTCTTTGTGAATTGTGGATCTAGTTGAATATGGGTGAGAGTTATGATGGAGGAATAAAGATGATTAAACATCTAAATATGGATGTTTATTTGAATTGGATATTTGATTTGAAAAAGGGTTGTGGGACATGGAATGATGCATCAAATTACCACAGAGGTTCTAGACATGGCATTCTAGAGACAATGACATGCATGAAATTGATATTTTATGGGACAAGGACTGATGCTCCAAATACCCATGGGGTTGTGAGATAGGGACTGATGCTCCAAATACTCACATGTGTGATAGACATGACATTCTAAACTCTTTCATTTATTTTGTACTCTGGGTGCATTTGGATATTTCATAATCTTAATATTGTGACATTTTAATTATGAATTGAACAAGGGAAATGGTTTAGGCTCCTACATGGGCCAAAGAAGGCATTATGTTTTGGGTGATCTCGGTAACCTGGACATGTAACATTTTAAATAAAGGTTAATTGGATAAATATAATTGTATTCCTTATTGTCTTGATTTATTATTAATGCAACTATATACACTGTTTATGACTGGATTTGTTTTTGACACTGTTGGTGGTGATCTACTGAGTGCTACTCACAACCTACCTAGGCCGCCTGAATGGTACCCGAATAGACTTTTTTGTTGTAGGACAGGACAAGGGAAAGAGCCCTGGTTAGAGTGCTATTTGGGGTTGGAGAATGGAAGAGGGAATCAGACTTGGGTCGGGCCCGTTTGGAGACACTATGTCTCTACTTTCATTTTCATTGTAGATAGTTGGCACTTGCATAGTCATAGCATGTTTTACCTTTCTGTTGAGTAGTGTATTTCTTGACTTGGTTACTCTTGCAACATTGTACCATTATAACTATATATGATTATGCTATTGCTTGTTTACTTCCACTAGTATTTTATTCTGATAATCAATGTTATAGTCTCCCCAGGACTGACTTACTAGACCCTCGCTGCTATTCGGCACCCTCTAGCATATAGGGAGGCGCGCTTGGGGGCTTGTGACCAACCGGCTCGGAGCACTGTTCAGTGGCTCTTGGGTCGTGATGTTACAAAGTGGTATCAAATAGAGGTTTTATTTCTTCTTCTTTTTTTTGTATTACTATTTGGGTAAGGTATAAAGGAGACTAGGGAAAGTCGGGGCTTGATAATGAGCTCGGGCATGGGAGTTGCAAACCCATGTACGGGGGAAAACTCAAGTACTCAGTGTTGGATTTCTATTATTGTAGCATGTTGTTATAGTTGAATATTATTTCACCTTGGGTGATGCACTTGTTGTGTGATGTTATTATTATTTCTAGAATTTATTGAGTATTTATTCGTGGCCTAGAATGGCATGAATGTCCGTCTGGATGCATCCTTCTAGGAACTCAGGATTATTGTGACATGCATCATTTTAGGGACACACTGGAACGAGGATTATGGGTAGATTGTTTTACATAAACTATTTCTTTTCCTTGCTTTTGAAATTTGAAATGATAATGATGTCTAATTTTGTAATTGAAAGAAATAATTGTGAAGTTATATATATAATTTGGTTGTGTGTAATTATGATAACATTGTGAACTATTTTATAAGCTACATGTTTGGATTTGTAGAATTATGCCTCCATGACGCTTGTTGAGAGGACAAGCGGGGGGTATAGTTAGAAATGGTCATCCAATGGGTGAACCTGAGGCACCAACAGTACCAACTGAATAAGCGGGGGGAAATTTTTTATAGAACCTCACCTGTTTCATGAAAATTATGGAAAGAGACCCAGGGCAGATTGTGAAAAGTATGTCTGATCTTATGAGGGAGTTTCAGTTATATCACCCACTGACTTTTACTGGAGAGGGTGGTCCAGAGAATGCTGAGTTATGGATTGAATCTACCCAGACTGTACTTGACCACATGGAGAGACCTGTTGAGAAGAGAGTCAAGTTGGAATCTTACATGTTTCGTAGTCAAGCAAAATGTTGGTGGGATATTCAGACTCGGAATGGGAAGCTGAAAGCTATATAGTGGAAGGAATTTCAGGAGACGTTCATTGAGCACCTCTATCTAGAGCCGCTCATAAAGGATAAAGCAGTTGAGTCCATGAGGCTAATTCAAGGGAATATGACTGTAATGGACTATGATGGATGCTTTTCTGACTTGTAGTGTTTTTCTCCAGCACTGGCAGCAGACGAGGCCACTTTAGCAATTTGATTTCAGGATGGACTTAAATGTGAAATTAAGTATCGAGTGAATATCTTTAGGCTGAAGAAGTTTTCATAAGAGTTAAATCAGGATCTCATCATTGAGGGGAACCTGAAGGAGGCATCGAGTGGAAGACATGTGGTTTTTAGTAGATGGACAGGTGGTGTGAATTTTGAGAGCAGGAAGCGACATTAAGAGAATGTCGGTCAGGGAGGTGGGAGACAGAGTAACTTGGTAGAGGGGTCGGTTACACAGGACCATACCTGAGTGTTTTTTCACCAGTTTGGAAGTCCAAGACATTATCATAATCAAGGTCCCTGAACCCCTATTGAATGCAGATCCTATGGACGGATGAAACATCTCCAGAAGTTCTATAGGAACCCAAAGGTTTCAAGTGGTGACGTATTAGCTAAACAGAGTCAGAGTGTGGGAAGGGGATCCTATTTACCTTTTTAGTCCAAAATGTGGAGTTCTTCTGGCCGAGGTGGTAAGGGTGACAGATTTGGTGCTTTTGGGAAACAATGCCCATATCTGCAAAGTGGTACAAGTTAGGCGAATGAGTTGGCATCACAGGGAAGAGGAATAACACAATTTCATGTGGTACAACCTAGACTTGTGGATAGCGAGGTTGTACCATTGATAGTGAGAGGTACTATTCTTGTGGCTTCTACCTTAGCTTGTGCTTTATTTGATACTAGTGCATCACATTCCTTTATATATTCAAAACTTGTTAATGGTTTGAGTTTGGCGGTGGAGTTTGTGAGTGGGGATATAACGATAGTCACACCTTTGGGGTATAGTCTAGAGACATCTGTATGTGCAAGGGATGTTCTCTTGAGATCGGGGAGTACCATTTCCTATGGGATCTCTATATCCTTGATATGACAGGATTCAACCTAATCCTGGGTATGGACTGGTTAGTAACATACCAATCCCACATTGACTGTTATCATTAGAGGGTAACATTTATGTCACCTTTGGGTGACCATTACATTCACAGTGGGGAGTGGGATATCTAGGCAGGCCGAGCAGGGCCAATTACATAGCAACTAGGAGAGCTCACAGACCAAGTTTATAGTCTTTTACAGGATGATGAAGGAGATAGGCTTGATTTATTACCATCAGGGGTTGATTTGTTTCAGGATTTATTCCCAGAAGACTTCTCTGGGCTGCCACCTAAGAGAGATGTTGAATTTAATATTGAGCTCATGCCAGGAGCTGAGCCTGTATCTATTCCACCATATAGAATGGCACCAAAATAGCTTAAATAACTCAAAGCTCAATTGGAAGACTTCAAGGATAAAGGATTTATCCGTCCAAGTATGTCTCCTTGGGGATCACCTGTGCTTTTTTCAAAGAACGCAGATGGGAGTTTACATTTTTGTATCGATTAATCGAGGTTGAAAAAGATGATTGTGAAGAACCTATATCCTCTCCCGCGTATTGATGATCTGTTTGACCAGATTAAGGGAGCCTGTGTTTTCTCAAAGATTGACTTAAGATCGGGGTATCATCAGATGAGAATTCGGATTTTTGATATACTGAGGACAACATTCAAGAGTTGGTATGGGCTTTATGAGTTTGTTGTATTGCATTTTGGGTTAACAAATGCACCAGCAGTATTTATGTACACGATGAATAGGATCTTCCATCCGTACTTGGATCAGGTTTTGGTGGTATTTTTGGACGACATCTTGGTGTACTCCAAAACTCATGACGATCATGCCCAACATCTTGACATCGTCCGGGGTACACTGAGAGAGCATCAGTTATACGCCAAGCTATCTATGTGTCAATTTTGGATTGATCAGATACACTTCTTGGGACACATTATCTCGATGAATGGTGTTTTAGTAGATACAAATAAGGTGCATGCAGTGTTTTATTGGGAGCAGCTCAAGAATATTTTCAATATCCGAAAATTTCTGGGGTTTGCTAGATTTTACAGAAAATTCATCCAAGACTTTTCCCATTTGGAAACACCACTTTCAGGTTTGACCAAAAAGGGAGTAAAGTTTGAATGGTCAGAGGCTTGTGAGACATCTTTTAAAAAGTTAAAGAAGTGTTTGATTCCCGCACATATTTTGGATCTACCTGAGAAAGGTGAAGGGTACACGATGTATTGTGACGCTTCTGGGATGGGGCTCGTAGCTATGTTGATGCAAAGAGATAAATTTGGAGCTTACGGGTATCGACAGTTGAGGCCTCATGAATGGAATTATCCAACACATGACCCTGAGTTGGCAGAGGTTGTTTATGCTTTGAATTATTGGTGACACTACCTCCTGGGTGAATGGTTTACAGTTTATACTAATCACAAGAGCTTGAGGTACATCTTTTCTCAACGCGATTTGAATCTTCGACAATAGATATGGGTTGAGTATATTTAGTATTTTGATTTTGAGCTGGTATATACCCCAAGAAAAGGAAATGATGTAGATTATGATTTGGGTAGGAAGACTCAGACTCAGATTGTTCAGGAATCTTGTGCCGAGTGGAGGATGATGTTGTTTCTAGCTGAAATATACGTTGTGGTTCAGGAGAGATATGAGGAAATTGCACTCATGTCGGTTTTAGTGGAGTCTACACTTTTGAGACGAATCAAGGACATGAAATATGAGTACACAGAGTGCATAGCCTTGAGGGAAAACATTGAAGGTGGGAAGATTCCTTCACAATGGAAGATAGATGAGGATGATATCATTTATATGATGAATCGGGTTGTTGTTCCTACGAGCATGCGAGAGGAGCTCATGCAGGAATTTCATGCCCCAAGATGGGCAGTGCATACTAGTGTGACCAAAATGTACCGTGACCTATGAAAATAGTTATTGTGGCCAGGAATGAATAAGGAGATAACAAGGTTTTTGATATGATGCTTTACCTATCATCAGGTTAAGGCAGAGCATCAACGACCAGGAGGTTCACTATGACCTTTGTCCATTCCAGAATAGAAGGGGGATGACGTAACCATGGACTTTGTGATAGGTCTTCCAAAAAAAATTAGGAAGAATGATGTTATTTGGGTTGTTGTAGATCGACTGACAATGGTATCACATTTCATGCCTACAAGGGAAACATTTACAGTTGAGTAGTTGGGAGAGATGTATTTATAGAAGATAGTTCGATTAACCGGGGTGCCATGAACTATAGTTTTGGACCGTGATTCACATTTTACTTCGCACTTTTAGAAGGGTTTGCAAAAGGCACTTGGTACACAAGTTTTATTGAGTACGTCTTTCCATCTATAAACAGATATACATTTAGAGCATACTATACAAGTGCTTGAGGATATGTTGGGGGTATGTGTTATTGACTTCGGTAGCTCATGGGAGAAACACCTAGATTTATTGGATTTTGCCGATAAAAATAGTAATCAAGAAACTATACAGATGGAACTATATGAGGCTTTTTATGGTAGGCCATGAAGATCACCGCTATGCTGTATGGAAGTAGGTGATCCAGAGTTATTGGGACCAAGTCTCATGTTGGAGACGACAGAGCATGTCCAGCTGATTCCAAAACGTATGGCTATGGCTCAAAGTAGGAAGAATTCATACACTGACAGATGGAGATGACCCATAGAGTTTATAGATGGTGATTGTTTTCTCCTTCAGGTGTCACCAAGGTTGGGTCACCGTAGGATACAGAGGCAAGGAAAGTTAGTGCCCAGGTCTGTTGGACCTTTTGAGATCATGAAGAGAGTTGGTCTGGTAGCATACCAATTGGATATTCCACATAAATATAGGGCTATGCATGATGTTTTCATATATCACAACTACGACGGTATCACCCCGACCCTTCTCATGTGATTGATGTGGATGGTGTTGAGCTAGAGATAGATGTGTCCTTTGAGGAGAATCTGATACGTGTGTTGGATCGCAGTGAGAAGGTGTTGAGGGGAAATACCATACTAATAGTTCATGTTTTATGGCAGCATGGACGTGTGCATGGAGAGAAATGGGAAAGGGAGGAAGACATACAGACTCAGTGGCCTGATATTTTTAGCTCGGAATCTCAGAGAAGTTTGGAAGTATAGCTCGAAGACGAGGTTTTATAAGGTGGAGAGAATGTAAGATCCCAGCCTTTTCTGGAGTCAATATCAGGAAAGTTTTCAGGTAATTTTGATGTTTTTAATACTTCTTTTTTTTGGAGTAGTGACTTGGGGTGCGTTTGGGTGAACTTTTATGTAAAACAAAAGGACAGTGGGTTGTGCATGGTTTTCACACGGTCTGACAAACCGTGCGGCCATACCGTGCCAACCAAGCAGAGCCAGACATAGAGGTATGCACCGTTTATGCACAGTTTGATAAACCGTGCGACCAAACCGTTTGGACCATGAAAATTTTGACATTGATGTCCGCACGGTTTCTGCACAGTTTGACAAACTGTGCACCCTTGTCCAAGAAACCGTACCCGCAGTTTTTAATTTCAAAAATCATTATTTATAACCACCCGAACCTCGGGATTTCTTTATTTTATGAACTTGGATTAGGCTTGGAAATTTATAGGTGTTTCCAAAGACTCTTTGAGAGATTCCAAGGTGATTCAAACACCTTTTCTCAATATTGAAGGCTTGGATTGAAGATCTTCTATCTCTCGGAAAGTTCATTTCATCCTGTTGTTCTTCCACTCTTTCCTTTAAATTTCCTTGATCTTTTCATGAAATATTTTCATCATTTCCATGGATCTAAACCTATGAGTTAAGGTATAGATCTAGGATTGTGGATCTAGATCTAGTTTTACAAGATATTGATGCCTTTGATCTTATTTTGGATTTATGGATTTTGATCCAAAACTTGATTGACAACTGTGTGCCGCTCGGATTTTGGGGTTTTTTCGTTGGGTTAACTTCCATAAATAAATCTAAGTAGGTGGTATAAATCCAATCCCATAGTCTCATCTTGTTAGGCGTATGCAGTTATATAAATTTCATGGCATAAATAATTAATTTGTGGTTTGGTTATGTGGTTCATTGTGAATTGTGGATCTAGTTGAATATGGGTGAGAGTTATGATGGAGTGATAAAGATGATTAACCATTTGAATATGGTTGTATATGGAAATTAGATAATGGATTTGAAAAAGGGTTATGGGATATGGACTGATGCATCAAATTCCCACAGAGGTTCTAGACATGGAGTTCTAGAACCAATGACATGCATGAAATGGATATTTTATGGTACAAGGACTGATGCTCCAAATACCCATCGGGTTGTGAGATAGGGACTGATGCTCCAAATAATCACATGTGTGCTAGACATGAAATTATACACTCTTTCATTTATTTTGTTCTTTGGGTTCATTTGTCTATTTCATAATCTTAATATTGTGACATAATAATTATGAATTGAACAATGGAAATGGTTTAGGCTCCTACACGTGCCGAAGTAGGCATTATGTTTTGGGTGATCTCGGGAACCTGGTTGTTTAACATTTTAAATAAAGGTTAACTTGATAAATATAATTATCTTTTTTATTGTCTTGGTTTATTATTAAGTATTCACTACTTATGAATGGATTTGTTTTTGACATTGTTAGTGGTGATCTACTGAGTCCTACTCACACCCTACTTGGGCTGCCTAACTGGTACCTGAATAGACTTTGTTGTTGCAGGACATGACAAGGGTAAGAGCCCTAGTTAGAGTGCTATTTGGGGTTGTAGAATGGAAGAGGGAACCATAATTGGGTCGGCACCTGTTTGGAGACATTGTGACTTTACATTCATTTTCATTGTAAACACTTGGCACTTACATAGTCATAGCGTTTTTTACCTTTCAGTTGAGTATTGTATTTCCTATCTTGGTTATTCTTACTACATTGTACCATTATAATTATATATGATTCCTCTATTGATTGTTTACTTCCACTGGTATTTTATTTTGATAATAAAGGGTATATTCTCCCCAAGACTGACTTACTAGACACTTGATGATAGTCGGCACCCTCTGGCATATGGGGAGTTGCGGTTGAGGGCTTGTGACCAACCGCCTCAGAGCACCGTTCAGTGGCTCTCGGGTCGGGATGTTAAAAATTCCAATAGAGAGAAAATAAATTACATCAAAATAATATATGATTTACAGAATTTCGATAGAGTTCTCTTGGTAATGGAGTTAAATCACTCATAGTATCTATTTTTCTTAAGGTAAGTATATTGATGACTTGACATGAGTATTATAGTGTGTATATATATAAACACTAATTTGGTTGATTAAATAGGGTATATTTTTTTAATTTTTAGTAATGTTTATTGGGTGTATACCACACATTATAGGTTAGTGACTTATCATTATAGTTTTGATAAATAATTTTTACGACAACTCTATCATTTTTGAGAATTTATCTTAAATTGATCTATGATTTCATAATTTTTTTATTAGTGTGATTAGTTCTCTAATTAATTTAAATTGGTTGGTGTTGGACTAGGGAAATTATTAGAAACATAAATGAGCCTATTTACAATAATTTTTTAAGATTCATTATCATTTGTGTTTTCTATAATTTCCACTTTATTAATATATTTTCATGTTATATTATTAATATTGTGGAATGTATCATACATAATTTTTCAATAAATCTCTAAATATGGGTTTGACTTAGATAATCCTTATAATGCCTAAAGGATGATATATCCCAGTACACAATGTTTTGTGGTTCTAAGGTATATTGGTTTCCATGGTCTTAAATTTGGATCTTATTAATATATGTGTTGGGTTTTGACAATATTTTTAAAAAATAAATATTATTTGCATTTAAAACTAAATATAAATTAAAAATAAATATATTAATATTTAAAGTTATGTATGTAGATTCTAATGATTGTTTCATAAAATGATTTTAAATTTTTGAAAATGGGAATCAATATGATTTTTCAAATCCTTTAAGATCACGAGTCACCCTTGCATTCACTTATATGATATATATAAATGTGGTTTTGGGGAAATATTTTCATTTAAATAAGGGAGTTTATATTTTGTTAAACTGTTGTGTCAACAAGATCAAAAGAGGATGATTCCTTTAATTAAAATAATTGTAATCTGGTTCTGTATACTATACCTTTTTATGATTATCTTCCAACAAATAATTTTTTGTTTAATAATTATTGATATCATATTAACCATTTCTGAGTCATTTCTCTAGGTGATGGATTAGTTTGATGGTTTCAATAAATTGATTAGTTTCTTTCCACAGTATGATAATTAGAACCCTGTGATATGATTTAGTGTAGAAAATATATTTTAATGCTTTATTATTATCTAAGTTAGTGAATATTTCATTGTCATCAATGATATATCATATGATTTATAAAATATAATGATAGTATAAGGAAACACATAGGATGGTGTTATACACTAAACATGTAACATATGATGTGTTAGATGACTTATCATATCCCTTTTTGAAATTATTGAGAATCACAATGAGTTGAGGGCCTCAAATTATCACTTTTGGATTTCCCAATAGGATTTTCATATTGGATTAGATTGTTAATAATCTCATTGATGTTATAAATTTAGGGTATTTAATGCTATTTTAGAAAAGTATGAGTGATAGTAATATGAAAACAAAAATTTTCATATATGATTTTTGAAATTGCTTCTTAACAAAATATTGAATTGATAACTTCCAAATAATCATTTTATGTTTAGTGTCATGGAACCTAGGTACATAATTCATGAAGTATAGGGATCACATGAAAAAGAATTTTTATCTAATCTTAATTATATAATCCTTTATAATTAAAACAAAGGTCACCTTACTAAATATTATTTATTGGGGATGTACAATAAATGAAATGGTGATTATAATGATCACTAAAGGGATAAAAAGAGGAAAAATGATGTAATTGATCATCATAGGTATTTATTATGTTATAATATCAAATCATGATCTTATGTACATGAATTATTACATGAGATCATGATCATAAGTAAATGTGGCATAACATAGAAATGTGATTATAATAAAAGATGACACATTCATAAGCATATCAACAAATTTCATCACCAAAATTTCATAAAATATATTACCAAGGTTCTTCACTGAGGAATCAATAAACATTACACCTGAAGTCTTTCAAAGTATAATAATAATATATTACTTAGAGATTAATAAATCACCCAATAAATTTTAACATTATCATTGATCACTATTCAAATGTCTTAATTCATTAATGCCACATAGATCATATATCATAAAAAATTATTTCATTATAGTAATCCTTGTCGGTGGAATATGGAATTCTTATTTGGAATTACCGAATAAATGACATATAATCATGTATCTATGAATAATATTGAATAAAAATATTTTTGGGAATTCAAAACAAAAAATTACCTTATTTTAAATCGAATAATATATTCAGAAGAATAAAATATGTAAAAAATATATTATAGAATGTGATTAATGGTAGGTAGTGGTAGTATATCAGTAACAGTGAATCATTGGGATGAGAAAGGAATTATCATAATCACATAAAGTCAAAATTATTTTATAAACATAATTATTATTGTAAAGTAAGTGCATGAATATCTATAAAGTGGAAGGGAAACAGTTAACTAGAGTTATAGCTTCTAAATCCATGAGATTAAGATCAGAGAACCTTAGATACACATTATATTAACTTTAGTGTGTTAATATGATAGGAAAAAAATTATATGTATTTTGAGTTCATAAGAGTGGTATAATGGGTATGTTTTTAGTTCAAAATAGTATATAATGTCTACGAATTCATAAACATATGCCTTGGAAATCTAGATGGTTTAAAAATAAAAACTAGTAATTTGTCCATGGTTTTAGTTCATGGTAATTAACATTTAAGGAATGGTTTTTGTATTTTATTCATGAGAGAAGCTAACTAAAATATATAATATAACATTAGCCATGTGAATATAATTTTTTTAAAATAGTTTTTAAATAACATTAATTTAAATTTTAGATTTTAGAATGTAATTTATTAGTCTGTAATATATATTTAATTCATTAAAGTACATTATATTAATAAATTATAATATTTTTAGATATGGAATCACTTTTATTAATTACTTAATAACTTTTAAATATTTATACAATAATAAAAAATATACTAAAAATAACCAAAATGTATTATAACTAGTCATTGAAATATAATGAATTTTAGAACATTTTAAATCTTCCACAATAAACTAATTTCAACATGTTTATTTCAAATATAATTTTTATTTTATCCATATTAATTATTATTTATGAAAAATTAATTTTCTAAAAAATTAAATATTTTTTACATAATATTTGTAATTTAAAAAATATTATTTTTTCCAGGTTAATGAATTATAATTTTTTATAATATCATATGTGTTAATTTATAAATTATTTTTTAAAAATTTATTCATTTAATACAAAAATTTGGAATTTAATTTTAAACTTGTAATTTAATATTCAATTGGTCAGTATTGCAATTCCCAAAGTCATATAATGGTTAAAATTTAATGGTAATGTAATAGATATGTAATATTTAATTATTCTTTCAGTTTTTTTCTTGTCCAAGACAAGTTTCTTACCTCGTTTTCCCTAATATGAAATGTCTAGCAAAAAAATTTGGACAACTATGTTTATCAACTTTTTTATTGGTGTTTTCCCCCCATTATTCTTCACTATATCCATCATTAGACCATGGGGCCATGATTCAACATTTTCGGGGCAGGTTCGAGTATGATCAAACCCCCATATTCATTTTTGTAGCACAAAAGAAACATGGATTGAGGGTTTGGGGTGGATTGTTCAATTATTGGGATGGTGTTTAGTGATCTTAGTGGTTCAGTACTACGGGTTCGAGTTTATGATCATAGGTGGTTTGGGATCAGATCAGTGATCTCCATTTTCTTAGTTTTCAAGTCACGATGACGTGCGGTGTGATAGGATCTATTCCTAGTGGAGGGCGTGTGTGGGATCTCATGGAGGATGCATCTCAGCATGGATGAGATTGTGACCAAAATTTGGATCTCAGATGAGGTGGTCAAAGACGGTAAACACAGTGGGTGTTAGTATTAGTTTTTTAATTATAATAATATGTTTTACAAATTATAAAATTATTATTTATTATTATTATTATTATTATTATATTAAATAATAATATTAATGGTGGTATAAAAATGTGTGGCTAAAAAAATTAAATTTTTTATATTTTACTTATAAAAAATAAATGGTTTAAATTTAGTATTGGAAAATCATTTTAATTAAATGGTTTTAATTTTGGTTAATAAAATATAATGGATTAAATTATAAAGAAGAAATCCATGGTGGAATTCTTGTTAGGTATGGAGAGGGAGGAAACACAACACAATATTATTATTGATAGTCGTAATAATAATAATTTGAGTTGTAATAATATTAAATATGCTTATTAATTGAAAGAATTAATAATAACTTATTTGTTTTAATTTGAAATGAAAAAAATGATGTGGTGCCATAAGGGATTCGCGTACAGTGTTTTGGGGAAAGGGATGTTCTGGGTGCATATTCCTCTTAATATGAATAAATTTTTAAACATATATATATATATATATATATATTATTTTGTTTGTTAAACCTTAAATAAAAAATATCTCTCCTGTACAGTGTTGGATTGATGAACCATATGTGGATGTGTGACCCTAGAATTGAGACGGTCCTTATAAGACTGATTTTTTATACCTTTTTCGGACTCATTCCACAATCCAAGGAAATTCTCAATAATAGTAAAACTATTATTATTACAGAACCTTGTATCCGAAATATCTTTCTCATATGGTGTCAGAATGATGACTTTTCTATGACATTGAGACTATAAAGTTGAGGCGTAAATTTCAAGATCCATATTTGGTATTTAATTCTGACACTTTTCTTAGGTCCCCGAACCATTTTTCATATGTTATGTAGTAAAATGTGACTTTTTCACCGTGTATCCTATTTGGATATGTGAATATATTATCCCAAGAGTTTTTCCATTAGGATTTAAATGGTTTGACCTATTTGGTCTTCCAGGGACATTAACATAGGCATATTAATGGAATTACATTTTCCCCTACAGACCGATGATGAGCCTCATACATTAATCATGATTTTGTTCGAGACATGTTGTGTAGTACCATTATAAATTTTTTAGTACTAAATTGATATTTTTCTATGTGCTGGAGAGGACATGAATATACAGAGGGGTGGGAAAAAATGCTATGTGGACCCCTTAGACATCATGTACATCTTGAGAATATTCTACCTCTCATATTTTCTTTGTCTTAACTCGGATTTTTCCCGACGAGTATCCTATCTTGATTTTTTTTCATGTAGAATAATATGGTTCCCTCTATTATAGTTTTTGAGATACCATGTTGAATTTTATTGTAATAGAACATGGTTAGGTGATGCTAAATGAAGAAAGTGATCATGAAGGATCACTGGAGTTTATCGATTTGACCCTCTAGATGATTTGGGAAGTGGATTCTTCAATGATTACAAAGTTGACCCTCTAGTAGATTGGGTAAGTGGAGTTCTCAATGATTACTGAGTTGAATCTCTAATAGAGTTGTGCATTGGAGTCTTTGACAATTACCATGTTGACCCACCAGTATAGGTTGGTATTTGAGTCCTCAAAAACTACTAAGTTCCCCCTATAATAGATATAGGTAGTGGAGTCCTCGATGGGACCTGAGTGGTACTCTCTAGTAGATCTATGTAGTGGGTCCTCAATAACTATCAAATGGTATCCCTCATGTTATACCAGGGAATGGGTCCTCTACTTTGAGTTGTCTCTCATTGACATATTTTCACAATGACAAGTCATGGTTTGACTTGCACAATTACTCTTAGGTAGATGCATGAGATGTTAGGCATCGTTGATGGACTTTGGGAATTGTTGGTTACTCTTCCTCCTAGGATGGGTTGTGAGATGGAGATCCCCCTACTCTCTCATTAGATATTCTTTTTACTGATCATATATATATATATATATATATATATATATATATTATTTTGTATCCATACCTTTGGATTTAGTTACTCTATTTCCATGAGAGGTGAAGACTCACAGGTTATGGAACATGCTTTCTATGTTTAGATTCTCATGGTTAGATGAGTCTACTATCCTACTATAGTTGGATAAGAATCAATGTGTAGTTTATCTACTCACCATTTTGATCCCCCTATCCTTGAACAAGGTTACTATCTTATGGTTTTGGATAATATATTCTCTTTAACTATATCTTGCATCCTATGTACTATATATAGACTTTATAATAATGTTGTATCTCTCACTAATTCTCCTTCCTATTTTAAGGAATTTTAATGGGTATGTATATACTCACCCCTTGATGGGATTTTCCCACACATGTAGTGTCTTATGCAGATGACGGAAAGGTCAACAGTTACATTAGAGGAGCCTAGGAATACATGGTACTTTTGACGGAATATGGTGGTCGGAGCTTCAGATTCAAGGATGGGCTCTCTCAGCAGTTTAATTTTCTAGTTTTTTTAGGTAGAGACATATTTCCGTTTCGATGTGTATTTTTTCCTTTACTTTATAAGTTTTTATTTTTGTACTCTAATACACCATGGAGGTTATGAATTCATGGATAAATTTCTAGTTGTGTTGTATATTTTACTCATTCACCCTTCCCTTGTGCATTGATATGGTTATTTGTGTTCAAACATGTACTTAGTTAATGGCCTCTTAATTTTATTTATGACAATAGTGCTTGTCTCCAACCACTAGCCTATGGAAGTGAGATTGGGGTAGTTGTGGCTTGAGCCCTAGATTGAGTCAGTCATGAAATATTGGTATCTAAACATTTCATTCCTTGGGATGTTGTTTGAATTAGACCCCTTATGGGGATTTCGCTTGGATTAGGGTAATAGTGTCAAAGTGTATCAAGCACGTCTCTCAGGACAGGGAATCTAATGATAGTAAGGTAGGTTGATGAATCCATTCACTGGGACCTTGACTACCTTCATTTTGACTCAGCATAATGATAAATATTTTTCAGGGATCAATGATACATGCATCATATAGGATTGAGTCTTTGAATTCCCTTCTTGACTCATCAACCAATTTTTGTTATATATATCTTTCTTTTGCGTGCACGCACTTATCTGACCATTGTACCTATAGATCACTTTTGAGATGCCTCTGTAATGATAGACTGCTAGTTTATTAACTTCTCAATTTTAAACATGACCTAATGTGCGATGAGGACATAGTTTAGGATCCATCCTTCGAGATCCATTACTCTAATCGGGAAGGATGCATCACTCTAACTATCGAGATGAATTTTGTAATTGAACAGAAGGATGAGGATTTTCAAAGTCTTATCACACCCCATAAGTTATATTTATAGTGTTCGTTGAGGTTCAGTGATGAGATAGTTCCCTAGGAAGTGGAGTTTTGGCTTGAGTCGATGATCTAATTTTTTTTTTGACTTTTTCATATCTCAATTGATCAGATTGTTTCACTTGCTTCTATTTCTCTTAATATAGTATTATTTAGATCTGGTGGAACTATAATATGGAACACCTATGATGAATGTGAATAGAAGGTTCTGAAAATAAGGATCACCTGGGTTTTGTGATGATCCAGACTTCCTTCTAAGGTGGTTTAGGTTAGGCCTGGTCATGTGGTTTTGATATCCCGCTTGGTTTGGATCCCTTTAGTTGGTGGTCCTCATGGTGAGGCCTATCTTGGAAAACACTAGTCATCGGTAGAGTCCTATTATGAAGATTTTTTATCATGGAATCAGGAATTCAAGTAATAGGGACACTTCCTCCATCAATAGGTATCATTGTGACGAGATTCAAAACTATTCACTTGAGTCAGTGTCATCCCAAAGCAGATAGTGTCAAGGTGTGGGGGATGAGTTCCTTTAACTGGTACTTTCAGGATGTGTAGATGTGATAGGGTTTCAAATCAATCCCTAGTTGAGGAGAACAGAAAGGAAAGGGAAAGGATGATATCTTTGAAGATAGAGATTCTTGTAGGGAGGCTAGAGTGTGGTTTTGGATATGACCTTTTCCACTACTGCTTTAGCTATAGTTGTTATCACAATGTTGAAATACCCATCTCCTTGTGCATATCCACAATTTAAGACCTTATGCTACCATAGGAGGCCCTTTTTCTCAACCCTTGTTTTGGATGATCCTATAGATAGGTTCAGTAGTCACTCATTTCTTCCAATGGGGTGACCTTACTCTATGAGGAAAGGGAGATCCTCACACAAAATCATTCCATAGTGGTAGTGAGACCCTATGATGTTTTCCTCAATATGGACT
Organism: Viscum album; assembly: GCA_963277665.1. Lineage (NCBI taxonomy): Eukaryota > Viridiplantae > Streptophyta > Magnoliopsida > Santalales > Viscaceae > Viscum > Viscum album. Next base: position 1,416,003,247 of record OY728123.1, read on the forward strand.
GATCATCGACCATCCATGCATAGAGGATTTCTACTCGTGATTATGGTAGTTCTTCTGGGTGCGGTAGTGTATTTTTCCACCTTGATGATGTGTAATCCCCAGACAGAGCAAGATGACCTCATTTGTTGAAGGTTACAATAGATTTATCAATTGGTTAGTAGTACCCTTGGAACAATGGTTGTTATGAGATCTCAACTCCCTCCAACGATGGTGTGTTGTGATGACTCACTGAGTTTACCTCCCCACCATGAGATGAACATTTGTATAGGATTGAACCAGGTGTGTCTTGATGTTTTTTAAGCACATTGGATAACCCCGTGAGGAGTTATGATCAAATGGTGTGGTTGGAGGGTCTACAGGGGTAGGGATTCATAAGACCTGGTGCGATCACTTGGAAAGATCTAATGTTTTTTTGTGAAAATGGAGGATGATAGCTTCTGGGTTTTCATGGATAATCGTTGCCTGAAGAAGGCCACAATAAAGAACAAATACCCATTTCCAAGGATTGACCACCTATTTTACCATATGCAAGGTGAGAGATGGTTCTTGAATATCGATATATGTTTTTTCTACCCCCACTTGTGGGTTAGTGAGGCTAGTATTCTAATTTTGGAATTCCGAAATTATTATAGATATAATGAGTTCTTAGTGATTCCCTTTGGTGTGATGAATTCCCCCATATGGCATAGATGAACCAAGTTTTTTAGTCATACATGGGTCAATTTTTTTATCTTTATCACCTACATACTCATCTACTCTACATTATGGGAGGAACATACAATGAATTTGAATATGGTTCTAGTTTATCTTCAAGATAACCAACTTTATGGTAATCTCTCAAAGTGACAGTTCTAAATTCATGAGGTTTACCTTTTAGGGAATATCATTAATGGGCATGGTTTGACCATGGACCCAATGAATATCTACGTAGTGATTTCTTGGCGTCCTCCCAAGAATGTGTTATAGGTAAATAGATTTATTATCTTAGAGGGGTACTACAGGAGGCTTCAGAGTAGTTGGATTCCCTACAGCTGGCCCTAGTAGTGTAGGAGGGTAAATGTTTTCTACAGTTAATGGTGTTGACACCTCTACTTCCCGATCATGTGAGAGAGTACTAGCTAGTATACATCAACTGAGAGATATTTCATGACCATATATCCTTAATAGTTTCAACTAATGGGTTTTCATAATAATGTAATAATGTCATCCTTTTTCAGGGATGGATGGGGATTCTGGTCATGTTATGAGAGTAGGTAAAAAGAAAATTTCACACACTTCCATTGGTTGTTCATCCCGGTGAAGGGAATATGAGAGATAGATATGGGATCAGTATCGTAACCATTCTTCTTATTTTTTTCTTTTTGGGGACAAAAATAATTGAATATGGGAATAATGTAGACACTGGTTTTTTCGTGTAATAATTTGAAATTTTCTTGTGAATATTTTCAGATCCAAGCACTAATATAAAGATGATTCTAAGGATCGGTGATTCAATAAATAATTTTATAAAAAAATTATATATATTTTATAATAAACATGAAAATTATCCTTTAAAAGTAAAATATATCATAATTGGGGTCACAAATTAGAAATCTAAGGCCACTGTTGAATCCATTCCATGGGGTTTATACTAGGACCGACCAAAGATTGGTTAGAGTGGGATGTTCAGATAGAGAAGTTGTTGGAGGGTGCATTGGGTAAATTAAATAATTTATTTAATTTATTTAAATACTCTAACCCAAATTACTAAAAAATTGAGACTCGTATGAGAAATATGGGAAAATCGTTGAGTTAGGAGCGTCGATTTTACCCTAAGAACGAACTAGAGTTGGTCAGAGCGGGATGTTTAGTAAAGGAAATTGTTAGAGAGTATATTTAATTAAAATAAATAATTTATTTATTTATTTTGAATTAAATTTCCAAAACCATTTTCCTCTATAAATAGGATGTTATGGAAAATATCCAACGTTAGATGCATAACTCTAGGATCATTGAGAGAATATTCCACCCCTTCTTTGATGGCAGATTGAGATCGAACGACAATTTTTGATCGAATCTAGGTGAACTGACAAGCACCAATGGCAACAGATCATCTATGACACTAATAGACGTGTTTGTAACCAATTATTGATCGATAATCAATGTAGAACTTTTCATTTTTTTTCTACCCTAATGATTAAGTAATTGAGCATAATCAAATCTATGTCCTTAATATGTATTTAAATGAACCTTCACATGAGCCAGTGTATCAAAATAAATTACTCATTCAATTTATTTATTTTTACATTCCAGTTTTCTCACCCTATGTTCCCTTCCATGAATCATTGACCAAGAATGTTGGGGAAAAGTTGTTTATCGCCTTTTTTATTGGTGTTTTTGCTCCACTTCTCTTCATGCTATTCCTTATTGGACCACGAGGTCACGGTTCGACATTGTCAGAGTTACTTAGAGTTCGATTGAAACCCTATATTATTTGTTTTATCATTAATGACACAAATATTTATGTTTTGGGGATGGATTGATAATTGAATGGGATAATTTTTAGTGATCATATCAGTTTCGTACAACGGGTGCGAGTTTGTGATCAAAGTTGGTTTATGATCAGATCGTTGATCACTATTTTTTCAATTGGAATGTTGTGATGATGTGAGATGCGATGGGATCATTACCATTAGAGGTCATGTGTTGGGTCTCATGGAGGAGGATTCTCAACATGGATTAGATGTTGACCAGACTCATATCTCTAACGAGGTGGTTGAACATGGTCAGAGTGGTGGATGTTAACAGCAACAACAACAACAATAAAAATAAAAATAATAATAATAATAATAATGGTGATGAGTGATTAAAATTAAATGAGGAGTAGTTATTATTATTATATTAAATAATAATAATAATGATGGAATAAAAAAATTTTGGCTAACAAAATTAAATGGTTTTAATTTTTAATAAAAAATTAAACGGTTTCAATTTAATAAAGGGAAATTGTTTTAATTAAATGGTTTTAATTTTGGTTAATAAAATTAAATGGAATTAATTTTAAATATATATTCCATGATAGATGCCTTATTAGGCATGGAAAAAGGGGAAGCACAACATTTTATTATTATTGATAATAATAATAATTTTAATATTTTGGTTATTAAGCCTTAAATCATACATAACATCCCAGTATGTTATCGGATTGATGAACTGTCAATGAAAGAATAACCCTAGAATTGAGATATTCATTTTAAGACCGATGTTGGATAAATTTTTCAAACACCTTCCTTGGATCAACGAAACTCCCAATAATAATAAAATTATTATTACAGTAGAACCTTCTATCTGACATATCTTACTCATACGGTGACGAAATGATGAACTGTCTATGATGTTGAGACTTAGAAATTAAGGATACATTTAAATACCAATATCAAGTATTTAATTTGGACATGTGTCTCAGGACCACAAAGCATTGTTCATGTGTTATGTGATGAAATGTGACTTTTTCACTTGTTATATGATATAGAAAATTGAATAGACTATCCAAGTCATTTTTCTATGAGGATTGCAAAGGTTTGATCACTTTGTCCATTATGCGTTGTTTATAGAGGATTATTAGAGGAATTACTCATCTTCCCTTCATACTTATGATGAGTCTCGTATGTTCATTAGAGTTTTAGCTAATACACAATGTGTATTACTCTTACACTCCATATAATTCTATATGGTCAGCAAGCCATGTGCTGGAGAGGACACTACACGACATAGGTGCGGGGCCACACACTGTGTGGACCCCTTACACACTGTGTACTTCTTGATTATCTTCTACATATCATATCTTATTCATATTAACTATTATTGTGTCTCATGAGTAGTCCATCCTAAGTGTTTTTCTATGTAGAAAACGATTTTCCCTCTTTTTTGTCATATGATATATGATATGTAATGTTATAGGAACATCTCTGGGTTAGGCGATGCTCTACGATGTCTGTGATCACAACTGGTAACCATAGATTACAGATTTGGACCTCTAGTATATCTTGGAAGTGGAGTCCTCTATGATTACTGAGTTGACCTTCCAATAGATCTGGGTATTGGATTCTTATATGATTACCTTGTTGACCATCCAGTAGATCTGGGCAGTGGAGTCCTCAAAAGATACTGATTTCATCCTCCTATAGAGATAGATAGTGGAGTCCTTGATGACTACTTAGTGTTACCCACCAATAGAGATAGATAGTGGGTCAATGGTGGCTATTAGAATTGATCTATACTGTTTTACCAAGTCATGGATCATATACTTTGAGTTGTGTCCCATTGACTCTACATCAATGTGACGAGACATTGTAACAACCCTTGATTTTATGAGAAATATTCCTTTTAATTTCTTTGATTTCTTGTTTTGTATGCTACACCATGATTATATTACGCTATAAGCATCACTGTATTAGATTGTAGTATACGCAAAAACTATTCTTGGGTTGTGTTGCACCCAAGAGCGACCTTCCTCAATAGCGTGTGTTGTACGCAATACCAATTTTCACTAAACAGCGATATATTATTATGAACTAGACATTATTAATAGTATTAACTGTATTTTTAATTTTATTACATAATAATTCATCTTACACATACTCTAGAACAAGGTATGATAACAAAATAAATTTTTTAAAAAAATGCAGTTTTGCCGCCTTTTGATGGATCGCCCACTTTAAATCTAGTTTTTGACACGTTTATACGTTAAATTAGACATAATAAACTTATTAATTGCAATATGTATATAAAAATTTACTTTGGATAAATTTTTTATATTTTTTCCTGTTAACTTTCATATTTTGATGAATAGTACAAATACGCAAAATTTTAATTACAAACAACTTTTTTCATCAAGATAATTTATATGAATAAATTATAATATTGAATGGTTTTAAAGTATAAATATAATATATTTTTACCATTTAATATAATGAATGTCATTTCCATTATTTTTACATTGAATTCATCGGTAAAAACATTTCAATCTTTGACAATGTTTTAACTTTTAAAACTCGTTTTCTTAACAACGAGATTAATTTTAAATTAATTACTGCAACTTTTTTGTTATCAATTTTGAAAAATGGATTCCATATATAGATTCAGTGGGTCCAAATTATGTTAATGTGTTACTTTTTTTTTATATTATGAATAATTACTACGGTAATTTTTATTTACTATAGTTAAAGGTAAATCGGGTAATTAAGGGTAATAGTAAGATTATAAAATTACCCTAACACCAGCCAAAATTCTATTGGATGAATAAAAGTATACCCATATCACCTAAGGGTAAGAATAGATTCATTTCATAGAATTTTTACCATGAAAAGTATATAATTATTATAAAAAACAAATAAAGTGACAACATGTCACTTTCTTATATCTTATAACTGTAATTATTTTAATTTAGTGAAAAACTTCATAAAAAAGAGAAAATTAATAGTATCAAAAAATATAATAAAATTATCTACATCATGGGAATTTATTTAAAATATTAATGGATTAAATAATTATCATTAATTATGACACAATAGTGATGTTGAAATTATTTTATTGGTTGAAATATAAAATAAATGGTTTTAAAAATATTAAAAAAATATATTATATGAACTATTTAATGTTCTCCAAAAATATTATAAGTAAATATAACATTTCATGAATCTATTAAATCTTTTAGTTTGAACATATTTCATGTGTGGATTTTATTTAAATTCAAATAAATGAATAGTGTCAAAATTGACAATATTGTTTTTTTATAAAAATAACATATTATAAAATTGTTTAAAAATCACAAATACATTTAAAAATTATAAATTTAAATTTATATGGTCTAAAATATCATAAAGTATACAATTATAGAAAATTCACAACACATAAGTAATTATTTATAACAATTTAAAATTTAGAATATTATTACCACAAATAAAATTAAATAGATTAAATATGGATAAATCAAGCTGAAAAGGTTTAAAATAATTTACCAACATGTCTAAATTTTATTTGTTTATGATATTACAACCATATTCCATATAATATTACGATTGGAGTCATTTTTGTAGGTTTTTAAGTGGTGTTTTAATTTATTATAAATTAATATTTCTTATGTTTCCAAAGGTGCCCCTCTCCTCCCTTATAAAAGGGCACCTTCTCCCTCTCCTCCTCACAAAATTTTGGTCCTTAAAGCTCTAAAAACCCCTGTAAATTTATCTTATCAACTTCCCTAGAAACATACTAGAGGTTATCGTCTTCTTTAAGGACCAACTTCAGTGCTCTAAGAGGAGGTTTAGAAGAGACGCATCGAAGAAGAAGTAATATCTTTTACCGATTCTTTCAAATTTATTTCTTCACCTACTTCATATTATTTATTTGTTTCATTATAAAGTAAGAACATAAGTATAACTGATATAAATATATTTTATTATAAATATGAAACAACCATATTTCATCTTTTATCCATCCTATGGAAAAAGAAATTACCGCGCATGCGTACGTACGGAATACCGTCTCTATGCCGTGGTGTAATCGGTTTTCCACCACGAACATACTTGGATGGGTATAATGGTGACAATAAAAACTATATATGATTATTATAACATCATAATAATTCTAATAAATTATATCATCCACTCCAATTCCATTCAATAATTATGGGAATGATATCATCGCTTGTGAATACGTACGGATTACCGTCTCCACGATGCGATGAGATTAATTCTCCATGATTAACCATTCAAGTATGATTATAATGTATATATAATAAATAATATTCAAATATATGAAATAATAATGATACTGGATTTATGTAAATATATTTTTCATTTACTTCATTCCATTCAATTCAATAAGGAAACGAAAACAACGTTCAAGCGTACGTACGACCTACCGTCTCCATGAACGGTGTATTTCATTTTATTTATAGATCTATTAAAAATATTTATATGTTGAATATATATTATATATAAATCTTGTTTTACATTCTATAATTAACAAAATCTGGATATAAGTAGTAATATCAAGAACAACAAGCCAAAACACGTATGATAAATGAAATGATTTTACCCAAAATGCTCCTTTTACATGGAATTGACAAAAGAAGGGGTAATATAAAGTCCTAAGTGAATCGTATATGATATCATAAATATTATTATGGTTCTATTAAAATTTTATAATATGTTTAAACCCACTGTACAGGAGTCTCGGATACATACGAATGAAATTGGACATAATGTAAGGGATAATTATTCCAATCTCGTTCTTATCTGAGATTGTTTATTCTTATGTATTTACTGGGGTTATATTTTTCATCCATGTCCATAAAATGTTTTTCATAAAGTGTTTAATGTTATTCCATGTATTTTTAAAGTCTTGTTTACCCCTATTTGACTTTTACTTTGTGTTATGAAAGGAATATTTCTTTTTTTAGCATATGTGGTACTTTTGACTTTCCGGTTAAAAGTACATGGTGAATGTTTTTTAACTTATATGGCATGAACATATTTTTACGATTTCATAACACCTTATTTTCATGAATATTTATCTATATTATTTCATGATTATTTTCAAAAAAATAATTTTTCTTTAAAATCACGTGGCATTTTTTGAAAAGAAAATGATTTTGAAGAAGAAATGATATTTTCCTCAAGAATTCATTTCAACTGTTTTATCAAAACCATTTTCCATCTAATATGACGTTATGTAATATATTTATGTTTCATGTATAATGTCTCTATTATTTAAATGGTTTCATTTTTCTTATGATGAAATTATATCCATTCATTCTATATAGATTAGGTTATAATGGGATGATGTTTATGAAACCCATTGTATTCATTGGGTTATGATGAATGATTTATGTTTATTTTGTGGAACAAGAAATAATGATTTCATTATGAGATGGGTGGGACCTATATATCCCTCAAATTAATTGGGTAAAGATTTATATCTCAAGAGATAGACATGGCTAGAACGGCAAGTGAATCTGGTTCTGTAATACAGGGCTGGAATGGCAAGTAAACCCAGTTCAGTAATGGACTTTGTCCATTGTGATGGTCTTGGAAGTAATGATTTGGATACTATAGAAATCATAACATGTTCTTAATGGTTTCCAAAATTACATGTTTTATTCCCATTCTATTTTATCATGATTATTGTTCCATTATGATCTATTCTTTATGCACTTCGAACATTTATGTCATTACTCATGATTTTGATGATTTATGTTCATGTTCTTACATTCAAATGTTTAGGGATTATTTTATGTTCTCCATGTTTAGCCTTACTGAGAATTTGACTCACTCTTTTTATGTTTTCTTTTCCACAGGATATAAATAAAGGTCTAAGGTAAGAAAACCAACGTTTAAGATCATTATGGGAGATGTTGAAGATCTTTCACCATGATTAGAAGATTATGTTCGGAGTTTCCAAAGACACTAAACTAATACGGTTTTTGGGTGACTATTTTTATCTTGTATTAATTATTCCGAAAAAGTAATGTAATTTCTTTGTACGTCATACTTTGGGTCTCTACAGGCATGTTTTGACTTGCATGATTACATATGGGAAGACATGTGAGATTTTGGACATCATTGATGTACATTTAGAACTATTGAATACTATTATTCCTAGACTGAGATATGAGATGGATATACTCTTACTCTCTAATTTGGGATTCCTTTGACTGAGAATATATATATATATATTCTTTTTTATCCATAACATTGGATTTGGTTACTCTCTTTCCAAGAGAGGTGAACACGCGCCGGGAATGTCACTTGATTTACATGTTTAGATTCTCGTGGTTTGATGAGTCAAATCCCCTACTAAGTGTGTCAAATAATTGATGTGTAGTTCATTTAATAACTCTTTAAATCCCCCAATGTTTGGTCGAGGTTACACTCTCTTATTTTGGGTTGAGTTATTCTATTTTATTGTATCTTATATCATGTGCACTATCTACAATCTTTATATTCCTATTGTATCTATCACTGCTACCCCTTCATATTTCAGGGCGTCTTACTGGGTATGTATATACTCACCCATATATGGAATTTTCCTACACGTGTTATGTATTATGCATATAATGGACAGGTTAGCGATGACTTCAGAAGATCTTAGTGATACCTTGTACTTTAGAGCATGTATGGTGGTTACATCTTGTGATTCTGGAGATGGGATCTCTCAGTACTTTACTATTCAATTATTGTTAGGTTGAGACATATTTCTTGTTGGGCATGTATTTTCCCCCTATATTTTTCAGTTTTCACTAGCGTACTCTGGTACACCATTGTAATTATTCATTCTTGGTTTATTCTCTATATGTGTGCATATTTTCCGCATTACCTATTCAATTTTTTCTCTAGATTCTTATGTGTGTGCGTACAGGTACATTGGCAAAGTCCTCCCCCATGTTTGTTATTCCTTCAGGGATTTTCTCCACCCCTATCATATAGAGGTCATGTTGGGGTTGTTTTAGCTCAAGCCCCATCTTGGGTTGGGCTGTGACACTTAATACCCCCACTTTATCAACATAAAACACAAAATGCTACCCCATTTTTATAGTTTTTATCATATTTGAAATTAGGATCATATCCATGTGATTTCATGATTTTATCCCTTAATGAAGCTTAATAAAAAATTTGGGATATGGTGGGTGATTCCACTTCCTTTTTAACATCCATTTCTATATTCAAGATTTCCTTGATAAAATGATGTCATTCAAACCTCCTCATTTTATGAACACCAGGATTATTCCTAATTAATGGATAAATGTTTTTTTTCTCTTCCATAGTGATAACGAGTAGAATAATCATGGTATTTAAGAATCCCCCACAATCTCCTTTGTCTCAGGTACTATTTTTAAATATATTTACATCAAAAATTGGTAGAATATTATTTTTTCTCAATTTATAAAAGAAAAATAATGTCTTTAAATAATTAATGGAAAATTAAATGCACATAACAAAAAATCATGGGTAGAATATTTTTGATCAGGAGGAATAAATAGTCATGATGCATAAGCAATCACCTTATATTTCTATATAAGTAAAAATCCATGTCCTTTCAAGGATTCATCACTATAGATGAAAAATAATTCTCCATTAGAGGGTAATATTTTTTGTTGTTGTAGCAACCAATATCCTCTTAATTATAAGCAATTACTCTCCAACCACTTTTTCTATATGAACATATCTCTCATTCAATTTAATGGGTATGGAGGATTATAATTCCATTAAAAAAAATAAAAAAAATATGATAGTATAATTATAGCAAAGAAAACTACCAACATCAGTCAATGTAGTAGGATGATGCCATTTATCTAATTCCTTATTCAAACTGGAAAAATAAATATTCTATCACTAGTTACAATGTATCCCTGAGAATATTCTTTTGGTAACCAATACAAAACATTAATAATTTTACAAAAATTACACTCATTCCTCAAAGTTCATAAAAAGTCCCATAGATAATATTCATGATCCTCATAACTTTTAGAATATATCAAAATATAATCAATAAACACCTCCAAAAATTATCATTTTACCCCAAAAGATTATATTGATAAAATACATAAATATAGAAGGATAATTTTTTCAGTTTAAAGGGATCAAAAAAATCATAATATATATATATTTTTTGAAATAAGTAATTGGGATTTCCTCTATCCTCTAGAAAAAATGATGATACCCATATTATAGGTCAATCAAGGAGAACAATTGAGTCTCATAAATATGGTGTAATAAATTATATGTATATATATATATATGGGTATTTTTTATTCACATTGATTATATTATATTATCTATAATTAATACATTACCACATTGATCCATCCTTCTTATTAATGAAAAGAACATGTGATCCCCATAGAGACACAATTAACTAAAAACCAATTCCCCAAACAATCATGAAGTTTTATTGTAAATTACTATAATTCCACAAATTCCTTTATAAAAAGGTTCTTGGATATATGGTTGGTTCTACACAAGAGTTTATTTGATAATTCTATCTCTCTTTCTAGGGGATGGTTTTGTAAATCATCATGAAATACAATAATATTTTTGAAATAATGGAAATATTTTCAATCATTTTACTTTTACGTGCATCACCTGATTGACCAATCATTCCTATAATGAAAGGAATATGAGGTAGTCCCTAATATAACTCAGGTTAAAATTTACCTATGTTTAAAATAATAATAGAGGTATTTCTTCGTGGAATTGGAAATGTAATTGATTTATTATTTGATCATGAAAATATACATTGATCTAACATCCATACCTAGTATTGTGTCAATATCAACGATTTGAGTGACCTCCTGTTATGTGAAGATATTGTCATAATAATAGATAAAAAGTAAATTTTTAAATACCATCTATGCTTGAATAGATTCCCTTGAAGTCTTAAAAGAAAAATATTTTTCTTGAATTTTAGGGTCCAACTTGGGGTTTTATCCACACATTAAGGGAATAGAGGAATTCATTGAACTAGAACTAAACAATGTACTTACTAACGCCAATCCTACCATAACTGAATGTCATAATAAATAATTTAGAGCCCTTGAATTCAACCATCATGATAGAAAAATCATGTAATTTTCCTCTAGCCTTTACTGGGGTTGAATGAAATTTCCCCCAAATATATTTTGATTTGGATATTTGATTAAAAAGTGTCCATTCTCTACACACATTAAGAATGGAACTATAAGATTTAATTGTACCATATTTCCTTTTTGATTAACATTCAGTGGTATATGGTTTATATAACAACCCAAAATTTATTAAATTGACATCCATTTTTTAATGAAGTAAATTTTTATTAAGTAATCCAGTTATAGAAATGCATGAACTACTTTATATATGTTGGACCTATATATCCTGTTGCAATTAAAAGATCATTAATATTCATAACCATTCATAATGAAATCATTAAACAATGATTTTTAGGAATAGTATAGATTTAGGGTTATGATAAAGTCCAATGGATATAGATAGAAAATCTAATGGCCTCAACCATTATGATTATACACTATTAAGGAAATTTATTAGAGTTTTTACGTGAGATGGAATTTTTGGGATTTTCCCTTTACTAAGCCAAATATGATATTAAATAACTAAATCTTGATTGAAACCCTTTACTGGTGAATATCATGTTTATTAGATCATTTCCCAAACCATGTTTATAGAACCACCCCAAGAAAGTGACATCATCACACACAGACCCGATTCTCTTGACAACCTCAAACGGTCTAACAAACCTTGGTTCCAACATTCCTTGTCCCTATATCCTACAGTGACCAATCCTAGGTGACACCTAAAGGAATACACGATCACCCTCTGTAAACTCTATGGGTCTTCAAATTCTATCCATGTAAGATTTTTGTCTACTCTAATTCATATCCATATGTTTCCAAATTAGTTTCACCTGTTCTGATGTCTCCAAGATGTGACATGGTCCCAAAAATTATGACTCACCTACCTCCATCTAGAATAGTGGTGGTAAGGAATACTATATATAGCATCAAATGGATCCATCTGTATTGTTTCCTAATAAGTATTGTTATAGTAAAACTCCACAAAATCTAGGTGTTTCTCCCAATATTCACCAAAGTCTAGAACACACGCCCACATCATATCCTCAAGCACCTATATAGTACACTTCGACTACCCATCTGTATTTCTGTGAAAATTTAAACACAATAATACATGTGTACCGAGAACCTTCTGTAATCCCTACTATATAAATATAGTGAAATGTGTTTCATTATCTAAAACTATAGTCTATGGTACCCCATGAAAGTGGAATATCTACCAAACATATAGATCTCATAGTTTCTTTACTGATAAAGTCCATCATATTGGCATGAAATGAACTTCTTTCACCAATCGATCCACAATAACATAGATAGCATACTTCTTCCTTGGAATCTTTAGAAGATCCACCAAATAATCCATATTCACACCTTCCCACTTCTATTCTGTAATAGGAGATAGTTTTAGAAATCCTCTAAGTCATTGATGCTCTGCCTTCACCTTCTAACTGGTGTAGCATCAGGTTAGAAACTTTACTATATCCTTTTTCATGCTCAGCCACCGAAACTGTCATTATAGGTCATGATAAATTTTGGTTACACCTAGATTTACATCCCACTTAGAGGCATAAAATTTCCTCATAAACTCGCCTTGCATACTCGTTGGAACAACAACCTGATTCGTGATATATATGATCTCATCTTCATCTATGCTCCTATATGAAGGTGACTCCCCACCTTCAAGGCATTCCTTCATAGTGAAAAACCCTATATCCTCATATTTTCTATCTCTAATCGATCTCAAAAGTGTATACTCCACTAAAATTGCTATGAAATTCATCTTCTCCTAACACTCCTGAAGCACCATATTCATCTCAGCAAGAAAAGTCATTGTATTCCACTTAACACAAGACTCATGTTCAATCTATGTCTGAATTTTCCAACTCAAAGATTTAACCAAATTGTTTCCATTACTAAACATATATTCTAGATCAAAATAAAATGACTATTTATACTCAAGCCATCTCCACTTCCAGAGATTCAAATCTCACTGTGTGAAAATATACCATAAGTTCTTGTGATCGATAAACACTGTAAACATCTCACCTAAGAGATAACGTTTCCAACACTTCAAATAATAAACTGTAGCTATTAGCTTGAGGTAATTTGTAGGGTAGTTCTATTCATGTCTCCTCAACTATTGAGACCCATATACCACAAATAAACCTCCCTATATCAACATAGATTCTATTATAGTCCCTTAATCAGCACATAAAACTTTGTACTCCTCACCCAGATCGAGTAGGATCAAGATCAGTGTTGATGTAAAACTATTCATCAACTCCTGGAAGACTATCTCGCGTGATTCTGACCAATAACGCATTATACCCTTATTGGTTAAGCTCAAAATTATAATTGTTATACAATATAATTTTTGGATGAATCTCCAATAATATCAAACTAACCCCAGAAAGATACATATATCAAAAAAATTCTTAGGATGCTCCCAAAAAAACTACTATCTGGATCTTCTCTAGGTACATTGACACACTTTCTTATAAGATGATGTGTCCCAATAATTGTACCTGGTTAATTAAAATTTGACACATAGATAGCCTGGTGTAGAGATAATTCTCTCTCAATGTACTCAAGATGATTTCAATGTGTTGGGAATGATCGTCATGAGTCTTTGAGTACACCAATATTTCATACAAAAACACTACAAAAAGATGATCCTCGTAAGGGGAAATTATTATGTTCCTCAAGGCTATAAATACTAATAGTGAATTTTTCAACCCAAACGGAATTACGATGAACTCATATAGTCTATACCTACTTCTGAAAGTAGTCCAAAATACATGGAAGGGGATACTAGTTCTTCACAGTCATCCATTTCAACCTTTTCTAATCAATGAAAAAGCATAGAGTCCTTCCAACCATCGTAGAAAATAACATTGTGTAACCCCAAGATGATACACTTAGATGGATAAATCCTTTATCCTCAACACCTAAAGCAAAGTCATGAGATCTTGAAGCTCTGTCTATGAAATTTTGTGCAGTGGAATAAAAACTGGCTCATCTGTTGGCATGATCTCAATAGTAAATTCTATATCTCTCTCAAGTGGAATCCCTGAGAATTATTTAGGGAAAAAATCTTAAAACTATTCCACACTTGTGGAAGGATATCATGTTTTACACCTCGGTCATCTATAAATATACTAGAAACCATGGTTGTGATCTATCCCACTTGTGGAGTGATTGGCCCTGCTCATCCTCCTATGATATCCCACTCCCCACAATGAATGTAACGGTCACCCTTAGGAGATGTAAACGTTACTATATTGTGGTAACAATCAATGTGGAATCAGTAAGATATTATCCAGTCTATACCCATAATTAGGTCAATTCCCGACATGTCAAGGATATATAGAGCCTAGAGAAAATGGTACTCCTTGATCAAGAGAGAACATCCCATGCACAAATAGATGTCTCTAGACTATAATCCTAAAGGTTTATCTATATTCATCACCACAGATAAGAACTATACTGCTAGGCTCAAACCATTAACAAGTTTGGTAGATATCAAGGAATGAGAGGCACTAGTATCAAATAAGGAACTAGTTAATTTAGAAGTTACTAGAATAGTACATATAACTATAGAAGGTCCATCCTTGCTATCCTCATGTGTAGGTTTCATTACATGTATTTTTCCTGGACCTCTTCCCTGTGATTTAGTATGAGTCCCCTGAGTTGCACCACTATGATGATTTGGTCTCCATTTCCCAGAAACACCTCGTCCAATACCTCTACCATAGTATCTAGTAGAAATCCAATGTCTAGACTAATATGGAGTAGAATAACCCTTCCCATACTCCATTTTTGTCAAGCTCCTCTATCAATTACCATCTGTCATGGGTTTTTGTAGAACCTCTATAGATGTCCCATCTCACCATAACCATGGTACTCCACTGGTGGTCGGGGTATTATTTTAAAAATCTTCCCTTTCTTACAAACTAAAGGAAGATAACATGGGTAGGGTCTTGTGTAACTAACCCTTCCCTTGTCCACTCTTCTTTCCACATCTCTAGGGGGAATTATCATAATGACATTTCCTTATTTCTGAATCCATACCTCTAGATCAACCCAAGAAACAAATTTTCCACTACTCGAAGTCTCCTTTAGGTTATCCTGAGCAATGTGAGCCTGATTCACCACATCGAAAAACTTATTCTGCCTATAGATACTCACTTATGACATAATCATTGTGGGATATCCATCACATACATGTTTCCCTTTGTTGATATCATGATCTAAACTACTCTCTCATTACTTAGTGTCTTTGGATGAAAGTGATCGATGAAATTATCCTGGATGTTCTTCAAATCCATAGTCTCCAATTTTCCATACCTAGGCTAGATATCCCACCATAGTTACTCTTAACAATGTAACATATAAGTCGTCAGTTTGACTCTCATCTCAGTAGAAGTATCCATGTTTGCAGGTATAGTCTAGATAGACTCAATCTGAAACACATCTCCCATGGGTTCACCCTCTCTGTTAAATATTAGACGTTTATGAAACGGTAACTCCCTTGTTAGATCAAACATACTTTTTGAAACCCACCCTGGTTATTTTTTCATGAATTTCATGACCTAAGAAAAGTTATATTTGAACTGCTCCCCTACTTCCTCAACCAGTACTACTGGTGCCTTATATTCCACTACTAGTTGAGAATCTCCAATCATATATTCTTTGTTTCCTATCATAAAGCATCTTCATGGAGGAATATCTCTACACTTAAGAACACAAATCTTTGTACTTGTAGCACATATTTATCACATTTACATAAGAGGTAAACACAACAAGTCACAACATGTCTTTTCCCCAAACCTCACTACGTGGTCAAAACTGAGACTCTATTAATACCCTTAACCACCATACCCCTATGTCCCAGTTACCAAGTGTAAACACATCTAATTGTTCGATTTTTTAATTTAATAACCAAATTATTCATTTTATTGCATTGTTCTACAACTTCTGATTTAATATTAGTCACCATTTTCATTTCAAATCTACAGGAAAGGAAAAAGGTTCATGTTCAACAACTTACCCAAAACCGGTTTTCCCATTTGTGCCTAAAATTATACATGTAAAAAAATATCCCTAAGTTTCTAGAATGATGCATGCTTACTCAACTCTCTTGCCATACTGAGCCATGAGTCAATTCTCATATAATATCAACAAAAATTATCACAGTACAGGATAAGTGTGTCATAAAAGGTGAAATAATATTCAAATTTAACAACAAACAGTAATAACAACAATCCCACCCTGAGTAATTTGGTTTTCCTCCATACATAGGTTTGCAAATCCCAAGAAAGAGCTCATGACCAAGCCCTAAATCTGTCTATTATACTTTCTAACTTTCCCAAACATTAATAAAGAGGAAAAAAATAAAACTACCTTTTATACTAATTTTTAATGTCCCAAACCGAGTTCCACACACCCATGCCTCATTTCATTTGGTCACATGACCTCAAGCATGCCTCCCATACTCCAAAAGCTTCTAAAAAGTAGAGATGGCCTAATAAGTTGATCATGGTGAGATTATACTATATTTTATCAAATTAATACACCAACTAAAATAAATTAACAATATAAAAATCATATATAACCATAAAAAATACCAATATCTCAACATAATCTATGCGGGAAAATACAATATCAAAAAAATTTGAAAACATGTCATGCTAATGTATGTTTCAAGTGTATAAAATAAAAATTGAAAATAAAAACATTGATAACTACCATGAGGGTCCCGAACCATGTATGGTTACCTCATTATAGATCCATCCCAACTCATCCATCTAACCTATGGCATTTTCCCTTAACCTGTCCTACAATAATAAATTCTATTTGGTTATCGATCTGGCAACACGAGTTGGGTGTGAGTAAAACATAGTAGGGATCCAACAATAGTGTCAAAAACATATCCATTTAATGAAAATTGTATACAGTTATATAAATATATAATTTAAATGCATATGTAAATATTTATCCCGTTATCAATTAATCATTATTATACCACATAGACCACCGGGTTCCCAAGGACACCTGAACCTCAATATCTGCTTCGGTCCATGTTGAAGTCTAAACCATTTCACAATATCAATTCACAATTCATTTTAAAAATGGGATTTCATTATCCATTTCATTTTTATTAATATATTTAAAATTGAAACCATAGTCTAATGGAAACAATTTGGGTCTAGGTCGTTATGCCTAGGACCTCATGGGCTTATGTAGTAGTAAACTATGTCCCACACATATTTGTTTCGACGGGATTCGGAAGCAGCAGCCCATGTACCAGACATATTTATTACCATGGGCTTTGAAATAAGTAGACCATGTCACACACATATGGGATTTGGAAGTATAAGACCATTTCGCAAACATATATATCAAAAAAATAATCACAACGAACTTCGAAAGTAGCAGACCATATTCCGCACACATTTATCACATATATCACAATATCACTATATCACATCAATCATTATTAATCAAAATTAATCATCTTTTAATAATAAACCATTAATTAATTAATTAATTAATTAATTTATTAATTAATTAAAGTCCATTAATTAATTAAATAATTAATTAGTCACTAAAATTTCCTTTAATTAATTGCACAATTAATTTATCATATCTATCCCATAAATTAATTTACTAATTAATTAATTACATATCTTATGATAATTAATTAAATAATTAATTAAAAATTTAATGTACATTAATTAATTCTACAATTAGTTAATCATTTCACATCTCAACATCCAATAATTGTTTCAAGGATTAATTATCCCTAAATTTACAATTTAACATTCTGATAATTAACTCAAAAATTAATTATATTTAATCCCACAATTCAATACTCTAATGATTAGTCTATAAATTAATTATCCCAATTTAACAATACAATACTTTGATAATTAATTCTATAAATTAATTATCTTAATTCCATAATTCAATAATTAAATCAAATCCCCAATTCCTCAATTAATTAATTGACAACATTAATTAATTCATTTTATAAATTTTTAATTGCTAACAAATCATAGAAATCATAAAATTTCATACATGAAATAAAATTCATGACTATATTATTTGAATATTAAACCACCTACCTCGATTCTTTGATAAATAGTCATCCAATGGAAATCCTGAAAATTGAGCAGCACAATGATGTAGATTATGATCCGGATCTAAGACCCTAAATAATGATACAGGATCTCTAATTTCTAGATATAGATCCACAATACTAGATCTTTATTCAATAAATAAATAACAAGATCTAGAAAATTAAAATGACAACTTCCCACCAAAATAATGAGATAAAGAAGGGGGATGAATATTAAAGTAATGGAATAGGATCCACTTAATTAGAGATGATAACATATTCTATACAGGCTTTGAACTGTGATGAACGGAGGATGTACGGACTTGAAATCCATTCATAAATATTTGAAATCATCAAAAATTGAGTTGTTTTGAGTTTGGGTTATATAAGGGTATTTTGGGGTGTTCAGCAGGATTTAAAATTAATTTTCAGGCCATTAAAAATATCATGCACATTTTCTGATATAGGGGTGCATGGTTTGATCAAACTGTGTACTAACCATGCACCTACTATTTTAGGGGTGCAATGTTTATCATTTTATGGTGTATGGCTTGTAACACCATGTGCCAGCCTTGCGAACCCCCATTGTCCATGTTTTCACGGTTTCTTGGGCTGGGGCGCATGGTTTTCTCTAATCGTACACTAAACGTTCACATACCTCTTTCCTTCAATTTTTCTCAATATTTACACAAACACACCAGCAGGTAAAACTAAATAGAAAATTACTCAAAATGAGGAAAAAGTTTACCTATAAATTCACCTGATACAACCCACTAAATGGTCAGGATCTTACATTAATATAGAATTTTTTATAATTTTCCTTGAAATTTGAATTTTTAGGTAAAAATAATATATAGTATAAATATATAGTCTATATTATGACATCATAATGGTCCAAAAGTTATTTAATAAATTCCATAAGTGGAATACATGACCAAATATATATTTTTAATTTAAAATAATTTATGTTTCTAACTATTTTATTAGTTTTATAAACCCTTAGTGAATCATCAAAAAACGATATTATATTTTATAGTTTTAAAATCAATTCTTTATTAACACAAATTACTTCCACATCACCAATTGTATTATTTTAACATTATTTATTATTTGACATATAAAATATTTAGAACCAATACACTTTGATAGAAACCATGGATAAAAACACTGGTAAGGTTTATAGTTTTTATTTTCTTGTTATATATATATATATAAATAAATAAGTTTAGAAATTAATAACGAATTCACCTATCTATTCATATAAATACCCACCCAACCTCCCACTCCACCCCAAAAAATCCCATTTATCATTAATTTAATATCCCTATCCTTCTATAAATGTATATCAAGTTTCTCCCATGATCTTAATAATCTCATTCCAAATATTTATAAGCATCCGCTCATCGTAAGGGGATTCTCTCCTCCTCTTTATTTAAGAAATTTATTTGTATTATGACATTCTATTTCAAATTTTTATCTTAGAATGTGTTATTACACATACATTTTATATTCATTTGGATGTATATGTAATTACGTATCACCTTTCAATCTCATTAATAACTTTCATGAATTGTAATCTATATCTGTTATGTAGCTGAAATTATACTGCACATTTTCAATGCCAAACATTTTTTAGTGAATACCCATCCCCATTTCCACTCATGGGTATTAAAAAAGATTCACCTATCATTAATTGATTGGTATCATCTATGTATGTAACCCCACACCTTAAACATTGGATTAGAAGTTATTAAAGACATTTGTATGTTGTATGATTTATGTGGAACAGAAATGCAAGTACATTATATAAATATGATAGATGGGACCAGAATTATATAGCCCTTAAATGTATTAGGTAATGTTTTATATCTCATGACATACCTTTTATGGTACATGACAGTTTATCCTAATAAAAATAAGTAATGGTGTCTTTGTGGTTATCCTTGATATATGCTTATGGTGTAATGATTTATGTTTTTTCTAAATTCAATGTTTACCTTGATAGTATCATATTATATAATAATTGAATTTTCATGTTTATAATTATCACCATAGTTATGTAAGATTGATATTCCAATTTTCTAACAAGTGCTACCATAATCATGTTATGTTTTATTATTCCCATACTGGGATTTAAAGCTCAACCCATTCTTATGTATGTCTTGCTGATATCCAATGCAGTATGAGAAGATCGATGGATCATTAATGGAGTGTTAGGAATTCGTTAAATAATATTTTTATATCCCTATTTCATTTAATGTTGTTATATATGTAATCAAACAAAGTAATTGGGAATTTTAATATTTTTTGAATGTATTATGTGTGTCTTAATATAATAAATCATGAATTAATGTTTATGAATGATATGAGTTGTCATTATAGGTATCCGAGAAAGGTTTGGTTATTTTTGAGGATTAGGATTATAAAAATTTATTCAGGACTTATAGATAAGACTAAACATAGGAATCATGACTAAATTTTGGTAAAGTATAGAGTAAATTGTTTATAAGACTCAAAATCCTTGTGAATATACTATAACTAGATGTGTATCTAGAACAGTTGTACCTAGGGTTAATAACCCAAAATAGGGTGCTTTCTGAATTGACATGATCCCCATGTGGTGAATGAATAATAGGCCTTGATACACACATGATTTGAAAATCCTGATGTATATGATTTTTAAAATTCAGAATCCCATTAAAAACAATTAGGATGGGAATAAAATTTTCCATAAAATTTTAGGTTAGTAAATTTACCATGTATAACATAGATTGAAACATAGAAATTCATAGGTTAATGAATTCTTGTTATTTATGATTTGTCCCTTCAATATTATAGTTTCATTTTATTTGTCTGAAATTTTAATTATTCGCATCCCTAATTTTGACTTTATTTTTCTCAATTGATGGAAATATGAAGGACTGAGTAATAAACTAATGCAATGAGAAATGATTAATTGAGATTCCAAACCATAGGGGAGTTCAAGTCAAAGAAATCAAGACAATTATTACTCAATTAACTCATTTTATGAAGATAATATAGAATTATGGGGGAAAACCATATCCTCATAATAATGAGCATGTTAAAATTGAGATCATTATGTGATAAATGACTCTGACAATCAATACATCATCCGATCCTTTAATCATGGAATATTGTTTCAACTACATTGAAAGTATCATCTCCATCCTTAAATTCTTTGAGAAAGAGAAGTACATGTCAGATGATTATCATATAGAGGGAGAATCTGATCAACGGTGGACAATGATAAAAAAATCATAAGGAAGCGATCAAAGAGATAAAGTGGAAAGAATTATGGAAAATGTTTTTTGATAAATCTCTTCCTCTCACACTCTGAAAAAATAGATATGGACTAAAAAAAGGACGACGCATATATCAAGGAATATGAGTAGAACCTCACAATACTTGCATGATATTTTTCAATATTATTTATTAACACAAAATTTAGATTAAACTGCTTCATTGGTGGGATAAGATGAGTCTATAAAAATATTTGGTAATTTGATACATTTATAACTACAAGGAAGTTTCTAATTATCCTTAATTGTCTAAATAGGGATCAGATAATCTCAAGGGACTTATAGTCCATGATATTAGATGTCTAGAATGGATTTTAATTCCAGTAGAGTAATGGATAAATCTCATGGGGGAAGGAAATTCCAACATCCCACTTCTAAAAAGTACCAGAATAAGGATATTGAAAATTAATTGAAGGTAATAAGAAGATAAATTAGGCGTGGGAAATAATTTTATCATGATAGAGTATGCCGATAATAGAAACCCATTAATGTGATGGGAAAACGAATGATCCTATTAACACTATTCAATATATATAATGTTTCAACTATAATGAATAATGAAACTATAAAAATTAATTCACTAATCCCAAGGTTTTCTATGATAACTGAAAAAACAATATCCCAGTCTTAAAGAGAAAGGGAGAGATTATTCCATCAGAACTGTTAGGGTGGATACCAAAACTAATGAGGTTATTGGTATGATAGTTATTAATTCCTGGATAGTAAATTTACTTTTTGATTCTGGTACTATGAAATCTTTCATATCGTGAATGTTTTGTAGAACTATTCAAACACCACCTCAAAACATATGAGCAGAGCTATTAGTGAAAATGAAAATTACATAATTTATTGAGTCTCAAATATATAAATTCTCCAATATCCATATTTATGGGCTGAAATTCTCATATAAAATTTTCATAATCCCTTTAGTGTAGTTCAATTCAATTTTGGGTGAGTATTTTCTTTCCACATATAGAGCTAGTATAAATTTTTAATATAAGAAAATCACCCTTTGTATCATGAATCACCCTCCAATGCAATACATGATAAAATGTGAGGATGAATATCCTATTGAATCATTATCTAAAGAATGTACATTATTACTTTATATAAAATCATATCTAGAAAAAAATATTAATGCCAAGGAAATAATTCTTTGTGATGACATTCCAATCAGGAGGGAATATAGTGATCTGTTTTCTAAAGAATAATCGGGTATTCCTACATGTTGGGAGGCTTATATGATAATCTAACACATACCTAGTGATTTTATAATATACAACACTATATATAGAATGACCATTTTTAGACATGATAAGCTAAAGAAGAAACAATAAGAAAATATGGATAAAGGGTTTATATGCCCAAGCGCTTCACCATGGGGTGCATTGGTCCTATTCATCAAGAATAAGGATGTGTCAATGTGATATTGTATTGATGATTATTAACTTAGAAAGATCACAAAAAAAATGTGTCATGTACCATTTATTGATTAATTTTTTGAACATCTAAATAGAGATTTGTAATTCATTAAGGTATATCATCATTTAGGATATTATTATGCATTGGTGAAGAAGGTGGATATACCCAAGTAAACATATTATACAAGGTATGGGCACTACGATTTCATAGTGATTCCATTTAGAATCACTAATGATCTAGCTATCATCATGGAATTAACAAATAGACTTTTTGGGGTTACCTCGATAAAATTGTGGTATTCTTTAAAGATGATATTCTAATCTACTCCAAATTTGTGGAAGAACATGAGAACAATTTGAATGTTATACTAGAAACCATTTAAAAGGAAAAAATATATGTGAAGTGTGGTAAGTGTGAGTTTTGTATGGAGAAAGTAAAATTCTTAGGTAATATTATTACCATAAAGTGATATATATGTATCTTTTAAAAATATAGAAAATTAAATTATAGACCAATCAAATATCAGTGACCAAGATATTTAGTTTACTAGAATTATTTGGGTACTATAATCTATTTGTTACAAACATCTCGTGATTTTGAAATCCCAGTAACCAAGCTAACACATAAGAGAGTGATATTTTCTTGGACTTATGAATGTGATGTAATCTTTAAAGAGATAAAAAATAGGGTAATCACTTCACATCTTCTAACATTACCAACTAGTGTGTAAGGATTTGTAATGTATAATTATGCATCCAATAGGGGATTGGGTTGTGCACTCATGTACGATGAAAAATTTATATGATACATATCGGACTAATTAATTATCCATTAGTATAACTACCTAACATATGATCTAAAATTGGCTGGAATGATCTTTACACTGATGATTTGGAATCAATATCCGTATAGGGATAAATGTGACACATATATGGATCTTGAAATATTTGTGTATATATTCACACAAAAGAAGATAAATATGAGCCAAGGAATTTGGTTGAATATTATCATGTATTAGGATTGTCCAATTTACTACAATCCTAGTAAGTTGAAAAATGGTTAGATAATATGAGTAGATAGGATCCTACAACCCTATACATTATTAGGATTTGTAGGGATAAAATAATCTTAGACATGAAAATAATGGAAATAGAAATAAAAGAAGTATTTTCATTCTACCTTTCTCAAATAATTGTTCAACCATCAATTCATGTAAAGATCAATGAAGCTTAAAAAGGATAATGGGAGCTATAATCAAAGGAAGAAAATTATTCCATAGTTAAAATATATAAATATTAGTTATTAGTTTTTGATCTCATATATGTGTCCCATCATGACCAGAGTTTAAGAGGTGACTTCTAGATGATTTGAAAAGTTCATCCATTTTTATTCATGTAGGATGCAAGAATTTGAATAAAGATCTAAGTGATGACTTCTTGTGGAATAAAATGAATCGGGAAATTGTATACTTTTTCACTCTATACTTAGTATGAAAATTCGTAAAGGTTAAATGATATAATTATAAGGGTGTGATGAAACAATTTCCTATACTAGTATAGATATGGGAAAACATAACCATATATTTCATTATAAGATGCCCTGGGATATCCAAAGGAAGTAACACCATCAGGGTAGTAGTTAATATCCTTAAAAATTAATCAAATTTCATTTTTATCTTGGAATATTTATTCTTTGAACATCCCACAATGATCTACATATTAGAAGTTGTATAACTGCATGTATTTCCACTATCCATTGCATCTAATTGAGATCTGAAGTTTTCCTCAAGGTTCTGGAGATGCCTTTAGAAAAATCTGGATATAGAGAAAATATTTAGCACTAATTATCACCCACATAAGAATGGTCATTCTATGATAACCATGAAAACTATATATGATATTCTAAGATCATGTTCAATGGATTTTATATAAATCTTATATCATCACAATACCCTAATGAGGTCCAGATATAACAATATATTTCATTCTACAATTAAAATGGAACCTTTTGAGGATCTCTATGGGAATAAGTGTAAGACTCCAATATGCCGGGATAAAGTTGGAGATCATATGATTAGGGAAAATCATCATATATAATATGTGACAGAGAATGTTCAAATCATTAAAATTAAAATTAAATGTGAAAAAATTTAACAGAAAATCTATGAAGATAATCATAGATAAGTCCTAGATTTTTAGTTCTGAGATAACATGGTCCTTTTTATATCACCATTGAATATAATCAAGTAGTTTGGGAATAAGGGAAATCATTGTCCTAAATACATCTCCCCCATTGATATCCTTGATCAATTTTCATTTGCATACTATCAACAAGTACTCCCACCTAACTTAGTTAATGTACATGTTTTGTTCTATGTATCCCTCATGAGGAAGTACATACAGAACCCCCCACATGTAATTAATCTAGAGGTGGTACCCCTCTAGAATAGTCTTTCATATGAGGAGTAGTTGGTGATGATTTGTGATCATAGACAAAAATTTATATGAAACAACACAACTCACTCTGTAAATGTGTTGGAGAATAACCAAAACATTATGAAAGAAATATCAGAATAGTAAATGTATAGTGACCTAGGCATAACATACATGGATATTAAATCATTTTAGATGAACATTTAGCACATTAAAAAATACATATCTGAGGACCATAATAGGTTAGTGCCTTTATAAACATGGAAATATAATCTTATAACCTAGTGAAAGATCTTCAATATATCCCTTCAAGATCATTACCTTTTAGTACTCCCACATAAAACCATTCTTCATAACATAGGGAAAAGAAACATAATAAAGGGTTGATATCTGATGCTCAATATGGGTTTATAAGGGAGATATGTAAGTATAACATGATCATAAGGTAATTATAACATGATCAGAACATTAAAATTTCACACACAACATATCAAATTTCATAAAACCTAAATCATGGAATAAATATAGGTAGTTAGTAAGACATGAATTAGAAAGGAATCAATAGAATAATCCATGAAGGTATAACATATGTGTAAGACAAGGAATTATGGTATACACGTTAGCATATAAAATCCTTTGTCAAGGATACCTACCAAGACCTCCATGACATGTTAGGATTGGGATAGTCACCCATATACCTACTTCGGGACTAGGATTTTCTCTTGTGTACCCTCTTATTTGGGGATTAGGATGGCCTCACATGTACCCTCTTATATTATTCAGGGGATATACCCATGTACCCTCTATTTTTGGGATTGGGATGCCCTCTCATGTACCATCTTGTTTAGGGAATAATATTCCCTCTTGTTTCAAGCATGAGATTCCCTCCCATGTACACTCTTGTTTTAGGATTAAGACTCCCTATTATTTCAAGCTTAGGATTACCTCCCATATACACTCTTGAGCACATAAAACATGTATAATTTCCCAATTAATTGGAGGGAGATACAGTTCCAACCCATCACATAATGAAATCATAAATGCATATGCCACAAGATAACAAAACAATCATCATATCATGACCCATAAAATTAAATGGGTATCATTATCATTTCATCACATCATAGCCTATGGAAAAGAGATAGGTTTCAAAATAATTTCCTCAAATCATAATCTATGAAAATAAGATGGTTTCAAAATAATATAACACATTTAAGAGAAATGGGTATCATAAAAATAATTCTATCAAAACATAAACCATTCATGAAATAATATGAATGGTATTCATAAAATATAACATTGTATTTTAATTATATGGAGAAGGATTTTGAAATATCACAAGGAACATTTCTTAAGGAAAGTATCCTTTCATTAAAAATTAATTTAATAATCCAAATAAAAAAATAAATTTCTTATAAATAAGGATTTATAATTTCATTTAAAGTATTTCTTGAATATAATATCTTATCCTCTCTAAAAAATTATTTTCAATGAAAAAGTAATTTTGAAAACATTTTTTATTGAAATCAGTTTTCTTTGAAAACATTTTTCTTTGAAAAAACCTTCAAAACACATAAAGAATGCTTGAAAAAAATTTCAAAACCTTTTTATTTGAAAATAAATTGAAAACATAAAAAAAATTCTTGAAATCATCTGAAAAACATTTTCTTGAAAATAGATTTTAAAAATTATAATGAAATATTCAAATCATTGAAATCATTTTATTGGAAATTAACCTTGTAAAAATATATAAATAAATCATTTAAAATCATTTAAAATACATTTTAAACATAAATAACTTTTGAAAAAAAATTTCATTAAAAAAAAATTAAATTAAAAAATATAGAATATGAGGAAACAATTTTCATTAAAAATAATTGTGTAAACATAAAAAGTTATAATCATGGAAATGATATTGGGTATGTTTTTACCTTCCTAACATTCTTTTTTCACCTTAAAATTTTAGAATAGTACCTTGATCAAACAAAATAAAATAAGATTCATTTTAAAACAATTATTAAAAAAAGCTAAAACATGGGTAAAAATATCCTTTAAACATTATATCATAATAGTAAAACGTTTTTAAAAAAAAAATTTTAACATGGTTTTGAAAAACATATATTTTCGACCGAAAGGTTAAATAAAGTCAGATTTTCATAAAACAATTTCTTAATTGTCATAAGTACCAAAGAGTATAAATTGATACTAATATAGGAATATAAAATTAATATAAATATGAAAATAAAATTCAGGAGTGTTATTGATATATGGATCATAATATTTCATCAATAGAAGCATAATCATAAAAAATCTCGATAAACAATGAGATTGTAGCAATAAACCATTACCACTTTGGTAACATTGATTCATAATCCCCATGAAAGAATAAAATTATATTAATACCAAATTATCATTAAATGAATGATATTAATTATATAACATGTAAAATGGAAGTATATATACTCCATAGAAAAATATATGTGCATAACATGGTATGTATCTCAAAAAAAGAAAATTGAAACAAAATTACTTTACCAATTTGGTAACTTTTTAACCATAAATACCTTGAAATAAGGATAATAAAATGGATATATAAATACACATAAATTTAATTTTATGTATCATATAATAAATTCATGTTCATTATATAAACCACACAAAAGAAATGACTGGTTAACATGGCATGTAGCTCACAGATATAAAATGTGAGATGAGAAAACCCTTACCTTAATTCTTGAATTTCTTTGTAAATGTGAAAAACTCTTGTATAACAAATATAAGATTATTATAAATATAAAATGGAACCATATTTTAATATATAATACCACATATATATATATTTTACTTTATATTAACTATTTATTAACAACTCCATGTAAATGTTACATGTTTGGTAATATCTACTTTATTATTTGTATATGTTTTGATTTTTTATTCCTGATACTCTTACTTAGATAATGATTTAATTATTTAATTAATTTAAAACATGATATTAATATCATATATATTCATTATAAATTTTTTTATAATAATATATAAAATTTAAAATTATGAAATGTAATACACCATTCATAGAGACGGTAGGTTCTTACATATTTATGAAAACTGTTTCCGTTTTATTGTCATATTGAAAGAAATAAAGTAAATTAAATATATGTGAGTATATATATAAAAAATTATAGTAGAATTATTATTTCATATATATCATATATTTTTTACTGAACCCATCATTAATGCATTCCATGTAGAGTGTGAATGAATCACATCACTTTAAGGAGACAATAGTGCACACATCCCCGAAGGAAATTATCATATTTAAAAAAAATGGAAAGCATGAATTTATGTGGTATATAATAATTAAATAATAATAAAACAATAATAAATGTCATATAAATCATTTTAAAATATATTTTCTATCATAATTCCTAACCATGAGAAATATTAAAGGAAAAAACAAACAACGTCGTTACGTGAAGCGGTTGTTCACTGTACACAAGAACAGTAGGCTTGATACCCATTAGATGGATGTGTGATTATGTTTTGGTGGAAACATTATAATAACAACATATTAGTTTTTTATATTTATTTTATTATATATTTATGTAATAAGTTTATTTTAGGGGGTCGAGAATGAAAATTAAACAAAGGAGCTTGAGGAAGAATGTTACCTCTTTTTTGTGTAACTTCTTTTGGTTTTCAAAAAAGGGATTCGTTGGATTGTGTTCTAACCAAAAGTGAGTCATCTAGGATATAGTAATGGGTGATTGGATATTATTTGATTATTTTTTATCCAATGGTATTTATAGGTGTGAATAATGGAAAGGTGTGAGTTCCGTTTTATACTGGAGGAGAAGAATTCTTGTAAAATTTGGAAGAGGGAATTCCAAACACATTATTCTCATGTCAAGTGGCACAAATATTGAACCTATTTATATAAAGGTGATTATAGGTTATAAATAGTATCATAAAATGGATTTTGGAAAATTTCTAGGTCATTTTGGCCATTATGTTTAAGGTTTAGTACCATGTTAAACAAATTTTCCTCTTAATCGTTGTAATTAATTTTAATTTCATTCGCTAATATTTTTTGTAAAAAACGATATTGAAATTATTATAAATTATAAATTATTATTATTAAAAATATTAATTAATTTTTTACAAATTAAAATAACATAATTGGCAGAAATTAATTTAAAATTAATCCCACAGACGAGATGACAATGTGGGTTTTAAAGTACACATGTTCAAAGGTTTTCTATGTTTTTATATATAATTTAAAATTAAAATTGATCCCAATGACGTAAATTGGATTAATTAATGTATAATTGATATAATTATACATTAACACCAATTATAAATATAATTTAACCTTATAAATAAATTAGATGAACAGTAGTTCTGAATTAAAATTCATTATTTTCCCTATTCATCAAAAAATAAAACTTCACAGAAAAATACCAAAAATTAACTCTAAACTAATTTTCATTTATCTCAGTCAATGAATAATTTTATTTTTACATATAAAATTTATAAATTTGATAAAAGTAATATTTAAAATATTTTCTCCATTGAAATGTAGTAAAACTGCTTTTATAAAAATATAGGTTTTTATGTGTAATATTGGGTTTGTTCCAATATTATTCCGACAAAATATATTATATGAATTTAAAAAAATATTTTATTTAATATTTAAAATATATATTTAATTAATATCATTAACAAATAGTAAGTAATTTACTTTATTAGGATAAAATTTCTTTATGAGTATAAAAGTAGCTTTTTATAAAAAAAATTCCTTTATATTAAATTGGTTATTATATTCATTTCTATTTAATTTTTAACCAATGAATTCTAACATGTATTTTAACATATTTTATAATCCTATTAATAACCTATAACCTAATGTATAATTTATAATTTATTATATTAAATAATAATATTTTTAAAAATATACTATTGTTCATTAAAACTCAGTCTTGCGTGTCAGGCAACCCATCGAGGAAAGTATGTACTACATGTAACTTAAGCTAACCTTGGAGTTCCATGTAGAGAAATATAAACTATATGTTATGTTTTGTGTATGATTAACTTGTTGTTTTGTATAAATCAATACAAAAATAGTTCTTAAATAATAAAAACCCATTTTTAGTATTGCGTGAAATGAAAAATATAAAAAATATTAAATTAATTCGAAAAAAATATATTTCACAAAATTTTATGTTGTCACATTCTACCGCCATAGATTGAACTTATCCCTCTAAATTCATTCAGTTTTTCAATGTTTTAATACTTAAAGGAACATTTCATAGAAACCCACATCGTAAAAATAAAAACTAAAAATTCCCTTAATAAGGGAATATTGAAAACATAATGGCTACACAAAGTAATACATAACTTGGATACAATAGGTGGGAAGAGTAAATTGGAAAAAAAGATAAATATAACTAACATGTTCTTATGGAGAGTGATAGATAACATGGTTAGTATAAGGTTAATAATCACAAATCCCCAAATCTGCAATGATTTAAGGGGCCATTTGATTCATCAGAAATGAATGTACAAGGATATATTTTTTGGATTCAAGATAAGTTTTCCAAATTTTGATGATTTTACAGGAAA
Source organism: Viscum album (assembly GCA_963277665.1). Taxonomy (NCBI): domain Eukaryota; kingdom Viridiplantae; phylum Streptophyta; class Magnoliopsida; order Santalales; family Viscaceae; genus Viscum; species Viscum album. Next base: position 1,416,034,765 of record OY728123.1, read on the forward strand.
ATACATACTTACATGATTTTTGGACAACCATACCCTATGTTGTTCATTGATAAACTATAACACCCCAAGCTTCCATGGTACGCTCCTCTTTGAATAAGAGAGCAGCGTGTGTTGTACGCAACCTCGAGTTCTAAATCACTGCAACCAATAAAAGTAGAAGTTATGAAGATTAATACCCACCATTTGAAATTATATAAATTATATATTTCAAAATGGACTTCATTTTTGGATTCGGAATATCTAAATTAGCATATGTTGAATTTTTGGTATTTTTCTGAGAACTTCCAATTTTTGATGAATAGTGAAAAATACTTAAAACCAAAATTTTTAATAAAAATAATTTATAGTGATAAATTATAAAATTTAGTGGTTATAATGTGTAATTAGAATATATTTTTACCATTTTATGCAATCATGGTCATTATAATTAATTTCACTTTGAAATTGGATATAAACAATTGTCAATCTTTTGATTGATATTATTTCTTAAAAACACGCTATTTGTTGTGACAATGGGAATTAATTATTAAATTAATTATTTCAAATTATATGTTTTGAATTTTTTAAAATATAAATCATTTTTGAATTAGGAATATCAAATATATCTTAGGGTTAATGTTTGCTGTTGTTCTGAAAAACTTTGATTTTAGATGAATAGTGAAACCACTAAGTCGTAGTTAAAAATACTAATTTTTCATTTAAATGAAATTTTACCACCTCTGTGATTTTAATTTCCAAAATTCGACATTCATAATTTTCAATACGAAGTAAAATTTGGATCAATGGGATTAAAATAATTTTTGGTGAATAGTAACTGTTATGTTCTATTAATCACGATTAAAGGTAATTAGTGAAATTTAAGGTAAAAATGATATTATAAAAATATGATAATATCATAAAACATGTCCTACCCATATTGAGAGAGTCGTGTCCGACCATGAAAATCCATGGGTCATCTTGGGGACCCCATGGAGCCACTTGGGTAAGAAAATGACATTAATAACTTTTTATTTAAAGTAAAAATAAAATTGTTACAAACATGTGTTGTTTTACTAAAACAATTATTACATGGGGTTATATAAGTTATCGTTTCGACTATAAATATTCATTGGAGAGATAAAAATATTTCCTACATCATGATATTTTATTTATAATTTTTAGACATTAAATAAATTAAATTTTTAATGACACCATGATGATGCAGCGATTATCTCATTAATTTAACGATATAAATAAAATGAAAATATAATGTAAAATCTAAAGCCTAAACGTGTCAAAAACCTATTGTATGGGTATATTTCGAACCCTTATCACCTTATCCTAGAAATATTTAATTGTTAGACCTTTTAATTCGATAAGCACTTCATAATAATGTAACATTTCATTACATTCCAAGAGTGCCCCTCCTCTTCTCTAATAAAAGTCCCCCACCACTACCACATTATTCACACCATCAAGCCGTTTGTCTCGGCCAACCTCTGCCCAAATACTCTCGAAATTTCTCTATATTACTACTAGAAGCCTCAAATTGGGCATAATTATTCACAAGGATGCCTTTGGCTCAAATGAAAAAGAGGTACCGAATTTTAAGGTAATGTCTTCTCTTTTGTTATTTTGTTTTATTTTTCTTCTCAAACCCCTTAAACTCTTTTTATTCCTTTATTTTCTGACAACACCAGTATCTTCAATACAATATGATGTTTTTATGAGAAGTATTTTATTACACTAACACACACCTTCATCTAATGGTAAAAGAACATACTGTTTCTGTGGTTTGGTGAATTTCTGGCTCACGAAACGATGTTTGTTCAATATTCTATTAACACCTCTCATGGTGGCCATTAAGATGACACTATTTATATATATGATATATATTATGTTTATGTTTTCCTTATGATTCTGTATTTCTAATTTATGGCATACATTTATGATTTCCATTATGGGTAAACGCAATAATTTCATTTTAGGATGTGCGGACTACCGCCCCCTCAAAGTGATTTGACTCGTTAATGCCATATGTGGGACGTATAAAGGATGGAGTAAATGATATTATATATGATATTATACTGTAATTATAATACACATTTATATCATTATGATTTCATTCCATTAAATATGAAATAGAAATTAAAGTAGCGTTCAGGCGTACGTACGGCTTACCGTCTCCATGAACGGTGCATTTCATTTGTTACCGCTAAATGTTACGTCATATTATGAATGAATGTATATACTGAATATATATGATATATATGATATCTACATCATGAATATAAATCTTTAGATAATGGATATTCTACCACATAAACAACTTGTAATTATAGGAAGTTTATTTTTGACTCAACTACCAAAGATCGACAAAACGACCGTTATTAACTTAAATAAGTACATAATGTTCATAACATAGTAATTAGTGATATAAAAGGAATAATGAACTTGAAAAAGGTTCCTAATCAATTATAAATTTACTATAGTTTATTATTTAAGAGGTTAAAGAACGATCAAGTCATTTCAGACATGAGGTAAGGGAACTTCTTAACCCAATTTTCATTCTTTGGGTTAATCCCCTACTTTCAAATTATGTCATGATATTATTATGTCCTATCTTTTATTTGTACTTTATTTATGTTTTATTATAGTGAATACACATAATAGATATATTTTATTTTAAAAAAATGATATTTGTGAGGGACTTCGTCTCAATATCCTTTCATTGAGGCATATTTTGTTTTATACATGACTTTCCTTTATACAGTGTATAAACCTCTTTAAATTTAACTTTTATTCAAAAGAAATCTTTTTATACGAAGAATTTTTACTAAATGAAACAAAGAATGTTTTTTCTTACGTATGCGGTGACAATGACTTCTCTTCTGCCATGACCATTATTTGAGTTTTAGCTTCCTCTACAAGCCATTATTTTTTTAAATGAAAAATAAATACCATGTTTTAATTTTCTTTTATTTTGGTATTTAAAATTGTTTTGAAAGTGTTTTTATTATATCAATTTGTTGTATTTATATCTTGTGAATGAAATGTGGAAATGTTATGTTTCCTTTCTGCATGTTTTATGTGATATGATTATGTTATGGTTTATGATATGTTTAAACTTGTTCATATGAGGAATGCATTGGACATAATAAGTGACAGGTGGATCCCGCTATAGCTCTTCGATGCATCAGTAGGTCTCATGAGACAAACTAGTGTCTTGGCACGAGGCCTTGAAAAAATCTTATTTGTAGTCTTGGCACGAGGCCTTGGATACGTGGTTATGATAGTCTAGAATATGCATTCCATTATTATGAAAGTGGTTATTGATATTACATGTGATTATTCGACTAGTAGAATATATATGTGTGTACTTAAATGGTATTATCTCATTTTACTTTTTCCATATTATGCTAAAGTTCAAGTTTAAAAGGATTTTGTTTTAGTTATACATTGCCTTAAGTGTTTATGTTTATTTATGAAAGCTTCCGCTGTATTGTTATCCTTACTGAGCATCTGAGCTCACCCCTTTCAATGTTTTAATTTTTCCAGGATGTGAAGAAGTATATTATGAATGACCTACAGGGATAGTATGACGGGATATGAAGACAAGATATTTTTGTTGTTTTGTTTCACTTTATGATGTAATGTAACTTTTATGAATGTATCTAGTGGTTCCAAGGCTACTAAACTAATCAATATTTTGAGACTTGATATTTTGTGATCATTCCAATGTTACGTAATAATGCACCGACTCTGAGTAACTGGGGTTGGGGCGTTACAGTTGGTATCAGAGGCAGTTTAGTACTAAACATGGAAGCTAGATTTAGATAAACTCTGATTATAGCACATAGGCCTAAGATAAAATTTGAGGATTAGTATAGAAGAACTTCCTAGAATTTTGGTATTATAGATATTTTTTCAGTTTCCTGAGCAATACATCCCTGTCTAGATACGAGCAGGTAGAGGCGGCTCTAGAACAGATGTACCAAGGGGTAAAACCCAAAAACACCGCTTTGAGCTAGACTCGAACGTGAACTGGTGCACGAAAATGGGCCTTGCAGCACTCTTGGTTACAAAACTCCTGGGGGATATGCTTAGGATAATTCTCGTTTTCTTGAAAACCACTATGAAGGGTTATGAGTATATAATTCCTCAAAGAAAACATTTTTATGATTATGGATTATATCCATAAATAGTTCAATTTTTGTTAAGTGTTTTTCAAGTCTGTAATTATGTATTAGGATTCATAAACTAATCTAGTTTATGCCATTTTTTAAAAATAGTGCCTAGTGGGAGGAATGGAAACTGTATCAATGCACGCACTCCATGTAGGGATTGCCCTCTTGCTCAAGATAATTATAGTGGGGATGGAGATACAACTGGTGCTGATCAACCTATCACCATATTGGGACAACTCACCTATGTTATGAATAATAACCTTACTCGTATGGAGCACCCTGATCTGCAACATGGAGGATCAATGTTATACTCCTTTATGAGGCAAAAACCACCAATATTTAATGGGGGTTCAAATCCTTCAGTAGCTGGGCAATGGATAAATTCCTTATAGAAAATATTCCATGCCTTGGGGAGTAGCAAAAGGGAGAAAGTTGTCATGGCAGTTTACCGCCTCACTGGAAATGCCGATCAATGGTGGTCACTGATTCAAAACACAAAGGAAGATGAAGAAGTATCATGTATGGAATGCAGGGAGTTTAAGAAAATTTTATAAGAAAAATAATTTCCACCTGACCTTCGAGCATATATGGAAAGGCAATTTCTGAGACTGAGGCAGAAGGAGGATGAAAATGTTGCAAATTATGAGGCCAACTTTACAAGGTTAGCAAGACATGTTGCAGATTATATATGTAACCCAAGAAGTAAGATTGATCGTTTCTTTAGTGGGTTAAAACCATTTCTCTGTCGAGCTTTAGTATCACAATCTTTCTCAACATACGAAGATATAGTCTCGTGTTCTATCAAGACAAAAAAGGAATTCTCTAAATCTTATGACAATAAAGTAAAGCAAGAGAAGAAGAGAATGGTGGAACAAGAGACAGACAAAGGGAAAAAGGTAATGAAAGATTTTCAATTATGTGATAATTGTAGGAAGAATCACCCCGGTACATGCCTAAAAGGAATGTGAGTTTGTTACAAGTGTGGAGAAAAAGGTCACCAGGAAAGTGATTGCAAGAGAAAGAAAGAGGCTATCAATGTTGAATGATACAATTGTAGGGAAATGGGGCATTATGTAAATGAATTTCCTAAGCGTTAGGAATAATTATATCAGAAAAGACCAAGGGATCAAGGAAAATCTAATGTTGTTACTACAGTTGAAGTGGAATATTTAATGTATTAGTTATTTTGGAAACAAGGATTATATTCTGGTTATAAGAATAATGTGATATATATAAGGATTGTACAGTAGTACTTGTTGTTTTCATTAAAGTTTTATTATGATGAAGGTAATCATATTTTTAGTATATGACAATAAGGGAAGCTTTACTTTATTTGAGGAATCTGATGATACAATTGATTTAGGAATTTAGAGACCTTTTAGAGAAAGTCTGGATGGAGGTATTTTGGTTAACTATAAAGGTTTGAATGGATTAAGTTGAACATTGGATAGTATTTTTAAGGTTAAAACATTTATGAAGATTATTTTTGGAATATTATAATACTATAGTTTAAGAAAAAGGACAACCTGCAGGTCAGGGGATAACCCGTCGCGTCGGAAAATGCTGCAAGAATCGAACCCACAACCATAGTGTGACATGCCTTAATTACTGACCACTAGCCTACAAAAAGTCCCTGGTTATTACAAAATAGTTATCCTAATCTAAATGGTATGTGTTAATATTTGTAACCTTGTACTATTAGGATAAATATAATATTTTTGAGTTCTATTATCTTTTTGAGTGAAAGATGAGTTTGTGGTGGAAATTAGTTGAAGGTTGAAACTCTACTTGTCAAGTATATATATATATACCTATCTCTTATTCTATGAATAAATTAATTCTTAAAATTTAGGAAAGAGATATTAAAAAAAATGTGTTATCCTAATACCTTATGTTTTGTTAAACTGATTATATTTTAAATCACCATAGATTGAAGGCTTTAAGGCCCTCAATTTTACACTTGTGTGTGATTGATGACCTCAATCACTCCCTACAAATATTTATGTTTTTCCTCCAATTATATGTCTCTAATTTCTACCAATGTTCTCCTAATCGAGATCCTAATTTGGTGGTGACTTTTTAATTTCCCTTTCCTTCTTATTAAGGATAAATTTTTAACCTTATTTATGATGTGGGTTTTCCAAAAAGGTATTTTCTATTTTCAACCTTTTATTTTCAGAGAAAAATTTTAAATTGTGAGGACACAATTTATTTAAGTAGGGGAGAATGTAACACCCCATGCTTCCATGGTACGCTCCTATTTGAATAATAGAGCAGCGTGTGTTGTACGCAACCTCGTGTTCTAACACACCGCGACTAATAAAAGTAGCATTTATGAATTTTAATACCCACTTTTTGAAATTATATAAATTTTATATTTCAAAATGGACTTCATTTTTGGATTTGGAATATCTAAATTATCCTATGGTGAATTTTTCGTATTTTTCTGAGCACTTCCAATTTTTGATGAATAGTAAAAAATACTTAAAAATAACTTTTTTAATCAAAATAATTTATAGTGATAAATTATAAAATTGAGTGGTTATAAAGTGTAATTAGAATATATTTTTACCATTTTATCCAATTGTGGTCATTATAATTAATTTCACTTTGAAATTGGACATAAACAATTGTCAATATTTTGATTGATATTCTTTCTTAAATACACGCTATTTATTGTGACAATGGGAATTAGTTATTAAATTAATTAATTAAACATATATGTTTTGAATTTTGTAAAATATGCATCATTTCTGAATTAGGAATATCAAATATATCTTAGGGTTAATTTTTGGTGTTGTTCTGAAAAACATCTATTTTTGATGAACAGTGAAACAAATAAGTGGTAGTTAAAAGTAATGATTTTTCGTTTAAATAAAATTTTACCACCTATGTGATTTGAATTTGAAAAATCCGATAGACATCATTGTAATTATGAAGTAAAATGCGGATCAAACGGATTAAAATAATTTTTGGTGAATAGTAACTTTAATGTTCTATTAATCGCGATTAAAGGTAATTAGTGAAATTTAAGGTAAAAATGATAGTATAAAAATATGAAAATATCATGAAACTTGTACTACCATTATTGGATGAGTCATGGAGGACCAATAAAATCCATGTGTCAACTTGAGGCCCCCATGGAGCCACCTGGGATATAAAATGACAATAATAACTCTTTATTTAAAGTAAAAATAAAATTGTTATAAACATGTGTAGTTTTACCAAAACAATTATTAAATGGGGTTATATAAGTTAACTTTTAGACTATGAATATTCATTGGAAAGATAAAATGATTTAATACATCATGATATTTTATTTATAATTTTTAGACATTAAATAAATTAAATTTTTAATGACACCATGATGATGCAGTGATTACCTCATTAATTTAACGATTTAAATAAAATGAAATGATAATGTAAAATATAAGACTTAAACTTGTCAAAAACCTATTGTATGGGTATATTTCGAACCCCTATCACCTTATCCTCGAAATATATAATTTTGGGACCTTTGAAATTCTAAAATCACTTCATAATAATGTAACATTTCATTACATTCCAAGAGTGTCCCTCCTCTCCTCTTATAAAAGGCCCCCACCACTACCACCTTATTAACACCTTCAATCCATTTGGATCAGCCCAAATCTGCCCAAATACTCTATCAACATACCTCTCTTACTCCTAGAAGCCTAAATTTAGGCATAATTCTTTCCATGGAAGCCTTTGGCTCAAATGAAAAAGAGTTACCTGATTTTAAGGTAATGTCTTCTCTTATGTTATTTTGTATTCTTTTGCTTCTCCAACCCCTTAAACTATTTTTAACCTTTATTTTGTGAAAAAACAGTATATTAAATATATTAGGATGTTGGTATGAGAAGGATTTGAGTTAAACTTACACACACCTTCGTCTAATGGTTAAAGAATATATTGTTTCTGTGGTTGGCGAATTTCTACCTCACGAAATGATGATTGTTCAATCATCTTTTAACACCTCTCGTGGTGGCCATTAAGATGAAACTATTTCTATATATGATATATATTATGTTTGTGTTTTCCTTATGATTCTTTATTTCGCATTTATGGCATACCTTTATGATTTCTATTATGGGTAAACACAATAATTTCATTTTTGGAAGTGCGGACTACCGCCCCCTGAAAGTTATTTGAATCGTTAATGCCATATGTGGTACGTATAAAGGATGGAGTAAATGATATTATATATGATATTATACTGGAATTATAATACACATTTATATAATTATGATTTCATTCCATTAAATATGAAATATAAATGAATGTAGCATTCATGCGTACGTACGGCTTACCGTCTCCATGAACGCTGCATTTCATTTCTTACCTCTAAATGTTACGTAATATTATGAATGAATGTATATACTGGATATATATGATATATATGATATCTTCATAATGAATATAAATCTTGAGATAATGAATATTCTACCACATAAACAACTTGTAATTATAAGAAGTTTATTTTTTACTCAACTACCAAAGATCGACAAAACGACCGTTATTAACATAAATAATTACATAATGTTCATAACATGGTAATAAGTGATATAATAGGAATAATGAACTTGAAAAGGGTTCTTAATCAATAATAAATAAACTCTATTTTATTATTCATGATGTTAAAGAATGATCAAGTCATGTCGGACACGGGGTAAGGGAACTTCTTAACCCAATTTCTGTTCTTTGGGTTAATCTCCTACTTTCAAATTATGTCATGATATTATTATGTCCTATATTGTATCTATACTTTATTTATGTGTTCTTATAGTGAATACACATAATAGATATATTTTATTTAAAAAAAATGATATTTGTAAGGGACTTCATCTCAATCTCCTTTCATTGAGGCATATTTTGTTTTATACATGACATTCCTTTATACGGTGCATAAACCCCTTTGAATTTTACTTTTATTAAAAAGAAATATTTTCATACGAAGAGTTTTTACTAAAATAAAAAAATAATGTTTTGTCTTACGTATGCGGAGACAACGAATTCTCTGCTGCCATGACAATTATTTCAGTTTCGGCTTCCTCTCCAAGCCATACGTTTTTTTAAATGATAAATAAATACCATGTTTTAATTTTATTTTATTTTGGTATTGAAAATGGTTTTTAAGGTGTTTTTGTTATATCAATGTGTTCTATTGATATCTTGTGATTGAAATGTGGAAATGTTATGTTTCCTTTATGCATGTTTTATGTGATATGATTATGTTATGGTTTGTGATATGTTTAAACATGTTCATATGAGGAATGCATTGGACTTAATAAATGACTGGTGGAGCCCGATATAGCTCCTCAATGCTTCGGTAGGTCTCATGAGACAGACTAGTGTCTTGGCGCGAGACCTTGACAAAATCTTATTTTTATTCTTGGCATGAGGCCTTGGCTCCATGGTTATGATAGTCTGAAATTATGCATTCCATTATTATGAATGTGGTTATTGATATTGCATGTGATTATTCGACTAGTAGAATATCTATGTGTGTAAGTAAATGGAATTATCTCATTTTACATTTTCCATATTATGCTAAAGTTCAAGTTTAAAAGGATTTTGTTTTAGTTATACATTTCCTTAAATGTTTATGTTTATTTACGAAAGCTTCCGCTATATTGTTATCCTTACTGAGCATCTAAGCTCACCCCTTTCAATGTTTTAATTTTTCTAGGATGTGAAGACGCATATTATAAATGTCATGCAGGGATAGTATGAGGGGATATGAAGACAAGATATTTTTGTAGTTTTGTTTCACATTATGATATAATGTAACTTTTATGAATGTATCTAGTGGTTCCAAGGCTACTAAACTAATCGGTCTTTCGAGACTTGATCTTTTGTGATCATTCCAATGTTACGTAATAATGCACCGACTCTTGGTAACTAGGGTCGGGGCATTACATAAACATCCACTTCATCTCTCATTATAAGAAATGAAGGTAAATTTTTCATTCCTGCAACATTTACAAATCTTGAGATCCATGAATATAATGACAGGTGATTCCATTTATTTTTTTCACAACAAAAGGTTACCACAAGTTACAAAATATTCATAAAACCTCATATGGTGAGATCATACATTAATATATAGAACCATATATGAAGTTTAACATAAACCATTCCATAAATGGTTAATCATATATCCCTTCCAAAAATAAATTTCACCCTTTATTCCTTAAATAAGATCTTATCTTATACCAATATATTTTCATTGGAAACATGGGTCCATCTTTGTACCAATAGAACATTAAATGTGATTTTATTATTACAAAATATATGCAGAGGGATATTATCGCATCTAACTTCACTAAAGTATGAACAATAATATTTTCATAGGGGTTATTCATCTAAAACGAAACATGAAATTATGTACCAAGCTTTAGAGGATAAGTATTCAATAATTATCATGTTTTACTTCACCCATTATTATTTCATATGATTTAAATCTATCCCTCATCTTAATAGATTTTTGATGTCAATCATCATCATTATCATTTTATTTTAATCACTTCCTATTATAATTCCCACACTCCGTACATTTGAAACACTGAACTGCGTGTGGTGCATTATTTGGGTCTTTATATTTTTTTCCCTCACTTCAGTATTTTTCCACTCAATGACCTTTATTTACACACATAAATAATTTAGAAATTCCAAAAAGACAATTTCATCCATTTTACCTTCCAAACATTTAGAATAATGTAAATCTAATCTTCTTATATCTATAGTTTTTAGATGTTCATTTTAAATATATCCTAATTTTCTTTTCATAACCACGAGATTGATGGGAAACATCAATCTCCATTTTTTAAGAAGTGTATGAGGAAGGTAATTACTAAAATATATGGTCCTTAACTCTTCCCAATCAATAGACGAAATATTATCTGGATGCCTTAGGTTCTTGATAAATTTCCACCACTTATTTTCTTCACCTTCCAAGAAATAAGTTCCCAACATAAGCTTTCATGTTCTGAATAATGGAGAATGAAAAATATTTTTTCAACAGTAAATATTCATTTATCATCAAATAGATGATAGTGCATTCCACTAAAATATGGTGTAAATATTCTTACGAAGGATTCAAGAAAACATTGTTCCCTCCTTTGTTCATTTGGAAACTCAACATGATTCATGGCTTGATCAGGCTCTGTGGTCATAACAACTAGTATTTTCACTCCATCGTCCATAAAATTTAGTTTCTATAGAGTAAAATCATTGAATTATCCATTTCATTCCTCATAACACAATTCCTTTGGGTTCAATTCATTTAATAGAACCATAAATCCTACCATGATCAACACTTATCATGGAGTAAAACCACATAATTATAACAAATCACTTATAGTATGTCAAAATAATCCTCCCTACTTTTTAATCTTTGAAAACATATGATTATCCTAGATCATTAATTTTAATTATATATCCATATCCTTCATGATGGTTTGTAATGATTTTGTGAGTTCCCAATGCATATCCTCAAGGGGTTTCAGACTAAGTGTGCAACAAGGTCCATTATCGCATACCAGTTCTCGATTGATTCTATCTCAATGTAGTGATTTTAGGGTTGTTACCCCTATGTACATATGTTCCAGACCCACATCCACTTTTAATATCTACACATGGATGTATTTATAGAAAACAACTTACCCTATAATTTTTCAAAATTACAAGACATTTTCTTAAAGATTAACTAATCCCTAGAATTATCCTTAGATACATCCCTAGGCATATCATTAGAAATATCCCTAGTGATCTCACTAATGTTTAATCATCCATGTTTATAAAGGATAACTAAAAAGTTCCTTTTATAAAAAATATAGTGAACCAGGATTAACATATAGAGATATTACATTATTTTAGATGAATATTAAATACATTACAAAAAGACATGCTTAAGGACAGTAACAGTTTAGTGCCTTTGGAATCATGGAAAAATAATATTATAACTTGGTGAGAGATCTTCAATATCTCCATTAATGATCTTCACCTTTTATTACTCCCAACTATAACTTTTATTTACCACTTGGGTAAAGAAAACATAAGAAATGGGTGATCTTTAATGATCATTACAGGTAAATAAGGGAGATATTTAAGAATAACATGAACATAAGGGTATGATAACAAGATAATAACATTTGAATATCACACCTTTAATATAAAAAATCATAAAACATAAATCATGGAATAAATATAGTCAGTTCATAAGACATTAATTAAAAAAGAATCAAGAGTATAATCCATGAATTCATAACATAATAGTAAGATATGGAATTGTGGCATATACATAATCAAATAAAATCCTATATCAAGTCTACCTACCACAAACTCCATAACATGTTAGAATTGGTCTTATCACTAGTATAACTTCTTCAGGAATGGGATTCCCTCCCATAAACCCTCTTGTTTTTGGATTTGGATGCCCTCTAGTGTACCCTCTTATTCCAGGCATCAGATTCCATATCATGTACCCTTTTATTTCAAGCTTGGGATTTCCTCCCATTTAACCTGTTGAAACAGGATTAAATTTCCATCTTTTTTGGGCTTGGAATACCGTCCCATTTAGCCTTTTGTTTTTGGATTAAGATTCCCTCTTATTTCGGGATTGGGATACCCTCCTATGTACCATGTTGATATCATAAATAATTTATCATTAGCCAATATATTTGAGAGATATAGAGGTCCAAACCATCACATAATCAAATGATACATGCATTTTACACAAGATATAAAAACATTAATCATATCATGACCCATAAAATTAAATTCATATCACTAACATTTCATCACATCATAACCTATTGAAAATTGATATCTTCAATAATCATTTCATCAAAGCATAACCCATGAAAAGAAGAGGGTTTTTAAATTATAAAACCAGTTGAAGTTAAATAGGAATCATAAAAATAATTCTATCGAAACATAAACCATTAATGAATGAATATTAATAGTATTCATAAACTATAACAATGTATTTCATCTTATATTCTGAAGTAATTTGAAACATCACATGGAACATTTCTTAAGAAAAATAGTGTTTTTTTTGAAAATAATTTTCATAAAACCATTTCAAAAATCCATTTCTTATAAATAATGACTTACAATTTAATTTAAAATATTTCTTGTGGAAAATATTTTTTCCTCTTTAAAAAAATGGTTTTAAAAACATAATGAATTCTGACAACAATTTTCTTTGAAAACCCCATTAAAATACATAAATAATGGTCGAGAACATTTTGAAAAACAATTTCATTGAAAATAATTTGAAAACCTAACAAATAAGACTTTAAATAATTTGAAAACCATTTTCTAGAAAATATATTTGGAAACTTAAAATTAAATATTAAAATAATGGAAATCCGTTTCTAAGAAAATAACATTTCGTATACATATAAATGAATCTTTAAAAAACATTTAAAAAACATTTTAATCATAAATTTTTTTTGAAAAACATTTTATTTGAAAACCACATTAAATTCAAAAAAAATAACAATATTAGGACTGAATTTTCCTTTAAAATAACCTTGTAAACATTTAAAGGAAGCTTCATGGAAATGAAGGTGGGTAACTCTATACCTACTGAACATTCCTTTTTCACCTTAAAAGTTTAGAAAAGTAATTTGATCAAAAAATGATAAGAAAATTACTTTTAAGAATATTTTAAAAAAAGGTAAAACATCGATAAAAATTTCATTTAAACATAATATTATAATAGTAAAACATTTTTGATTTTTTTATAAACACAGTTTTGAAAGAATATATATTTCTGACCGAAAGGAGAAAAAAGTTGTATTTTCATGAAAATGTTTTATTAATTATATTAAGTACCAAAGAGTAGAGAATGGTACTAATACATGAATATAATATATATATATATATAAGAGATAAAAATTCATGAGTGTTCTTGAGAGATGGATCATAATAATTCATCAATAGAATCATAATCATAAACAATCCTAATAAATGATGAGATTGTAGAAGTAAACTATTACCACTTTGGTAACATTGAATCATAATCCCCAAGAAATAAAAAAATTACATGAATCTTAAAATATCATGGATGTGAATATATTCATGATATAAAATTTTTAATTGTAATATATACACCTTGTATATAAAATATAGGTGTATAACATGGCATGTATCTCAATGAAGGAAAATTGAGAAAAATTACGTTACCAATTTGGTAAATTTTGATCCATAAAACCCAAGAAAGGACAATCATAAAATTTATTTTTAAATAACAATAAATTTAATTATAATTATCTTATAATATATTAATGTAAAGTATATACACCACATAAAATAAATTAGTCCTGATCAGGTCATGTATCTCATGGATATAAAATTTGAAATGAGAAAACTCGTACATTAAGTATTTACTTTACTTTTTTATGTTAAATAATCTTGTATAGTAAATATAAGTTTATTATAAATCTTAAATGGAACCATATTATTATATATAATACCATATATAAATTTTTTTATGACTTTATATTTCTTGTCTATTAACAACTCCGTGTCAATGTTACATTTCGGGTAATATATGCTTTATTTTTTGTATATGTTTGATTTATTATTATTGATCCTATTACTTAGATTAAGATTTAATTATTTAAATAATATAAAAAATTATTTTAATATCAAATAAATTCATTATATATTTATTTATAATAATCAATAAAATATATAAGTATGAAATGAAATACACCGTTTATGGAGATGGTAGGTCGTATGTATGCATGAACAATGTTTCTGTTTTATTGTCTTATTGAAAGAAATAAAGTAACTGAAATATATAAATATATATATATATATTAGATCAAAAATTTATTTCACATATATCATTTACTTTTACCAAAACCATCATTAATACATTCAATGTAGAGTATGAATGAATCATATCGCTTTGAGGAGGTTGTAGTTCACACTACCCCAAACGAAATTATCACATTTACACAAAATGAAAAGGAAGAAGGCATGTTTTATATAATAATTAAAGTATTATAAATACATCATAAATATCATATATATTTTAAAAACACAGTTTCCATCATAATTCCAAACCATTAATGGTGGTAAAAAAATGAACAACATCGTTTCGTGAGGTGGTAGTTCACCATACACAAGAACGGTAAGTTCGTTACCAATTAGATTGAAGTGTGTGTAATTTTATATTGAAACCTTAGAATATTTATTTATAATTATATTTTAAGATAATGAGTTAATTATATAATCATGTAATAAGAATATTTGAGGGGTTGTAGAATAAAAATAAAATATTGGAGCTTGAGGAAGGATGTTTCCTCTTCTTTGGGTAACTCCTTTTGGTTTTAACCAAATGGATTCCTTGGATGCATTTATTGAAATATGGAGACTTCTATGATTGATTTAGTGATTTTGGGAAATTATTTTATCATATCATGGCCAGGAAAAAGTGATTGACATGTTTGAATAAGGGGTAGGGGTGAGTGCCTTTTTATAGGGAAGGAGGAGTGTCATTCATGTAAATTTGGAAAAAAGAAAATCCACCAATTTTTTTCCCATGTAATGTGGCTCCAATAATGAGAAAATTCAGTAGAAGGAATTATATGGTCGAAATATGAACATCCAATGGATTTTGTAATAATTTATAGGTAATTTGGGCACTTAAGTTTAAGGTTTAGTCTCTTTTTAAGCTAATTTTCATCTTAATCATTGTAATTAATTTTATTTACATTCACTATTGTTATTGGTAAAAATAATAAATTTATCTTATTAGAAATTATAAATTATGAAGATTTAAAATATTTAATCCATTTTTCTAAATTCTATTAATATAATTTGATGAAATAAATTTAATCTTAATCTCACGGATGGGGTAATAATGTGTGTTTTTAAAGTAAAAATATTCAAAGGTTTACTAATTCTTTAAATCTAATTTCAAAGTGAAATTGATCTAAAGGACCTAAATTGGATTAATTAATGTATTATTTATTTAATTATACTTTAAACTCAAATATAAATTTAATTTAACCATATAAAATATTTTGATGAAAAATAAATTTTGAATTAAAATTCGGTATTTTTCATTATTCATCAAAAAATGAAACATCACAGAAAAATACCAAAAATTCACCCTAACCAAATTTGTATGATTTTATTTGGAAATTTTAGTATATCTCTACATATAAAATTTATAAAATTTCCAAAATGTATATTTAAAATAGGTTCTCTATTAAATGGTGGTAAAATAACTTTTATATTAATATAGGTTTTTATGTTTAATATTGGGTTTGTTCCTATACTATGCCTATCAAATATATTATATGAATGTAAAGAAATTTATTGAATTTATAAAATATATATTTAATTAATATCATGTTCTAGTAGTAATTAATTTAATTTATTAGGCCTAAATTTCTTTGTGAGCATCAAAGTAGTTTTTTATAATAACATTCCCTTTATATTCAATTGGTTCTGATATTAAATTCTATTTAATTTTTAACCAATTAATTAAAACTTGTATTTTTATATGCTAATTAATCCTATTAGTAACCACCAACTTAATATCTAGGTTATATCTTATTTTATTAAATAAAAATATTTAAACAATATATTATTGTTCAGTAAAACTCAGTCTTGCTTGTTATCCAACCCATCGAGGAAAGTCAGTCTTGCATGTAATGCAATATAACCTCATTATTCTCTGTAGAAAATGGTAATATTTATGTTATATATAGTTCATGATGAACTTTTTGACTCATATAATTCAAGACAAACATAATACTCTAAATATAAAAAAAAGAATCATTATTGCGTGAAATTAATAATATCAAAAAGATTAAATTATTTTAAAAAATATCTCACAAAATCTCAGGGGGTTACAAAAAGGTGTATAAATAGAAGTATCCTCATTAGTATTAGTGTTTGAAATTAAATTTTGAGTATTAAATTTATGAATGGATATTAATGTAGTTCCTGACACATTTAAAAATGTAATTCCCTATTTTTAGTGAATAAATAATTTATTATTTAATGTTGTGATAGAAAAAATATGAACTAATTTGGTTATTTTGGACTGATATTGAATGAATGATTTAAATAATAATTAATAATATTATCCATTAACAATGTATCCATTGACTGTTTGTTGTTAAGAATAGAATATATTATGTGTTATGAAAAATTCCAATTAATATAAAGGGATAGAGGGATGGTCTTAACCAATAGGATTCTACCTTATGAATCCCAATTATCAGAGATTCTAAGGGAGGTGGAATCACTAGGATTTTTTCTTGAACCATCCAAATATGAGATTCAACAACAAAAAATAAAGTGAACCCATTTATGGGAAAAGTTATATCTTTTCCAGATCATGACTCAAACCTTGTTAATCAATCCTCCACAAGAAAGTTCCACCATTTCACACCTTACCCTTAGGGTGTATATTTTTGTAATAAGGGGTGATCTATCTAGAACATGGAAATATAAATATATATATTCTCTTTAAATAAAATAATTATTATACTAAATGATGATTATTCTTATTTATCAATGATTATATAATGTAACATCCTAGGTAATCCTCAAATAAATAATTTTCAAGACTTATTGATATTAATTAATTATAATTTATATAGGTATTTTCCCTATAAGAATAGTATGTAATTTTCCAATCAAAAGGAAATAGTTTTATTCTTACATAAAAAATCATTTAAAATATTTTTTAAAATTTTTTATAATTTTAATTCGAAAAAATAATCAGTTTTTTTGAAATAATGACTTTAAAATTGTCTTAGGATAAACTTTTTATAATTTTTGTGATATAGTTTTATTTTTTAATCAATAGTGAAAAAATTGGACACTATAATTTATTTTCAAGGATTAATGAATTAAATTCTTTTTTGGATTAGTTTTAATTTTTAATTAATTTAATTTGAGTATAAAAATATTGAATTAATGTATTTTGAGTGAGTTTTATACTTGAACTTTGTATAAACACATTTTTATACTTAAAAATTCTTTTTTTACAGAAAATATTTTTCAGTGCACTAAGGGGGGTAAATTTTAATTAAAAGAGTCCACAACTATAAATTTAACATTGAAAAATGGATCTCATATTTGTAAACAAGTGGTTAAAATTTGGTAAATATGACACTTTTATATTTTTTTACTATGTATAGTAATGTTAGTTATCTTTTTTTGACCACAGTAAATATAAAATAGGTTACTTACGTTTAAAAATAATGTGATAAGTATTAAAATTCATTAAAACACATTTCTATAATTCATTTGAGGAGTCAATTTCTTCAAAAAACATCGATAATTCAAGAAAATTGCCTTCTTTTACCATTTATGCTTTATTTTTTACCTACACAACACTTAAGTAAAAGATAAATTCAAATATGTCACTCTATTTCTTTAAATATTTATCATATTTTTCACAAGGATAAAAAAAATGATGTTCTGTTATAAATGATTATTTTAAATAGAAAATATTTTTTATCCTGGTAATTTATTTCTAATTTATAACGACGACATAAATACATTTAATACTTACGCAACACCGAATCAGTAGAAAAATAAAATAAATTATTAAAAAAATTAAAATTATTATAATATGAATGTATTATTGTGTTCAGTGAGTTTTTTAGAAAAACACAACATTTTAGTGATGTGTTAATTTATAATATTTTATTTCCTTAGTTGTTGTGTTTTTTTCAATGTCAAATTAAATGAATAGTTATAAAAAATTCATTAATGATATTTTATATCAAAAAAAACTTATTAAATTATTTAATATTCATAAAAATAATATATTTAGAAACTTGAATTATAATGGTTTAAAATTTCATCCATGCACCATTTATGGGCTACTTTTCATTTTCATGTTATAATACCCCAATATTTTATAGTATATTTCTTATTAAATAATTTCAATTCATTATAGAGATTATTATGCATGAATCATTGAGTCTCTATTAAACAAAATTTGGTTATATGAGATAGTTATAATCTTGACGTTAAACCTAATATTTCTACTTTTGTGATTTTTATTTTGAAAAATGGACATACAGAGTTTCTTTCACTAAGATATTTAGAGTCTGATAGGATAAAATTAATGTATAGTGAATAGTAACTTACCATTTTGAATAGTAGTGTTTGCCTTATGAATATTAATTTGAACCTTATGAATATTAACCTCACCATGAATGTGTAAATAATATTTTGGTACCTTATAAATAAAAGTGAATATTTTAAAAAATAATAATTAAGTGTTGGTATTTTTATGAGCAGTAAATATTTAATTAATATTTTATAATAAATAAGTTTTTTTAAAAGAAAATTAATTTTCATTAATTTTATTCCTAATTCAATATTTTTTGTTCTTGTGATTTTAGAATAGTCTAATGAAACCTTAGATAATTTTTCAGGGTGTATTAGTTATAAATTTAAAATATGTATTTTTCAAGTAAATAATGATTTTATTTAAAAATTAAATTTGACATATTTGGAAAATTATTTTGATAAAATTGAGTTCATTTTTGGATAATACATGTCAAAAAATGGTTATTGTAAATTTTTGATATTTTTCTGAAATACAAGAATTTTTTGTCAACAGTAAAATACGATAATTTGCGGTATAAAACATTATATGATAAATACACTACTATTTGGATCATGGATGATGTAAGAAACAATTATTTCGAACTCACATGTACTTATTACTTTTTTGTCTTAAGAATCAATACTATTGATTTTATAGAGAAAAATAATAAAATATTGAATAAAATATTGAGAAATCACTCCTCTCCTCCGCTATAAAAACCACCCCTCATCGTCTCTTATCATCACTCCTCTAAGACTTGAAGCATATATATTTATACCAAAATACTCTTCCCTAGTCCCCCCACCACGTCTAGGAGCCCTTGGTATTTTCATAAGACTAAAACCCTTTCCCTTAATGAGGTTCTCTAGGAGGTTATTTCAAGAGGTAAATTTTCTTCCTTTTTCATTTAATTTCATTTCAATTTATCATATTTTATTATTCTAACCTAAAATCCTATGTCTAATTGATAATGATAACATTATTATCATCTATATACTATAATTATATCATGTTAATGTAATAACCATTATCAATCTTCTTACTCTCTCTCTTTTATTTTATAAACAAAATCAATTTCTGGGATGTGCCAATTTACAACCTTCGTGGAAAACGATGTTTCATTATTAAAATTTTTCTATAAATATATTCATGAAACCATTTTAATAGTTGAGGCCAATTTTAAAATTTATAATATAACCCTTTTTATGTTCTAGAATTAACATATTTACATAATACTAAATGATAAAACAAAATGAGTTCATTATGATCAATAATCGCCGTAATAATCTAAATGATTATCACTAAATAAATTATCCAATGATTCATCCTCATAACACGTAAAAAAATAATATAAATAACCATTTACAATTCTATAAGTTAATTAATAATCTATAAATTCAATTCTATAGAATTATATCAATTCTACATGAAATTCTATACTCATACGCAAGTATGTCGATCATGAAAACCAAGGAAACAAACGCTCTCGAGCGATAAATTTGAATATTATAACTCATAAAAAAGGCAATAAATTAACATAATAAAATTATAATAAAAAACATAAATATATATAAGGTTATTAATTAATTAATTAATTAATTAATTAATTAATTAATTTTGATTATTCAGGATATTAAGATCAAGTGAAGAACACATTTGGGCCTAAGGTAAGGGGTTTCTCATCCCACTTTTATATCCGTGAGGTTTAAATTGTTCACCACATATTTATTTTATGTAGGGTATGTATGATATGATTTGATATATAATATCATGATTCACTTTATATTCATTGTATTAAATTTTCCATTTGTTGATTATTAATTTTTGGTCGTGCGATTCGATTGATTTCGATGTGGTAAGGGACTTAATCACAATTTCCATTTCATTGAGACGTACTTGGTATTGTACACATACTAATTTTTATTTGGTGTATCTACTTCCCTTTTGAGACCATTTTTCATTGAAATAACATTTCTATTATATATACATATCCTTGTATAATTTATATGACTATTTTCTTAGTCATATACCCTTTTACATACCGTCTTTATTTTAGATGTTGTTTTAACTGTGAAAATATTGATGAATCTAAATCCTCCAATCAATATAAAAATTGATAAGGCATATTGATCTATAATTAAATCTTGGTATAATATTTGTTTTTACTTTTATTGATGGTCGTCACTCGCTATATCCCGTTGATGCATTGACAAGTCTCATGCGACAAAATAGTTGGCGACAAACCCTTTGAGTTTGTTTCCAAAACATAATCAGAAAGGTTTCTACCCACAAACTTAAACCATCTCAAGTGTGTGATGATTCATGTTCTAGATACATGATGTGTAAATATTAATCATTATATTTATTCATTTTTCATTTTTCACTTTCTATTCACTATGACAAAATCTATGGATTCACCTTAATTCTCAGTTTATTGATAATTTTTATTTTTCAATTAATAAACATGAAATTTTGATTATGTATGATTGATTATGATTCAATTATTATTGTTTCATGATTATACTATAGGTAACCCTTACGGATTATTTGATATCACCCCTTCCATTTTTTTCATTCCACAAGTTATGATGAAGATATCATTTATTAAGTTTTCAAGGATGTAGTATATTAGCATTGGTTATGTATTATATTTTGTTTTCTTTTCCCAAAGTAAAATGGGATCCATGTATGTATCTAGTTTCTTAAATACAACTAAACTGATTGGTCCTTTGGGATATGATTCCTTGTAATCATTCCAATGTAATTAAATAATGCACCGGTTTCGAGCTCATGGGATTGGGGTGTTACAGTTGGTATCAGATTAAGTTTAGTAGAAACATTAGAAACTACATGTTGAAAACATAGATTATAGAGGAAAACTCTAAGATAGACATTGAGGTTAAGTATATAAGAACATATTAGATTTTTGGTAAGATAGATATTATGTGGGTATTCCTAGAAATACATCCATGTATGGATACTATAAGTGGTTGTGGTTCTAGAACATATGTACCAATGAGTATCAACTCAGACAAGGTGTTTTGGGGTTGACTCACGGTAACCTGGTACATGAAAATAGTCCTTACATCGCAACTGGTATTACACTCCATGGGGATATTCTTAGGATAGTTTTCATTTTATTTACAAACCATTATGAAGGATTTTTAAATAAATAAAAATCATGTATATGATTATGAGTTTAGTTGTGCATAAATTTTTCATATTATGTTAAGTGTTTTTCTAGTTTGAAATTATGAATTATGATTTATAACCTAATTTAGATTATGTCATTGTTTAGTGATGAATCCTAATGGAATAAAGAGAATCAATACCCATAGACAATGTAGGGATTTTACCATTGATCAACTCAACATAGTTATTGTTGTAGTTGAGGAGATCATGACCATATTAGGAAAACTTACTCAGGCTGGGAAAAATAACCATGCTACACCTATGTTGGATCGTTTCATGTGACAGAATCCACTATATTTTATTGGGCCTACTAATCCAATGGTTTATGAGTAGTGGATTAGGTCCCAAGAAAATATATTTATCTCATTAACACGAAATGAAAATGAAAAGGTATTATTGGCCGTATATTGTCTCAAGGGTGATGCAAATCAATGGTTGTCCTTAATCCAAAATACCATGGACAATGATGAAATAGAAGATATGGAATGGAGAACCTTTAAGTAAGTATTATTTGACAAATATTTCCATCATGAGTAGTAGACTAAAATGAAGAAAAAATTTCTTAGATTTAATAAAGGGAATAAGAGAGTGTTGTGGAGTATAATGATTCTTTCACAAGACTATCCAGGTATGCTATAGATTTCATATATGATTTGGAAGATAAGACTGATCGTTTCTTTGAAGGTATTAAGCTAAGTCTTTAAAGGGAACTTGGTTTTCAATCATTTTTATCATATGATGAAGTGGTATTAAGTTCCATAAAAATGAAGAAAGAATTTTCTAGATCGAATTTTTTCAAGGGAAGTCAAGAGAGGAATTGGTCTTCTAATAATCATGGAAAAGGTTAATATCCAAAGACGAATAAGTGAACTATGAAATTCCAATATTACGAGAACTATGGAAAAAACCATCTAGGAAAATGTATTAAAGGAATGGGAGTTTGTTATAAGTGATAAGAAAATGGACACTGATCTAATGAATGCATGGGGAAGAGACAAATCAATGATGTTCAATGCTATAATTATAGGGAGATGGGACAGTATGCAAATTATTTTCCTAAACGTCAAGAAAAATTTCCTCAAAAAGGGTTATGGGAGTAAGGGCAGCCTTATGTGATCACAACTACAGATGTTGAAGTTCCTAATGATTTTGTCGTAGGTACTTTTATCATTTACTCAAATTTAGACAATGGATTATTTGATTATGGTTCATCACATTATTTTATGTCTTCTGAGTTTTTCATGAAAATTAGACATTTCCAATTTGATTTTATAGAGGAGTTGTTAGTAAAAACTCTTACGGGGAGTATCATTACAACCAAGATGTGTCAGTAAGTCCCCTTTGTGACACATGAATGTACTTTAGTTTTTGAACTTATCATCATACCTATGATTTACATTGACATAATTCTTAGTATGAATTTTCATTAAAATTATTATACAGAAATCTATTGCAAGAAGAAGTAAGTTACAATTTTTTAAAATGATGTAGAATCCCTTGTCTTTAGAGAAAAAACATCATCATCTGGATCTTATCCAGATCCACCTTTAGTTGCTCTTCTAAATGAAATTCATGGGGTGTAATAGAAAACATCATATATGGATCTTCAAATTTAATATGTACATAATCTGAAAGAATACATTGATGTATTTTGAGAGGATTTACCTGGAAATCATACACAGTGATATATTGATTTCTCTATTGATTTAATTCCTAGTGCAATACCTATATCAAAGACTCCTAATAGAATAGATACTATTGAATTAGTAGAGTTGAGGAAATAACTAGAGGAATTTAGTGACATTGGATTTATTCACCCATGTGTTTCTCCATGGGGATCCCATGTTCTCTTTGTTAAGAATAAAGGTGGATCCATGAGGTTGTGCATTGATTGTAGGGGAATCAATGCTATTACAATAATGAACATGTATCATATGCCTCACATTGATGATCTATTTTATCAGCATCATATAGCTCAATATTTTTCAAATATTGAGATTCGGTCTAGATATCATAAGTTTCATGTGAGAAAGGATGATATTTCAAAGGAATTATTTCAAAAAAGGTATGGGCATTATGAGTTTATAGTAATTCCATATTGACTAACTAATTCACCCATCATCTTCATGGACCTAATGAATAGAGTTTTCAAGGAATATATTGATGCTTTTTTGTGGTATATATTGATGACATTGTGATATTTTTCAAAAGCTATGAGGACCATGAGAACCACTTGCAGGTTGTTCTGGATAATCTTATAAGAACAGAATCATATGGGAAGTTTAGAAAATGTGAATTCGGGCTTCAAGTAGTATCATTTATTTTCAATATTGTATATAAGTATAGAATCTCAGTTGATCCTGTAATGACAAAGGCAATCCAATAATGGTCTACTCCAACAAACATAACTGAGGTACATAGTTTTATTGGCTTAGTAGGTTACTATCTGAATTTTTTATAGAATTTTTCCTGATTGGATAACCCATTAACCAAGTTCACACATAAAGGGGTTATGTTTATATAGAAGAAAAATGTACAAAATGTTTTGACTAATTGAAAATAAGATTGGCCAATGATCCAAATTTGACTATTCCATATAGAAATGATGGGTTTGTGGTATACAATGATGCATCAAAGAATTGGCTGGGTTGTGTCCTTATGAAAAATGATAAAGTTATTTCTTATGCATCATAGCAGTTGAAGACTCGTCATAAAAATTATCCAAAACATGATCTTGAGTTTGCAGCCAAAATCATTACTCTAAAAATATAGAGACACTATATCTATGGTGATAGATGTGAGATATATACAGATCACCAGAGTCTGAAATAAATTTTTACATAGAAATAAATCAACAAGAATAAAATAATATCGGTCGAGTTACACAAATATTAAAATTTTTCAATACAGTACCACTCTGGAAAGGAAAATTAGGTGGAAAATGCATTAAGATAGAAGGACTATGGACTTCTAACACAAATAAAGATTCATAGAGGTCCAATATTCATGGATCTATTAAAGATAGATATCATAATTATTAAGGAAGAGGAAAAATCTTTTCTCTTTCAAATGATTACTAAACCATCTTTACTAGATAATATAAAAATCTCTGAATTTGATGATGAGTATCTATAAATGAAAATTAAAACTATTAAGGATGGAAGATTGGAAGACTTCGTGTTCGAGGATGGAATTATTAAATTTTGAAAGAGTTTATACATTCTATCAGTACCTTATCCAAAAACATAACTATTATAGGATGATCATCGATCAAATATCTCTATACACCCTAGTAGCACCATGATGTACAAATATCTGAAGGAACATTTTTTTATGGGATAACATGAAGCAAGATGTTTTTAATTATGTGTTAAGGTGTCTATTTTTTCAACAAGTGAAGGTTGAGAGACAACATCCTAGAGGATTCATGCAACCTATAACTATTATTATGTGGAATTGGGATGATTTTATAATGGAAATTTTCACAGGACTGTTGAGGACACCTAGAAGGAATGATTAAATATGGGTAATTGTTGATCTTCTTACAAAATCAGTAGAGTTCCCTTCTATAATAGAAGATTTACCACTTGAGAACCTGAAATAAAATCTATATTAATGAAGTTTTAAGACTTCATGGTGAACCTATATCGATTTTTTTTTTATCAAGATCCTTGATTTACATCAAAATTCATGAAAAGTCTTCAGAAGGTTTTGGATACTGAGATTCATATGAGTACATCTTATCACCCCCAAACTGAAAGACAGCTTGGAAGGACTATTCAAACATTGAAAGACATGTTAAGATCATGATCACTTAACATTCAAGGTATGTGGGATCATTACTTACCTTTGGTGGAGTTTTCTTATAATAATATTATTCATTATGATATTCAAATAGTACTATATGTAGCATTATATGGAATGATATTTCTAACTTAAAATTGTTGAGATAAAGTTTGTTAGAGGAAAATTTTGGGCCCAAAACTTATTAAAGAGACAACAACATAGGTAAAGACCATTCAGGCCCATATTAAAGTAGTAAAAATTAGGAAAAAGTGTTATGCTAATAATAGTAGAAAGGATTTAGAATTTCAGGTCGTATATCATGTCTTTCTAAAAGTATCTCCATGAAAGGGTGTTTTAATGTTTGGTAAGAAAAGGAAACTGATCCCACGGTACATCAGACCATTGGAAATTCTAGAAATAATTAGATTTATATCTTACTATTTTTCAATGCCCCCAAATCTATACAAATTTCATGATGTGTTCCACATGTCATTATTAAAGAATTACATGCCATACCCAATGCATTCACTCACCTATGAAGAAATAGAAATTGATCCTAATTTATCATATTGTGAAGTGCTTATCGAGATTCTCAACACAACAGAGAGATATTTTTGAGAAATCAAACACCTCAACTAGTAAATGTTCTTTTTAGAAACCAGAAAATGGAAGAAGCACTGTGGGAACCTAAGGATGTTTTGAAGAGGAAAAACCAACAATTTTTTAGAGGTATATATACATGATAAATTTTGAGGATGAAATTTCCAAAGGAGGTAATAATAGAACACCATAATATTTTATAGTATGTTTCTTCTTAAATAATTTAAATTCGTTAGAAATAATATTATGCATGATACACTAAGTCTCTAAAAAACAAAACTTCTTTATAAGAGATGTTTATAACCTAGTTATTAAACTTAATTTTTTCACTTCTGTGATTTGAATTTTGAAAAAGGATATACACAATTTCATTCACTATGATATTTAGAGTCTAATAGGATCATAATAATATTTGGTGAATAGTAACCTACCCTTATGAATAGTATGGTTTCCCTTATGAATATTAAAACGACCCTTATGGATAGTAACCTCACCCATGACGGTATAATTAAAATTTAGCCCCCTTATAAATGAAAGTGAATATTTTAAAAATTAATAATTAAGTATTGGAATTTTTGTGTACCATAAATACTTAATTGCAATTTTATAATTAATAAATTTATTTAAAAGAAAATTCATTTCCATGATATGTATACCTAAATAAATATTTTTATATCCAATGATTTTAGGATAATCTAATGAGACCATAGATAATTTTTTAGGGTGTTATTAAATCAGTTATAAATAAAAAAATTATATTTTTCAAGTATATTTTATTGAAACATTAAATTTAAATATTTATATGTTATTTTCATAAAATGGAGTTCATTTTTGGATGATACACATTGTAACTAGTTAGGGTGAATTTCTTGGATTTTTCTAAAATACTTGATTTTTGGTGAATAGTAAAATATGGTAATTTACAATATAATACATTATAAGATAAATACACTATTCCTTGAATTATGGCGGATGTTAAAAAAATGTTAGTTAAAAATCACATGAAATTATTACTATTTTTTCCACAACAATAAGTAATATTACTTTTATTGAGCAAAAGAATAAAGTAACGAATAAAATATTGAGAAATCACTCCTCTCCTCCGCAATAAAAAAACCACCACTTACCCCCTCTTCTCCTCACTCCTCTAAGTCTTGATGCTTCTCAAATTTCTACCAAAATACTCTTCCCTAGTCCCTCCCCACATCAAGGATCCCTTGTTCTCTCCAACAGACCAAAACCCTTTCTCTTTAGGAGGTTCTCAAGGAAGTTATTTCAAGAGGTAAATCCTCTTCCTTTTTCATTTAATTTCATTTCAATTTATCTTGTTTTATTATTCTCTCCTAACCTGCTCTCTCCAATTTATCATGATATCTCTAGTATAATCTATATAATGGAATTATATAATTTTAATTTAATAACCATTATCAACCTCCTTAATTTCCCTCTATTATTTTTTGAATGAAATCATCGTCCGAGATGTGTCAATTTACAACCTTCGTGGACGACAAAGTTTTATTCTTAAAATTTTCATCAAATTTTTTCATAAAACCATATTAATAGTCGAGATAGATTTTAAAATGTTTAACAAAACCCACCTAATGTTTTTTAAGTAAAATATTTACCTAATACTAAATGATAAAACAAAATGAGTTTGTTTTGATCAATAAATACCGTAATAATATAAACGATTATCAATAAATGGATTATCTAATGATTCATCCTCATACCATGTAACAAAAAGATATAAATAACCATTTATAATTCTTATTTTCATTAATAATTTATAAATTCAATTCTGGAGAATTATATCCATTCCACATAAACTTCAATACTCATACACAAGTATGTCGATCGTGAAAACCTAAGAAAAAAATGCTCTTGAGCGATAAATTTGTATCTTATAACACATACAAAAATCCATAAATGAACTTATTAAAATAATAATAAATCAAATACATGTATAAAATTTTCTTAATTAATAAATTAATTAATTAAATATGATTATTAAAGATATTAATATCAAGTGAAGAACACATTTGGGCATAAGGCAAGGGTTATCTCATCTCACATTTATTTCTATGAGATTTCCAATATTCGGAACTTATTTATTATATGCGGTTTATGTATGCTTCCATTTCATATATAATATAATTATTATCATTATATAAATTGTATTAAATGATCAATTTTTTTATTATTAATTTTATTTCATGCCATTCAATTGATTACGATGTGGTAAGGGACTTCATCTCAATTTCTATTTCATTATGACTTACTTTTTATTGTACACCTAATAATTTTTTATGTTGTGTATCTACTGCTCCTTTGAGATCATTTTTCATTTAAAATTAAATTCCTATTAAATATCCATATTCATTTATAATGTATATGATTATTTTCTTAGCTGTATACCCATTTACATATGGTGTTTATTTTGAATGTTGTTATTTAACTGTGGAAATATTGATGAATGTGTATCCTATAGTCAATACAAAAATTTATAGGGAATATTTTTCTGGAATTAAATATTTTTATAATAATAATTTTGAATTTTATTTATGGGAGAGGCCATCTATATCCCCTCTATGCATCGATAGGTCTCATGAGACAAAATTGGTGGCGACAAACCCTTCAAGTTTGTTTCCAAAGCACAATAAGACGTGTTTCTACCCACATACTTAAACTGTCTCAATGATATGATGGTTTATGTTCCAGATACATGATTTCAAAATAATAATAATTGTATTTATTCATTATTCATTTATTACTTTCAATGAGGTTTTTACCAGGAAAAAATCTATGGATGCACTTTCATTCTAAGTTTATTGATGGTCTGTGTTTATTAATTATTTACCATGCTATATTGATTATGTATAATTGATTATGATTCAATTATTATTGTTTCATGGTTCCTCTCTATGCAAACCTTACTAAGAATTTGATATCCACCCTTTCATCAATTTTCCTCTAATAGGTTATGATGATGAGATAATTTATTGATTTTTCAAGGATTCCATATATTAGCTTCTGTTATGTATTATATTTTGTTTTCTTTTGCGAATGTCAAATTGGTTCCATTTATGTATCTAGTTTATTCATGACTACTGAAATGATTGGTCCTTTAAGATGTGATTCCTTGTATTCATGCCAGTGTAATAAAATAATGCACAGGATCTGGGCTTCTAGGTATGGGGTGTTACAAATGTAACTTTGATGATTCATTTACTTTAAAAACCATTGATACAATGATAATAAAAAGAAGGGATAACAGGCGGTTAAAACCAAAAGATAATGGAGAAACCATCAATTAATCATGTTAAATTTTTATTTTATGATAAAATTTAGACTCTTAGTCATTCTATATTCATAATATATCATTTTGGAGAAATGATTCCAAGATAAATAATTTATATTAATTTAATAAATTAAGAAATTCCAAAAATATCTCTCCCCCTATTATAAAAGGGAACGTCTTATCCACTTTTCTACATATGTAAAAAAATTGTAAGACAAATACCTATAGAAATACATTTTTAAATCCCTCCCAACATACTAGAGTCTTTATTATATTGTGAAACCCAATTTAGGAAGGCTTTAGGTATACATCTAAAGAGGTTATCAAAAAAGGAGGTGTAGTTATTAACTGAGAATTTCCATTTTATTTATTTATATATACCCTTAACATATTATTTAAAATTATTGAAATAATAAAACTAGTGACATACATATAGTAATATTTTTTTATTTTTAATTGAAAACCTATATTCTTCTCCTTCATTAATTAAATGAAAAATGGAAGTCTCATTAGTGTGTATAGTGAACTACCGACATGTGCACCAATGTAATTAATTTTTCACCACAGCCTATCAAGGATGGTTAAAATGATTGATTTAATGTATATATATATGATATTAATGATATATTAATAATTATTTAAAGATATTATATTATATAATACATTACTATCCATTAAAAAATGATAACATCATTCATGCGTATGTGTGGACTACCACCACCACAAAGTGATGTGAATTTTTTTTCATAACCACATAACATGAATAATATATATAATTATGTTTAAATAAATAAAATTTTATTTATAATAAATTTATAATTATATAAATATAAAATAATACTTACCATATTTCCACAATTATCGTCGAAAAATGGAAACGTTACTCATGTATTTGTATGAACAACCATCCCCATTATTGTAATGTAGTTAAATTTTCATAAAAATATTTCATGGTAGGTTTTAAAATCATTGTTCATGTATAAAAATTATAATTATTTCAAGATTATTATTCTTGTGATGTATTAACAATGACCTCTTGGACTATATTCAACTTACCAACTTCATTTTTTATATATGATCTACAAATCATCCTAACATCTGAACTGAACTTGAATGATTATGAAATTGTATATAACATGGTAATAAACGGAATAAAAGTCATAATAAACATGAAAAAGGTTCTTAATAATTTAAATAGTTAACATAATTTTATTATTCATAAATATAAGGAATGCACTTGTCAATTTTGTCTCTAGGTAAGAGGACCTTTAATATAAAAACCTTGTTAAAAATGTTTTAATGATATATGTCCTAAATCATTATCTTCCCTGTCATTTTTCATAAAATTATTTTATGGATTTATTTATTTGGAAATAAATAAATTATAAATGAATTTTTTTGACTATTTTTAATTTATTTCAAAGGATTCCAAAAGGAATATTTTTATATATTTTATACGAAATGTTTCGACTAATTTTATATAATACAAAAAAATGTTTTATTTTAACTTGTAAGTAATCAATGTTTTTTCCAAAACCATATAAATTATATAATTTTTTGATTGAATTATAATATTTCATGATTTATTTATTTATAAACCCCCTTAACTAGTGTTATAGGTATTTTTAGAAATGGTTTTAAATGGAATCAATATATCGATATCCAGAAATATTTTTCTTATGGGTGGAAGTAATATTTTTTATGTTCATAAGATTTAATGTGTCATGATTATATTATTGGTATTGGGAATTGATTATTAAGACATTTAGTTCCACTATAAACCATTTATGATTGGTTCAATTGTAATTAATGGATGTATAATTATTTTATAAACAAAGGATGGGTGGATACATCATATCTCTCCAATGCATTGTGTAATGATCTTATTCTATACAGAATTATAAGGGAACTTGACAATATTATTTATTAAATTCATAATAGTGATATTTAAAATGATATTACCTGTTATATACATGATTTATTTATTATTTATATGGTATTTACTGAAATCTAATGATTTCACAAGGTAAACTATTAAGATTAAGTTTAAAGGAAAGTATATTCTACTTCTTAAGGGTAAAATGTATAAATTTTTCGAATCATTTTTATGATTTTTTCATTGTTTCAATGAAAACATTATGGGAATTATATTTCCATTATGATTTATTTTTGAAATATTATATGAAAATATTTTGGTAGTTAAGTTCATTATTGGGTAAGAAAATGTTTGTTTTCAATAGAAAATTTATATTGAAATAGAAAATTAATATAAGTGTTCATGGACTAACACACTTCTTTCATTGTTTTTTATTTGTAACTTACTGATAATATCTACTCATATAACTTTTTCAAATGTTTTTTATAGTTTTTTAATGATTTTAGGGAAAAGTATTAGTTAAATATTAAAATATATAATGATATTTCATGAAAAAAAAATTATTTCATAAAAGTTTTATATTTTGGGACAAATGAATACTAAGTGGAAGTTCCCAATTTATGATGTAATATTTATTTATATACGTGTGATTATGTTTTTAAATAAACTAAACTTGAAATATCTTCATTAATGAAGGAAGATGAATTCCTGTGAAAAGAAACATGAATATCTTTTATTTAAGGTATGGTCCTTCTAGTTAGTTTTAGAGTAAAGAATTACATATTTTTATAGGAAATGAAAATACCATTAATAGATTCTAATTTATGTTTATCATGATAAAAAAATTTAATATTAATAGGTTACTTCATAAAAAATATGTTCTTTTAGAATAGTTTTCTATATAGGAAATATGGAGGATAAAATATAAAATCACCAAGCAGACAATATACTTTCAAATGAGCCACCTAGAATGATTGGAATTGGAACTGAGCAGTTTTTTGAAATAATGGAACATTTAATGAATTATATAAATGGTGGTGTTATTCATTCTAAAATAATATTGATTTAATAAAAAATAAAATGTCGATAATGGAGAATTTTAGTTGAAATCACCCTCCAGTATTCAAGGGATATTCAGACCAAGTGGTAGCAAGGGAATGTATTAAATCCCAAGAAAAGATAATCATGTCATGGTTGTCTAGATCATAAAAAGGAAACCCTTTCTATTTACTGTTTTGAAGATTAAGTTTACTAGTGGTGGTAAATGGTTAATAATATCAGAGAAAGAGAATAAATTGATGCCATTGATTTGGATGAATTTAAAAATATTTTCCTTGGGAAATATTTTCCTAAGGCTTTACCAATTTTGTTAACAATTATATTCTTGGAATTATGACAAAATAAAAAATATTTAGTGGTTCGTGTGTGAAGATAACATCAACTGATTGGTATGGTACACCAGTAAATTTGATCTAGGATCATGAAAGTAAGTGTGATCGGTTTTAGCTAGGATTTAAGATGATATATGGATGAGAATTATCCTCCCATGAATTTAAAAGTTGTGAAAAATAAGTTCACTGTTCTAAAGTGGTGGAAACGGAGTTTTGGATGATCATGTGTTATATGAAAAAAATAAAAAAAATAGGGCCATGTAAAATGAAATTTGAAATGATCCATGAAATAAATCTATAGGAAAGAGTATCATGTTACCAGTTTGTGATAGGTGCGGTAAAAATCACCCTATAGAGTATGTTACAAAATATGGGAACGACTTCCAATGTTGAAAGTTTGGGAGGATGGATTTTAATTGGAATGATAAATATATTTTTAGTGGTAAGACCAATTTTGGTAATCATAAACTAATGTGTTTTAAATGTTATAATATGTTTCATTACATCGATACATGTCTGAAGAAGATCATGGAAGATGAGAAATTGCAAGACTATACAAAGATGGGTGTTGTAAAATCTTTTTCATAAACATATGTAAATTTTGGGCTATTAAACGAAGTGGTAATAGGTATTTCACTTATTTATTAAGATTTTTCTAATTCATTTATTATTTTGGGTCTACAAATTATTTCATTTTTTTGAAATTTTATAATAAAATGAAAACATCACTTGAAGAAATGAAATCATGACTTTTGATAAAAACACTTGGGGTAGAATTAAGGCCTAGAGAATTTAAAATTATCTTTCTATTATCATATGTGGAAGGGTTTTACCTGAAATACTCGTCATCTTACCCATTATTGAATTTGATTTAATTTCAGGTTTGGATTGACATTCAGTTTTTCCTACCAATATAGATTATATAGACAAATATTTTATTTTTCGAAATAAGTTTCTATTGGTATATAAGAATAAATTCATAACTTTAATAATTTATAAATAATATGAGAAAATATTATTAGATGGAAATAAAATTTATCTTACTTGTATTGCTGAAGATAAGGGAACTATTTAGATTAATTATGTTTTGGTATTAAAGGAATATCTGTATTTTTTTTAATGATCTAACTACTTTTATAACTAATTGGGAAGTTGATTTTACTATTTACATAGTTTTGTATGATAAGAATATTTCAAATACCCTATATAAAATGGATTAATTAGAAATTATGGAATTGAAAAATTAATTGAAATCTAATCAATTCACTGGGGGTTCTCCTTTTTATTTGTAAAAATGAAGTTGGTTACATGTTGATTTTCATTGATTATAGATTATTAAATAAAGTACAATTAAGAATATGTATATGTTTCCACATATTTATGCCTTGTTTAAATATATATATAGGGATATCAATATATTTAAATGGTTTATTTAAGGTATATGAACCATCAGCTGAAGGTGAATAAGGTAGAAATTTAGAAAACAATGTTCCATACTAGGTATGGGAATTATGAGATTTTGTTTATGTCCATTGTTTAGAAAAATTGTACTGATATATTTATATATCTTATGAAAAGTGATTTCCACAAATCTTTGTATAAACTTGTGGGTTTTTATGATATTTTTGTTTTTTATTCATGTAATAAGGATTATGAAAGATATCTAAGTATTTTTCTGAAGACCCTAAATGAAAATAAGTTACAGATAAAATTTACTAAATTTGGTTCTTGGTTATAATAGATTTAATTGGTTGGAAATATTGTAAATAAGGATGGAAAAAGTTTTTATCCAGAAAAAAATTGAAGTGGTTGATTAATTACTAAGACCTACATATGTTACTAAATTTTTTAGATTCCTTTTATTAGTAGGATATTATTGCTGGTTTGTTGAAAACATTCCATTGTTATCAAGATCGCTAACAAAATTAGAATGAAAAGGATTTAGGATTATCTTGGTAGATGAATGTGATGAATAATTATTATAACTGAAAAAAATGAATAGTGAATGAAACTTTTTTCCCTGCCTTATAGAAATGGTATCTTTGTTGTCTACAACAATGATTCATTCAAAATATTAGGTTGTTTTTTAATGAATAATTATAAATTAATTTCTAAGGATAGACCTCGATTAAAACCTCGTGACAAAATATATACTACACATGACCTTGAAATAGAGGTTGTATTGTTTTCTATAAATATTTAGACACATCATTTATATAGAGTAATGTTTTAAATATATACTGATCATAAATGATTAATTTATATATTCACTCAGAAATTGTCTAAAAAGAGACAAAGGTGATGGATATAATTGATAAATTATTACCACTATAAAATTCATTTCTATTTCGGTATAGAAAATATAGTATCTTATGTTTTGAGTTGAAATGATAATGCATAATTAACTATTCTATGTCTAGAAAATGATCCTTTGGTGAAGTATTTGATGAATTTTGACTTAGAAATTATGCATATAGGAACTCCCTTTATTTTTTTCAGGTGTCAGTAAAATCATCTCTATCATATAGAATTAAAAAATCTCAAAAGGAATATTGTGAGTAATATGAAAAGGTATAATTTTTTAAGAAATGTATGTTTTTAGAATTTAATATTGTATAATATGGTATTTTGATATTCAAAAAAAATTATGAGATTCATGTAAACATATATTAAAAAAACTATTGATTGAGGGATATAGTTCTCAGCTTTGTGTTCAACTTGGAATCAGAAAAATGTAAAGGGGCCTTTGGGACCATTTCTAATGGTAAGGAATGAAGAAAGATATTGCTGATTTTACTATGAAATGATTTATTTATCAACTAGTTAAATTTGAATAACAATTACTAATGGTGATTCTTTATCCTTCTCTAATGCTAGAATAGAAATGTGAGAATATATCAATGGATCTCATGGTGGGAATACCACTGAAACCCCAAGGTAATAATGTGATTTTGATAGTTTTTTATTGATTAACTAAATCTGCTCATTTTCATCCCATTTAAGATAATATATCATTGGATAAACTTTATTTAATTTATGATAAATAGATAATTAAATTACATGGAGTCCCTCTCTCCATGGTATTTAATCATGATCCCATGTTTATCTTTAATTTTTTTAAATTTCTTTTGATGTCCTTAGGTTCTGAAATAAAGTTATATACAACTATTCATCTTAAATCTGATGGATATTCATAGATAAATTTTCAAACATGGGACATTATTCTTTGATCATATTTAATGTATTATCAAGGAATTTGTGATTAACATTTGACATTAGTTGTTTTTTCTTATAACAAGAGTTTCCCTTCATGTTTATAGATGGTGCCTTTTGAAGGATTATATAGAAAGCAATGCCAGACTACATATTTTTGGGATAAATTTAGGAAATTGATGTTCATGGGATAAGAATTTTTATAAGAAATGGTTGGGTATGTGAATGTGATTTTTCAGTATATGAGGAATTCACTAAGTAGGTTAAAAAGTTATGCAGACAACGGGAGGAAAGATCACTTTTTTTGTAGTTAATCATTTTTTTCTTAAAGTATCTCCATGGAAACATGATATGCATTTTGGTAAAAAGGGGAAGCTAAGGTCATGGTTCATTATACCATATGGTATCCTAGATAAATTTGGATCATTCTCCTACAAAATTTATTTTCCTCTGAGTTTATCTCGGGTACAAGGTGTATTTTATGTTTCCTATTTAAGAGAAAATATGTCTGATGTATCTCATTTTATGATCCAATATCTGATTCAGTTGTAAGAAATTCTATCAAATGAAGAACTAATTATACATATTATTGACCATAAATATTAGTTGTTATGGAGTAAGTTGATTCTCTAGGTTAATATTTTGTGAAAAATCATATGATTACAGAAGCAACATGGTAATTAGAAAATGATTAAGGGAAATATATCCCAACTTGTTTAAGTAATGAATAAAGTTGTAATTATGTAATTTTTTAAAGGGAGTAAGAATGTAACAACCCGACTTATGTTAGAATAATTCATTTTCATGACTTATTAATATTAAATAATTAAATTTTATAGATGTATATTCACTATATAAATATTAAGTAATTTTCCAGTCAAAAAGGAAATAATTTTATTCTTACTAAATATTTATTTAATTTATAATCTTGATTTTAAAAATTTTTAACTATAATTTCTCTAAATAAAATTCATTTTTTAAAACATCATGTTGTAATTTTTATAGGATAGATTTTTTGAGAATTTCCCAAAAATCTTATTTTTTAATGAAGATGGGAAAATATTGATTTTTGTTAGAAACTATAATTTCCTTTCATGTATTTAAAAAATGAAATTCTATTTTTTTAGTTTTAAAATTTCATTATATTAATTTGATTGAAAATTATAATTATGGTATTTTTAAAGGGATATATACTTTAATTTGGTATAAAAACATTTATAGACTTATAAAT
Organism: Viscum album; assembly: GCA_963277665.1. Taxonomy (NCBI): domain Eukaryota; kingdom Viridiplantae; phylum Streptophyta; class Magnoliopsida; order Santalales; family Viscaceae; genus Viscum; species Viscum album. The sequence goes on from OY728123.1 coordinate 1,416,072,645, forward strand.
GCATTTTTCAAAAAAACATTTTTTATCATGTTTTATGAGTTTAAATTTAGTAACATAGTAAATGTAAAATGGTTTATTTAGGGTTAAAACTAATGTGATAAGTATTAAAATTCATTAAACAGATTCCATAATTTTATTCGATGTTTTTATTTCAAATATAAATATCCAAAATTAAAAAATATGACCTTTTCCATTTATTCTTTATTTTGACCTTTATAAAATCTCAATAAAAGATAAAGTAAAAAATGCCACTCTCTTATATTTAATATCTATAATAGTTTGTGATAGAGATGATAATGACTTTTGTTTTTTTACAAATGTAATTTTAAAGATAAATTATTTTCATTTTCAATTTTAAAAAATCTATTTTTTATTGATGTATTACTTATATTAAATTCTTACGCAACACTGACATAGCATTTTATCAATTAAAAGAGAATTAAAATCGATCATTTTAAATATATTAAAGTAATTATAATTTTATTTAATTTTTGTGTTCCAAGACTTTTATAGAAATTTATAATATTTTTGGGATTTTTTAAAGTATTGTATTCAAATTCCTTTATATTCATGTCGTTTTAAAATTTATATTAATTTAATAGTTCTAAAATAAAATTAAAGAGAATTTTTGATAAATAATATTTAATTTAATTATTTACAGTTCCTAAAAATATTAAATTCGTCCAAGTGAGTTATGTACTATTTAAAATAAAAAACATGGTCAATTTGTGGTCCACTTTTCATTTTATAGTATATTTCATGACTCCTTTATTGAAAAAACAATTGATACCATCTGAATATACAAAAGGGTAAATAAGGGGTTAAAATAAAATGATAAATGTGAAAAACTCACATAAACTAGTAAAAATTTTATTTGGTGAGATTATTTAAGCTATAAATCATTCTATAATTGAGATATAACATTTTGGAAAGATTTTTCAATGACAAATAATTTATATTAATTTAATACTCTAAGATATTTGAGCAATGCCCATAACCTATCTAAAAAAAGGGTACATCCTCTCCTCTTTTCAACACACATAAAAAGCCTTATATTTTATCAAATACCTACCTAATTACAATTCTTACATCCCTAACCATTTCCTATAGCCTCAATTTTGATTACAAAATCAATATAGGAATACTTTATGTATAAACCAACTAGGGTTATCCAAATAAGAGTTATAATTCTTAATTCAGCATTTTCTCTTTATTTCTTCTTATACATAATATAAATATTATAAAAATAGGATGAAATAATAAATCCAATATATTACATTTAATAATATGTTATTATTTAAATTTAATTACTTATATCCGTCTCCTTCTTCCATCAAATAGAAAATGAAACCATCATTCATGTGTACAGTGGACTACCACCTCATGAATAGATATAATTTTTTTTCCATCATCACCACTCATGATGGGTTATAATGGTATGTTTAAAACACACACACACACATATATATATATATAATATTCATTATATGTTTATCATTCTATAAAGATTATTTTTTATCAACTTTGATACCTTTCAATCCATTGAACGTTGATTACCTCATTCGTACGTACGTGTGGGTTACCACCTCTATGAAATGATGTGAGTCATTTTTCATAACCACAACTCATTAATGATTTATATAAATATTATTAATTTATAATATGATATTTAGTATAAAATTATAATTTTATAAAGATAAAATAATCCGTAGCGTATTTCTACCATTATATTTGAAAAATGGAGACGTTACTCATGTGCACATAGGGCCATCCATCTCAAAGTTTGTAACATAGTTATTTTTTGAAAACCATTATGTATTATTGGGTTTAAAATTAATTATGTTGTATAGAATGATAATAATTTCATGATTATTATTATTTATATGACGTAATAATTACCTATTTGACCATATTCAACCTACCAAATTCATTTAGTACTTATGATCCAAATATCTTCAAAACATCTGACATGAACATAAATGATTAAGTAATTAAATATTTCAAGGTAGTAAATAAACTAAATAAAATAATAAACATGAAGAATAATTTTAATAAATTATATTTTTAACATAATTTTATTATTCATGAATACAAATAAAATGATTGACCATATGGACTCGATGTAAGGGACACTTTTCTTTAAAAACCTTATTTTAAATATTTCAAATATTTGTTTTATAATTTTTTTCATTCAGTTAAATACACATAAAATTATTTTATGGATGTATTAATATGGAAATAAATGAATTATAAAGTATATTTTATGAATCTTTTAATATTCATTCAATGTAGTTAATATTTAATCCATTTGTGTTTTTATATGTAATGTTTTTTCTTTCTTTGAAAAAAAGGATGTTCTATTTTAATGTATATAGTTTCAATGGTTTTTTCCAACATCGTAACATTTTTTGATTTTTTTATCCCATTATATTCTTTAATGTTTTTGTCAAATAAAAACATACTTTATATATTCTGTTGAAATCTTCATAATAGATTTTAAATGGAATGGATATTTCAATTTCTAGAAATGTTTTCCTTATGGGGGTGTGGAGTATTTTAATAACTATGAAGGATTTTATGTTTTATGATTGCATTATGGTTCCTATGAATTGTTTATGATGATGGGTGGTTCAATTATATCTAAGGACTAGAGGTTCTATTATAAACCATAGATGGGCGTTTATTTTATAAACCAAGTATGGGAGGGTACATTATATCCTTCCATTGAATTGGATAATGATTTTTATCTCTAGAAAATTATGATGGAGGTTGGACATATTAGTTATTTAATTTTAATTAATCTTATCTAAAATAATTTCCCATGTTACCTACATGATTTATTTTTTATTACTGTTGTTTTTATGGATATATTATGCTTTCTCAAGGTAATCTATTGGGATTATTATTAAAACAAGATATAAAGACTTATTAAATTTTAATTGTATAAATATTTTTTTAAATAGAGGTTATTCATAATTTCAAAGAAAGATTTATGAGTTTTATTTTTATTTTTAGATTTATGATGAAATTTTTTATAAACGTATTTCAGTACATACATTGATTTATTGGTAAGGAAAATGTTTATTTTGAGTTAAATGTTAATTTTGAAAAAAGAAAATTTATATAAATATTCAAGTACTAACGTGTTTCACTCATTCTTTTCATATATAGCTTACTAATATTTTATCTACAACCAATATTTTAAAAAAATAGCAGGGTTTTAATGGTGAGTAGGGAAAAGGATGAGGTCAAGATGAAAATTATTAATATATTAACTAAATGGAAAACTTTTTATATGTTAAAAGTTTTGTGTTATTGGAAAAGGGATACTGAGTAGAACAATCATGTTTATGATGTATGTTTTTTTACATAAGGGTGATGGCCAAATCCTCTGATATTGTAAAACTAAAATATCTTTTGGAATGATAGAAAATTATTTTGTGTCTAAATACACTATAATATGTATTGTTTAAGGCTGGGTCCATCTATACAATGTGGTTGATAAAAATTACATTTTAACATGAAGAAAAAAATATTTTTTTGGGAACTGTATTTTTTTAATTATTATTGGATAAATTAAATATTTTCTAAAATAGTTACTTTTTAATAAAATAATTTTATTGTATAATGATAATTTAAATTTAATTCATAATAAAATGTAATTTAGTCCAATAAAATATTTATAGGAGTCTGTAAGTGGTTAATATCTTCAAGACAAATATATTCCATCAAATAGGAATTTTAATTTAAAATTGAAAATTTCTCATATTCAGCAATTTTTTGGATAAAATAATAATTATTTTTGAAATTAGTATAGAGAAATTAATAAATGGTGACATTTTCATATTTTTTTGAGACAACCAATTTTTTTGTAAAAATTAAATATGATAAAAATATATAGTCTATCTTGTGACATCATAATAAAACAATTGAGATGTAATAAATTCCATGAATGGAATCCAAGAAAAATATATGTTTCTCATTTTAAAAAAAGTATTTTTCAAGTTATTTTATAAATTTTTAAAAACCTCAATTAATTCTCTACCACCTATATTGTATTTTATGATATTAAAATAAATTATTTATTAATAAGAATCACTCCCACATAAGCAATGGTATTATAATAACATTCTCAATTAATGGAATTATAAAATATTAATAATCACTCTAATTTGTGATAAATCATGTACAATAACCATGGGAAGGTTTAAGTTTCAAATTATTTCATTATATAGACTATAAAACCAATTTTTAGAAATTAGTAAAGAATTCACATATCTTTTGCTATAAAGATCCACTAAAACTCCCACTCCTCATCAATCGAAACACATCAATCATGAATTTATTCTCCCTATCCCTATTTAATGGCATACCAAGGTGTTCCCAAGCTCTTAAGAATATCCTTGTTATCATTTATATTTTTCCTCTCAAGGTAAGTAGATTCTCTCATCCTCCTCTTTATTTAATAACATTCATTGTAATATGTATTTAGATTACTGATTATTCATGTTGTAATGTGTTTTAACAATTCCCTATTGATTACCTAATTATTTACATGTAATGATATATCTCATTTAATTCTCACTAAACCCTTCAATGAATATTCATATATAACTGTTATGCTTCTGAAAGTATCCCATAATATTTCCTTTCAAAAAACTTGTGTTGTGAATGACCATTCACATTTACACTAAAGTTTATTCATCTTGATGTACATATAATTAATTGATTAGGGATTTATATGTACGTCACCAAGAGTCCTTAATCATGGGATTCCAATTGATGAAATATGTTCTTATGTTGTATGTTCACTGTAGATCATAAATTTATACACATGATATGAATTTAATTGGTGGGACAAGAATTATATAGTCATCCAATTCATTGTGTAATTTATTTTACCTCATGAGATACCATGTATAGTTATTGGGAGGTTATACAAAGTGCACTATGTTATTATGTCTTAGCAGTTAGTAATGATTTATTCTTAAAATTTATGGTTTTGTGTTGTTTACAAATTTTTATGATACCTAGATGGTTTTATATTATATCATGATTCCATGATCATGTTTATTATTCTCTCCCATTTTATGTCACCATGAGATTGATATTGAGAAACATGTATTAATTTCATCATTTTATTCTGTGATTATTCTCTTACTAAGCTTTATAGCTCACCCCATTCTTACGTATGTCCCCATGTTATCCCATGTAGTATTAAAAGATCCATGTATTTTTAGGGCATGTTTTAGATTATTTAAATAACTTTATTGTATCTATATTCCATGTTATGGAGCTATGTAGATATTTAACCAATAGCATAGGCCTTTCTATTTATGTGAATTATATTATGTGTTGATTTATGTAAAAAATCTTCAATAAATGTTTTCAAAATACATGGGATGTCATACATTATATATCATTAAAATTCATGAGCAATATAGTAGGCCCTTCCATACTTATTATATACACCACTTCTTTTCAGACAATATGAAAAATATAAATTCACACATATACTTCATATATGTAGTTGTAGTTTCTAATCTTATATTTTATGATCAAAATTCATCCAATAATTTGGATATATACTTTTCTTATTATAATTTAATCAAATAGACCATTGTTTATCTCCAAACCAAATTTTGAATATTTTATTAACATGAAATTATCTCTCCATAACTCCAAAACTTTAATATTTTAAGATATTTTAATAGAAATTGTATTGGTATACCATTTAATTGCTCAATTTTTCCATCGTAATCAATGAAAAATCATGATGCATATCATCTAGGAAACGTAAAATTAATTTCATGGAATCTTACTGATTGATTCCCCCTTTTTATTAGAAAAAGGAATTACCTATCCACATTTTCATAGAAAATATGAGGAATATAATTCTTTAAAATGGATTTTTTGGACACTTCCCACTCCATAACGTAAATAACATCCTTATTAAACATGTTATTTATTAATTTACACAAATAATAGACTTCTCCCTCATAATGGTATAATGAAAAGGTGACATTATCAAGTTGAGAAAAATAGTGTATAGTGAATTATTTAACTACTAGTTATTACTTTTTTGGTTCGGTTGGATGCATTACATGATTTATTTTATTTAATCATATCCTAAGTTAACCGATTCAACATCATCATCATGATTTCAACCCATGATTACACTATATCAACTATTCTATCATCACATTTTCCCTATCATCATTCATTTACTTGATCCCTAATATTTTACACCTTTTGTATAAATTAATAATACATAAATGATAGATATTATATAGATATCTATCAAAACATGATAATTACAAATAAGAGTTTAGTTGGAAAATATCTTAACGTAATGAATCTAAGTTCATATTCTTGAATATTTTCTAAATAAAAAATTTAAAATATTCCAATATATATATCCTTAATAATGGTTCATAATGAGAACTGATCAACCATAAAATATCCCATAGGATAGTTTAACCATGTTTGTAGTTAGACCAACTTGTTGTGTACCAATACATGACTAAATTAATACCCAAACAACATTTTTCAAAATTATTTACCCTTTCTTGATCTAGTTAAGATCTTTTATTCCCATGTTTATATCCATACATGGGTTTCATTTATAGAAAACCACACAAAAATATTTTATAAAATTTTAAGAATGTTCTCACTATATATACTTATCCTTAGTGTTCTCAAAAATGTTTTCAAGTTTTATTTTCTATAAATAAGTAAGCATTACGTTTTTAACTACTATGGTGAAACTCTATTTTCCTAAATGAGTTTTTACATTATTATTCAAAAAAATATTTTTTTGATATCTTTGAGAGGGTCTTTTCTGTTTAATAACTTGGAAACTATGAACATAATAGATGAAGTACATTACACACATAAAAAATATTTTTTGTAATAAATCTTACTGAATGATTCCTTTCAAATTTCATCCTTGTTCACCATAATGGATATAATTTCCTTGTTACATACACCAAATGAAAGGTTGAGAATAATATCTATTAAGGTGATAAAAAAAATAGGAATTAAGTGATCATCTAAAAAAATTAATAAGGCATAACATAGGAGAATGATGAGGGTTTCTTTAATTTAATTCTTAGTTAATATTAATAATAAATAAATATCATTTGTTATAAAAAATAATGATTGTATTTTTTTAATCTAATATTCACAATAATAATTTTCTATAAATGTTCAATAAAAAAGGTAGAATTTTATTCTATCCAAATAATATTCTATTTATTTTATGCTTTTATTTAAATATTAAATTTTTACTTTTTTTAATTTGAATTTTATGAAATGGAATCAATTTTTTATATTGGCATGTTAAAATTATCTTACTGTTGATTTTTGGGATTTTTATAAAAATTATGTTTTTTAGTTGAAGGGTAAAAAATATTATAATCTAAAATACTATAATAATTGCTTTGATTATGTATTCATAAAGATAATTTAGGTTTTTAATTGGTTTTAATGTCACATAACACTCATTTATTTAATCATAAATAAATATATTTCAAAGGTGTACGGTCCAAGTCTTGGTGGAGTGAAGAGGGTTTTAGGAGTGTTTTCCACTATTTATTCTATGTTCCCTTCTTGTGGTCACTTTTTTGGTTTTTTGGTAGGTTTTCTTGGTCTCTTATTTTCTATCATGTGGTCACTTGTTTATTTTTTTTAGATTGGTTGGTTGTGTGGATAGTTAGCATGATCAGTTGTTTGTTTGTGTGGTGGGTAGGTTGGTAATGTGGTTGGTTGGGATGGTCAGTTGTTTGTTTGTGTAGTAGGTAGGTTTGTCTTGTGGTCATTATCATGGTCAATTTTTTTTATGTGGTAGCTAGGTAGGTCATGCAATTGGTTGGCACAATCAATTGTTTTTTCATGTGGTGGGTGTGTTGATCATGTGGTCTATTATTACAGTCACATGTTTTCTCATGTGGTCACTTGTTTCTTCTCACAATCACTAGTTTTTTCACACGGTATGTTATATTTCATGTTACATTCAATACATATAGAAATTTAAAAAAATTATTATTTTTTCAATATTACCCCTAAAAGTTATGAATACAACATTTTAATAAATATGGTTTTAAGGGTATAATTAATGTTATTTAAATGTCATGTCAATGAGGATAATTATATCCTTGAATTCTCTTGATTACCAGGAGTTTTAGTGAGTCATTCAAAATGGAATTTAATTATATCTATATTAATGGTCAATTAGAATCATACCTACAATTTGGAATACTAATAGTTTCATATCATTAATTTGAATATAAATATCTTTCATTTCTTCCTTATTTCTTTTTGGGATTGGAAGTGTCGAAGATATTACCATGCATTTTTGAAACTATGTTTTTGGTATGGGGTTATGTTTTTCTACATTGGTTCTATATTGGGTTCTCATCCCCTATTTTTTTGCATCAAATCATGTGAATATTCTTTCATCCAAGTAGGGAATACATTTATTCCCTCATTTGTGTATCATGTGGGAGGTGTTTTCACTTTTTTATCTATCTTGGATTGTTTTCACTATCCTAATAAAGAAAAATTAATTGGTTAATTTAAATTTCTTTTTAAGGGTAATGATTTGTATGCTTTTAAAGAGTTGATATTATTATGATATTGTGATCACATAGTCTAAATGCATAGCTAAAATCATATCAATTGGGAGGTTTTTCGGTGAATTGTTTTCTCTAATTATGAGACCCTGTTTATATTTGTTAGCATCACCCCTAAAAGATGGAATTTTTCTAACCACTTGTATATGTTTAATAAGACTATCTCCCCAAGATTTATTTTGATTGGGTGAGAATACCCTTAAAATAATTAAATAGAATTGATTAGAATCCCTTGGTTTAATCTGTAAAATATTATATGATGTGTTTTCGTGTGTTTTTAATATGGGATGACGATGTATGTTTGTGGAATGGGTGGAGACATGATGTGTGGTTTTATTTTCATGTAGTGATAATGGGTTTGTTTGGCCATGATTTAGGGAACTAAGTATAAGGGTGATGAGATTGAGTGGTCATGTTATTGGGTGGAGGTGGTGATGTGTGTTTGGTATGAGTTCATTTTGTGGGGAAGTGTTCTGTGGTTATAATGAGTGGATGAGTTAGACAGAAGATGATATAAGTATGGTTGTGTTGTGTTAGTTTAGCTGGTATTGATGGAATAACTAGTTAATAATGATTGAAATGGAATCTATTAGTTTGGTTAATGGTTTGGAAGTGGATAATGGATGAGTTAATAATGGAATATGTGGTTAAATATAGTTGTTGGTAAATAATTAAAGGAATGGTATTTTTAAGTGAAATTTTATTGGATTGTAATGAAAAGTAGGAAGTTTATCTTGTATTGTCATTGTTATGTGGTTTCTGCATTTACTAGAGGTAGAAAATTGGTGGTGTTATGATTAGGTTAGTGTTTTTTTGTGTAACCATAGGTTGTGCTTGTGTGTGACAATATATATACTTTTTATGTTCCTTGGTATTTATATACGCACCCCACCTATGTCGAGCACCATGTGTCGACACTTATATTTTTATATGTGGGGGGTGGGCTACAACATCTTGGTGGTGGTGATGGATGAATGGATACCCACTCTTTCATTCCTCTCTTCCAGGTGATTAGATATGCATAGGCTATAATGGCTATAGGTATGATAGTTCACTATGTGATGGCTCAGGTGTATTTGGGTGATATACGATGTGACTATGTTGTAGGGTGGTGGCCCAGGTGTATTCAGGGGATATGTGATATGACCAAACTACGTGGAAGATTATGGTAGGGGTCATGTATGGTGGGAGGAGGACACCAAGTTAATATCGGTCATTTTCATGATACCCTACAACTCTAGTTATAGATATGATTATGATGTGATGACCCATGTGTTTTCATGAGGGATATAATGTTACCATGTTATGGGATGTTGGTATATGTTATTTGGAAGATATGAAAGCCCTAGGATGTACGATGTTGTGATGTGGGAGTAGAAAATTGGGGGGAAAGTGGTTCGGGGTACCCTTTATTGATATGCTTCTTAATATGTTATTATATATTGATGCATTTTTTAGTGAGTGTTCCATGGTGAGGATGGACTTGGTTGGATAACCTATTTATGTTTTTTTTCATTATTTCTATTTTCTCCATGGTGCATTAGTATGTTTCTTTCACAAGTAAAAGAGAGAATTTGGTTACCCTACTAAGTATAATTGTGTGCTAACCCTACATATATAAACTTTTTTTCAGGTTTGTAGGAGGAATATGTGGAATGTTTGGGGAATTGTTTTGATCGGACATTTAAACAATTGGTGTGTCACTAAAATAACTATTATTTTTGTACTTGTTTTCAGATACTTTAATATTTATCTATTTTATTTACACATATATTGTGGGATGATTTTGGGTATAGGTATATTATGTCATGGAGTTTCTTGTAGTTGATTCATCCTATCCCCCGATCTTGTTTTATTATAATGGTTAAAGCCTCCCTTATCATGCTATTTTTATACCATTAGTGCTAGTATCAAATCCTGGTCCTACTAGAGAATGGTCTTAGGGGTAACTTTCTCCCTTTTTCATTTCCATCTCTAAAGGGGTACCATTGGAGGGAGTGAGTTGTGACATAGTGGTATCAAAAGAGGTTGAGAGATATGATGGATTTTAGAGTTACTCATAGTGAAGATTATAGGGGTGGGTATGGAAACAGATCTAGTTGACTATTGTGCATGACATAGGAAAGGGAGACTAACTAGGATATAGGATTTTTGTGATCCCATTTTCCAGTAAATGGAATCTAATTTTATTTAATTGCCAATTGAGGTGAACATGATTATAGTGTAAAGACAAAGGAGCAGTACAAGTATCATGATTACTTGTTTTCTTATATAAATTGTGTGGTTTTTGTTCTGGGAAGGTTGAAATAAGTTAAAATTAATTAAATGAATCTTAATAAAAATTACATTATCCTTGGGATTAGTAAAATATTTTTTTAATTTTAGTTATGTCTTCTAGTCTTCGTTTTTCTATGGCTCAAGTAGTGAAGGATCAGCAAGCTGGTCTGGTTGATCACTAAAAGGTTGATTCTATTAGGGAGGATGATTAGTCGAAGAGGATGTTTTGTTTCTTTTAGCACAAACTTTTTGCTTATATGAGGGTGGTGTTTTTTATGAGGATACATAGAACTATTTAGAGGAGTTATGGATCCCCTCCAATTTTATTTAGGCCCCAATAGAGTACATGGTCCATTTTTTAGTAATTTATATGAAGGGAGTTGTTTGTTAGTGGTGGATTCTGTATTTGGGTTAGCGGAAGGAGGGGGAGTTTTTGTGGGTTAACTTTTGGAAAGATTTATAATTAGAGTTACATTCATCATCCATGATGGAACTGAAGCATAAAAATCTTATTTCACTTATATAGGGGATTTTCTCTGTGTGGGAGTTGGGAATTATTTTCAAGGACCTTCTATGTTTGTCTCTATATATATTTCTAGATGATGAATCTCATACAATAAATCTCTAAGAGGTTCTCAATTATTCAATACAGTATGCAGTTACCCCTCTAGGACGTCGATGTATATGGAGGATCGAAAGAAGTCGGTGGTGACTGATCAGTGGCAATCACGAGGAGGTTTTCCATGGAAGTGGTTCTAGGAGGGTTCCTCAAGGAGAATATTTTTCAATAGTAGGTATTAGGATCCAATATCTTCGAGGATTTGATTTCTAGGGATTCGGAAACAACGAATTACTTTCCAACCTTCTAGGGATAGTTTTTTTATGTTCATTTCCTTGGGATTTTAGAATATTCCGATTTATTAGTGGGGATTGGGTCTATCATTAAAACTAGTTCCCAATGATTCCCCAAGCCCAATTTGATGGTTCTAGTCAGGTCTAATGTCATCCCTAGTAGTAGTTTATAGAAAGTCTATTTCATCAGTAGGTGAATCAAGGTTACACTCCGTTGAGAAAATATGGTGATGGTAGAGGGTTCCATTAGAATGTTTCTTGAGCTCAGGGTCCTCGACCTGATCATGTTCATAGAGGGGGGTTTAAGCATATAGGTAGATGATTCAGTTGTGGTCAATTTAATATGGTAGAGGTAGTAGTTTCAAGGGGGTCATAGATTATTCAAGATAGAAAAAACTTTTATTATACACCTATTTGAGACTTTTATGATTTAGGATCTTGACACTCCATTATTGAACCATATCTAGTATGTGATCGAGCTCTATACATAGGGATGTGTCTCGTAAACATGGTGTTCATGACACCAGATGGAGGTGATAAAATATTGTTTGATGTGTTCCTAGGATGTATAATGGTGATGGATCCACATAAATCCCATATGGATCTATTCTTACATCAAATACAGCTATATGAATTCATCATTGGTATCAACTGGTAATATTTTTGTGTGTGTTGTTATCGACAGCTTCTGGAGGAGTGTCGTGTTCTCGGATGTTATTAGAAAGTGGGAGGTTTTTGTTGTTGAGTGGGGTTGTCAGGAAGAGAATAGAAGAGTAGATATTATTCATTCATTAATGGATAATTTATATGTGATATTAGTGAATAATGGGGTGGAGGTTCCTGGGGTTATCATGGAATTTCTAGATGTTTTTCTTGTAGAGGTTGCAATTCTACCCTCGGGACATGTTGTTAGGTTTTAGATAGGTCTATAGCCCGGTACTTCCTTGAATTCAATGGATCTTTATCAGATGGAACCTTATCAGTTATGAGATCTAAGGTTTTAGATATATGATCTAATGTAAAATGGTTTCATCCAGCCTAGTATACCACTATGGGGTGCTCCAGTGTTAATCTCCAAAAAAATAAAATTATGGTCTGGGGTTTTTCATAGGCTAACGAACGTTGAAATAGGTTTTAATTAAGAACCATTACTCTCTTCCAAAGATATGTGATATTTTCAACCAGTTTATAGGGGATTGTTTTTTATTTTAGATCAATCTACTATTTGGATATGGGATGTTGGGGGTGAAGGTGGATGATATATCAAAAACCACATTCAGATGAAATTATTGACACATTGATTTTATGGTCATGATATTTGATGTCATGAACACACTAGATGTATTAATGGGGATCATGGACTCTAATTTTCGTGAATTCTTGGACCAGTCTCTAGTCATGTTCATATATGACTTCCTGATCTACCTGAAGTCATGGGAGGAGATTGAAAATCGTCTCAGAGCTATTTTGAAAGTTCTTTGATGCCACTAGTTGTATGGAAAGTTTTCCAAGTTAATGTTCTAGACATGATAGGAGTGATTCCTTAGGAATTTGGTGTCTTATTTGGGTGTGATAGTGGACTTGTTATTGGTTGAGGTGGTTGTTTCTTGGGAAGCACCCAAGAATTTGGGGGATGTTCGCAACTTCCATGGTTTTATGATATATTACCGGAAATTTGTATCCAAATTTTCATGGATTTTGTCACTATTGATGGTGTTTATTATGAAAGATCAGGATTTTCTATGGATTTTTCAGTGAAATTAATTGTTCGGATACTTAAAGGGGAAATTGTTTGGTGCTACAGTTTCATAGTTTCAAAAGGAGGATGAGTTGTTTGAGGTGTTCTCCAATGATTCCTGTCTGAGTTTGGGATGTGTATTGATTTATCAAGGATAGTATATCTCTTATGGTTTTAGGTATTTACATTCCCATAAGAGTAACTATTCCACCCATGATCTAGAGCTAGAATTCATGCTTTTTTCGTTGAATTTGTGGCGTCATTACCTCATTGAGTAGGGCTTTGTGATTTTCATGGATCATAAGATATAGAGGTATATCATTTCATAGTGTGAGTTTAATCTATGGAAATATAGGTGGATCGAGTTTTTTTAGGATAATGATTTTAAAATATCCTAAACCTCATGAAAGGGGAATGGTGTGGATGATAATTTTGGTAGAAAGTCATGGAAGGATGATTTCTAGGAGTCTAGAGATGATTGGAGAGTGGTAAAGGTGTAGACATCCCTATACGTGGATGAAAATATGGCTACCAGTATGGATTTTTTTTCAGATAATGGTGAATTCTACTCTAATGTGGTGGGTGAAAGATTCTAACTAGGCTGAATTAAATGTAGAGGTTATATGTGATTGTGTTTTCCATGGTAATGCCCTAGAGGGATGGTCAGAGGATGGTTGGAACTAGATGTTGTTTCAGGGGAGGTTGTTTGTTATAGTTGAAATTTAAGAGGGAGTCCTTCATGTGATTTGTATCTCATATTTGGTGTTGCACCTAAGAGTATTTAAGGTATACTGAGGATTGAGGATGTGATTTTGGTGACCCGAGATGAAATACGAAGTAGTGGATTTTGTGGTTTGGTGATTGATTTTCCAGCAAGTAAAGGATGAGAATCATGTTCCTAGTGGTTTGTTTCATCCTTTGGATGTTCCTGAGGGGAAATGAGATCAAATATCAATGGATTTTTTCATAGGGTTAACCCAATATAACGGGGGTTGTTATGATATCTGTTTATTCAAATATTGGTTGATGATATTGGATCACTTATTAGTGATCGTGGATTCAAATTCCATAGATTCTTTTTCTACGAGGCAGTTGATGAGGTGGTGTAGGTTCATGGAGTTTTGAGGTTTATTTTTTTCAGATATATTTCTTGTTTTACCTTACAATTATGAAGTGAATTAAAACATGATTTTAAAACTCATTTTTTCCTTTACACTTTTTTCCACCATCAAACTGAAGGGAAGGCATAATAGATTAACTAGGCACCGAAGAATATGTTGTATATTTTAATCTTGGAGTTCAGTGGATCTTGGGCATGAAACTTTCCTTTTGTTGAGTTTTCTTATATTAAAAATAACTATTCATCCATAGACATATACCAATTTCTGTCTTGTATTAGTGTTCATTTCATTCTCTATAATGTTGGGCCAAGGATGGGGAGTCAATAGTTTTTAGTCTTGATGTGGTGTAGAGAATTACAGAGAAGTTTCAACTTGCTCATGAGAAGATGAAAGTAGAATAGGACAAGAATGAGGCTCATTCCAATCATATGTAGAGGCCCTTGGAGTTCGAGGATGGATACCACATTTATTTAAGGTATCCCATCAATATGGATAGTGTAGTTTTGGCAGGGGGAATAAGCTTTTTGTCATATTTGTTGGGACCTTTGAGGCTCTTCGGTGAGTTTTTGAGGTGGTGTATTGATTTTCATTGCCACTACGACTGGAGAGGATCCAATACGTATTCCATGATTCATAGATTCATTAGTATCTTCATGATGAATCCCATGTCATCGACTGTGGAGAGTTGGATATCAAGGAAGACACAACATTCATGGAGGGGTTGGTAGAGATCTAGGACCATCGAGAGAAGGTTCTTCATGGACAAAACATTCTTTTGGTTCATGTGTTATAGATGCATGGTGGACTGTAGGAGAGTACTTCGGAACGATAGATGCATAAGTGTTCCTAGTACTCGATTTTTTAGTCATTTTATTCTTTATCATACCTTTTTGTGCATTAATGTGATATTTAGACATTGTTGTTTTATATGATATGTGCCTCTTCCCTATTGATATTGTAACGACCCGAATCCGGAGCCACTCAACTGGTGCCCCGATACCTATTCACCACATGACCTCAATCGCCTTTCCCCAAATGCCAGAGGCTGCCGACTAGTAGCGAGGGCCTTGGTGAGTTATTGGGGAAACTGTGCCCTCATTTGGTAAAGTATGCAGCGGAAGGAAAATAATAAACAATAGCAGAAGCAGTAAACAACATACACACAACTGAAACTAAAGAGTAGAAGTAATGTCTGATATAATAATGATGCAGCATGGTACATGTATCTATGGAAAGCAGCAACAAAACAACGTGCCAAAATACAACTGAACCCAAAGTACTAAAAGTAAATAGTAAACTCCAGCAGCATCACAAGCCTAAGCTCGGTCTCATGCTCTCCATCTCTAACCAGCAATCAAGCACCTGAAGTAGAAGGGATACAATCCCTATCCACACATGCAACCATATAACCATTTTGGGCTGCAAATCTGGACCCAAAAAGGGTGTGAGACAAATCCCAGTAGGCAACCACCACAAGATTTGTGCCCTACTGTCAGTGAGTACTATATCAGAAGTAATGAAAATAAATACCGTAATGAAATAGGAGTACACAAGTAAACAATCCTACCTATTAACATTCACATTCATTTAATTAAAAAACCAAGGAATCTAGAGAATCTCCCTATTCCAAGGTAATCAAGTAACACAACAGGTATCTCAAAAGACTACCTAAACCACAAGCAGTACAAAACCCAAGCATGATCTTTGTCTTGGTGGACTCGTCACAACAAAACAATAATAATTTATCGCACTAAACCTATGGGTGGCTCACGTGGCAGACCCCTATGGTTAAGAATTCATACAAAGGAAAAGACACTCTGGGAATAACTCACCGTCAATTACCATATGGTCTTGCAGTGATAAAATAGACTCTCTGAGGAAGCACTTACGTCTAATTCACCCTTTAGTCTCGATTCGATAGTTATCAGAGCCTCTGAGAGAGCACAAAGTCAATCCTCCTTATGGTCTCGTAGTGTTAATAATTAAACAGGCCCTCTGAGAAATCACTCAACATCAATTCCCCTTATGGTCTGACTACACCAGGTTCTCGCAGCCCTGAGTAAAAGTAATCGTACGTAAAAGATTCGTATCAGCCCTATGTATGTTCAAAAACTACTTGGATAATAGCTACAATGCATCAAAACATTTAAACAGTATGAAACTCATGAAATTATTCATATAAAGGCAGGCAATTAGTGTAATAAGGTTTTTCTCACAGACAACCTAAGCCAAACGGCAATAAACAGCCAAAGCAACAAAAACACCCATGGGGTGATCCTCAGACAAGAAAGCAAGCAATCATTATTCATCTAACAGCCTCTGGCACACAAGAAATCTAAGACAGATAATATTACAGGATCAAACCCTAACCCTAGATACCAGATACATGGATATCCAGCACTTTTTCACAAAAAATCAAAGACATTTAACGTAAGGCATCAAACCACCTACCTCGAAGGTTTTGACGAAAACCCCAACAACGAAGAAGGCACAAGAAACTCAGGTTGATTCCAAGAACCCGCCTTATATTCCTTCCCCTAAAAAGATCAAGACCCAAAGTCATTAATTTTTCATCCACACACTTTGATCTACCCATAAAGGGTGTTGATCTTAGGAACCGAGGGAGGAGCAGAAGTAGATCTAAGTAGATCTAAGAAAACGAACAAGAATGAAGGAGACCGATCACATACCTCATGAATCCGGCTTCGATTTTCCCAGAGAAGCCTTTGGATCACCTCCAGAACGATGGGAGAACCTTCACAGACCTTTGTATAGACAAAATCCCGAGTTATGGCCTCTTAGGAGGAACAACGAGCCACTTAGAGGCTAAAACGAGTTAGATCCACAAATTTAATATCTAGATTTCAGTGCCCGCATGGTTAGTCCACACGGTTTGACAAACTGTGCGCTAACCATGTATTAACTTCTGCCTCTTCAAACAATCCTCACACGGTTAGGCTGCACGGTTAGACAATCCGTGTGCTAACCATGCGTTGGCCACTTCCTTCAGTTCCAGCTATGCACGGTCTAGCTGCACGGTTAGACAAATCGTTTGATGCCGATGCAGCTCCCCATTGTGTCTCAAAACATCAATTCATGTTTCCTCGACTCTCTGAAGCATCAACCTTAACTTTAAAACCAAGAAAAACATCAACTAAAAGGTCACATACCTGAAAATAAGATCCGGGTTCTTAAAAACATCCCCCCTTATAGAAATTCATCCCTGAATTTCCTAACACAGCGTAGAAGAAGGAATATTGAACAACTCTGGCCACTATGATCGTACATTGGCCTCCCTCTCCCAAGTCTCATCCTATACGTTCCCATTATTCCATAGCACCCATACCAGAGGAACAGACTGGACACAGAGAACCTTTGCACTATGTCAACAATCCTGATAGGATGCTCCTCAAAAGATTCATCCTGCTCTAACTCAACCTCCTCGGGTTGAAAAACATGAGACGGGTATGAGCAATACTGTTGAAGCTGAGAAACATAGAAGACGTCGTGCATATCCTAGTACCTCTGACGTAACTGCAACCTGCAAGAAACAAGCCTGACTCTCTCCAGAACCTCAAACGGCCCGACGTATCTTGGTTAAAGCTTTTCCTATCTCCTAATCCTATTATGTCCCAAACTCGGGGTAACACGCAGGAAAACCTGATTTCCAACCATGAACTCCAAAGGTCGTCTCCGCTGATCAGCATAAGATTTCTGCCGAGACTGTGTGGTAGCCATCCTCTTCCGAATCAACTCCACCTGCTCTGTGGTCTCCTGAACAAGACGAGGTCCTAGCATAGCTTCCTCTCCTGCCTCCATCGAACACAAAGGTGAGTGTCACGACCTTCCATACAAAGCCTCGTAAGGTTCCATTTGAATAGTTTCATGAAAACAATTATTATAGGCATGGTATATGTTTCTCCCAAGAACCTCCATAATCAAGGACGCATGCTCGCAGCATGTCCTCCAACACTTGAATCGTGTGATCTGACTGGCCATCTATCTGGAAATGGTAAGTTGTACTCAGAAGTACCTGTGGTCCCAAAGCCCTCTGTAGCCCCTCCCATAAATGTGAAGTAAATCGGGCTTCCCTATATGAAACGATAGTGTTCCGAAACCCATGAATTCGTACCACCTCAAAAATGTAAAACCTTCCAAGCTCATCCATGCCGAAGGCCTCCTTGATCGGCAAGAAATGAGCAACCTTCGTGAGCTGGTCAACAACAACGCAAACCGCATCATTCCCTCGAGGTGACCTCGGTAACCCTGTCATGAAGTCCATCACGACATCATTCCATTTTCACTCAGGAATGGGTAACTGCTGCAAAATCCCTGCCGGTAGCGGATTCTCTACCTTCACCTTCTGACAGGTCGACCACCGCATAACAAAACCAGCCACATATTTCTTCATACCTGGCCACCAATGCTAACGACGTAGTCTCAATACATCTTTGTGACGCCAGGATGAACTGCCCAAGATGAAGCATGATACTCCCGCATAAGCCTCACATGTATGTCTGATGAAACCCATACGCGGCCATGAAAACATAAAACCTCATCATCGTCCATTCTCCACCCCAGAGTTGGGTCTCCATCTGACACACCCTCCCGTAGGACTATGCCTTCTGAGTCAGATAGCTTCCTCATTCGAAATCGATCCAGAAGAGTAGAGGTAACAACTATAGAAGAAAGAATTGTATGTCCCTGTTTGTTGTGCACCTCCAAATTCATATTAGAGAATAGTGCCATAAGCTACCACTCGTTGCTGGCCTCATGAACTTCCTGTATCTGAGTCCTCCTGCTCAGTGCGTCTACATCAGCATTGCCTTTCCCAAGAGTATAAGCAAGATCGAAGTCGAAAGACTGTAGGTACTCGACCCACCTCTGCTATCTTAGATTTATGTCACGCTGCATAAAGATATACATGAGGCTCTTGTGGTTAATATATACCACAAAATACTCTCCCAGAAGATAATGTCTCCAACAATGCAAAGCATGGACAACTGCAGCCAACTCTAAGTAGTGCGTAGGATAGTTCTTCTCATGTGGCCTCAACTATCGAGATTCATATGAAACAACACGATCCTCCTTCATAAGCACTGCTCCAAGACCGATTCCAGATGCATCATATAAAACTGTATAAATCTTGACCGGCTCTAGAAAAAATAGGATTGGTGCTGAAGTCAATCTCCCCTTCAGCTCCTGAAAGGCTGAATCACAGGCTTCTAACCAAACGTACTTCACCCCCTTCTTAGTCAAGACCATCAACGGAACTTCTATGCATGAGAAGTCCTGTATAAACTACATGTAGTAACCATCCAACCCCAAGAAAATTTTTACCTCGAATACATTCATTGGATGTTCCCAGGTAACTATTGCTCTCACCTTCTCTGGGTTTATTGATACTCTTGTCTCTGAAATGACATGACCAAGGATGTGAATCTAATCCATCTAGAAGTGTCACTTTGACAGCTTAGCATATAAGTGATGCTCTCTCAGTGTACTCGTGACGATCTCAAGATGGGTAGCATGGTCGTATCGAGTGTGAGATTACACCAAGATGTCATCCATGAAAACCCCTATGAAGGAATCCATGTAAGGATGGAAAACTATGTTCATCAGTGCCATGAAAACTGCTGGCGTGTTTGTGAGACTGAAAGGAATAACCAAATACTCGTATAGACCATACCTGCTCCTGAAGGCTGTCAGAGCTATATCCGATGGTCTGACGTGCAACTGATGACGACCAGATCTCAAGTCGATCTTCGAGAACACCCTGTCTCCTTGAAGCTGTTCAAAAAGATTATCAATACATAGAAAGGGATATCGGTTCTTGACCGTCAACTGGTTCAGCTTCTGATAATCCACAAAAATTTGTAATGTACCATCTGCCTTCTTCACAAATAAAACATGTTAACCACAAGGAGAAGCACTGGGTCGGATAAAACCCTTTTCCTGCAACTCCTCCAACTTCTTCTTGAGGTCTTGTAACTCAGGCATATCCATCCAATAAGGAGGTATGGATACTGGTGCTGCTCCCGAGACAAGATTAATAGATAATTCTACCTCACGCTCCAGAGGTAACCCTAAAAAGTCTTCTAGAAAGACATCCGGAAAATGATCAACCACTGGAGGATAATCCATCTATGAAGTTCCATGATCATCCAGATATAATCTAAAAATCTGGGCTATAACACCGCCCAACCCATGATGCTTTGGTCCAGCTCTGCTTGCCTGGACATCCCATTCACCCTTATAAAGAAAATATCTACCCTCTGGTGATGTAAAACTCACCCTGCGGTGATATCAATTGAGAAAGTCCTAAAAAGGAACTAGCCAGTCCATTCAGAGAATGACATCATAACCTTTCATCTATAGGACATAAAGATTCCACAATAAGTGACACCCACAAATCTCAAGGGGGTACTCCTTGCACTGACACACACTAGCTGTTCTAAGTCCCAAGGGAGTGTCTAGTGTCATCATACTCTCAGAATTATGGATAGTAAGTCTAAGGCTCTCTATAGTGTGCTAAAAAATAAAGCTATTAGAAGCCCCTGTATAGGAAAGTGCAGAAGATAAAACTAAGACTACTAAAATCGTACCTCACACTGTGGAAGGTCCATGATCCTGCTCCTGATAAATCTGCTCCACCGTAAACGTCTGGCCAGTACCGCGGCCCTGTGAAACAGCCTTAGATCCCTGAGCTGATCCTCCGTGAGCCTGACCACCGCATCCACGGCCTCTACCCTGGCCTGATTGACTGAATAACTCTATCCCCCAGTATGTTGCGGAACTGGTAATCCTGCACCTGTACGCGGAGTCGAAACAGATCCACCTTCACTAGCTGCTGGAAGAAGGACCTTGCAAAAATACTGCAGGTGACCCATCTTTCTGCAAGCTCGACACTACACTGGGTCCCTCAGGCACTGTGAATTCTTATGACCATACTTCCCACACTGGTATCACACAACCCTTCTACCTGAAGAAATATGTCGCTTTCTCGAGTCACCTCGTGTAGACACTTAGTGGCGCTTCCTGCTGTCACTAGAAAGAGTACTGAATCTCGATGTTGAGCCACCCTGGCTCACTGCCCCATTATCCCTAAAATTCCTCTCTATGATCAACGCCTTGTTGACTATCAAAGAAATAGAAGTCAACTAGAATACTTTCACCTGGGATCTGATCTCTGGTCTGAGGCCCTCCTCAAACTTCCTCGCTAAAAATACCTCATCATTCCCCTAGAACGGGAGTGAAATATTGTAACTCATTAAAATGGGAGGAATACTCCATAACTGATAGAGTACCCTGCTGCAGGTTCATGAACTCTATGGCTCTGTCGGCCCTCAGCGTAGTTGGGTAGATGTCGTCGTAAAACATACGCTAAAACACATCCCAAGAAACTATCTACTGATGCCCTGCATGAGAAACTACGTCCCACCATCTCTTGGAGGAATCTCGCAGCATGTAAGTTGCTAGCTTCACCCTTCTTTATAGGGGTGTCTCGAGATGGTCGAAGATAGAAACCATAACTTCGAACCAGGATTCAGTAGCATAAGTTCCTCCATCCCCAGAGAACGTGGGAGTTGGATGACTTGTGTAAGCTCTGCCATAGATTGGGTAGGTTTCTGAGCTCCCTGAAAGGTTTTCATGAACCTCATAAATCCATCACGGAACTGTGTGTCTGCACCAGAATCCAGGATAACTACTGGTGCCATATCCGGTGTACGATCATTGTCAGATCCCTAATGTGCAACAGGAGGACGTCTTGGCGGCATGAGTCTGCAAGGTCAAAGCACACCATTATTAACAACGATCACAGTTTCAATTCATAAGAGAAAAGAGAAATAGGAAAAGAACAAACTAAAATTTAGTGAAATCCAACTACACGGCGTGCCTGCCCACTACACGGTGTGTCCTTGTGGGTTTTCCCCTTTCGTGTCATTAGTCACACGGACTGGTACACGGACCAAAACTACCCGGCGTGTCAATATGGTACACGACGTGTTTTCCCTATGATTTTCCAACACATGTATTCAATTACTTGGCTGGGTCACCCGGAAGGAAAGTACACTGCGTGTACTTCAAGGTACACGACGTGTAACTGCGAAAAGTAGTTCTTCCAAAACATTAGAACACATAGCGTGTGTTCATAAGGCCACACGCCGTGTTATCTGGGTTTCTGGGCATTAGACATACAAAACTCCTCAAAACCACTGAAAAACACTAAAAACCAGTACCTATGTGTCAAATTCTGATCCATGGGGGCCCATACTCCCCGCGAATCAAATATTGACATCATAACAATGCATATAACAAGTAAACAGTATGATAATCCCATGATCCGCCAGATTCTGATCCTTGAGGGCCCATAACACCTCTAAGACCAAATCTTGGCGTCTATGTAAAATAAGCTGTAAAATAAACAATACCCTATCAGCAGAGCAGGTATCTCTATCACATCAATTATCACAACATCATGCATAATCTATCACGAAATCTGTCACACCAGCACGCAATTTCTATTGCACCCTAGATGGCATGGTAAAATGCATGACATGTGATTTTCTAACCAGTGCCTATATGATGCATGAGATGGAATACCATCATCTCATCGGGTTGCAACAAAATAGACCCACAGTCATATAAAATGTAACAACACAAAACAAGTGCATCACCCAACGGTGAAATATAATCAACTGTAACACTTGAAAAAACTAAAAAACTGCAATTACGAGGTAATATAGTTTTTCCCTATTCAAGGGTTAATTACTCCTGGGCATAGTTAAGTACCAACTACCCATTCCTTCATATCTCTTTCTATTGTCGCCAAACAGTAAGGAAATAGAAAATAAAGAAAACCTCCTCTGATACCACTTTGTAACAACCCGAATCTGGATCCACTCAACTGGTGCCATGAACCCGGTTCGCCACATGACCTCAAGCGTGTTTCCCTAAATGCCAGATGCTGCCGACTAGCAGGGAGGGCCTTGGTGAGTCATTAGGGAAACTATGCCCTCATTTGGTAAAGTATGCAGCGGGAGGAAAATAATAAACAATAGCTGAAGCAGAAAATAGCATACACACAACTAAAACTAAACAGTAGAAGCAATGTCTGATATAATAATGATGCACCATGGTACATGTATCTATGGAAATAAGCAACAAAACAAAGTGCTGAAAAACAACTGAACCTAAAGTACTAAAAGTAAACAGTAAACTACAGCAGCATCAAAATCCTAAGCTCAGTCCCATGCTCTCCAGATTATACCAGCAATCAAGAACATGATGTAGAAGGGCCACAATCCCTATCCACACCTTCAACCATATAACCTATTTGGGCCGAAAAGAAGGACCCAAACAGGGTGTGAGACTAATCCCAGTAGGCAACCACCATAAGATTTGTGCCCTACTGTCAGTGAGTAATATAGTAGAAGTAATGAAAATAAATACCGTAATGAACTAGGAGAACACATGTAAACAATCCTACCTATTACCATTCACATTCATTTAATTAAACAACCAAGGAATCTAGAGAAGCTCTCTATTCCAAGGAAAGCATGTTCACAACATGTATCTCAAAAGACTACCTAAACCACGAGCAGTATGAAACCCGTGCTTGTTCTTTGGCTTGGTGGACTCGTCACAGCCAACCAACAATAATTTATCACGTTGACCCTCTGGGTGGCACACGCGGGTAGACCCCTATGGAAAAGAATTCATACAAAGGCAAAGACACTCTGGGAAGCACTCACTGTCAATTCCCCTATGGTCTTGGAGCAATAAAACAGATTCTCTAGGAAGCACTAACGTCTAATTCCCCCTTTAGTCTCGATTCGATAATACTAGACCCTCTGAGAGAGCACAAAGTCAATCCCTCTTTTGGTCTCTTAGTGCTAATAATTTAACAGTCCCTCTGAGGAAGCACTCAACCTCAATTCCCTATATAGTCTGACTACACCAGGTTCCCACAACCCTGAGTAAAAGCAATTGTACGTAACTGATTCATAGCAGCCATAAATATGTTTAACAACTACTTGGCTAATAGATACAATGCATAAAAACATTTAAACAGCAAGAAACACATGCAATTATCCATATCAAGGTAGACAATCAGTGTAACAAGGTTTTCCTCACAGACAACCAAATCCAAACGGCGATAAATAGCCAAAACGAGGAAAACACCCATGGGGTGATCCTTAGACATGCAAACAAGCAATCATTATTCATCTAACAGCCTCAAGCACACAAGAAATATAAGGCAGATAATATTACAGGATCAGACCCTAACCCGAGATACCCGATACATGGGTATCCTGCACTTTTTCACAAAAATTAAAATACATTTAACGTAAGGCATCAAACCACCTACCTCGATGGTTTTTAAGAAAACCCCAACAACGAAGAATGCACAAGAAACTTGGGTTGAATCCAAGAACCCGCCTTATATTCATTCTGCTAACAAGATCAATACCCAAACTCATCAATTTGGCATCCACACACTAAGATCTACCGATAACGGGCGTAGATATAAGAAATCGAGGGAGGAGGAGAAGTCGATCTATGTAGATCTATGAAAATGATCAAGAATGAAATAGAATGATCACATACCTCAAGAATTCAGTTTTGATTTTCCAAGAGAAGCCCTCAGATCGCCTCTGGGATGATGAGAGAACCTTCACAGACCTAAGGACAGCCAAAATACTGAGTTATGGCCACATAGGAGGAAAAATGAGCCACTTAGAGGCTAAAACGAGTTAGAACCACAAATTTAGGATCTAGATTTAAGAGCCCACATGGTTATTTCACATGGTTTTACAAACCATGCGTTAACTGTGCGTTAGCTTCTTCCTCGTCAAGCACTCCTCACACGATTAGTCCACACGGTTAGAAAAACTGTGTGGTATGCGTGTGTTAGCCACTACCTTGAGTGCCTGCTACGCATGGTCTAGCCGCACGGTTAGACAAACCATGCGCTGCCTGTGCAACTCCCCCTTTTTCCTCAAAACATAATTTCAAGTTTCCCCGACACTCCCAAGCATCACCCATTGCTTTAAAACCAAGAAAAATATCAACTGAGGGGTCACATACCTGAAAAGAGGATCTTGGTACTTACAGATATGATGTGTGACTAATGCTTCAATTCATGTGTAGAAGGGAAAACCAAAATTCTAATTGATAAAAATTATACCTTGATGCGATTAAAACTATTTAGGAGAGTCAATGTCGCTCGAAGCGCATTGTATCTTGATGGGGGAGATGGAATTTCTTGATTTTTGTACTTAGAACTCGGTTGTGTGTTGGTTGTGGTAGTTTTTATCTTCTGACTATGTGGGGTTTTGAAAGGTTGTTCTAGTGGTTATGAGGAAGAGTAGAGTGTTTAGTGGGTGTTAGTTTTGCAATTGTAATGATATCCTTGAGAGGTATACCACGGAATGGTTTTTTGGACCTTTCCTTTCCATTTCATTCCTTTCACATGGATTCTTGAGTGCAAGAAATGTTTGAGAGGTATCTGATGCAAGGTACCAAACATATAAAACCATTTAATTTTTGTTTACTAAGTCTTGGATGATTCAAGAGGGTGTTATGAGTGTTTTCCTTTGCTTCCTCTAAGTTCCTTTCTTGTCGTCACTTCTTTGGTCATGCGGTCGGTTGGCACGATAACTTTATTTCCATCATGCCATCACGTGTTTGTTAATGTAGTATGTAGGTTGGTCATGCGTTTATTTTTAATGGTTTGTAGGTTATTTATGAGGTATGTATATTTTTCATTTGCTGGTTTGGAATGTTCATTTGTTTATTCGTGTGGTTGGTTGGTTGGTCATACAGTCGGTTGGCACGATCACCTTTTTTTTCTTGTGGTGGGTAGGTTGGTTATACCATCAGTTGGCATTGTCACTTATGTTCTTTTTCGGGGGTGGGTTTTTTCATGCATCCAGTTTTCACTGTCACATGTTTGTTCATGTGGTTACTTTTTTCTTCTCATGGTCACTAGTATGTTCACATAGAGGGTTGTATAGCACAGTTAGTTCCAAACATACCTAGATTTCATAAATTTACAATTTTCCCCTTATTACCCTGACAAGTCAGGAATATGAATTTTTAAAATAAATAATGTTTTAATGGTTTAATTAAGGTTTTTTAAAGGTTGTTTCAAAGAGGATAATTATATACTTGAACAATTGTGTTAGTGAGTCCTTATACATGGAATTTAATGAGATCTTCATTAATGGTTAATTAAAATATTGTCTACAATTTAGAATAATGATGGTTTCATTTCATTAATTAATAAATTAAGATCTTTTCATCGTTCATTCCTTCTTCTGTTTTTATAAGGTTGTTTCCGAATCATATCCCCTTAGAGTTGTGAATCCCTTTTGATATTTTTGGTTTGTGTTCGTATTATATTGATTTTATAACATGTGCACAAATCCTATTTTTTACATCAAATCATGTGATGTTTCTTTATTCAAAGTGGGGAATCCCTCATTTATTTTGTGTATCATGATGGTGGGTTTTACTCTTGTTTTTATATGGGGGATGGTTTGTTCGGGCCTAATCAAGATAAATTAATCGGTTAATTCAAATCTATGAGGAAGGGGAATGAATCACATGGTTTTATATGTTTAATATTAATATGACATTGTGATCACACAGGTTAAACACCCAATTGAAAATAATAGGCCCTAGGGGCTCTGTTTGTGCAGTGTTTTTTATTAAGGAACATTGATATGATTGTTTGGAATCCCCCTAAAATTTGGAAATGGGATAAAGACTTATATCTAGTTAATAAAATGGTCACCCTGGATGTATTTTTCTTGTGTGATAATACCATTAAAATAATGAATTGTTATTGATAAAAAGGCCCTTGTTAAATTTGTAAAATTTTCCATGATGAGTTGAGTTTTTATGTTATGGGATGGTGATGTGTGTTTGTGGCACATTATAGAGATGTGATGTGTGATTGTTGTGTGTTTGGGGTTAATGGGTTTGTTTGGATATAATTTGGGGTGGCAAGGAGATGGTAGATGAGCTTGAGTGGACATGTTGTAGGGAAGTAATGGTGACATGTGGTTTTTATGATGCCATGTTGTGGGGCGATGAAGTGTGTTTCTAATGTGTGTTTTTTATATAGAGGATAAGATTAGGGTGGATGTTTTGTGCTAGTTTCATGGGTAGTGATGGAATAACTGGTTAATAATGGTGGAAATTACATCAGTTGGATTGGTTAATGGGTTGGAAGTGGCTAATGAATTATTTAATAATGGGTATGTGGTTAAATGTGGGGTTTTATAAATAATGAAAGGAATGGGATTTTCAATTAAAAATGGTTTGGCTTGTAATGAAAATTTATAAGTGGCTCATGAATTGTGTTTGTCAGCTGGTTTTTTCATTTGGTGGCATCAAAAAAAGTGGTGGTGTTGTGAGTTTTTAGTGTTTTGGTTTTAAACCCATAGTTTCAGCTTGTGATTGACTATATATATACCTTGTATGTTCCATGTGATTTCTATATTCACCATGACACCCGTAGATAAATACATATAAGGATTTTTTCAAAAAAAAAACCCAATTGTTAGGATGGATGAATGGACCCCCTCTTTCCCACTCTCTCTTCTATGCGAGTAGATATACATAGGTTGTGATGGATAGAGGTATGATTGTGCACTAAGTGATGGCCCAAGTGACTTCGGGTGAGAGGTGATGTGACAGTACTAAAGGGAAGTTGATTCGGTATCATTGAATGAGATATGATATGATTGTGTTGTGGGGTAGCCTATGGGGGGGGGGGGGTCATGCATGGTAGGAGGAGGGAACAAGGTTGATTTCCATCAAGTTCAAGATGCCCTACTAATCTAGTTATTTTTGTGATTGTGATTTGGTGGAAATGGTGTCTTCAGGTGAGATATGATATGACCGTGTTATGGGGTGACCGTATAAGTTACTCGGATAAGATGAAAGAACCAATGCAAATGACGTTGGGATATAAGAGCATAAAATTAGGCGGGAAGGTGTGGGGTACCATTAATCTATATGCTTATTATAATGTTATTATACAATGATGTGTTATATGGTGAGTGTGCCATGGTGAGGATGGGTTTGGTTAGGTGGCATATTTAGGTGCTTTTTGGTCATGCTATTTAATAATTGTTACATTGGTATGATTCTTTCACATATACATAAGAGATGTTGGTTATTATAGTAGGCATATTGTATGATCACCCTATAATATAAACCTTGCTTCTGGTTTCAAGTAGGATTATACAGACTGTGTAGGGCATTACTAGCTTGTACATTTGGATAGTTGTTGTGTCGTTACCTTTGATTTTATTTTGGTACTTATTTTGGAGACTTTTATATATATGTTTTTCTTCACACATGCATTGTAAGATGATTTTGGGTTTATTTAGATAATTTGATGGAGTTACCTATGGTTGATTCATCATATCTACCGATCCTGTTTTCTTATATAGGGTAATACCTCTCATATCATGAGATTTTTATACCCTTCATTATAGTCTCTAACCCAGAGCCTACTAGAAGTGTGACTAAGGGGTCATTATCTCTCTTTCATTCTTTCTAGCCTAGAATGGGTACCTTAGGGAGGAGGTTATGAAAAGGGGGGTAAATTATAGACATGATTTGGTGTAAAATAATTTTTACCCTTAAAAAATGAATTTTCAAAATTCATATTTTCATTGCGTGATGAAAAATTATATAAAAAGTAATTTTTACCTATTCATGGAATTGAATTTTAGACGATGGATTCAAAATTTTGAATCAGGATGTTCATATTGGATAGTGGGGTAAATTTAATTTATAGTCACAATGATTTGTTAAAACGATAACTTTTTTAATCAGTGTATATTGAACCTTTTGATAAAATTTTGGAATGTCTATCCCAGATCCCCCACAGAACGCGCCCCCACACGCCCCTGTTTTTTCAAAATTTCCTGACCCTTGGCACACCTCCACCCGACCCAGTTCTATGAGATCTGACTCCTGCGTCGGCCACAACTACTTCTTCACCACCATCTTCCTATCTCTTTGAGGTTTCTTCACTTCTTCAGGTTGGGTTTCCTTCATCGCTGTCATCTGGGATGGATTTTTTAGGGACTTCGGTGAAATACGTTCTCCTCAGATTTTCAAGGCAGGGGCCACTTTCGATGATCCATGAAATTTCAATGGAGTCTCTGTGCCTATTCTATGTGGATGACTCCCCGATGCTCAAGTTCTTGAGTGGTGCTTTTGGCACGGTATTCAATTTTCACTTGAGGACTCTAGTGGCTCCATTTTGGTTTGATTGGCCCTCTCTAGTTGAGCTTCATGCTTTCGTCGACTCCTAGGGTTTATCGTCTCCGGCTCGGGTGTGTGATCTTCATTAGAGGGATTTTTGTGTGGTTCTTTCTTCTAGGGATTATTTCATGCTTGATTGGGATTTTTCACCTTGTGTGTTGAGTAGGAATTACTTCTCCCTCTCTAGGTGGTTCCATGGCTATTCATTCCGGCCATGATTCTTGTCAAGTGGTTGTGTGTCTTGATCTTCCTGGCCTTTCTCTCCTTTCTTCAATCTTTACTTCCTTCAGAGCATTGGAGATGCTCTTGGATTTTTCTCATGTCCTTCTGAACACTGGATCAACCTGAAAGACTCCTCTATTTCCCAAAAATGTGTGGAGATGGATCTATTAAAACCTCTACCTTATCGCATTTTTCAAAGCAATGGAGGCTTGACTTCTTGGTGGCAGTGCATCTTCTTCTCATCTCCATCTTTCTTCTGCTCATCATGTCTTCTCCAAGGGCATTCTATGTCCATCTGAAGAAGGTCTCGCCTTGTACACTATGTCTCTACTATGGGGCAAAATTTGCGGGATGAGTTTTTTTATTTTTATTTTTATTTTAATGGGTCAAACGTTTAAAGAATTAGGGAATTGGGGCTCTTGAGCGCCAGACCAAGTGGCGCTCAAGGGTTTCGGAAGTGGAGCGCCACTTGATGTGGCGCTCCACCATTTTGGCGGAAATAGAGTGCAGCGCCACTTGAAGTGGCGCTGAAAGGCTAAAGGCAGACCGTGCAGCGCCACTTCAAGTGGCGCTGCACCCTTCTTCCGAATTAATTCGGCGCCACTTGAAGTGGCGCCGAAACCCACCCCCAACCTATAAATAGGACCTCTCCCCCCACCCCATTCCTCACTTCACTCACCCACCCCCATTCCTCCCTCCCTATCCCTTCCTATGTTTCTCTCTCAAACTTTTTTCTTGCGTTCTTCGGTTGCGGTGAAGCCTTGCCTCTTCGGTTGCTCTGCCTGTGTACCTACGTCGTCACAAATTTGAGGTAACTCTTTCTTTAAATTTATTTAATAGTTTTATTTAATAATTTAGTTGTTTAATTTATAGAATTAGTATATAATGTTTGTATTTTATAAATAGTATGGTTTTTTTTAAATGTAATTAGATAATGAAATGATTAGTTAGTTAAATAATTAATCATAATTAGTTGATTAATCAATGATAATTAAGTTATTAATTAATCATAATTAGGTAAATAGTTAAATGTAATTAGATTATTAATTAATGATTATTAGCTAATTAATTAATCATAATTAGCAAATTAATTAATCATAATTATTTAATTAATGAATCATAATTAGTTAATTAATTCATTATAATTAGGTTATTAATTAATGGTAAGTAGGTAATAAATAATCATAATTAGTTAATTAAATAATCATAATTAGTTAATATCATAAATAAATAATTAATTAATCATAACTAGTTAATTAATTAATCATAATTAGTTAATTAATTAATCATAATTAGTGAAGTAATTAATCGTAATTAGTTAATTAATTAATCATCGAAATTAGTTAATTAATTAATCATAATTAGTTAAGTAATTAATCATAATTAGGTTATTAATTAATCATAATTAGTTAATTAATTAATCATTAGTAGTTAATTAATTAATCATAATTAGGTTATTAATTAACCTTAATTAGGTTATTAATTAATCCTAATTAGTTAATTAATTAATCATAATTAGGTAATTAATTAATCATAATTAGATAATTAATTAATCCTAATTAGGCTATTAATTAATCCTAATTAGGTTATTAATTAATCATAATTAGGTTATTAATTAGTCATAATTAGGTAATTAATTAATCATAATTAGGTTATTAATTAATCATAATTAGGTTATTAATTAGTCATAATTAGGTAATTAATTAATCCTAATTAGGTTATTAATTAATCATAATTAGGTTATTAATTAATCATAATTAGGTTATTAATTAATCCTAATTAGGTAATTAATGAAACATAATAGGTTATTAATTAATCATAATTCGCTAATTAATTAATCATCATTAGGTAATTAATGAAACATAATTAGTTAATTAATCAATCATAATTAGGTAATTAATTAATCATAATTAGGTAATTAAATAATCGTAATTAGGTAATTAATTAAGCATAATTAGTTAATTAAGTAATCATAATTAGGTAATTAATTAATCATAATTAGTTAATTAATTAATCATAATTAGTTAATTAATTAATCATTAGTAGTTAATTAATTAATCATAATTAGGTTATTAATTAAGCCTATTTAGGTTATTAATTAATCATAATTAGTTAATTAATTAATCATAATTAGGTTATTAATTAATCATAATTAGGTTATTAATTAATCATAATTAGGCTATTAATTAATCATAATTAGGTTATTAAATAATCATAATTAGGTTATTAATATATGTTAATTAGGTTATTAATTAATCATAATTAGGTTATTAATTAATCCTAATTAGGTTATTAATTAATCATAATTAGGTTATTAATTAATCCTAATTAGGTAATTAATAAATCATAATTAGGTTATTAATTAATCATAATTCGCTAATTAATTAATCATCATTAGGTAATTAATGAATCATAATTAGTTAATTAATCAATCATAATTAGGTAATTAATTAATCATAATTAGGTAATTAAATAATCATAATTAGCTAATTAATTAATCATAATTAGTTAATTAACCATTAATAATTAATAATTATAATGACAAATAATAATTAATAATTATATTACTAACTAATTAATTATTGTATATAAAATAATAATATTTTATAGACGTTTAAAGTCACATAGTTGAAACATTTTTAAGTTACAACAAGGTGGTTTTGAAAGCCTATAAAATATTTTCTATCGACATTTTTTACGTAATTTTTTTATTTTCATCTATTCAGTATATGTTTAATCCAAGTGTCAAGTTTCATTCATATTGGTCATATGGATTATGTTTTATAGACGTTTAAAGTCACATAGTTGAAACATTTTTAAGTTACAACTAGGTGGTTTTGAAAGCCTATAAAATATTTTCTATCGACATTTTTTACGTAATTTTTTTATTTTCATCTATTCAGTATATGTTTAATCCAAGTTTCAAGTTTCATTCATATTGGTCATATGGATTATGTTTTATAGACGTTTAAAGTCACATAGTTGAAACATTTTTAAGTTACAACTAGGTGGTTTTGAAAGCCTATAAAATATTTTCTATCGACATTTTTTACGTAATTTTTTTATTTTCATCTATTCAGTATATGTTTAATCCAAGTTTCAAGTTTCATTCATATTGGTCATATGGATTATGTTTTATAGGCGTTTAAAGTCACATAGTTGAAACATTTTTAAGTTACAACTAGGTGGTTTTGAAAGCCTATAAAATATTTTCTATCGACATTTTTTACGTAATTTTTTTATTTTCATCTATTCAGTATATGTTTAATCCAAGTTTCAAGCTTCATTCATATTGGTCATATAGATTATGTTTTATAGGCGTTTAAAGTCACATAGTTGAAACATTTTTAAGTTACAACTAGGTGGTTTTGAAAGCCTATAAAATATTTTCTATCGACATTTTTTACGTAATTTTTTTATTTTTATCTATTTAGTATATTTTTAATGCATGTTTTAAGTTTCATTCATATTGGTCATATAGATTATGTTTTATAGGCGTTTAAAGTCACATAGTTGAAACATTTTTAAGTTACAACTAGGTGGTTTTGAAAGACTATATGTTTAACAATATTTCAATTTTTTTTATAAATAGTTACTTATAACTATGTAAATATATACATGTATAAATATATAATTATACATATACAAGTATAACTATAATTACAATATAATTCTAAATATAATTATAAATATAATTCTACACACACACATACACACACACATACACACACACACACATATATATATTTATATATGAATATTAATTATATTTATAAATAAATTTTAAATATATATGTAACAATATTTTCATAATTATATATTTTAAATATATTCATATTCATATAATTATAAATATTTATATTTAAAGATTAGTTTATAATTATATAATTACAAATATATTTTTTATTTAAAAAATATATATAAATAGATTTATATATATAAATATTTATTTTTAATTATATATATACATAATTATATTTATACACACACATATAATTATATATATACATAAATATAATGTCATAATTATATAATTATAAATATAATAATAATTAATTTAGCATTTTTAAATACATATTTATAAGATTATTTTTAAAATTTTATTTATTTATTTTGAAATTATTTATTAAAAAGAGATGAGGTGTAAAAAAACTAAAACAAAAAAAAAATAATAAAAGGGTGGCAAAGCGCCACTTGAAGTGGCGCTAGCCACCCGAGTTGTTGAGCGCCACATGAAGTGGCGCTCAACAACCCCTTTTACCTAAATAATCTAAACCTAGACCCATTAAAAAAAAAACCCATCCCCCAAAATTAACCCTACTATGGCCTTTCGTTCATATGATATGCAACCTTTGGTGTAAGGGTTTGGATTTAAGGGTTACTCTTCCTTCGTGGCCTCAGAGGCTTTGGTTACAGACTATGGTTGGGATGAATCTTCGGTCGCTGAGGGTTTGGAATCATTAAGTCTTATTTTCAGTCCCATTCCTTCATTGTCGTATTCGATGGGTGGTGAGGTAGCCCACATGCAATAGCGGAGGATATATTGGGTTTTTTGGTTTTTTAAAATCCGAAACATGAAAACCATGTTTATTTACAGTTAATACATGAAAAATGATAAACAAATACTGTTCGAGTTTCAATTCATAACATTAGTAATAAATAAAATGAAATACAACAATGAATAACACAAGATCCAACGATTCTGAACACATTGATTCATGTGAAACTATAATCAATAAAAAAAGGAAAATTATGGTTGCGGCACCATTGATAAAATTGAGCCAAACCAAGGCTCAAATAGCTTCTAAAAATAACACAAGAATCAATGATGTTCAGCGATTAAAAGTCGAATTAAATATGGGAATCAAAAGTAGTAAAAGGGACACAGAGGATTTATGTGCTTCAGTCAATGGCCTACGTGCATGGGAAAGAAACATCATGGGGTTTTTAATATGCAAAAAACCATTTCAAAAAACAAAAAAGATAGCTGCACAACAGAACTCAAGGAACATCAACCATGATGTACAAGAAAAAAAAATCGACAAAGCAATAAAAAACTAAACCACAACCCCCTTACCAAGGGTTAAGATTTACCTATGCTGCATTTCCTTCATATTCAAGGATTCAGTAGACATAGATGACGATACCTCCAGGTCTATCCCCCAGGTAGATGTCGTTGTCCAGCACCACTGCTGGTATGCAGGTCCACCGCAACCGTCTAATCACCTGTTATTTCAAAGTTCCGAGATTTCCCAATTTCTTACTGCAATCCAAATCTGTCATTTCCCTATCATCAAGAACCTTCAACTAATACCCCTCTGCAGATACAAGTTGATCGAGATCATCCACGACCAAAAAATGACAGTCTCCCTCATGATCTTTAGAATATCTGAGTCCAGAGTGTTCCCCGTATCATAGTTTCCCATGAACACTGACAGGGACTCCGACACACCAATGGCATACGACACCTGATGCACCTCTAAAAATGATCCTTCAACACTACCACACTCCATAATCTACAACCTCTCACACTGTTATCACCTAACGAGTCACAGTGCACACCTACTGAGATCCGAACATCTGCCTGCTTTTGGATGAAGAAGAACCCCCTTGCCCTCATATATGGAATGGTGTAGTTGAAGAGTCTCTGCACTCCTCCCTCACCATAACCGAATAATATTGGAAAACAAGGGATCTCTGAAATGGCTTCTGGTCTCACACAGCTAAAAACGGGCTGCTCGAAACCTTAATCGCTGATATCTGGGATGGAGGAAGGTTGGGTGAGAAGATCCAAGAAATGGGGAACCACAATGCCGGTAGAGGAGGCTCGAGAGGTTCTAGATATTTGCA
Source organism: Viscum album (assembly GCA_963277665.1). Classification (NCBI taxonomy): domain Eukaryota; kingdom Viridiplantae; phylum Streptophyta; class Magnoliopsida; order Santalales; family Viscaceae; genus Viscum; species Viscum album. Next base: position 1,416,108,632 of record OY728123.1, read on the forward strand.
ATGAAAATAGATTCTAAACAAACACGTGTTAAATAAAAAATTCATTTAATTAATAATAAAAAAAAGAAAAATGTAGATAATAAAATTCAAAAATATCCACCTTGGAAATTATATGTATGAACGGATTTAATATGAAACATCACACTCTCTACATTTCAAAATATTACCTAAACCAAATGATGATTTTGAACCACCTAACATCATCAAATTGGATAAATCATAAACGGGAAACAGCCTACGAGGCATGACCCAAACAGTCCCCCTACCATGTATCAACTATGGAACATGTTGCATGAAGTAGAATGATATTGCAAAACTGATAAACATGTTCATAGTTAAATAACTATAAACAAAATAATGATAAAAGGTCATACATGCACTTAACTGAGTCGCACTCTGAGAGGATTCCAATGAGGAAATCACAGAACATCAAATCACATGCCAACAGGTCCACGAACCAGCACATATGTGCCTACAGAACACAAATAAACAAAGCAGTATCATCCTCATGAAAAACATGGAAAAAAAAAACTTAGAAAAATTCACATAAGAAGTAACTCAATACAAAACAATGCAATCATGAAAAGAGAAAAAAAGGACACAACATAAGGAGAAACAGAGAGAAAACATTCATAGTAAATAAAACACCCCAATGAGGTCTCCACCTTAACCCACAAAGACATAACATGACCAAAGCACCAAGCACCATCATCTTTAAAACTGAGGCACGCCGCCTGAAAACTCTAACTAGAAGAATATCAATGCAAGGCACCATAAGATCCCCAACAGATGAATTCAGAATCTCCACCCAATGAGACGCCTGCCTAAACAAAAACCATAAGGAGACATCCTCACACAAAAGGGAAACTGCAAGGACACATGCAAGTAGTCTCAACATCCTATGATAGCTCTAAAGCGTGAGAAAAAACGTTTGTGATGTAACTAGAAACTAGGGGAAAAAAATCCACTAAAGGGCCACACATCCTATTCTAGACTTACTAATGGAACACGGTTCCCAAGAAAACAAAAAATCTATCAAATAGGTTTGAACAGCAAACAAAGAAACTTGGTATCCAACCAAGCAACAAACAAGAGCACTGCACCGACAAGCTACCCAAACTCAAACAATGAACTCACTACGCGACCATACTCAGAGCAAACGGTCCTAAAGTATACGGAGGATCACAGTGGTGGTAACATATTCTCCTCCCCTAGGAAGAAGGAAGACATTAGAGATTCATGATCCTACCAATTCCTTACTGCTAACTAGCTCTTAATCATAGGAAAACCTCACACAGAACTCATTCCTACCCCGAAACCATAGACACACATAGGCAGTAACTACCAAGTTGTATTTTTTGGTTTCAGACAGGAAAAGAAAAAAATAAGGTAAATAATGAGGAAACAAACTACCAGCAGCAGAATGAAATTACCGCCTAAGAGAGTTAACGACCTAGCTGAACAAAAAAATTTATACATACTACAACAGGTAAAAACAAGTAGCAAAACATTTTAAGTCAATGAACAATTGATTTCAATTTTTAACAAATCAAAACATAATCCTAATTAGAATATTATACCACTTTTTGGCAGGAGATTCCCTTGTACAAAAGGCGCTCCCCATGCAATATCCCAGGGTCTATTGGGTGTTTTGGCTCGTTAAAATACAAAATGAGAAAACCATGTTTATTTACAGTTTAATACATTAAAACTGATAAACAAATAATTTTCTAGTTTCAATTACTAATATTAGGAATAAAACAAATGCAATCTAACAGTGAATAACACAAGGTAGTGGAAAATTACACCAATAATCCAAACATGAAATTAATTCTCATAAAATAGAATGGAACAATTCTAAACACATTGATTCATCTTAAACTCGAATCAAACAACAATGAGAAATTAAGGCAGCAGCAAAAATGATAAAACCGTTCCAAACTAAGGCTCAAATAGATTCTATAATTAACACACAAAAAAATGATGTTCATCAATTACAGGTTGAATTAAATGCGGAAATTAAAAGTAGTAAAAGGGACATGAAGGATCTATGTGCTTCGACTAATGGCCTATATGCATGGGTCATGATCATCATTGGGTTTTCACTATGAAAGAAACAATTATAAGAAAACAAAAAAGATTGAAATGCAATAGAACTCAAGGAACACCAACCATAATGTACAAGAAACAAAAATCAACAAAAGAAAAAGAAGACTGAACTGAAACCCCCCTTACCAGGGGTTTAACTTTACCTATGTTTCATTTCTTCTATATTCAAGGTGTCAGTATCCATAGACAACGATCCCTACAAGTCTATCCCCCGGGTAGATGCCGCTATCTAGTACCACTTCTCGTATGGAGGTCCACCGAAACCTTCTATGTACCTATGATGTCAAAGTTCATCTGAGGTATCTCGGTTTCTTACTATAATCCATATCTGTCATTGCCCTATCTTCAATAATCTGCATCCATGAATCCTCCATAGATCCAAGTCGATCGAGATCATCCCTGACTAGAAATTGAAATTCCTCCTCATGATCTTTTGGATCTCCCAGTCCGGAGTCTTCCTAGTCTCGTAGCTATCCACAAACACCAAGAACATCTTCGACACACTAATGGAATACGACGCCTAGAAATTGAACCTCCGAAAAAGATCCTTTGATGCTACCTCACTCCATGATCCGTAACCTCCCACATTGTCGTCGCATGATGAGGGCACGTGCACACCTATTAGGATCTGAATATACACATGCTCGTGGATAAAGAAGAACCCAGTTTCCCTCGCATCTAGAATGGTGGCGTTGCAGAGTCAATGCACTCCTCCATCACCTTTACTGAATAATATTTGAGAAAGAGGGATCTCTGAAATGGATTCTTCTCTCACACTATAAAAAAATGCTACTCAAAACCTTAATCGCTGATATATGGGATGGAGGATGGTTGGGCGAGTAGATCCAAGAAATTGTGAAAGAAGCAGCCGAAAGAGGAAGCTCGGGCGGTTCTAGATATTCGCTATGAAAATAGATTCTCACAAAATGCATATTAAAAAAATGAATTTAATTAAAAATAAAAAAATAAACTTGGAGATAAAAAAATCAGAAGATCCTTCCCCTCCAACTGAATTGATGGATTTTATGGAATTGGAGGTATATAAACCACAGTCAGACTTACAGATCTCTAAGGTTTTCTCTCCGCCTTCACCCCCTATTGATTTTTCTTCAACTATATGGAGGGAAAAATATGTTTTCTCTCTCTCTCTCTCTTAGAGAGGTTCTTCTATAATGTATCTATGAATATTATACATCCCCCTACCTCTTTCTAATAACATTGAGGTTCTTTCTTATCCTCAGTCTTCTTATACGGTGTTTGAGGCTCATCTAACATGCTTTCATGCAAGACTCTATCATCCTTCAGGGGTATGTACACATTATCAATCGAGAAAAAATTTGGATATCTCCTAGTCCCGATTCATTTACTCCCCAACACTTAGCTCCACTACAAGGTGTCTCATTTCCCAATGATCATGGCTATAATTTGGAATGCATGTGGCCTTGGAACATGGATGAAAACTTATTTTCATTCCACTATACACTTTTGGAATAATGTGTCTCTCATAAATATTATGGAACACCAGAAATATCATTCCATGATCATTGATTATGATCACAAGCTACAGAATTTGTGGCTATCTTCTTGGTGAACTACATAACCATCACATTTTGGGTTTTTTAACAGAGAAGTCTCACAGTGGAGTTGGTTTCTACGTTGAATCAGTTTGTTACTGTTAAGGTCTATTTTGGTCTGATTTCTTTTGTTTTATACTATGTTTATTCCAAGTGTAAAATGAAGGCTAGAGAAAGGTTGTGGAATGAACTCGGTTCCTTTGATCTAGGTACTTCACCATTGATCTAAGAAGGTAATTTTAATGAAATCCTTAACATATAGAAAAATAAATGAGGGGATGTTTACTCTAGGAATTCCCTTAAGGATTTTCACATTTTTTTCTCTCATCGTGGACATGGGATTTATCGGTGACTATTTTACTTGATGAAACAGTATTAAGGGTAACAGTGGATATGGTGTCACATTGAAAAATGCTTCTCTAATATACATGATATCTCCATGTCTTTGAATAACTTTGTTTATCGGCATGTGAAATACATATCTAATAGTTTGCCACAACTTATTTAGTTGGATAATTAGAAGGTAGGTATGGGCACTTCTTCTTCTATAATCATTGGGCTTCTGATCCTAGTTTCATTGCAGGGGTGGATGCCTCTTAGGACAAAACAATGCATGGAAGGTCATGGGTTCTCCAACACACCAAGATTAGGTTCTTGAATATGAACCTCAATACATGAAATAACTATAATCCCACCAAAATAAAAATTTTCAAGGCTCTCACATTAGATGTTTTTATTTATGAGATTCATCTTGAGGATGGTTGGGGTGATGTGCTCATTGAAGCCCATATGATAAAAAATATCAACTCTCAGAGATGTTGTTAGAATAGGATATGGAAGAACAAGATCTTTCTAGAGCAATGTGGATCAATGAGGGAGACTGCAATACAACTTCTTTTCAAGATTTTATAACTGAACGACGGTGCACTATCAATATGAATAATGTTATAAAGGATGGATCATACACCAATTACCCAAAATATATTGGGGGAATGGTTGAGTCCCTTTTTAAATCACTACTTTCTAAGTTCAATCCTTTCATTCATAGGTGTTACCCAAGAGATGATGCAGATATTCTTGATTCTATTCCTCAAGTGGTGACTAATCTCAACAATTCCATGATTGAATATGTTCCTCAAGAAAGTGAAATATGGGAGGTTGTCAAATTCCCAAATCCTAGATTTTCACCTATTCTGAATGGATTTCCAGGATCCTTCAACATGGATACATGGGATTTGGATAATATTGATACCGTTGAGATGATTTATGACTATTTTCATGGTGGAAGTCTCCCTAGGGTGGTAAGTGCCACTACACTGGTGCTTATTACCATGGTGAAGGTCCCTCTTCTCTTTGTAATTTTTGTCCCATTAGAATGTGTAAATTCACTATGGTTCTTGCCAATATTATCATCAAAATGTCTCTTGAATTATTCCCATCTAGATTTCTGGGTAGAAAAATGGGTTCTTCTAGGGATTATCAATTCAAGTATCCGTTGGTATTATAGAAGAAATGGTAGGTGATATTAACTCAAAGTCTCCCAAATCTAACGTCATCATAAAATTTTATATGGTCAAAGCTTATGAAAAGATCAATTTTTATTTTATTCTCAAGGTTTTGAGATGATTGGGATTTTATGTTTGGGTCTCTGATATCCTCTACAGATGTTACAGGTTTACGTGACTCATCATTTATTTCAAAGGAAAGAAGTATAGATTTCGGAAGATGGTCATGGGGATGAGGCAAGGTGACCCGATCTCCCCAATTTTAATCCTTCTGGTGTAGGATATCATTATAAAATGCATGGCCCAATGTTTTCATAATGTTGATATAAAAACATTACAAAGTAGGGGATCTTATAACAGTTTCTCTCAACTCATGTTCACTGTTGACATAGTCTTCATCATGGATGGTAGTATAAGATCTATTCGATTCTTTAATAAGGTAATGGAGGATTATTATAGATGGAGCGGCTAGGTTATCAACCAGGAGAATAGTAGTGTTTATCTTTTGATTAATTTCTCGTAAATACATTCTATTCTTTTTAAATACTCTGTAGCTTTTTATAGAGGGTAATTCCCATGGAATATTTGGGTTCCCCTATATAGCCTGGAAGGATTCAAATTCACCATTTTGATGGTCTCATCAGCAAGATTTCAAATTGCATTAACAAATGGAATAAACGGTTCATCTCTTTTTGGAGGTAGGATTAATATGGTAAATTATGTATTCAATATTATACCTATTCATAATCATTCAGTTTGTAGGTTACCCAGGCTGTTATAATGAATATTGAAAAGATCATGTTGTCGTTTATTTGGGATGAAGACTCTGATGGTTGATGTCATTGGGATTCATGGGTGAGGCTGGCCAAGCCCGGGGAAGAATGTATCATCAACATGAGGGATGTTTCAGGGACTATGTATAGCTTTCAATCCAAACTGGACTAGGAAGCCATTAGAGGGAATAATCTATGGGGAAATTTTATTAAAAAAATATGTGAAGGATTTAAATCATCCTAATGTGTGGGTTTCTAGATTTTCGAAATCTATTAATGGACACATCCTTGTTCTCTAGAATAATTACTGTTGGATCATCATACGAGGGGACATTGGTTTTCAAATCCACAACTGGCCATGAGATTTGCATAGTTTCCTAGGGTGTTCGATCCCTAGTGTATTATTCAGGATTGATAATGATCACCCAATTTTTATCCACTCTATTTTGAATCATCAACAACATGAAATTTTCATTAGTATTTACTTAGATGAGGATCATGACTTCTATTTGTTTATAGGATCTTCATCTAGGACTGCTTTTATGAAGGATTATCATCATATCCCACATTACAATGTGTTTCATGATGCCTGGGTATGTATCCTTTGGTGAAAAGAGATCCCTCAAAAATTTATCTTTCAGATTTGTAGGATACAGAACCATACACTCACCATAGACAAGGATGTTAAATCCACGAGGATCATGTTAGTGTCAAGGTACATCTACTGTAGGAACCCCCACTAGGATACCACCACACACCTCTTCTTTAATGAAGATTGGGATAATGCTATCTGGCACGTTTTTTGTGATTTTAAAGGTTCAGAGCCTCATGATTTTAGCATGAATATTTTTCTCAACCTCTGGTTCAATGGTTTTACTTGTAACAACCCTAAAAAGAAGGCTCAGGTTATTATCTTGTCGGTAGGATTCTGGTGCTTATGAGAACTAATGAACAATGATTTTCGTGAGGGTTTTGTTGGTTTGTGTCATTCCTTAGAAATCTACACTAGATGTTTGGTGGTTGATTTGTCATTGTTTTTCAAGTAGTGGGAGAAACCTCTGTCTCTTGGTTAAATTATTCACACACGCAACCCTCCTTCGAGGAAACATGCATCCACTCAGGGGTATTGGATCTGCTGGACCCCCCTTCAATGGATTCAAATGAAATGTTGTCGGGTATTTCCACTCATGATTTATGTTTTGAGGCAGTATCATTAGTGACCATAGTGGATCACTGATTATTGCCTTTAGCACATCCAATGGGCTTGGGGACTCTGTCATTATAGAAAAAAAGGCCATATGAGATGGGATGGAAATGTGCATAAGAGAAAACATTGATTTATCATTAGTGGAGACAGAATCTATAATAATTCTAAAGTCCCCGCAAGGTTGGATTAGTGCGCCATGGTCTATTACCTACCTCGTCCGGAGTCGCAAATCATTTATCAGTCACATTAATACTTTACTCCATACTTGGTGTGAAGGTTTCTAAGCTGCTGACTTTTGGGCATTAAGAGTTCCCAATGATAAATCATGTATTAATTATACTAATCACGGCACTCTTCATCTAGGATATAAGAATATTATTAGGGGTGATGCACTTGGGCTTCACCACTTTCTCCCCCCTAATATTGTCTTGGTGTTTCTTTTTATGAATAATATTTATTTCTTTCTGAATTATACATTGACCTTAACTTAACCAATCATTGAAATGAGACTAAATTGGAACCACATTCCATAATAAATAAAATTATTATATTTAAATGATCTTATTATTTAGAAGTCTTCCACTCCTATCACTTTTAACATGACATATCTTCTCCTCACTTATCCATACAAAATGAGCACTATATATATAGACTAATATATTTCCAAATACCTTCCCAGCTCTCCTCCACATGTCTCACAGGTACTTTTGTCCCCATATGTCAATTATAAGAATATTTATAGGGGAATGATCTTCTGTTCTATAAGTGATGGAGCATTCCCCTATTGATGGAGAGATTCCCGACTAAGTTTCCCTCCCCACACACCCCACCAATGGATCCAGTTCTGATCAAAAAAGGAGTTTATAAGGAATGAACCCATATCTTAGACTCCCGGACGTGACTTCTTCTCTGCTACCTAAAGATCCCCCTACATTTAAAAGGAGACCCTAAAGTCATGTTTTTATATGAAGAGGTTAGGATATTGTTTGCGGATATTCATCTTATGCTAGAAGGGTCCATTCAAAGTTATCTCCTTAATCAGTCTACAATCTGCAAGACGATGGAGGTTATTGGATTTTCTAGGGTTAAAATTGATCTCCTTGATCATTTTCGGGTTACTCTTCAATTCAATGTGGTTGATGAACTTTATCGATGCTGATATCATAAATCATGGATGATTGTAGGTAACAAATTTTTTATCTCCAAGTGGTCTCCATTCATTTGTGAGGGCTTTGAATCCCCAATCCTTCCAGTTTGGGTTTCTTTTTGTAGTCTTACCCTTGTTGCGGAATCATCAGGAGATGCAACGACAGAAACGAGTAAACAATAGAAAGAAATCAACAAGGTCACAATGATATACGTTTTTCGGGAATAATCCATACATCCATGGGAGATGCATAAATTCACTATTCAAGAGCACAAAATTACATAGGATTTTCAGTAGTAACCCTTGCCCAAAAATGGGCTATAAAACAAGGGAGAAGATGATCACTATTCGTAAATTGAGTCTGTGTCGCTATAGTGAATGACGCCCATCATTGTCAAAAGTGCTATAGTGGCTACCAGCTGAAAGTTAAAAGTGCTACTGTGAAGTTGACTATGATTTACACATCGCTATAGTGCCTGTCAGTGTCGGTTGGTCAGCTATGATACAGTGGTCATCATTGCTATAGTGCCGGAAAACATTGGGCCTGGGGACCATCGGCCCCCGGACCCCCAGAGCAGGGGTGCGTTCCCCCCTGCAACCCCCAACCAGCTCACCGTGGAGCTCAACCAGCGACAGTTTCATTCCCCAATAATTTTTCCCAACCGGACCGGGCTACACCAATCCAACAACCCCTTTCTTCTGTTTCATCAGGATGCCCTTTCAGCTATTGTGAATATTATTGGCAAACCTATCTGGTTCGATTCTGCTATTGTGGATCTTTTAATACCATATGTTTCCCATGTGTGAATAAAAGTTGATATTTCTAGGGACATTCATAAAGGTATTTGGATTATGAATGGGTCAGAATGATTCTTTCAGTATGTTTTCTATGAGGATATCCCTACTTATTGATCTCTTTGTTGTCGTTGATGTCATCTGGCTTCTAACGGTGGACATCCCTATATTTCATGTGTCCAAAAATATCACATGGAATATAGTGGTATCCAATAGATGAGAGGGAATGGGGATGGTGCAGAACCTGTCATTCTTGGACTTAAAGAGGATCAGACTGACATTCCTTCTGGTGATCTTCTAGTGGATGCGAGTTCTTATGGATCTGATCAAGGTAAAGATGATTCTTTGATCCAAATTGCTGGTGTTCAGGATTCTGTCGATGCTTCTAGATAGGAAAATTTATCATGAAATGTTATTAGAGCTTATCCCATCCAAGTGTTAGATGCCTCAGTGAAGGAACGACCCGTATTTCATGATGGGGGACAATTGGATTTTCCTCACGCCTTTTTTCCGGCTATTTTTAATTTATCTAAGACTACTAATACACAAAGAATCCAATCTGAAATTGATAAAGGAAAACATCCCATTACTAATGGGTATGACATCACAATTGTTAAGGAAAATAAATCTCAAGCCCGAAGGGACTATTCTAATACTCATAGAATTTTGAATACAAGGTCAACCTCCTATGCCTTTGTGGTTGTTATTTATGGTGATCAATAAAATGAGATCCTATTAGGTGGGTTCACTGGTAAGGAGAAATAAAAATATATAAAATAATGGGAGCCTATTATTCATTCTAAGTATAGTGCAGAGCCACCCTAATGTTTCCCTCAGTGTGGGGAAGGTAGTATGGGAATTGACATCATGGATTCACCCATGACGACATCATAAACCCAGAGATAGGAGGATTTTTGCTCTCAGTTTGACCACTCTTCAGAGGGTCTTGCCTTGGAAACTATTAAAGCTCATTTAGATCATGGTGGTGGTTCTACTTCCCAGAAACTCATCTCTGGAAATGCGTCGCGACCTCTGTTATGCAACCTTAACCCGAATATCTCCAATTCCCCTCCCATATCCTCGAGTGGAAAGGTCGAGAAGATGGCATAAGTGAATTCGAATAACTCTACAAACACGAAGAGTTAAACCAGAGGTTTATTCAAGTGAGCAATTAAATGTTGTGCAAGACAGAATCTTGAATTGTGGCTTCAGTGGCGGTAAGTTCATGTTTATTATATGCAACAATTATTTATTTAGATTATTTCGAAATGATTTAGAGATGTCCTTCAAAAAATTTCACTTTATCTAATGTTTTTGTGGTTTGGAATTGTGAGGTTTCCCACTTTTTCACTTAAAAAGTACTTTTGAAAATTAAAATTTATGTTTCAGGTCAGAAGACTGGAGGTATATGACAAAACCAATTTTTTTCAAATTTATATCATCTTCAACATCATTCAAATATTTTCTAACCATCCTAATATAATGACATTAGTTTCAATACTAGAGTAAAATTCTATTATGTTTATGGAACAACAATATTCTACCTACATTACATCCTATATAAATTGAAAACCACAATCGTGTATACATACATACTATCACATCCAAGAAGTGATTTAATTCATTTTTCAACCCCTCCTCACATGGATCATGATAATTATTTTTTTAATTAATACATATGATACTAATTCCATTATTAGGATTCATTAATTATAAGATATTATCTATCTTCCTACCCTCCCATTGGTTGGAAAATTGAAAATGTACTCGTGCGTATGGGTGGACTAGCGCCTTTATGAAGCCATGTAATTCATCCTGCATCACCACGATAAATGGGTGGTCATAAGGAATAATTTATTATGTAAATATGTTATTTATAATATGATTATTATTCTATAAAGGTAAATATTTATCTTATTAATTTTCTTTTCATCCATTAAAAAATGAAAATATCGGTCATCCGTATGTGCGGACGACTGCCTCCGTGAAATAATATATTTCATTTAACATGGTCATAATTAATGGATGGATATAAAATAATATTGAAAATATGATTATGATAATTATAACATGTTTAGGATTTTGGATAATATGGAACTATTACCCCATTCACTAGTCAAAAGACCAATGTTATTTTAGATATTATGAGCCAAACGACATCAAAACATCTAACATACACATAACCAGTTTTGTAACTAAATAAAACCTAGAAATAAATTCAAAAATGAAATAATATTTCTAGAACAAACAAGAAAATAATTCTAAATAGATTATTTAATTAATAAATTTTATTTTTTATGAATGAAAAATATGTATATGGCTAAATACGATATGATATTATAGACTTTTTTAAAAATATTTATTTGAATGTTCTAAACTCATTTTATTCCATATCCATGGTCATTAAAATATTTCATAAATATTCCTATTTATACTCAAATAAGTGTATTTTTTTATTTTCATATACTTTTGATCTTAATTAAAAAAAATTTAGAATGGGTTATTTAACATTTTATGTATGTGTTATTTTTGTAATTTCATTACAAAATAAAAATATCTGTTTTATTAATGTTTATTGCATGAATTCCTTTTCCTAATATTATAGTTGTTATTCATTATCAAAATTCCTCTATAGGTTTCTATAATTTAGCATAGAATGTCTTTTTGTCAGAATTCTAAGAATTTTTAGTTTTTCAATAATGTTTTAAAGAAAAAAAATTTCATCTCATTTTTGTAAATAACAAAAAACTATTTTTCATATGGGATCAAATTCCATTGTTTTTTTATTTTATGATCGAAATTCAAGACTTTATGTCCTTTATTCATGTTATATTTCATTGAAATTGTTCTGGATGATAGGTTGTAAATTCATAGCCGTCAAATTAATTAGGTAATGAAATGTTATATAGAAGAGACATGTCGGAATTGAATGTGAAGGTTATTCCTTTGTAAGTGTTATTATAAGAGTGATCGTAAGAGTTAAATGACAATAATTTAAAATGATTTATACATGTTTTTATATGCTAGTAAATGGGGTTTTAATGGAAATATTTTGACTTCAGGGAAATATTAAGGGTTTTATGATATATTTTGACATTTTAAATGTTAAAGGATTTGTTTTTAGTGAAAATTATGTCATATTTTTTAGGGGTTTTAAGAAAAAATCATGATTTTTATTCATTATAATTATTATAAAATGGATTATGAATATCTTAGGGAAATAATGTTTCACCCACAATTATGTAAATTATTATTTGATCTTAATGTTTATTTTGTTAAAAGGAAGACATCCTTATGTATTTTCATGTTTTTCAATGGGACTAACAAGTTTCCTTCTTTTTTATATGGTTATTTTAATTATCTAAAACTACAAGCCTAAAAAATCTTGGAAATAGAATTAAGGGAAACCCTTAATATATATAATTTCATAATAGGTTTATTATATTATGAGTTCTTATAGTTCGTATCAATTTAGGGATTAGATAACATTAGATGTTAAGAGGTTTATAATAAAACACACTTAAGGGGTGTTAATCAATGGTTATATTATTAGGAGAAGAAAATGTAGGTTTTCCTTGTTTCTTCATTTAATCAATGAATTTTTTAGAATTCTTTTAATATAAAGAAAATAAGGTAAATGAGGTAGTAAGGAAACAAGATGTTAATATCCTTATTAATGACAAACCTAGAATTATTAGAGACGGGATAGATAAATTTATGTCTATGATTGCACAGTTAATTTCATATATTAATAGTGGTTCCCATACCAAATGGAATACTAATTCACTATAGTGGAATATTTCAATAGTGTAACTTTTCACGAAACAATAATATCCATTATTTAGTTAATATTTATACCTATTGGTAGTTATAGGATATATTAATTCTATTTAGAATATATTCAAATTTTAAGGATGTTCAAATTATCATAATATAGAACATCCCATTTACTTTTTTTATGGGGAATCTAACAGGTGACAGTCTCTAGTTATTTATACCAAGGAGAAGGATGAGATGGATTCTATTGAGTGGAAAACATATAAGGATAATTTCCTTGGGAAATATATAAATTAATTTTACAAGAAATTTAATTGAAATTAAATTGATGGAATTAAAGAAATTTTTTTTTGTCTTAGTTGTTGGATATATAACAAGTTTTATTAGATTGTCCAGTTATACAACAGAATTTATTTAGGACCATAATAATAAAATTTATAGATTTTTTCTGGATTAAATCAATGTTTATAAATGGACTTTGTTACTAAAGTGGTTATATTTTATGAATAAATTCATTGATATTTTTAGAAGGACAAGACAAAGTATATTATGTTTAATATCCAAAAATATATGAAGTGGTCTAGGTGGAATGAGATGGGGAAGCATCTGTTGAATAAATATAATGGTATGTAAATTATGATTCCTCCTTTTCATAAATGTGGTAATAAAATTTATGTGGAATATCTAATAATGTCTAGAAAGTGTTATTTATGTGGTATTTCTAATCATTTGACATTTTACTACAAGTAGCTGGGAAATAGTAATGAGGGAAGATTATGATAATCCATAAGTAAATTTTTTTATAATTGTTTGATGGGATATTATGTTGATGTGTGTCTGAAGAAAGTATTCAAGGATAGAAATCATTAAATCTATAAGATAATTGGTGCACCGATATCATTTTCTACTAACATGTTAAATATTTCATCATCAAATGATGCAATGATTGGTGCATTTATTGTTTATTCAGATTATACAATTGCCTAGATCGATTCCTAGTCTATACATTCATTTATTTTTGAGATAAATACTACTTAAATTGAAATTTCACCATAAGAAATGAAGTAAAATGATTTGTTAAAAACTTTTCATGGAATTATTAATGTAATAGTGATTTATAAGAACCTTTTGATAATTATGTGGAATGTGTTTTATACCTATAAGGGATTTTTATGTTATTATGGTTCTTTATTGGGTTTTAATTTATCATTCTAAAAAGTATTATAGAGATACTATATTTTAATTCAATTTTCAAAGTGTGTTCTAATTAATATATAAGAATAATTTCATATATATGATAAAATATCGTTATGTTGTGAAATTGATTAAATAAGGGGGTGAATGTCATCAATGATATGTAATTGAAAAAGGAATTTCTTCATACTATGATGTTCCTTTGGTATATAAATTTTTAGAGAAATTTCTTGATGATCCTTCTAGATTTATTCGTTATCGAGAGGTTGAATTAAATATTTAATTAGTCCCCACTTTTAATATGATTTCAAAACCATCTTATCAAGTGCCTCTAATAGAGATATTGGAACAGAGTATGTAATTTTAGGAATTATAATACAAGGGGTTCTATAACACCCCCAAATGATAAAGGGTTAAATGACTAAATGATATGACTCTTGTCAACAGGGAACACCTTCCTTTTCCGGAGGCTGTTTGATTAGCACTCTACAGTTAAGTGTACTTGGCCTGGAGTAGTGATCATGATGGGTGACATTCTGGGAAGTTACCCAGGGAGTGTGTGAGTGAGGACAAGGCATGCTGGAAATTACATGTGTTGACCAGTGGGAACTATCATTAGTCAGATGACCCGTTCATGCACGTGGGTGGGCTCCATGGTGGGGACCACGTGTCTGCGGGGAAACTGGTGGTACTTGGTGGGTTAGGACCCGACGACCAAGTTTTGGTGGGGTGTCTGTGCTGTCACCGGAACCCAGTTGTCACATTTGGGATTAGAGGTGGTACCCAACCTTATGTGCAGTGCACTTCCTGGGTTGAGTTGTAGGGCCCACAACGAGAATGTTGTGCTCTAAGGGGGGGGGGGGGGGGGTGAATGTAAAACCCCCAAATAATAAAAGGTTAAATAAATAAATGATATGACTAATGTCAACAAGGCACATCTTCCTTTTCATGAGCCTGTTTGATTAGAACTCCACAGTTAAGTGTGCTTGTCCTGGAGTAGTGATCATGATGGGTGACCTTCTGGAAGTTACGCAGGTAGTGTGTGAGTGAGGAAAAAGCACACTGAAAAGGACATGTGTTGACTAGTGTAAACTATCATTAGTCATATGACCCGTTCAGGCACATGGGTGGACTGTATGGTGGGGACCATGTGTCTACGGGGAAACTGGTGGCACCTGGCGGGTCAGGACCCGACGACCATGTTAAGGCGGGGTGTCTATGCTGTCACCGGGACCCAGTTGTCACATTTGGTATCAGAGGTGGTACCCAGCCTTAAGTGTAGCGCACTTCCTTGGTTGAGTTTTAGGCTCCACAACGAGGACATTGTGCTCTAAAGGGGGGGGGGGGTTGTAACACCCCCAAATGATCAAGGGTTAAAGTAGGACAAAACACGTTGATTGTAACACCCCCAAATGATCAAGGGTTAAATGAGTACAAAGAACGCTGGAAAGGACATGTGTTGACCTGTGGGAACTATCTTTGGTCAGATGACCCGTTCAGGCACGTGAGTGGGATCCATTGTGGGGACCACGTGTCTGTGGGGCAACTGGTGGTACCCGGCGGGTCAGGACCCGACGACGATGTTAAGGTGGGGTGTCTATGTTATTACCCAGGGAGTGTGTGAGTGAGTACAAAGCACACTAAGAGGGAAATGTGTTGACTAATGGGAACTATCATTAGTCATATGACTCGTTCAGGCACGTGGGTGAGCTCTATGGTGGAGACCACGTGTCTGCGGGGCAACTGGTGGTACATGGCAGGCCAGGAACCGACGACCACGTTAAGTCGGGGTGTCTCTGCTATCTTCGGAACCCAGTTTTCACATTTGGTATCATAGGTGGTACCCAGCCTTAAGTGCAGTGCACTGCCTGGGTTGAGTTGTAGGGACCACAATGAGGATGTTGTGCTCAAGGGGGGGGGGGTGATTGTAACACCCCCAAATGATAAAGGGTTAAATGACTAAAATATATGGATCATGTTAAGGAGGGGTGTCTATGTTGTTACCCAGGGAGTGTGTGAGTGAGGAAAAAGCACACTGGACACGACATGTGTTGACCAGTGAGAACTATCTTTGGTCAGATGACCCGTTCAGGCATGTGAGTTGGCTCCATGGTGGAGACCACGTGTCTGCGGGGCAACTGGTTGTACCCGGCAGGTCAGGACCCAACGACCCTGTTAAGGGGGGGTGTCTTTGTTGTTACCCAGGAGTGTGTGAGTGAGGACAAAGCACACTGGGAAGGACATGTGTTGACCAGTGGGAACTATCATTAGTCAGATGACACGTTCAGGCACGTGGGTGGGCTCCATGGTGGAGACCACGTGTCTGCGGGGAAACTGGTGGTACCTGGCGGGTCTGGAACCGAAGACCATGTTATGTCGGGGTGTCTGTTGTGTCATCGGAACCCAGTTTTCACATTTGGTATCATAGGTGGTACCCATCCATAAGTGCAGTGCACTGTCTGGGTTGAGTTGTAGGGACCACAACGAGGATGTTGTGCTCAAAGGGGGGGGGGGTGATTGTAACACCCCCAAATGATAAAGGGTTAAATGACTAAATGATATGGCTCATGTTAAGGAGGGGTTTCTATGTTGTCACCCAGAGAGTGTGTGAGTGAGGACAAAGCACACTGGAAAGGACATGTGTTGACCAGGGAGAACTATCATTAGTCAGATGACCCGTTCAGGCACGTGGGTGGGCTCCATGGTGGAGACCATGTGTCTGCGGGGCAACTGGTGGTACCTGGCGGGTCAGGAACCAACGACCATGTTAAGGCGGGGTGCCTGTGCTGTCACTGGAACCCAGTTTTTACATTTGATGTCATTGGTGGTACCCAGCCTTAAGTGCAGTGCACTGCATGGGTTGAGTTGTAGGGCCCACAACGATGATGTTGTGCTCAAAATGGGGGGGGGGGGGTGATTTTAACACCCGCAAATGATAAATGGTTAAATGACTAAAAGATATGGCTCATGTCAACAAGGCACACCTTGCTTTTCAGGATCCTGTTTGATTAGAACTCCATAGTTAAGTGTGTTTGTCCTGGAGTAGTGATCTGGATGGGTGACCTTCTAAGAAGTTACCCTAAGAGTGAATGAGTGAGGAAAAAGCACGCTGGAAAGGACATGTGTTGACCATTAGGAACTATCATTAGTCAAATGACTCGTTCATGCAAGTGGGTGGGCTCCATGGTGGGGACCACATGTTTGTGGGGCAACTGGTGGTACCTTGCAGTTCAGGACCTGATGACCATGTTAAGGAAGGGTGTCTGTTTTTGTTTCCTAGGGAGTGTTTGAGTGAGGACAAAGAACACTGGAAAGGACATGTGTTGACCAGTGGGAACTATCATTAATCAGATGACCTGTTCATGCATGTGGGTGGGCTCCATGGTGGAGACCACGTGCCTGTGGGGAAACTGGTGGTACCTGGTAGGTCAGGAACCGACAACCATGTTAAGGCGGGGTGTATGTGCTATCCTCGGAACCCAGTTTTCACATTTGGTATCGTTGGTGGTACCCAACCTTAAGTGTAGTGCACTTCCTAGGTTGAGTTGTAGGGCCCACAACGAGGATGTTTTGCTCATAGGGGGGGGGTGATTGTAACACCCCCAACTGATAAATGGCTAAATGACTAAAAGATATGGCTCATGTCAACAAGGAACACCTTCCTTTTTGGGAGCCTGTTTGATTCGAACTCCACAGTTAAGTGTGTTTGTCCTGGAGTAGTGATCTGGATGGGTGACCTTCTGAGAAGTTACCCAAGGATTGTGTGAGTGAAGACAAAGAATGCTGGAAAGAACATGTGTTGACCAGTTGGAACTATCATTAGTCATATGTCTTGTTCATGCACGTGGGTGGGCTCCATGGTAGGGACCACATGTCTACGGGGAAACTGGTGGTACCTGGCAGGTCAGGACCCGACGACCATGTTAAGGCGGGGTGTCTGTGCTTTTACTGGAACCCAGTTTTCAAAATAGGTATCAGAGGTGGTACCCAGCCTTAAGTGCAGTGCACTGCCTGGGTTGAGTTGTAGGGTCCACAACGAGGACGTTGTGCTCTAAAGGGGGGGGGGGTGACTGTAACACCCCAAATGATAAAGGGTTAAATGAATAAATAATATGACTCGTGTCAACAAGGCACACCTTCCTTTTCGGGAGCCTGTTGGTTAGAACTCCACAGTTTAGTGTACTTACCATGGAGTAGTGATCAGGATTGGTGAACTTCTGGGAAGTTATACAGGGAGTGTGTGAGTGAGGACAAAGCGCATTAGAAAGGACATGTGTGGACTTGTGGGAATTATAATTTTTAAAATGACCCGTTCAGGCATGTGGGTGGGCTCTATGGTGGGGATCATGTGTCTACGGGGCAATTGGTGGTGCCTGGCAGGTCAGGACCCGACGACCATGTTAATGCGGGGTGTTTGTGCTATCACCGGGACCCAATTGTAACATTTGGTATCAGATGTCGTACCCAGCCTTAACTACAGTGCACTGCCTGGGTTGAGTTGTACGGACAACAATGAGGACATTGTTCTCTAAAGGGGGGGGGGGGTTGTAACACCCCCAAATGATTATGGGTTAAATTAGAACAAATCACGCTGATTGTAACTCCCCCAAATGATCAAGGGTTAAATGAGGAAAAAGCACGCTGGAAAGGACATGTGTTTACCTGTGGGAACTATCTTTGGTCAAATGACCCGTTCAGGAACGTGGGTGGGCTCCATGGCGGGGACCACGTTTCTGTGGGGAAAATGGTGGTACCTAGCGGGTCAGGACCTGACGACCATGTTAAGGAGGGGTGTCTGTGTTGTTACCTAGGGAGTGTGTGAGTGAGGAAAAATCACATTGAAAAGGACATGTGTTGACCAGTGGGAACTATCATTAGTCAAATGAGGACAAAGCACGCAGGAAAGGACATGTGTTGACCTGTGGGAACTATCTTTGGTAAAATGACCCATTCAGGAATGTGGGTGGGCTCCATGGTGGGGACCACGTGTCTGTGGGGAAAATTGTGGTACCTAGCGGGTCAGGACCTGCCGACCATGTTAAGGCGCGATGTCTGTGTTGTTACCTAGGGAGTGTGTGAGTGAGGACAAAGCACATTGAAAAGGACATGTGTTGACCAGTGGGAACTATCATTAGTAAAATGACCCGTTCAGGAACATGGGTGGGCTCCATGGTGGGGACCACGTGTTTTCTGAGAAACTGGTGGCTCCTGGTGGGTCAGGACCCAATGACCATGTTAAGGCAGGGTGTTTGTGCTATCACCAGGACCCAGTTGTCACATTTGGTATCAGATGTCGTACCCAGCCTTAACTGCAGTGCACTGCCTGGGTTGATTTGTAGGGCCCACAACGAGGATGTTGTGCTCTAAAGGGGGGGGGAGTGGTTTTAACACCCCCAAATGATCATGGGTTAAATTAGGAGAAAGAACGTTGATTGTAACTCCCCCAAATGATCAAGGGTTAAATGAGGACAAAGCACGCTAGAAAGGACATGTGTTGACCTGTGGGAACTATCTTTGGTCAGATGACCCGTTCAGAAACGTGGGTGGGCTCCATGGTGGGGACCACATGTCAACGGGGAAAATGGTGGTACCTAGCGGGTCAGGACCTAACGACCGTGTTAATGCGGGGTGTCTGTGTTTTTACCTAGGGAGTGTGTGAGTGAGGACAAAGCACATTGAAAAGGACATGTGTTGACCAGTGGGAACTATCATTAGTCAAATGACCCGTTATGGCACGTGGGTGGGCTCCATGGTGGGGACCACGTGTTTTCCGGGAAACTGGTGGTACCTGGTGGGTCAGGACCCAATGACCATGTTAAGGCGGGGTGTCTATGCAGTCACCGAAACCCAGTTTTCACATTTGGTATCAGAGGTAGTACCCGACCTTAAGTGTAGTGCATTGCCTGTGTTGAGTTGTAGGGCCCACAATGAGGACGCTGTGCTCTAATGGGGGGGGGGGGGGGGGGGTTATTGTAACACCACCAAATGATAAAGGGTTAAATGACTAAATTATATGACTCATGTCAACAAAGAGCACCTTACTTTTCAGGATCCTATTTGATTAGAAACCCACAATTATGTGTGCTTGTCCTGGAGTAGTGATCATGATGGGTGACCTTCGGGGAAGTTACTCAGGGAGTGTGTGAGTGAGGACAAATCATGTTAGAAAGAACATGTGTTGACCTGTGGGAACTATCATTACTCAAATGACTCGTTCAGGCACGTGGGGTGTCTGTGCTGTCACTGAAACCCAGTTATCACATTTGGTATCAGAGGTGGTACCCAGCCTTAAGTGTAGTTCACTGCCTGGGGTAAGTTATAGGGCCCACAACGAGGACGTTATACTCTAAGGGGGGGGGGGGGTTATTCTAACACCCCCAAATGAAAAAAGGTTAAATGACTAAATGATATAACTCATGTCAACAAGGCACACCTTCCTTTTCGAGAGACTGTTTGATTAGAACTCCATAGTTATGTGTGCTTGTCCTAGAGTAGTGATCATGATGGGTGACCTTTTGTGAAGTTACCCAGGTAGTGTGTGAGTGAGGACATAGCACGCTGGAAAGAAAATGTGTTGACCTGTGGGAACTAGCATTAGTTAGACGACCCATTCAGGCACGTGGGTGGGCTCTATGGTGGGGGACATGTGTCTGCGGGGCTACTGGTGGTACCTGGTGGGCAGGACCTGACGACCATGTTAAGGAGGGGTGTCTGTGCTGTCACCGGGACCTAGTTGTCATATTTGGTATCAGAGGTGGTACCCAGCCTTAAGTGTAGTGCAATGCCTGAGTTGAGTTGTAGGGTCCACAACGAGGACATTGTGCTCTAAAGGGGGGGGGGGGGTTGTAACACCCCCAAATGATGAAGGGTTAAATAAGGACGAAGCACACTGATTGTAAAACCCCTAAATGATCAAGGGTTAAATGAGGATAAAGCACACTCGAAAGGACATGTGTTGACCTTTGGAAACTATCTTTGGTCAGATGACCTGTTGAGGCACGTGGGTGGGCTCCATGGTGGTGACCACGTGTCTGCGGGGAAACTGGTGGTATCTGGCTTGTCAGGACCCGACGACCATGTTAAGGAAGAGTGTATGTTGTAACCGGAACCCAGTTGTCACATTTGGTATCAGAGGTGGTGCCCAGCCTTAAGTGCAGCGCACTTACTGGGTTGAGTTGTAGGGCCCACAACGAGGACGTCGTGCTCTAAATAGGGGGTGATTGTAACATCCCCAAATGATAAAGGGTTAAAAGACTAAATGATATGACTCATGTCAACAAGGTGAACCTTCCTTTTCGAAAGCCTGTTTGATTAGTACTCCACAGTTATGTGTGCTTGTCCTGGAGTAGTGATCAGGATGGGTGACCATTTGGGAAGTTACCTAGGTAGTGTGTGAGTGAGGACAAAGCACGATGGAAAGAACATGTGTTGACCTATGGGAACTATAATTAGTCAGATGACCTGTTCAGGCACGTGGGTGGGCTATATGGTGGGACCGTGTGTCTGTGGGGAAATTGGTGGTACCTGGCGGGTCAGGAACCAACGACCATGTTAAGGCGGGGTGTCCGTGCTATCACTAGGAACTAGTTGTCACATTTGGTATCAGAGGTGGTACCAATCCTTAAGTGTAGCGCACTGCGTGGGTTGAGTTGTAGGGCCCACAACGAGAACATTGTGCTCTTAAAGGGAGGGGGGGTTGTAACACCCCCAAATGATCAAAGGTTAAATGAGGACAAAGCACACTGGAAAGGACATGTGATGACCTGTGGGAACTATCTTTGGCCAGATGACCCGTTCAGGCACATGGGTGGGATCCATGGTGGGGACCACGTGTCTACGGGGCAACTGTTGGTATGTGTCTTGTTAGGACCCGACGACCATGTTAAGGCGGGGTGTCTATGCTGTCACCGGGACCCATTTGTCACATTTGATATCAGAGGTGGTACCCGGCCTTAAGTGCAGCTCACTGCCTGGGTTGAGTTGTAGGCCCACAAAGAGGATGTTGTGCTCTAAAGGGCGGGCTGATTGTAACACCCCCAAATGATAAATGGTTAAATGAGGACAAAGTACACTAGAAATGGCATGTGTTGACCTGTGGGAACAATAATTAGTTAGTTGACCCATTCAGGCATGTGGGTGGGCTCCATGGTCGTCGGGTCAGGACCCGAAGACCATGTTAAGGCGGGGTGTCTGTGCTTTCACTGGGACCTAGTTGTCACATTTGGTATTAGAGGTGGTTCTCATCCTTAAGTGCAGTGCACTGCCTGGGTTGAGTTGTAGGTCCCACAATGAGGATATTGTGCTCTAAGGCGGGGGGGGGGGGGGTGATTGTAACACCCCCATGTGATCTGGGGTTAAATGAGGACAAAGTATACTGGAAAGGACATGTGTTGACCTGTGAGAACTATTATTGGTCAGATGACCTGTTCAAGCACGTGGGTGGGCTCCATGGTGGGGACCAAGTGTCTGCGGGGCAACTAGTGGTACCTGTAGGGTTAGGACCCGACGACCATGTTAAGGTGGGGTGTTTCTGCTGTCACTGGGACCCAGTTGTCACATTTGGTATCAAAGGTGGTACCCAGCCTTAAGTAGAGCGCACTTCCTGGGTTGAGTTATCAGGACCACAATGAGGACATTAAAGGGGGAGTGAGTATAACACCCCAAAATGATAAATGGTTAAATGATAACAAAGCACACTGGAAAGTACATGTGTTGACCTATGTGAACTATCATTAGTCAGATGACCTATTCAGGCACGTTGGTGGGCTCTATGGTGGGGACCAAATGTCTGTGGGGAAACTGGTGGTACCTGGAGGGTCAGGACCAGACGACCATGTTATAGCGGGGTGTCTGTGCTATCACCGGGACCCAGTTGTCACATTTGGTATCAGTGGTGGTACACAGACTTAAGTGCAGCTCACTACCTGGGTTGATTTGTAGGGCCCACAAAAGGATGTTGTGCTCTAAAGGGGGGTGATTGCAACACCCCCAAATGATAAATGGTTAAATGAGGACAAAGTAAATTAGAAAGGACATGTGTTGACCTGTTGGAACTATCATTAGTTAGATGACCTGTTCAGGAACGTGGGTGGGCTCCATGGTCATCGGGTCAGGACCCGACGACCATGTTAAGGTGGGGTGTATGTGTTGTCACTGGGACCCAGTTGTCACATCTGATATCAGAGGTGGTTCTCATCCTTAAGTGCAGCGCACTGCCTTGGATGAGTTGTAGGGCCCACAACGAGGATATCATGCTCTAAGGGGGGGGGGGGGTGATTGTAACACCCCCATGTGATAAAGGGTTAAATGAGGAAAAATCATGTTGGAAAGGACATATGTTGACCTGTGAGAACTATCATTGGTCAGATGATCCTTTCAGGCACGTGGGTGGGCTCCATGGTGGGGACCACATGTCTGCGGGGCAACTGGTGGTACCTGGAGGGTCAGGACCCCACGACCATGTTAAGGTGGGGTGTTTGTGCTGTCATCGGGACCCAGTTGTCACATTTGGTATGAGAGGTGGTACCCAGCCTTAAGTGGAGCGCATTGCCTGGGTTGAGTTATCGGGCCCACAATGAGGAGATTAAAGGGGGAGTGATTATAACAACCCCAAATGATAAATGGTTAAATGATGACAAATAATGCTGGAAAGGACATGTGTTGACCTATGTGAACTTTCATTAGTCAGATGACCCGTTCAAGAATGTGGGTGGGCTCTATGGTGGGGAACACGTGTCTACGGGGCAACTGGTGGTACCTGGCAGGTCAGGACCCGACGACCATGTTAAAGCAGGGTGTTTGTGCTGTCACTGGGACCCAGTTGTTATAGGTTCATATTCGTAGTACAACACCATTGGGTTCTCTTATTTTTTGTTACACATAAATTTGTTTCTATGAGTATTTTCATTGATTATAGAGTAGTCAATAAAATTACTGTTAAGAATAATTATCTATTTATTCATATCAATGACCCGATTGATTAGCTATCAGATGCTCGTTATTTATCGTATATTGAACTTAGGTCTTGGTATCATCAATTGAATGGAATGGATGTTCACATTCGGTGGATGGAATTTCAAATTTGGTATGGCAGTTATGAGTTTCTAGTTATGAATAAAGCACACTGGAAAGAACATGTGTTGACCTGTGGGAACTATCATTAGTCAGATGACCCGTTCAGGCATGTGGGTGGGCTCCATGGTGGGGGCCACGTGTCTATGGGGCAATGATAGGTACCTGGCGGGTCAGGTTCTGATGACCATGATAAGGTGGGGTGTCTGTGCTGTCACCAAGACCCAGTTGTCACCATGGAGCCCACCCACGTGCGTTAATGGTTCATCTGACTAATGATAGTTCCCATAGGTCAACACATGTCCTTTCCAGCATGTTTTTTCCTCACTCACACACTCCCGGGATAACATTACTGTTTAGTATAATTATCTATTTATTCATATCAATGACATGATTTATTAGCTATCAGATGCTCATTCTTTTTCATAGATTGACCTTAGGTCATGGTATCATCAATTGAATGGAATGGAAGTTCACATTCGATGGATGACATTTCAAATTTGGTATGGCATTTATGAGTTTCTAGTTGTTCCTTTCTTGTTATCAAATCCACAAGCTGTAGTTATGGATTTTATGAATTTATTTCCCCATAAGTATTTGGATATTTTTTTTGGGTATTCATTGATGAAATTATGATATATTCTAAAATATATAAATGTTATTAAAAAATCTATAGAAAATTTTTCAAACCATAAAAGAAAATTTTTTTTATGAAGAATATTAGAATATAAGAATTTTAGTTATATAATATTTCATTCCTTGGGAATATTTTTTTATAAAGATGGAATAACTACTTATCCTTCTAAAACTAAAGTGATTGAAGGGTGGTCAATAAATACAATTGTCACTAGGAATAGATGTTTTCAATGATTAGTATATTACTATTGATGGATGAATGGAAAATTTCTCAATAACCTATCCCACTAAGTAAACTTGAAAAGGAGTTAGGTTAATTTGGATAAAGTAATATAAATAATTTTTTAAGATATTGAAAATAAGATGGGTTAATCCTCCAGTGTTATCCATTCCATATAGAAATAGGTATTTTTTTATTTATAGTGATTCTTCGTTGAAGGTCATTGGTTGTGCGTGCATGAAAGATGATTGTGTAATTGTATATACATCACTCCAATTAAAACTTCATTGGGATAATTATCCAATATATTTTCTTGATCATGATGTGGGAGTTTTTTCATTGAAAAATTTGAGGCGTCTTAAATATGTTCAGAAATGTTAAATTTAAAAGGATCACAATTTTTTTAAGTATATATTCACCCTAAAGGAATCGAACATGTTGGAAATATATATTTCTAGAATACATAATGGATTATGATTGAATGATTCACTATCAGCGAGAAAAATACTATAATTTAGATCATGATTTTATTCCAAAGGATAATGCACCATTAACATTTCTATATGTGGAATATGATCATTTAGTTGATTATTTAATGAGTTTGGGATGGAAAATGATTTTTTCATTATACAATTATCTGTTGTCTTTGGTATTAATATAATCAACATTGGTAGAATTAATTAAATATAAATAGAAAGATGGATGTGGTTTTCATGAAATATTATAAATGTAATGTACATGTGTTCAATATTGAGAAAGAATATATTATTAGATTAGGAATGAGTTTATGTGTTCTAGTTAATTTATGTTTTAAAATTGAATTTTTGTGTGAAGCTCACATCCCTCAATTTTTTATCATCCAAGTAGAATTATTATGTATAGATACCTTCAATAATATTATTGTTTGTAAGTAAAGAATAAATAAGTTTATAATTTTATGACTCTAATCTTATTTAATTACTATGTTAGGTGAACATGATTGTATTTTAAAGAACTAGGAGAGGTACATGCATCATGATAGCTTGTTTTCTTGAATGAATTGGGAGGTTTTGGATCTGGGAAGTTTTAAATAAGTTAAAATGAATTAAATTAACCTTAATAAAAATTCCATTATTCTTTGGATGAGGAAAATCTTATTTTACATTTAACTATGTCTTCTATTTTTTGTTCGTATGTGGATCAAGTAGTGGAGGATCAGCAGATTGGTCTGATTGATCACTGAAAAATTGATCCAGTGAGGGAGGATAATCAGTGTAATAGGATGTTGTGTATCTTTTAGCTCAAGCCTTGTGAATATACGTGGGAAATTTTTTTGATGAGGAGACACAAAGCAAGTTGGAGGAGCTGGAAATTCCCTCCAATTTGATTTGGTCCCAGATATAATAGTGGGTTTCATTTTCTAGTAATTCATATATGTGGAGTTGGGTGTCAGGGGTGGATTCAATATTTGGGTTAGCAGAAGGAGGCATATTTTTGTGTGTCGACTTTTGGAAAGAGTTTTAAGCAGATTTCCTTTCATCATCCATGATGAGACGGAAAAGGAAGGAGATTCTTTCACTTCCGTAGGGGATTTTCTCTATGTAGGAGTTGAGAATTATGTTCACGGACCTTCTATGTTTCCCCAAAAATATTTTCCAAGATGACGAGTCTAGTAAAAGACATCTTTAAGAGGCTCTCCATTCTTCAATCCAGTATTCAGTTACTCCCTTTAGGTCATCGATGTATATAGAGGTTCGGAATAAGTCACTGGTGATTGATCAAAGGCACTCATGAGGAGGTTTTCCATGAAATAGGTTCTATCATGGTTCCTCAAGGAGAATATTTCTCAATAGTAGGTCCTAAGCTCTAATACTTTCAAGGATTTTATTACCATGGATTCGACAGTAACAAGTTACTTTTCAGCATTCTAGGGATAGATTTTATGTTCTTTTCCATAGCATTTTAAAATATTTTGATTTGTTAGTGGGGATGGGGTCCATCACCAGAACTAGTACCAGATGATTTCTCAAGCCCAGTCTGG
The DNA here is from genome assembly GCA_963277665.1 of Viscum album. Taxonomy (NCBI): domain Eukaryota; kingdom Viridiplantae; phylum Streptophyta; class Magnoliopsida; order Santalales; family Viscaceae; genus Viscum; species Viscum album. The sequence continues at coordinate 1,416,135,660 of OY728123.1, forward strand.
TTGTTACAGTCAGGTCCAATACCAACCCTAGTAGTAGTTACTAGCAAGTCTGTTTTATCAGCAGGGGCATCAGGGTTACGCTCCATTGAAAGACTAAAGAGAAGGTAGAGGGTTCCCTTTGGACATTTCTTATACTCAGGGACCTCGACAGGAGCATGTTCATGGAGGGGGACTTCAGCATATAGGTAGAGGATTTAGGTGTGGTCAGTTCAACACGAAGGAGGTAGTAATTCGAATGGAGCTATAAATCATTCATGATAAAAACAACTTTTCTTATACCCCTATTTGAGACTTATATAATCCAGGATCTTCATAATAATTTTTTGCACCACCTCTAGTATGTGATCTAGCTTTATACATAGTGATTTTTCTCATACCCATGGTGTTCACTACACTAGTTGGAGGCCAGAACAGCTTGTTTGATGTGTTCTGAGGGTGTAGACTGGTGATGGAGCCACATCAGTCTGATAGGGATCTATTATTACTATAAATTCATCTATAATATGTCATCCTTGGTATCAACTAGTTATATATTTTTTTGTGTTGTTATCGACTACTTCTGGAGGAGTGTCGTGTTCTCAGATGTTAATTTCAAATGGACATCTTTTGTTGGGTAGTGGGGTTGTTAGGGTGATAGTAGAACATTGTATCCAATTCATTCTTTAATGGATAATTTATATGTGGTATCAGTGAATGATGGTGTGGATTCTTTTGAGGTTATCATGGAGTTTTTTGGAGTTTTTTCTTGAGGAGATTGTGATGCTGCCCCCTCGACATGTTGTTGAGTTTGAGATAGGTCTACAACTCGATTCTTCTTTGATTTAAATGGATCATTATCAGATGAAGCCTTCTCAGTTATGTTATTTGAGGTTTCAGATAGATGATCTGATGCAAAATGGCTTCATCTAGCCTAGTATGCCACTGTGGGGCGCTCCAGTGTTATTCTCCAAAAAAGAAAATGATGGTATGGGCTTGTGCATAGACTACTGAAGCTTGAACTAGGTGATAATTAAGAACCATTAACATCTTCCAAGGATATTTGGTCTTTTCAACCAATTTATATGGGAGAGTTTTTTTATTTAAGATTGATATACAGTCTGGATATGACATGTTGAGGGTGAAGGAGGATGATATCCTGAAGACTATATTCAGATGAAGGTATGAATACTTTGATTTTGTGGTCATGAACACACTAGATGTATTCATGGGGTTCATGAACTCCATTTTTCATGAATTCTTGGACCACTATGTAGTCGTTTTCATATATGAAATCCTGATATACTTGAAGTCATTGGAGGAGAATGAAAATCATCTCAGAGCTATATTGAAGGTTATTAAATGCAAGAAGATGTATGGAATGTTTTCTAAGTAAATGTTCTAGACATGAGAGGTGTAATTCCTTGGGAATGTGGTGTCTTATTAGTGTGTGATTTTGGACTTGTCATTGGTTGAGGTTTTTGTTTCCTGGGAATCACCCAGGAATTTGGGGGAGGTTCGTAGCTTCCATGGTCATATGATATATTACCAGATGTTCGTATCTAAATTCTCATGGATTTTTTCAATATTGATAATTTTAAACAGGAATGATTAGGATTTTTTATGGACTTGTCAGTGAAATGAATCATTCAAATACATAAAGGAGAATTTTTTTTGTTCTATAGTGGTCTAGTTTCTAGAGGAGGTTGAGTTGTTTGAGGTGTTCTCCAATGTTTCATGTCTGAGTTTGGTATTTGTATTGATGTAGTAGGGATAAGAGATCAGTTATGGGTCTAGGTAGTTAATATCCCAAAAATGTGACTATACCACCCATGATATAGAGATAGAATTCGTTCTTTTTTTACTGAATTTGTGGTGTCATTACCTTATTAGGGAGCACTTTGTGATTTTCATGGATCTGAAAAGATTAAGGTATATATTTTATCAGTGTGAGCTTAATCTATGGAAATAGTGGTGGATGGATTTTATTTAGGTTTATGATTTTAAAATATCCTAAACCTCATGAAATGGGAATGTTGGGGATGGTGATTAGAATAAGAAGTCAAGGAAGGATGTTTTTTAAGTGTTTAGAGATGACTGAAGAGTGATAAAGGAATACACATCCATGTACTTGGATGAAATTATGGCTATTGGTATAGATTGTTTTTCAAAAAATTATGTTGTCTACTTTGATGCGGTGGGTGGAATAGTCTTAGTTGGTTGAATCAGAGGTAGAGGTTATGCATGATTGTGTTGGCCTTGGTAATGCCCTCAATGGATGATAAGAGGATGGTCGGAACCAGATGTTGTTTTAGGGTAGGTTGTTTGTTCTAGTATCAATTCAAGAGGGAGTCCTTCATGTGTTTTCTATCTCAAATTTGGCAGTACACCCGAGAGTATCTAAGTTATACTTGGGCTTCAGGATGTGATTTTGGTGACCCTGTATGAAAAAAGAAGTATTGAATTTTGTGGATCAGTGCTTGATTTTCTAGTAAGTAAAGGATGAGAATCATGTTCCTGGTGGTTTGTTTCATCCATTGGATGTTCCCGAGGTGAAATGAGATGGCAACTAACCAGATTTTTTCATAGGGTTAACCTAATCTCATGGATGTTTTGATAATATCTATGTAATCAAAGATCGATTGATGAAATTGGATCACTTCTTAGCAATCAGCGATTCAAACTCCATAGATGCTTTGTCTAAGAGGTAGTGGATGAGGTGTTGTAGTTTCATGGTTTTTTGAGGATGATTTTCTCATTTAATATTTCATATTTTACGTCACGCTTCTAGAATGGATTAAAACATTATTTTGAATCTCATTTATGCCTTCGTAATTCCTTCCACCCTCAAACTGAAGGGAAGACATAGTAGACTATCTAGAAATTTTAGAATATGTTGTCAGTTTTCATCTTGGACATAGGTGGATTGTGGGCATGAGACCTGCCTTTGGTTGAGTTTTCTTTTATTTAAAATAACCATTCATCCATCTACATGTTCCCATTTGTGTCATGGTATGGGTGTTCATGTTATTCTCTATATTGTTGGGCCACAGATGGAGAGTCAGTAGTTTTTAGTCTTGATTTGGTGTAGAGCATTATAGAGAAGGTTCACTTTGTTCGAGAGAAGATGAAAGCATCATAGGACCAGAATAAGGCTTATTCAAATCATAGGCAGAGGCCCTTGGATTGCGAGGTTGGATACTAAATTTCTTTAAGGTATACCCTCAACATGGAAAATGTAGTTTTGGTAGGGGGAATACGCTTTTTCTAAGGTTTGTTGGGTCCTTTGAGTTGTTGGGGTGAGTTATTGAGGTGGCGTATTGGTTGACATTACCACTATGACTAGAGAGGATCCAAGATGTATTACATGTGTCATAGATTCATTAATATCTTCATGATGACCCTCATGTCATCGACTGAGGAGAGTTGGATATCAAGGAAGATACAACATTCATGGAGTGGCTGGTAGAGATCCAGGACCATCGAGGGATGGTGCATCATAGACAAACCATTAATTTGGTTTATGTGTTGTAGATGCATGGTGGACTATAGGAGAGTAATTGGGAGTGATAACTACATATGTGGGTCTAGTACTCAATTTTTTGAGTCATGTTATGATTTAGCATACGTTTTTTTTGCATTGATGTGATGTTTAAAACTTTTTGTTTTATATGAGATGTGACTCTTCCCTATTGTTATGATGTGTGATTAATGATTCAATTCATGAGTAAAAGGGAAAACCACATTCCCAATTGAGAAATAATATACATTGATTCTATTAGAACAATTTGGGAGAGTCGGTGTCGCTCAAAGTGGATAGTATCTTGATGGGGGGATGTAGTTCCTTGATTTTTTTACATAGGGATCTGTTGTATATTGGTTTTGGTAGTTTTTATCTTGTGACTATGTGGGGGTTGAAATTGTTGTGCCCGTGGTTATGATGAAGAGTGGAGTGTTTAGTTGGTGTAAGTGTTAAAATAGTAATGATATCCTTGAGATCTAACTCAAGGGATGGTCGTTTGGACCTTCCATTCCTTTCCTTTTTCTTGGATTCTCGAGCGCAATAAATGTTTGAGAGGTATCTAATGTATTGTCCCAAACTTCTAAAACCATTTCCTTTGTGTTTTCTAAGGCTTGAAGGATTCAAGAGGGTTTTATGAGTACTTTACTCTAATTCTTCTAAGTTCTATTCTTACTGTCAATTGTTTGGTCTTGCAATTGGTTGGCACGACCACTTTTTTTCCATCATGCGGTCATGTGTTTGTTTGTGCGGTAGGTAGTTTGGTCGTGCGTTCAATTGGCATGGTTGGTAGGTTATTTATGAGGTATGTATATTTGTAATGGGGTCATATGGGATGGTCATTTGATTATTCATGTGGTAGGTTGGTTGGTTATGCGGTCGTTTGGGACAATCACTTATTTTGTTCTTGCAGTGGGTAGGTTGGTCATACCGTTGATTGGCATTGTCATATACTTTCTTGTGAGTGGGTTGGTTTTTTCATGTATCCAGTTAAAACAGTCACATGTTTGTTCATGTGGTTACTTTTTTCTTCTCATGGTCGCTAGTTTTTTCACATTGTAGGTTGGATTTCACAATTAGTTCTAGACTTATCTAAATTTCATAAATTTATAGATTTCTCTTATTTCCCCTATAAGGAATATGAATTATTAAAATAAATACAGTTTTAAAGGATTAATTAAAGGGTTTAAAAGGTCATTTTAAGGAGGATAATTATATCCTTTAATTCACTTGATGACCAAGTGTGTTAGTGAGCCGTTCTACAAGGAACATAATTAGATATTCATTAATGGTTAATTAAAATATTGTATACAATTTAGAATCTCAATGGTTTCATATCATTAATTAAAAAATTAGGATCTTTCCTTCATTTATTCCCACTTTTGTTTTGATAAGGTTTTTTTTGAATCATATCCCTTGGAGCTGAGAAACCCTTTTTCCATTTTTTGTTTGTCTTGTCAAGACCCATCCCACGAGGCCCGTGTCGTGACTACCTCAAGCCCGCCTTCCATAGGCCAGGGGCTGGTGACTAGCACTGGAAAGGAATATCCCTAAAATAGAAGACATTTCCTTTTAACATGTACAGACACATAGTATAAGAACACAACAAGAAGCAACCACGAAGTAAAAAACTGTAATAAAAGTGTGGTGAAAGTAAAGGGCCCAGAATACAAGATCAACTAAAAAGTAAAAGAATAACTGAAAAGTAAAAATACATCTGAAAAGTGAAAAATATCACCTAAATCGTCCACTAAGGATCCTACCTGAAAGGTAGATACAACTCACGATCAGTAGCCCCTACATCACATCATTCCTAATGGTCCACCTATGAGCACCGTCCAGTCCTGTCACCCTCAACCTCGATCAAAACTGTATGTCATCTGCACAAGACACAACAAGGATCAGGGGTAGCTTATGAAGGGGTGAGTATAATGTTACTCAGTAGGGACCTCGAGACCCCCATAGGTCTCCCTGAGTTCCATAAAGGAAAAACCACAAAGTAAGACCTCCATCTCAAGCACGAAGCGATAGACAGCAACTCTACTTAGGTATATGCCCATAAATATACCTAAGTTATCATGATATACTCATCTCATACATGAGAGAAGAATACCACAAAGGTAACACCAAAAAGGTGGAAGTACCACATAGTAAACACCACAAAGATAGAAGTACCACAAATGTAACACCACGAAGGTATAAGCACCACACATGTAACACCATAAAGATAGAATTACCACATAATTAACAACAGGAAGATAACACCACGAAGGTAAAAATACCACACAGACAACACCACGAAGATAGAAGTACCACATAGGTAACACCACGAATATAACACCATGAAGGTAGAAGTACCACACAGGTTACACCACAAAGATAAATATACCACATAGGTAACACCACGAAGATAACACAACAAAGGTAAAAGTACCACACAGGTAAAACCACGAAGATAAAAGAAAAACATATGTAACACCACAAAAATAACACCATGAAGGTATAAGTACCACACATGTAACACCACGAATATAGAAGTCTTAGCTCACACCAGGTATAACTTAAGTACAAAAGTACAGATGATTATTCATATGGCTAGATCATCTTATTGTGTTAAGTAACACTACTTCTGACCCACATAGGATCGATAGGTAATTAACACCTGCTGACCCACATATGATCGATAGGTAACTAACCCCCCACTGACCCACACATGATCTGACCCACAATGGATCAGTATGAACTGACCCACATAGGATCGCTGAGCTCTGACCCACACAGGATCTGGCCCACTTAGGATTGGTATACGCTGACCCACACAAGATCGCTGAGCGCTGACCCACACAGGATCTAACCCACACATGATCGGTATGCGCTGACCCACATAGGATCGTTGAGTGCTGACCCACATAGGATCAATAGATGTTGATCCACACAAGATCAATGTTTTCCTTCATGTTATATCCAGCCACAAGATTCGTTGCACCCAGTGCACTTGAGTTCTGTAGAATCTGCATCTTGAGATATCGGTCATACCTAGAATTCCATAAGCTCCAAAAAGGATTAACCCAAAGGACCTCCATGTCGTAAGGGTTCCAATGCAATAGATGGTGCGTCATTCGAATGCCCGGTCTGTGAGTTATAAGCATTTTAGTTCCGAGGGCCTGGTTGGATTCAGCTTCGATCCAACTCGGACATACTCCAACTGTCTCCAAAACTCAAGTGAAGTATACCAAAAGGAAAATATCGATCCAAGTATCCCAACTCCGTAGATAGTTTTTCAAACGGGTGTCCGGTTCTCAAGATAAGACTCTTTATGTTTTTCTAGGTCCGGTTGGGTTTGGGTCCGGTCTGACCTGGTCGGACCGACCTGTTCTGGGTTGGGCCTCGACGGGCTCGACCAACTAGGCCGAGGTCCAGCTTGGCCCACTAGGGGGAGGCCCGTAAGGGCGGCCCATCCCACATGGGGCAGCCTGCTGGGCGCATGGCCTACAGGGCATGCAGCCCGACCGCGGTGAAGTGCGGCCTGCTGGGGGATCACGCTAGGTAGCACAGGGGAGTGGCTTCCCCCGAATTCCCGAATGGCCCAGAGGCCGTTCGGTTCCTCCACAATGGATGTGGAATGTGGCACCTCCAGGTGGCCTGCAAGACCTACTAATGCGGGTCTTTCCGAACCTGTCACGGTTGGCCGATGTGCCAGTAGTCTTCTCCAGCGGAGCGCCACTCCGGCACCTGCGGCCAGCCGATGTACCTACCTCCTCCCTATGGTATCCACGACTGATGAGCAGCGACTCGAGTCCTCCAGTAGTGTGCTGGTCACACCACCCTCTCCTTCTGCGTCCGGTTGGTGTTCCAGCCAGCTCCCCCGACAGCCATGACTGACGAGTGGCGGTCGGTTCCTCCGTCGATGCGGGTGCACTGCCTCTTTCCTCACGGCCGACTGATGTGCAGACCGCCGCCTTGGTCCTTGCTGGCACCGGTTGCCAGTATCGCCGCACCGATGGACTTCCACAGAGAACAAAAAGGGGATTCAAGGTAATGGAGGGTCCGATCTAGGTTCATTAGGTCCATTCCCTCCGCATTAGCTTGTATTCTTGTGGGAGATAAATAATCAATAAGCTCTTGGAATTTAAATCAAGTTAAACCCCTACCCGAGGTTCTTGGAGAGCCTCCATGATTGAGGAAGTGGGTCGGTTTTTTCCATTCTCCACAACTATCCTCTAACATTGTCGCTCGATTGTCAACCTTCGGTTTATGTTTTTGGTGTCACTCATCACTGATCGCCGAAACCAGCTCTGTCCTCTAAGGTTTTGGTGTCTCGACACTTTGTCAGCACTTCGCTGCTTGGTGAAGCTGTCCGAAACCTCTCCCCATGATCCAAATAAATAGGATAGGGGAGGGTAATTAACGACATTGTGAATTAATGATGGCTCATTAATTAGGAACATTCCTAATTCCCCGACATTGGTGTTACTTAGATTGAAGGGTCAAGCCATTTTTTGGATTGACACATCGCTGGTCACACACTCCGCTTGTCCGTTGGGGGATAAGATAGAAAATAAAAATAAACTAAGTTATTATTATTATTTAAAAGGTCCCAATACATAAATATTTGTCCAGACCTACTACGGTTAATGTGAAGTCTCTCTTAAGCGAATCTCGGCACTGTAGATTCAATGGTGCCCTCATATTTATAATCCAAGCACTTGTTCAAAAGTTAGAAAACACCCCTCGCATGTTTACTGAACGCACCTTAAAAAAAGTTCAATGAATTAATAGCGTTCACCCTCGACCAGCACCGATTGATGTTAGACTCCACCTAAAAAGAACACGCCCCATAAAACTTAATGGTACTCTCAGATATTCAATCCAAGTTACTGTTTAGAAGTTATGGATTTTACAATAAAATAATTTTCACTTAATTATTTTATTTACGGACAATAACTAACATTCATTGGTGGCCCACACTGGCCAATGTTAGTATCTTCCTAAAGAAATAATACCCTAACGGGCTCAGTGGTGGTCTCAGATTTTTAATCTTAGTCACAATTTGTGAGTTATAAGGATTTGAAAAATAAAATAACTTTATTTAATTATTTTATTTACGTTTAAGCCATTTTCGAGTTTTCTCACAAGAGGCATGCGTTGACTAAACCTAAGTCATGCCTAGGGTAAACCCGCCATCTTGAATGCAACAGTGTGCTCAGATTTCTAATCTAGGTAACCATTTAAGATTTATTTCACTTTTTCAAGATAACTTCTTACTTGTGCTAATTAAAGCTTAACAAAACTTTGAAGGATCATTCTAGGCACTATGGGTCTTGGAATCATGCGCCGTCAGATTTCACAGTCTCGAAATAATTCCATATAGTTAAAAAAAATTATACAGAAATTCCAGGACAATACATTCTCCCAATCATAGGAATTTACATACCTGAAATCCAAAACCAAGGCAAATCAAACAAAAGAGGGTACTGCGCTGGAATCTGAGCCTCACACTCCGATGTGCTCTCCTGGAGATCCATGTACTGCCACCAAACTCACACTAGAGGGATGGACCATCCATGAAGGACTTGCTCCTATCGATCCTCTATCTCCCATGGAAACTCCATAATAGTCACCCCATCATCAAAGATCAACTCTCCCTAGTCGTTGACATGCGATGGATCATGCACACATATCCTCAGTTGCGACACATGGAAAGAATTATTCACCAGGTGCATCTCTGGGGGAAAATATAGAGGTTATACCACCTCGTCCACTCTGTTGAGAATCTAGAATGGTCTGATTAACCATAGAGATAGTTTTCTTCCCCGGCCAAACCTCCACAATCCTCATTGGGGTGAGACCCATAGGAGTACATGGTCTCCCTCCTCAGACTCCAAAGGTCTCCATCCCCTATCTACATAAGACTTCTGCCGTCTCTATGCAGTATTGACATGCTGACAAGTGTGGCATTATGATACAAACTCTGCCAATGCTTCCTTCATCTTTGGCCAGTAGTAGTAATGCTGAAGATCCTGTTACATCTTTGTCACTCCAGGATGTACCGTTAAAAAAGATGTATGGATATCCATCAACACATCCTCCTAAAGCATCACAGACACCATGGTGAGTCTTATAAAAAGGATGATATTCTCCCAACCTTCATAAAATCTTTCAAGAGACTGTCCTGGAGACATCTAAGCACGTCGTACTTCGCAGTCAACGTCCCAAGCTGTGCCTCCCAAATTCTCTGAAGAATTGGGGGAGTGACGGTCATAGACTGGAGGTAAGCTACTCCATCTTTATCCACGAAGGATATCCATAGCGTGACTAGCTGATCCGATGCCTTACTTAGCAGCTATAGACCAGACCTACTGCTGTGTACTTCTGCTACCACGTTCCATTTCCCAGGAGTATAGACTATCTCATGGTCATAGTCTTAGATGAACTGTAGCCATCGTCACTATTTCATCTCTTTAAAGCTCTACTGACACATCTCTTTCTACTGGAAAGGCTCCCTCTTTTTTTTCAAAGCTGTCAAGGGTACCTCTACCCTAGAGAACTCTGGTAAAAATTTCTGATAGTAACTGGCCAAAGCAAGTGTCCCTCTCCCTTTGGGGAGGTAATCCTGGAAACTTCTTTTGAAAAGATGTCCCCACACTCTTTCACTCCTGTTTGAAACTGAAACAGAAAACTCCTACTTCCGGAAGGGTATGACTGGCCGGCTCAAGAGTGATCAGCTGTACCCTCCTATGCATGAGTTTATCCTGTGCTACATGGGTTTCCCTTTTTGCGAACCAAGGAAAACCTCATTACAACATTGTAGATAAACCACAAATTTTTTTCCTAATACAGTCAATATGAGTATGAACTGTAGATGTACAGTCCATATCCAAACAAATGTCGTATGGCCTCGGCGCTGCCACCAAGAGGTTCCAACCGAAACACTCACCTCAAGGGTCAGATCACACCATCGACATAAGTGTGATAATCGAGTCTCCTCCCAAAGGTATCTCAAGACGTAATGGTAGAGTCAATAGTTTAACCGGAAACACTAGGTATTGAACAAGATTCATGTAAAGAAGGAATTATTAGTACCTATTTCTATTAATACGGTAGCTAGTAGTAGAAACAGACCATACCTGAAATCATTCCTGGAGCCCTTGGGTCACACTCCTTGACTGCATGCAGCTACTCCCTTCCCCTGTACTGCAGCTCCATGAGCCTGGTGGGGACCGCATTGGGGTGGTGGCTGTAACATGTCAAAATGTGTACCACCTCTTTATGATCTCCTAGATACTCTTCCACATTTTTTTCCCTGCTGATTCATCTATCCCTATCACTTCCTCATTCTAAAACATTTTACACTCCCAAGTCTTCGAGACTAGCGTCAGTTTCCTATTTTCACACTACTAGCAATCACTGGCCATATCCGCTCAGCCAAAAAAAACATTCAACCCCAAAGGTTCTCTCTAGAACCCTAAAATAAGTATGAATGCATATATGAATAGTGTTGGCTTGGATATCCCTAAACCAACCTCAGTTAGAGGACCGATCCCTGAAACACTGACCGTACTGTATTCATCGAGTACCTGGGATGGACTGTACGCCTCGATGAATACACAACTACTGATATGTCATCATGCCAAAGCTGTAGAAGCTCTAGGGAAAACTCATCACTTATCACTTTATGGAAAGAGACCCCCCATCTTTAGGGAAGGTTCTCAAGCATGTCTACAGAAAATTCACCTCTTCTCAAGATCAGAGCAATATAAACCATGTCATCGTTCTGATGAGCCACATAAAAGGCTCTATACCAGGAACACCATTTGATTGAATGGTGCCCTGGATAGATGGAAACTCAGACACCTCCTCAAGCCATTTCTTAGCTACCTATGAGTTGGTCTCACCTTAGAACCTGAGGGGTATCTGATACTGAAATACATTTAAGGCACTGAGCCTACATGTGTCCTCTACCGGTACTGCCAGTTATAACTTCTGACCAGTGGGCAGTGATATAGCTGGCACACTATCCGAAGGTACCCTCTTGGGAAACAGTCCATGTACCGAAGACTCATCACCATGCAGACCATCCTCAGAGTAATGAACTGATAAATACTAGCAGCTAGGATCAACATTTGATATGATGGTGTCTCAACTGGGCGGAAAACTCTAGCCACAACCTCCAGCCAGTTCTCAGCTATCTGGGAATCAATCTCGCCTCAGAACCCTGGAGCTCTCTACTGCTGAAACTCATGAAACATGCTCAATCAGAGTGCACCAACTACTGGTGGGGCTGGTGGCATCTTCTTCCCAATGGGTGGTGGTGATACTGGTACACCAGCATAAGGAACCAACATAGTAAGAGGGCCCTGCATCAGAGCCTCATTGCTCGGTGGGCCGTCATCCTGTACTCTCTCGTGAATCCTATCTGGCTATCTATGCAGTAGCATCCTGATAGAAAACAGGTGCACCACGGTCAATAAGTTATATCTTGTGAGTTGACTCTAAGATATCACAAGAAATAATTTCAAAACACACACACAATTAGTGTTTCCCTGCACTGAGTCAGAAATCGGAATTCATGGTCCTGGTGTATGGATACGTCGGTCACCGCACCAACATTGGATTCCCCAAACTAAAAACCATAATCACACCACTTAACACTATTTCCACATAGAAAATATCAGATTTCTAGTTCATTGGTAGAAATAACTCCTCTGATACCACTTTGTCACGACCTGTCCCCCGGGGCTCGTGCTGTGACTACCCCAAGCCCACCTTCTATAGGCCATGGGCTTTCAACTAGCACTAGAAAGGTGTATCCCTAAAACGGGAAGGCATTTTCTTTTAACCTGTACATACAGACAATACAAGAACACAACAAGAAGAAACCACGAAGTAAACTGATGCAGTAAAAGTGTGCTAAAAGTAAAGGGGCCAGAATACAAGCTCAACTAAAATGTAAAAGTACAACTAAATAGTAAAAATACAACCAAAAAGTGAAAAATATCTCATGGACCATCCAACGAGGATCCTACCTGAAGGGTAGGTATAACTCACGATCAGTAGTCCATACATCACATCATGCCTAGTGGTTCACCTCTGAGTACCGTCCAGTCCTAGCTCCCTCAGCCTTGATCCACACTGTACATCATCTGAACAAGACACAACAAGGTGTGGGGGTAGCCTATGTAGGGGTGAGTATAATGATACTCAGTAGGGACCCCGAGACCCACGTAGGTCTCCCTGAGTTCCAGAAAGGAGAAACCACAAAGAGATACCTCTATCTCAAGAACCAAGAAATAGACATCATCTTTAGTTAGGTATCTACCCATACATATACTAAGTTATCAAGATATACTCATCTCATACATGAGGGAAGAATACCACAATGGTAACACCAGGAAGGTGCAAGTACCACACATGAAACACCACGAAGATAGAAGTACCACACATGTAACACCAGAAAGACAAAACCATAAGGTAGAAGCACCACACAGGAAACACCACAAATATAGAAGTACCACATAGTTAATATCACAAAGTTAACACCACAAAGGTAGAAGTACTACGCATGCAACACCACGAAGACAGAAGTACCACATAGGTAACACCATGAAGATAACACCATGAATATAGAAGTACCATACAAGTAACATAACACCATGAAGAAAAAAGTACCATATAGGTAACACCATGAAGATAAAACCACGAAGGTAGAAGTAACACATAGGTAACACCATGAAGATAGAAGTACCACACAGGTAACACCACGAAGATAGAAGTCTCAGCTCACACCAGGTATAACATAAGTACATAAATACAGATCATTAGTCATAAGGATAGATCATCGTATTCTATTAAGTATCACTTATTTAGACTCACACAGGATCGTTAGGTAACTAACAACTGCTGACCCACACAGGATCGATAGGTAACTAACCCCCGCTGACCCACACATGATCTGACCCACACAGGATCAGTATGAGCTGACCCACATAGGATCGCTATGTTCAGAACCACATATTATCGATATGTGCTGACCCACATAGGATTTCTGAGTGATGACCCACACATGATCGATAGATGCTAACCCACACAGGATCGATGTTCATCATTCATGTTACTACCAGCCACATGATTCCTTCCACATGGTGCGCTTGATTTTCGTAGACTCCAACTCTCGAGATATCGGTTATACCTTGACCTCCACTAAGCTCCAAAAAGGAGTAACCCAAAGGACCGCGTTGTCGTAAGGGTTCCAACGCGATAGATGGTGTATCATTCAAATTCTCGGTCTGTGATTTATAAGCGTTTTAGTTCCGAGGGCCTGGTTAGATTCGGTTTCGATCCAAACAAACTGTACCCCACTGTCTCCAAAACTCAAGTGAAGTATACCAAAATGACCATCTCGATCCAAGGATCCCAACACCATAGAAATTTCATCAAACAGACATTCGGTTATCAAGATATGACCCTTTAAGTGTTTCTGGGTCCGGTCTGACCTGGTCGGACCGACCCGGCCTGACTCGGTCTGGGCTGGGCCACGATGGGCTCGCACCACTAGGCCAGGTCTGGCCTAGCCCACTAGGGGGAGGATCGCAATGGGTAGCCTTCCAGGTGCGCGGCCCGTTGGGCAGGTGGCCCGACCGCGGCGAAGTGCCGCCCAGTGGGGGATCGCGATAGGTATCATGAGGGAGAGACATACCCTAAATTCCTGAATGGACCGGAGGCCATTCAATTCCTCCACAGTGGCAGTGCCACATTGTGCATATAGGTGGCCTGCTAGACCTTCTGGTACGGGTCCTGCTGAAACCATCATAGCCAACTGGTTTTTCGTACGTTTTCGCCAGCGGTGTGTGACAGCGCGCCGCTTTGGCACCCGCAACTGATCTGTGTGTCGGACGCCTCCCTCCGGTCCACCGCGGCTGACAAGCCATGATCTGAGTCCTTCGGCAGCACGTTGGTCACGCCACCCTCTCCTTCTGTGGTTTTCCGGGGTTTCGGCCACCTCCCCTAACCTCTGAAGTTGAAGAGCCGCGGTCGGTTCCTCTGGCGGTGCGGGTGCGCCTCCTCTTTCCTTGCCGCTGGCTAGTGTGTCGACCACCACCTTGGTCCATGCCGGCAACGATCATCTGTATCGCTGCACCGGGGATCTTCCACAAAGTACAAAAAGGGGGTAACAAGGTAGAGGAGGGTCTGGGTCTGGTTTGTTAGGCCCGCGCCCTCCACGTTAGCTTGTAATCACGAGGGAGATAAATAATCATCAAATTCATGGAATTCAAATCGAGATAAACCCCTATCCGAGGTTATTGGAGAGCCTACGTGCTTGAGGAAGTGGGCCAGTGTTCATTGTCCCCCGTAACTAGCCTCCAACGTCGTCCTTCGATCATCAACCTTCGGTTTGAGGTTTCAGTGTCGCTCGTCACCGCTCACCGAAACTGGCTCCATTCTCCAAGGGTTTCGCATCTCAGCACTTTGTCAGCACTTCACTGTTTGATGACGCTATCTGATACCTCTCCCCATGATCTATATAAATAGGGGAGGGAGAGGGTAAGTAAGGATGTCAGGAATTAATGGAGGCTCATTAATTAAGAACCTTACTAATTATCCAACATTTCGGTTACTTAGATTGAATGTTCAATCCATTTATTGGCTTGACACATCACTAATCCCACACTACGCTTGTCCATTGGGGGATAAGATAGAAAATAAAAATAATCCAATTTATTTTTATTATTCCTTAAAAGGTCCCAAAACATTAATTTTTCTCCCGACCTACTACAGTCAAAGTGAAGTCCACCTTAAGTGAATCCTGGCACTGCAGATTCAATGGTGCCCTCTGATTTTTAATCTGAGCAAAAGTTCAAAAGTTATAAAATTCCACTCGCACGTTTACTGAACATACCTTAACAAAGGTCAATAAATTAATAACATTCAACCTCGACCCGTGCTGATCTAAGTAATTCTCCTCCTAAGGATAACACACCCCAATGAACTCAACGATACTATTTGATTTTTAGTCTGAGTTACCGTTCATATGTTATAGATTTTACAATAAAATAACTTTCACTTAATTATTTTATTTACGGAAAAAAACTAACTCTCACTGGTGGTCAGCACTGGTCAATGTTAGTATATGCCTAAAGAAAGCATACCCTCACGAGCTCAACAGTGGTCTTGAATTTTTAATCCGAGTCCCTGTTCGTGATTTATATGTAATTGAAAAATAAAATAACTATATTTAATTATTTTATTCACGGTTAATCCATTTCCGAGTTTTCTCACAGGAGGTCTACGTTGAAAACAACTTAATTTGCGCCTAGGGTAAACCCGCCATCCTGAACGCAATGGTTCCCTCAAATTTCTGATCTAGTAAACCATTTATGAGTTATTCCACTTTTTCAAGAAAACTGTTTGCACACATTAATTAAGGCTTAACAAAACTTTGACGGATCATTCCAGTCACTTCGGGCCTCGGAATCACATGCTGTTAGATTTTGCGATCTCAAAATAATTCCATATAATTAAAAATATTATACGGAAATTCTAGAAAATTACATGTATTTTTCTTAAATGGGTTTTATTACATGTGTGCAACTCCTATTTTATGCATCAAATCATGTGATATTTCTTTCTTCAAAGTAGGGAATCCCTCATTTACTTTTTTGTATCATGATAGAGGGGTTTAATCTTGTTTTTCTATGGGGGCGGTTTGTTCTGGACTAATCAAGATAAATTAATCTTTTAATTGAAATATATGGGGAATTATAATGAATCACATGCTTTCACATCTATTTTATTATTACGACATTGTGATCACATAAACTAAAAAACCAACTGCAAATCATGGAGCCTGGGGGATATGTTTGTGCTGTATTTTTCTATTAGGGAACATGATGTGATTGTTTGGAATCCCCCTAAAACATGGAAATTGTCTAAACACTTATATCTGGTAAATAAAATTGTCACCCAGGATGTATTTGGATTGTTTGAGAATACCATTAAAATAATGAATTGGAACTGATAAAATACCCTTATTAAATTTGTAAAATTTTATATGATGTGTTGTGATTTCATGTTGTGAGATGGTGGTGTGTGTTTGTGGCACATTTTAGAGATTTGATGTGTGGTTGCTGTGGGTTTGGGGCTAATGGGATTGTTTGGATATATTGGGGGGTCGTAAGGAGATGGTAGATGAGCTTGAGTAGACATATTTCAGGGAAGTATTGGTGAGGTTTGGATGTTATGAGGCCATGTTGTGGGGAGGTGAAGTTTGTTTGTGATCTTTGTTTGTGTTATATAGGGGATAAGATGAGGTTGGATGTTTTTTGCTAGTTTCATGGGTAGTGTTGGAATAACTGGTTAATAATGGTTGAATTTACATCGGTTGGTTTGGTTAATGGGTTGGATGTGGCTAATGAGTGAATTAATAATGGGATATTTGGTTAAATGTGGGTTTTTATAAATAATTAATGTAATGATATTTTCAAGTGAAAATGGTTTGTCCTGTAATGGTAATCTGTAAGTTTCTCATGAATTGTGTTTATTAGCTATTTTCTGCATTTAGTGGCATCAACAAAAGTGGTGGTGTTGTGAGTTTGTTCGTGTTTTGGTTGTGAATCCATATTTTTATCATGTGAGTGACTATATGTATACCTTTTATGTTCCATGTGATTTCTATATTCACCCCACCCACATCAAAAACTCTTTTCGAACACCAGTAAATAAATTTATACTGGGGGTTTTTCCCCAAAAAACCAATGGTGATGATGGATAGATGGACCCCATATTCCCCACTCTCTCTTCCATGTGAGTAGATATACATAGGTTGTGATGACTAAAGGTCTTATTGTGTACTATGTGATGGCCTAAGTGAGTTCAGGCGAGATGTGATGTGACCGTGTTGAAGGGAGGTGGATTGGGTGTCTTTGAATGAGATATGATATGGCCGTGTTGTGGGGTAGCTTATGGTGTGGGTCATGCATGGTAGGAGGTGGGAGCAAGGTCGATGTCCTTCATGTTCAAGATACCCTATTAATCTAGTTATTTTGTGGTTGTGATGTAATGTACCAGGTGTCTTCAGGTGAGATATGATGCGACCGTGGTGTGGGGCGATGGAATAAGTTACTCGGAAGAGATGAAAGAGCTAGTGCGTATGATGTTGGGGTGTAAGAGAATAAAATTAGGGGGGGATGTGTGGGGTACGATTAATATATATGCTTCTTTTAATGTTTTTATACATGTATGTGTTATTTGGAGAGCATGTCATGGTGAGGATGGGTTTCGTTAACAAGCATATATAGGCGTTTTTGGTTCTATTTACTCATTGGTACAATGTAATTATTCTTTCCCATGTACAGAAGAGATGATGGTTACCATACTAAGTATATCTATATGATCACCCTATATATACAATTATTTTTCAGGTTTCTATTGAAATTATATGGATTTTGAGGGTCATTACTAGATTGTACATTTGGACAGTTATAGTGTCATTGTATTATATTTTATTTTGGTACTTATTTTGTAGACTTTCATATGTATCATTTTTATTTACATGTGCATTCTGGGATGATTTTGGGTTTATTTAGATAATTACATGGAGTTACCTGAGGTCGATTCTTTATATCTAACAATAATGTTTTCTTATGGAGGGTAATACCACTCATATCATGAGATTTGTATACCCTTCATTATAGTATCTAACCCAAGTCCTTCTAGAGGTTTGACTAAGAGGCCATTATCTCCCTTTCATCATTTCCAACCTAGAATGGGTACCTTAGCGAGGGGCTTATGAAAAAGGGGGAAAATTCTAGACATGATTTTGGTGTAAAATCATTTTTACCATTAAAAATACCTTTTCAAAAATATTCTTTTAATTTCATTATGATGAAAAATTATATAAAAAGTAATATTTACATATTCATGGAATTGAATATTATAAGGAAGATTCAAAATTTTGAATTAGGTTGTTCATATTCTATAGTTGGGTAAATGTAATTTATAGTCATAATGAGTAGTTAAAATGATAAATGTTTTAATGAGTGTATATTGACCCTTTTGAGAAAATTTTGGAATGTCTATCCCGTATCCCCCATAGAATGCACCCCCACATGCCCCTGTTTTTTCAAAATTTTCCAAACCTTGGCGCACCTCCGCCTGACCCGGTGCTCCGAGATCTAACTTTTTCGTTGGACACTAATACTTCTTCACCACCATCTTCCTATCTCTTGGAGGTTCCTTAACTTATTCAGGTTGGGTTGCCTTCATCACTGACATCTATGATGGTTTCCATAATGACTTCTGTGATAGTCGTTCTCCTCGGATTGACAATGCAGGTGCCGCTTTCATTGATCCCTGAAATTTCAATAGAGTCTTCATTCATGTTCCTTGTGGATGACTCCCCAATGATAAAGTTCTCGAGTGGTGCTTTTGGCATGGTATTCAATTTCACCACCAATTATTAATTTCTATAATGGGGTGGTATGTGTGAGCACTACTTCTCTAATCATTGGGATTCTGATCCTATTTTCATTATAGAGGTGCATGCCTCTTGGGACTAACCAGTGCATGGATGGTTTTGTTTTCTCCAAAAAAACAAGCTTAGGTGCTTGAAAGGGTTCCTTCAAACATGAAATAAAAATAATCCCACCCACTAAGTCACTTTTTATGATCTCACATAAAATGTTCTTCTCCTTGAGTCTCATATCAAGGATAGTTGGGTTGATGTTCTCACAGAGGCCCTTATTCTTAAAAAATATTAAATCTTATATATGTTGTTAGAATAGGAGAGGGAGGCCCGAGATCTTTCTAGAGAAATGTGGATCAAGGAGGGATACTGCAATACATTTTCTTTTAGAGCTTACAAAACTAAGTAGAGGTGAACCATTAGCCTGAATATTCTTCTAGAGGATCGCTTATACAAAAATGAACCATAATTTATTGGGGGCATGGTTGAGGCCCTTTTTAAATCAATACTTTTTGTTGTCAATCCTTGCATTAATAGGGGTTACCTGGGCGATAATAAAGATATACTTGATTATATTCCTCTAGTGGTGACTGATCTCAACAATGCCATGATTTAATGATCTCTTTAAGAAAGTGAAATATGGGAGGCTTTCAAGTTCCTGAATCTAGAAATTTACCCTATTATAAATGGATTTTTTGCCTCCTTCTACACGGATACATGAGATTTGGTAATGATTAATCTTGTTGAGGCGATTTAGGACTATTTTAATGGTGGATGTCTTCCTCAGGTGGCAAGTTCAACTACACTTGTGCGTATTCCCATGGTGAAGGATGCCTCATCTCTTAGTAAATATTGTCCCATTATTATGTGTAAATTCACTAATGTTATATACAAAATTATCAATAAAAACACTCTAATATTTTGCCCAGCTAGATTTCTGGTCAAAAAATTGGGTTCATCCCGGGCTGCTCAATTCAAGGAGTTGTTGGTTTTGGGGAAGAAATGGTAGGTGGTATTAACTCAAAAGTCTCCCAAATCCAACATCATCATCAAATTCTATATAAAAAAATCGTCAGAAAAAGTCAAATTTAATTTCATTCTCAAGGTTATGTGATGGTTGGTATATTCTGTTTGGGTCTCTAATATACTCTTTAGATGCTATAGCTCTAAACAGATCATCATTTCTTTCATAGGAAAGAATTATGGATTTTCAAAGATGGTCATGGGGTTGAGGAAAGGTGACTTGATCTCCCCACTTTTAATCATTCTTGTGTAGGATGTCATTAGAAAATGTATGGTCAAATGTTTTCCTAATGTTGATATATAAACATTCCAAAGTATGGGACCTTATACATGTTTTTCACACCTCATGTTTACTGTTGACATAGTCTTCTTCATGAATGGTAGTATAATATCCATTCAGGTCTTTAATAAGGTAATGGAAGATTATTATAGATGGAGTTTCTAGGTTATCAACTAGGAGACGAGTAGTGTTTATATTCTGACTACATTCTCGTAAAGGCATTCCAAACTTGTTGAAGACTCTGTGGGTTTTTAAATAGGGTCTTTCCCATGGAAAATTTT
Organism: Viscum album; assembly: GCA_963277665.1. Classification (NCBI taxonomy): domain Eukaryota; kingdom Viridiplantae; phylum Streptophyta; class Magnoliopsida; order Santalales; family Viscaceae; genus Viscum; species Viscum album. The sequence continues at coordinate 1,416,156,200 of OY728123.1, forward strand.
GGTGCCCATATATATTTCGTAAGGATTAAAATTAACCATTTTTATGGTATCGTCAGTAATATTTTCAATCACATTAACCACTGGAATAACTGGTTCCTCTCTTCTAGTGGAAAGATTACTCTGTTATATTGTTTCCTCACTTCCATACCTATTCATAATATTTAGGTTTTTAGTTCACCCAAGGCTATTATAATTATTATTGAAAATATCATGTTTTCATTTATCTCGGATGCGAACTCTAATGGTAGATGTTATTGGGCTTCATGGGTGAGGCTATCCAAGCCCTAGGAAGAAGGCATCATTAACTTGAGGGATGTTTCTGGTACTATTTATAGCTTGCAATCCAAAATAGAATGGGAAGAAATTTAATGGAAAAATCTATGGGAAAATTTTACCAAGAACAAAAATGAGAAAGATTTAAATAATCATAAGGGGAGGGTTTCTAGATTTTTGAAATCTATTAAGGGACACATTATATTTCTCCATAATAATTACCGTTGGATCATCTGATGAGTGGACATTGTTTTTTGGAGCCACAACTGGGTAGGAGATTTTCATGGTTTCCCAGGGTGTCTGATCCATGATATATCATTCAGGGAGGATAGTGATCACATAATGTTTATCCATTCTGTTCTGAATCATCATCAACATGAACTTCTCAATAGCATTTACTTAAATGAGTATTGTGACTTATGTGTGTTTATAGGCACTTCATCTGGGGCCTTTTCTATGATGTCTTATCATTAGATACTGCATTCCAACGTTGTTGATGATCTGTTCCGTCATAGAGTCCAAAGATTGACTACGGATAGTACCTTAAGAAAAGAAGAGGGATTATTCATCAAAAAAATTGCAATGGAATTACGGTGCACATGTATACCTATGTGGCATCCTTGGGCGCGCATGTCACTTGCGCGCCAGATATGAGGCACGCAAGTCACTTACGTTCCCTAAGTGAAATTTCTCCCAAACCTCGGGTGGCCTATAAATACCCCCTATGGGCCCCCCATTTCATGAACGAAAAATCCAAAACTCATATTCAATCTCTGGTCACCCAAGTCTCTTTCTAAAGTGTTCTGAACACTTTTATGGTAATTATTTACCTAGAATGGAAGATCTCAATAGGAGGAATAAGGCCTATGTATTAAAACTCATCAATAATTGAATGCCTAAGTGTTCAGACCTTAAGGGAAGTGAAGAAACTTACACGTTGCCTTTCCCTCTCAAGGAAACATGTGTGCCAAACATCTGAAAGCCTCTAAGGATGATACTAAGGGCTACAATTCAAAATCTCCCAAGTATCACTTCATGGATTCATCATCGCCCAAGTTGACTCATGTTTCACAAATATACTTGCACGACCAGGACTTGCGCGCCCAACCAGAACTTGCGCTCTCGACCAGGACTTGCACGCCCGACCAGGACATGCACACCCAAACAGGACATGTGTGCCTGCCTCTTTTTGGTTTCCCCTTCTGCTTATTCACTTACTTTCCTCAAATACAACATTCATCTTCATGATCCAGCCTTTAAAACCCTCTTCAAATCCATTTATGGCATGGTTTCTTTGTTTGGATTCTTTATCTGAAAGGAATTTTGTGGAATATCTCCCAAAACCTTGTGATTTACATAAATTTATGCCACTAAGGTTAGAGATTTCCTTCATTAAACCTCATACTTTAAGATGAAAATATCCCTAATCTGGGCATCCTCCTTATGAGTAAGCCCTAATCATAAATCCCATTTAATTTGGGCATCCTCCTTAGGAGTAAGCCACAAGTTCCTTATCCATGGGAATCCTCCTTAAGAGTAAACCCGAGTCATAATTCCCTTTAACTTTGGGACTCCTTCTCAGGATTAACCCCCAGGTTATAAGTTCCCTTTAATTGGCCCTCCTTCTCAGGAGTAAGCCCCGACCTTATTTTCTTTTGATATAGGCATCCTTCTCAAGAGTAAGCCCCAATCATAAGTTAAAGTCACCCTTAATCTGGGAATCCTCTTTAGGAGTAATCCCCAAATTAAGATTCCAAATCTCCATAAAGCACAAATACCTTTATAGACCTTTTTAATGGGAATCCTCCTTAGGAGTAAGCCCCAAGACCCCCCTAATTTGGTCCTCCTTCTCAGGAGTAAGCCCCAGTCATAAGTTCCCTAATATGGGCTTCCTTCTCAAGATCAATCCCTAGTCATAATTCCCTTTAAACTGGGCCTCCTTCTCAAGAGTAAGCCCCGATCATAGTCTCTCTTAACTTGGGCCTCCTTCTCAAGAGTAAGCCCCAGAAATAATAATTTTGATTTGTGTTTCCTTCTCAGGAATAAAACTCAATAATAATTCCCTCTTAATTTGGGCTTCCTTTTCACGAATAAGTCCCGAGTTAAAATTCCAAATCTCTATAAAGCAGAAATACCTTTATGGACCCTGCTCCTGGTCTTATTTCATGAACTAAGTCTTAGTCTTCACCTACTTGGGAAGTCACACATACATAAGCCCCATATCATTCCCTGTGACCACATCTTTCATGGAAAAAATCATCAGGTTTACTGAATCCTCTTGTTTTTTACACTGAGCTTTACTCGCGCGAGTTTAGAGTGTAAAAACTAACCATGACACATCTCTTTGGGCCGTTAATCATACGTAATCTCCACACTTCTTAATCGAACTAAGGGTACTTTGATATATTCATTAAATGTAGAGTATGTAAGAAGAATTTATAATGTTCAAGCCCATCACCCATTAATTCTCATCCATCCCATATGACATTAAAATATATTTTAATTCCCGAAATATGTGGGTTTTGATTCCTCTTTAACAAGGATACATAGGTATCCCATCTGCGGGTATGATCCCAACTCTGAAAAAATACTTGTCCTTCTGAATTACAATAAATGTCAAGTGCCCCACTGAGTGTCTTTAAAACCAGTATGGTCATCATAATGACCAAGAGATTTCTATATAATGTATTGAAGTATACCACTGACTAAGGATCTCTAATACATACAGATGATTATCCATCGATGAAGAACCTCAAATACATATAGAAGATTCTCAAAATCTTATAAATATAAATCATTGATTGAAGAATTTAAAGGAAAACTAATTTTCATACTTGGTGAATTAATAATGATTCGTTAATATAACTTAAATCTATGAGAGAGTCCTGGAGTAGGCAATAATTTCCCCCAAAAATTTGTGACGAGCCTGACCTCCCATCCTCTCGACTAATGCAAATTCTTAAGCCTCATCGGTCCACAACTAATGAGCACCTACCTTTGGAAAGTATGTCCAAAAGGATATATAATAATTGGATGTTTTCGGTTCAATGAATAAACCTGTTATAAAGTGATTAGAAAGGTTTGAACCTTAAATAAAAAGGTTATCCCGATTTTTCAGAAGAAACAAAAAATGGTGAAACTGATGTCTATCCTTAACCAAGTTAAAATGATGTTTTACTTATTTTTTAGGCCCCTATTAAAGTTAATATGAGGTCCAACAAAGAAGTCAATAACATAAGCGCTCATCCAAAAGATGTAGTCTGTCCAGACTAATCTTGATTATGTCTGCTATATCAAACATGCACTCTTTTCCAAGATCTCTCTACAACACAGAATGACTTCATTAAAGGTCACACCTGTGAATGCTTCAGTCACTAATCTTGCTGGATCATCGTCTGCTTTGAGGACGACATCACCCACTCAGTGTCTTTAATGATGGGTCTCAAAATGCATTGGTGTGGGAATACCATCAACATGGTACCATCCCAACTCTAGAGGCCGCTCGACAAACCCTCCAAGTGAACAAATCACCCTGGTTTTTCGGACAACGACGACCAGTGATCAAGAAGTAGGCAGTACTAACCACCGTATCTAACCGTTTCGGGTCATTATCCCCAGAATACAACAACCAGTCCCTCCCATATTATAGGGAGCTGAATGAAGAGGTCACTCAGGGCCTCAGTTCAAGAAGACAAGAATCCTTACCGAATACTCCAATAAACAATCGCTGCCAGACTCGTGCGGTTGTGCACCCTCAACATGATGAGAGTATCACCTATGGGGGTTTGACTCAGTTCCCTCAGACCCGAGCACACAAGACGAATCATCAGAGGAGAAATTAGTCCAATATGGAGTAGGTACTTACCTCTGCCACCTCCGGAGAAGTCCATCAACCTAACTTGATGGAATGAAACGAGCGGGCATGCACACCCGTCCGTTCTAATCCCATTGTCCATCAGACTCGTCTGACAGCAACCCACCAATCCCACCAAGAAATTCTGACAGAATACTATAGGCAGACACATACACCTATTTATAATTCATCAGCCAGTTAGAAGTCTCGTCTGAATGCATCCAAAGGAGCTCACCAACCAAATGTGGTGACCACTTGTAAACAAGAACATACACCTGCTTACCATCATCAATTCTATCAGCAGTATCATCTGCCAGTATTGAAGGAAAACCGTCAAACATACTTGGTGAAGAATACATACCAGGAACGTACACCTGCCAATGTTCATCAAGTCTTCCAACAGTCTCGTTTGGTAGCACCCGAAGAAGTCAGTCGGAAAACTCCGATGAAAAATTTGGAGCCGACTCAACTCTCTACCACTATGCATAAGTACTGTCAATATCCATTGACAAAAATAGTAGGACAGGATCAGGCACAAACACCTACTCTAGGCATGGAATGGACGTATATTCCCATTCCAGTAGCTGAAGTCACCAAGAACATTCTGACAATGGTGAAGGAGCAGAAGAAAATTCCTACCCATATTCTGGATACCTGTCATAATATTATAACTTTAGGGACATCACATGGAAAGAAATATAAATCTATCCCTATCAGTGGGTGACTCATCAACATGTCACTCCGGAGCATACACTCACCTCTTTTCTAGTCCAAGAGGTCCATGGGGGCATACTCCCCCATGTCATACGAACAATCATGTCAGGCACATACACCCGATTTGAATGGTGATAATCAGCCCAACTGACTATTTCTCCTAAGTAGGCACATACAACAGCCCATAATAACCATATTCATAAAAAAGTGGTTTCTAAAGTGACCAAGAAGACGTTTATGAAAAAGACCCGTCCAACAGAGTCGAGAAGTCAAGATCCAAACTTCAATAAGGCCATGCTTGATGATGGAGTTCTTGATGCACTAAGACAATTGTCTATTGCAACTCAAGATTATACTCTCTCATTTACAGATTCCAGAATTAACAACAACAACAGTTATGAAGGTCTTCATCAAACATTTCCTCATGAAGTCCTGCTTTATCATATTTCAGTCAATCTTGAAGTATCATCTTCAGATGAGAGCCACAATAACCATCAATGTGGCCAGAAGACCAAGGAGCAAGAGGTTTCATATTTTGCTGTAACCCACCATGGTGATCCTCTCCATGATGATGAATTTATCTGTGAAATTCCTCCCCGCAGTAGTATTTTTCATTGTCTGGAAAATTCTTCAATGGACAATGTAGTAACAAGAAAGCCCTATTATCTTGAGGCACTTGAAAACATGAAGCCAGTCATGTCTGATGCTTTACTGCTAGCAGGTGAAATACATTCTCAATTAAAATATAGCTCAGGGTGTAGTTCATTCTCTGAACCACCCTTGGGTCATTCATCTTCTAATTTGATAAATGAACGCTCTACCAATCTTGTTGAATCTAATGAAGAAACAATGAAGATCCATATTTGGTCAAATCAGGTAGAAGAATATTCATCAAATTACAAAGGGGAAGTACTAAATATGAGAAAACAATTGGTGAATGGTGAAATACCAGTCATGTTTTGGCCTTTGGCTGACTCTTAGTATGATATTCCAGAAATGTTGATAGAAGATTGTATTCATGATATTCGTCTCAACATATGGAAAACTCTTTGTCACTTAAAAGAGAAAACATTATCTTATGTTGAATATGAAAATGATGTCAAGATAGTAGAAGGGTTATAATGCCAAATTTATTTGGAATCTCTCTCATTTTCCCAACATCCAAAGGATGAAAAGATGTAGAGATCCTTTCAGCATTCATTCCTTGGAGGATTAAAAATGTTACGCCATTTAATTACAAATGTCGCATCTAGTATTCATATCAGGGTATGGAGTGTTTATGGAGCATTTCATTTTACTGTGCTCTCCAGCCAAACAAATCCTCCCAAAAGTGTTCTCATGCAATGTTATTGCCCATGGATGGCCACATCCAACTGGTTTTGTCTGTAATCAGATGCTTTCTCAAGAACATGCCTCAACTAGTTCTTCCCAAAATCAGGCATATAATGAAAAAGTTGTCGAAATACTATTGCACCAAGAAAATGAGAATATCGAACAGACTTCTCGTTTAGATCATGCACATCCTCAGATGATAGAAGTGTCAGAAATAATCCAACGGCCATCTGAGCCAGTTGATTTGTTTGGATGTAGGTTTATGCATTCGACCAATTTCTAGACTAAAGTCCGCAAAATCAGAAGAGCTTTTAAGAATGTTTTCGATATAATAGCTCAAGATCCACCTCAGCTTTCCAGACTAGGTTCTCATTTAACTCAACCTTTGTGATCAATAGACAGGATTCGAGTAGTTGAGTATGAACAATAGGAACAGCCCCAGTCCACTAGGCTGGGGACTTTTTCAAATTCTCAATCTCTTCCTCAGTGAATGTCAGTCCTCTCTCGATAGGGAAGAAGCCACAAGAGGAACGCAAAGATGAATTATCAGGAGATTCCCTCCAAATTACAGTTCATCAAGAAGTTCCTAATAGATCAACCCAACAAAATTCAATGTCTCATAAAGGACATGGATGAAGACAATATCACAAAAGCACTAACAGAAGCGTTAAAATTAATTATGCATTTATATATTTCATCAATGACTTTGTAACTGATCCCCTAGAACATGAGGTTGACTCAGTGGAATCAGATGAAGAAGTTCTTATTCAAGAGGTTGTACACACAGAAATAAATGAAGCAGTTGTGTGTACTAGAAGCCAAAGGGATGCCCAGAGGCATGATATTCCTTTGGGCAATGCCCTTCCATACTCCAAAAAGGAATATTCCAAGGAAAAGGGTAAAATTAATGTTACTTACCACCCTACCTATGGAGAAGGCCAATCACTTTCATTAGAGAAAAGGTTCGCACAACAAGAAAAAGAAATGAAGGAGTTAAGGAGGTTTAATGAAGAACTACTTCATGGTAGTATTCTTGCTAAGCATGTGGGAGTTAATCACTCAGGGGAATTTGTTACAGCTACTAGGATGGATCTAGAATATCCTCCTTTACATGTACACCCTCATAGGTCTATTCCAATGGGTCGTACGCAACAACAACCGGTAGTGCTACCATTAGTAACAATATCGGTCACCACACCCGTTCAAACTCCAGTTCATGAACCTGCACATGTCCAAGATCAACCAAATGTTTCTCAAAAATTAATGTCTACCATTGAGTCATTAAAAGCTTGGTTGGAAGCTATTGAAGGAAAGCGTGCACCAGGTAAACCGGAGAAGAGAGCTTACCCTGAATGGGTGTATCCAATTCCTCCCCCATCAAATTCTAAAAGTACCATATTCCCTGTTTTTAATGGATTAGAAGATCTAGAATAACACTTAACACATTTTGTTTCACTTTCTGATCCTATGAAGGGAAATCCTCAACAATAATAAGCAGTTAAGCTCAGGTTTTTTGAACAGTCATTATAAGGACCTTCTTTTGTCTGGTATACATGCTTGCAATCCCGGTCAATTACTTGGTAGGGAAGATCTCCGTCAAATATTTCTCCTTCAATTCAGCTCAACATTTCCAAAGATGAAAATTTTCGATCTTACAAATTGTAACAAAGGGAAAATGAAAGAGTTATACATTTCATTTCTCACTGGAAGGGATTAACTTATTCCTTAAGCTTAGCATTACCTCAAAAAGAATTGTTTCCAATCTGTGTGGAAAATTTGCATGATGAATTACGCACAATGTTGATCCCTGTGAAATATATAAGAGGGTTTCGAGACCTTACTTCAATCGCTCAGCAGATCGATGAATCTCTTACTATGACTGAGGCTAAAACTTGTGTAATTCTATCAGTTCTAGGAAGGAGAATGGGGAAAGCAGAGACTACTATAGTTACACTTAAACAAGCATCTGTACCTACTTCCACTTCAAAACCTTCATCGTATCGAAGGGCTCCACCTCATGAGCATCAACAAAAATAGTTGCCTTGTCAAGATGATCAGAGAGATCAAATACATAAACATTTTGAAGATTTTAAGAAAAAAGTTTATTCTTTTCAGAATGAACAAGTTCCTACCTACTTCATCTCGGCTCTGGAAAACAATATGGTTCAGTTGTGAAGTCCCAAAAGGCCGAACAATGAAGGATATGAAGACCTCCCAAACTATTTCCCATTTCATCAAATGTTGGAGGATCCCATTCAAGAGTGTTTTGTCTTAAAAGACCATCTGAAAAAGATGGTGGACTCTAGATAGGTAAAACTGAAAGGTTCTTCAGCCCAGGTATCATGTGTTACTACTGCTGATCAAGAGAAAAAAGGTGAGTGGCATGAAGTCAAAAGTAAAAATTTACAGAATAATGATGATTGGATGATCAGGAAAACAATCAACCAAACTCATGACATTTTACAAACACAATTGAAACAAACAATTGTGTCTTCTGCTATGAATTCCACAACAAAAATCCCTTCATTGGAAAGAAAATATTTAAATAAGCATCATAATTTGAATAAATAAGAGCAGTTATAAGAAGACGAGTTCGTGTAAAAGCCAAAATTTCCTTTGAATCTTGAAGATTTTATGCCATCTACTTCAAAATTATGGGCACCTCCCCACCAAACGACACATCCTGAACTGGAAAATCAGGCATAATCATCATCAGATGAAAAATTGATCTTTGGTTCTCTTAACATGATTCATTTAACAGATCCTTATTCCAATGAAAGTTTTGATTATGATGATCCTAAGTTCCCTGTATCTAACATAGGAATTAAAGGAAGATACATAGGTGCAGGATATAGGGGAATACATGGATATTTCAGAAGCCACTATTCCAATACTACCCCCTCTAGAACGGTATATGCAGTAGAAATTCATGGAAAATCCCTTCAGCGGGCCCAACATGAACAAGAAAGTTATTCCACACATGAAAGACTCAGTCCTAGCACAGTTATTTTGGAAGATCGGTTAGTGGTTACACCTTCTTCCTCTCAACAAATGAATAGACCTAATCGGTCTAATATGCCAAATCTAGGAGTATTTCCAAATCCTACCCCGATACAAGATGCATCTAATTCCAAAGCATCAACTTCTAAGGCACCTGAGAAACCATATGTTCATGTTGGGAAATGACGACCTTTGGACCAAAAGTATGATGTCTTGAAACAATTGGCCCATGTACCGTCCAAGTTATCAATTCTGGATGCCTTGAATCTATAAAAAGATCTTCAAGAGGTGCTTATTGATTCTTTTTCATGTCCTCAGGAATTAGAAACTGAAATTGTTGCGGCTGAGGTTTACCATATAGAAAATGATCCTATAGAATTCCATGTAGTGATATCTTTTACAGATGAAGAAGAATATGATGTTATACATGGAAATATTAGACCTTTTTATTTATCTGGAAAGGTAAATGATGTAGAAATCCGATAAGATTTCATTGATAGTGGTTTAGAAGTCAACCTCATCCCTATTTGTACAGTTCTTCTATTGGGCTTCACCGAATCTGATTCATCTCCCTCTACTTCGATGTTGTGAGGATATGATAAAAATGAACAAGAAACTCTAGGCATGATTACTCTTAGAACTCAGTTTGGAGACCTTGTGTCTAATTCATATTTCATGGTTGCTCGACATTACACAACCTTAAACATTTTTCATGGAAGACCTTGGCTATATCAACATGCGATTATACCTTAATTATACCATCAATATCTCAAATATTGTTTCAATGGTCAAATTGGGACATTGTATGGTGATAAAGCCCCATTAAAAACATGTGAATCTCAATACATTGAGGTAGAATTCTATCAAATGGAGGGAAATGGTAAATCCACAACAAAGGAGGTTACTAATATTAATGCTCCAAATGGTTTGGAAACGATTCCAGTAAACCCATTCATACATGTGAGTATAGATTATGTGTTTCCTATTAGTCAATTTGATAGGATAGACCCAAATCCAGATACTCTTATGGAAACTTCTATAATGTCAATTATGGCAATCAAGCTAGAAATAATGGGAGAAATTATTGATTGGACAAACAATGTTGGAAGCTTAAATGGAGATGTCTTCATTTCATCTTCAAAAATCCAGAAATTCTATACTTCATCAACTAGTCCATAAGAAGTTATAGCAATTCCAGAGGAAAATAATGATGTTACTTCTCAATCCATCATCTCCTCTCTATCACCTCAGAAATACCCTTCATCATCAATAGGGTCAGAAATGGAAGCCTCTTCTTCAAAATGTTCAAATTTTAACTTCTCCCCTGATCATGAAAATTATGCTTCATCATCTACTATAAAAGTAGAAATAGAGGAAGTAACACATATTGAAGAAGAAGAGAAAGATCTCAGGGAATCTTCTCCAGCATTTGAAGAGGGTATCTCTACCACTATGGATGAACTTAGAGAAATAAATCTGGGTACAAAAGAAGATCCACGCCCTACTATATTTAGTGTAGCCATGAATCTTGAAGAGAAATAAATGTATACTAATTTTTTAAAGAAAAATCGAGATTTATTTTCTTGGAATTATACAGAAATTCTAGGTCTTTATCCCGATGGTTCCACTCATCATTTGGGTTTTCCAAAAGAACATTAAGGATTCAAGCAAGCGGCAAGAAGAACACAACCAACTTATGCCTCGAAAATTGAAGCTGAAGTTGATAAGATTATCCAAGATAACTTCATTATAGAAGTTCAGTATCCCAAATGGATGGATAATATTGTCCCTATGAAAAAGAAGAATTTTCATTGACATCAGAGATCTTAATCAGCATTGTCCCAAGGATGATTTTCTAGTTCCGATCACATAACTCTTAATTGATGCAACAGCTGGCTATGAAGCACTTTCCTTCATGGATGGTTTTTCTGGGTACAATCAAATCTAGATGGCTCCAAAAGATGAAGATTCTATAGCCTTTAGATCCCCTCAAGGTGTAGTATTCTATCGGGTAATTCCCTTTGTCCTAAATAATGTAGGTGCAACATATCAAAGAGCCATGCACCGTATCATTAAACCCTTTTTAGGGAAATTTATTGAATGTTATTTGGACGGTTTGGTTGTTAAATCCATATAATGTATTAATCACTTGCTTGATTTTGAAATCATATTCCACAAACTTTGACAATACAATTTGAAGTTGAACCCCTTGAAATGTTCTTTTAGGGTAACCTCAGGAACATTTCTTGGCTTTGTTGTACGCCATCATGGTATCGAAGTTGATCCTAAGAATAAAAAATCAATCCTTGGTATGTCACCTCCTCGAAATTGGAAGGAATTGAGAGGACATCAAGGACACTAGGCATATATTCGGCGTTTCATCGCCAATATGGCATGTAAATGTTTACCCTTAACCAAATTAATGAAGAAGGGGGTCACCTACCAATGGACTGAAGATTTCCAAGAGGCATTTGATATCCTCAAGAAATATCTCTTGAGTCCACCTGTATTAATGACACTTGTTGAAGGAAGACCACTTATCATCTATGTGATAGATTTAGAGTGATCATTGGGTGCCTTACTTGCCCAAAAGAATGATGTCGGGAATGAAAACAACCTTTACTATTTCAGTCGAACTATGCTTAAGGCAGAAACTCGATATTCAAGTATTGAAAAGTGCTTCCTAGCATTAATCTTTGCAGTTCAGAAATTTATACACTACCTGCAACATCATGAGGTCCAAGTGGTATCTCGCAATAACCCGCTCAAATTTATCCTTAGTCGTCCAATGCTTAGAGGATGTCTGGAAAGGTGGGCAGTAATTTTGTAGCAGTTTGATATCCAGTACGTGTCTCAAAAGGCAATAAAGGGCCAAGCTCTAGCTGATTTCCTTGCTGAACACCCTTCAGTAGAATATAAATCTTTAGATATCGAATTTCCTGATGAATAAGTCTTTTATATTCAAGATAATCTTCAAACATGGGAAATGTACATTGATGGTGATTCCAGAAGTCCAACAGGGAAGAAAATGGAAGATCCTAAATTCAACAAAGTTGGGTTAGGAATCATACTTATTTCCCCAGAAAAGGCAGTGCTACCCTATTCCTTCTTATTATTGGAAGGCGGTACAAATAATGATGTAGAATGTCATGCTCTCATCGCAGGCTTGTAATTGGTGCCTCAGGCATAATTGAATCACTTGAAAGTAAAAGGTGATTCATATTTGGTAATCAAACAAATTAATGGTTATTATGCCATCAGAAAAGAATATTTAAACCCTTTATATTATTACGTCAGAGATTTAATGGCAGAATTTCCCTTGGAACTGACATTTTCTTATGTCCCGCGATCACAAAATGCCCAAGCTGATGCACTGGCTAATGTTGCCACAGCTCTAGAAGATCCAAATCGGGACGAAACAATCATCCGTATTTCCCACCATCTTATATTCTCACCTTAAATTCAAATCAGAACAGAGGAAATCAATGAAATTAGTCCCATTTATGAACCTTATGGTCATACTATAGGATGGATGAAAACTATCATGGAATACCATCACAATGGAACACTCTCACCTAATAGAGATGTGAAAGAACATGTCCGGTGATGCATGGTCAATTTTTCCCTTTATGATATCCTAGATCACCAAAAAATTCTTTACAAGCAAGGTTTTGATGGAATTCTCTTCAGATGTATTGATAGTGAAGAGATAATGACTTTCATGAAAGAAGTACATGCAGGAGTCTGTAGTGCCCACCAGTCTGGAAATAAACTGTCTGATCAAATTTGAATACTTGGATACTTTTGGCCTTAAATGATACAAGATTGTGTTGATTTCACAAATAAGTGTCATTATTTCCATGTATATTCCAATTTCATTCATCAACCCCCAGAGTTTCTTCATACAGCTAAATACTCATGGCCATTTCCCACATGGGGAATGGATGTAGTAGGAAATTTCCCTTCGGCTACATCCAAGACGTTTCAGTATATTCTTATTGCTACTGAATTCTTTTCCAAATGGGAAGAGGAAATACCTCTCAAAGAAGTTAGTTCTTAAAGCATTGTTAGCTTCATCAAGTCTAACATCATTACCAGATTTGGTGTCCCTCATACCATATTGACTGACAATGGAACAAACTTCTGTTCATCTGAGGTAAGGAAGTTGTATCAAGAATACAACTTCAAATCCAACCATTCATCTCAGTATCATGCAATGGACAATGTCCAAATAGAGTCTTTCGATAATACTCTTAAAAACATACTACAAAATATGGTGGATAAAGATAAGAAATCATGTCCGGATAAAATTTTTCTTTCTTTATGGGATTATCAGACCACCACCCGCACTACTACACGGTCAACTCCATATTCATTGGTATATGGAAAGGAATCATATTTTGCCATTGATGTTCAATTACCTTCACTTAGAGTAGCCATTTTTGACCATTCATCTACAAATGAACAATATCAAAAGCGATTGGATGAATTGGAACAATTAGATGAAATACGATTGTGCACCCTGCACCACTTGGAAGTCTATCAGAATCAAATATCACGAGACATCAATAAAAAAGTATATCTTAGTTCATTCATTCATGGAGAATTGTTATTGGTCCTCAGAAATCCAATGTTACCAGGAAAGAAGCCTCCAAATCTTGAGCCAAAATGGGGAAGATCATACTCAATACATAAGGTCTACTCCAATGGAGCTTATTCTTTAATATCAATGGATGGAGAACTCATTACAACTCCAACCAATACAAGATTCACGAAGAAGTATTTTGTGTAACACAAATACATCCCTTTTTCATAGCTACATGATGCTAAACTGTGTAGCATTGGTCCATGCATATGACCTTAAACTATTTTAGTCCTCACTGCAAGACTTTAAACTACATAGCCCCTCTATCGTCCAACATGAAGTTAAGCTGTGTCCCTTTTTTTGTCCATGCTACATGACACTAAACTATGCAGCACCAATAGTCCTTACTGCAAGACTTTAAACTGTAAAGTCCCTATAGTCCTCACTAAAAGAATTTAAACTACATGGTCCCTCTATCGTCCAACATGACATTAAACTGTGCACATGCCCTACAAGACATTAAACTACATTACATCCTAGCTACATGATGCTAAAATGTACAACACCCTTTTGTCTTACATGACATTAATCTATGAAGCATTAGGGTTGTTTTTACCTCTTGTTTCTCACAACGAGCATGAATCACGTGAGATTAGAGTATTCTTCAACCATAACACCCTATCTGGGCCGCTAACCATGCATAAGTCCCAACATCATCTTCGGGTTGTCCTCAAGTATAACTTGATCACCAATTAATTCTTAATTGAACTACACATACTTTGATCCTTGCCTTCTAGGCTGGGTACGTAGGCATCCTCCCGAGGTTCAATCCCAAAACCAATATCATCACATTGGTTCACCATCATCCTTGCTATATGAAGTTAAACTATGCAGTCCCCCATTGTCCTCACTACAATACATTAAACTGCATAGCCATACATCCTAGCTACATGATGCTAAACTGTGCAGCACCGGTCCATGCATATAACCTTAAACTATTCGCTGTTTTGACCTGTACGAAAATAAACTACAACATTCTTTGACACCCTCACCTGAGAGGGAATATTTATTGACATTAATCTCCAATTAGGTTATATTCCAAAGACTACATACATACATGGAAATTCATAAACCTTTAATCTTGGTTCAAACCATCATTTCACTAATGTCCCCTTTCACCCTTCACTTGTACAAACCAAATCTGTACAGAGGGTATTTCATGAACTATGTATGTCTTGATTCCCATCTTTATGGTATATGTAGTAACATTTGATCATCTCTCGAATTCATCCCCATGTATTTGAGCCTAATCCCAAATTCCACTTTCAGTCCCTTGGATGAAAAGTCCCCCTGTGAAAACATGAATGTGGTATGAAAACCCTGGTTGTCATTCACATCAGGTTTATAAAACACACAATGTGTATTCCTCATTATTTTCTGAGCTCTATGACCCTATACTAAGATCTCCTACACTCTCATCCCACACAACGTTAAACTATATTTCAAGAACTACGTATGGCTTGATTACCATCCTTATGGGATACGTAGTGAATTCCAACACCTCAATTCGGGACCCAGCCACAACATGAGTATGTATAGAATTGGTCTGTGTATCTTCTTCATGCATTGGAAAATATCCATTTTTATGTGTCATAATACTAACCTTAAATACTCCAAGATCTCTATAACCCTTTTCTTGATTGCTGGTCACAAAATGTCTGATTCCCATGAATTCTTTTTCCTGACTAAACAACACGTTCCCTTAGGCGGCCTTGCATAAGTAGTCTACATAACAGACCTGTCAGCCAAAGGATTATATTATTTTACTATACATCCAATTCCCTTAAGTGGACATGCATAATTCAACCCCATAACAGGTTTGTTAAATAGTGGTAATTTAATTCTTGGGAGGAAAACCTATTTTGTCCTTATTGGTCCTAATGACAATATGTAGGGATCTACAAAAAATAGCCATCCTTAATATATTTTCCCGTTTTCTTTTTCATGATCTAAAAGTATTCAAGTCTATGGTTTATATTTCCCTTCCCTATGTTTGGGTCAGACCATCATAGTAGGGACATTCATCCAATTCCTTGACATTCTTGATTGGGAATATCCTCTCCATATTCAAGTACCTCTCTCTATACGGCAGACTCTATGCTTTGGAATATTTGAATCTCCATAAACTTCCACTGGATTTTAGCAATAGAAATGTAAAATTTCTAAGAGTTCTTTTGCCTGACTATGCAGCATGTTCCCCTAGGTGGCCTTGCATAAGTAGTCTACATAACAAACCTGTCAGCCAAAGGATGTTATTATTTGACTATGCAGCAAATGCCCTTAAGTGGCACTGCATACCTCAACCCCCTAACGGGTTTGTTAAAGAGTGGCAACTTCTCTCTTAGAAAATACTTCCTCTAATGCCCCTTAGACATTTTTTTATATCATCCCTCAGATTCAAAAATTCTTAAGTCATAGTTTACATGTTTTCCCACATAATTGAATGTGGTATTATGTTTTCAAACAAATTATCAAGGAATTGAGTCAATTTTAATCCATTTGGTCAATGCTATTCGACCATAAACATTACCAATTTTATGTCTGACATGCCTGACTTTAAACAACCAATAAAAGACAGGGTACTCATTAAATTGGGAACTTGTAAAAGGAACTATGAAAAAAAGTTGTGTCCCGACTCGCTAAACATACATATTGTATGATTTAGGAAATACTGAGCAACAAAATATGAAAAGTTTCTGGGGTTGTTTATATCACCTTAGAAAAAACCAAACTATGCTTACTAGGCCCATTGGATTAGGTAAATTTAATTAAAGATAGTATGAAGAGAAGGTAGGCACAAATGATTGAAGATGACGGTGTTTCTTATTGATGCACAAGAGTTAGAAGGACATCCAAAGATTGGAGACTCTTCTCATTTTCAGGAATTCAAGAGGCTTTCAACATAACTATTTATTTGATTTACGACATCCTAAGCTTCATCAGCAGCCACTTGGAGTTCATTCACTCGACCAGCTTCTCTCTTTTCTGCTAGATGAAGTGATTTCTTGGCATCTATGATGGATTTCATACCATTTGTTTGAACTCCTTCCAGTGAATTGTTAACCTAGTAAAGTTCCCCAGTAACAACATCTAACTGTTTCTGAAGGTGCATCTACTGGAAAACTTTTTCCTTGATCATATGCTTCAGCTCATTCAACTTTGTAGCATGATCAGCCTCAGCTCGGGACACCGTAGCCTCGAATTCGCTGATATTGGTTAACAGCCTCGCTCTGGTCAGATCTTGATGGTAATTTTTCTCCTACTCCCTCCTTAAGATGACTTGTTTCACCACGTCATGGATCTCTTGATATCCAAAACCGCCAAGTCCTAACATGACGATGAAGGATGACAGTCATGGGATCTTCAAAGACAGATCTTCAAGAGGAACATCAGATATGATCTTCCATATATTTTTCCATGACTTGCGATGTTAGAATTGGAGCTTCATCTGCACCTCTGGGTCTGATTCAACATCACTATCATAGAATGGAATATAGTCCGATATTAATTCACTTAAATAAGTGTCATGTTCTACTCCATCCCCCTGACCCTTGGTACTTCACATTCTACTCCCTTTGGGGAGGAGTCTGAGGTTTCACCTTCGGATTTAGCCACTGAAATTGACAGCCCTGCAAATTCAATTGAAAGCTTTGGTTAGTTCCAAATGATAAACAAAGTTGCTTAGTTGTTTTGGAAATTAAGTACAGCCAAAAATATTATTATCATTTACCCAATGGTAGATCAGCAGTATGAGAAGGATCCTCCCCATCATTCCTAGCCTCAACAGGTTTCAAGATGGGTTTCAGGAAGCTCTACTTTATTATGCTCTATTTAAGCTGGAGTCTCTATAATGATAGGGTTATATCTACCCCCTTCAGGCATCGGTAGGTCAGCATATTGCTCAGACAGAACTGCACATTTCAACCAATCATGGTCTGATATGTAAATAGAAATGTTTTTACAGGATGAATGATAACAATCATGTCCAAAATCTTCTAAATTACATGGTAATTTAACATTATATAAAATTTTATCAAAATACGCACCAACTTTAATCATTTTATCCAGTGATATCCCAGATTCGTGGTTAGTCTCATGAGTAATAGAATTTGATATGTCTTCTTGACAACCCTCCTCCTGCAAGCTCCGACCCCGAATAGCTTCCTCGGAGAGAATTGCAGAGTTAGTTGTAGTGGTTTCAAAATGTTCTGGTGCATGTGTTAAACCTAAAGCATCACATAATAGAACTAATTTGATATCTCCATTCAACGTTCTATGAAGTATTTTTAATTTACCAGAAGCGGTCTCTTCTCACCCTGCAGTAGCAAGAGGAGCAGTACTGGTAATAAAAGTTGTCTCTTCTTCTCTCATTGTTTCTTCAGGAGCAACCAGGTCAGCACGAATTTGCGACTTTTCCCCAACACCCTTCGTCATCCTCGGAGGAGGGTCAATCCTCTCCCTCAAAGGGGAAATTGAAGAATCCCCTGCAATCCAATGAAGTATGATCAACCTTTTCATTGGATAAGATTCATGACTATACAAAAGACTTACCACTACAAATATAGCATTTAGATGTGAACTTCTTTCTTCGATGCATTTGGTTCTTTGACTTTTTGGGTGTGTTGACATCGTCACCTCCAAATACTGGTATTGGAGAGTGAAAAGCCCTTTATAATTCCTCGTCCACGGCTTGACGGCCTAGAGATACCTCACCTGGCTCGTGAGGAGATGCAGTAGCTCTGATGGTAGTGCCACTAGGGCTATACTTTGGTGAAGGAACCTCAACAGGTCCTTTATTTACAAGCTGCAAGATGAAGAAAGTAATTTCCTTGAGTAACAAATCTTTAACTGAAATGAAGTTGCAAATAAAATAAGGAAATAGACTTACATCTTCAAGAGCCACATAATTGTGCCACTCCTCATCTATGGAAGCACCAATCCCCTCAGTGGTTCCATGATCCATCATTTCCTTCACTCTCTTGGTGATAGGAATGGAATCATCAGTGTCATATATGAGAATCTCCAGCTCACTGATGCAAGACCGCACTTCATCATGGTTATCCTCTAAATGGATATCAGTAGAAGCCCAAAGATTCCCTACTCCAGGGATATTTTTCCCTTTACATAAGCCCAGCTAGGCGGTTTCTGCATCCCAATATAAACTCCTCCATGTCTGGATAGCCTCGGGTGATAAATATTCATCCTGTGCACCAGAAGGCTGCGAGGAGCATCCTACAATCCGAGACTTCAACTTCTTCCCAGCTGCTGCAATCATAGATAAAGGATAAGAAAATGAAACTTGTTTGTCTGTAAAATAGTGTAGATTACATTGACTCAAGGATATAACTCACCAGGATTCTATGGAGTAGGCCTCTTGACTATGGTAGGCGGATTATATATGGCACTAGGCCTCTTTGAATAATGTCGTGCCTCATCATCACCATCATGGGAATCCAGCGAATCAACCCTGGGTGAGGGACCCGGTGAATCAGCTCAGGGTGAGGAAGAGTCACTTTCCGAACGAAGGGTTTCCTTCTGGACAGTTCTCTTTTTTCCCCACCTGAGGAACCAGCAGATTCAGTACTCCTTAAGGGTATGATTCTACCCAGTTCTCGGCATACAATGTAGTCAAGTGACTCGCTGCTCCAGCAACCGGTAGATCAAACACTATCAAGGTATTCTATGTAGCTGTCAGTAGCCATAGTTGTCGGGCAAACATTGGATGTTGCTATGACTTGACATTCACAGGAGGGGATACAACAATCTGCTGTAGACACTTGAATTGGCATGAAAATCTATATGAAGTGTAGACCTCACATATAATCTCTCCATAAATTTTGGTGGCCAATACACCATCTCTACAAGCCAGCATGTATGACATAATTTCCAGTCCTTCTATTCCATGATCAATAAACTTCATGGTTGGTGGGTTTCCATAAGGAAAGAAATGGAATTCCTAGACCATGCTCAGCCACACCTTCATATCATTTGAGTTTAGGGAAAACAGAAAAATTCTAGAATATGCCTGCACGAAGGGCCTGAAAGAACTTCCTTTAACCTGTACTCCACTCTGTACAGCATAAGTCCTGAAGTGAGTGGGGATCCATCTCAACAAAACATGGAATGGTCCAACTATTCTCAAAGGAGACTAACCCATATAGACATGGAGTAAGCTCCTGTGAATCTTCACCAAAATTGGGGTGGCCAACCAAACCATTTTCCTTTCAGCCAGCTTGGCTGCAACAACGAAGGTCCCTGCCCTAATGCATCCCTTTAAATCCCTAACTGGAAGAAGATAAACACTGAGCCACAAAGCTAAAAATCCCTCCAGACGGGTCTTCTCTGGGATTCTTTTTTCCACATCATACCCCCTCTTTTCAATGTCTCTCGCTTCTAGAGTTTACTAAAATGTGCCAAGAGAACCCCTCTTCTCTGTTCTGGGGCATCTGGTAGGACAAGTATAGGTGGCCCCCATGTCCTTCTTTTTGATAAGAAACATATAAATCTACTCTTCTAGATGAATATCCTTTCTAGAATGAGTTTTAGTGGAATTTTAATTCTTGATGTTGTGGAAAATTTTCAATAATTCTCGATCCAAAGCTGGAGTCTTCTCCGAATCATTCCAAGTCACCTTGAGGGGGATGAATTCATCATACATATCACCCAAAATTGGAGCCCCCCAAGATTTTGTAAACATCCCACAAACTGATGGATACTTATTCATAAGTCAGATGGAAAGAATTGGTTTCTGGGGTCCAGCGGCTGATTAGCTCCAGCACAAAGCTATCATTTATGTAGACATATGTCTGCCCAACCCAGACGACATCATATGTTGTAGTTCCCTTCAGATATTAAAAAAAGTTTCACAAGTTTTTCGCACCCAATATGCCCACATCCAAGTCGGCTTCACCCCTCCTCTAGGATGGAAGTCCCAACTCTTCTTCCAGCCTTTGGATTGATCCATATGAGAATTTTGGAAGATTTAGGGATAACAATGTGGCTGCAGCTCAGATTTGTGAGGTTTTCAAATTTGGGGCACAAGGGCTATGATTCATTATGTAGGCCCTATCCACTATTCCATTATTAACAAATGATCCTACAACTAAAACATTTGCTGAATAAATGTTCGTGTATGTTTGAAACCAAAAATACGGGAGATAGTTCTTTGGCTCTGAAACATTTACTCCTTGCAGATGACCATGACCATATAAAGGAAAGTAAATACTTTGTGGGAAATTGACATGATATTTCCTAAAGTACATGGCAAAATATAGGAGAGTGCTGTCACATATATCATAGTAATCATGGCTAACGATGTTCATCATGTCATCAATTCTCTTGCTAGAAAATTCATCAGCCGATCCAATTATTCTGGTATCCATTGAATCTGCACAAAGATCGAAAAATTAACTTTTAAGTAAGTTGTTTTTTTATAAAATTTGTGAAGAAATAAAAAAATGGCTATGGCATTAAGGCACGCAAGTCTAATTTTGACGCGCAAGTCGAAGCCAGTCGTGCAGGTTTTACTGCGATAGTACAGGTGCACAAGTCAAAAACAGACTAAGGAAGCGCGACACAACGAACAGAAGCACGATCGAGCGAAAAGCCCAGACACATGCGTGACGAGAGCTCACTTGCATTACAAGAGCAAGAATCATTTGAAATCTAGATTCTTTGCATGAAGTGATGCCTATATTTATAGGCGATCCAGAAACTTGCACGCCGCAACCTGCGCGCCTCATAACTGTGCGCCACATACCTGCGTGCCGCTGGATCCTTGGTTTTCTACATTACCTCAGAGTTAAAACCTATTTCCTTTTTTGGATCCAACTCTAAGGGGGAAATTTTTTGATACTCCGTTCTGTCATAGAGTCCAAAGATTGACTAAGGAGAGTACCTCCAGAAAAGAAGAGGGAAGATTCATCAAAAAAATTGCATAGGCATTAAGGCGCCCAAGTATACCTGCACGCCAGCCTTGGGCGCGCACGTCACTTGCGCGCTAGATATGAGGCATGCAAGTCACTTGCGTCCCCTAAGTGAAATTTTACACATACCTCAGGTGGCCTATAAATACCCCCTGTGGGGCTCCCATTTCATGAATGAAAAATCCAAAACTAAGATTCAAGCTCTGGTCACCCAAGTGTATGTTTGAAGCCTTCAAACACTTTAAGTTAATTCTTTACCTAGAATTGATGCTCTCAAGAGGAGGAATAAGGCCTAAGTATTAGAACTAATAAATACTTGCGCGCCTAAGTTTCTAGCCCTTAAGGGAAGTGAAGACACTTGCAGGCCACCTTTCCCTCTCAAGGAATCTTACGTTCCACACATCTGAAAGCCTATAGGGATGATACTAAGGGATCCAATTCAAAATCTCCCAAGTATCACTTAATTGATTCTTCGTCACCCAAGTTCACTCATGTCGCGCAAGTATACTTGCATGACCCGGACATGCGCGCCTGATCAGGACTTGTGCGCCCGACCAGGACATGCGCGCCCGACGAGGACCTGCGTACCCGACCAGGACTTGCGTGCCTGACTAGGACTTGCGCACACGACCAAGACTTGCATGCCCAACCAAGACTTTCATGCCCATCAAGGACTTGCGCGCCCTAACAGGACTTGCACGCCTACATATTTTTGGGTTCCCCTCCTGCTTATTAACTTCCTTTCCTCAAATCCACCTTTCCTCTTCAAGATCTAGCCTTCAAAACCCTCTTCAAAGCCATTTATGGTCTGCTTTCTTTGTTTGGATTCTTTATCTAAAAGGTATTTTGTGGAATATCTCCCAAAACCACCCAATTTAAATAACTTTATGTTACTAAGGTTAGAGATTTCCATCATTCAACCTCATCCTTTATGATGATATGATCTATAATCTAGGCATCCTCTTTAAGATAAGCCCTAATCATAAATCCCCTTTAATTTGGGCATCCTCTTTAAGAGTAAGCCCCAAGTTCCCTGTTCATGGTAATCCTCCTTATGAGTAAGCCCTAGTCATAATTACCTTTATCTTTGGGCTTCCTTCTCAGGATTGAGCCCCATGTTATATGTTCCCTTTAATTGGGCCTCATTCTCAGGAGTAAGCCCCAACCTTATTTTCTTTTGATCTGGGAATCCTTCTCAAGAGTAAGACCCAATCATAAGTTAATGTCCACCTCAATCTGGGAATCCTGTTTAGTAGTAAACCCCAATTAAGAATCCAAATCTCCATAAAGAACAAATACATTTATGGACCCTATTAATGGGCATCCTCATTAGAAGTAAGCCCCAAGTACCCCCCTAATTTGGTCCTCCTTATTAAGAGTAAGCCCCAATCATAAGTTCCCTAATCTAGGCCTCCATCTCAAGAGTAGGCCCGAGTCTTAATTCCCTTTATACTGGGCCTCCTTCTCAAGTGTAATCCTCAGTCATAGTCTCTCTTAACCTGGGACTCCTTCTCAGGAGTAATCCCTAGTCATAATCCTTTTGATTTGGGTTTCCTTCTCAAGAATAAAACTAAATCATAAGTCCCTCTTAATTTTGGATTCCTTTTCAAGAATAAGTCCCGAGTTAAAATTCATAGTCACCATAAACCACAAATACCTTTATGGACCCTGCTCCTGGGCTTATTTTCTGAACTAAGTCCTAATCTTAGCCTACTTGGGTAGTCACTCATACATAAGCCCGATATCATTACTTGTGACGATATATTTCATGGCACAAATCACCAGGTTTACTGATACATCTTGTTTCTCACACCGAGCATGAATCAAGTGAGCTTATAGTGTAAAAGTAACCATGACACATCTCTTTTGGCCGTTAATCATATGTAAGCTCCAGACTTCTTAATCATACTATGTGGACTTTGATATCTACCTTAAAAGTAGAGTATGTAGGAATCCCTTCTAAGGTTCAAGCACATCACCCATTAATTCTCATCCGTTCCATATGACATTAAACTATATTTTAATTCCCGAACTATGTGGGTTCTGATTCCTCTTTAACAATGATAATTAGGTAGCCGAACTGCGGGTATGATCCCAAATATGAAACAATACTCGTCCTTCTAAATGATAATAAACTTCATGTTCCCCACATAGTATTTTTAAAACCAGTATGGTCATCATAATGACCATGATATTTCTATATAATGTATTGAAGGATACCACTGACTAAGGATCTCTAATACGTACAGACGATTCTCCATAGATGAAGAACCTCAAATACATATAAAAGATTCTCTAAATCCTGAACATATCAATCATTAATTTCCAAATCTAAAGGAAAACTCATTTTCATACTTGGTGAGTTAATATGGATTCGTGAACATAACTTAAATATATGAGAGAGTCTCGGAGTAGGCAATAATTCTCCCCATAAAGGTGTGATGAGCCTGACCTCCCATCCTCTTGACCAATGGAAATTTTAATGCCTCATCAGTCCACAACTAATATGAAACTACCTTTGGAAATTAGGTCCAAATGGATATATAATCATTGTATATTTCTGGTTCTATGAATAAACCTGTTAGAAACCAATTGGAAAAGTGTGATCCTTACAAAAACAAGGTAATCCCCATTTTCCAGAAGAAACAAACGTGTTGAATGATGCCTGGGAACATATCCTTTTGTAGAAATAGATCCCTCCAAAATTTATCTTTTGGATTTTTCAGATAGAGAACCATATAATCCCCACAGACAATGAGGTTAAATTCATGGGTATGAGGCTAGCCTCAAGGTGCATCTACTGTAGGAACCCCCATTAGGATACCACCACCAACCTTTTCTTTGAAGGAGACTAGGATACTAATATATAGCATGTGTTTGTTGATTTTACAGGTTTATAGCCCTATGATTTTAGCAGTGACATTTTTCTCAACCTCTAGTTCAAGGGTTATACCAGTAATAACAAAAAAAGGATAAGGTGATTATATTGTTGGAAGGATGCTGGTGCTTATGGGAACCAAGGAAGAGAGCCTGTCATGGGGGTTTTGTTGGCTTGTTTCATTACTTTTAAATCTGCGCTAGATGTTTGGTGATTGATCCAGCGTCAATTTTCAAGTAGTGGGAGAAATATCATTCTCTCAGGTATATTATTGACACATGTGACACTCCTTCTAGGAAGCATGCATCCAACCAGGGGCACTGAATCTACTAGATCCCACTCGTTAGTGGCTTCAAATGAAAATGGAATGTTTATGGGAATTTTTACTCGGGATTTATGTTTAAATACAGTATCATTAGTGACCATAGTGGATCAATGATTATGGACTTCAGTTCATCCTATGGGCTTGGAGACTCTCTAATTATAGAATTAAAATCCATACAATATGGGATGGAAATGTGCATAAGAGAAAAAATTGAATTATCATTGGTGGAGTCTGAATCTATAATCATTCTAAACTCCCTGCAAGGTTAGATCAGTGTTCCATAGTCCATTACTTACCTCATATAGAGTTTCAAATAATTGATCATTCATAGTACTAATTTACTCCATACTTGGTGTGAAGGTAAATAAGTTGGCAAATTTTTTGGCATTAAGAGGTCAAAATTATAACTCAAGTATTAATTATACTAATCAGGGATCTCATCCTCATGGATGTGCAGATATTATACAGTGTGGTGATCTTATGCTTCACCACTTTAGACCCCCCAGATATTGTCATGGTGTTTCTTTTTTATGAATATATATAAAATTTTTAATGAATTATATAATGACCCTAACTTAAGCAGTCATTGAAATGGGACTAAATTGGATCCACATTCAATGAGAAATACAATTATTATATTTCAATGATCTTAATATTTAGAAGTCTTCCACTCCTATCACTTTTAACATGACACCTTTTCTCCTCAGTTACACATACACAATGAGAATTATAGATAGAACAATATATTTCCAAATACCTTCCTAGCTCTCATCCCCATGTCGTAGAGGTACTTTTGTCCCCAAAAGTCAATTCTAAGAAGAATTATAGGGAAAGAGCTTCTGGTCCAGGGGATAGAGCATTCCCCTCTTGATAGAGAGCTTCCCGACCATGCTTCCCTCCATAAAGACCCCATCACTGGAGACAGTTATGATACACAAATGGTTCACTGAGGAGTGAACCCCTATCTGAGACTCCCAGATGTGTCTTCTTCCTTGCTACCTAAATATCCTCCCTTATGATTCAAAGGAGCTATGATAATCACTCTCTCAGATAAATAGGTTAAGAACTTTTCGAAAACGTTCATCTTATGCGAGTAGGGTCCTTTCAAGGTTATCTCCCTAATCTGGCTACAATATGTAGGACGATATATGTTATTGGATTTTCTAGGATTAAAATCAGTCTCCTTGAGCATTTTTGGGATACTCTTCAATTCGACGAGGTTGATGATTTTATCTATGCTGATATTGTGAATCATGGCTGATTATAGGTAACAGAATGGCTATCTCTATGTTGTCTCAATTCATTTTCGTGGGCTGTGAATCCCCAATCCTTCTAGTATGGGTAGGCTTTAAAGGCTTACCCCCTCTTCTATTTCAGCAGGATTCCTTTTTAGCTATTGCGAAGATTATTGTAAAACCTATCGGGTTTGATCCCACTAATGTGGATCTTTCAAGAACCTCTGCTTTCCATGTGTGAATAGAAGTTGTTATTTATAAAGATATTCCTGAAGGTATTTTGATTATGAACGAGTTAAAATGATTCATTTAGTATGTTTTCTAAGAGGTTATCCTTACTTGTTGCTCTCTTTATCGTTGTCATGGTCAGCTGGCTTCTAACTGCGGAAATCCCCATAAGTCATTGGTCCCAAAATATCATGTGGAATGCTACAATGCCCATCATATTAGAGGGAATAGGGATGGTGAATAAGCTTTCATTTTTGGATTTAAGGAGGATCATAATGACGTGCCTTCTAGTGATCTTCTAGTGGATGCGATTTATTATGGATCTGAGCAATGTAAATATTGTTCTTTGATCCAAATTGCTGGTGTTCAGGATTCTGGTGAAGCTTCTGGATAGGAAATTTTTTTAGGACATGTTATTGGAGCTACTCCCATCCAAGTGCTAGATGCCTTAATGAAGGAACGACCTAGCTTTCATGCTGGGGACAATTGGATTTTCCTTACGCCATTATTTCAGCCATTTTTAATTTATCTGAGACTACTGATACATAAAGAATCTAATAAGTAGCTGATAAAGGAAAACATCCCATTTCTAATGGGAACAACTTAATATTTTTTAAGGATAAGAAATATTGACCTCAAAGGGACTATTATAATACTCATAGAACTATGAATACAAGTTCAAACTCCCAAACCTTGGTGGTGGTAATTTATGGTGATAAAGAAAATGATATTGTATTATGTAGATTCACTAGTAATGAGGCATCAAAAGATAAAATATAATGGTAAATTATTATTTATTCTATGGATAGTGCATATCCACTCTCATGTTTCCCTCAGTGTAGAGAAGGCAGGGTGGGAATTGGCATCACAGATTCACCCATGCCAACATCGGAAACCTAGAGAAAGGGGGATTTGCACTATCATTTTGACCACTCTTCGATAGGTCTTAGTGTAGAAACTTTCAAAGCTTATTTAGATCATGGTGGAGGTTCTACTTATCATAACTCTATCTCTAGAAATGATGTGTGACCTCCATTTTGCAACCTTAACCTGAATATATCTAATTCACCTACCATATCCTTGAGGGGAGAATATGGGAATATGACATAAGGGAACTCAGATAAATCTTCCTACACGAGGATTCAAACCATAGGTTTATTCAACTGAGTGATTTAATGCTGCGTAAGACCAAATCTATAATTGTGTCTTCAACAGAGGTAAGTTCATGTTCATTATATGCAAGACACTTATTTGTTTAGT
This sequence comes from Viscum album, assembly GCA_963277665.1. Taxonomy (NCBI): domain Eukaryota; kingdom Viridiplantae; phylum Streptophyta; class Magnoliopsida; order Santalales; family Viscaceae; genus Viscum; species Viscum album. The sequence goes on from OY728123.1 coordinate 1,416,183,868, forward strand.
TTTTTTTGAAATAATGCGGCAATTACCTTTGAAAATTTTCTCCATGTCTGTTGTTTTTCTGGTTTGGAATTATGAGGTTTCAAAATTTTTCCTTAAAATTAATTTTGCAAAAAAATAATTATCTTTCAGGTCAGAAGAATTATAGTGTACTAAAAAGGTTCATATCTAAAGGAGGAGGTATATGGAATAACTAAATTTCTCCAAATTTATATCATCTTCTAGATCATTCAAATATTTTTTAACCATCCTAATATAATGAAATTAGTTTCTATACTACAATACAATTCTATTATGTTGATGGAACAACAATATTCTATCTACATTACATCATATAGAAAATGAAAACCATAATTCTGAACACATAGATTCTATCCCATCAAAAAAGATATTTAATTCATTTTCCAAAACTTCCTCACATGGACCATGATAAATATTTTTTTAATTATTACATATGATACTAATTCCATTATTATGATTCATTAATTATAAGATATTATCTATCTTCCTACACTCCCATCGGTTAAAAAATTGAAACGGTACTCGTGTGTATGGGCGGACTACCGCCTCCATGAAGCAATGTAATTCTTCCTTCATCACCACCACACATGGGTAGTCATAAGGAAAAATTTATTTTGTAAATATGTTATTTATATATGATTATTATTCTATAAAGGTAAATATTTAGCTTATTTATTTACTTTTATTCCATTAGAAAAATGAAAATATCAGTCATTCGTACGTGCGGACTACCGCCTCCATTGTATAATGTATTTAATTTTTCATGGTGATAATTAATGGAAGGATCTAAAATAACATTGAAAATATCATTATGATAATTATAACATGTTCATGATTTTGGATAAGATGAAAGAATTACCTCATTCACCACAGTAAAAATACCAATTTTATTTTAGATATTATGGACCAAACGATATCAAAACATTTAACATAAACATAACCAGTTTTGTAACTAAATAAAACGAAGTAATGTTTGTAAAAAAATAAGGAATATTTTGAGAACAAACAAGAAAATGGTTCTAAGTAGATTATTTATTTAATAAAATTTTATTATTTATAAATGAAAAATATTTATATGACTAATTAGGATATGATATTATGGACTTTTCTTTAAAATATTTATTTAAATTTTCTAAACTAATTCTATTCCATAAGCATGTTCTTAAAAATATTTCATAAATGTTCTTATTTACACTCAAATAAGTGAAATTTTTTATTTTAATATAATTTTGATCTTAATTAATTTTTTTTTAATAATGGTACTTTTAACAATTTACGTATGTGTTATTTTTTAATTTCATTGCAAAAGTAAAATATCAGTTTTTTAATTTTTATTAAATGAATGCCTTTTTAACTATTATATTTGTTATTAATTATCAATATTACTCTATAGGTTTCTATTATTTATCTTAGAATATATTATTGTTAAAATTCGAATAATTATTAGTTTTTTAGTAATGTTTTAACGATAAAAAAAATTTAATCTCATTTTTATAAATAACAAAAAGATATTTTTCTTATGGGATCAAATTCTATTTTTTTTTTCATTTTATGATTAAAATTCATGACTTTATGTCCATTATTCATGTTATATTTCATTGACTTTGTTCTTGACGACACGTTGTAAAGTCATATCCCTCAAATTAATTGGGCAATGTAATGTAATATAGAAGAGACATGTCAGAGATGAATGTGAAGTTTATTCATTTATAAGTGTTATTATAATATTTTTAGTAATAGTTACATGAAAATAATTTAAAAATATTTTAACATGTTTTTTAATGCTATTAAATGGGGTTTTAATGGAAATATTTTGACTATATGAGTAATTATAATAGTTTTGGGATATTTTTTGACATTCTAAATGTTAAAGGATTGATTTTTAGTGAAAATTAAGTCATATATTTTTAGGATGTTTATGAAAAAATCCTGATGATTTTTTCATTATAATTACTATAAAATGGATTATAAATATCATAGAGAAATAGTGTTTCCTCCATGAGTATGTGAATTATTATTTGAGATCAATGTTTATTTTGTTAAAAGGAAGACATCCTTATGTATTTTCATGTTTTTCAATGGGGCTAATGGTTTTTGTTCTTGTTTATATCCCTTGTTGATCATTATTTTTCACACACCACATTTTCATATGTTTTTGAATGGTCATAAGGATGTATAATAATTATAAAAGGTTATAACATTACTCAATTTTGAGTCATTTTAAATGAAGAGAATTTTTCCAAAATGAAACATGAGTGAAAACATAAATACATATTTTTTAGATAAATGAAAACTATGTGGATCTATCCACACTATTATGAGTTAGTTATTCTAATTATCTAAAACTATAAGCATGAAATATCTTGGAAATAAAATTAAGGAAACCCTTAATATATATAATTTCACAATAGATTTATTGTATCATGAGTAGTTATAGTTGGTATCGAATTAGGGATTAGATAAAATTATAGGTTAACAGGTTTATAAGAAAAGAAAAATAAGGGATGTTAATCAATTGTTATATTATTAGGAGAAAAATATTTAGGTTGTCCATGTTTCTTTATATAATCAATGTATGTTTTAGGATACTTTTCATGTAAGGAAATAAGGTAAATGAGGTAGTATATAAGGAAGAGGATAATATTTTTATGAATGAGAAATCTAGAATTATTGGATATAGGATATAAAAATTTCTGTCTATGATTGCACAGTTAATGTAGTATATTAATTCTCGTTCCCATGCCAAATGGAAAACAAATTCTATATAGTGTAATATTTCTATAGTGGGACATTTTGTGAAAAAAACTATCCTTCATTTAGTGAATCTTTAAACATAGTGGTATTTGAAATATATACTAATTTTATTTAGAATATATTCATTTTTTAGGATGTTCCAAGTATCAGAATATAGAACTTTCCATTTATTTTTTTAAAGGGGAAACTAACAGGTGATAGTCTCTAGTTATTTATACCAAGGAGAAGGATGCGATGGATTCCATTGAGTTTAAAACATATAAGGATAATTTCATTGGGAAATATATGAATTAATTTTATTATAAATATAATTTAAATTAAATTTATGGAATTAAAGAGAAATTTGGGGGATTTAGTTATTGGATATAAAATAAGTTTTAGTAGATTAGCTAGTTATACAGAATTTTTTTGGGACCATAATAATAAAATTATTAGATTTCTTCTAGATTGAATCGATGTTTATGAAGGGAATTTGTTACTAATTTTTTTAGATTTAATGATTACATTCATTGATATGTAGATACGATCAAGAGAAATTATATTATGTTTAATGTCTACAAACTTATGAATTGGTATAGGTGGCAAGTGATGGGGAACCATCTGTTGAATAAATTTGATGGTAAGTAAAATATGATTCCACCATTTGATAAATGTGGTAATAAGATTTATGTGTAATCTCTAATTATTTATTGAAAGTGTTAATGTGTTATTTCTAGAGATTTTACATCTTACTGAAAGTAGTCGGAAAATGGTAACGGGGGAATATTATTATAATCCATAAGTAATGTTTTTTTATAATATATTTATGGGATATTATGTTGATCTGTGTTTGAAGAAAAGATTCAAGAATAAAAATCATTAATTACATAAGATAATTGGTGCACCAATATCATTTTCACTAACATTTTGAATATTTTATCATCAAATAATGTAGTGACCAATACATTTATTGTTTTTTTAAACTATACAATTATCTAGATCAACTCATAGTCACTAAATTTATTTATTTTTGAGATAAATACAACTTAAATTAAAATTTCCCCATTAGAAATGAAGGAAAATCATTTTTTAATTACTTATCATGGAATTATTAATGTAATAGTGATTTATAGGAACCTTCTGATAATTATATGTGGAATGGTTTTTTATTTAATGTTTTTCATACCTATAGGGGATTTTGATGTTATTATGGGTCAATATTGGTTTTTTAATTTATCATTATAAAACACATTGTAGAAATACTATATTTATATTCAATTTTTACTGTGTGAGGTGGGAGGTTGCAATGTTATTATTGAGTGATTCGGACGGTGGTGACGGGATCTGGTTTTTCGCGGTCTCCCTCCCGGCAGAATTGTGATATTTCTCAGATATATGTTTTTTCGCAATGTTTCTTATTTTGGAGTCATTTCCATTCATGGAGCTTCATTCGTGCATCGAAACTCAGGCTTTGATTTGGTCTTCTATTGGATTCGTGTTTGTTTGAGGTTTTTCTACTGTATGGGCAATTAATTCCTTGGTATTGAGAAGGGCATATGGTTCTACTGCGTGTGCCAGCAATGGAAGGTTTGAAGGTTGGGTTTTGTTTTTATGGAAGTATGGTTCATGAATTTTGATTCCTGTTGCGTTGTCTGAGGGTTTATCAACGCGATGCAGTGGAAATGGTGGTTGTGCTGGTTGAATTTGAACTGGTGGTAATTTCAGATCGTGATGAACTCTGGAATTTTAGATGTGTAACCGTTGCAGCACTGGTGTGATGTTTGAAATTGTTAGGTCTCGATGGTGTGACCTTGATTAATGGGTCATTGCATTCTGTTTACTTGCAAGGGATTGGCCCGAATGAGGTTTAGAGCTGGGAGCGTTCTCCTTCTAATATCTATTTGGATTTGGAAGATCGAGAGGGTATGGTGTTTGCCATCGGTACCGAGCCCGTGCATTCTTGCACAGGACAGCTAGCCGATCTGCAATGAGAGGGTGACTGCTAATTGTAATGTTTATCTTCTAGGGTGGGGCTTCTCCTTTCTCTTGAATTAGAGTGTATTTGTTCTTGATGGTCCTGGACCATGGAGGCATGGTTGTTCATGATGTCTTTGATGTCGTCATGGTTTTCCACTTTTTCCTCAAAAGTTCTTTTGAAATAAAAATTTAACATTTAGTCAGTGTAACATCCTAGTTCTAGGAGCCGCCCAAAGGTTCCCCATACCTGGTTGGTCACACAGCCTCAAGCACATTTCCACGAATGGAAGATGCTGCTGACTATCAGGAATGGCCTTGGGTGTGAAAGTGGGAAAACATTACCTCATTGGCAGAGTAACATAGTGGAAGTAAAATAGATAGCAATAGCGGAAATAGTAATAATACCTTAACAAAAGTATACAGGGGAAGACTGAAATAATAAAAAAGTGGAGCACACACAAACAGATATATATATATATATATATATGATGCATGATACATATGTCGAGGAAAATACTCAAAAAATTCACAATGTTGGAATACAATAGTAAACCAAATTACAACAGAAAATAGATAAAATTCTCCACAGCATCGCAAGCCTCAGCTTGGTCCCATGCTCCCCAGCTCCCCAAAAATCAAGTACCTGAAGTAGAAGGGCACCTTCCCTTATCTATACCTATAGCAATATAATCTATTTGGGACCAAAAGCATGACCCAAACAGGGTGTGATACTAAATCCCAGTAGGCAACCACCCAAATATGTGTTCCTGACAGTCATTGAATATATATGGAAGGCTATATTCAAAATGAAGAAGTAAATAAGGAAATAGTAAAAAGAAAACTATGCTACAGTTTCAAATGCATTCAATGATTAATTATCAAGTATGTATCTAATCATAAGCAAAGAACCCTCTAGTAAGTACTCATAGCCTAACCCCTCTGTTCTACCCAAAAAACACAAGAAAACCTTTTTAAAGTACACACAGTCTAACCCCTCTGGTTCAGCTTTTGCACAGACTCTATGAGGAAGCACTCATCGTCAATAACTCCTATAGTCTCATGATAGAAAATAAAAGATTCTCTGGGGAAGCACTCAACTTCCAATTCTCCATGTGGCCTACATCAAGGAACTACAGAAACTCTGAGGAAGCACTTACATCCATTCCCCCTATGGTCTCTCATCGTAATAGTAAACATACACTCTGGAGAAGCCCTCAATGTCCATTACCTCTATGGTCTACTACACAATGTTCTCATGGCCCTATGTATGTCAATAGAGTGGAGCGATATATAACGACCAAATATACCTCAAGAAATACTAGGACAAATAGTCTACAATTTAACAACATGTCTGATAAATAATAGTATCACTCCATCCTATCAGCAATAGGAATGGAAAGGAAGCAGGCTAACAAGCTAAGCAAGACCAAACATTCCTAAACAATAAAAGCATGGGAAACAAATCCATAACATAGAAATTAACCCTATTCACATTCAAATGACCTCTAATCAAGCATAAAAATAAAATAAGGAAAAATATGGTAAAAACTGTAAACACGCAATACCCCAATCAAGGGCATTGGGAGCTTTTGAACATATAACTCAAAGAATATCTACAGAAAGGCACAAACCACCTACCTCGATTTTGTATGATAAATATACCCCAGCGTCGGCCCTTGTATCAACCTAGAACACGGTATATCTACAAAAAAGCCTAAAATGTTCAACCGAGGATGACTCACGAGGGAAGAAAAATCAGAAAATGCTGTTTATGAAGAAGAGAGAACTCACTGATGCGATTCCAACGCAACCGAGATGTTCGATTCAGAGAACAGATGCTCGATCGGGGTCTCAGAGAAGGATCAACACCATACGAATGCTCCTGGTTGAAGAAGGCTAAGAAGAAGACACATCTTCCAATTATATGTGACCTCGATCCATTTAATGAAAAAACGAAAGTACACGACGTGTACTTTAGAAGTGCACAGTGTGTACATTCCCTTACCGGCTCCCACATTAGGCGGTCTCCAGGTAATCACAGATGGCTGTGTGCTCGGCCGTTACACATCCAGCACATGGCTACATGCGGGAACTAAGTACACGATGTGTACATATAAGTACACGACGTGCACTTCAAATTTCATCATAAAATCTTCTTTTCTCAAAAACACCAGAAACCAAGATTCATACCTGAAAAGAAGATTCAGGTTCTTAAAAACATCCCCCCTTAAAGAAATTCATCCATTAATTTCTCTAGCAAGGCAGATTAGAAAAATAATCCAAAAAAAAGCTCTGGAAACTACGATCGTACATTCGCCTCCCTCTTCCAGATCTCGTTTTGTACTTGCCCGTGTTGCCATAACACTCGTACCAGAGGAACAAACCATCCACGTGGAACCTTCGTACTTTGATCAGAAATATGGATAGGATGCTCCTCAAACGAGGTGTCTACCTATAACTCAATATTCTCGGGTTGAAAAACATGAGACGGGTCTGAGAAGTAATGTCGAAACTAAGAGACATGGAAGACGTCGTGCATAGCCCGATACCTTTGAGGTAAAAACAACTGATATGCAACTGGCCCAACACTCTCCAACACATCAAACAGCCTGAAATACCTCGGTGAAAGCTTACCCTGTCTCCTAATCCTCCAATGTCCCAACATCTGTGTGACATGCAGGAAAACCTGATCCTCGACCTCGAACTCCAGAGGCCATCTCCGTCGATCGGAATAAGACTTCTATCGGGACTGCACATTATTCATCCTCTTTCGAATCATCTTTGTCTACTATGTGGTCTCCTGGACAAGATGAGGTCCCAATATAGCTTCCTCTCCTACCTCCAACCAGCATAAGGGTGATTGGCATGACCTACCATACAAAGCCTCATAAGGTTCCATCTGAATAGCTTCATGAAAACTATTATTGTATGAAAACTCCACAAAAGGTCTGTGCTTCTCCCATGAACCTCCAAAATCCAGGATGCATGCTAGAAGCATGACCTTAAGAACATGAATCGTACGCTTGGACTGGCCATCTATCTGGGGATGGTAAGCTGTACTCAAAAATACCTGTGTACCCAAATCTGTCTGAATTCCCTGCGAGACCCGATAAGTAAAACGGGTGTCCCTGTAAGAAAAAATGGAGTGTGGAACTCCCTGTTAATGAACAATCTCTTAGATGTACAACCTTACGAGCTCATCAAAACTGAAACTCACTTTGATAAAAAAGAAGTGAGAATCCTTTGTTAGTCTGTCAATGATAACCCAAACTGCATCATTCCCTCGATGAGACCTCGGTAAACCCATCACAAAGTTCATCACGACATCAATCCATTTCCACTCAGGAATGGGTAACTACTACAAAATCCATGGTGGTCACTGATACTCCTCCTTCCCCCGCTGATATGTGGTGAATCTCATGAAAAAACCAGAAATATATATCTTCATACCTATCCACAAATACTGATGGTGTAGATGATGATACATCTTAGTGATGCCAGGATAAACTACCCAAACTGAGGAATGAATTTATCGCATTAGCAACTCGTGTATATATGTAGGCACCCATATGTGCCCATTAAAATGCAAGATCTCATCCTCACCTACTGTCCATCTTGGAATAGGTTCCTCTCTGGAAACACTCTTCCATAGGACTAGGCCTTCAGAATCAAATAGCTGCCTCATTCTCACTTGATCAAGTAGAGTTGAAGTAACTGCTGCAGAAGAAAGAAAAGTTTGCCCCTGCCTATCATGCACCTCTAAATGCATCTTAGAGAATAGAACCATAAGCTTCCACTCACTGCTGGCCTTCTGAACTTTTGTGGTCGGTGAAAACCACAAAATTCTCTCCTAATAGGTAGTGTCTCCAACAGTGTAAATCATGAACAACTGTAACCAGCTTGAGATTGTACATCTAATAGTTCTTCTCATGTGGCCTCAACTACCGAGACACATACACAACAACCCCTTTTCCCTGCATAAGAATGTCTCCCAGCCCGATACCTGATGCATCACAATGCACAGTATAGCTCTTACCCGACTCTGGAAATACTAGTATCAGTGCTGAAGTCAACCTCCCTTTCCGCTCCTGAAAGGATGACTCGTTATATTCTGAACACTATTACTTCACACCCTTATTAGTCAAGCCTGTCAGTGGTGCTGCTAAGTGTGAGAAGTACCATATTAAACTCCTATAGTAACCAGCCATCCCTAGAAAACATCATACCTCAAAGATGTTCTTTGGATTCTCCCTGGAAACTACTGATCTCAATTTCTCTGGGTCTACTGATACTTCTATCCTTGAGATAACATGACCCAATAAGTGAATTTGTTCCATCCAAATGTGGCATTTTGAGAGCGTAGAAAATATCTGGTTCTCTCTCATTGTACTCAAAACAATCCCAATATGTGAGGCATGGTCGTGCCGAGTGTGAGAGTACACCGAGATATCGTCCATTAAGACTACCATGAAAGAATACATGTATGGATGGAACACTAGGTTCATCAGTTCCCTGAAAACTGCAGGCACGTTCGTGAGATCGAACGACATAACCAAGTACTCGTATAGACCATACCTACTTTGAAAGGCTGTAAGAGGTACATCTGATTGTCTAACGCGCAACTGATGGTAATCAGATCTCAAGTCAATCTTTGAGAACACCCGGGCTCCTCAAAGTTGATCAAAGAGAACATCAATCCTCGGCAAGAGATATCAGTTCTTGATTATCAACAGGTTCAATTTCCAATATTCCGCACAATTTTTGAGAGTATCATATGATTTTTTTGCAAACAGGATAGGCAAACCCTATGGAGAAGTACTGGGTTGGATGAAATCCTTTTCCTGAAACTCCTCTAAGTACTTCTTGATCTCCTGAAACTCATGTGTATCCATCCTATAAATAGGAATGGACATCGGTGCCACTCCTGGAAGGAGCTCAATAGAAAATTCTACATCACGCTCTGGAGGAAAACCCGAAAAGTCCTCTAGAAAGACAACCCTAAAATGATACACCACTGGAGGAAAGTTCATCTGTGAAGTTCTCCAGTCATCCAGATACATACTAGGAAAATGGGCTATAACTCCTCCCAATCCATGATGCTCGGGTCCTGCCCTGCTCGCCTGGACATCCCACTCACCCTTATGAAGAAACGATTCACCCTCTGGTAATGTGAAACTCACCCTACGATGATAGCAATCGACAACTGACTAGAAGGGGATTAAACAGTCTATTCTGAGAATAAAATCATATCCTATAATCTCTAGGACATAAATGTCCCATAAGAAGTGACACCCACCAACATCTAGCGGGCACTCCTTGCACTACCGTACACTAGCCGTTATTGTCCCCAATGGTGTGACTAGCGTCAAGATATCAAAAGAATAAAAGATACATATCCCAAGGCTTTCCAAAATAGAAACATATATAAAGCTATGGGAAGCCCCCATATCAAAAAGAGAATAAGCTAAAACTTAGGAAACAAGGACCGTACCTCGAATTGTAGAGGTTCCGGGATCCTACTCCTACTGGGTCTGCTCCATTGCAAAATTATGACCTGCACTATGGCCCTGTGACCCTACCTGACCACTCTGACATGATCCACCATGTCGTCACTAGATGCCTGGTGACTCAACACCACAACCACAACCTCCACCTTGTCCAGAACAGCCAGAAGAAATCCAGTTTCCAGTCTGGTGATAAACTGGGGGTGTTGCTCCCAAATGAGGAGTCAAAGAAGAACCTACGTCACCAGATTCTAGTGAGAAGAACTGACAGAAGCACGAAAGATGGCCCATCATGATGCATGATCGGCACTCCACTGGGTCTCTCGGGCAATATGAACTCATATGCCCACTCCTTTCACACTAGTAGCACACCACCTGGCTACTAGAAGATGTCTCTCGTCTCCACGGATATCTTCATGTAGACTCTCAGCGACAATTCTTACTGTCAGTAGTAGGGATACCAACTCTAGATGTCGAACCGACCTGGATTTCCACTTTATAATCCCACAGATTTCACTCTGTGATCAGTGCCTGGTGGACTATAGAAGTGATGGAAGTCAACTTGAAGATGTTCATCTGAGATCAGATTTCATTCTTGAGACCATCCTTAAACTTCCTTGCTAGAAATAACTCATCAACTTCTAGGATTGACGTGAATCACTAAGGCTTAGTGAAATGAGAAGAATAATCCACAACTGAAAGAGTACCATGTTCCAGACTCATGAAATTTTGGTCTCAATCGGCCCTAAAAGTCTCCGGGTAGAAGTAGTCATAAAAGGCACACTGGAAATCATCCCATGCCATAACCTGCTAGAATCCCGCCTGTGAGATCACATCCCACCATCTCTTGGAAGAGTCCTAAATCATATAATTATCAAGCTTTACACTCCTCTCTAGATGCATCTCTAGATGCTCGAATATTGAAAGCATGGAATATAACCATGACTCTGCAGCCTGAGATCCTCCTTCCCCTATGAAGGTGGAAGGATGATTCTACTGGAAAACCCCCATCAACCCTGGCATAGAAGGGGTAGGATGTGGTATTCCACAGAAGCTATGCATGAACCTCATAAATCCCTCTCAGAATTGTGAATCAGAACCTGCGTCTAGAATGATAGATGGTGCCAAGACTGGAAGAACTGGAGGATCTGCTGGTAGTCCCTGATCAGCCTTATCTGGTTTCTGATCATTGCCTTGTAACTTGCGGATAACTGGAGGACGTCTCGGTGGCATGACTATTCAAGGTCAAGCGCACATGTTAGATAAATATTAAAGGGGATTGAAACTTAAAAGTGTAATAAGGAAACAAGAGAATGAAAGCAATCAAGTTTTTCAAAACATGGATACACGGTGTGTATAATGCCTACATGGCGTGTTCCCTTAAGCCTTTACATGGGCATGTACTTTTTCCAACTCAGGTCGTGTAACACCCCATACACACGACGTGTTGTCCTCACACACGGGGTGTACTTGAATCCTCTTTCCCTTCCTGAGTTCTTCTACACAACTAAGCCAAACATTTCTCCTAGAACAAAACTACATAGCGTTTTAGTGCCATACATGGCATGTAATATATGAATATCGTTGACCCATGTTGTTATCTAAAAGGTCGGTTACACTGCTAACTCTACATGGCATGTTTGTTCCTGACACAACATATATAACTTAAGCATTGAACTGTATGTGTTGTTAGTCACATGGGTGGACACATTATTTATGCAACACGATGTGTACATCTGGTACACAACATTTCCCACAAAGGATTTCTCAACCCCGTGTCTCTGCCCACACAGTCAATGACATGGTTAGAGACTGCACATCATGTACATACAGTACATGATGTGTACATAAGAAAAACAGTTCCTTCTTGAACAGAAGGACACATGGTGTGTATTTATCATTGCACACCGTGTATTCTGGGTTTTGCCGGACAGTAAGCCTCAAAAACTACTCTGAAAGCCCATAAAACACTAAAACGAACATTAAAGTGCCAAATTCCGATCCGTGAGGGCCCATACTCCCCCCGAATTAAATCCTGGAATCTTATACATGTCATATATAAACATAAAAAAGCAATGATCCACCAAATTTCGGTCCATGAGGTCCCATAACAACTCAATAACCAAATTTTGGAATCCATTAAAACAATTCTTTACACAATTCAATACCCTATCAAATAAAAATATTATATCAAGGAATCTATCACAAAAGAATGCATATCTAGCACAACATCTATCACAACAACATGGAATCACTAATGCACCCTAAATGGCATGATAGGAATGCATGACATGTGATTTCTAAAAAGTGACTATATGATGCATGAGATGGAATACCCTCATCTCATCGGGTTATAACAGAAATAGAACCTTACTAATATTAACGATAGCAACACAAAACATGTGAATCACCCAATGGTGAAATCAAATCATTTGAAAAAAATTGAAAAATAAAAAAATTGCAATAACGAGGTAAATTGAATTTTCCCTATACATGAGTTAGCTACTCCCGGGCACAGATTATTACCAAGTACCTATTCCTTCCTATCCCTGGATATAGGCTCCAAACAGTAAGTCAAGAATAAAAAAATTCATCTGATACCACTTTGTAACATCCCAGTTTTCGGAGCCGCCCAAAGGTACCCCATACCCAGTTGGTCACATGGCCTCTAACGCATTTCCCCGAATTCCAGAGGTTGCCAACTAGCAGTGAGGGCCTTGGGTGTGATAGTGGGGAAACTATTCTCTCATTGGTAGAGTATAAAAACAGAAGTAAAACATATAACAATAACAGAAAAAGTACTAATACCATACGAAAAGTAAACAGTTGATGACTGAAATAATAAAGAATAGGAGCACACACACATAAACACACACATAGGATAAATGATACATATGTCTAGTAAATCATAAAACAAGTACAATGTTGGAATAAAATAATATTCCAAAGTATAACAAAAAAATAGACAAAATTCTCTACACCATCGCAAGCCTCAGCTTGGTCCCATGCTCCCCAGCTCCACAACAATCAAGTACCTGAAGTAGAAGGGTGCTTTCCCTTATCTATACCTGCAATAATATAATTTGTTTGGGCCCAAAAGCATGACCCAAACAGGGTGTGATATTAAGTCCCAGAAGGCAACATCCCAAAGAACTTCACCTTATAGTCATTGAATATATATGACAGGCTATAATCAAAATGAAGCAGTAAACAAGGAAGTACTCAAAAGTAAACTGTCCTATAGTTTCAAATAAATTCAATGATCAGATATCAAGTAAGAAGCTAATCATAAGTACGGAACCCTCTGGGAAATATTCACATCCTAACCCCTTTGTTCCAACCAAAAAAAACACAAGCAACCCTCTAGGAAGTACACATAGTCTAACCCCTCTAGTTCAGATTTTTCACAAACTCTATGAGGAAGCACTCACCGTAAACCCCCCTATAATCTCATATCGTAAACTAAAAGGCGCACTGGGGAAGCACTCAATGTCTAATTCCCCCGGTGGCCCGCATCGAGGAACTACAGACACTCTGAGGAAGCACTTACATCCATTCCCCCTATGGTCTCGCATCGTAATAGTAAACAGACACTCTGGAGAAGACCTCAAAGTCCATTCTCTCTATGGTCAAGTTCACTAGGTTCTCACGACCCTGTGTAAGTCAATAGAGCACAATGATATATAATGGCCAAATTATAACTCATGAACTACTTGGATAAATTGTCTACCACATAACAACATGTCAGATAAATAATACTATCACTCCATCCTATAAGAACTAGGAATGGAAAGCAAGCATCCTAATAGGATAATCAAGAACAAACAATCTTAAAAAATACATGAATGGGAAACACATCCATAGATTATAAATTAACCCTATTCAAATTCAGTTGACCTCTACTCAAGAATATAAACCAGAGAAGGAAAAACAGGGTTAATACCGTATATATACAATACCCCGATCAAGGGTATTGGGAACTTTTTCCCATATTACTCAAATACTATCTACCGAAAGACACAAACCACCTTCCTTGAAGTTGTATGATCAATATACCCCGGAATCGGCCATTGGTTCGACCTAGAATGCGAAAGATCTAAAAAATGCCTAAAATGTTCAACCGAGGATAACTCATGAGAGAAGAGAAATCATGAAACAAGGTTCAAGAAGAAGAGAGAACTCACCGATGTGATTCCAACCCAACTGACATATTTCGATTCGGAGAACGAATGCTCAATTGGGGGATCGGGTAAGGATCAACACCGTACGAATTCTCTCGGTCGAAGAAGGATAAGAAGAAGACACTTCTTCCAATTAGACGTGACCCTGGTCTGTTTAATGGAAAAAAAGTACACAACATGTACATTAAAAGAACATGACATGTACTTTACCTTACCAACCCCATATTAGGCGGTCTCCAGGTCACCACACACAGCTGTGTGCTTGTACATTACATGAAAAACACATGGCTACATGTGGATACTGAGTACACTATGTGTACATATAAGTACACAACATGTACTTTAAAAATTTACAGAAACCCATCTTTTCTCAAAAACACTAGAAAACATGATTCATGCCTTAAAAGAAGATCTAGGTTCTTACAGATTGATTGTTATCAATGAAATGTCATTGAAAAAGGAACTTCTTCGCATTATGATATTTTTTGTTATATAAAATTTCATATATATTTCATGATGATATTTCTAGATTAATTTCGGATCTAGAGGTTGGATTCAATATTTACTTAGTCCCCACTTCTAATATGATATCAAAACCATCTTATCAAGTGTCTATAATGTAGCTATTGGAATATAGTATGTAATTTTAATAATTTCAATATAAGGGGTTTAGATTTGTAGGACGACACCATTTGGTTCCCCAATTTTTTTACAGAGATGTATGGTTCTATGAGTATTTTTATTGATTATAGAGGAGTTAATAAAAATTTGCCTAAGAATAATTATTTGTGTATTCATATGAATGTCATGATTGATCAGATATAGGGTGATAATTATGTATCATATATTAACCTCAAGTCTGTGTATCATCAGTTGAATGACATGGATGTTCACATTCAATGGATGGAATTTAAAATTTGGTACAATAGTTATGAGTTTCTAGTTGTTTCTTTCTTATTATCAAATAAACCAGATTTATTTGTGGATTTTATGAATATATTTCCCCATAAGTATTTGGATAATTTATTTTTATATTTGTTGATTAAATAATGATATATTATAAAATTTATAAAGGTTATTAAAAACATTTATGGACAATTTTTCAAACCTTTTATTTTTATGAGAAAAATTAGAATATGTGAATTTTATTTATAGATGATTTCATTCCAGGGGATATTGTTTATAAATATGGAATAACTAATAATCCTAATAAAACTAAATTGATTGGAGGGTGATCAATAAATACAAATTTTACTAAGATTATATGTTTTCAATGATTAGTATATTATTATTGATGGATGGATGGAAAAGTTTCTCAGTTATCTAGCCCACTAAGTAAGTTAACTCAAAAAAGAGTTAGGTTAACTTGGATAAAGTAATATAAATAAATATTTATGATATTGAAAATAAGATGGGTTAATCCTTTAATTTTATCCATTCCATCTAGAAATTGGTATTTTATTATTTATAGTGATTCTTCATTGAAGGTTCTTGGTTGTGTGTATATGAAATATGATTGGTGAATTGTATATACATCACTCCAATTGAAACTTCATTGGAATAATTATCCCACACATTTTATTTATCATGAAGTGGGTGTTTTTTCATTGTAAATTTGGAGGCATGTTATAAATGTTGAGAAATCTTAAATTTAAAAGATCAATTGTTTTATGTATATATTCACCCAAAAGGAATTGAACATGTTGAAAAATATATTTCTAGAATATATAAGGGATTCTCATTGAATGATTAACTATAATCGAGTAAAATACTAAAATGTAGATGACGCATTAATTCCAAAGGATAATACACCATTAACATTTCTACATGTGCAAGATTATCATTTAGTTTATTATTTAATATGTTTGGGATGAGAAATTATTCTTTTATAAAACCATTCTCTGTTATCATAGGTTTCAATATAACCATAATTGGAAGAATTAGTTAAATATAATTAGATAGATAGTTTTATTTTGCATGAAATATTATAATTTATTAAGGAAGTTATGATACATGTGATCAATATTGAGAAAGAATATATTATTTTATTTGGAAAGAGTTATGTGTTCTGGTTTATTTATCTTTGAAAATGGGATTGTTGCATGAAGCTCACATCCCCTTTTTTTTTATCATCCAAGTAGCATTATCATGTATAAAGACCTTCAAGAATATTATTGTTTATAAGTAATGAAGAAATATGTTTCTAATTTTATATTGAAAATTTTGACTTGATAAGAAGTAAAAGTTTGAAAAACCCTACAGAATGGGATTATTTTTTTGTTTTTAGTTCTTGAATGGAAATGGGAAAAATATATCTATAGATTTAATGGTGGGATTAAAAATAACCTACCAATAAATCTATGTTTTTTTATTACTGATTGTTTGAATATAATTTTTTATTATCATTATATTCAAAATAACATTACCTTATACTAGCTTTCTAAACACTATCATAGAGAGATGGTCATGTCAAATGAAGTTCATATCAAATTTATATCTGATCATGATCTAAAATTTACATGGAATTATTTTTAATGTTCTTAAAAATGTTGATGACTAATACATTACATTATATTATAGATTTTGACCTTAAATATGATTAATAGTAAGAGAAAAAAAATAGGAAATTGGAGTATATAATTCTGGATTTATTATTTGGTTATTATGTAATTAAATATCAATATATATTTTTAGTGGAATTTTAAATTAATAATATTCTATTTTCCATTATACAAATGAAAACATTGGAAGAATTATAGAGAAAGTAGTGTTAGAGTCCACTATATTGGGACAATGTTAAAGAGTGAAATTTTTTGAGACCATTATTTTTTAATATTTTGTTTGAAAAGGAAAATTTTATTCAACAATAAATAATTTTAACACTGAGTAGTAAAAAGATTTATTCTTATAATTGGAGGAATGATCTCTCATTTGAAGTAGGATATAATGAATTATTTAAAGTATATTTAGGAAAAGGTGTTATATTTTTTGGAAGAAAAGGGAAATTAGGTACATTATTTATTGGTCTATGTGACATTCAAGAGGAGTTTGGAATAATTAATTATAAAATATAGTTACATCCATTTTTATTACAGTTATATGATGTGTTTCATGTTTCATTGTTAGTGAAATATGTTTCAAATGAATATCTTATTTTAACCCCTAATGTAATTCATTTGGAAGTAAATAATTTTTATGAAGAGAATGTAGATATTATTCTTGATCATAGAGATTTGATTTTTTTATAACAAATTACCTAAATTGATTAAATTTTTATGTGTGGACCATATGATTAAAGAAGCAATATGAGAATACAAAAATGTTATGAGAGGATAATATCCCCACTAATTTACCTATGAATACAACTATGAGGATGAAATTTATTAAATGGGTTAATAATGTGACAATATAGGTAATGTTAATAATAAATTTATTTAATTTCATAGTAAAATTCATTATTAGATTATAATTTCTATATTCACTATCATAATTTTATCTATTTTTTCAATCAAATATGAAATAGTTTTATTCCATATAAATTGTTCATTATATATTATATTTATTTATTTAAAATATAACTATAAAAATTATAGAATATTAATTTAATTAAATGAGTTTTTTATATCAATATATGAAAGTTAATATTGGATAAATTTTTTGAATTTCACTGAAAATGGTCATTTTTAATAGAATAGTGGGAAATACCATATTCTCTAATACTGTATATTTTCTATTGATTATGTGATCACAATAAACCATTATATTTTCAATTGGGTTTTAATTCATAGAGCGCAACTTTTTTTACACAGAAAGTACATAATTTAACATGGATAAATTGTTAATAATATTTTTATGTGTAATCAATGTAATGAATAAAAATTAATTTTTCTAAAAAACATTTTTCATTGTGTTACGTGCACATAGATTAATTGAAAATTTTAACCTGTAGAAAATATGAATATTTTAAAATTTATAACATATTTGGGATCATCATGTTGAAATTTTTATTGAGGTCAATTTAATTTTTAGTCGTCAATAATAGTTACTAAGCTAAAAGTTCACTATAATGACAAGTGTTAAAATGTAAAATGAGGTGGTTAAACTAAAATATAAGGCCTAAAATATCTCTAAAACGAGTCTAAATGTTATTGAATTAGTCAATTCATATAATAAAATATTTTTTATTCTATATTATACTAAATTGGATAAAAATCCTTATGAATGAAATTTATTATATTTAAAAGTTATAAATATCTAAACTAGTTCCACTCACGTAAATTATAAAAGATAACATGCAGTCCTAATTTATTAACACACATATACCACTTTAACTGAACCAAAATCTAAAAAAATACATTCTCAAACCTCATCACCGCATCTTGGAGGACTTGGTATAAATAAAATACCAAACTAATAAGGATTAATGTGTATTCCAAAGTAAGATATCCATGGACATTGTATAATTCTTAAAAAAATTAATTCACATTTATTTATTATTCAAAATACATAAATATTTTCTCACCATAAAAATAAAATATAATTAGTATAAAATCTATAATGAAATTTTATTATCTTGATGGTAAAAATATTATCTTCCTCCTTTCCATTATATGGGAAATGAAAATATCACATGTGCGTACATGTAAACTACCTCCTTGAATAAAAAATGTATTTTATTTTTCATCACCACCTAACATGGATGGATATACATATGGATTTAATGAATTTATATTATATTTTTTTAAATATTTTTTATTATATAAATATTATATATTTTCTACCATCTAACCCTCACATCGGTTGGAAAATGGAATCGTCACTCATGAATATGTGTGGATTAACAACTCAATAAAGAGATGCAATTCATTTTTCATCACTTCCTCACATGGCTAGTGATATGGATGGATTGAATGATTAAATAATATATATGTATTAAAATAATGATTATGTAAATTTGACATTGGTAATATTTTTTTTCATTTTTATCTATTAGAAAAATGGAATAGTCCCTCATCCATACGTTTTGATTACCCCCTCCATAAAATTATGTATATACTTTTACATGATCACCGTATTTGGTTGTTTCAAAAATTATATTTAAGGTAAAAATGATATTTATAAAATGTTTATGATTATATAGTTGATTAAACCATTACCCCATTGATCGTGGTGAATGTACCAATGTTATTTTGAATATTTCTAACCAAATAACCTCAAAAAGTATAACATCAATTTAATATATTTAGAAACTAAATAAAAACTATTAAAAAATGAAATAAAATGAAAAATAGTAAAGTAATAAAAATGGAATTTTTTTGACACATGAATATAATTAATAAATTATCATTATTAGACAATATAGATGATGTACATGGAATGCTGAGAAATGAGGTAAGGGATATCTCTTTGAAGATTTGTTTTTATTATTTTATACAATTTCTCTTTCATAACCATTTTCTTTAAAATGATTCAAAAATGTTGTTATTTATTACCAAATAAGTTTTTAAATTCAGTTTCAAATTATTCTTAATTTCATTACAAAGGCATAAAAAATAATATTTTTACATTTTCTTTATGGGTTAATTTTTACATTCATTACAAATGTAAAAAAGGATGTTTTTAATTTATTACCACATGACCAATTTTCCCATCATTAAAAGAAATTATTCATCATTAAACGTTCTCAATAAGATTATATGGTTTCTAAATGAATATTTTTTCTCTTTGATATGAGATTTTTTAGATTTAAAAAAACAATAGAGATTGATATTTCTTATAATTTTTTCTGTAATAAACAAATATTATTTTGTTTATAGTATAAAATTATATTTTTTATGGGTTTCATGATTGATGTTAATGGTTTTATGTTCTCATATCATGTAATGTTTCATAGAAACTTTTTATGATTATGGGTGGTACCATTATATCCTCAAATGAATTGGATAATGATATGTTTTGGCTAGAAAAATTGTTGGAATTAATAATTATGGTTATTCCTTTGTAAGGTTAATTGAATGTGGGACTATAAAAGTGATATAAAGATGATTTATCAATATTCTAAATATTTCTCTATGCTTGAAAATTAATTTTTAATGGATATATGTTTATTTTATGATAATATAAATCAATTTACAAATAATTCTAACCTTATAATGGTGATAGGTATTTTTTTTATGGAAAATGATTTAATGAGTAATTATGTTTTCCCCAGAAACAATAATGGTTAGAATTTTTCTATTATTATTGATAAAAATAAATATTTATGAAAAACATTGGTAAATAATGTTTATTTACAGAGTATGTAAATGATAATTGATGTTAAAAGATTATTTTTTATGAATTAGTACTTTTTATGGAAATTAATGTTTTCTAAATAGACTAATGATTTTCATTCATTTTTATATCCCTGTTGATATTTTTTTCCTCATAAATTTTTTTAAAATGATTACCATATTGTATAAACATTATTAAGAACTATATAAGAGTATATCAATCCATTGTGATGATTCATCGATAAATAATAAAATTTCTCTTGAAGGAAGTGGGAGTGAAAACATCCGAAACTATTTCTTTTTAAATATAATCATTGTAGAAGTTTCCACACTATTATATAATTATTTTCCTAAATTATCCCAAACAGAAAATATGTTATAGAGCTATGAAAGTGTAACACCTATTATAAATCATGTAATTGTAGATTTATTATGTTTTATGTTTTTTTACATTAAGGATAACATGAAGTCATGTTCATAACTACATGGGGAATAATATATATATTTGGTTAAAATATAAAAATTAGGCATTCATGAGCATATCACCAAGGATCATAAAAAATGTGTTATAAAAATTTTACTAAGTTTTTTCACCATGGTATCATAGAAATTTTCAATGAAATACATAACATGTATTGAAATCATTATATCATCCCAAATGTTTCATACATTAATATTACATCATTTTAAAGATAAACAATATATTAGTGTTACAAAACCAGGATCCAAAGGATTAATGTATTGAGAAAATTAGTACTATACAAAAAAATTTGATAATAAAACATAAACATTAATTTAATTCCATATTCTCTATATTCTTTTTGGACCATATTTTCTCTTTACTATAAGTAGTGACCTGAGGATATACATCGAAGAAAGGATTGAGCTAAATGTCCAGTAAGAGGATAGATAAGAACATGAGTCAATATAATATGGGTGTTCATAATAATCATAACATAATAATATGACCATAATCATAATCAAGAGAGGAAGTATTAAATAAAGTAATGGAATGTGAGGTAATTGAAGAGCGGTCTTTGTGGGGTAAGCTGATTTCCTGCAGAAATCAGGTGTCCACTGATGCATCAGTAGGTAGTGGGTCTCCGCTCTGGTCCTCCATTAGCAGTTTTATTCCATCTATCCTTCAGAGCTCGCAGTGGATTATTGGGGAGGGGAATATACATTTATGGTACCACAACTGGTCGGGAAGGACACTCGGATATCCAGGGTGCCCAGCTCCTTTGATCTCATACAAGGAGGTGAGTCAGTATCCAAATTTCTTCAGATCCATTCTGGATGCAGACCAGTAGGAGGTTTTTCACTATATTATTTTGAGTTTGGATATGGACTAGTGCGCTTAAACCCCCTCCAATTCGGGTAGGTTCAACGTGAAGGATTTTTTCAGTACTAGCTTGTCGCAGGGCCAACATGCAGGTGGGTACAGTCGGGTGTGGTGCAAGAGTATCCCTACGAAATTTAACTTTCTGACATGGAGGCTTTAGAACCGAGCATTACCGTCCGATGATATCATCAAGAAGCTCGACATCAGTATGGCCTCTTGCTGCCAGCGTTGTGTTAAAAAATGTGAGGAGAGATTATCTCACATTTTCTTCGAGGGTGACTGGGCTCGACAGGTGTGGGGAGTCTACAGCAGATTCTCAGGTTACCCCACTATGTGCTGAGCTTTGACTCCTTCATGGAGAAATGGTTCCAAGGGATTGACAAATCCGACAATGAAGGGAGGGATAGATCCATCATCTTAAATGTTGTATGTTGGTGTGTGTTGAAAGAGAATAACCGGGCCAGGTTCGAGGGGCTCACATCTATGTGGAGATCCGTTACAGTAAGAGTACGCTGTATTCTGGTGGAATTTTGTGGAACCGATTTTGTATGGAAGCAGTCCCCCTACCTCTGCAAGCTGCGTG
This sequence comes from Viscum album, assembly GCA_963277665.1. Classification (NCBI taxonomy): domain Eukaryota; kingdom Viridiplantae; phylum Streptophyta; class Magnoliopsida; order Santalales; family Viscaceae; genus Viscum; species Viscum album. The sequence continues at coordinate 1,416,206,478 of OY728123.1, forward strand.
TTCCTCACAGAGTGGCCCAACAGTTAGCAACTAGACAGCAAGGCCACTAGGTCCAGTGGAACCCTCATGAAATAGGATTCAAACTGAATACCGATGACTCTTGCGTGCTGGGAGAGATGCGTGGTGGCGGCGTGGTCTAAGACCCAAGGGGCAGTGTGGCCTTGTCTTTCTCGGCGCACTATGGTTATGGGAATTCTATTCAGGAGAAGGCAAAAGTGGTGCTCATAGGTATCACAATGTGCAGGTAGCGAGCGCTTTCCATTTCCCAAGTCGAGACTAACTCTATGGTTATTCACGATGCTCTGCATGGGAAAGGTATATACCCTTGGTCTATTTCATACACTATTTGGAAATGCAAAGCTCTCCTGGAAAGTAGCACAAGCGTCATTCACACACGGAGGGAGGGAAACAAAGTGGCGGATCACTTGGCCTCTATGGAAACCCCCGTTAGCATGGTCAATTGTCATACTCATGTGTCCCATTTTAAACTGGAGGGGGTGAATTTGATACTGGGTGATGCCCTTGGACTCCATTACTATAGACCCCCCTAGACACTAGTTCTCTCTCTCTGTTTTATTTCCTTTTTTTAAATAACAATGGCAATGTTGGATGGATGTGAAATACATAAAATTGAAAAATCATATCCTAGTGTTCAAATACCACACATAGTTTTGAACTAATATATCATTATGTTCACGCATATCATATGTACATAATAATTACATCATCGTTGTGAAAAAATCTATCATTTATTTTACACATATTTCACATTATCTCATGAGATACATCACATTACCCAATTTATTGGAGCACTATATAAATTCGGGTACACTGGTCACATCATAACATTTACATATTCAAGCATTCCACATGGAATGTATAAAAATATTTTCCATAAAATAAACCATGGAAAAGAAAATGGGGTTCATGATTATTTCATAATGTATACATTCATGGATAATGAATCTACTTTTAGACTAGTGTAAGTGTTTTGTTTTTGATTAGTAATGGGATATTGCTTTTCTGGGCAGGATCTCAGTCTATTATAAATAAAAAGAGAAGTAAAAGATGTATTTTTAGAAGGAATTTTTATTTTGAAAAAATCATAGTATTTGTTATAAAATAAGTTTAGAAACATGTATATCCCATAAAAGAAATTTTGTGAACAAAGAAATTATATTTTATTAATATTAAAAGACTATCCACACTAAAATTTTCATTGAAGGAGGAATAACACAAAGAAAGGAAATTGGGTTTGAGAATCACCTTACCTTATGTTTGAATGATCTATTCAAATTTATATCATGGATAATCAAATTAGATTCATTAATTAATAAATCAAAAAAATCTTATACATGATTTTGATTCATTATAATTTTATTAAGTTTGTTTATGGAAACTTTGATGAGTTATAGAGTTCAATATCATCGTTCAGAAGTGTTTGTCTTCCTAGGTTTCGTGATTGGTCCACTTATATACATGTATGTATGTTTATGTGTTTTTGTTTTCCCATCCAGATCTGAGATTTCATGGTGGTTCTGGTTGCTTGGTGTTGTATTTTGTGTGCCTTGTGGTGTCTCTGGTGTTTCTTGAGACGACTTATCTCTTTTGAAAGGGATGTCCTGCTGGGGGCTTCCACTGCGTCTATGATGTCTGGTGCTGACCCCCCGGATTGGGTATGTTCGATGTTTTCTTCTCCTTGTTTGGTGTTAGCTTTGTCTAGTCTTTGCTTGGAATCTCTGCTTGGAGATGAGTTTCATCGTCTCTGAGGGGTTTTTGTTTTGGGATATCGACATGAGATGGACTCCAGATCTGTCTGATGCGTCTTCGCTGTCTGGAACAGGTTATGGTGGCCTCTGTGACAGCATTGGTTGCCTCCTAGCTTCGCGATCTATGCTCGTCTTCACCTGGCTTGACATTGGAATCTGGTTTTCTTCATTTGATTGATGTCGCTTCTTTTGTATTGGAGGGGGAGGTCCTGGATGGTTTCCGAATTACGCTTGTGCTGGGATGTTGGCTGCTGTTGTGTGATTCTGGTGATGGTGATTTTTTGCTATTGATTTTGGTTATTAGTGTTATTTTTATGAAGAGTTAATGGATATTGGTGATGCGGATTGGTATGGTGCTGCTGAAGAATGAAACTAAGGATTGCATCATGGTGCGTGGAGCTTGAGTTATTTTTTTTAGCCATTAAACTGAAATTTTAATTCATCAAAAATTACACAGAGAATGCCATCCTACTGAAAGCCAGCCCGAGCATGAAACAACCATCGCCATACAAAAAACAAAACATGAAATGGGTCTGCCCAAAGGCAGACCATGCAACCCATTCAAATTCTATATTATAACCAGATATATTAAGCACATGTGCACTATCATAACCACTCTCTAATGCGAGAGAATGATCACCCCTTCACGTAATGCTTTACCACCTAAGAGCCCGTGTTTTCCGGGTTCTTCCATGGAAAGTCAATTTTTCTTTTATAAAACTCCTGTGGATGTATTCACAGGGAGGCAAGAGGTTTCTATTAAGGCCATTGAAGCTTTGGAGGAACATCAGAAGCAGCCACCCAACAAAATAGCTTCAATTTCTCCGTTAGATACAGGTGTTCGTTTGGGCTGGAGAGAAGCTTTTCCTCCCACAGATGCGTTGGATGGTTAACTTGAAGGCCTGGGAGCATCACCAGCTGTGGCCACTTCCAGAGGCTGGGATGTAGAAGAATCAGATGATTTCGCATGCCTCCGAGGGAATTTGATTCGATGTATCCTCTTCACTGCTTGCGCTCCACCCATCCTCCGCTCGCTCGCTCGCTCGCTCGCTCGCTCCGGCAGCCGGTCAGACCATATTTGATTATCTTGAAAGTGAGATACTGGATTGAATGGTTTGTTATTTGAATGTGGGAAGTTTGTGATCCAGACGTGACTTCATGGACAATCTTCAGAGATGGTTTAAGATCTGAAGATCTTCCTTTTGCATTGTTTTTTGTATTTGGTTGTTTGAGAGGGTATGGCGTAAGCCATCAGATCGGGCATGTGCTTTGACACAGGGCACATGCTTGCTAATTATCCTTGCAATGGTGGAGCACTTCATCATGTTCAAATTCTCGGGAGGAGATGCTCAGTGTTGTTATTTGGGTTCTTCTCTTTCTATCCCTCATGTATTATTGTCCTATGTCAATGATGTCTTTGGGTTTCCACCACCCTTCATCCCTTAAAAGGGGGTTTTATCTTATAATAAAAAAATTTGAAGGCCTTCGGGCCATTGGATGGATGGATATTATAAGTTATTAATAAACTTCCAAAAAATTTAGTGATCTAATATATCACTTGTTTAAATAGTATGAGGATGAATCATTAGATAAATAGTTAATGAAAATGATTTGATTTATTTGGTGGATTTTACAACCATCATGATATCATATCATTTTATTTAATATTATATTTATATATTTCTTCCATAATATTATATAACTTATAATATGTATAATAAAATCTTATTTAACACTAATAATGTTTTTATGACAATCCTTGAAGGTGGTAATGGAAAACTAAAACATATCATCCACGATGGTGGTAAATCGACACATCACATGTGAGGTTTTCATTTTTATAATAACAAGGAGGGAACAAGGGGTTTAACAATGGATTATTCAATTAACATAATAAAATTAAATTATATTTATGATAATTTAGTTATCATGTAACCTTTATAAGTGTAGGTGAGGATAGAATAAGAAAATAAAATAACTTGAAAACAAATTAAAATAAAATAAAGAGTATTTTACCTCTTGAATGTTTCCCCTTGAAAACCTCTTTAGGGAAATTGTATTTGGTATTTTTTTATACCAAAGGCCTCTATACATGGGGTAGAGGATTGAGAAGTGGTTAATTCAGAAATTTTATAATCTTCAAGGCGTTGGAGGTGTGAGGAGAAGAGGTGGTGAGGTGTGGTATTTATAGGGGAGGAGAGAGGTTTTATTTAATTATTTAATTCATTAGTTTATTATTTTGTCTCAAAACTATGAATAGTTTTGATTTAAATGACTAAATAAAGTACAAGGATATGGATATTTATATTTTATGGGATTATATTGTCCATACATCATCTATGATTCAATAATTCATGAATTTTTTATATACTGTAAATTACACAATTCAATAAAAATTAAGCTATTTTAGAAAAATCCAAAAAATTTACCATAACCATTTATCATCATGTAGAATTAAAAAATAAACTCCATTTTATGAAAATAGTTTTCTAAATATGAGAAATTTATTTTTTATTTAAAACCATCATTTACTTGAAAAATACAGAATTTAAATTTATAACTGATTTTATGACACTTTGAAAAATTAAATATGGTCTAATAAAAATATCTTATCATCCGTAGAAAAAATATTAATATTTGAATCTATTTAATTAAAATATGTTTTATTTTATTTTATTATATTAAATATAAAATTTTAAATAAACAATTACATTTTACAAAAATACCAACACTCAATTTATCAATTTTAAAACATCTACTTAATAATAAAATGATATAATTATATCATATTTTAATATGTAAGATGACTAAGTTTTAATTATACATTCATAGATGAGGTCCCTATTCTATTGGCTAGATTAGTATTCCTAATTTTCATATTTATATTCCAAATTTCGTGTTACTAATCCATAGGTATAAGTTCCTTAACTTCTAGAAATACCTCTTTTTTCAATCATTCATAATTTTTAAATTTTTTATTGTGTTCTCTATGTGATTTTATTTGATTTATACTATATAGAATAATTATAAAAGGGATTTTCCATTGATAAAATTCTGATACACCGTTATGAAATTTCTCCCTCGAAATTTCATTTTACAAAAACAGGTGGGGGAACTTATACTTCATCGCTTCCTATGGTTCCCATGATGCATCTTTGTACTTATGGTTCTTCTATAGAAAATTATAAAGGACCCTGAGAGGGGAGGGGTAAATTAGGGTGTCAAAATTTTCTTTTAAAAGGACAGATCTTATTCCCATGTTGGTAGGAACCAATTAAACCTACATGAATAGAAAGTACCAAAGTAAAACAATCACATGTAAATAGATGAAACACCAATTCTACATGGTTCACCGCTATGGTCTAGTCCAAGGAGCATACACCGACGATGTTTGGGTTCCTCAAAAATCCACTAATCTTTACTAGTTGTGGAGTACAAATTTTTATACACAGTCACTCTATTCAAGACACGCTGCCTTTATAATATTTTATGGATAATATACTGCATCCCTCAGAGTACTTAAATCGACCCCCCTTGCTCACTACCTTGGGTGAATTCTCACTCAATTTATTGGATTGAAGTCCAATTCAATTGATTTTCATTGAAGTCTTTGTCTCTATCTAGAATGAAACTCTGCTCACATTGAAGTCCTGAATAGATACACCAAATGAACAAACCAGATAATTGAAACCTGTTAGAAGCTCAACACTGCACTTGCAAGGAACACCACTTCTAGCACGCAAGTTTGGGGATTGTCGCACAAGATAACTTCTTAAAACCATTACTTTTCATGTAACCCATATCTAACGCGCAACCCTTATCTATCATTAAACATGTATCTATCCTGATACTACACCATAGATGTCACCCGGTATTTTAAAGACAAAATAGACACTTGCGCGCAAGTTTTACTTCAGGCAAGTTGTTCACACAAAATCCCCTTGCGCACGATACAAAAGATATTCGTTATAAAAACTTCATAAGTCTTGAGTGGGGGTAGTCACCTATTTTATGAATTTTGATGACCCTAAGTGCACAGAACACAACATTCCCCAGACTTGCTAGTTCATTCAAACAAACCATGCTCTATTTACAGAAAATAATAACCTTGGTTCTAAAAAATTGACCATGTGAGTTGTATTATTTTGTAGAACTTTATCTCGATGATCCAAGATCTTCACTGGCTGCTCCTCTTAAGAGAGATTATTTTATAATTGTACCACCTCTTCATTCAATAGATGTAAGGGATCTCATATTTACTTCTTTAGGAGAGTTACATGGAATATATCATGTAATTGACACATGGTAGTTGGTAGTGATAGTTGATAGGCCACAACTCTAATACGATCATGAATCTCAAAGGGGTTGATGTACCTAGGACTTAGTTTTCCTTTCTTCCCAAATATCATGATCCACTTCCATGGAGATATGTAGATGAATACCATGTCTCTAACCTCAAACTCTAGGACACTCTGAATATTGTTTTCACAGTTCTTCTATAGAATTTGGGTGTCCTAGATGAGCTACATAATATTTTTCACCTTCTTTGCCATTTCTTTGACCATTTTAGGTCCTAGAATCTTATGTTCACCAACATCATCCAAAAATGTAGTTGTTATTCATCTCTTCCAATAAATGGCTTCATATAGATCCATTTGGATGCTCGAGTAGAAACTGCTATTGTATGATAACTCAACCAAAGGTAGACGTCGGTCCCATCCTACTTTGTAGTATATTGAACATGCTATCAACATTTATTCTAGTGTATAAACATTACACGTCGATTGGCCATCCGTTTGAGGATGTTAAGATGTAATGATGTTCATATCAGTGTTTAGAGCATATTGGATACTTTTCAAGAACATGGATATGAATCCTAGATCTTGATTAGATATTATAAATAGTGGTAATCCATCTATCCTTACCTATTCTCTTATGTATATATATGGAAGTTGATCCAGTGATAATTCCTCATGAATTTTGATAAAGTGACATGTCTTTGTAAGATTATTCACAACAACCCAAACACCATTGTTTCCTCTAGATATATTTAAATGTCTGGTGACAAAGTCCATAATGATGTATTCCTATTTCCATGTTGGTATGGGTAATAGTAGAATCACCCCCTTATACATTTTTCCTTTCAAAATTCAATGTATAAAATACTAGACACTTTTATGTATATTGAATGATCTACTTTTTTATATTATCCCACTAATAGTGATATTGGAGATCTAGATACATTTTTTTTCTTCTGGGGTGAATAGAAAATGTTGAGATATGTTTGTCATTAAAAAGATCTTTATTTATATCTGGATTGGATTTTACACATAGCCATTACCTAAATCATAAAAATCCTTCGTCATTAATTTTGAACTCTGAGTATTCCCCCTTTCACGCACCTTCCACATTCTTCTGAATATCATCATCATTTCTTTGATAATAATTTATTTTATACATAAAGGATGATTGTGAAATCATTTGAGAATGGATTGATGATGTTACTTCATTAATTATTCACATGTCCATCCTTTTCAATTCTTAGAAGATTGGATCCTTCTCAATTCTCATCATTGATAATGTTGCAAGATCCTTTCTTCTTAGAGCATCTTCCACATTAATTTCCTTACCAATATAGTAGTGGATTGAGAATTCATAATCCCCAATCATCTCTAACCATCATTGCTGGTATATATTAAGCTCCATCTATGTGAATATATATTTAAGGCTATTATGATCATTATATATTTCACAATTCTCCCCATAGAGATAATGCTGTCGGATTTTTAACACGAAGATCATATCTAGAAACACTAGATCATGCATGGGATTGTTTTTCTCATGAATTGTAAACTAACATGTGTCATAGGATATCTCTTTATCATTTTTCATTAGTACATAGCCTAATACATTATTTAAAAAATTGTTATATACCAAAAACAATTCCCACTTTTTGGGAGTGTGAGTACTAGCACTGGGATAAGCCTCTTTGTTAACTCTTTGAAGCATTGTTTATATTCACTAGTACAGACATAATTTTCTTCCTTTTTAATAATATTGATTAGTGGGATTAAAAATCATGGTAATTTATTCCGAAATATTCGGTACTACCTAGCTTGACCATGGAATTATGAAGGTTATTATGTACCACTCTTCGATTTCCTTTATCTTGGAAGGGTCCATAGATATTCCATTAATGGTGATAACATTCCCCGATAATGATACTTCATACATATAGAACTCACATTTACTATACATCTCATAAACATTCACACTTTGTAAAGTATTTATCTTAGTATTTAAATGAATTTCATGTTCCTGTTTTCTCTTGGAGTATATCTGAATATCATCAATAAAGAGTACCAATTTTTTTAAGGTAATATCTAAATACTATATTCATGATTTCCCGTAATAATTATGGAGAATTAGTTATTCCAAAAGGAATAACTATGAACTCATAGTATATATACCTCATTATAAACGTAGTCTAGGGAATATCTTCATTCTATACATTTAATTGGTGATATTTTGACCAAATATCCAACTTAGAGAAATACATGGCACTATGTAGTTGATCAAACAAGTCATCTATCCTTGGTAGGGGATAATTTTTTATAGTTATTTTTTTCTGAGCTTATAATAATAAATGTATAGATACATCCAACCTTCCTTCTTCTTGATAATGAGGACTAGCATACCCCATAGTGAAGCAATCAGTCATATAAAACCCTTATCTAGATTTTCTTGTAACTTCTTATTCAGTTCCTCCTACTCAATAGTGGTAATTATATAAGGTGTATTTTATATAGGTAGAGATCCAATAATAAGTTCAATTGAGATATCATACTCTTTTTCAGAGGGAATACAAGACAATTCTTTAGGGAACACATATGTGTAGTCCCTCACAATGGGAATGTCTTAGAGAATGATTATCTCCTTTGACTCAATCATCTGAGATAGATATGATTTCTAATAAGGAAATATTATCCACAATTGAGATGTTGATTTCAAATGGGACTCATCATGATCTTTACACTTACATAGAATTGGAGGATGCCTTGGTAGGTGAAGAGTGATCTACCTTTAATGAAATTAGATATTGGAATTGTATAAAGATATCCAATCCATGCAAAATTTAGCATAAAACTACACTAAGGGAAGTAAGAAAATATTTTATTAGATGTCCAATACAAAAAAATTAACCTAGGAGGAGTTATATTCTCTGGATGCAATAATTTCCCCATTTTCTATTATCACAATTAAATCAACCACCATATTTTTACATGGTGTTTTAATTTTTATAGTAAACATTCATGATATGAAAGAATTCATATAACCACAATCAAATATTATGTTCACTATTTTTAAATGAATAACCAGTTTTCCTATCACCACATCATTATCAGGATCCACCTCCATATAAGTGATGGAATAGTATTTCCCTTTCTCCATTGGCTTTGGTGGATATTAATACTTATTACCCTCAAGGACTTGAGGATTTGAGAAATATCTTGCATAGTGTTCTTTCTCCCTAGAGTTGAAGCATTAAACTATAGGCGGTGATCTCATTTACTCCACCACATTGTCCAATTTCCTAATGTCCCTTTAGCATTCATGATCTTGGTGAGCTTCTCTCCAAAACATAAATCATTTCCCCACCCCTTTTAGGAAGTTCCCATGACTCTTCTTCCCACATTTTTAACTTGTGAGTGGTTTATTTTTCTTTCCTCCTTTGTCATTAGATCCCCCATCTTGAAAATACACCTTTCAATTCTTATCTACATAGTCATGGGGCCAATGTATAAAATCCATCTCTACTATGAGAGCACAACAAACAACTTCTACATAGCCCCAAAAGTCTTGAATTTATTATATCCTTTCATATTTATTGTTTTAAACCACTAAAGAATCTATATATTTTTATATCATTATTGATAACAAAACTCAAACTATGCATTGGAAGCCTTGTGAAATTTTCTTCGTAAGTCATGCTATATTTTTTATTCTTTTTCTTCAGATATAATAATTCTATCTCCATATCTATATGATGAGTTCTAGGGAAATAATTGTTATGAAATATTTTATTAATTTCTTCCCACTATATCTCTTCAATTTAGTCCTTCTTCTTGGTGTTCTTTATCAATTCCCACAATTGATCAGCCTCTCTATCTAAAAGATAAAAGGCAAGAGTAATTTTTTCCATCTCATAATAGTGAGGCATAGTTTATATCTTCTCCATTGATTTTACCCAATGTTCCGTAACTAGTGGATTAGAAGATCCACTAATCATTGGTTGTCGTTGCTATATAAATTAATCAATATACAATATCTACATCTTATGTGAAAGAGGAGTTTACAAATTATTTAGGTTATTTCTCATAGTCAGAGAAATTTGGATAAGAATTGAAATAAATTTTTAGCTATACCTCCCTATGAATTTGGGGGGTCATTCTGGAAATCTCTTTATTGTCCCTCGCATCGATTTTTGGCCGTATTTATCCTAGTTCCCACAAATTTAAAAAATAGAAATTTTTTGAACAAAACTAATGTAAAAAATTCAAGAATAAATAATTTATTACATTGTATAATTAACTCTAAATACATATCTTGTGGGATCCCTATGTTTATCATTTTTCTAAAACAATTCTTCTTGGGTGCATACCTTTACATAATCTCATACTAAGGGTTTTCACTAATTTTCCCTAATCCTAATTAAAAAATTAACTAAACCATGATCGTATACCAAATATATTGAACTTAATTTTTCTTACATTAATATTACATCATTTTAAAGATAAACAATATAGTAGTGTTACAGAACTAGTATCCAAAGGTTTAGTGTCTTGGGAAAATTATGAACATACATAATATTCACATAATAAAAAATAAAAATTAATTTAATTACTTATTTTATAGATTCTTATTTTACATCATTTTATCCTTATTATAGGTAGTCACTTGGGGATATACCTCAAAGGAAGGGTTGAGCTAAAATTTCCATAAGAGGACAAATAAGAACATAAGTCAATATAACAAGGTGAGTGTAAAAATCAAAACATAAGAATCAAATAATCATAACAATACTGATAGGACGAATTAGATAAAATAATGGAATGTGGTAATGCTTAAGAATGAATCATCATGTCTTAGTGGTAAAATACCACACATAGTTATGAAAAAATCTAGCATTATGTTCACACATAACATATGTTCATAATAATAACATTGTCATTGTGAAATAATCTATAATCTTGTTAAGAAATATTTTATATTATCTCATGATATAAATCACATTACCAAATTCATTAGAGTGTTGTATGATTCCGGGCGCACTCGTCACATTTTAACATTTACATAATCATGCATTAAAGATAGAACATATTACAATATTTTTAATAAAATAACCCATAAAAAGAAAATGGGTTTCATATGAATTTAATAAATCATAAATTCATGGATAAACTTATGTATTAAAAAAATAAAAAGGGAATAATATACTTGTTATTATAGTCATCAATGTTTACTAATGAAGAAACAGTCTTAAGAGAAGTAAAAGATGTGTTTTTAGAAGAGTTATTTTGGAAAAATCATTTCTTTTGTCATAAAATAAGATTGTAAACATGTATATACCAGAAAAGGAAAATAAAAGAACAATGAAATTATATTAAAAAAATATTTACAGAACATAATCATAGAAATTTGACTTGATAGAGGAACAACCCAAAGAAAAAAAATTTGGTTTCAGAATCCCCTTACCTTATGTCCGAATTATTTCATCACATCAATATCCTAGATTATAAAATTAGATTTCATTAATTAATATATATAGAACCTATTATACATGTATTTTATTCAATATAATTTTATTAAGTATGCTTATTCCCACTTTTATGAATCATAGAGTTCAATTTCATCATTCGGGAGTGTTCGTTTTCTTACATTCCAAGATCGGTCCACTTGTATACATATATGGATGGCCATGTAAAATGTGGGTAATTTTCCCGAATTGAGATTATATAGTATTAGTAAAATAACATAATATTAAATTATCCTATATATCCTTTGGTAATATAGTGTAAGGAGGAATCATTAGATAAGTAGTTAATGAAAATGATTTAATTTATTTTGGGGATTTTAGACCATCAAGAACTTATGTCATTTTATTTAATTTCATGTTTAAATATTTTTTCCAAAACATTATTTAAATTATAATATTTATAATAAATCATATATAAACATAAAAATGGTTTTATGACCATCATTGAAGGAGGTAACAGAAAATTAAAATGCATCATCTAGGGAAACGATAAATTGACACATCACAGGTGATGATTTCATCTATTGAATAAAAGAGAGAGGAGAAGGGATTTGATGATGTATTATTAAATTATCATATTAAAATTACAGTGTATATAATATAATATAGGTATCATGTAACTTTGTTAAGGGTAGGTTATAGAATATTAAAAAAAATAAAAAACTTAAAAAGAAATTAAAAAAAAAGAACAAGGATTTTACCTCATGAATTATTCTCCATGAGAACCAAATTAGTGAAAATTTATTTGGTATTTTTTTGAGATCAAAGGATCATAAATGAGTGTAATAGGATTGGGAAGATTATTAGTTAAAAATTGGACAAGATTCAAGGATTGGAGGTGTAAGGAGAAGAGGTGGTGAGGGGTGGTATTTATAGGGGAGGAGAGGGGGGAGGGGGTTAGTTTATTTTATTCCATAGTTTATTATTTAAGATCAAGACTATGAATAGTATTGATTCACATGATTAAATATCATAAAATGATAAGGAAACAACTATTTTATGGGACTATAACATCTATACATCATCTATGACTAAATAATTCATGAATTTTCTAAATACTATAAATTATCATATTTCACTATTGACCAACAATTTAACTATTTTAGAATAATTCAAAAAAATAACTGAAAAAAAAATTTCAGACATGTACAAATAAAAATGATCTCAAATTTATGAAAATATTTTCATAAATATGATAAATAAAACTTTTAATTAAAATAATCATTTATTTCAAAAATACTGATTTTAAAATTATAACTGATTTTGTGACACATTGAAAAATTACATAAGGTCTCATATAATCCTAAGGGAAAAAATATTAATTTAGGAATATATTTCATGAAAATAAAATTTATTTTAAATTTTTATATTATTTATAAAATTATATACAAAAATATATATTCTACAAAAATACCAACACTTAATTTATCAATTTTAAAACATCTATTTACTTATAATGTGCTACGATCATTTTATATTTTAATATACAAGATGCCTAAATTTTATATATAATTTCATATATTAGGTTCATATTATATTTTCCTACTTACTGTTCCTAATTGTTACATTACTATTCCAATGGTCAAGTTACTATTCCATAAGTATAGGTTCTTTAATTTATAGAATACATCTTATTTCATTCATTCATAATTTTTAAAGTTTTTAATCTATTATATATATAATTTTATGTGATTTATACTATATGTAATAATTATAATAATATAGTTTCTATTAATAAAATTATGGGTGGTTACAATCATATCCTCTCAAGAGATTAATTGTTTACCCAATGATTTGGAGAAATATAAATGTGAAACCCTCATTTTTATTAGTTCAAGTGTCCCATATAGACCATATATCATAAAAATGTATATCATTATTTTTAACAATAAATCAACAATGTGATTTTCATACAAGGATGAACCCAACCAGTGATGTATAATTATATAAATTTTATTAAATTATAATTAAGATATGGTTAGGTATTGACAACACATAATTATGGAATGGAAAATAATATAATTATTTTAGTAGTATAAAATGTATAAAACTACTATATAATGAAATTAATTAGAAGGAATGGTACTGCCTCATAAGTTTGGAATTATTTTTATAATAAAGGAATTATTATAAACACAAAAAGACAAAATAAATTAAACAATAAAAGGATTATTAAAAATAAATTTATTGAAAAAGATGGAAGAGGAAGGCAACCCCTTATCATTCATGGAATCTTCTTAAAGATAAATAATAAGACCAAGAACCTTAGAATCTAATATGAAGGAATTTAGTGAAGAAAAATTGGTGGATTTGGATGACCAATGGATTTTTATTTGATAATAATTTTATACTGGATGTGTATTTATAGTAAAATGAGAAGATTTTATTATAAATTCTAAAATATTTAACATGTAAATACTGGATATATAAAATGAAAAAAATTTAACTTATACTTAGTTTCATTTGATGGTTTTTATATTTAAGAAATTGTTTTTTTCTCCTATTTATGATAGAGTAGAAATCAATTTTTATTACTGTTTTCTGGTGAAAATATTTTTCCCATGATTTTTTTAAAATGGTAATTTTCATGTTATACTTTGGAATTTTATTCATTAAATTGGAAAATAAATTTAATTATTTAAGATAAATTATATTAATAAAATAATTAAACATTAGTCATAGTTTCATTTTTATTAATTATTATAACAATATTACTTAAATATGTTGTGAAAAAAACCATTAAAAAAAACTATATTTTTTTATTCCCTAGAAAATCTAATTGTTTAGAATATTCTAAAAATTTAACTATAACCAAATATTGATAAACTAATTTCATATATAATTTTATTTTAATAGAATAATTCAAATGTATGAGAAAAAAATATTCTAGTAAAATTAATTTTTTTTATAAAATAATATTATTAAAGGGAGTTTATTCACATTAAAAAATAATAATTTATTATAAAATCATACATATTGCTTTATAAAAAACATTTTAAAAATATAATCAATTTATTTTTAAAAAATTTATTTATAAACAAGTATTTTACTATTTTATTCGGTATTATTAATATCCTAATGGTCATATAATGGTGAAATTATAATGGTCATGAAACAGTCAGTTTCTAGTGGTTATAATTCCATTTAAACTGTATATACATACAATCATTATCATACTTCAGCATTAACATCATCACTTCCAAAGGATAAAAAATGTCACTTATATTTTTTATCATATTTTTTATGTTTCTTTTTCTTTTTACAACATTTATTATAAGAGTGGTATTCATGATATAATTTATACCTATGGATTTTATCATAGTGATGCCACTACTCACTGTTTTTTAGGTCTGTATACTATTTTTTATGTTGTGGAAAATATTATATCATAAAGTGTCATGTTCATACAAAATGTAATAGTCCATATATGTCCATCTATTGTAAAATATAATAATATAAAAACTATGAAACATTAGTTCTTTTAACTAAATATGGAATTTTGGGCCATTAAAGATTACCTACACATATTTCTAATATGATGTAATTATTTATTTAACTTTTGTTGTGTTTTTAGTGAAAAATAAGGGGTATATCTAGTATGTTTTTTCATAAGGTTTATATTCATCATTACTACCGTTTTATGATTTTATGGGAAAGAGAAACTATAAATTCTTCATATCGAGAATTTATTGTTAAGTTGTACCATATGAGTAGTATATAAACCAAAATGATGTAATTTATATGACCATATTATGTTTTTAGATTAAGATCAACTATTGTGAATATTCTTTAGTATTTAGATCTATTTCATATTGTTTTATCTATGTCAAGATATATTTTTTTCTAGTTTTGATATTCTTAATGGGTATTCAGACAAAGAGAGATGATTAATAAAGATATACCTATATTAAAAGACGATTCTTTTTGTGATTTTGTAAGCACAATTGATTTCGCATACAAATGTCATTTATGATTCAACATATTGAAATAAAATTTACATGTCGCATATTATTTATTATGTCGATAACATACAATCTCTGGTATCTATGATGTAATGAATCATACGAAACTATCTGGTGATGAATTATTTTCTAACAACATTTATTTCACTTATATTAATAATACCATATAATTATTGTTCTAGTGGATTACGAAATCCCATAAATAAAATTATTAAAACTTTTCCACATTATTTGTGTATTTTTTCCTCTAATTTTATTTTCATGAAATGATATATTTAATTCATTCAAGACCAACAAACATAACATGAATTTTTAATTTTTAATTTTCCGTAGACATATTTTAAACCTTTAAAAATCATTTTAAATCATGTTATGAATATATAAATATATGAATACAATATCTAAAGTGAATAAACTCATTATCCCATGTTAGTAAATGAAAAATAATGGAGGAGTAACTATATAATATTATTTTTGTGAT
This sequence comes from Viscum album, assembly GCA_963277665.1. Taxonomy (NCBI): domain Eukaryota; kingdom Viridiplantae; phylum Streptophyta; class Magnoliopsida; order Santalales; family Viscaceae; genus Viscum; species Viscum album. The sequence goes on from OY728123.1 coordinate 1,416,222,507, forward strand.
GTCCCAGATCTGTGTGGTCTGACCCTTTGAACGTTTTAGAGGCATCTAGAGCTCAGAGGAGGCCTAGAGTGATTCCAGAGGGGTTCAGCTGTTAAAACATGAAATCTGTGGGACTATATAATGTATAACATATTTTCATAGAGATTATGTATAGTTAACAACTTGTTAAGGATGGTTCATAGGGTGCTTCATGACCAATAACAATTCAGTATTAAAATGTTTAAGGCGATGAATTTTTCAGTGAGAAATAAATCATGACATTTACATGACATGTAAATGTATTACACGTCATATAAATACCTTGTGAATTATATCATTAAAAATGGAAGCACCTTTGGTTTTTCTCAAACCCTAGAGCTCTCTGTAATTCTAGGTGATCCAGAGTGATCCTTCCATGAATTTTAGGATTCCTTTGATGGGGGTTAATCCTTTGGCTTTCATCTATTCTACCTCCTTTTATTTTATGCTTTCTTATCATACATTTTTTTCCTCCCTTTTCATCATTCCATTTTATTTAGGTTGTTCTAACATGTATATAATATGGTTTTCATGTTTTTTACTGTGGTTGTTCTGTAGAATCCTTAGATGGGTGCAGCTTCTTGCAGAAGTGGTTATTGGGATATGAAAATTTGGTTCATTCCCCTAGGAATAAATTTTATGAAATTGAGGTAGGGTATTTGTTGCATCACTTATTATATTTGAATTCAATCATAAATTGAGCATTGTTTATCACATTGGATAGAAAATAAATTGTCCTAATAAATAATTATTTAGATTGATAAAGAAATGGGTTGTTGAAATAATGTGTTAATTCTTTATATTTTGATAGTGGTTTTCCTCTTGATTTTCTAGATAGTGTGATATCTATAGAATTAATTTCTAGCTTGAGTTCAGGATTGAATTAGCATGCTGAAATTAGTTAAGAACATAAAGGTGTAATTAATTGATAATTAGATAGATTAATAATTTTTTTTATGAAGAGGAATGTCTGTAATCTTGTGTTTATTGTAATGTGATGTTGATCAAATTGATTAAATAATGAATGTTTAATTAGGTGTTATATTCCATATGATTAATGTTACTAATTAATTATTCGAATAATGTTTATCCTTTTTGACAATAAATAAAATTCATGTTAATTAAGAATCATACTTATCTAGGTATATTGAAACTAGAATAAATTCTAAGAGCATGCTTTTCCTTTGATAGATTTTTATAGCATGATTCCTTAGGCTGAAAATATGTGGCACCTATGAATAGTGAATCAGTTAATTCAAGATGGAATAATAACCATTTTATTGAGAAATATAATAATTAAGGATTGAGTTTCTTATTTTACTGAGAAGGACGAGGGAATTTTTTTGGATCCGTGAGAGCTTGTTTGTTTGTGAATGATGGATTATTTATTTTAAGGCCTATATTTCCCTATTTTCTATTCATATTTGTTTCCTACTAATTTTATGATGTGATATGGATACTATAATTGTAATGTGTGCCTGGTATGGATGAGCCTATGATGGCTAATGTGATATGGGTGGGGAGGTCTGGATTATGTGGTAGTAGTTGAATCCAATGATGGTGAGATGTATTGGTATATGCATGTGGGTGTTTGGATTGGCACCACAAATGATATAATGGGTTGAAAATGGTCATACCTTTTGATATGTGAATAGATGTGATTCTAACTTGGGAATCTATTTAATGTTTTATGGTTGGGTAACTTATTTTATCTGCATTCCTTTACCCACTGCATGAGGTAGCTGGATGTGTTTAGTTTCATGTTTCTTCTTGGTGGTAGCTTATAATGGTTTTCCTAGAGAACCTGGAATATGGAATGATGCTAATAATATTAAATAAATCCTAACCCATCGGGTTGTTTTTGATGGAATTAAACTTCTAAAAGATATTAATCTCGATAAACTGAGTCCTCAATTTTATTTATACCTGGAGGGCATAGAACTTAAATCAAATGAATAATGTAATTTTATTTTGAATAATGTTAATGGTTAAATAATGGTTGATAAATTAATTAGCACATGGATAATTATAAAAAGAAAACAATCAATTTAATTTATCTCTTTTAAATTCTTGTGTTCTTATAGGATTTTTGGTCATAGTAGTGGTGGATAATAGTTTGAGAGATGTTAGCTGAAGTTGACATGAACACTAGGTTATGACCATATTGTGGTTGTGAGTTATATTACATCATGAATATTCTATGATTTTATATGCTAAACCACCCATGTTGGTTAGATAAACTAACACACAGTGGACTCTAGGAGGGTGTTTTCTCCAACATCCCAATGAGAGGATGGATGGATAACTAACCCCTTTGGACCCACTCTATTCTCTTGGTAGTTACTTATACTAGTATGCACGATGGTTAGTTTTACCATATATGTGTGTAGATGGATGTGATGTAATTTGGTTATTTTACCCACATGTATTATCGAATATATTATCCAAAGGATTATTATAGGTATGATTTGTATAGGTTGTGATGGTTGAGGTACTTACTCGGTGTATGGGCTGTAATGGTTGGATGAATAATACATGATGTATGATACACATAATATATGATTTGGTGGATCCAAGAAACTACTTGTTTACAAAATATGGATATGTGGACGAGATGATATGATTATGGGATGCATGAGGTTCATGTTTTTATGCCTTTCCTAAGTGCCTTCAGGATTGATTACTGTCACACCCTGACCAAGGTTTGTGTTTTATTTTATTATTTACTTAATCTTATTTTTTTTCTTTTTCTTTGATTCTTTGTTAAAAAGTGCGCTTTTGACGCGACATTATTGGGAGCACAAGCAGAGCGTGTTTTGAAAACTCGACACGGCTCCGCTCGCGTAACCGCGGATTCTGCTGTCTTTGGATAATTGAAATAAAGTGTTTTTATATTTAAAGATCACATCTATAGTTGTCAATTAAAATTTTTTATGATGTTAATAATTATTTTTATTTTTACTATTAAGAAGAAATGAATAATTTTTTTATCATTTTTATTTATTTCATTATGATTATGATTATGATTATTATTTTTATGTTATAAATAATTAATCAATGACGTTTTTAACGTTGTGGAAAACAATGTTATTATTATTAGATGTGTTTTGTCATTAATCTTTATTACTATTATTCCTTTCATTATTATTATTATTATTAGATACACTAATATTTATATATTAGGAGTTTGTCCCCATATATATATATAGTTTATTTTTCTTTATTTTATTTTTTCTATTTAATCTTTTCTTTAGGGTTTGTGCACACCCTGTTTTTTTTCTCCTCCACGCATAGCCCTTGCACCCAGCCGCAACTTCCCTCCTTCTCCCTCACCTCCCAGCCGCCTCCCATCTCTCATCTTCTCCCCTCCCCGTTCGACTCTGCAGCACCGCCTCGGCCTGCAGCCGCCGCCTCCCATCGACCCCTCAACAGCCAGCCGCAGAAGGCCACACCCTTCTCCCTCCTCCTCTTTCCCCTCGCCCCGCACAACACTACCAACTACCCCTCCTCTTCCCGGATCGACTTCTCCCTGCGTTGCACCCTGGCAACGCCGCACCGCCCAAGCCCCACCTCAACCCTCCATGGCCCTACCACCCCGTCAATTCTCTTTCCTAGTGCACTCCACCCGCCCGACACTCCTCCTGCCTTGCGTGATCCACCGAGCCACACCCTCTTCCAGCCGCACCCTAGCACGACAGCCGGACTTTGAGCACCCCCGCCTCAGATCCCTCTTCAGCTCATGAGTAGGCCTCCACCTTCAGGCCGACTCTACCTTCTGCTCAGCTTTCACACAACCCCAACGACCCCCTCCGATGACCGGACCCCCTTCCGGCCCCTCTTGCTAGGTGCGCAGCGGACCCTTGATAGGTTTCTTTTATTTTTATTATTTTTTTTGTACTTTAAATTTTATTATTATTATTATTATGATTATTTTTCTTATTATTATTATTATTATTATTATTATTGTTCTTATTATTATTTATATTTTTATTGTTATTATTATTATTATTAATACTATTATTATTATTATTATTGTAATTATTATTATTATAATGATTATTATTATTATTATTATTATTCTTCTTCTTCTTACTTTGTCCTTTTCTTTGTTAGCGGGGTTATCAACTTATGTTTGTTTTTGGTAGGACAAATGTTTTAGAACCCGCGCGGAGCGATTCCGAGTTTGCATCGTCATCGCGCTTCAGTTTCGAGGTGAGCGTTTCTCCCTGACGTTTTGTTTCGCATGATCTAGTGAGTTTTTGTATGTGTTTTGATTCCTTGATATTTATTATGTAGGGCACTGGACTTCGCCACATTTTTTTCAAACGTGCGTTGATACATCACGTCGTGTATCTGAGGTAGGTTCCCTTTGCACTACTTTTAAAATTTAAGTGACATTATTTGGGCTATTTTCTCACACTAATTATTCAAAATAAATATTTTATTAATTCTAAATAATGTGAGACAATATACGATAATTAATTTTTAATATAATATAGTTAATCATTAAATGATTATTTAGTGTAAAAAGAGCCGTTTATTTTATACAGGACGCTTGATTTTTGACGAGCGGACACCCGATAATGAAAGAATGCCCGTTTGGATTTTAAAAATAATTCACAGAATGTAAAATAGTGTTCTGGTTTAATGAGAAATTATTTCTTTTGAAGCGTGAACAAGTACTTTGGTTCTTTTGAGAAATGGCCCGGTTGGCTCTTAATGTTTATTTGGAAAAAAATAAAATGGTTTGGTTTGGCAGCCTGCGCAGTATTGTTTTGGGGGTTCTTTAAATGGTTTTAAACTGTGTTTGGTCTTGTAAAGAAGATTCATTTTTTAGATTAGTAACTGTAAAATGTATTTAATGAACGTTTGGCACTTTATGGAAAGCGATGAAAATGTTTTGATAAACACCCTCTTTGGACGACTATCATGCCTTGGTTGCAATTGATTGTTTGGGAGACTACGCTTAGAGGCTCCTCGGTACTTGAGTAGTTAAAGGCAAGAGGTTGTCCCATGTAGTGGCTCGGGGTGATTCCTGTTGTGCTTTATATATAGATATATCTGATTGGATGCTCAGTTGGCATCGGTTGGCTCACCCCCTTTTTAAACACTTGAGACATGGGAATCTGGCATATTGAGAGAATATTCTAAGAATGATTGCTGCACTGGTTGGTTATGGTACTAACCAGTGGCCCATAGTAGGTGGATATATTGGGCTTATTACTATGGGATTTCCCTCGACCTGCCTGAGAGAGGATGGTCGAGCGTATTGTGCGTTTGATTTCATCGTGACATGTCGATAAGGATGATTTCTCATGTATTGGTGTCTTCTGGTTAATTCTCGATCTCCTAGGTTCACCCATGTCTATTCAATTTTTTTTTCTATCAGTAGTGATTATGATGATCACATGTATACCTATATTGCCCTAAATGTGTGCTTTACATTGTGCATTCTAGTGTATTGTTTTCCTTGGAAAGTGGTAAATTGCTTTTGATCAGGAATCTAAAAATGGTTTTCAAATGAAAGTGTTTAATCCTCTTTGTACAAATTTGAAAATATAAACATCACATTCCCTTTTCCTAAAAATCCATTGACACTAATGAAATGAACCCAAACATGGAAATGGTAAAGGGAAATGGTTCGTGGTTTGTTTTTAAGTAGAATTCTTAGAAAGACATACTTTTATAAATTTTAGTTCAAACTTGAAATGATGTTTCTTTTATTTTAAAGGTAGTGCATTGGGAATAGATATTGGGCTAGCCTACTGAGTTTTAATACTCACGCCTATAGTTCTTTTCTGTTTTTAGTGTTTGTGCAGGCTATAGCTTGAGTGCGCTCGCCTAGGGAGACGTTTGATCGTTGAGTCGGAGAGCGACCCGCGAGGTCGCACGGAGTTTGTTCGGACGTCGTGTTTGGTTAGTTTTATTTTTCTCCTATTCATGTTTAGTCACTTTGTTTGGATTATCTTTTCTGCGATGCTCTGTATTATCTTTTTAGTTTTATTTATTTATATTGGGAAAAATCGTTCCCATAGCCTCTGTTGATGCCCTGGCGCTTGTCGCCAGCCCGGGAGGATCGGGAACGCCTCTCGGGCCATGTCGCGGACAGACACGGGTGACCGGTTTTGTGTCGACCCAGGTTGGTTCGTGACAAAATGGTATCGACGGAGGACAGCTCTTAGCCACCACACTTTTCAGAGCGCCCATTGTTATTTGGGATGTCAAGGTAGATGGAGTAGGATTTTCGGGACTTGAGGGGTAGGTGAGGGAAGAGCGTCACAAACTATTTCCCATATTGACCCTCAGGTTTTCATGGGCAGTCTAGTTTAATTTGTTTGTTTGGGTTTTTTATGGAAACGTTTTGCGATTGGGGTACGAAAAATGGAGTTGGGCTAATAGTCCTAAGTCGAATGGCCTGGCAAGCCATGTGGAGCTGGGGGAATGGTTCAAAAGGACTCTTCGTATCGGTAACGTGATTGACATATGGCCACCAACCATATGGTCAAGTCGCCCATCGACACTAGTTCCCTGGTTGAGATGTTTTTGGGTCTCCTGTGACTTCTGAGAGTGGTTCTAATTTTAAAAAATGGGTTTTGAAAAAAAAAATTGGCGGTTTGAAATGACATGCTTAATTTGTGGATTGTTTTAAAATAAGTGGTAAGAATGATTTGTTTTTGGAAAATTAAGATCTTTGTTTTGGCCTTGGTGTTCCTATGAGTGCTCACATGCATAGTGGTATGTTGGAAAGGTGGATGGATTTTTGGTATGATGAATGGATGCTTGGGGTGTCATGGATACATGCATGTGAGTGAGACTCTATAGAATATCAATGGCAGGGGTTTAACCCACTAAGCTTGTTTTAAATTAAAGATGTTTTCAAAGAGAAACGTTTTGATGTTATGATAACTTGATTTCTTGTGTTTTGAACTTATCACCAATGCAGTTTTTGATTTTGAGGTTTTTATTCACTCATTGAATTGGCCTTGATTGGGTTTTTGACTTTTCCTTGTCCAGCGGTTATCCCTTCGAAGATTCAATTGGTGATCGTAGTATGGTTGATCAACCTATGGATTTAATTCTTGAGTTTCGGAAGCTAGATCCACCTCTCCTCTATGGTCAAGAAGACCCTTCTGTGGCAGAGGAGTGGATGCAGAAGATTGGAAGGGACTATAACCTCATTGAGTTTCCCGAGTCGTTGAAGGTCAAGTTTGCGACCTTCATGCTTGAAGGTTCGCCGTGGATGTGGTGGAAGTCAGTGTCTCAGAACAAGCCCCTTCAATACATTACCTGGGAGTTCATTATGTATTTGTTCATTCGCCAATATGTCTCTGAGGAAGAAAGTGTGAGAAAGGGGATGGAGATTTGTTGTCTGCAGCAGGGTGACAGACCCGTGTTGGAATATTTCAAGCGCTTTGTGGAGCTAGTCCCTTATGATTCAGAGTATGCCATGAATGACCTCATGAATGCTCAATGATTCGACGCGGGTCTCCACCCTGATCTACAATGGAAGGTGTCAGAGTCCAACCTAACTTCTTTGGTCGATGTGGCAAGACATGCTTTTCATGTCGAAACCGCGATGACAGGATTGCTCGAAGTAGTTCTCCCTCCTTCGATCCCTATGAGAACTGGTGAAGATTTTGGAAAGGATATGAGTAAGCAAATGAAAGTGGATGGAGTAGTTCTTGGGATCAATAGGCCTCGTGATCTTTCATCAACCTCTTCGAAGCGAGAGATTATTGTGTGTTATCAGTGTGGCATGCTGGGTCACAAGAAGTCATCGTGCCCAAGCACTCTGATGCCCTGCCACGCATGTGGTAGCCTGGGTCACTTGCGACGATTTTGTCGGGGCGTTGCAAGGAAGCGTCGCAGAGGAAGTTCTCAGAAGTAATATGCTATTGCGTCTTTGTTCAAAGTTTCTGGTGTAATTTTTCCTTTCAGTTCAATGGATCTTTTCTCGTTGTAGTGGTACTGATGGCGTTTTGGGTTTGAAATGTTTGGAAGTGTCATGGGACTTTTTTCAAATTTCGACTTTCAATGCTGGTATGTTTTTAAATTTTAAAATCTTGTCATTTCATTTGTCAAAAAAAAATTATATTTCTCATTGGGATTATCAGAACCTGACTGCGAGGCCGAAGATGCTTCATCTATCAGAGCTCCAGCCAAAAGTTTTCGGAGTGACGTCGGTGCATAGTCAGGAACCCCAGGGGAATTTTAAGGAGTATGGTTAAAGTCGTGCCTCTATCCACGTGGTGAGATAGTTCTGGTGTTGCTGCTCTGGTTTCTTTGTCGTTGTAGTTTTTCTCTTGTCACAAAGCGCGCGATGGACTTTACCATCACACAATGTCGATAATTGTGTCTTTTTGTTTGGATGTGAGGTATCAATTGGTGGTCATGCATGGACAACCCATGTGAATCAATTGCGACTTCGGGTTTTGTTTATCACGAAGTGATCTGTCATGAGTAGTCGTCCATCGTAGTTTCAGTGAGCCGATCCTTGGGCCCAGCCTCCCCGACCATGGGGTAAGGGTTTTTGGTTTGCGCATACTTTTCGGATTAACTCTTATACCTTTCGGATGGGAGTGGGTGGATTAAATGTTTTTCTTGTGCCTTTTATAACGTGAGTAAGGCCCGGTTCTGGCCTATGTTAGATTCTGTTTGGTTGCTAATAGGTTGGTCCTTTATGGTGGGGAGACCCACCGTGAGTCTCCTTGGGTTTTCTCTTAAGTCGTTGTCGGATGCTAGTTGAGTTCTTATGGTGGGGAGTCCGATCAGACCTCCCCTTTGCTGGAGATCTTTATCGGGAAATGAGGTTCAATCTCACTGGTAGTCGGTGTGATGTACTTGGGATAAGAGGTTGGATTGTGTTATATGGAACCCTTAGGTGTTGATTAATCGGCTGGATAGTGTTGTGGATTTCTGGGGGCGGAAAGTGTTATGGTGGGGAGAATTTTCACACCCTGAACTAGGTGTGTGTTTTATTTTTTTATTTACTTAATCCTATTTATCTTCTTTTTCTTTGATTCTTTGTTAAAAAGTGCGCTTTTGACGCGAAATCGTTGGGCGCACAAGTAGAGCGCGTTTTGAAAACTCGGCACGACACCACTCGCGTAACCGCGGATTCCACTGTCTTTGGATAATTAAAATAAAGTGTTTTTATATTTAAATATCACATCTATAGTTGTCATTTAAAATTTTTTATGCTGTTAATAATTTTTTTTATTTTTACTATTAAGAAGAAATGAATAATTTTCTTTTATCATTTTTATTTATATCATTATGAATATGAATATGATTATGATTTTTATGTTATAAATAATTAATCAATGACGTTGTTAACGTTGTGGATAAAAATGTTATTATTATTAGATGTGTTTTGTCATTAATCATTATTACTATTATTCCTTTCATTATTATTATTATTAGATACACTAATTTTTAGATATTAGGAGTTTATCCCCATATATATATAGTTTATTTTTTCTTTTATTTTATTTTTTTCTATTTAACCATTTCTTTAGGGTTTGTGCACACCATGTTTTTTCCTCCTCCGCGAATAACCCTTGCACCCATCCGCCACTTCCCTCATTATCCCTCACCTCCCAGCCGCCTCACCTCTCTCATCCTCTCCCCTCCCCGCGTGACTCTACAGCGCCGCCTCGGCCTGCAGCTACCGCCGCTCGTCGACCCCTCAACAGCCAGCCGCAGAATGCTGCACCCTGCTCCCTCCTCCTCTTTCCCCATGCCCCGCACAACACTACCCACTACCCCTCCTCTTCCCGGCTAGACATCTCCCTGCGTTGCACCCTAGAAACTCTGCATCGGCTAAGCCCTTCCTCGACTCTCTACGGCCCTGCCACCCCGTCGATTCTCTTGCCTGGCACACTCCACCCACCCGGCGCACCTCCTGCCCTGCGTGATCCACCGAGCCACACCCTCTTCCAGCCGCACCCCAGCACGACAGCCGGACTTTGAGAACCTCCGCCTCGGATCCCTCTTCAGCGCATGAGCAGGCCTCCACCTTCAGGCCGACTCTACCTTCCGCTCGGCGTTCACACAACCCCCGCGACCCCCTCTGGTGGCCGGACCCCCTTACGCCCCCTCTAGCTAGGTGCGCAGTGGAGCCTTGATGGGTTTCTTTTATTTTTATTTTTTTTATATTTTTTTACTTTTATTATTATTATTATTATTATGATTATTGTTCTTATTATTATTATTATTATTGTGTTTATTATTATTATTATAATGATGATGATGATGATGATGATTATTATTATTATTATTATTTATTTGTCCTTTTATTTGTTAGGGGGGTTATCAACTTCTGTTTTTTGGTAGGATACGTGTTTTAGAACCCGCGCGGAGCGATTCCGAGTTTGCGTCATCGTCGTGCTTCAGTTTCGAGGTGAGCGTTTCTCCTCGACGTTTGGTTTCGCATGATCTAGTGAGTTTTTGTATGTGTTTTGAGTCCTTGATATTTATTATGTAGGGCGCTGGACTTTGCCACGTTTTTTTCAAACGTGCGTCGATACATCACGGCGTGTATCTGAGGTAGGTTCCCTTTGCACTGCTTCTAATATTTAAGTTACATTATTTCCTGCTATTTTCACACACTAATTATTCAAAATAAATATTTTATTAATTCTAAATAATGTGAGAAAATATACAATAATTAATTTTCAATATAAGATAGTTAATCTTTAAATGATTATTTAGTGTAAAAAGAGTCGTTTATTTTATACAGGACGCTTGAAATATTTTTTTGACGGGCAGACACCCAATAATGAAAGAATTACCGTTTGGATTTTAAACATAATTCATGGAATGTAAAATAGAGTTCTGGTTAAAGAGAAATTATTTCTTTTGAGGCGTGAACAAGTACTTTGGTTCTTTTGAGAAATGGCCCTGTTGGCTCTTAAAGTTTATTTGGAAGAAAATAAAATGGTTTGGTTTGGCAGTCTGAGAAGTATTATTTTGGGGGTTCTTTAAATTGTTTTAAACTAGGTTTGGTCTTGTAAGGAAGATTCATTTTTTAGATTTTTAATTGTAAAATGTATTTAATTCCCGTTTGGAACATTATAGAAAGTGATGAAAATGTTTTGATAAAAACCATCTTAGGTCGACTCTTATGCCTTGGTTGCAATTGATTGTTTGGGAGGCCACGCTTAGGGGCTCCCGTGTACTTGAGTAAATAAAGGCAAGATGTTGTCCCATGGAGTGGCTCGGGGTGATGAATATTGTGCTTTATATATAGATATATTTGATTGGATGCTCGGTTGGCATCGGTTGGGTCACCCCATTTTTAAACACTTGATACATGGGAATCTGGCATATTGAGAGAATATTCTAAGAATGATTACTGCACTGGTAGGTTATGGTATTGACCAGTGGCCGATATTAGGATGATATATTGGGTTTATTACTATGGGATTTTCCCTCGACCTACCCGAGATAGGATGGTCAAGCGTATTGTGTGTCTGATTTCATTGTGACATGTCGATAAGGATTATTTCTCATGTATTGGTGTCTTCTAGTTTATTCTCGATCTCCTAGGTTCACCCATGTCTATTCAGCTTTTTTTCTAGCATTAGTGATTATGATGCTCACATGTATACCTACAATGCCCTTGATGTGTGCTTTACTTTGTGCATTTTGGTGTATTGTTTTCCTTGGAAAGTGGTAAATTGATTTTGATCAGGATTCTAAAAATGGTTTTCAAATGAAAGTGTTTAATCCTAATTGTGCAAATTTGAAAATATAAACATCACTTTCCCTTTACCTAAAAATACATTGACACTAATGAAATGAACCCAAACTTGGAAATGGTAAAGGGCAATGGTTCGTGCTTTGTTTTTAAGTAGAATACATAGAAAGACAGACTTTTATAAATTGTAGTTCAAACTTGAAATGATGTTTCTTTTATTTTAAAGGTAGTGAATTGGGAATATATATCGGGCTATCCTACTGAGTTTTAATACTCACGACTATAGTTATTTTCGGTTTTTAGTGTTTGTGCAGGCTATAGCTTGAGTGCGCTCGCCTAGGGCGATGATTGATCTTCGAGTTGGAGAGCGACCCGCGAGGACGCACAGAGTTTGTTTGGACATCATGTTTGGCCAGTTTTATTTTTCTCCTATTCCTGTTTAGTCACTTTGTTTGGTTTATCTTTTCTGCGCTTCTCTATATTATCTTTTCAGTATTATTTATTAATATTGTGCGAAATCATTCCCATAGCCTATGTTGATGCCCTGGCACTTGTCGCCATCCCGGCAGGATAGGGAACGCCTCTTGGGCCATGTCGCGGACCGACTCGGGTGACCGGTTCAGGGTCGACCCAGGTTGGTTCGTGACAATTACTATTAGAGAATGATGGCTAAGGATGTGCGATATTGGGGTAGAGTGGAAAACCTGTGGGGAAGAGGGAGTGGGGTACCCTTGATGTTTCATTATTATATTAACATGATATTTTATGCATTAAATGTTGATATTTAGCTATGGTGATGTTGGGAACTTAGTATACCTATTTAGGTGATGATTTATTTTCACTATTGTTCACTGTGATTTATAATTCATTCTTTATTTGATGCATCAAATTCTATGAGGATGACTATACTAAATATACTGCTATTCTCACCCTACGTATCTATAAACTATTTTTTGGTTGACTAGAGAATGTTGGATATTGTGTTGGACATTACTATCTCATGATTTTATAGATTGTTTTTGGGATTTGTGGTCATTGTTGTCCTTAACTTTTATGTACTTGTAGTTTACTTTTAGTTTTTATAGTATTATATGTAATTGCATTTTTTCACATGGTATTTCATTATATATATTTGTATTAGAATGTGTTTATTGGTGTATACTTCTTATCTATCTCTTCCACTTGTTTCTACTAATGATTAATAACTCCCTTATGCATGTTTGTTATGCCCTAAGTGATAGTCACCAACCTAGACACTATTGGATGCAGTACTTGGGAAGTCAATATATTTCCCCCTTCTATACGACATATTTTTGGGGATGGGGTCGGTACATTTTGAATTAGATAATATCATAGTATTATATTCAATCCTAAAATAATATTAACTCATTTATATGAAATAATAAGAGTACCTTAATATAAAATCAAAAGAAATCATTTTGAAAACATTTTATCCGTAGTGGTTTCATATAAATAATAATTATATCACTCTTAGTTTATCGTTATCACATAAAATCAAGTGTAATAGAATAACCCAATGAATTATTTTTAAAATTACATCTCTATAAAATAAATCAATTCTCAATTTAAATCCTGACTATAATTTTCAAAAATTAACATAAACTATATCAACTATAAAATAGATTAATGCATGATTTTTTTGGCCATTCATATATGTATAAAATTTTACCAATTATAAGGTTATGATATAAAAAGAATGTTAAAAAACTATAAATATATATATATATGAACATGAATTATATAATATAAATGATTAAATTTGAATATGGATATGTAAAATAATAATATTATATATAATTATAGAGTGTTGAGAAAAATAGTTCAAAATAAAAAAAGGAATAAAATTAAGAGGAACTCAAAAATTTCATCCATGAAATTGTATATGTCAAATAAAAAATAAATTATATTGTGTTATAAATTATTATAACTTAATATAAGATTATTATTTAATTATATATATTTATTTTAGTTAATTTAATATCATATTTAACATAAATTACATTCATTTTCAATAATATTTATGGTTGTTGATGTATTATAGGTGAGGGTATTTGAAATTATATACTTATAAATTTTTGAATCACCATATGATTCAAATTTTTAAAATATAATTGCAATGTTAAATATAGAGTTATAATATCAATGTAATTTATATTTTATACTTAATTTTTATATTCCTTCAATAATGTATTACATAATAATAATTGAATTAATTTTTATGTTTTATATTAAAAATGATTCGCATATGATTATGTTGTTATATAAGTATTAAAAGTGATATATAGAAAATGGAAACATATACTTATATATATTATGTAAGATTTTATGGTTGGGGATTTTACAACACTCAAGAATTGAAATAATTAAAATTAAAAAACTATAACTATAAAAATAACTATTTCATGTCTTAAATGATACATTATAATAAAAGTATATATATATATACCATTAATGATAATTTTAACACCATATATATTTCATATTAAGGGAAGTGAATATTAATACACTATCAGTTGGTGGTAGCGTGAAATATTATTTTCCTTATCAAAAAAATGAGTATAAAAGAGTGGAAACAAATAAAATAAAATAACAACAAAAATGAAATAATATTATTAATTATGTATTATAGATTCAACACATTTATGATTTATGTTATATGAATGAATGTATAATGAATAATTTTTGTCTTTTATATCATGACTGTTTTGAAGATAGTTTACCCTTATTTAAAAACAAAAACAAAATAAATTATTCAATTGAAAAGATTTGTAATTTATACCCAATTTTTCCTTTATAATAAACACATTGATTAAATTTTTATGTTTAGGAATTTATTTATAATAATATAATTAAAATATTAGATAATATCAGATAGTATATTGAGATGTTAAATGAGAGATAGTTAGAAATTGAAGGAAAGGTATGAGAATAAATTGTTAGAAAAAATTGTATTCAGTTTATGATGGTTAATCTTGTAAATAAAGTTAAAAAATAACTATTTTTTTCAAATACAGGTTATAAAATTAATATCATTTATTATATATCAATTTATCCTTAAAACTATTTAAATAACTACTAATTATAAACAATATCACCATACATATTTTAGAGCATCTATTTTGGACATTTCTCATTTTTTTAAATCATTCTGCATAAATTTTGTATGAATTACGTATAATTATATTATTATTTAATTTTTAATTTAATTATTAAGATAAAAATATTTTTTAACATTTTTTAATAAACATTAAGTGATAATTTCGATATACATTCACATTTTATCATTATTCCATCATTTATGACATTGCTTTTTTTTTCAAGAATCGTATTGGAATTTTATAAGCATATGAACAATTAGACAGTCAAGTCAAATATTTAATATTGAAAAAATTATATTAATATTTAAATTCAAGTATCATATCTTGTAAAAAATCGCTAATGTTTTAAAAAAATTATAATAAATGTTGTAGAAAGTATAATAATATATAGTGAAATTCAATTGCACCTCAATGTCATTTTTTAGAAATATGTTCATTTTTTTTGACTCAACATATATATAAGTTAAATTAAACAATTATAATATAATAGAAATTTATATATATATTATTTATTATAAAATATTAAAGACAATTCACTAATGATCTATAATAACTAAGGTAAATATTTCATAATGTGATGTAAAGATAAATTTAAAATTATAAAATAATTTATAGAAATATTTTTAATTTAAGAGTGTCACTAATATTATTTCCAAAATGATTTCATGTTTTGGAATTTTAAATCAATCAATTTAATTTTAGAAAATCCTAATATTAAATAAAAAATTAACAATGTTTAACAATATTTTTTTAATAAAAAAGTATTGAATGCATATCATTTTTAATCCCTAATGTCATACAATTATATTTATAAAATATTATCTAAATAGTTTCCATCTATTTACAAGACATACATTTAGGATATGAAAATCATTCTAGTAAAATATATCTTTAATTTTAAAAAATTTAAAATTATAATAAATCTCATGATATATTATAATGAATAAATATTTCTTATTTAAATTAAATGACATATTGTTTTTTCATAGAATAATATAATTAAATATAAATAATTAACAAAAAAAATATTATTATAAATAAAAATATTATATAAATATCCTCCAAATAAAATAGAAAAAAGAAGAACTATTATTTTACCATTGATTAATCTTAAAAACATATGATCATATAATTTATATTAGTAAACATGTTATTAAAAATATAGTCTAAAAATATTAAGATAATACCATAATTCCAAAATAAATTTATTAAAATTCCATAATAATTTGTGGTAAATATTTGGAGATATACATCCATAATATAATATTTAGGTTTCCATGTTTCTTCTTCCAAAATATGATATTTTTAGAAAACGTTATCCCAATAATATACTTAATTTTCAAACACATCCTATCTATGATCATGAATCTAAACGAGTTTTTTTATATAAGAATTATTCTGATCATGCTATAGTATGTCATGGATTAATATATGAGATTAATTTGGTACGTAATTTATGAGTACAAAAACATGAAACTAATTATGTGAAAAATATAATACTAGAGACATGTCTTCATGATTATCCATGAATCTCACTTTCAATAGAAGATCATATAGACTAGTATATATTATTATGTATATTCATATCATATAAAAATACATCACTATATTCAATTGATATATTTTATGAAAAACATTACATCCATCCTTAAATAAATTTTCTTAACTTTGATTATATAAATAGATCTATTTCATACTTTTAACAGCAATAATATGATGTTGAATCATTTTTTATTTATAAACCATAAAATTTAAAAATATGGGTTAGAAGAACATCATATTCCAAAAATCATTCCAATATGAAAGACTTAAAAATCAACATCCGTACTAAGAATTGTATAGTTCCATTATTTTAATTAAAGGAAAACTATCATTATATTAAAATTTAACCAATGAATTATGTTAGTACATATATCCTTCATTGTCTAATGAATTGTTTAGAATAATGTCTTACAATGTTTTAGTAATCCACATTAATTATACATTAGTTTGAAAATTTAATGATGTGTTAAAAATAATGTAATCACCTAATGTATTTTAATGTTCATACTAAGTATTGGATGTAAAAAATTGAATCCAAATGGAAATAATATAAATAGAAACACAAAGTGACTTTATATTCTCATTATGATAAATTTGTGAAATAATATCAAAATAAATTTTATATCAAATGGGGGGAATATATGTAGAATATATCAAATGATGAAATATAATATTATTATATTATTACCAAGAGATTTCACGAGAAATACCTAAATGATAATGAGGGGTATACATTCTCACATACATTTTATGTTTGATGTTTTTTGAATAATTCCATTTGGTTGATGTTTTTTATCATGTACATATAGGGAAATGAAACCTTTAATTGAGAACTGAGTAATATAATTCACTATTCCTTCTTATAAAACATATTCTTCAAAAATATTTATACATTATTATATATCTACAACAAAAGGACTATAGATTGTTATTATCCAAAATAATTAATTGAAATTCATGAAAATTTCTCATTCATTAACCATAAACTAGTTCCAAATCATTTTTTCCAATTTCAATCAATGATAAAATCATGTGAAATTATTTATTTATTTAATATTTTATTATTTATGATAATCTAACATTATTATGGGTGAAAAATATTCATTATAAGAAAGATGATTGAATTGATAGTTTCTAAAAATAAGAAGTAGTTTGAACATTCAAAATTTACAATTAAATATTCATTAAATAAGTAATAAATAGACCTTCCTCTAAACCTAACATGGGTAATAGTGAAAAAAGTTTGACTCAAGGAATATTTAACCTTGTTCAATTTTTTTAGTAAAATTTATATCTATAATTTTTTAATAACTCCAAAAAAACATATATATATTTACAATTAATTATTTATTTAAAAACACACACACACACACACAGATATATATTATCTATATAAATATCACATTTTTTCTATAAAGAAAAATGACACTAAATATTTAAATAGAAAATAACTATTATATTCATAGAATAATTTATTTGAAATATTTTCTAATAGGATTTCAATGGTCATGATTCATATGTTATGATTTGAATAGGTTTTATAAAAACACGTCTAATATCATTTTTCAAGCACCACTATAAATATATTATTCCCAATAAATTGAACGAATGTCAAATAATGAATCATTAATCTACCTTATTTTTAATTCTTAAAAAAATTTCATCACATTCGTTTAACTAAATATGTTCGTATCATTTTTGAGAAAAATATGTTAATGTATTCATTATGTGAGTAATGTATCCTAACGACTATTAGTAATCAACCACTAATCCCATATAACTATAGATTACAATGATATTAGTCAGTCATGTCTATATTTTACTATATTTATTTTTTATAGATTGTTTTTTTAAATTTAAAACATTCATTTAATTTTTTTCAACATGATCTCAGAGTAGTAAATTTTTTACAAAAATTATTTTCCCATTATTTCCATATAATAATCCATAAATATTTTTCATCATCGTTAAAATGTATAGAATAAGAAATTATATCACTAATAGATACCACCATATACTTGTACAAATATTACCAAATTATAAAATTTATCATATCCATATATTTAGTTGGTGAATTAATATAGAAAAGAAAAATAAATTAAAACTCATAGTGAACATACCAACTTTAGAATACAAACACAATAATATATAATTGTTTTCCTACAACTATACACAATTGAGAGAAATCATTAGAAATAATTCTATTCCCTACTATTAATAAATAAATCACCACTCTTTGAAAAGAGATAACTTTTACTAATAGAAATGTTATTGAGTGATATATAATCAATACAAAGCCTCATTGATCATGTAACACCATAATATTTTAGAAATAATAATTATGATTCATTACATATAAAACACACTACACCAGGCATCAATAAGAATATAACATCCTGAGATATTATAGTATATTTAATTTAAAATAAATTTATTCTCATTGATATATTTTGGTACATGAAAACTTGATATTTCTGTTTTCGATATCCAGTTTGACCCACAACACTAAGTATAAGCGACACAGAAAATATATAACCATTATTACCTAGCCATTAAATGGGTTGTTATAAATATTAATAACTAATTTATAATATATAAATATATATCATACTCAATATAAATTATTTATATATTCTTATTAAATAATCAATCATTTTTTAGTAAAGCATTTTTATTCTTTAAAAGAGAGGTTTTATTCAAAACAATATTTTTATTACATTTTGTGAGAAAATATTAGAATTAATATTTGGAAAATTAAAAAATATATTTTATAAAGTGAAATTATTTCCTTAAATAATTATATATAAATTTTATTAGGGTTAAAATTTAGGATTTTTCTGAAAATATTGATTTTTCAATGAATAGTGACAAATATTTATTTTTTTGAAAAAGACATTTCATTTCAATAAATTAACTAATTTAAAACTACCATTATGTTTTGAACATGATTTAAAGTTACATATGTATTATTTAGTTATAATTAATATAATTAATTAATTTTTAATAAAATTTATTTTGTTTTTTGTATAATTTTCTTTATGGGAATGAAAACGGTATAATTCTGAAAAATATTTAAATGTGCATAATTATTATCCTTTTTAATAAATTAAAATAATCCATAATAAGGAATATTTTAAATTAAATTTATATATTATATATTAAAAATTATTAAATTATATTCATTTAATTATTAGTATTAGTCATATTGTTAATATAAAAACATTTTTTCTTGAAAAATACACTCCTTGAAAACCTGCTTTTTCATCGCATTTGTGGGAATGATTTTAAATTGAATCTTGCCACTTATGTGAATTATATTTGTTAAAATTGATTTAATATTTTGAATAAGAATAATTTATATCATCTAATAAGGTTATCATAATTTGTGACCATAATAAATTGTGAAAATAGTAAAAATTTATTACCGTGGTTAAGGTAAAGATGATTTTACTTGGGGGTTAAACTGACATGAAATGGGTCAAAATGACAAATTTTTTTTATAAAATCAATTTAATTTTCTTATATAGACACTACAATTTCAATGACTTTATAATGGTCCATTTTAGATCCTTTTTTCATATCCAAAAAGATTGTACACTATTTTTATTTAATAATTTCAAGGGTTCTACTAACCTCATTTATAAAGAAACACCCAATATCCTCTTTTATTAACACCTTTAAACTAATTTGGATCAATAAATACCTATCCAAAATCACTTCCCAACTTCCATACCCTAATATTATAAGTATTTTTTTTTGTAATGAATCCATTCTTCAAATATTTAGTTACAATCCTAAAGATGTGGTCTGAGAAGAGGTAAAATTATTAACTATTTGTTGTTGTTTTATTTCTTCTACCATATACTTAAAATATTATTTAAATATGATCATATAACAAAACATGTATATAATATAATATAATATTTTATTATAATAATTTTATACCCTAAATCCATATCATCTTCTATAAAATGGAATATGAAATCATCATTCATGTGGACCGTGAACTACTGCTTCGGGAGTTGATGTCATTTATCTTCCATCGACGCCTCTCACTACTTGATATAATGATGTATTAAAATTATATATGTGATATTTGTAACATTTTTATTCTTATGCAATTTTTATACCACATACACCTTCTTACGTTCCATTATGAAGAGGATACAACAACATCTCTCTTGTGTACGACGGACTACTGCCTCATTAAGCTATGTGAATTATTTTTTACTAAGGATTTAAAGGAAAGGTAATAAGGGTAAATATAATGAATATATGTGATATAAAATGTATTATAAATACACACATGAAATATTAATTATTATTAAATCATAATATATAATGTTTTGATACTAAAATATGATAACGTCATTCATGTACGTGTGGGTTACTTCCTCCATTAAGCAATGTGATTATTATTTTTCATCCCCACATCAAAATAATGATATATATAATTATTTGTAAAGAAATAATATCATATTTATGATATTATTATCATCATGTAAATATAAAATAATAGACACCCTTTTCCCTGAGGATTATCGAAAAATTTAAACATTACTCAGGCATATATATGGTTTACTATACCCATCATCATAAAATAGTTCATTTTTCCTAAAACTTTTTAGTGCTTTGTTTTAAAAGTATAATTTATAAATATATATGAAAAATTTTTCTTTATTATTATTCCATATATTTTTAAATAATGATCTATTTGACCATGTTCAACAAATTAAATCCATTTTTTAATAATAAACCCAACATACTCAAAACACCTGACCTAGACATAAAAAATTAAGCATTTGAATTGGTCAAAAAAAAATGAAATACATAATTTATGTATAAGGTTTTAAACCTTTAAATGATTCTTTATATATCAATTTTGACACCATGAAATGTGTTCCATGAACGTTTCTGCAGAAATGAATATGTGAAACTCACATAGAAAAAAATGTTAAGTTTAAGTAGAAATACGTCTTGATGCCACAAGAAATAAAAGATTGGATTTCCATGTATCGCAAGGAAAAAAAATCCTCAAATGGGGTCAAAATGTTCTTGGTGTGGCTCTAAATTTTTCATGGGGTGAAAGTAGACAAGGAAGTGGCCTGATGGGTTGGGACCATAGGCCGACACTGATCCTGAGAAGGGGTGAGGACCCATTTTTATGGATCAATTGTTTCTCCTAAGTCCCCCAAAACTCCATCGATGCACAATGTGCCTGTGAAGAACTTACCTATGCATTCCACCCACTAGGGAAAAAACACACCTTCACCCAGGGTCCTATATTCACCTATAAATAAACCCTTGGGGTCTTCATTTGTACAGATGAATTTCCCCAAAAACCCATTGCTACTCTGATCACCCTAGTGATTCTCTCAAGTCCTCTGAAACCTCCATGGTAGTTTCCTAACACCTAAAGAGAGGGAATTAAAGGATTATAGTGAGAATTAAGTCTATACAGTGTTTAAAAAAATTACACTTACATGCCTCATTCACCCAACCACCCAGTTTTAAGAGGACTAGCGCACCCACCATTCCTCAAACAGGAACACGTGCTACTCTATTATAGTAATAACTATAATGATCCTTGAAGGTGTGAGACAAGTCTCTCCCAAGTGTAATCATCCAGGTTTTTTGTGACCTAAGGTGTAACCAATTCACCCAATCCTACTTGCATGGAGACCACTAGCACAGTTCACACCTTGAACGACCCGCCTTGGTTCACATTAACTTTCAGCCTATGTGAGTCTTTCAGGAATCCTACTTTAAAGCCATTCATGGAAGGGGTTATCCTTCATTTTATCCCTTACCTAAACGGGAACATGTTGAAATCTCCCCCAAGACCACCTGATTTACACATTCTTAGGTAAATGCATATCAGCGTGTCTCCCATTTGGAATTGGATTTCTATGGTCAGAGGTTTCCCACCCTTATCCGTTAAGAGGGTAAGGATCCTTAAGACATCTATAGATTTTAATATCTATGTTCATGTGGATCCTTACCCTAGGAACAATGTTGATGAGTTTCTGGTCTTCGATTTTAGGTATAGGAAAATGTCATTCCCTTATCATCTCTGATACCCGGAGCCTCAGGTTTCCAGTAGGAAGGATAAGGATCAAACTTGAATTTACCTTATACATGGGATTAGATCCTCCTCCATCTATGAAACTGATTTTAGTTCATCCATCCTAGTTTAGGCCCTTATCTGTTCGTATAAGAGGTTTCACTTTATCTCATATCTTCCTCTTCCCTATTCACCTCGACCTCTTCTACGGTAACCCCCGACACTTTCACCAAAATCATTATCCTCTTCCACTAGCGAAGGAGGAAAATTGTGTGGATTATTGAATCTTTCAGACCCTCTTATTTCTCACACTGAGCACGACTCACATGGTATTATAAGATTGCAATGATCATGAAATCCATACAATCCACCTACTAGAATGAACTTTGATAACTATGATTCTGACCATAACTTGGATTCATAGGAAGCCTTATCAAGGCCTGAGCTCTATATCATCTCGTCAATTAAATGATAAATCATGCCCCTCATAGTGGTCCTCCTCATAGGTTTAATCCCAAAACCATAATGAACTACGAGAACTATAATTCCTAGCATAACCAAAATACATAGAACACCCACTTCGGGCCCGAGCTTAAGGGGAATCCTCCTCCGAATGAAACCCCAATCATAATTACCCTAATCCAGGCATCCTCTTTAGGAGTAAGCCTTGAGTTTAACCCCAAATCCATCATGATTTAATACATCACTCATGGTTCCTTTTATAGGGAATCCTCTTTAGTAATAAGCCCCAAATTTTCATCTCAAAGGTCTATACTCCCTTGAGAGACTCACCGAACTACATGGGATTTGATTCTCATCCAAATGGGATATATAGGAAGCCTACCTGAGGTTCAAAACAAACACCCAAAATCAACCTTGTTCTCTCAGGGTCATATCCCCAGCAGGGTCTAATTCAAATTTGAAGCCCACATTCCATATAGGTTTCTTGGGCTTTTTAGTTATAAGTCCCACTTTAAAAAAGAAGTATAAATTTTTTTCCTATACTTCCTTGCCACATGACATTAAACTATATGGTTGAGTCCTTGTCACATGACCTTAAATGGTACAATGAGTCTCATTAAGCAGCACCAAACTATGTGGGTTCTAATTCCTTTCATAGAAATACATAGGAAACCCATACATGGGTTCAATACCAAAATCATAAAAAATTTAGTCTCCTTGGATGATGATAAATTCTAGAGTGAAATTCAACTACCTGAATGACCATAAAATCCAATGTTCCCCAATGAGTGGCTTAAAAACCAACATCATCGTAATAATGACTAAATAATCGCTATGTAGTTTATAAAAGGATACCATTGATATAGATCATCAAATAAATACATATCTCTCTATTAATGAATATCCTTAGATACATAAATATCATTCTGAATTTCATACTTGCGGATAATTGATTACTAATTTTGGAATGACCAACCTCATACTTGGGAATTAATGAAGGATTCAAGAAAAAAATTTAAATCTATTAGAGAGTCATGAAGTAGTAAATAATCCTCCTTAAAAGGGTGTGATGATCCCTACCTCACATATTCTCAACCAATGTGAGATCTTAATAATCTTATGTAAATAGACCTAATGAACGCCTACCTTTGGAAATCATGTCCCTTGGGATATGAAACCATTGGGTGTTTCTGGTTCCCAGAATAAACCCATTGGACACCATTTAGAAATAGTGATTCTGTATCTCAATGAAGTCACATTTCTGGTGAAACAATCAGACAATGGATATGAATATATTATAGAGGAGTTAAAGTACACACATAGAAAGCCTAGGCTTGATGTAAGGGTTTCTTATCTCGCTTTTACTTCTGTGATAGATATTACATATCCACCACTTATTTTTCTTATGTTGTGTATATAATTCCCATGAATATATATTATTATTATTTTCCTAAAAAATATTTTATTTAGAAAATCCATATGAGGTTCTCCCTTTCATAATGTTTTGATCTAGTGATTACTAAAGCCACAGGGGACTTGATCTCAATTTTTCATCATTGAGTCATATTTTAATGTTATTCACCTAATTAAATTTATACAGTGTAATTACCGACCCATTTAAATGTAATATCATGAATCCTTCATTTATCATTGTATTTTAAGTTTAAATTTAAATTATTTTATACAAGTATAATTTAATTAGTTACTAAGTGGTAAATAATTTAATAAGTCAATTTATTCTATAAGGTTATATTAATTATTAATTGTATTATATATTATATGATTATGTGTCAAATAAATTTTTTAATATTATTTTGTATATCCAATTTTTCTATATAAATTAAGATTTTATACCAATAAGTGATCCATTTATTTATTCTCAAATTCAATAGTATCATTTTTATAGGGGTTATTTGTCCCAACTTCTCTTTATTTGAGGAATACATTTATGATATGCACCTATATTCCTTTGTGATGTGTTTATATTAATCTTTATAATTTTATATCATTAAAATTATTATTTTCATGATATCTAATGTAGCATTTTATTTTATTCTTTCACGGATCTTAAGATTTATGATTTAGCAAAGTGGCAAAGGCCCTGTGTTAAAATCTCTATTCTTTTGAAACTGTTTACGTTCAATCCTTTTTTGGGGGAAATAATGTGATGATGTTTTCTTGAACCATTTAACTTTTATTATCCTCAAGTTATGAATGTGATTCAAATATTTTAATACCTTATACTAAATTATTTATTTAATAAATATAAAGAGAATTCTTTATAAGTGATAAGGATCACATATCTTCTTTTAGATTGAGTATTTTAATCTTCTATATCCATGTTTTCAAAACTTTTATTTTACAAAAAATATGATGTCTTAAAGTCATTTTTCATGATTTATTACCCTATTTTTAAAAAATTTAAATGGAAATTTATTATTTTTTTGCAAAATGGTTACTTTTTAATCCCTTTTTCAAAATGTTTTCAATAAAATATTTATTTTTATCCTTTATGACATGAACAGATTTTCATGTTGTCATATCCATTACTTTATGTGAAGTGTACAACATATTTTCCCAATTTATATTTCAAATATAAGTATTTTTACAATATTTTGTGTATTTTTATTTTTTAAAAGTAATTTTTAAAATTAAAAGGTTATGTTCCATTAAATTTTTTAATGATATTTTAATTGTATTTATATTCATTGATAAAACAAACCTTTATGTTACGTATACAAAAATAAGGATGTTTGGTATTTATATCATCTGAATTCTTTCTCTTGATAGATTATTATTTCGACATATATCCCATTTTTTCATGTGTTAATCATGTTTCAATGTGATTGTCAGGGAACCCATTTTTTTCATAGGTTGATCAAGTTCTAAAAAGAACAAAGGTTGTTTTTATGAGTTTATGGTGAAATAGATTCTATTTTTAATTTATTAATGAATGGTATTTAGTCATTAATAATGATCATTAGTGCACCCAAATAACATCGGGTGAGCTAGTTATATCTTATATGGTGGTACACTAGGATAACATTGGATGAGCCCAATATATCAAATATGATGGGTGTACCTTGATTAGACACCAATTCATTTTGTGATGATTAGGTTCTCCATATAATTATATTATAAGTTAACCATATGGTTATTCCAATTTTAAGGGATATTTATGGGTTCTATAATGATGATGTTCCTATATAAAAACATTTTTATCTATTCCTTCCATGGGTTTGTAATGTTTAAATTTTTCAATATTTATATCACATGGATCATGATTACCGATTCTTAAGAATATTTCATTTTTAAAATAAAAATATTATATTTCATGACTGATAATATTGGTATTAAAAGGTATGATATATTTTATTATTTTCTCATGAACTCTAATTATGTGATCATACCCTTATGAAATTTATATTCTTACTGATGATATTCAATTATTAATTCTTGTGTTTTCCCTTACTAGAAATTTTAGGTCACCCTTATCATTATTGTTTTCCCTCGGTTTACAAGAATAATTTTTAATGAATTATGTCATGAAGGGTTTCATATAGATTGTTTAAATTTCTTAATGTAAAATAAGAAAATATGGGTTAAGTGTAAGAAATGATTATTTAAAACTTTGGATTTTTTATTGTAGGAGTTTTTCATAATTCTATAAAATAATAAACCTAAAAGTTCCTTTGGTATTTTAGTGATCCATTTTTTTTGTTGTAATATTTTTATGGATAAAATTTGGACACCTTAATTGTTATCAAATACATATATGTAATGTTTATGATTTTAGTACCAGATATGAGAGTGTGGGTTTTAGTCTAATATAGTTAGTTTTAGAGGAAAGGTTTAGATAAATTTAGTGATTAGGATGTTTTCATGTTATTTTATCGTAATAGTTTTGGATATCATCATAGGTCTATTAGATTAATTATTATCATAAGATAAAAGTCTTATAAATCCTTTTTAGATTTCATGTGATGATATCATAAAGTGATTAATGAAATTTTAGGATATGTGTTATTATGTTGAAGTATATATAAATATTTGGTTTAAAAGTATGTATGAAATTACACTTTTTGGATATAATATTTATGGTATTGTTACCCTATAGAGTTTATATGATCCTAAATATTTAGTTAATTATTGTATGAAAAGTTTTATCATATAGATAATCATGGGATTCAAAATTTATTTGGTGACATAGTAATTAATGTTATTTCCAAAGGAGATCACTATTATTTTTGGTCATATAAGCTGAAAGGTATCTGATAACCTTTGAGTGTAAAATACTATTTAATATTGATGTTATATATGTTATATAAGATATAGAGTTATTTATTAATGGATGGATTTAGTTTGAACTTAAGGTAATAGTGTTTAATTTTAGAGATTAATGTATTTTTCCATCGTATGAAGTTTTATTAATTTTTGGAATTATGTTACCATGTGCAAACCATTTTGTTTTTAGTTAAGGTCTAAAGACAAGAATATTATCTTGATTATAACTTTTATAGTTATGAGTTCCTTTAAATGTTGATTTTAGTGGTTCATGCATGAAAAAAATTAATCTTGAATACTCATCGTTTGGAGAAAAAGATAATATGTGGTAGAAATTTTTAGAAGGATGATATAGTACACATATTGTAATTATATTTCCCTATTATTCTAGTTTATATAGAAAATAATTTCTCAACCCTAGGAAAATGATCTTGAAACAAATATTTTTCAAATTACCATCATTTCTGATGACATTAATATTATTTTTGAAACCAATTTTGTTTATGGTTTTGTGGTTGTTAATATTATATTAATAATTTTATTTCTTATGATTAGTGATATCTATCACTCAGCATCATTTTCTGGAATTTACACTTTTCTTCCATGTC
The DNA here is from genome assembly GCA_963277665.1 of Viscum album. Taxonomy (NCBI): domain Eukaryota; kingdom Viridiplantae; phylum Streptophyta; class Magnoliopsida; order Santalales; family Viscaceae; genus Viscum; species Viscum album. The sequence continues at coordinate 1,416,250,305 of OY728123.1, forward strand.
AAAATCTTTACTTCCCACTTATTTTCACATATTTGGAAACATAGTATGTGTTATTCTAGATGACCCTCATACTTTCATTTCTCTACTATAATGACATAATTTAATTAACACTTTTTTAAATGTGTGTTTCCAAAATATGTATTTGTTTTTTAATGTAAAACCTTTTATTACCCAGCTCATGTTAAAATATTAAGGACCTTATTTATTAAAGGTTGGGTGAGGATGTAACACACTAAGATTTTAGAAAAGAAAATACTATTCAATAAAATATACGTCCTGTAACACCAAGATTACAAGTGAATGTAACACCCAAATAAATTAGAATATATATTTTAAAAAATAAATTTAATATATTTGAAAGATTTTAGTACACGTATCCATAATATCTTTGCGTTCGATAGCGTGTTCGACAGGCAACACCAAGCTTAAATGACATAACGAATATATAACCATTATAACCTAGCCATTAAATTTGTGGGTAAAAATAGTATTAAATAATTAATATATATATATATATAAATATATTTTATTAAATATAAATTATTTTTAAATTCATAGTAAATAATCAATCAATTTTTAGTATTGTAATTTTATTATTCATAAAATAGGTTTTCTTCAAAAATGATATTTATTACCGTTTGTGAGGAAATATTATAATTATTTTTTGGAAATTATAAAAAATTTATTTAATGAAACAAAATTAAATTTTTAAATCAATATATCTAAATTTACATAGGGTAAAATATTTTAATTTTTTTAAAAATATTAATTTTTCAATGAATAGTGAGGAACATTGATTTTTGTAAAAATATCATTTATTTATAAAAAATAAGTAATTTAAAAGTATAATTATATTTTTAATATAATTACCAGTAAAATAAATTTCATTTATTTATATTAAATCTTCTTAATTGGTTTTTAATCAACATTATATTCATTTTTCGTAAATGTTTGTTTTTTGGTTTAAAAACAGGACTTTTATGAAAACTGCTTAAAAAAAGAATAACATTTATATTTTTTTAGTTTATTAAAATAATGAATAATGTGGAATGTTTTAAATTGAATTTATGTATTATATATCAATAACTATTAATTTAAACTCCTTGAATGATTATTATTATCCAAAGTTAATATAAAATCATATTTTTCTTGAAAAATACACTTCTTGAAAACCTGATTTCATGTCATGTTTACAGGATCAAATTAAAAATAAACTTTTCCACTTATGTGAATTTAAATTTTTAAAATTGATTTCATATTTGGATTTAGAATATTTATATTATCTAATATGGTCAACATAATATTTAATAGTGAAAACATAAAAAATTAACTACAATCGTTAAGATGAAAAATGTTTTACCTCGAAAGTAATTTAAAACAATAATGATAAAAATTACCTAAAACATGTCTAAAATAATTTTAATTGAAATATTTAGACCTTATAGTACCTAAGGTTTATTATGATCAATTTTGGATCCTTTCGAACTATGAAATGTATGGAAGAGCCTTTTTATTTTCAAAAATTATAATTTTTCCACTCACATCACATATAAAAGGCCACCCCTATCCTCTCTTATTCACACCATTAAACCATTTTTTATTGGCCAAATACTACCCAAATAACTTCATAACTTCCATAACTCAATCTTATAAGTATTGTTTGGTCAGAATGGCTTTTTAGTAATACTTTAGGTATAACCTAAAGAGGTGGCCCAAGAAGAGGTAAATTTACTAACTATGTGTTTTTGTTTTATTTATTCTTCAACCTCATTAAAATATTATTAACATATTATCATATGATAAAAAATATCTATTATATAAATATAGTTTATTGAAATTAATTTAATAAACTAAATAAATATCCCTTTCCATCATATGGGATATAAAATCGTCCTTCTTGTGTAGAGTAGATTACCGCCTCACGAACCGATGTCATTCATTTTCCATCGTATCCTCTAATAAATTGATATAATGATGTATTATAGGTATATATATAACAATTTTAAAATATTTATAATTCTTGAGTTATGATATCATATATACCTTTTTTACATTTTATTTCATGAGGGATACGATAATGTCACTTGTTTGTATGGCGAACTACCACCTCACGCATCGATGCGATTTATTATCACCAACGCTTTACATGAAATGTAATACTGAAAAATTTAAATAATATATATTATTTATATGAAATAATAATGATACGAATTAAATATTTATCATTCTCAATATATAATATACTATTTTCTTTCTTAGAATAAAAAATGATAACGTCATTCATGTACGTGCGTACTGTAGAAACCACAAAGTAATGTGGTTATCTTTATTTATTACCACAACACAAGAATTATATATAAGTATATTTAAAAAAATTAATTTCGGTTTTATGATATTATTATAATAATATTCTGATAAAATACTATATACCTTTTTTCTATATTTATCATTGAAAAATGAAAATGTTACTCATGCATACGTACGTCCTACCATCTCTATGATCGTAATGTAGTCAATTTTTTCACAACCTTTTTTCCGGAATTGGCCAAAGGCCTTATTTTTTATTGGTTTTTGATAACCCCCATTTCTAGGTATAAGGGGGAACCCTTAAAAGTCTCGTAGTCTTAGAGATTACATGACCCGTAGGTCATAGAGGAAATATCTAGACAACAACAACATGGAACTGCTCATCTCCAGCATCTACATCATGATATCAGCTCTCTAAATTTTCATGGTAGTTTGTCTAGGATTCCCATGCATGCATAGGTTTGTCCCAATGGAAATTCTATACCCTCTCATTCTTCCACATCTGTTAGCTACTGCTCTGGTGAATACACCTGCTATGAATCCTCATCTAGAGTATACTCCTTTTAGAGTATTCCTGGTCCATTAAGTACAATTTCAGGTGGCCCAATATCATTGAGGTTGACCTAAGGACTTATGGTGACCTGAAGGCCTTTTATTGTCCTGAAATCCTTACTAACCTGAATTCTTTGGGTGGCCTGGAGGCCTTGAAGGACCCGAGGACCAAACCGGTTGCCCGAAAGCCCAAATGGATGAATAGTTTCAACTGCAACAATACCGAACAATACCTACTACAAAACTGCTACAATGTTTGCTACAATACTGATACATTAATTCAACAGTACAGTATAAATATGTCTCCACTATGTTTTGAACTCAGGTCTCTTGGATGCACTTGCCGAGTCCTCACTAAATAGGTTGAGGCTCTTGTGCATTCCATAAGATTTTATCATAATTGGTTTAAAACTATAATTTATCAATAAATATGATAATTATTTCATTATTATTATTATTTAAATGTTTAAAAAATGATCTATTTTACCACAATCAACACACCAAATCTGTTTTGAAACATTGAACCAAATCTCCTCAAAACAACCAACATACACTTAATTGATTATGTATTTGAATATTTCATTAAAAAAATATGAGAAATGGTTTAAGTATAGTGTATTAAAGCTGTAATTTTTTTAATAAATAAAATAAATATAAAAATATTACTATACATGAGTTAAAGTACGCACATAGAATGTCTAAACTCGTTGTAAGGGTTTTGCGTCTCACTTTTACATCTATGACACACACACCATATTCACCAAATATTTTTGTTTTTTGGTTTCTATAATTCCGATGAATTTATATTATTACTATTTTCATGAAAATTAATTGGATTTAAAAATACATATGATGTTTCCTCTTTCATAAGGATTTGATCCATGTAATACCAAATTCATAAGGGACTTAGTCTCAATTTTCCTTCATTGAGGCATATTTTAATACTCTTAACCTATTTCATTTTTTATTGTGTATATACTACCCCTTTTATATGTAATTTCTTGAATCTTTCTGACATCATATTATTATATGTTTCAAATTGAATTATTTTCTCTAATGAGATTTTACTTGAATGTTACCAAGTGGTAAATAATTTCATAACACAATTTATTTTTATTGGGTTTTACTACTTATTCATTGTATTTGATATTATATTATTATGAGTGTTATGAGTTTTTATTATCTTTTATTGTATTTACACTTGTTTTATGTCGATTTATATTTTATACACATAATTTATTCATTTATTATTTATTTATTTTAATTGTATGATTTTTTAGGGGTTATTCATTTTAAATTCACATTCTTTGAGACATAGGTTTATGATATAGACCTATATTTATTTTTGAGGTGTATATAATTTAATTTTACATATTATATCATGAAGATATTTATTTTAATGATATTTAATGTATCATTTGATGTTATTATTTCATGGGGCTTATTATTGAAGAGTTACCAAAATGGAAAAGGCTTTATGTTAAAATATCATTCCATTTGAGATTGTTTATATTGAGGGTTATTTTGGAGGAATTGATGTGAAAATATTTTCATGAAACAAATATCCTTTATTATTCTATGGTCATGAATGTGTTTTATGTGTTCAATTCCCATTTCCTCCATTATTTATTGAATTAATATCGTCAAAGTCATTTGTAAGAGATACCGATCATGTATCCTCTTTTAGATCAGATATCTTTCTCTTCTATTTTTATGTTTTCAAAAGCATTATTTCATAAAAATAAATTCATTTTTAAATGAATTTCACATGATATTTTACCTTCTTTAAAAATTATTGAAAATGAAATTTCATAACATTGTACAGATGTGCCAATTTTGACTCCCTTTTCCAAAATCATCGGAATAGAATAATTATTTTTATCATTAACGAACATAATGGATTTTCACACCATCATATCCATTACGTTACCTTAAATTACAATTACATGTAAGTAGGGTTTATTTTAAATAATATTTTCATAATATTTTTTGAATTTTTTTTAATGTGATTTTTTAGATGAAAATGTTATTTTCTAAAAACAATCAATTATATGTTAATGATATTTCCATCCATAAATGAAAAAACCATTGATTTTAATTACACAACACTATGGATATATGGTATTGATACCATCGTTATTATTTCTATGGATTGATTATAACATTGACATGCATCCCATTTAATTTCCATAAGTTAATCATGTTTCAAAAATATTTTCTTGGTACCCATTTCTTTTACATGGTTTAATCAAGTTATGAAATGAATAAAGGTTGTTTCAATGATTTTATGACAAAGTGGACACTCTATGTAATTTTTTGAATAATTTTACTTAAGAGTTATTTATGATCAAGGGTGCACCCAGATAGCTCAATGTGAGCTTGTTATATCTTATAGAATAGGTGCACGCAGACAGTGTTGGGTGATCCCATTATAACTTATATGATGAGTGTGCCTAGACAGTATCGGGAAATCTTGTTGTTGCATATATGATGGGTGTTCATATATAGAGTTGTCTGAGCCTCTCATATCTTATCTTTTGGGTGTGATCAAATATCACTCCAATGCATTAGGGAATGATTATATTTTCTAGATAATTATATTGTATGTCGGCTATATGGTTACTCTAAATGTAATGTTTCTTTAAGGGTTATATGATGATTTTGCAATATAAAAACATGATTTATCTATTATTTCCACATGTTTTTAATTATTCCTATGATCAAGATTAATATCACATGGATCAGGATTAAATATTTGTATGAAACTTTCCTTTGATAAATCTTTATTCTATATTTTAGGATTGATGATTCAGGTATCATTGGGTATGAGTATTTTTATGATTTTATCATGCAGATTGATTACATGTTCATACAGTTATGCACTTCTTATTCTCACTAATGAAATTCAATTGTTAATGATTATGTTTAACCTAACTATGTATTTAATACCACACTTTTTATATTTCCTTTTCCTCAAGTTATCATGAATGATGTTGATTGAATTTTGTATTTAAGATTTTCATATCGATGATGATGATGACATAACGTGAAATAAAAAAAATGTGGGTTAAGTGGAAAAAAATATGAATTAAAAACAAGTGTTTTTTATTTTGAATTATTTTTTTCAAATTCTCTAAAATTATAATCCTAAATGGCTATTATCAATGTAAGTGATCAGATTATTCCTTTTGATGTTGTATGTTTTGGATGAAGAAAATTGGTTCACCTTCCTATATATGAAATCACTAAATTTAATGATTTTTATTTTATAAATAGTTATGGGAGTGCGGGTTATAGAATTTTATAGAAAAAAATTCCTTCATAAAAAATAAATCTATCCAATTTCATGGTCAAATTCTAAGACCAATAAAACCCTTACCAATTTAATATTGTAATTTGGTTTTCAAATATTATAGCATGATTATTTCCATTCAATATAGGGTACATTTATCCTCTATCTATATTAGCATGATATATAAAAATCTAGTCCATTCCAAAAATAAAATTTTACTCAAATATAATTATGGAAAATAAATTTGTTGGTAAAAAAATGTCAAGATAATTAACATAATATTATAATAATTTTTTTAATTTAATACCAGTACAAGGGGTTTTCAAAAAAAAGTACAGACACAAATTTTTAATGATACTTCCATATAATTAGGAAATCTATTATAAATTAAGGAATGTGTAGATCTAGAATAAAAAAATATATTGTGATAATTTCATAAAAAAATAAAGTGTGTATTAAAATTACACGTAAATAATTAATATCAATGTTTAATGTAGTATATGAATTTGAAAAATAAATCTACTTATGATGTTTTTGATTTCCAATATGTATATTAAATTAGGGAGAAAAATTTATATAATGATTTATATAATTATAATTACAAAAATTCACAGCAATCTAAACAATGAGTTATGATTATTTTCATCAACATCACATTATTAATTATGGTATGACTCATTTATTTGTGATAAAAATCCAAATTTCTATATTTAAAATAACAATAAAAAACCCTTATTACAGTTATCACTCCTCAAAAATGTTTTTTCACTATTTATAGGATGGTTGAAAATTAATTATCATACTATATCACTTCCATGATTACCATATCTCACTTTCCTTACACCTTAAAGTACTCATATCCTTGTTGTTATAGGATATATAAGAATCAATGTCCTATATTTCAAACACATTATTTTATTAATGAAAATATTCATGACTCTAAAAATCATCACTAAAAAATTTCAATCATGGATATTATTTCAATAATATGTAAAATCAATCAATTTTATATTAATTTTCTAGAACAACAGTTTTTTTTCATTCCTCGTTTTATAAAATTTTTTCCATCAATAGAATTTGAGTCCCCATCATTTTATATAAAAGCTAAAATATGAAATTATATTCAATCTTGAAGAACCTTTTGAAACATATTTTAGTATAAAAGATCTATAAATACATTTTATTCCATAGAAAGAATCCAATTCTTTTCATTAGAAGCCATATTTAGAGAAAAAATGACGATCATTACCTTCAATATTATAATCAGTAAGCAATAAAATAATATAATCTAAAAAACCTAAAAAATAAACCATATTTTCTTAATAGTTTGTCCACTATTTGGATAAATCTATATCTTTGGTATAGTCAACTGATGTTGAATGTTTTCATATAAAATGCATCATAATAGGTACACTCATTTTTGGATAGTCTTTTCACTCCCTTGTAATCTTGAAACAACATATACACTATTATTTTTTATATAAAATAAACATAATTGTCCAAAATCAGTGTGTACTCATTTTAGGTTCCAAATTTTTATCTTTATATCCTTTAGCATTTGAACAACATCATTCACCCAATTAGCTCTCTCCAAAATGAATCTAAAATTAGAATATTTTAGGTAAAATAATTTTGAAACCCCTCTAAAATTATAATCAATAAATATAAAATACTAATAAAATAAAAATTATTACTTAATACATGTGTAAAATAAAGGACCCCAGAACACCATGAGAGGGGAGGTTTTAATCAGAGTTTCAAATGTTTCTCCTAAAGTGATGGATATTCTTCCCATGTCGGTAGGAACGTTTGAAACCTATTAGATGGAAAACTGTTAAAAAAACAATCACATGAAAAATGAATGCCCAACAATTTTACTTGGTTCACCTATAAGAAATAGTCTAAGGAGCATATGCTGAAAATATTTTAGTCATACCTATATCCTCTAATATTCACTTCTTCTTGAATATTGATGTTTTGACACAATCAATATGTGCTAGGAACACTTCCTTTACAATGTTTTAGGGATCGCACACTACATCCCCATGAACACTTCCATCCAATCCCCCTATATAACTAATTTGAGAGAAGTATAACTTAGTTTATCAACTTGAAGGTTTCTTTACTGGATTAAATTTAAAGACATTTCCCTAGACATAGAATGAGAATCTTTATGCACCATATACCCGAGTTGATGCTCTTTGTTATCCCCATACACTTAAAACTGATGTTCAATACTTCCTTTTGTGAAGATCCTTTGCGAAACTCACTGCCTTCACAGAACAAATTTCCATCGCAAATCTCACTTCCTTCATGAAACAAACTGCCTTCATGAAGCTCACTTACTTCCTAGAAAAAACTATCTTCATAAATCTCACTAAGTAAATGTGGAATACCCCATCATCACGCAAAAAACTTTCATCAAAACATGGTCATCAGACAATAATTACAGTCTTTTCATGATGCTAAAGATTTCATAGAAATCCAGATTCTCAATGCTCCCATAGCTTCGTAAAATAAAATAATTTTAAAATTTTCCTTGAAAAAATCATACTATGTGAAGTGGTTGGCCTCATATTTATAGGCTTTGATATTCTCGATTCTCTACCACATATTTTTAGATTTTTTAGATCTTTCAAAAACATTATCTCATAACTACTTCTATCAAGAAGCTCTATGATTTTTTTGTTCATGATGCTTTTCATAACCGTGGAGATTTCTATGAAAACCCTTCATAGTGCATGTCATAATAAATGAGATTTCCATCACGGAGTGCTATTCCCCAATAATTTTTCATTCTCGATGCTTTTCTCTGTCGTGTAAACCACCATCAGCAAGATTTTATCCTTCATGAAATACCACTCATGAAGACCATATCCATGAAACTCATGTCTTTTCCATATTTTCATAATCCCTTCAAATAAAAACGCTTTTCTCAATTAAATATATCCTTTATAATTTGGACCCCAGAAATTTGGAAAACACTAGAAATAACGCCACCTTCAATACTGTTTTAAACTTAAACTATCAAATACCATACGTTGTAAACTCCCTGATCTTCAATGTGAGTATTTACAACAAACACAAACCATGATACATTTCTATTAATGAATAAACTTGGTTCCAACATAAATATAATTAACAATTTCAATTTTTCATTCATTTTCCCATATAGTCATTATGACCATTATAAATAGTTATTCTTTTTTTATAACCACTGTAATTAATTGAACATTTCCATTCTAGGATGAAATGAGCTTAATAAATTTTACAAAAAAATCATACAAATCATGTTTTAATTCTTTGTATTACTATGAAATAAATTACATAATAGGACCCATAATTTCCAAATCATTAAATGTAAAATTATCACAAAAATATTATTCATTAAATGTCATAACTCATTCATTTAGAAACTATTCCAATAATAAGATTTTTAAATTAATTAATGTTCATACATATGACAAAACCATAATTATAAACTACATATTAGAATATAAATACCATTAAGGGGTATATAAAGGTGAAGGTTCTGGGCACATCGGAAGTGTAGTTGGGACGATACCCGACTTTGATTTTTACCATGATCAATTTTTATTTTGGGATCAATGATTATTCTGGGATCAATAAGAGGATGAAATCCTGTCCCCATGGAATATAATCAAAGATTTAGATAAAGAAGAAAGAGGCCCAAAACTGTAGAGAGGATCTTTCACATTACATTCATAATTAATTTAATTAAATTCATAACAAAAAATAATACATGTATCATTGGTTTTTTTTGTTGATGATGTTGATCATCCGGAATGAACCTTATGTATTATCTTGTTGTGCTTGTATGGATCCAAACTAGAATCCCTCTAGTGGTGATCCACACGTGCTGTGATGGCCTCCGACTGACACCGCTCATTCTTCGGGTGCTAGCATGGTGAAGCGAGTGTCATGTGTCGGTCATTCATAATCGCTTGTTCTTCAGCCTTGAAGAATTTATCTCATTCTTGAGTGGGGGGGGAGAAGAGGATTCGGTTGAGAAATTGTATGGATCTACAATTATCCATTCACCTAGCATGTGGTGTGGTGTATGGAACAATAGGTGGACTTCCCCATTTATATACATTGAATTTTAGATACAATATTTAATTGCATAGAAACAATTAAATACATTCATGAACATAGAGAATAACCATGAATTTAATAATAATACCGTGTCATTATTTATGGTGCACCGACTTGTGCAAAACAGAATTATAAATAAAATTTCACGTCACAAAATAATAGAATCGTTATTTTAATTTCTGCCAACTAGTTAAATAATTATTTACTGTATTGAAAATAATTATTTTACTACCGGACCAACCTTGGTCTACTCAAACACCACTTCCATTTATTGAACACCTGAATAAATAAATAAATAATTTATTCTCTTAAATAAATTTTTTATTTAAAAACTTGTAAATAAATATTTATTAAATGTTCAATAAAATAATTAAATATATTATATTTAACTTATGAGATCATTTGAAATTGAATAAAATAATTCCACGGTCTTGAGAATAATATATATTTTATTATTTAAATTCAAATAAAATTTAGACGAGACCACAAAAAAACACTCAGGGTGTGACCCTCTAGGATTCTTTCTCGTTGGAATTAGGCCGGTTTGCCTAAATTCCAAGAGTACTGTCTAGAAACAGGTAAAGGCTCCCAAGAGAATGAACGTAAAGTCGCAAAAATGACATCCACATACCAACACTCACTGTGTAATATAATCACTTTGTCTCAATATCTCATCAAGATGGTTTCATGATTGTGTCATCAACTTTTATGCTTGATATGCCATTCTTTGACTTCCTGAAATAAACATGGCATTACACCATGGCCATGGAATTTCGCATGATAGATCTATTTTAATCAAAGGGCCTAGATATCAAATTCCATAAATGGAAGGGAAAAATCCTTCCTTGACTGATCCATAAATACCATGCCACTCGTGAGGCACCCAACATACCCTACTTCCCGCCAACTATTTTCATGATGGTTTTCTTCAGTAAATCAAGGTGTGTAAGTCATGACATGTATTAATGATAATATTAAAGTGTAAGGATCATTACACAGACTCACAGATAGAAATATCCAATGACATCAAAAAATGAAGAATTCCTAATAGCGGTTCTATTATTAGAATCTTCTATCTTAGAGATTACCAAGTGAAAACTTCAAGTGAGGAAGTCTCATCTGCTTATGATTACTTTCACCAGACGATATGCATTCTATGTGTCCCATCATTGCATGTCATCCAACCATAGAAAAATATTTTAGAATATTGTTATAGAATTTCAAGGTTTTCATTATAGTGGGGAACTACCTTGACCTTATTAATGAAAAAAATACTCTATGACATTATTACATCAAAGTCATGCAGAAAAATGAAAAATATGTAATAATACATTAAATATACATGTAATAAAATTAAAACCAGTTGGTTATAAGAAACTAACTCTTACAAACTCCCCCTTGGACTAGAGCCAACTTCTTATGACTTTCAATATGCTAGACCTCACATAATGATCATGTTTCTGTTGAGTCATGGCTTTAGTAAAGGGGTCCACCACGTTGTATTCTATAGAAATACTACTCACTAAAATTTCACCTCTCTGAGAAAAATCACTTAAGAGATCAAACTTTTGAAGTATGGGATTTGTCCGATGATGTGACCTTGGATCTTTTGCGAGAGCCACCGCTGTTGTATTATCACATTACAATGTGATGGGATCTTTACTACTATGTATCACATCTAGCTCCTGGACTAAGCCTCACATCCAAAATAATTATTTATCTACCTCAGAATCTATGATATAGTTGGACTCTTCTTTATAATCTGCGACCACACTCTGCTTTGAGCTCTTCCAGCTCAATGCACCTCCAATCAAAGTGAAGATGTATTCCATTTGCAACTTCATGTCATATTAATCAGTCTGTAAACTATCATCTGCATATCCTATGATGACTAGTTCCTCATCTCCTCCATAAACTAGGAACATATAATTAGTATTGCTCAGATAATTTAGGATAGTATTGAATACCATCCAATGGTGGTCACCTGGGTCATCTTGAAATCTTCCTACCATACACAATGCATTGACAATATCTAGCCTAGTACATAGCATGGAATACATGACTGAGACAATCGCTGATGCATATTGAGTCCATGAAATTATCTTTATTTCCTTATGTGTCTAAGGATACATTTTCTTGGAAAGGTGAATTCCATGTGACACTGGAAACAATCCCCTCTTGGATTGTTCTATACTGAATCTCTTCATTATCTTATCAATGTATGTAATTTTACTTAGTACTAAAAATATCTTGGATCTATCATGATGTATCTTGATCCCAAGAATATACGCTACCTTTCCCAAGTCGTTCATGGAGAAGAATTGATTTAACCATGCCTTAATAGACTGTAAGACTGGTATCTTGTTTCTAATAAGTAATATGTTATCAACATATACTATTAGGAAAATGATTTCACTCCCACTAAAACATTTGTAGAAATAAGGCTCACATTCATTATTAATAGAACCAAATTATTATATGGCCACATCAAAATGATTTTTCCAGGTCCTAGATGTTTGATTTAACCCATAAATGGATTTGTACAACTTGCATACCTTATTGGCAATCATTGGAGTCACAAACACATTAGGTTGTGTCATGTAGACATCTTCCTGAAGGTTCCCATTAAGGAATTATTTTTTGAAATCCATTTTCCAAATCTCATAGTCATGGTATGCTGCAATAGAAAGTAAAATTCTGATGGATTTCAGCATTGCTACTAGTGAGAAGGTTTCATCGTAGTTAATTCCTTAACGCTGTTTAAAAGCATTTGCAACCAATCGTGCCTTATAGGTACTAACATGTCCTTCCATGTCCAGTTTCATCATGAATAACCATTTTTAACCAACGAGCTTTACATCAACTAGAGGATCTTCCAAAATTCAGACTTGGTTTTGGTACATGGAATCCATTTCAGATTTCGTGGCTTCTTTCCACTTGGCAACGTCTATACCACTTATTACTTCCCTGTAGGCTAGAGGATTATCATTATCAACTAATAATGAGTCACCATACTCGGTAACTAGAAAACCAAAATGTTCCAGTTCTCTAACCTCTCTTATAATCATACGCAGTACTTGTGTCTCTATAATAGATTCTTCGTCCACGGGGCTTTGAGAAATCTTCTCCTATACTAACTCTTGTCTACCTGGATCCTCGAATTCATTGATGTCTACCTCACTCCCACTATCTCTTTTGGATATGTGCTCCCTCTCAAGGAATATTCCATGTCTTTCCACTATAACCGTTTTGTATAAGGGTTTGTATAGTAATATCCCCTTGTTTCCCTGGGGTATCCTATAAAGTTACTCTTTGTGCCTTGGGGTGCAAGTTTGTTACCTGAAGAGGTATTAACAAATGCTTCAGTACCCCACACATGTAAATTGGATAACATGTATTTTCTTCCCCTCTATAACTTGTATGTAATACCATTTATTGATTTAGTTGGTACTTGGTTTAGTGTGTGTGCCGTTGTTTGCAACTCATATCCCCAAAAGGATAATGAAAGACTCACAAGACTCATCAGTGATCTCACAATGTAGAATAGGGTGCTGTTTCTCCTTTCACTCACACCATTCCATTGGGGAATGTTTAGATGAGTGAGTTGGCATAGGATCCCAAACTCCCTTAAGTAATCAATGAAGTGTTTATTAAGATACTCTCCACCTTAGTCTGAGTAGAGTTTCTTAATCTTCTTACCAGATGGTTCTCAACTTCATTCATGTATTCTTTGAACTTATCAAAAGAATCCATCTTATACCTCATCAAGTAGATATATATATACTTAATAAAATCATCCATAAATTTTATGAAGTATGAGTACCCTCCCCCTGCTTCAACTGGAAATTGTCCATACAAATCGGTATGAACCAATTCAAGATGTTCTTTAGCCATTTCACCTTTCCCACTAAATGGGGATTTGGTCATTTTAACTTATAAACATGCATGACATACTCCAAGTGGTTTTAGTTCGAAAGAATATAAATATCCACCTTGATGTAACTTTGTCAAGCATTTCTCATTTACACGGTCTAGCTGGTGATTCCAATGTTTGGTGTGGTATGAGTTATGTGAGGTATATTTATTATCGATTTCCATTACTTTTATGTGTAATCTAGCATGTAAATTCTGTTGTAAAAATGTTCCCTTCCATAACAAATGCTATATTTGTAAAAGAATCAACATTAATTTCAAAAAATGAAAACAAATCCATTTGTATCTAATCTAGATACTAAAAAAATTAGTAACATAAGGCACATAATAACAACCATTTAACACAAGGATCATCCCAGTTGGCAATGTGGGGTGGTAGTCCCTGCCAGCTACAATAGCAAGTCTGGGTCTGTTGGCTACACGTAGATCTACCTCCCCCTGATCAATCTTCCTGAATATACATGGTTCCTGTATTTGGATACATATGTGAGCACTAAAAGTTGTATCTAATACCAAATTTGTAGAAACAGATAGATTTCATTTGATATCAAATGCACCTAAAGCTTCCCCTTTCTTCTTAGGTTGGGTGCGGTTTTTCTTCCAGGGACCCTTCTTTCAACATGACAAACAAATAGCCTCCTATCACCTTTCCTCCCCTTTGATCTTCTCTTTTCTTGGATGACCGTGAAGAAGATTTGGGCTTAAAGCGATTTGCCTTCCCTTTCCTCTTATTCACCATAAGGACAGAAGGATTTTAACTCTTCATATATTTTTACACATGGCTAATGAGGATAAAAAGATCGTATAGAGATTTCTCAATGTTTTTCATATTGAAATTGACAACAAAGTTACAGAATATCCGAGGGAGTGATGCGAGAATGAGATATGTGCCCATTTCTTTGGGGAGTTTAAACCCTAGAGCCCCTCGGTGCTCAATGTAGGGAATGAACATGACTATATGAGGACCAGCTGGGGTAACTTTTCCAAGATTACTCTGAAATATTTCCTTAGAGATCTCAAAACTTTCATGTCTTACTGTCTCCTGGTAAAGACCACAGAGGTGCTCGATCAAGCTATAAGCTTCCATGTTTTCATGAGACTTCATGAGCTCACTAGACATTAATGAAAACATCAAACATTTAATGTCAACCACGTCTTTCATATGTTTCCCATAGACTATGAAATCCTCATCACTCTCCTCATTGGCAGGCGGATCTTGTAATGCTGACTCCATCACCTTAGTCTTTCGTTCATGGCGTAGGATAACCCGAAGGTGTCTAAAACATTCCTGGAAGTTACTTCCAGTGAGCATGTTGTCTTTATCTAGAATTGATCATTGGGGTAGTGTGGTTGATGAGTTTTTCATTTTTATTCAACAATTAAAAGAGCAGATCATTATTACTTTCTTGATTACATTTTATAAGAAATAATAAATTTTATTATGTCTCCCACTATTTTATCAAGTCCCAATATCCCTCACCATTGAACTCGGAATGTCCAGTTTCCATGAAATTCTAATGGAAAGGACCCATATTCCCCTTTGGATAACCCAATCATGGGTTGGTCAAACTATTAGTAGGTATTTATGTAGGTAGGTCTTTTCCAACTGTAGGCTTTCAACTCCTTGATATGTTGAGTGGACTCCCCAATCCTGAAATCATGACTCTGTATTTCCTCAACTCTTTCCTCCAATATTTCACCAAGTAAAGAAAGGGATACTCTTATTGATATAGTATGGGTAAGTCAACCTGAAACCTTTCATAAGGGCTTCCTGTGTAAATTTATGTTTACCAACAAGGGTTGGTCAAACACATAGTTTTATTGAGTTTTTTCCTTAATCAAGTAACGAAAGGCTTGTTTTGAATTAATATTTTATTTGAGGGATTTTTTATCTCTTATGAGTGGATTGCTTATCATCATTATCACATTCCTGTTAATATTAAGTGGAACTTACATAAGTGATTAAACATATCTTGATAGTATTTATAAATAAGCCTAGTTTATTTTAGTTCCATATTGCATGCTTGTTTAATTCATTAATTATGTGATCGTGACAACACATCCATAATGATAAACCATGAAACTGACATAAATAAAATAAAGTAAATGGAATGATCAAGAGATTTTCTAATGGTTAGTTATCTAGAAGTTGATAAAATAACCCTGACCTAGGGGAAAAACACCTTGAACCTTTTGGGTTTGTGTTTACAGCTTCCAGTTGTCCACCTCTGTATCTCCTGGTATTCGTTTCATCTTAGCTCCAGCTTGAACTGCCTCCACTAGCTTGGTATTTCCGTCAATTACGTATGACTTTATTAAACTCACATGTAAGTGAGGGGTAAAAAGGGGTTTTACATAAAATAAACCTTGGGTATGCAAGATCTACATATTAATGAGGAGAAGGCTCACATGCCAACAAATTTAATACAAATAAATAAATTAAAAGAAACCATCCACATACAAAGGTCTTGGTCTTGCTCAGGATCATCCATACATGCAACGATATTTATGCATAAATAAAACTAGAAATCAATTCTTTAATCATTCTTGTTTATGATAAATCATGCTTGAATCAATTAATTATCATACTTAATTAATAAATACTTTTATCTTAAACCCCTTTCCTTGAGATTCTTATCCATCATAATTTTAAACAAATAAATTCATTTAAAATTATCTTCATATTTAACTTGTACCTTGGAAGCAACCTAGTGAATTCCTATTCAAAACTACCTAATGAGTAGAAATAATCATTACACATATGTTAAATTAAACATGTATATCTAAAACACCTAACACGTGTTGTGCCTCAGCTTTATTCCCACATGATGGTACACATCTCAAGGGTTTTTATAATATAATAATAAATTTTAATAAATCTACATAATTTGGATGAGTACATGACATGTAGTCCCAACTACAAATTTTGTATTATTTTTCACCGTCTATCCGAAGTACACGCCCAGGGAAATGGCATGAGACTATACTTTGAAAATCATCAGAGTACACAGATTGTCCAATGGGCCACATGTCGTGTAGTTCCTCGTTACATGGTCTCCATCTAGGCAAGCCGTGTACGGGGTACATAGTCCAACCCTAACCCGAAAATACTACATGCCATATCCATTGGGCCACACATCATGTAATCCAAAAACCATGTGCCACATGTTGATAGTCAACACATAGAGTCATTTCAGACTTAGAAAAACTCCACCACACGACTTGGTTTGGCGTACCAGTATGATGCATTAAATCTTGAAGACACGACGTGTAATTCTGAATACACGCCGTGTGTTTTGGTGTTGTACGACCATGAAGATTTGAAACCTCTGAATGAGATCCTTGATTTTATTTTAATCAAAATTAACGGAAAAGATCATTTCTGTAAGGTGAACAAGAAACCGAAGAGGAGGAATAGATCTCAAGATTTAGATTTTCAAAATGATTAAATTGAATTGAAACAAATAAATTATTTAATGAGTAATTCATCAATAAAATATTTAAATAATTATAAACTATGATTTAACCCCTCTGATACCACTTGACGGTTTTGGGCATAACGAAAGCATGGTTGGAATGGTACCAACTTTTAATTTTACCATGATCAATGATTATTTTGGGGTCAATGATTATTCGGGGATCAATACAACTATAAACTCCAGTCTCCACAGAATATAATCAAAGATTTAGTTAAAGAAGAAAGTGGCCTGAAATCTTAGAGAAAATCTGGTACATCATGTTTTAATTTAATTTAATTAATTTCATAAAGAAAAATAATACATGTATCATTGGTATTTTTGTTTTTTGATGATGTTGATAATCCAGAATGATCCTTCAATATTATTTCATTGTGCATGTAAGGATACAGACTAGAATCCCTCTAGTGGTGATCCACACGTTCTCTGATGGCCTTCAATCGACACAAAATGTTCTCCGGGTTCTAGTACGGCGAAGCGAGTGTCTTGTGTCGGCCGTTCTTAATCGCTTGTTCCTCGACCTTGAAAAACACCTCTCATTCTTGAGAGGGGAGTGAGGAGGATTTGAGAGAGAAATTGTTTGTCTCAACAATTCTCCATTTACGAGGTGTGTGGTGTGGTGTATGGCACAATAGGCGTACTTGCCTATTTATATACATGGAATTTCAGTTACAATATTGAATTGTAAAGAAAGAATTAAATACATTCATGAACTTAGAGAAAACCCATGCATTTAATAATAATACCGCGCCATTATTTATGGTGTGCCAACTTGTGAAAAATGAAATTATAAATAAAATTCCAAATCAAAATATAAAATCAGTGTTATTTTAATTTGTTTAAAATAGTTAAATAATTATTTACCATCTTGAAAATAATTATTTTATTACCGAACCAAAATTGGTCCGCTCGAACCCCACTTCCTTTTATTGAACACCCGAATAAATAAATAAATAATTTATTCTCTTAAATATATATTTTATTTACAAAATATTAAATAAATATTTAATAAATGTTAAATAAAATAAATAAATATATTTTATTTAATTTATGTGATCATTTTAACTTGAATAAAATTATTCTATGGTCTTGAGAATAATATTTATTTAATTAATTAAATTCAAATTGAATTTAACCGATACCACCAAAAATACTTAGTGGGTGACCCTATAACATTCTTTATCATTGGCATTAGGTGATCTTGCATAATGTCCAAGAGTACTATATAGAAATGGGTCAAGACACCTAAGAGAAATAATGTAATGTCACAACAATAACATCCACATATGAATGCACACTGTGTAATATAATCCCTTTGTTGCAATATCTCATCAACCAGGTTTCATGATTGTGTCATCAAATTTTATGCTTTATACGTCATTCTTCGACTACCATAAATAAACTTATCATTACACCATTTCCATGGAATTTCGAATGATGGTTGTATTTAAATCAAATGGATGAGATATCAACTTCCATAAATGGAAGTGACAAATCCTTCCTCAACTTGTCCATTAATAACATGCCACTCGTGATGCACCCAATAAAACCTACTCCCCACCAACTGTCTTGGTGACAGTTTTCATAAGTAAATCAAAGTGCGTAAGTCATTATAGGTATTAATTATAATCTTAAAGTCTATGGATCATTACACACGCTCGTAGATAGAAATATCTGATGGCACCAAAACCTGCGGAATTCCTACTAGCGGGGTCTGTAATCATAATCATCTATCTTGGAGATTACCAAGTGAAAACTTCATGAGAGGATGTCTCATCTGCTTAAGAGTACTCTCACCTAACGTTCTGCATGCTATGTGTCCCATCATATCATTTCATCCAACCACATAACAATATTTAAGAATATTTTAATAGCATTTCAAGGTTCTCGTCATAGTAGAGAACTGCCATGACCTTATCAATGAAAAAATACTCAGGGACATTACTACATCATAGTCATGCAGAACAATGAACAATATGAAATAATACATTAAATATCCATGTAATCAAAGTAAAACTAGTTTGTTCTAGGACACCAACTCTTACAAAAGGGTATAAATCGAATATGAGATGGTAATACAAGAAAAATCATAATTATTAATATAGATAAAAAAATGAACATGTATAATCTCATAAATTATTGTTAAATCATGAATTCAAAATAATCACTAATATGGATTAAATAAAAATAATAAATAAATTTAGAAAATATTTAATCATAAATAAAAATGGAATAGTCATGATGGTTTCTTTGAACATTATATTCTTGACATCCAAAATAACTTTTAGTCACTTTTAATCATTCATAATAAAATAACATAACTTGTTAATAAAAACATAATATTTAAAAATAATAAATTATTACCCAATTAAAAGTGGGTTCAATCCTGGGTCCATCCTTGATGACATATAATTTAAATGAATCATGTCACTAACAAAATATATAAAATCTTTAATTTTCATCCCATAATAATAATTACCAATGTTAAGGAAAAGGTAATGAATGAACTATAATAGGTCAAAAAATACACTATTGAGAGGAAAATAAAATTGATAGAATATATGTAGATGAAAAAAGATTAAAAACCATAGAATAATGGATACTTATAGTAAAAAAATATTTTTATGGATGAAATAATTATTTGAAAAATTAAATTGAAAGGATTTAAGAGGGTCCCCATTTTCAATCCAATAATATTCTAAATCACTAATTCAATAAAATATTTATTTATAAAGTGTTATAAATTATTATAAAAACACTATAGGTTTATTATTAAATACTATATATTTATTTAAAACAATTTAACAGAATCTTGAGATCTAAATATGAAGTTATATATCAATGGTACTAATTGTTATCAAAAATTATTAATCATTTCAATTTTAAATTAAATCATTATAGAATATGGTTTCATTATGAAAAAACCCATGGATTTTCAGTTTGTTACATTTTGTTGATAGTTTGAATTTTATATATGTTGGAAGGATCATTCTAAGAACAAGGACTTCAAATTGGATTTTGAGAGCTTGGATGTCCATAAAGGATGTTATTTGATGTTATCTAAGGAATAGGTGGTGTCTATAGTGTTTTAAAGGAGGTCAGATAAGGTTTTAAATGGTCATGCTGTTCGAAACAGAATCAATAGACATTTCTTAGCATGAAGGGGCATTCAATCCATGACAGACATGCATATAGGACTTCAATATAGTATGGGGATGTCTGAGGGAAGAGTCCCACAACCTATATTATTCACACCATGAACTAGGGGTTCAAAAATTGACTGTTAAATTATGTTTTTATTAAAATAATAATGATAGGGGTCATATCACAATCAGATTTATTTGACTAGTGCTTATAGGGAGGGCCTTATGGCCGTGGACTCCCCCCTCTCATCCAATTTCTCCACCTAATTAATTTGATGTTTTCATGGGTTCATTATGGTGGTTATTCTGATTGATTATATCATATCCATCCATTTATTTTTTCTATTTAATAGATATCCCAAATCATGTTTTGATTTTATTTAGGGTTTAGCGATGATTTCAACAAAGAATGTTGAAATTATCTAAGCATGAAGGGGAATTCATGTGTGGTGGATAGAGGAGGATCCAAAAGGTATATCATGAGTTGATGGACCTAGATTCACTATGGTGTGAATTCACAGTCAATATTATGATTAAATTGGGCATTTTTGTTCATTTTATAAATGATGTAATTTGTGAATGTTTTATTTTCATAGATCGAGATGCATGTATGGAGTAAACCACAACCCATTTATTAAGGTTTTAGTGGGAGAATATCACCTGGAATTTTTTATATGTTCATTAATATTTAATTATCTTTCAATATTTCGTTATAATGTGTTATAATTAATTATATGGGTTTCTTATGGATCTATTGGTTATTAAGAGTGTGGGAGAGGCTTGAATGGATTGAAATATGCACAACAAAGTTTGGTGAGGTAAAAATCCATGTTCTATATAGTTTCCCCCTATGATACAATTCCATATGGATGAATTTTTATGAGCATTCATGCCTACATAATTTCATGGGTTTAGATATATGGTGTAAGGATAGGTCAAGTCCTTATATGAGATGAAGGGGTGGATTTGAGCTTCTTGAGATAATATGATTTTACTGTACACACTTATGTGTGTTGGGATCTCCTAGATATTATATCTCTAAGGGTAAATGAACATTGATGAGTTGACATGAGACATCTAGTTTTTTCTTGTATTTAATGTGAGATGTGAGTAACATGAACATATTATTCAAGAGTTTTTTGGTAGAAATGAGAGTCTTGATGCTATGTGATGATGTATAAGATGATTATATGTCTTGAATGTGGCTAGGAAGTATTTCATGATGATAAAGGGGAGTCCTGGTGTATATGGTGAGTAAGGTATGTCATTTGGGACATGAAATATGTGATAAATATGGGTTTCCTCTAGGATATGATATTGGGGGTCGACCATTAGAGATATGAGATGAGTCCTAGGTGACATTCTTGGGAGTTGTTATGGATTTAGAATCATGATTATATGGGGGTTAGAGATAGGAAACAGTACCATCCTATCGAATCTAGGGTTTTTGGTAAGACATTATATCTTCCAATGGACCTGAGGTAGTGGGATAAGAAGTTTTAAGGGACCATGTTAAAGAAGTGTACTAACCTCATGGGATCTCATTAAGTGGAATCCTTTGTTTAGTGAGATAACTAGAGGTTGATTAGAATGATATTTTATTAGTTAACAGACACATTGATGGGTGTAGAAGAACTAGTGTCCCCTTATAGGATGGGTTGATTCATGTTGTAATAAGGGGATAATCCTAGATCAATTATCACCCTAGTATTATCTTCTGAGATATATTATGGGTTTCACCCCATTGTTTAAATTCATTGATGTGATAAGTGAACATTAGGTTGATGATTAGGTCAGTTTTATTAATGTTACCTCCCCATTTTTTCTTCGTATGGTTTGGTGTTCTTGATGGTATTATCATGGAGGATTGGGTCAGTGCTCTTGAAGCTACCTCCCAAGATTATAAATGGATGGGTGGGTGTGATTGTGGGAATTTCCATGATCTACTGGGGTTAAGGACCATTCCATGAGTTGGTTTGGTTCAGGTGATGAACCTTTTTTGACTATATTGGGGTAAAGACAACAAATTGAGTAGGATTTAATCATGAGATGGATCTTTCCATGAGTTCCATGGGTTGATCACCACCCATGAGAGAGATAGGTTATGATTTCATGTGAGACAAGAATGATGGACCCTTCCTTGAATTTTTTTTTGTATATCACGATATAGATATTTGACCATGATCAGTATATTTAATTAATGGGTTGAGGTTTGGAGGCTACACAAAAATGAGTCTTCAGGTGTGGGATGGGTATAATTTATGATGGAACTTGGTGTGAAGACAAATATTTCCATTATGGAGACATGGAAGGTGTGTTATTCCACATTAGTGGTCTGGTTAGCTAATAGTGCCTCGGTAGGCATGTGCATCTCATCTGGTATTGTGGTGACCTTTTAAGAACATCCCCAATTGAAGAGCCTATTTATTATTCATATTTCATTTCCTCATTCATATAAACAATTATGAAGATATGTATTATGGTTGATTTGAGAGAACCTATAGATTTATATGATCAAAAACTACACATAAATTTTAGTACACATATAGAACTTATATTCACATTAAGTTCTGTATGTGTGAGGTGTAGTTGATGGAAAGCAGAAACTCAAGGGTATGTAGATTCCCATTGTGTATGGCCTTTTTTGGAAATAAGAATAGTGTATATATTTTTTATTTTTTGATTTTTTTATTTGGTATCATCCTATTAAGAGATCAGCTCTAGGTTTTATATGACAACATCATATTTGACATTACATTATTATTATATTATTTATTCGTCTTACTCATATGTTTTTGAATGTAGTTATTTATTATTTTTATTGATTACAACGATATAGAAGAATATTATCTTCAATGTATGTTTAAGACCTCAACATAAGTTAGAGGATTCTAGAATATGTGGAGGTTCCCTTAAGGCAATGTGGTTACCTCATCGTTGGAAATATAGTGTGGAATAATATTGAGTCATTAAAAAATGGTGTTATAGCTTGTTTGGTTTTATGATTTTGGAAGATGTTATATAGGTTCTCTAAGAACACATCATATCTCTAGTTGTATGTCAAGCTGGAGCATCGTGAAAACCTTTTCCAATAGGGTGTCTAGGATGTTGGGGGAATGAGATTGTTATTAATGGTATTCAATTTTATGATTAACTGATATCACCTTGGGTGATGGACACTGGTTTTTATGATTTCTGGCTAATGTGTTTTAGATCGTATCCCTTTTCAAAGAGGCTCGTATATATGCATGATGTTTAGGTATGTATGATTTACATGATATAAGTGTTATTTCCTATGTATTTTTACTGTTGATAGTTTCATTTATTTAATGTTTAAATAATAAATTATATGTTGATTTCCTATATAACATATCTGTGTTATTTTAATCAACTTTACCATATTTTATCTTCTTATGATGGTATATCATGTGGATTTTATGACATAAAAGTTCCTTAGTGATGGAAATATTGTCTCATCATCATAGAATGTATAAAAACCTTTAGTATTCCACAATGGGTACATGATGCCTCAAAAATGTTACCATGATGGCATTGATATAGGAATTTTAAGCCTCTGAGATAATATGAGTTTGGTAATTAGTAAAATTGATAGTGTTTGTTTGGTTACATAATGTGTTATAATCAGTGCATATCACATTTTAACCTGTAGATTCTTGGAAGAAAACTTCTTGATCATATAGGATGGTTCTATGGAACACTTTTGAAAATTAAAAGGAAAGAACATAGAATGAATTGGGATTTTTGGATGGGAATTTTTTGGATTATTTCTTTTTGAGAGTTTTTGTTTAGAGGGAATGATATGTGGGATGGCATGCACTATGTTTCTCAGGATACAATTTAGATATTGTGGTGGGTGTCTGAATAAAATATTGTAGTTTTGGAATGTTTCTCACGTGGAGGGTGTTGATGTCATTTGATTTGGAATGAGAGACACATAGTGTTGTTGGATGACAATGAAATGAAGTGTGGCGTTGTTAGGGAGTTAAATTGGACGAGTCACATTAGATCATTATCCCCGATGTGTAATATAGTTTCGCATGATAATGTAACTATTGGGTTCATTTATAGATAAGGTAGAGAGTGAAAGAGATTTTTTATTATGGTTATCAATAGATCAGTCTTTTCTCAGTAGGGGGGGTGATCATTGTTGATAATTTTTTGGAAAATTCATAGTTATCAAGTACTAGTGAATGATGGGTACGCATGGTGGATGATTTCGATGTGAATTGGTGAAAGGGTTCTATAATAGTCTATTGATTTTTTTTTGGTTTTCGGTAAACCCATGTAGTTATATTGTGTTAAGGAAGAAGTGATATGTAACAAAAATATATTCCTAAATTAGTTATATTATAAAAATATTTTATTAAGAGAGTTTAGTTATAATTAAAAACAAACTGATAATGATTTTATGAAAATAAATAAAAAAATATAAATTGGACAGTATTTTGATAAATAATAAATTATGTTACAAACCAATTCACTATTAATATTTATAATATATTATATGCTAAAAATTATTTAATCTAACATATTAATAATTATATTATTATAAAAGTAATATAGTTTTATTTTTTAAAAATTGATTATTATGTTTAAATTATAATTTTTGATTTGAATTAATATTTTATAAAATTATTAATAATATGAATTTTGTTTTATAAAATTTTAATTACATAATTCAACTATTTTCATTGAGAATTGAAATTATACATATATGAATGTTATAATATTTGATTATAACTTGTTTTTAATAATTTAAGAAATTAAGATAATTTTAATTCTTTCGAAATACATAAAATAAATATAATTAGGTTGGTTTTATTAAATTTAATTTTAAAATGATACGATAAATATATATATATATATATATATATATTAGTTTTCTAAGGATTAAATTATTTTTATAGTGTTTTTTATAATTAAACAACAATTTATATATAAAATTATAAATATATTAAAGTTGTTTTTTTAAATAATAGTTTTTTATAAATAAAATAGAAAGGTGTTTAGGGTAGTGGTGTGTTGTAGGATGGGAGGCCAGGTGGGGTCCGGGAAGCATGACCTATGGGTTTCATCCAGGAGGGGAAGAAAAACTGATGTTTGATCCGATACTGAGGGAGGAGAAGCCATGACAAGTGGAGGAAGGCCACAAAGAGTGTATGTTGGTCCTAGGGAGAGGCATTTAATTGAGTCATGAAATGGATGGAATTGAGATTGCCAGGGGTATTGAGGCCATGATTCTAGGATCATTTATTTTTGAGAGGCTTCGATTCAGGCTTGGGTGTTCATTTTCCAGTCATAGCGGTCTGAGTGTTGAGGTTAGGGTTCATTTCTTGTTTTACAGATCTAGTACAATAATGGTTTACTGTTTACTTTTAGTTGTTTTGTTCGAATAATTTAAAAATTTGGTCCTAATTTTCAAGGTATTTTATTTTATTTATCAAATTGGTCATGTCGTTTTATGTTTTTCATTTGGATTAGGATTATCAGGTGTTGATTTTTTGTCCTTTTGTCAAATACAGGTTTTATTTTGGGTGTAAATTAATAACAATGTTTGTCTGATTATTGAATCATTAATTCTACTGTATCTATTTTTTATTTAGTCCAAAAATTTATTATTCTTTCATACTATTTTAGTATTTTTCTATAAATGTTTTTTAAGATGAATCATTTTAGTCCATAATGGGTTTTGATGCCCAATTGTTTTTTTCTTTGTCTTGCGCCTTCCCCCCCCCCCACTTGTTGTTTGCATTGAAAGTAGCTTTCTCTTCAAGCCATGTGTGTGCCACCATACACATAGTGGAAATTTATGGCAATAAAATCCTCTAGATTGTGTGCAAAAGAAATTGGAAAATCCAAGTATGGTATTTGAGAATGAATAACATGGGTGCAACAAATAACATATAAGGGGATCATACTATCTTTTTGTTTTATGTTTTATGCGAGGGATTTATACTTTAATTTAAAATTCATTTTATAAGGGATTTAATATTCATTTTCAAAATTAATTTTGGAAGGGTGTAATTAAAATTTTTTGTTGGCTGTTTGCATCTTGAACCTTGGCTTTCTATGAAAGATTGAACTGTCTATTTATATAACCATATGAATTTTAGCTATAAAACACTTCTTTGCATTTTTAATGAAAAAAACATGCAGTCCAATGAGTGTCCAAGGTAGCATGATTTTTTTCCTGTATTCCTTCACAACAATTTATGTAAGGGAAACATATTTTAGTTTTCATATTTTATAAAGATTTTTTTTGAAATTTTAATTTATTCTTCTGTAAGGGAAATTTAAATATTCTTTTTTATTTATTCTTGATATAAATTAATAATTTTGTTTTTATAAGGAATTTTTTATATATTTATTTAATTCAAGTTATAATATATATTTTCTTGTTTCTTGTAATGGAAAATAATTTTGAAAGTGTGTTATTGTTGGTTTCTTGAAATCAAAATCAAACATGTTTTAATGTTTCAGAAATTTTGACATGTTTTAAATAAGTGACTATTCTGAATCTTTTAAGTAATCTTTTTAATTATTTTTGTAATTAAAATCTTATTTCATAAGGATCATATTTTTAAATGTGTGTGGTATATATATATATATATATATATATATATATATCAAAGTTTATATTTTAATTTGACATCATGTTAATACTGCCAAGTAATATTTCTTTTTATCAACGTTTCATATAAACATGAATTTATTTTGTTATTATGTGACATATATATATATACTTGTATAATTTCTACGTATATAACTATTTTAAATAAATTATTATTAAACAAATATTATCTGAAGTATGAATTTATAAAAGTAATAATTTCATAATTTTATCATATACATGTGCGTATATGTATATATATATATATATTCTTGAACATTGAATAAAAATTACAAAAAATGGATTTTTTGGGAATTGTATGAAATTTTTATAGACATGATATAATTTTATCATCATGTTTCTAAAAAATACGCACATGACATGTCATCGTGATATATTAAAATTACAGATTTTGCATCTGCATATAAACATGGCCAGGCATTTATGAATTACATCAACATTCATTGCATTTATAATAAGTTCATGTATAAATTAAAAATTTAATGTTAGTTTAGAAATTAATAAGTTCATGGGTATTATTGAAAGTGTTTTTATTTTAAATATATCTTTTAAAATTTTATGTGTGGAACTAAATTAATTATTATGATTAATTTAAAATTCTCAAACTAATCACATGAGAAACAAAAGTGATTCATGAATTGATGAAGGGATACTTTGATATTCCATGCAAAGTCTATGTGGTAAAATTAATGGTTGTAACCAAACATGAAATGATGGAATGGAAGTTCATATATTTTTATAGCAATATATATATAAGTATAAATATGTAATTTAATACCTTGATGTGTTTTAAAATAAAAAAAACTACTAGAAAATGCATATATATGAAAATAAAGATTAACATATTTTTGAAAATCCTGACGCTTGTTTGTTGTTAAAAAAAGAAGGTTATTTGGGAGTGAACTCATCATTCACTAAGTGGGTAGGCCCAAGACAACTTTCAAATATTCAAGTTTCCTCACAATAGTGTTTTGTTTTTAGTATATTGCTCAATATTTTCCAAATAAAATCATTGGATTAGTTTTAAAGCATTTTCAAAGTACATTTATTCCCCAGGCATTATAATATTTTGTAAATATATTTTAAAAAGGTGTTTTTAATTTTATTTATTTTTCTAAAAAGTATTTATCAATGGTTTTAAACCCCCTTATTAGGAAATTTAATGCTCATCCCTTTTTTTAAAATTATATTTTTTCACTGGTCACTTTGATGTCTAGAGTGGGATGTCATCATTTCATGCGCAATAAGAGTGAAATGAGATTTTTGTTTATTTAATTTTATTTCAACTATGATAAATTATAAGCATGTATCTAACTAATTAGAACCACGATAGGTAAAAATTCCTCTGTTATGTAATGTTTAAGGCTGGGGTGTTATATGATATGTACGAGATAATGTTGTCCTATGGTTATAATACTTGATAGGGATTAAAATGATGGCTTATTGTTTCTCAATAAGGGTGAAACTTGTGTAGTGAAGAACCTGTTAAGCTTGGTGATCAGGGAGAAGTGTAAAGAAAGACATTTTTTGCGGAAAACCATGGTATCTTATATAATGGCATTGTTAGTAAACCAGGAATGGGATGTCTTTTTTATGTTAGAACTTAAGTGATAGTTATACAAAGAATTCCAGTCAATGTGTTATGTAATGGATTATTCATCGGTGATAAATATCAGGATGTTTGGTTCTGTGAGTGAAGATAGAAATGCATATATATATAGGGGAGAATTATAAGATTAATAGGATATATGACCATCATATTGAAATAATCATGTATGCAGCAAGACTAGTTAGTGGATAGTTGTGTTTATATCAGGATGTTAGTATATAGTATGATTTGGGGAGATCTAGTTCCTTAATGAATATAGTATTTGAAATTTGGATGTGGTTTTGGTTCCTTGGCATTAATATTGGGGTGGTTTTTATTTTAGGGTGATTTGTGGGGTTAAAAATTATCCATTATAGGATCTGTTAGGTGAATCAATATATTTTGTGTGATTCAGGGTGTGAACTTCAATTCATGTGGTGATTCATGAGGTGGATCATATAGTTAATTAGAAAATTGGTGTTAGTCATAATGTAAATGAATTAGGAAGAAAATTAAGAAGAAATATATGTTGTTGTTATGGTTGGGGTACATGTGATACCTTATGAGTTAGGTTTCTTAGTGACAATTTTATGCTGGAGGCATGTGTTTCTTTTGATTACATATTTGTTGGAGTTCCCAAATTTTTTTAGCTATAGTTGGTTAGAGGAAAACTGACTCCCATGCATGCTCATGATTGGATGTTTTGGGGATGGATTTTTTTAGTGTCCGTTGAATTTTGTTTTAAGTGGAATAAGGATATTATGAAGAGGTTTTGGGAAGACTCTGAATCTATTCTTCATTATTGGAGTTGAATAGTGGAATCCTGTTTGACATTCAGTTTTGGAACATGGTCAGTATATGGTTGGTTGAAGAATGAGATATATATAGAGGTGTTGTTTGAGGATTACCATGGTTTATTTGAGATGATAATAATTATGTTGGAGAGATTTTAATTCCCTGTCTATTTTCATTTCATAATGTCTTTGTTAATGTTTGAATTTTTCATATGGTGGGTGAATAATTTTGTAAACTGGGAAATGGATTGGTTTTAAGAGAGTTTGGATTCCAATAAAATTATTCATGGATGTATTTTAAGGCATGGTTAGTTTTATATTAGTTCAAGAGGAAGTTATAGAAGGGTCAAAGGGACTAATATACTTAATAAGGAAATGGTAGGCTTTTCATGCTATGATTGTGAATTCACACCAAGAAATTGTTTCATGGGGAGTGGGTTAGCAGAAGGAAGATCCCCAATGACCTAAATAGTAAAACCATGAACTAGTGGTCAAAACATTCAATATTATATACATGGTATTTTAAAATAATAATAGTAGGATCACACCCCAAATGTTTTTTGGTTAAATAGTGTGCATATGGATGGACTGACGGCCAACACCTTTCTCCTCTCATCCTTTATTCATTTTCCCTTGATCTATGATGCTTCCAGACGTGTTATATAGGTGGTTATGGGTGAGTATCTCAATTACCTCCATATTTTATTATTTTTCAATGAATAAACTAATTTTTTTGGTTATAGATAATATTTGATGATGATTTCACTATATAATGGTGAAACCATCTTGACATGATGTGAATTTTTTTCACTAAGGTAAGAGGAGGACCCTAATGGTTTATCTTTCAATTTTGGAATTTAGTTAATCATAGTTCAGATTTGATGTGTGTTTTCATATTTAATTGGTTACTTTTTGGTCATTTAATTGATGATTTAAATAATTAATTTTTAATTTTATTGATCTAGGTGAATATTGGGAGCGGACCACACCCTGTTGATAATGGGTTTAGAGAGAGAATGTTTCTTGATGAGTTTTTAGGAATTTATTCCCATTTAATTATTTTCAAATAATTTATTTTATTATGTTAAAATTCTAAAAGATCATTTCATGGTGTAAAACTATTTCTCCAATGTGTGATCAATATTTAGTTGTCTTGGACATGGCTCAATAAATATTAGAGAGGGGTTAATTCAGTGTTACATATTAGTTTCCAATATGATAAGACTTCATATTCATGTATATTTATTAGCATAAAATCTTTGATAACTACATGGGATACAGAATGAAATATAATTATCATCCATTTACTTATATTATGTGTAGATATGGCATTGATCCTCCCAAGATGTGCCCACATTTTCCTATGTACGTATGTTAGTTATGATCACCCATTGAATTTGTCACCAAGGAGTTAGGATCTACAATAAGTATAAATGGTACCTCTTATAGGTCATGGGATGTTATGTGAGACATTATTTCCTAGGATTGTTCACTTAGAGTATTTTGGAATTCATAAGTGTCTTGAAGATGAGTGATGACGGGCGAGACTATCATACATATCCTAGGTGGTTGCTAAATAACTACTAATTTTAGAGTTGAATATTGGGTAATTATGTGAGTATGGTATATACTTCAAGTGGATGTATAAAATGAACAATTTTAACCCATGTTAATAACCACTAACATGGAACATTATAAATTGAATCGATCATAACCTAGTGAAAAACTATATAACATTATTACACACCCAGTTTGAAACTCATGGTGGATATGATTTAAAAAATTTATAAGCTCCCTATGAATAATTATGAAGGTATAAAAAATTCCCCTAATGTTTTTTGGAAATAGACTATTGATAAGATAGATTTAACCTCAATATTTTTTTATTATGAAATGTATGAAATTTATGACATATCCCTATAATTTTCATTTTTCTTTTTTTATGAGTATAATACTTAAATTATTCCCATACTTAATTTTCCATTTATTTTTGTTAATGGAAATAAATAGTAGGAACCGTGTTAATAAAAAATGCAATGGAAAATTCCCATATTAAATTCCTAGACTAATGGGTAAAGAAGTTGATAACATTATGAAATACTTACTCAATTAACTATGGTCCTTAGTATAAAGTTGAATTAATGAGAAACAACACATCCCACTATGAATGTGAATGTATCATTTTACACCTTGATGTGAAAATGGACTCATACTTTCATTGGATCTTCCAACCCTTTAATCATGGAATAATTGGTCAACTCCATTGAAAGGATCTTCTCTATTAATTAATGCTCTGAGCTGGAGAATTTCATGTTGTTTATTTATCATATATAGGGATAAGTTGATCAATGGTGTTCATTCATAAGTATTATCAAATTGGATAATGTGATTGATGTTATGGAGTGGAAAGAATTTTGTAAATTTTATTTCAATGAATATTTTACTTATAATCTAAAATATAAAATTGATTGTGATTTCCTTGTCCCCACGAAAAAGGACGACGATTCCATTAGGGTGTATTTGGTGAACTTCAAAATACATGCATGATATTACTTCAAATTTTTCATTAAACCCCAAATTAGAGTTAATGACTTATTTTTGGGTCTAAATCCGAGTCTATAAAGATATTTGGAGATTTAGGACTTTGATAGATACAACGAATATTTTTGATGTTCCCTCAAAGAATAAATAGAGATGGGAGAATCTTAGGGGTATCACAGGTCTGGAGATTTGAACATGATAATGGAATTTAATTTCTGTTTAGTGATAGAGAAATATCATGGTGGAATTAAATTACAACATCCCCCTTGTCAAAAGCGTGGGATGAATAATCCTAGATATTTACTACAGGAGATAGGGAAATGATTTAGGTGCGGAGAGTAAGGAACCAAGGTAGAGGATTATGATAGAAGGAATTAACCATTGTGATGAAAGAGAGGAATTCTCTAGTCAATACTCTAACTATTGACCAATGCTTTATCTTTTAGGAACACATAAACTATGTTAATTAATACACTATGATAGGGGTTTTAAATATTAACCAAAGACAAAATCATCCATTTCCGAGTGATAAGTAGAGATAAAATTCCATCATAACTACTAAAGTTGATCCAAATTGGGATGTGATGATAGGTATTAAAGTTACTCATTCTAGGATATAAAATTCACTTTTTCATTCTATTTCTATAAATTCATTCATTTGATGATATTTAGTATAAATTTACAAACAACACCTAAAAACCTAGAAGTGTAGTATCGATGAAATTGAAAAATACCTAAATTATTACATCTCATGTATATAACTTCTCCCTTGTCCATATTTTAAAGCTAAACTTCCGATTGAAACTTTTGATACTCTTATTAGTGTAACTGAATGAAATTTTGGCTAAGAATTTTCTTTCATTATATTGATCTAATATAACATTATTATGTATGGAAAACACCCTATTCATCACAAATCACCCCCTAATTCTATATAAGTGTAAGGAGGATAATGAATCTCTTTTATAATATCATCTCAATGATGATGAATATTTCCTTATAAGAAATAATATCTAGTAGAAATTATTTGATACCAAATAATAGATCACCATTAATGACATTCCAATTATGATGGAATACACTACTTTGTGTTTAAAAATAATTTCATGGAATTCTTCTAAAATATGAGGTTGAGTTCTCAGTAAAAATCATACCCCAATATTTTACAATATAAAAGATTCCATAATGTTTAGAAATTTATGAAACTTATGATTGGATAAACCAACTACAAGAGAATCTAGATAAATGGTTATTACACGCAAGTGCTTCACTATAGGGTGCACAGGTCCTTTACCTATATAAGAAGGATAGATAAATGCACGTCTACACTAATTATAATTAGCTTAAAAATGTCAAAATAAATTAAAAGTGCACTCTTCCATATATTTTTTAATTTTTCAATGATCTACATGGGGCACAATACATCACTAAGGTGTACCTTTGGTTGGGGAATTATAATACAATGATAATGAAATAGGATCTCTTCAAGACTACTTTCCATACAAGGTATGGGCACTAAGAGTTCATAGTGATGCCATCGGGAATCATTAATTCTATAGTTTACCTCATGTACCTAATGAATATATTTTTTAGGTATAACCTAAAAATATGTTTGGTAGTCTTTATAGAAGATACTAATATCTACTTGAAATGTTAGGAAGAACATGAGGATTAATTTAATGACGTATTGAAGAACATTCAAAAATAAAATTTTGTATGAAACCTATAGTAAATTTGTGTTTTTGATATAAAAAGTAACAATTTTGGGGAATTTTATTACTAGAAAATAAATATCTGTAGATGCTTTAAAAATAAAGGCAATTCAAGGATGGCCCAAACCAAAATTTATGATAGAGATCCATAGTTTCCCTAGATTATGTAGGCATTACCATCAATTTTTAAGAAACTTATAATTATTTTAAATCCCACTAACCAAGCTAAATTATAAGGAAGTAAAGTTTTTATGTACTAATATATATGAGGAGAGATTTAAAAAGATAAGGACAAGGATAATTACTACACTTGAATACACATTTCACACTAGTGGGGAAGGATTTGTGATCTATACGGATATATCAAAAAAAGGGATCAACTTGTATACTCTTGAGAAATGATAATGTGGAAACCTATACCTTTAACCATTTAAAGATACATGGCCAGAACTATCCAACACATCATCATGAATTAGATGTAGTGAGCTTCTCTTTGAATATTTGGAAATGTTATATTTATCGGTGGATGTGTAACATTAATGAAGATAATAAAACCCTCTTATATATATTTTAAAAAAAGAGCTCATTATGCACCAATTAAGGTATTTAAAGGTGATTATGAATTATGATTGACCAATCAATTACTATCCTAATATTGTGTACAATTTAGCTGATGCTCTAAGTATAAATGATCCTTCAACCATATCCATGTTGATTATTTAAAGGAATCCAAATTTATTGGACATGTAATTCATAAAAATGAGAATAGTAAAAGGATATTCATCCTACATTTATCAAATAACTTATCAAAAATCCATTATTTGGATGATCAATCGGGCCTAAAAATATGATAAGGATAACCAATGAAAGGTAGAAAATATTCTAGAGGTTAACATTTCTAAATATAGAGTTATAATTTTTGGAATTTGGATATGTTTCTTATGAAAACTATATTTTATGTGATATCTTTTGGATGATGTGAATATCACATCCTTATGTACTAACCCAAGAAACACTAATATATATAATGATCTGATGAAAAAATTCTGGTGGGATAATATGAATCGAGAAAATGAAGAATTTATATCTCAATGCATGGTATTCAATCAAGTCATAGATGAATGTAAAAATTAAAAGCGTATGATAAAACCATTTACTATACCCATTTGTAAATGGGAAAACATAATCATGAATTTCATCTATGATTTCTTAGGACATGTAAATGTAATAACCCCATCTGGGTTATAATTGATCGACATAAAAAGTAGGTGCATTTTATTTCTATGAAGGAAGATTTCTCTATTAACTAACTCACAATGATGTACATAAGATATGTGGTAAGAATAAATGGAGTGACACAATATATTGTATATAATTGTGATATGAATTCTACCATAAGGTTTTATAGAAGACTTCAGAAAATGATGGTTATTGAGATAATCTTCTATACAAATTATCACTCTTAGATGGATGGTCAGTCTTAGAGAACCATGAAAATTATATAGGATATGATGAGATCATATTAAATGGATTTCCATGTATGTTGGGATAAAAATTTACCCTAATAGAGTTATCATATCAAAATATTTTTCATTATAGCTTTCAAATGGAACCTTATGATGCTCCATATGGGAAGAGTTATCAAAATCCAATATGACGGGATGATATTGCATAGTGGAAGTTTATGGGGCTAGATCATATGAAGGATATTATAGATGTTTTTTAAACCATTAAAAAACATATAAAATCCAAAAAATTAAATATAATATATTTGTAGACAATTTTTATAGATACTTGGAGTTATAGGTCAAAGATTAGGTGTTCCTTTTTATATTAACATGGAAGAAGGGAATGGATTGTCCTATGTATATTGGAACCTTTTATATTATTAATATCATATGATTTTTGACCTATCAATTTTCACTCCCACCAATCCTATCTCATGTACATGATGTGTTCCATGTTCCCCTCTTAAGGAAGTAAATACCAGACCCCTAACATGTACTCAACTCAGTGGTACCTTTGGAGAATGATATTTAATATGAGGATAATACGGTGTCAATATTAGATCATATAGGTAAATTAATATGAAATAACAAAACTCATCTAGTAAATTGTTTGTGGTAGAATCATAATTTTTATCAAGAAACATGGGAAGTGGAATATGCATTGAAATAGAAATACCTCAATATATTTTATTATATGAAATGAAATTTTGAGTGCTAGGCTTTTAAAAGGGTAATAATTTAATGAATCTATATGTTATAATTGAAATTCCATTTTTCAAGGAATAAATACCTTATTATATAATGTATTTATAGAAAAACACATTCACTAATATAGTTATTTTTTTGCGGATATACCTTGTTTGATTTAAATGATCTTTAAACATATTATCGATTGACAACATTGCCATTGAAAAACGATAGTTAAGAATTGTATATATTTTGATCATAACATTTGAAGCCCATTTATTAGAGAATCTGATGAAGATGGAATCACTGAGCTTTTCAATTGACCAATCATAAGACGAGATTTAATATCAAAAGACAGAGAAAAGCCATTAATGAGGAAATTTCATACTTATCTAGATCACATCTAAAACCATTTTCTATGAACCACCCCCATAATGTGACACCATCGCACACCATAACCTCTATCATACATAATACCCTTATGTTTTAAACTCACATAATAAGAGTTTATGTATCTAAATCCTGTTAATTTAAATATGTTTATTTTTTAAAATAAA
This sequence comes from Viscum album, assembly GCA_963277665.1. NCBI lineage: Eukaryota > Viridiplantae > Streptophyta > Magnoliopsida > Santalales > Viscaceae > Viscum > Viscum album. The sequence goes on from OY728123.1 coordinate 1,416,287,163, forward strand.
ATAATGATCATATTCATACCCTTTTGTCATTAATTTATCAATTATTATATAATTTAACAATATAATTAATTTTAGAATAAATCATTTTCTTGACTTATTAATATTTATTAATTAAAGTTTATAGAGGTATATTCACAATACAAATATTAAATAATTTACAGTAAAAATGAAAATGGATTTTTTCTTACTAATTTGTGTTTCTATTTAAAAGAATTATTTTAATATTTCAGAATTTGTAATTGAAAAAATAAACTACCTCTTTCTAAATGAAAAATTAAAAATTAGAGGAGGATGTTGAATTTTTATTTTTTTTCAAAAAGTGTTATTTTGTAAAGAATTGTAAAAAAATAATTTTTATTGGAAACATTAATTTATTTTCATAAATTTACCCAGGAAAAAATATATGTTTTTATTTTAAAATTTTAATCAATTTAATTTGATTAATAAAAATACCATTATGGGTTTTGGAATGATTTCTATTCATTAATTAGGTGTAAATTTTTTTACACATAAAATTGTATTTTCAGATTAACATGTTTTAATTGCCTTTTCTGAATTTAATTTTTAATTAAAATATTCTAATTTTATAAATTGAACTCTGAAAATGTATTTCATAACAATAATCATGAGTTTATATTTTTGTAAATAGTTCCCTTTTATTTTTTGATATTATGAAAAGTAACTGTAGTTAATTGTTGTTACCACAATAAAGGTAAATGGTTTATTCTGGGTTAAAACTAACTTAAAATGTATTAAAATTACTTCAAACACCTTAATAAATATTATTGGATGATTCCATTTCATATATAAACTTCTTAAAATTTAAAATAATACCTTTTATAATTACATTTTTCATAAAAAATAAAGTCAAAAATGTCACTCTGTTGCATTTAATAAATATAATATTTTGTGATAGGGATAAAAAAACTTATGTCCAGTTCTAAATGTTTATATGAAATATATAATATTTTATTTTTTGGTTAAGTTATGTATAATTTTTAGTGATCAAATAATTACCATAAATTCTTATGCAACACCGACATAATATTTAATCTGTTAATAGAAATAAAAAACTAATGATTTGTGAAATATAAATAGTTATGAAATTTGAATTATTTTAATATGTTCCATAATTTTTTAGAATAACATAACATGTTAGGTATGTGTTAATGAATTTAATTTTAATTCCATAACCATCATATTTATTTCAATTTCAAATTAAAATAATTGTTCTAAAAATAAAATTAATGAAATTTTTTGTTAGATAATATTAAATTAAATGTTTTAAATTCATAAAAACTTATCATTAGATAATTTATTGTGACATGTTTTAGTATATAATCCATGGTAAATTTATGGACCAATTTTCCTTATATATTACATTTCTTAATGCATTTAGTTTAAAAAACATTGATACCACAATAATAGACAAAAGGGTTAGCGAGGGGAGGGTTAAAACCAAAATACAAGTGTGAAAACATCACATAAACTATTATAAATTTTATTGGATTAAATTTTTTCATCTAATATTCATACTATATTCTAAATATTTCATTTTAGGTCCATTGTTTCATGATATATAATCTATATAAATTTAATACCTTTTGAAATTCAAACAATTCCCCTCCCCTATATTATAAAAGGGAACATAATATTCTATTTTATAATCATTTAAAAATACTTTTGAATCAGAAAATTCCTACCAAAATCCATTAAAAACATCCTTACACATTTTATAAAGGCCCTAGATTAATCAAAATACCAATATATGATGTATTTAGGTATAAATATAAAGATATTGTCCAAAGAAGAGGTATAGTTCTTAGTTTTATGTTTTTGTTTTATTTCATCTTATATCACTTTAAAATATTTTTTTTTGAATAAATAAAAAAATATCATACATATATAAATATGTTTTTATGTTAATATAATAATATATATCTATCCCTTATTCCATCAAATAAAAAATGAAACCATCATTCATGTGTACAGAGGACTACAACCTTATAAATCGATGTAATTTGTTTTCCATCACCACCTCTCATGGACAGTTATAATGATGGATTTAATATATATATATATATATATATGATATTTATGACATGTTCACATATATATAAAGATAAAATATTATCAACTTTCGTACATTTCTATCCATTTAAGAATGATAACATCATTCATGTGTATGTGTGGATTACCACCTCCATGAAGCGATGTGTGTTGTTTTTCATAACCACATTACATGACTGCTATATATAAGTGTTTTTAAATATATAATATTGTATATTAGATATAATTTTAATTTTATAAATATAAAAAATACTTACCTTATTTTCATTATGGCCATTGAAAACTAGAAACATTTCTCTTGCGTACATACTGATTACTATCTCCCTGATTATAATGTAGTTTATTATTCATAACCATTATTCACTATTTGTTTTAATAGTATAATTATTATAAAAAATTATAAAAGTTTCATTATTAGTATTTTGGATATGTTGGAATAATGACCCCTTTTACCATATCTAATATACTGATGTCATATTAGACTTATGAGCTGAGTATCATCAAAACATAATATTTGACCTTAAATGATTATGTAATTGAATATAACTAGGAATTAAATGAAATAAAATGAAAAATCAATTTAAAAAATGATCTAAATTGAGAAAATAATAAACATAATTTTATTATTATGGAATATAAGTTACACACAAAAGGATTAAAACTTGAGGTAACATACACTTCACTATAAAAAACTTATGTTAAATGTTTTGAATATTTATTTTTTAAATATTTTACATCCATGTACATGTTTTTAAAATTATGGTATAGTTGTACTTATATAGAAATAAATGAATTATAAATCACATGTTGTATCTCTTTTTACTTTCATTAAGTGGTTTTAAAAAGTTATTATTTTACATATTTTATAAGGATTGTTTTGATTTTATTTACAACACACAAAAATAATGTTCTATATTAATGTATTAAACATCTAATGTTATTACCACACACATAAAAATAATTTAATTAATAAATTAATTTATAAGATTACCTGATTTATTCAATTGAATATCTCATTATCTATGACTTGGGAATTTTCAAAAGGGTTTTAATGCAAGGGATATCTTGATTTCTAGGAATTTTTTTTCTTATGGTGTAATGAATATTTTAAAAAATATAAAATATTTTAGGAGTTATGAATATATTATTGTTCTTGGGAATTTTTTATGATGAAGGGTGGAAACATTATTAACCAAGGATTGGATGTCCAACTCTATACCATGTGTGCGTTGTTACATTATAAACCAAATATGGGTGGCTCTATTATATCCCTCTAATATATTGTTTACTAATTTTTTTATCTTGATAATTATAATAGAAGTTGACCATAGTGGTTATTATATTTTAAATGTGATATAGAAAAATTATGTCCCATGATACCGACTTTTTTTATTTCTATGGTTTTTATGTAAATCGTATGATTTCATAATTCAAGACATTTATGTTAAGTCTAAAGGAAAGTATATGGTACTTTTTAATGAATATATATATATATATATTGGGAAAAAATTCTGAGACTTTCATTATTTCAAAGAAACCATTATATGTTTTATTATTCCATACATATTTATTATGAAATGTTTTAAGAAAATATTTTTGTGTAGAGGTTGATTTCTTTGATATGATAATGTTATTTATGAGCCCTATTATTATATTAAAAATGGAGAATTTTTATATGTATTCATAGGTTAGAAATTTTCTTTATTTCTTTTTTCTATGTCTTTTACTGTGAATTTATTATCATTCAATGTTATAAATTTTTTTTCACAGTGTTTTGTAGATGAGTAGGGACAATTATGAAGTCAATAAAAACATTTTCAAGAGTTTTAATGAAAATGAAACTTTTAATTTCTTAAAATTCTATATTTTGGTAAATATGGAAAATATGTGAAAGTGTGCACTTTATGGTGTAATATATATTTATATAAGGTTGATGACATAATACTCTAATACAGTAAACCTGATTTTTTTCTTAATGCATGAAAATAAGTTCTTGTATATAGAAACTAGAATATGTATTGTTTAAGGTTGAATCCTTATTATTGTTATCATAGAATTGGATTAGATAATTTTAGAGGTTAGGATAATACCATTAATAGATTTTAATTTATTTTTAAAATGACATAGAATTTTAAGATTACCATGTTTCTTCAACTAAACTATGATTGATCATAATGTTTTTCAAAGAGGAAACATTGAAGCTGAAGTATGAATAAACCAAGAGGCCAATATCCTTCTAAATCATCATCCTAGATGGTTGGAGTTAGAAATGTGTAGTTTTTTACTATAATGAAATTGTTTACATAAGTTATAAACAATGGTGGTATTCAATATGAATAGTTGAAAGATCTATTATAGTGGAACATATTAGCCATGGATAATTTTATGAGAAAACACCCTCCAACATTCAGTAGATCCTCTATCCCAGTGGAATATGAGGGATGGATTAAATCCCTTATAAATATATTTGATGTCATGGGCTGTTTGGGACATAAAACGATATCTCATTATATATAAAATTTATAAGGTGAAGTAGAATAGTGATAAACAATGGTCTAGAATATCATATAAAGGAAATAGATTTATGCCTTAGAGTATGATGAATTTAAAAATATTTTCCATTAGAAATATTTTCATAGGGATTTTCAACAATGTATTGAAAATAAATTCATGGAATTGATATAGAAGGATGATAATAGCTTCATATGAATGATCAAAACATCACGCAGTAGGCAAGGTATGCACTAAATTTTATTCAGGATCTTTATATTAAAATTAATCATTTTTACTCAGGGTTGACACCAAAATACAAAAGAGAATTTTCCACATTCAAATTTAAATGTTATGAAATAGTTTTAACTATACTGAGAATGTGGAATGTGTGTTTATGTATTATCATGTGTTTTATAAAAACTAGTGGAAAAAGTGGTCCTGGTAGAAGGAAATAGAAAATGATCCATGAAATAAATCTAAAGGTATGAAAATCATGTTTCTTGTTTTTGGTATGTGTGATAAAAAGCACCATGGTGAATGTGTTACAAAATTTGGGAAGTTCTTATGATATGGTGAGGTCTGGAATACGATTCTTGATTTCATATAAAAATATCCAATTTGTAGTAAGAAAAATTTGGATAAGATGACAGTATGTTGATTCAAATGCAATGAGATGGTATATTATGATGATGCACATATAAATAAGATAACAAATGATGGGATGATGCAAGTCTATAATTAGTTTTTATAAGTTAAATTATTTTAAATACATTTATTAGATGTTGGTTTATCAAACCATGTTTTAATAGGTTTGTTACTTGTTTATTCTAATTATTATAATGTAATTTATGGTTATGGGTTTACAAATTCGTTTATTTCAATGATATATAATGTTAAAATGAACACATAACCTCAATAAATGAAGTTATTTCTTTTATTAAAATCACGTGGGGGTATTATTATAATAAGAATAATGTTTCAAGATCTTACAATTATCACATGTTTAATGGTCCTCCCAATAAAACTTGTTTTATTTCCCATTTAATAATTTGATGTTATTGTAGGTAAGGATTAACTTTAAGTTTATCATGTTATGATAGATTTTAGATCCAAAATTGATAATTTCTAAAATAAGTTTCCATTTTTATATAATAATGAATTCATACCTTTGATAACATATCAATAATATTAGAACTTGTTAAAATTGGGAAATGAATATTATCAAGATCATATTGTTAATGATAAGGGAACTATTTTGAATTAATGATGTATCCTTTATAAAGTATTATTTTGTTTTAGTGTTAATTAGTTACTTGTTATTATACCTAATTATAAAGATGAGTTTAATCTTTAATTCGTTCTAGGTGCTAAGCCTATTTGAAAAACCCCCTAACTGCATAGCTCTAGTAGAACTACTGGAACTGAAAAATAATTTGCAACAGTTTATTGATAAATGTTTCAGTCTCCTTAACACATCACCATAGGGTGATTATATTTTATTTGTTAAATTGAAATATGGAAAGATGGTTCCAAGATATTTTTCATTGATTACAGATAATTTAATAATATTACTATAATTAATAAGTATGTATTGCCTCATATTGATGAATTGTTTGATCAACTCCAGGGAGCCTAATATTTTTTAAAAACAGATCAAATATCAATGTAAAATAATCTAAAGGTAAATATGGAATTACGAGAATAAAATTTCGTACTATGTATGGGAATTATAAGTTTATTGTTATACCCTTTTGAATTAAAAAATATTTGGCTACATTTAAAGATCTTATGAATATAGTTTTCTATGAGTATTTTGATATATGTATGGTTATGTTTATTTATGATATACTAGTTTATTCTAAAAATAATTATTGTCATGATAAAAATTTAAGGATAGTTATTAAAAACCTAAATGAAATGAGGGTAAATGAAAAATTTAGCAATAATGTCTAATTTTATAGTATATATCATTTCTGTACATAACATAAAAAATGATGGCATAAATGTTCACCCTGCTAAATATAAATTGGTTGATGAATGGAAAATAACTATAAATGTTAATGATATTCACCGGATACCTTAAATATAAGGATATTACTCATGGTATATTGAAAAGGTTTCTTGGTTATCAATCTTAAAAACCTAATTAACAAGAAAGGAGTTAGATTTATCTTGAATAAGGAATGTGATGAATATCTCTAGGAATTTAAAATAAGATTAGTGAATAATCTATTTTTACCAACCATTTAGAAATGGTGACATTGTTATCTATATATATTCATCAATTAAAGTATGAGGTTGTGTTTTAATTAAAACTGATAGGGTAATTTATTATGCTTTACATCATTTAATTCCTCATGAGAAAAAGAATCCTATGGACAACCTTAAACTATTGGTGATAGTGTTTTATTTAAAAAAATTATACATCATTTATATGGATTAATATGATAAATATATGTACTAATAATAATAATTTAAGGTATATATTCACTTAGAAAGAGTAAAATATGATATAGAGAAGATGTTTAGAATTGATTGTCGATAAAAACATAACAATTCATTGCCATCTAGGTAAAGAAAATAGAGTAGGTAATGCTTTGAGTTTTAAATATAAGGCCTCATTGACAATTATATGTGTAAACTATGATCTGTTGGTTAATGATTTATTGAATTTTGGATTATAAATTGTACATGTAGTAACTCCCTCTTTTTTATTTCAGGTATTAGTGAAATAATCTCTATTAGAAATAATTATGAAATCATAAATGGAAGATCATGAATTTCCTGAAAAGGAAGAATTGGAAAATAAAGGAATATTTTTTGAATTTAATATTAATAAGGAAAGGCATTTTGAGATTCTAAAATTTTTATGTGTTTTATATGGAAATCTATATGGAATGTGATGTATGAATCTAGCTTATTTGTATAAATTTGAGGAAAGGAAGTTATTTTTTCCATTATTTTTTGATTAAATAGTTAAGAATGTGAAAGTCATTCAGTGGAATATGAGGACGAATCAGATAAGGGAGAAAATTTATGTGGATATCTTGAGGAATTATCATTATTTCAGGGTTGGTGATCAAGTTTTTCTTAAAGTATATACATTTAAAATTGTCATGTGTTTTTGTAAAAAGGTGAATCTAAGTCCATGATTTATTAGACCATTTGAAAATATGGAGAATTTTTATTAGTTACCTACCAACTAGACTTGACTCTAAATTTTTCTATGAAACCTTTTGTATTTCATGTTTTGTTGTTATGAAAATTTGTGCCTAGTACATCTAATTTGTGATCCCTGAAGAAATTTCTTTATAGGAAAACTATACAGATAAGGAACAAACAATTAATATTCATAACCACAGAGAGCAGGTGTTATAGAATAAAGTGCCTCACCTAGTTATGGTTTAATGTAAAAAAAATATGATTAGAGAAGAAACCAAGAAATATAAAAATTCTATGAGGGAAAAATATCAAAAAAAATGTAGTTATTTAAATTGTGAGGATAAATTTCCAAAATGATGAGGAATGTAACAACCTAGGTAATGTAAGAATAAAACGTGTTTATTCCTTATTAATATTCAATAATTATATTTTATAGATGTATATTCATAATAAAAATATTAATAAATTCCCCATTAAAAAGTAAAAAGTTATAATACTACTATAACGAACCAATCTGGGCTAACTAGATAAGGAACCCAAGACACACCTGACAGAATCCTAGGGATTGAGAGGGATGCCTACATAAAAAAATAGGAAATGATTTACAATTACATCATACTAAAAACTAATGGACTCGATGGTTTCCCATCGTTAATACATGAATCTCATGGTTAATTCCTTGAGTTGATAGAACAAAGAAAAATGTTTCACCCATAGTGAAATTACCCCAATATACGTTTTCATAATGTGATTTTTTTCATGGATTGTAAATTCTCGAATTCTAAACTGTTTTTGAAGATTTTTCTCAATACCAATTCATGTTTTTTACCAAATACATGGAATCTACCCAATGATAGATTCATGGTGTGAATCATATTCAAATCATGAATATTTCATTTAGTTAGTTTCTATACCATGTCCTATATAAAATAACAAAACAATTCTAAATCGTTCTGAACCTAGGAAGAAATATCTTAAAATTAATGGAGACCCACCCTTTTTACCTAAGTTGTTATAATTCATTCAACCAAATAAGATTTATGTACCCAAAATGTAAATAAGATCCTATAATTATAAAAGGAGAAGTACATTTTTCCTCATCAATAATTCCCACTCCTATGTCTTATGGATTTCCATTTCACACTACCAGAGTACACGTACTAAGGGGATTTTTTTCATGTAGTAACATATATTAGAGATCCATAATTTGAGATATTTTTTCTACAATGGTTATGTTGGGATAAAGATCAACATCCTTCAATTCAATCACATGGTAAGTATAAGGTTGGTACCACCTTAGTTATGAAACATGAAACAAATCCTGAATTAAAGCCAAATGAGATAGTAATTCTAAATAATATTCTATCTTCCCAAGATGATTTATGATCTCAAAGGGTCCAAAAACCTGAATTCTAACTTACCCTTCATACTCAACCATCGGTTACCCAAGAAAGGTAAAATATAAAGATAAACCTGATCACCAAAACAAAACATCAGAAATGATTTATGAAATCATATATAAGATTTATAATAATTATATGTCATAACCAATCATTTCCAGATTAACTTCACATTTTCTATCATCTATTGAACAAGGCCTGGTCCCATCCAAGATAGATCTTCCAAATCCATAATGAATAAGGGACATCTATATGGTTACCCATATAATGCCTCAAGGGTTCCATATTAATTGAATAATGATATATATTATTTTTAGGAACACTAAAACAGGAAAATATTCTTTTCCAAAGAACCACCAAAATCCATAACACATATCAGAAGCATATCCTCAAGATCTTGGATAACTCTATCTATTTTTAAATTAGTCTACAAATGATATTTCATGCTCTATTTCAACTAGGAACTCATCACATCTTAGAAACCCTTTGATAACCTATATTTTAACCTTGAGTCCCTATAAAAAAATCATTGAGGGAACCCTGTGATTTTTCATAAGCTTTAAAATTATACAATTATCCATGTTCTTCAACCTTCATCACCTCTTTAATAGTGACAGAGTTCTATGATTATAGGATTTGATAAATGATTACCCAAATTTTATTCTTCCTACAAGGGTCCTATGGTAAACCATCAATGAAATCGATGGAAATAATATCTCATTTACATATATTAATGAGAAGGGGTTAAAAAACCTAAAGGTCTCTAGTGCTTTGCTGTAAATCTCAAAAAAGTAATACACTATGAGAACATAATCTAGAATTGATCATATCGTGCCTAAACACCAATTAAAATGACTGAAATCATGATAAATCTTATTATTACATAGGTGTACTGGACAATAATATTGGTTTCCAATATCCATCAACTCCTACCTGATAGATATTAGATTTAAAAATCTACTAAGGAAACTCAAAGTTCTACTAGGAGATTGATACCACTAACTTGTGGTATACCTACCATTTAGGAGTTCACTAAAATTCTAAACATGGTTTTAAGTACCCACCTGAGTCAATTTCACTCATTTAATTATGATTAAACCTTTAATGAATCCAAAAACCATCCCGCTATCCAACTCCACTCCCAATCTCATCTTAGTAAATGATCTCTAGGTGTGCATTCTTAATCCCACTCATCATGAACCAATGATTATCACGTTAATACCCAATATATCATATTTATAGCTATTACCCCTTGGTTTATTTGTGATAAAACCACATCCCCTTTCTAGTATCTAGATAGAAATGTTTTTCCCTAGGAAACCACACTCCTTTCATTACCATAACTCTAGAATATTATCCTAATTTTTATTTATCCCCAATATTTTCAAAAAATTATTCTAATACTAATATTTAAGTCTTCTATGATACAAAATCTTGTGAACCATAATTTTTAGATAAATATATTACACTATATTTGATGAATATTCATTACATAACACTATGACCAATTCCAGACTTGTAAAAGGTCAGTGTTTTTAGAAACATTGATACATAAGAACTTGTATATAAATTTTCCACATTATTTCCCACATAGTTCTTTACAATTATCACCCATATTAGACTTATCATACTTAAAACCTTTCTTCATATCCTAGGGAAAGGATACATAATAAAGGGTGATCTAAAATTCAAAGTAATGGTAGGAAAGAGAGATATCAATGATCTTATAATAATAACATGTCTATAAGGGTATGATAACATGAACATAACATTTTAAACCCATACCTATAAAATTATTGATCATAAACATTATTCATTGCATAAAACATGGTAATTCATTAGACATGAATTGTAACAAAATAAAAGAATATAATCCATTAGAGAATAAAATTATCATAAGATATAGTTTTTTGAATACATATAAGAATATAAAATAATATCCTTAGTCAAGGATCACTACCATGAGTATCATAGTAGATTTGGTTCACTCCCCATTCTATCAAATCCTTGGTCAAAGTTCACTCCCAAAACTATCATATTTGAACATTTCCCCTAATAAACTGAGTTCACACCCCATTCTACTTCTAATTATCTCTTGTTATATCAATCATTACCCATGGAAATAGAGGGATATATAATTTTGGCCATACCCATCACAGAATCTTCATCCATACATATGAGTGTCCTAGGTTCATAAAACACTCATCATATCAAAATACCATAACCCATGGAAATGTAATAGGTTTTATAAACCATTAATCATATCATAACCCATAGAAAATAAACAGGTTTCCTGATCATATCATCCTTATAATAAATATCCATATAGAGAAAGAATAAAGATTGTATCATTCAATAATATCCCTAATAAATCATAATTTACATCAAAGTATGTTATCATATATGAACATTTTCATTAAAATATGTTTGGAATATTTCTTGAAGAAAATAACCTTTTCCTTTTGAAATCAATTATTTTAAATCTAAAAATTACTATAAAATATTGGAAAAAATTTTCTTTCAAAATAACCCTGGAAATTTTTATAATTATAATCAAATAATTATATTTCTATGATGGAGATAAATTCTTTTCATATAGAGTATGTTAAAATAATCATTCCTTTAACATTTAGGGTAAAAAGTCAAAAGTACATTGTTTGAAGAATTATAATAAGATTCCTCTAAAACATTTTTATTGAAATTCAAACTTTTCTAAAAATGAATTTAAAATATAACATGGGAATATTAGAAACAATAATAAAAATATTTTAAAGAATACATGGACATTGAAGAAAAAATTTACCAACAAAATAAGAAATCAAGTTAGTTTTTCTTAAAAACGTTTTCTTGATCATTTTATGTTAGAAATATAGAAAAATCATAATATTAATTGAAAATTCCATGAATAAAAATATGATAAAAAATTTATTATGTGTTTATTATAATAATATCATATAATTTCCTTCAATGTAATTTCAAGCATAAGAAATATCGATTAAAATGATATTGAAACATAAATCCTTTACAACTTTTTTAATTAACGAATAAAAACATCATGACCGATAACACCTTATATGTATTTTTAAATACCCATAATTTTGAGGATAATAATACTAATATAAATCCATGGGTACTATATAAACCACACAATATAATCAAATTATGAATATAGCATGTGTCTCATAAAGAAAAGTGAGATGAGAAATCCATTACCTCACGTTTGAATTTTTTAAATTTCACTCAAACCACAAATATAATTAATTTATATTTTTATAATTATATAAAATAATAAATTAAATACATATAAAATCATATATCATCTACTTATAACATTTTATCACACTTTTATTAAAAATTTTATATCAAATTATCTTATCTTTCTTTTGACTATTTTTTTTCTTGGAAGTTTCAGTTCCACAATTTCGATCTTTGTACATTAATCATGGTACCAACATATTCATAATTTAATTAATTATATAAATATATTATTTTTTAATTATATAAATATTAATAATCATTCATAAAAGTTAGAGATAGAAAAATTATTTATATTGTTCATGGAGATGGTAGGTCGTACGTTTGTATAAACGCTATTTCCATTTTCTAAAAAAATATGGAAATAAAGATAAATATTATTTTATCATTACAGAACCATAATTACATACTAAATTACATACATACACATTGAATATAACCTCATCAACATCCAATTAAATAGGAAATTAAAAACTAATCACATCACTTCATGGAGGTGGTAGTCTACACATGCATACAAGTGGCATTAATGTTTTCCAAAGGATGTAGAGGTAAGAAGATTTATATGATATTATAATTATATAATAATATTTATGTCACAAATATCATGTATCAATTTTAAACCCACCATAATAACCATCCATTAAATAAGGTGATGGAAAACTAATTGAATCTCTATGTGGAGGTGGTAGTCCATAGGTACACACGAGTAATATTTTCACTTACTATTTGATGAAAAAAAAGAGTGAATAATGGTGGTTATATAATCATAATAAAATTTTAATATATTTTTGATATATAAGATACAATTTTATCATTAATACCAGTTATTTAGAGGAGGTATAAGAAGAAATAAATTTAAATATGTTAGGTAAGACAATTACCTATTCTTCGATAAGCCTCCTTTAGATCCATTCTTATGGACCATTAGAATGGTATTTTAAGAAAAAAATCACCTATAATTAATTGGAAGTGTAGTTTATAATATAATTGTTAGGTCATGGTCGATATATATCGGTCAAGATCATGTAATGAATTTAAAGGTGGGGTGTCATTTTATATGGGCGGTAAGGGGAACACTAGTAAATATTTAGAATTAAAAAATATTATAAAGTCACATTCAAGAAAAACATGTTCCAAAAATAAAATTTATTATAATAAAAGTATTATATAATCTTAATATAATAATAAAATCAAATTTATATTGGTTTAGATATAATTTTAAAAATTAACTTTCAGATTAACCCTTTTATTAACCATTTTAACCATAACTATAGTAACAACTATTTTAAAATAGAGGGGTTATAAATTTACTTATAAGGTAAATTTTTTCTAAAGTGATCATTATATAAAATTTTATACCATATATTATCTCCCTTTTACTATTTCATAGTTTTTATTTTTTTTAAATAATTTAATAAAATATTGTTTTTCATAAAATATCAATATTTTTATTTTTGACATTATTCTTTTAACATGACTTTAAATACATAAATACTGTAATGGTATAATAATATAAACTTTTAAAACATTAATAATATTATAAATTATATAAAAAATTACTTTAATGTAATACTTATTACATATTATATTACATTTAATGTTTTTAAAATCATTTACTTTGATTTTCCCATGGCTTGAAAGAGCACAATTTCATTGTTGTATAAGTGTTTAAGGTAATTAGATAATTACTAAAAATTAAAAATAAATTAACATAATTAAAATAATTTTATTATTATAAAAAAACTTTTATATTTGTTAAAAAATTATTTTTATCACTATATGAACATATAAGGGATATTTAAAAGAAATAGTGTGACCTTTTGTATTTTCTTTACAAAAAATGGTATATAGTTCATAATCAAATATAAATGGAAAAAGGAAAATTTTAATTTTTTTTAGGTATTATAGTTTAAATATACTCATACATTGAAATATAAAAAAATTATTAGTGTATTTTAAAACATCATCTCAAAATTTTATATTTTTTTACCCATTTTACCCTTACTGAGGTACCAAATATTTATCATGGTTACTATTTATAATGGAAAAAAATAAAAGGGACCTATTAACCAAATTTTAACCACACGATTCCAATTAAAGTATCAAAATTTTAAATATTAAATCTATATTTTTTAATTAAGTTATTTTTAATATAAATTTATAAAATTCAAGGAAATATAGTTTTTATACAATTGTGTTTGTAAGCAAGAAAAATCACTTATATCAAAATCATTATAATTAATAATTCAAAAGGAATTAATTATATGATTATAAAAAAAGTATAAAATAATTAAATTTAATACCAAATTTAAAATAGAATGTTAATTTTTATTTAATTTAATAAAAAGAAAATGCATTATTTGAAAATCAATATTTTTAACTATTTACTAAAAAATCAAACATTTTAGAAAAATCCATAAATTTTACCATAATTAAATTTTGATATTATGATTTAGAAAATTATTTTAATCTTATAAAATAAAATATCTATATTTGGAATAAATTAATTATAATTTTGACACACAAAATGCAACAAAAATCACTTTCAAAGAAAATGCATTTTAAAATCATAAAATGACATTACTAAAAATGAGTACTTATTTCCTGAGAAATAATAAATACATTTATATTGAGTAAGAAAATTATACATTTATTCAATAATTCATTTACTCAAATTTGTAAACAGCAATTCAATGGCTAGGTTATAATGGTCTAATTTATATAATAATATTTGTATAATATATGTCAATTTTCATAAAGCTCAATATTTTGTGTTAAGAAAGCTATCAAACATATTATTATTTTAAACTAAATCTTTGCGTTGTTACAAATAGAAGTTTTTTTTATCATAATTTTTAATTTGGTTATTTTTAATATGTTTTTTATATGTCCCTTTGTGATTGATTTGGAATCCACTATCAGATGAAATGAATCTTTGACAACCAATCTACGTTTTGATGTAGGTGTTTCTTTTGAAATACCTTTTATTTAATATTTTTAATTTTATGTATAATTTTAAAAACCTTATTATGTATATAGAATAATATTCTATGTCTTAGTATGACTAAAGTTATTTTGAAATATATTTTCCTCTTAGCATGGACCTAAGGCACATGCCAAGTGCCTGTGAAATTACCTAGCGAGCTCTTTAAAAACATTTATAGTTTTTAAATAGATTTAACTTGGATTTTAATGGGTTTGGAAATCATTTTTTGTTTTAATTTACTTTTAAATTGGTTTATATACTAGACATTGACTTAATTCTCATTCCAAGTGTTTGTTTGAATTCCCTCTTGGATTTGAAAACATAATTTTAAATTCTTTAAAAATATGTTTGATTCCTGTTCCATTATTGAAATGGGTGTGTTAATTTTTGAATAACCCCATGGATTTGTGTTTTATTTTGAGAAATATTTAAGATAACATGGTACTTGGTAAGAATGGGTTGCTGTATTTTTTTTTGAAAACTTCAACTTAGTATGTCATAAGTCTATAGGTTCATTATATGGGCTGAATGGAGATATATATTATGGAAGGATGTTTCATAATTAATGTATGTGTTTTTTTAAGGATTGAAGGTTGTAAGAAGATATTATTATTGAATTTGACAATATTTTGGATCAACTTAGCCAATTTTGTAAAAGGTATATTCAATTAACCATTTTTTCTATGTAGCTGATTTGGTGTAGATAATCACATAGCCATTTCTACTATGTAGGGGAATAACATAGATGATTCTTCCATGTATCTAAATGGTCTATATAGACAAATGATTGATGTAGTTTATTTTGAAATCCATGTATCTGTTCTTAGTCATGTAGATGATTTTCATAAAATGATGTAAC
Organism: Viscum album; assembly: GCA_963277665.1. Lineage (NCBI taxonomy): Eukaryota > Viridiplantae > Streptophyta > Magnoliopsida > Santalales > Viscaceae > Viscum > Viscum album. The sequence goes on from OY728123.1 coordinate 1,416,303,391, forward strand.
TAATTAGAATCATATATTAATGTTGATTCAAATAGCCAATTATTATATGAGAATATGCTATATAGATGATTTACCTTGAGAAACAAATTGATGAGTACTATCTTGATGACTTTTATTCAGGCATCCATTTAACATTTCTCACTAAATATATATTTGTTTCCTATATGTTTTTAGAATACAAAAATTATGATGATATTTAATTATGAATATTCTTGAATGGTATTGAATTATTTGATAATCATAGGCTTTATTTTTCAATCCATTATTCTACTATGATATGAAGGATATTGGAGTTGTTATTAAGAAATTTTAAATGGAGTTTTAAATATGTGGAAAAATATTTTGAACCAATGTAATTATGTGGTATTTTATATCTATCATAGATATCATAGTGTCATATTTAAAATACATCAACACCGTGTAGCATGATCGCTATAGAATAACAAAAATAGAGTGTGCTGATCATGGGGTGTGTTCCATATTTGTAAAACAAAAGAAATAATCTTATAGATTCATAGTGGATAGCTGATACTGAGAAAACCATCAATGCCCAAATGAGGATGGTAGGGTGAAGAATAGAGGATTTTTTTATTGTACGGTGGTGAATTAATAGTGACATAGATAGAAAACAAATAAGAGTGTACAAATACAAGGTTTTTTATTATTATTTAGTTGTCAATATCTGATAGAACTTGTTTATTCAGATGATCTGGTTTTGAGTCCATATATATTTTTGTATCATTTTCCAAACTATACTATGAGTTATAATTAATTTCATATTCTATAGGACCATGGAAGGATATTTAACTTCTCAGTTTCAGAAGTAACCATGTTTTTCTAGTGATATTCTTCAGTTTATGAAATTATATTTTGTTTTTTAGCATGAATCTTTGTTGTTCGCTATAAATCTAGACATGTGTGGTAGGATTAACCATTTATTACTCGAATAGTATTTCACATAGGGATATATTGAAATGAAATATGCTTGGGGGAATAAAAAACTATGATAAGGAGAAGGATTCCACATTAGATCTAAAACTTCTAAAAATATTTTGTTCTTAAACTATTTTCAATTATGTTTTTGAAAATTTTTGGTAACCATTAGATTATATTAGATCATAATTGGTCAACAAATGTTAATTTCAAAATAAGTAAAAATTAACAACATGAATAACTGATTCACCCCCCAGAGTGGTGAATCACCTCTATGGGAACAAAAATTAGACCAGAATAGAATGTTACTCTATCAAGATCCACTAAAAACTAAAGATATATCATTTAAACTCTATCAATATCAGCGGTGCCTCTACTATCTATGGAAATAACTATCACAAGTGTAAGATGAAGATATTTTCTTATGAATTATCTCTTGGACATGAAGTCAAAGATGATGTTATGGAATGATTCCAACGTATTTATGAAGATGCTCTTATAAAATTTTCTTTGTTAGATAAGTATTGAGATTTATTTTAAAGAAAAAGCATACCATTGTGATGCCTCTTTTGGAAAATTTTTATACAATGGTTATGGGACTAAAAAATGCCAAATAAATTTGGGGAAATTTGGAAAGAAGATATGAAGGTGACATGAAAGTCAATGAGTACAAAATGAAAATTTAGAGAAGAAAATATGAAGATATCAATATTGATGAAGAAGAAAATGTTGATGACTAATTTATAATAGTTAATGAAATTTTCAGTAATATTCTGTTTTTTTTAAAAGATGAATGATTCAACTATTTTCAAAAAATTGGTGATATTTTTTCCTGTCATGTATTGTCTTAAAATTTGAACTTCTGAGGATAGATAATATCTTAGTATAGATTAATTACATAACATTATCATTTCCTATAAAATTATAATAATCCCAGTATTCATGTAGAAGATTAAATATGAGATATATTTTGAGGCCATGAGAAATATCAAAATAAAATATGATGAAATTCCCCAATCAAGTGAATATGATGATGAAGATGAAGTTGAATATTATAATATAATAATTGATCATGTTTAAAACAGATTCAAGATAATAAATTATAAGGTTAAAGGTAAATTAACACTAAGGTGTTACACTTATAATGACATTAGACACTTTTGTATAAATTCTCCAAAAATAATTCTGATAAACCTGATTCAGATGATGAGAAAAATAAAAACAATAAATTGTGTAAATTCTCAAAATATTCAACCAAATATAGTGGAAAAAATAACATGTTATTTAAAAGAAAATGAATATTATATGTGAGAAAATAATAATAATTTAACTCTTTATCAATCATCCAATCATAATATGAATATAATTTCATGGATCATGATGAAAATGGGGTTGACACATCAGGAAGTGAAGACGATGAATGTGAATTAACAAAACTAGAAAACATGTTGATAAATGAATTAGAATATTTTCTTGAGAAGAACACAAATATCAATAAGTGGATTTGGCTATTATTTAATGAATAGAAAGTATGGTTTGGGGAATGTAAGAATTTGAAATGAAATAGGTTGTTTACATTGATGATATCAAAAGGTGAAAAACTAAAAGTGGATTATATGGAGAAGATGGTATAAGGCCATGAAGAAAAACATTCTCCTAAAGAATAATAATGATCCAAAACTCAAAAAAATGTATTCAAGAAAAAAATTTCTTTAAAATAATTAGAGAATATTTTAAAAAGGATGTTGATGTTAAGGTTGACTCATCTTATGATTGAAAAAATAGGGGTTAAAAGAAGAAAGTCAATTAATGCAAAATTTATCATCTAGAAACACGTTAAGGAACCCATATAGAATGAAGTCAATGATGTACTATCATAATACCTCATTCTAATACTTGGTGTGTAATATAATCTCTATATAATGATATTTAATATCAAGTAGGTTGCCTGCTGGGGCCATCAACCTATGTGATCAATGTCTCTTTCATTGAATTCCCAAAAACTGAATTTTCCTATAGAACACCATGTCCTTGAATTTATTTAGTCAATATAATTTACATCAAATTGAATGAGATGAAAACATCCATTAAATAACATAAGGGACAAATTCTTTCTCGCTTTATTCATTAATGCAATATTACTCATGACACACCCACTATATCAAACCTTATTGAGAACATCTGTCCTCACAATTTTAATCAATGCATCAAAGTACGTGAATCATAATACTCATTAATAATAATATTAATGTATAAGAATAAATACACATGTCCTCAGATAGGAACATCCAATGATATATGTACATGTGGATTTCCTACTAGTGGGTCTCGTTCTAAATATATCCTATAAAAGATATTACCAAGGGCGTACACAATATGATGGTACCTCAAATTCCTATGAGTATCCAACCATGATAGTCTATATAATTCATCATCCCTCAAATGATATCATCTGCCTGTAAAACATATATTTAAAAATAGTTCCATAGAACTTATGGGTTGTCATATTAGAGGGTAACTATTATGAACTTTTATCATGATAGTTTCCATTTGGAAATTATCACATACTATGATATGTATAAGAATAATAATGATATGATAAAGAGTTTATTAACATTAAAAACTATTAATATAGGTTATCATAAAGTATATTTATGTTTTTATAGGGAACCAACTATAATAGGCACCCACCTATAGTAGAGACAACTGATAACAACCTTTAGTTTTCTAGCTCTCACAAGTTACTCTTGCTTCTGCTGATATAGGCCCTTAGTCAAGGGGTCCACCAAATTCTCTTCCATGGGTACTCGTCTTACAGAAACTTTTCCCCTCTAATAAAAATCCATCAATATGCGATACTTCCTAATTATATTCTTTGTTGGTTGGTGTGACATTAGATCTTTTGTAAGATCCACCACTAAAATATTATCAAAATACAATGTGATAGGGTCTTTACTGCAAGGTACAACATCAAGGTCTTGGAAAAAGTTTCATATCCAAATCTATTCATTAGGTGCATCAAAAGCTTCTATATACTTGGAATCCACTAAAGAGTCAACTACAACTGGATGCATTGAACTCTTCCATCTCAAAAATCCTCCATTGAGATAAAAACATATTCTGAATATGAATTCATATCATTCTGATCTGTATAAAAACTAGCATCAATATAACCCATGATGAGAAGCTCCACGTTTTGTCCACACACTAAGAACATATCCTTAGTTCTCATAAGATAAATATGGATAACCTTAAATATATACCAATGTTGTTCTCTTAGATCTTCTAGATATCCTCCTACCATGATCAATGAATAGGCAACATCAAGTATAGTACATAACATGGAGTACATTATTGATCATATCACTGAAGTGTATGAGATATTACTCATTCTCTATTTCTCATATTCTGTTTGAGAAAACATTTTTATAGAAATATGTAAATCATATGACCCAAGAACCAATCCCCTATTTGTTTGTTCTATACTAAATCTCTTTAGTGTCGGGTCAACATATGTACATTGACTTAGTCCAAAAATCCTCTTGGATCTATCATGAATGATATTTATCCCTAGAATATAGGCCGCTTAACCTAATTCCATTATGAAGAAACACTTATTTAACCAGTCCTTAACATATTATAATACTGGTATGTTTTTTCCAATATGTAACATGTCATCAACATATAATACTACTATAATGACTATATTATCACTAAACCTCTTGAAAACACATGGCTTAGCTTCATTATTAATGGAACCAAACTCTTTTATTGCTTCATCGAATCAAATGTTCCATGACTTGGATGCTTGCTTCAATTCATAAATGGATCTATGCATCTATAAAATCCTTTTGGAACCACCTAGAGTAACTAACCCTTCTAGTTGTATCATATAGACATCTTCCCGAAGGTTACCATTAACAAATGTAGTTTTGATATCCATTTTCCAAATCTCATAGTCATGGAAAGATGTTAAAGATATTATAATTCTGATGGATTTAAACATGGAAACTGGTGAAATGGTTTACCATAGTCAATTACTTAACACTATTTAAATGCATTATCCAATAGAATTTATTTATAGGTATTTAATTTACCTTCCATGTCTTGTTTTTTCTTGGATACCCATTCACACCCAATAGGATTTACATCCATTAGATCATTAATAAGAACCCAAACATTGTTTTGATACATGGAATCCATTTCAGAATTCATAACATCTTTCCATCTTGCAGCTTCTGAGATATCTACTTCCTCTTTATAGAATAGAGCTTCATCATTGTCAACCAATAATGATTCATATTTTTTGGTGTCTAAAAACCATATCTAACTTGTTCTCTTAGCTCTCTTAGGATATAACATATTATTTTTGTTTCAAGAACTACTTCTTCCACATGGACTTATTGAACATATTCCTTTACTTACACGGCGTGCTCCGAACAAGCACGACGTGTATAGGCGAAGGCGACACCATCCTGGGTTGTTCGTGACACGGCTGGGTAAGACTACACGGCATGTTCCGAACAAACATGGCATGTGGAAAGGAAGGTAACACCGACCCGTGTTTTTCATGACATGGCCGTGTACCTAGACATTACTACACGGCGTGTTCCCTAAGGACACGATGTGTGATACCCGAGCTTCCCCGACCCATGTTTTTAGTGACACAGCCGGGTACACGACTCCGAACGTACAAGGCGTGTAGCTAGCTTACACTGCGTGTTCCCAAAGTTACTTTCACGACAACGTGTTCTGCTCACACGGTCAGTGACATAGCCTAAAAAACTACACGGTGTGTTCCCGAAAAGTACACGCCGTGTATTCTGGGTTTTTCTGGGTAGTAGCTCACATTCTGCGCAAAATTCCAGAAACACTAAAAATAAGGGAAAAGATGACAAATTCCAATCTGGGAGGGCCCATAACACCTCAAGAACCAAAATTTGGTGTTAATTTTAATCAAGGAACAGAAAACAGTTTTCTAACACAACAGAAGAGAATCTTTCAAGGATCTATCACAACATAATGCATAATCTACACAGAGCCTATCACAACAGCATGCAATCACTAATGCACCCTAGATGGCATGGCAAGAATGCATGACATGTGATTTATACAAGTGCATATATGATGCATGAGATGGAATACCCTCATCTCATCGGGTTGCGGTAGAAATAGAAACGAAATATCAAAACAATAACCGCACAAGTCATAGGAATCACTCTAGGTGAAAACATACCAACCATAAAATCTCAAAACCAGAAAACTACAATTAATTTGGTAGTATGGCTTTTCCATGTACACTGGTTTGCTACTCCTGGGCACATCTTAATAACAAGTACAGAATCCGTCCTATCCCTGGATAAAGTCTCCAAACAGTAAGCCAAGAGAAAAGAACCCCTCTGATACCACTTTGTAACGACCTGAGTCCGGAGCCCCTCCACTGGTGCCCCGTACCCGGTTCACCACATGACCTCATGCGTGTTTCCCCGAATTCCAGAGGCTTCCGACTAGCAGTGAGGGCCTTGGTGAGTCGGTGGGGAAACTATTCCCTCATTCGGTAAGGTATACAAGGTAAGAAAACAAAAATATATAGTGGAAGCATTAAAAAACATGCATAACAACAGAAACCAAATAGCAGAAGCATTGTAGATATATAACTATGATGACAATGATGCACTAGGTACAAGAATCTAAGGAAAACCACAAACACAACAACGTGCTGAAATAAAACTGAAACCAAGTATAAAAGAAATCAAAGTAATCTCCTCAGCATCGCGAGCCACGGCTCGGTCCCATGCTCCCCAGCTCTTGGTGCAATCATGATCCTGAAGTAGAAGGGCACTTTCCCTTGTCTATACCTACAGAAACATAGGCTTCTTGGCCCCAAAAGAATGGCCCAAACAGGGTGTGAGATATAATACCATTAGGAAATCACCCAAATATTTGCGCCTTACAGTCAAATGAATACATGGCTGTAAATAAACAAGAGGCAGTACACATGAAAGCACAAGCAGCTACAATCCACGGTTCTAACAAGTAAAGCACACAAGTAAGCAATCAGAAATAAGAAGAAAATAGGTAACCCTATGGGTATCTCTCACAGCCTAACCCCTATTGTTCAACCTATAGTACTAGAAAACCTCTGGGAGGAACACACAGTCTCACCCCTTTGGTTCAGCTACATAATTAAGAAGACTCTCTAGGGAAGCACTCACCGTCAATTCCCTCTATAATCTCGTATCGTGCTAAAGGCTCTCTAGGGAAGAACTCAAAGTCAATTCCCCCTGTGGAATGTTTGAAGGATCTATAGACTCTCTGGGGAAGCACTCAATGTCAATTCCCCCTATAGTGTCGCATCGTAATTATAAGACACTCTGGAGAAACCCTTCTGTCAATTCTCTCATTGGTCTACTACTCTAGGTTCTCACATTCTTGAGTATAACTAAACATGCTCAGCGCATGTATATCGTCTAAGTAAACCTCATGAACTACTTGGATATCATTCTACGGCTCAACATCAATAAAAAAACAACAATTCCGCTATCCTACAACTAGGCATGGCAACTGGAAAAACTCCAAAAAGGAAAAACAAGCATGGAAAATAAATTTGAGCACAAAATAAATTACTCTACTCACAATAAATAACCTCTACTAAAGAAAACATGCAAGGAAGGAAAAGAGTAGGGGAAAAACATGAAACACGCAATACCCCGTTCACGGGTATTGGTGGAATTTGCACATAATATTCATAAACTTTCTACAGAAAGGCACAAACCACATACCTCGATCCAAGGAGATCGATATATGTGAACAGTGACGACAGATTCCTCTTAGAACAATGCAGATATGAGAAAATGAACAAAACATTCATCCCACGATAACTTGGAAACGAGGAGGAATCAAGAAACAATGCTAAATCATAAGGAAGAGCTCACCGCTGCGATTCCAACGCAATCGACCGTGCTCAAATCGGAAAACGGATGGCGAGGCGGGAGCTTGGAGAATATTCGGTTGTACCGTCACTTCCGGGAAGATGAAATTTAGAGAAGAAGATGATTTTGGGGGTTAGGCATGACCCTAGTCCGTTTAATGAAAAAAGGAATGTACACACCTTGTATTTTTGAGTACACGACGTTTACTTCAATTTTTCCGTACTCAAAACTAACCAGCCTCCACCTCAGCCTTACACACCATGTGTGTGGCCCGGATATGGTCATCACACAGCTTCGAGCCAGAAAAGAGTATACGGCGTGTACTCAGAAATTACACGGCGTGTACTTTGAAAATTTAAAAAAAATCATTTTTCTTAAAAACTCTAGAAAAAGGGGAAACATACCTGAAAAAAAGACCCTGGTTCTTACAGAAACAACATAATACCTCATACGGATGTTTATTATGTCATATATTTCATTTATCATGATATCCCAAATCAAGCAGGTTGCATGCTATTGCTATCAAACTATGTGCTCTATGTCTCTTTGTTTGACATCCTAAAAATTTAGCTTTCCTATAAAACACAATGGAAATGGATTTTTTTAGACTATATAATTTCTATCAAAGGGATTGAGATATAAACATACATTAAAGAAAATAAGGGACAAATTATTTCTCTCATTATTCATTAATTCCATATTAATCATGACCCACCAAACATATCATACATTTCCATGAACATTTTTTGTCACAGTTTTTATCAATACATCAAATTACACAACTCAAAACACTCATTACTAATAATCTTAAAGTATATGGATAAATGAACATGACCATTGGTAGCAACATCCAATAACACATGTAAATGAGTATTTTTTACTAGAGGATATCATTTTTATACTATCCTACACTGAATATTACCAAGGGAATACATTATGAGAAGGTTCCTAAAAGACCTATGAGTATCCACCCATGATAACATGTATCATTTGTGTCCCTAAAATGACATCATCCGACTATAGAACATATATTTAAGAATAGTTCTGTAGAACATATGGGTTCTCATTATAGTGGGGAAGTACTATGACATTTTAGAACAACAACTACATTTAAGACATGATCAAAAAATATGTTACGTAGAAGAATAATCATGATATGATAATGATTTTATTAATATTCAAAAAAATTATTACATGTTATCATAAAGTAAACCGAAGTTGTTTCTAAGGCACCATCTCCAAAATTATCAGTATGGATGTTCATGGTTCAGAGGACACCACTGGGGTTGTGGAGTGTTTGGGAATAAATATTATTTATGAAGGAATAAAATATCACTACCAATGACGATACATGAATCAAGGGGAATCTATTCTATGAAAAGGAGGAAAAAATTACAAATAAAAGAAGAAGTTATTTGAATTTCATCTTATCAACCTACAAAAATCAAATTTGGATTTGGAGAAGAAATTTATGGAAGATGTTATCATCGGGGATATGTTCTTGAAATGTGAAAGATTATTATTCCAAAAAAATCCCCCATTATAGAAAAATGGAAGGGAATTAAAAAAAATTAATGATGAAAAGTCGTTTTTTATGATGTTTCTTTAAAGTCTTGAAGAATAAACAATTCATGGATACTATATAATAGACCTTCTTGAAAATGATTACTGACACAAAAATCATAAGAAATATTAATAATCTTCAATGGATAATAGTGGATTTTGTAAATATTTATTTCTTGAAAAATAAAGGATTTATATCATAAGAGATTGAATCCATGAATATGAAGTCCATAGATATTTTTTTGAAGGGATAAATCACAACTTTATTAGTGTTTTTAAATTTTGTGAATATATAAAAGAGGTGTTATTAAATGTGGATTCATGTATCTTCTAAATCATGAAATATGGAATGGTCATCAGTCAAGGAAGAATAACCAATGGAAATAAATTTCAAATTGGTGATCCTTGTAATTGGTATTACCTGAGTTTCATTGTCAAAGAAAAAAATATTTTTTAAAAAAGTATTGGACATCTTATCCAAAGAAGTATGATTTATTTTGTAAATGATGATTTTTAAAAGATCTTACTGAGCTAAAGTGATATAAGGATAAAATATATTAAACCATTCTAAAGGAGAAAATAAGATAAGGTTATCATAAAAGAGTGGGAATTCAATCCTCCAGACCACTTTATCTCATTCCTAACAACTTATTTAGTCAAATGAGACTTAATTATATAAAATGTGATCTACATTTCATTGCATTTATTAATGATTATACTCCCATGACTAATATCATTTTTATAAATCACAAGCTAGAGGATATCAAAATGTTCAAAAAATTTATAAGGAAAGCTGGGAAGGAGTTCTGTCTCTACATCAAGAAACATAGATCACATTATGGTGAAGAGTTTATATATGATTCTTTAGAATGGAATATTTTCAAAAATAGAATCCAATATCAATACAGAACACCATATACTTCAAAAAAATGTGTTTCCTGAATGGATGAACTCAAGAATAGTTGAGTTGGGAAGATCTATGATGCCTAAATAAAACATCTCAAAGTATTGTTGGAGATCATTTTTATATTCTTCGATACAAAAATAGAAATTTTTTCTACTAAGACCAAAAACAAAAAAAATCATATGAAATATGTTACATTGAAAATAAAACTATTAAAAACATCATATATTTTGGAATTCATTGAATTATAAAAATAAAGAGCATCAATTTGGGAAATTTTAAGGAGAAATACGATGAAGTAGTTTTCATGGTCTTCCTATCAAATGGAATAGGATACATATGTTTTAATAAACATCTACACAAATTTGATGATTATAGTGATGTAATTATTATTGAAATGAGGAAAAATAATACATAATAGTTGATCTAGTTTTAGATGACTAGTATAAAATGGCATGATGATATTATAATAGAGGATTGATGAAGTTACTAAGAAGGATCCAATCATAGCTGATATTGATTCTGAACAAACCATTTATCATGGTGAAATTTCTGGAAGTGAGGTAAAATGTTACAAAAAATAATGAGATGTTTTGAAACTAGAAATATTATTTGTAATCCACAGGATTCAGTTTAAACAAGTAGAATATTGATATTAGTAGAGTGGACTAATTTTTTTTCTGAATTGAACCTCACAAAATGCAGGGGAAGTTGAGAATGTGGAGTGGATAGAAGATATGAATATGGAACTTGATCATACATAGAAGAACACCAATTTGGATCATATCCCATGAATTAAAAATAAAACTTTAATTGGAACAAAGTAGGTTTATAGAAATTAGTTAAATGATAAATGTAAGATGTCAAGGAACAAAGTGAGTTTAGTGTGAAAAGGATATTATAAAATGGGAGGTGTTGAATTTGATGAAACATTTTCACCAGTGGAAATACCAAATACTGTCAGATGTTTCTTGGAACATTCATATAAAAAACATTACAAAATGTATTAAAAGGATTTTAAATATATATTTCATAATGTTGGTGTAGTTTCATAAGACTATACTAAACAATACTATTGTTTTATCATTACAAATGATTCTATAATGGTATGTATATTTAATAAATATTTTTATGGATTCAAAAATGCAACTAGATTCGAGTACTGAATATTGGATGCGTGTTGAAGTGTTATAAATTTTAAAAAATTCAATATAGATTGTAATTTTTATGTAAAATAAACGAGTAGTGGAACTCTCATTATAAATATCTATGTGGGTGACAACATATTTACTAGTGATAAGGATTTTCTCTATGAGGAGTGTGTTGAGAAGATGAGGAATCATAGTGATATTTCCATGCCTGTTGAGATGACATACTTTCTTGGATAATCGATTACGCAGAAGTTAAATTACATATTTCTATCTCATGAAAAATATAATGGTGACTTATTGAATATATTTAGAATGGAAAATAAATATGTGGTTGCTACCCCCATTTAATTTGGAAGTTAATTATGTATGTATGAACCTAGAAGTTGTCTTAAGGAATTCATGAGACTGATTGGAAACCAACATTATGTAACATCATCAATGCTAGATATAACTTATGTAGTGATTCTATACGTAAGATTTTAGATTGAACCTAAAGAGTCTCACTAGTTGGATGATAAGAGAATATTTGGATATGTTAATGGAACTTGGAATAATGGTCTCCTATATAGATGCAATACATATTTTCACTTGTTTGCATTTATAGATACAAATTGACTTGGTGACTTTACAGATAGAAGGTCATCATCTGGGAAAAATTATTTTTGGGAGAAGGTTGTGTTATATTTTGTAATTAGAATAAATATTCAATGAATATGAGGACAATTTTTGTGGAATATCTATCAGGTACACATTCCTATACACATATGGTTTGGATGAAAATATAGTTATGAGACTTGATGATTGAGATTGTGAAACCCCTAAAAATATATTTTGATAAGAAAAATTATATAGGGATGCCTAAAAATAAAGTGCATCATTTTAGATCCAAGAACAATTATATTAGATATCATTTTATAAAATAAAAGGTTTTCAATGATTATATCAAGTTAGAATACATTTTTATAAAATATCATATTGTAAATATTTTCATAAAATTGATGCCACATTAGAAGTTTTTGGAATTAATGTTGAATCATCAGGTTTATCCTCCCCACATAGTTAAATTTTTATTACTTTGAGATCCAACATGTTCCTTTTAATTAAATTTATAAAGGGGGATAAAGTTTATGGTGAAGTGGGAGTGTATGTTTCAAGGGGTGTTATAAATATGATGATGTTAAAGATGTTCTCTCAACTATGATAAATCTGTAGAAGAAAACTTAATAAAGGTAATGATGCAAGATAGTATTTCACCAAGACAGTATCTCATCTATTTTGAAGTAGTGGAATTAAAATAATTCTCCTTAGTGGTGATGATTTTAGTGACACATTGGATAGTTGAATTTGTGCTATTCAATAATTCTTCTCGAGAGATATTGAAGGTAGTACCACACTGGAGTTTGACTATAGTATGATAATATAGGGGTTTCTAATTGATTTTTAACAAATCTAAAGGGGGATATTAAGGAACCCCATTATTTTTTGAATTATTTTGATAGAGCATTAAGATCCCACAGTTATTGGTAAGAATGGATTGTTGTGTTTCTTAACCCGCATAATTGAGGATCTCATATTTCTAGAAGTTATTTATCTAGTTTTAATAGTGATAAATATCATGGAAGGAAGTTTCATGATATAAGAAAGTGTTTTTGATTAGGAATGAAGGTTGGATAATAAAGTTCTATTCTAGTTTTACTGGTTTTTTGATCCACATAGTTGATTATAATTGGTAGATTAACATATCCATTTATGTTATGTAATAAATTTGGTGAAGAGTATCATGTATCCATTTCAACCATTTACATCAATCACGTAGCTGATTGATCATCTCAGTTGAATGATCTACATATCAAAATGATCGGCATGGCCAATTTTGTAATTTAGATAGTCATTCAATGTCACATTTCCTATTTATAATGAATGACATATCTGATTGGAGAAATAACCTAATATATATTCATGTAACTGATTCACTTAGGTGAATATGTTATGTAGTCAATTTACCTTGAGTACCACATTGTTAGTTTCTACCAAGCTGAATTTTCTTCATGTTTCCATTTTATATTTCTTTTTATGTATAGATTAGCTTTCTACAAGTTCTAATTTTTCAAAAATTCTGAAAATACGAAATTGTGATGATACTTCATGGTTTTGAATTATTTGATAATCATAGGATTCATTTTTTCATCCATGATTCCAGAATGATTTGAAGGTAATTGGAGTGGTTCATATGGAGTCTTAAATGCTGTTTTTAATATCCTATAAAATCCTTTTTGAGCCTTGGTGAAGGTATGATATTTGATATCTATAACCTAAATCATGGGGTGATAATAAAATACCTAGAGATCCTAAAGCGTGAACTATATAGAATAAGATAATAGAAAGAGTGTAGATCATGGGGTTTGTTGCTAGCATGAAAAAAAATAAAAAAATCATTTTTATGCACAAAAAATAGGCGATAGTGAGAAAACCATTGACACATAACCAAGGCTGGGGGAGTGAATAATAGAAGAACTCATTATCGCATAACAGAGAATCAATATTGAGAGACAAAAACAACTTAGAGTGTCTAAAGCCAATGTTTTCTTATTCTTTAGATATCAATAGTTGAATGAAATTGTATATTTATAAGATTGAATTTTGATTATGAGAATATTTGTCTTTTGTTTCTAAGACTATATGTTATTCATACTTCCCGGCATATTCTAGAGGCTCATGGAAAGAGAACTATATAATCTATTGCTGAAGAAACCAAGTTTTTCTGGTGATCTTCTTCAAATTTTTAGTCATATTTTGTTCTATAACAGAAAGCTGTGTTATTAGATATGACTATTGACATGTGTTATAGGAATTCCACATGTATTCTTGTAAGTGGATTTCAATTGGGGTTATAGGGATAAGAATATGTGATTTGGGGGAATAACTAGCCACATTTAGAAGAATGATCCCATATTGGATTTGAACCTTGTAAAAATATTGATTCACAATGCTATTTTCCTTTACTTCTTGGGGAATGGTTGAGTAACCATAAGATTGGATTTAATCATATGTTGTCAATATAGGGTAATTTCAAATGAATAAAAAATTAACAACAACCACTTATTCAACCCCCATTATTTATGCATCACCGTCATAGGTTCTATAATTTTATAGACTTTTTTAATAAAAATTAGGTACTTGGAATTATTTTTAAATTAATTTGATATTGTTTTACTCATGAAGTTTTCAAATAGCCTTAAAAAATAAATATTATGTTTTCTAAAATGGGTACTTCGCAATGTTTGGTTTCTTTTGAAATAGTTACTTTACCTAAAAGGGGGTGTGCGTTTTTAGAAAGTGATTTTAATGGAAATAATTATATTTCCAAGTTATATTTCAAATTGTTCATTGGTTTTAAAAGGATTGTTGAATAGTTTTTTTAAAACTATATGAAAAAAACTTGGTTTCTCAAGCTCTTTTGTGAAAGGCTGATGATAACATTGAATAATTTTTTTATGAATGTGTGAGACCCTATATGATCCACATATTTTAATGTTTCTATTTTGTTTTGTGACCATATGGGTGTGTTTGCTTGTATTGATATGAATTTGGTGATTCTTTTTCTTGAATATGTGATTGGGGATTATTCTTATGAGGGTGTAGGAGGTGAGGTGAAAATAAATTTCAAATGATTTATATTAATGTTTGTGAATTCTAGTAACTCACATCCTCATTTGAAATTCCATAGGGAACATAGGAATAAAGTGTTTGACATGGGTGAGGGAAACCCCTAGTATAGAATGTGTGTTGACTATGTAGTTTTTCTTGGCTACTCATTTATTGTTTGACTAAAAGGGGTAGTATTAATTTATGCTAGCAATATTATTTAATCCCATGGATGAAGGAGTTACGAAAATGATTATTTTTAGATAGTCATATGGGAATTATAGGGACATGATAGGTTTAATACAATAGGATTAAGTTACTCATATCTAGTATAAGTCCTTTACTAATAGAGCCTAGTTTTTATTCCCATGATTCAAGGTCCTTTTTAGAAACATTTTGGGATCTAATTTTATGATTTGATTGTATTAACTTAGATCGATTGATTATATTAGAATCATTTCTTGATTGTGTCCATGGATTATGTTTCATTTGTTTTTATATTCCCTTATGTGTTTTACACATCACCTTTTGTGTGTTTTAGTTTACATTAAAATTGTTTCTTTAAAAATGGTTTTAAAGTACATTTTAATTTTTTAAAATTATTTTTTATTTATTTAAGAGTTTTAATGAAAGGGTTTTTACTAGAAAGGGTTTTTGAAAATGGTATTTTCATAAGATTTTGGAAAATGGGGAAATGATATTTCTGGATTTTTTTCATGAGTACAAAATCCACCTATCTTTGTCTTGAAAAACATAATTTCAAAATAATTTTTAAAAATATTAATATAAAATGTTAATCATCTATGTTTTTATTTTTTAAAAGTGATTTTTATTAAAAATTGTTAATGTATCATGGTGTTTATAATCATTTTATAAATTACATGTAAACATATTTTATACCTTATATTTAAAACTAGAATTTTATAAAACTTATTTTCATAGTTCATGTAGGTTGTAAAATATAGTGAATATTTATATTCAAGCCTATATAATATTTGTTACATGTTCATATTTTAGATCTTAAACAATTTAGAGGTCATTTATTGATTTAGGTATTTATTTTTTTATTATTTTTTTGGGATTCCTTTTTATATTTATCCAATAAGGATTTTACTACTTTCTAATAATGTAGCGTAGTGATATCCAATGGTGGTAAAATCAAAGGAATCTGAAGGCATCTTTTCATCTTTTCATATACAGGGGATAGAGATTGGGGGTGATCAAATGGATTGTATGTTTACATTTGGTTACCACTTGGTTTATTTATTAATATATGTTTTTGCATGGATGTTCGATATAAAAATAGGTCAGGATATTTATTCATAATTATATAATGTTTCTTGTATATTGATTCAAGGGTGAAATTATTTCTAAGTGTGTTCTTATAATTCATAGGCTTTATTTTCCCATCCCTATGTATTGGGAATTCTCTTCAGGCCAATGGCGAGTCATGTCAGGTGTATGTTCATATGGACACCCAAGATGGTTAATTAAATTATCACCCACAAATAGATGGTTATTTTGAGATGACCATTAAAATATTTGAGTATATGTTGAGATACTTTTTAATAGAATTACATGAGTATAGGTATGAGCACCATAGCTTTGTAGAGTTTCCATATAAAAGCTATTTCCATTCAAGTATCCAAATGGTACTATATGAGGCTCTATCTGGAAAGGGATGTAGGAATCTAACATGTTGGGATGAATTTTGAGAGAGGAATTTTATAGTTCCTAAAATTTTCTAATAAATGACAAATAAGGTTCAAATAATTCAGTTATAAATAGAATCTTCACAAATATGAAAAAATAGTTACATATTTAATCATCTATGAGATCTATATTTTGAAGTTAGGGAAAATGTGTTTCTCTATATATATAAATGGAAAAGGTTTATGAGATTTATGAATAAATGAATGTTGAAACCTAGGTATATAATTCCCTTTGAGATCCTTGGTCATGTTGGGGTTATAACAAATCACCTAGAACTCCCTCCAAATTTCTCTTAGGTTTATGGTGTGTTCCATGTATTGATTTTGAGAAAGTATATAAAAGTCCTTTCAGACATAATTAATACAAAAATAATTCAATTGAGACATAATAGCTTGTATAAGGAACAACTAGTGTTGAACTTGGTTTGAAAAAAATAAATTTTTGCAGAACAAGACCACACATCTGGTCAATGTTTTATGGAGGAATCATATGTTCAATAATGTTATGTGGGAACCTGAGGATGTAAAAAAGGAAAAAGTAGCCTCACATAATTCATTCATAGTATGAATAATTTCTAGGATGAAATTATTTCTTATTGGTGGGATACAATGTAATGACCTATGAATTTAGTAAATACTATTTCCTTAAATAAATAATATGTTTAGTAGTTTGAATTACACACAACACCAAAAAAATGTAAATTAAACTACATAAATAAGATAAAATTATAAAATATGAATATTATATTATAGAAACATAATAATAGGGTATTAGCAGAATTAACAAAATTATTAAAACAATGTAAAGGGTACCTTAATACAAAAGTTATTTCTTTTCTTTAAAAATTTATTTTCCCACATATGCATTTCTATATTAAAATTTATTGTAGTCACAATTAGAAATTAAATTTCATAAAATTAAATTTATTTATTAAGTCCACATATCAAAATTATTCAATGATTATTTTTTGGGTTTTTTCTAAAAGGGCTGTTTTTTAGGTGAATTGTGAAAAATATTATTTTTTAGAAAAAATATAAATTTTATGTAATAATAATGATATAATCATAAAATAAAAATATTTTTTTTATTTTATTTGACAATATATTTAATTTATATGTGAAATAATACATTTAATGAATAATTATTTCAATCAACAAATATGTATTTTACATTTTAGAACATAAAATATAACATCTTTTAAAACTATTTTAATAAGTTATACATTTAATATTATAAAATTAGTTTTATCAAATTTTATAAAATTATTATAATAATACTGATTTAAAAATTTTAATTATAAAGAAAAAATATATAATAATGACTATTTTATTTTAAGCATAAAAAATGAATTACTTAGGTAAAAGCAAGTTACTTCTGTATAGTCACAAAATGGGTAAAAAGGTTAATCTATGGATTAAAAGACCTAAAATCATAAAAATTAGTTTATAATTGACTGTTTTAGGTTTTTAATTAATAAAACATATCTTTAATATTTTTTTTATTTTTTTTATTTCTCTTGACATACGATACATGTTCTTTCTTTATATTAATATGAAATAATTTAAAAAGCATTATTCTCACGATTTATTAAAGGGTCCTCTCACCACCCATTCAAGGGAAATATAAAATTTATATTAATCAATAAACTTGAACAATTTTAATAACCATATAATTCAATTTCACTTTGTTTATCTTTTGGTGATGAAAAATTATCTTAATCCCTCAATTTCCAAGGATCCCCCAAGGGAAATCCCAAGTCCTCAACAAAATAAAAAAATTTCTTTGACATATTTATTTTCTACCATACATTTAAAAATATATTTCTCTCATTCCTATATAATTTAATCATTATTTCTTATATAATTAATGTAATTATTCTTATTGAATTACTATTAACCACCTTTGTCGTTTTCCTAGGAAAAATGACATTTGTGTATGTGTATGGACTACCCCCTCCGCCAAGATTCATGTTTTATTTTCATTCACCACCTTATAAGGGTGTTTAATATAAGGAATTTAAAAAATAAATATTATATTTATATAATATTTAGTATTTATAAGGGAGAACCCATATTATACCCTTCTCCTATTCTATGTAAAACGAAATCATCATCTACACATACGTGCATATTTTTTCCTCCAAGGAATGATGTATTAAATTATTTTCATCACCACATTTCATGGATGATCATGAGAATGGGTCATTTTATAGATATTATTTTTATAAAATTATTAAAATTTTGTTAAGAAAAATTGGATAACCTGTTAATCATATGAGAAACAAACGATCATTGTAAATCCATATGTCCAAAACAAGTGCACTAAGAGGGAAAAAATTTATTCATAGTATGTAATAGTTTCATATAAAGTAAATATTCTAATGATATTATGATATAGCATGTTAATAAAAATAAAATACTATCATAATTCATCAGTAAAAACAATATGATAAAAAAATCACTTCATAATCACCCATTAAATTATGGTATGTTCTTTTCTGGGACTCTATAAACATGTACTTGAATAATGATATAAAATTATTTCATGTATGACTATAGAAAATTAAATACTGATGATATATGTTATAAATAAGTAAATATTGGATTAATTTCTATTTTTTAATTGAAGCATTAATATTAATCTCATTAATTAAGATATCATTGTTCTTTTGTTTAAAAATAACCAAAACATTATTGTCACTAATTTTGTCTATTAGAAATGTAACTAAAAATATCACAAAATTAACTTATATATTTACAAAATTTCGTTAATCATATATTAAAATACCTATAGTTATCTTAAAATGATTAAATAATAACCTATAAACAAGAATTGATATTCCCATTATGAAACCAGTGCTAAATAAAAAATTGAATCTAAAAACACACTATGATAAAAATTAAAGAATAAATAACTAATATATTTATAGTAAATGATTATAAATTATGTTTATAAAAGGTTATATCTATAAATTAGTTTCTTAAATAAGTTATTAAGTTATTTTTTCATACCAGAGATTCAAACACTTTTTTTAAAGCTGGTAATTCAGTTAAGAGGTTCATTGTCTCAAATTGTATTTCTTAAAAAATATTTCATATTATGCACCATGATATATTTTATATGGTCTGATTACTAACTATTTAACCTAATTTAACATTGTAAGAACTCGGATCTTCATTTCAGGAATGCCTTTATTTTTATGGAGTTTTTAAGAAAAATAAAGTTTCTGGAAAATATCGAACTAGACGTTGTGTACTTTCTATGTACAAGCCGTGTACTCTTCTTCAGCTCGAAGCTGTGTACTGGCCATGCCCGGGCCACACACACGGTGTGTAGCAGTGATATGGATGCCAATTTTGGTAGAGTATAGAAAAAACCCATTACAAGTCGTGTACTCTAAAATTACATGTCGTGTACTTTTCGTTTTTTCACTAAATGCACCGGGGTCACGCCTAATCACCATAATCATATTATTCTAGGTCTGGTTCGTCTGAGAGAAACCCGTACGGCCATATATTCCCTGAGTCCTCGCTTCCCCATCCATTCTCCTATTCAAGCACGATCGATTGCATTGGAAGCGTAGCAGTGGGTTCTTCCTTCTACTTGAGCTTTGTTTTCCAATTCATCCTCTTTCTCAAGTTATCTATGGTTGAAAATTTTGTGCGTTTTTTTATATCTATGACATTATAGGGAGAATTAGATGTCGTGGTTCAAGTATATCTATCTCCTAGGATCGAGGTATGTGGTTTGTGCCATACCGTTCAAAGTCTCTGAGTTTTATGTGCGAATATCCACTGATTCCCGTGAACAGGGTATCACATGTTAGATTTTTCTTCCTTCGTTGCTTTCCTGCCTTGCTTGTATACTTGTGTAGTGGTAAATTGATCTTTATAGAGGATAATTTTTTGTTCTTGGTTGTATTTTCCTTTTCTTTGTTCTATTTACGACCTTTGGGTCCCATTTGCCTTTGGCTGTTACACCTGTTTCTATGCTTTGAGGTTATAGGTTAAAGTGAAAATCATGACATGATTGGTGCCTTGTAGACTATTTAGCTAAGTAGATCTATAGGTATAATTTGGTTAGAAAAGTAGCTCTATAGGTTTAATATGGACTTATAACATTATTATGCACTGACTGGCACGGGGCTAAGAGAACTTGGTGCTATAAACAATAAGGGATATACTGAGTGAGCTTCCCAGAGAGTCTTAGATATTATATACTACAGAGGGGATGGACCGAGTGAGCTCCCAAAGAGTCTTGGATTTTATAGACTACAGGAGCGTAGATAGCGTGAGATTCTTCAGAGAGTCTTACCTTGTTTTAATATATTTAAGAACCTTTCCAGGCTAGAGGAGGAATTTACCGAGTTTGCTTCCTTAGAGAGTTTGTGGTATACCCGAGGATATAGGGGGAATTGACTGAGATAGCTTCCTCATAGAGTCTCTAGACCTTGGGGATAAAAGGGTTAGACTTGGTGACCTTCCTCACGAGATTCCCTTACTACCATAGACTATTAGGGGAATTGACCAATTGAGCGTCCCCAGAGAGTCTCATAAAATTCGTATGACCATGCCAGAGGGGTTAGGCTGAGTGCACTACCAAGAGGGTTGTGGTACTTCTGGGATAGGACCAGAGGGTATGGCTGTGAGTAATTCCCAGAGGGTTTCTGGCTTGTTAGCTGTTTATTTCACTGCTGTTGATTGGTTGTGGATTTTTTTACTACTATGTGTCATCATGTTCACTACTTACAGTTTACTGCCTACTGCTTTCTATTGATGTTTACTACTTACTGTAATTTTACCTTCCATATACTCACTGACTATTAGGAACAGATCTTTAGGTGGTTCCCTGCTGGGATTTTATCTAACTCCCTATTTGGGCTTTGATTTTGGGCCCATGAAGACTATGTTGTTGCAGGTATAGACAAGGGTAAGAGCACTTCGACTTCTGGAACTTGATTGCTTGGAGTAGGAGAGCATGGGACCAAGCTTCAGCTTGCGATGTTGAGGAGCTGTTTACTTTTCTTTTGTACTTGTTTTGGTAATTTAGTGTTTTTCGGCATTGGGACTTGTTTCGATGCTTTCCTAGTTATGTATCATGCATCATTTATATATATACATATGTGATCCAGGTTTTTGATTTAGTCTTCTGCTGTTTATATTGTTGGTTATTGCTGATTCTGCTATTACATGTTTATTTTTTTTTCTACTGTGTACTATGCCAATGAGGGCATAGTTTCCCCACTATCATACCCATGGCCCTCACTGCTAGTCAGCAGCCTCGGGTGTTTGGGGAAATGTGCTTGAGGCCATGTGACCAACCGGGTATGAGGCTCCACTAGGTGGTTTCCGGAACCAGGGCGTTACAAAGTGGTATCAGAGGACATCTTTTTTCTTGATTTACTATTTGGAGACTTTATCCAGGGATAGGATGGATTCAGTACTTGGTAATAATCTATGTCCGGGAGTAGCTAACCCGTGTACAGGGAAAAGCCACACTACCTCGTTTATTGTAGTTTTCTGTTTTTGAGATTTTAGGGTTGAATGATTTCACATAGAGTGATTCACATGCTTTGTACTGTTATTATTTTGATATTACAGTTTTATTTCTGTCGCAACCTTATGAGATTAGGGTATTCCATCTCATGCATCATATAGGAACTTGTAGAAATTTCATGCCATGCATTCTTGCCATGCCATTTAGGGTGCATTAGCGGTTGAATGTTGTTGTGATAGACGTTGGGTAGATTATGCATGTTGTTGTGATAGATGATTAATAGAATTTCTGTTGCTTGTTATAGAATTTTTTTATTGTACATTGTTTAATTGAATGCCAAATTTTGATTCATGAGGTGTTATGGACCCTCTTGAATCGAAAATTTGTGGATCATGATCATGTTTTCTTTTGTACATGACTGTAAGAGATTCCAAGCTTGGATCCTCGGGGATTATGGGCCCTCACAAATCAGAATCTGGCACCTCTTTTCCTTTTTTCATTATTTCTGGGCTTCTGTGCAGTTTTTGACCTAATGCCCCAAAAAACCCAGAATACATGGTGTGTACTTTCTTGATACACACCGTGTAGTTTTCAAGTCGTGTCCTTGACCATGTGAGAAGAAACACGATGTTGTGGAAATAACTTCAGGAACCCACTGTGTACAGTATGTACACGACGTGTAGAGTAGAGCCTTGTACCCGGCCATGTCACTAACAACACGGGTCGGGGAAGCTAAAGTAGAACATGCCGTGTTGTAAAGGGACACGCCGTGTAGTTATTTCCAGGTACCCGGCCGTGTCACGAACAACACAGGTCGGTG
Organism: Viscum album; assembly: GCA_963277665.1. Classification (NCBI taxonomy): domain Eukaryota; kingdom Viridiplantae; phylum Streptophyta; class Magnoliopsida; order Santalales; family Viscaceae; genus Viscum; species Viscum album. Next base: position 1,416,326,548 of record OY728123.1, read on the forward strand.
TGACCTTCTCTTAGACACGCCATGTTGCTTTTGGAACACGCCGTGTAGTCTTTCCCAGGTACCCGACCGTGTCACGAACAACACTGGACAGTTTCACCTTCTTCTATACACACCGTGATTGTTCGGAACACGCCATGTAAGGGCCAGCCGTGTAACCAACAACACGGGACGCTAAGTCAGTGTCTAGTACACATCGTGTCCCTAGGGAACACGTTGTGTAGTCTGATGTTAGTTTGAACTGTGTTAGTTAGCCATGTGAAGAGACTCGGGTCGGGGAATAGTCTTCGAGTACATGCCTTGTGTGTGGTCAACACGCTATGTTGTTGTGGTGTTACACGACCTGTAGGGCAGGAGTACATGCCCATGTCAGTGTCTTAAGAAGACATGTCGTGTAGTTTTTAAACATGCCGTGTAGTCTCTTTTTGTAAAACATGATGGTTTCTTCCCCATGTTCCTGTTTGGTACTCCTGTGTTTTCAATATTTTTTAATCCTGGCCTAAGGTGTGCTTTTGAGCTTTTAGAGCTATGCCTCCGAGAAGTCCTCTGGTTGTACGTATGTCGTCAGGCACTGATCAGACGCCAGATATAGATGATCAGGGACTTCTGGCCAATCCTCTAGTCGATCCAGCCTTGGCACCGACTGTCATACCCATTGTAGGCGCTGAGGCGCAGTTCAGGGGGGACTTCCTAAGGATGATGAATACCTTCCAAGGAGCACCTCCTGCTGCCCCCTCGATGGCTGATTTGACACGGGTTTTCCAGCAGCAACATCCTCCTACATTTTCAGTGGATGGAGTTCCTCAGGATGTAGAGTCGTGAATAGAGGCCACACTTAACATCTTTGAGAACATAGAGATCCCTCCGGATAAAAGGGTAAAACTGGCTACTTATATGCTCTGGGATGCCGCTAAGAGGTGGTGGGATGTGATCTCATGGTCAGGGCATTAGTAGGATATGTCTTGGGATGCGTTTCGATGCACCTTCTATGACAACTTTTAACCGGAGATCATGAGGGCCGATCGAGACCGGGAGTTTATGAGTCGTCAGCAGGGTACTCTCTCTGTTATGGAGTACTCATCTCGTTTCACTGAGCTGCAGTGTTTCAAACCGATCCCCATAGGTGATGTGTTGTTCCTTGATAGGAAGTTCGAGGATGGTCTCAAGTAGGATATCCATTCCCAGGTGAATATATTCCAGTTGACTTTTATATCCTCCATCGCCAATGAGACGTTGATTACTGAGTGCAATAAGAGGGATTCTGGAGCAGTGAGTCTGGGCGGTTCATCATCCAGGACTTGTATTCCTCCTACGGACAATAGGAAGCGTCGTAGAGAGTCTTCTCGAGGAGATCTAGGTTCGTGGGATGCATCTTCTGGAAGCTAGGTTGTAGGCTACCAGTGTGGTAGGAGTGGGAATACTAGGCCTCAGTGCCAGAGAGATCCTATGGAGTGATGATATTGCGGCATGATGGGCCATCATCAGCGTGTCTGTCATGTCTTCTCACCTTCAGCTGGTTGTAGGGGTTCCTCTATGACCCCGAGTTATGGAGATGCTTCACTCGTTTCCCACCAGTCAGGGAACTGGAGTTCTTCCAGCCGTTCAGGCCGAGGTGGAGGTTGCGGTTGTGATGGTCAGTCAGCAAGTCATCAGTGAAAACAGAGTGGATCAGCTCAGAGCGGTCAGCCAGGGGCGCAGGGCCGCGGTGCAGGCCAATCATTCACCGTGGAGCAGACCTATCAAGAGTAGGATCCCTGCCCTTCTACAGTTCGAGGTACGATCCTTGTAGCCTCAATTTTATCTTCAGCTGTTTTTGATACTGGTGATTCTCGTATCTTTATCTCTGCTGTATTTTTGGAGAGCCTTGGGCTCTATATCTTTTCAGCTGCTGACTTGTTGGCTCTTAACACACCTTTGGGAACAAGTTCATTTAGCGCACGTCAGTGCAGAGAGTTCCCTCTTGAGGTTATGAGGTGTCTTTTCCTATGGGACCTCTATGTCCTAGAGATGATGGGCTATGATGTCATTCTCGAGATGGATTGGTTTGTTCACTTCTAGGAAGTCGTTGATTTCTATCACCGCAGGGTGAGTTTTGTATTACTAGAGTGCGGATCATTCCTTCATAGTGGCGAGTGGGATGTCCAGGCGGGTAGAGATGGTCCAGAGCATTATGGGCTATGGGAAGTTACAACCCAGATTGCCAGTCTTTATCTGGATGACCAGGGGACTTCACAGTTGGACTTTCCCCCAGTGGTGGATCGTTTCAGGGATGTCTTTCCAGAGGAATTTTCAGGTTTTCCTCCAGAGCATGAGGTAGAATTATTGATTGAGCATGTTCCAGGAGTGGCACCTATTTCCATTCCTCCTTATAGGACGGCTACACCTTAGTTGAAAGAGCTCAAGAAGAAGTTTGAGGAGTTGCAGGCAATGGTTTCATCCGACCCAGTAATTCTCCTTGGGGTTCGCCTCTCCTGTTCGCGAAGAAAGCAGACGGTACCCTTCGGCTTTTTGTGGATTATCGGAAGCTGAACCAGTTAACTGTTAAGAACTGATATCCCTTTCCAAGGATCGAATACCTCTTTGATCAGCTTCGAGGAGCTCGGGTGTTCTTGAAGATCGATTTGAAGTCCGGTTATCATCAGTTGCGCATTAGACCTTCAGATATACCTATGACAGCTTTCAAGAGCAGGTATGGTCTTTTCGAGTATACAGTCTTGCCCTTCGGTCTCACGAACGCTCCTGTTGTTTTCATGGCACTGATGAACCGAGTGTTCCATCCGTACTTGGACTCTTTTGTTGTGGTCTTCATGGATGATATCTTGGTGTAATATCACACTCGACACGACCATGCCACACATCTTGAGATCCTTCTGAGTACACTGAGAGAGAATCAGATTTATGCTAAAATCTCGAAGTGCCACTTTTGGATAGATCAGAATCACTTCATGGGTCACGTCATCTCATAGGTTGGAGTATCTGTGGACCCAGAGAAAGTGAGAGCTGTAGTTTCCTGGGAGAAGCTGAAGAATGTCTTTGAGGTGTGGAGTTTCCTAGGGCTGGCTGGATACTACATATGCTTCATTCAGGACTTCTCGCACCTAACAACACCGTTTATAGGTCTGACCAAGAAGGGGGCGAAGTTTTTATGGTCATATTCTTGTGAGTTAGCCTTTCCAGAGCTGAAATGGAGGTTGAAGACAGCATCAATTCTACTCTTTCCAGAGTCGGGCAAGGGCTACCATGTTTACTGGGATGCTTTGGGTATCGGGCTAGGAGTTATGCTTATAAAGGGATATGGGGTCGTTGCTTACAGGTCTAGGTAGTTGAGGACACACGAGAGGAACTACCCGACGCATGATCTAGAGTTGGGAACAATTGTTCATGCCTTATGCTGTTGGAGACACTATCTTCTGGGAGATCACTTTGTGGTTTTTACCGACCACAAGAATCTCAAGTATATATTCCCTCAGCACGATCTGAATCATCTACACCGTAGGTGGGTCGAGTATCTTCAGTCCTTTGACATCAAGATCGCCTATACTCCGGGAAAGGGCAACGCAGTGGATGATGCTTTGAGCAAGAGAACTCAGATTCAGGCAGTTCAGGAGGCCAGCAGTGAGTGGCAGCTTATGGCGCTGTTCTCTAAGATGCACATAGAGGTGCACGATAGGCAGGGACAAACGGTCATATCTTCTGTATCTATTACCTATACACTTATTGATCGGTTACTAATGAGGTAGCTATCAAACTCAGAGGCCTTGGTCCTACAGGAGAGTGTGTCAGGAGGGTACCCTCTTTCTGGATGGATAGTGGGTGAGGATGAGACCTTGCATTTCCATGGACGTGTATGGGTGCTAGCAGACATACGCGAGGAGATGATGTGGGATTTTCATTCCTCAGTTTGGGTATTTCATCCTGGCATCACCAAGATGAATTGGGATCTTCATCGCCAGTAGTGGTGGCCAGGTATGAAGAGAGATGTTGCTGGTTTTGTCATGTGATGTTCTACTTTTCAGAAGGTGAAAGCATAGCATCAGCGACCAACATGGATTTTATAGTAGTTACCCATTCCGGAGTGGATGTGGAATGATGTCGCGATGGAATTTGTGACTGGGTTACTGGGGTCACCTTGAGGAAGTGATGATATTTGGGTCATCGTCGACAGGCTTACGAAGGTAGCACACTTCTTGCCAATCAAGGAAACATTCAGTTTCGATGATCATAGACGACTGTACATCTGAGAGATTGTACGTCTACATAGAGTCCCACACTCCATTGTTTCATACAAGGATGTGCGCTTTACCTCTCTGTTCTGGCAGTGACTTTAGAAGGCCTTGGTTACACGTGTACTTTTGAGTACAACATACCATCCCCAGACTGATGGCTAGTCCGAGCGCACGATCCAGGTGCTTGAGGATATGCTCCGAGGTTTCATTCTAGACTTCAGAAGTTCTTGGGAGAAGCATATACCTACTGTGGAGTTAGATCACAATAATAGTTTTCAGGAGACCATTCAGATGGCACCATATGAGGCCTTGTACGGTAGGCCATGCCGATCACCGTTATGATGGTTGGAGGTAGGAGAGGCAGATTTTCTAGGACCTCTCCATGTTCAGGAGACCTAGGAGTAGATAGAGTTGATTCAGAAGAGGGTGGCTGCAGCACAGTCTTGACAGAAGTCTTATGCTGATCAGTGGAGACTACCTTTGGAGTTCGAGGTCGGGGATTGGGTTTTCCTGCGTGTCGCACCATGTTTGGGACAAAAGAGGATTCGGAGACAGGGTAAGCATTCACCGCGGTACGTCGGGCCATTTGTAGTTTTGGAGAGAGATGGGCCGGTTGCCTATCGATTGCAGCTACCTCAGAGGTACCAAGCCATGCACGACGTCTTCTATGTCTCTCAACTCCGACGTTAATTTTCCAACCCGTATCATGTATTTCTGCCCTAGGAGGTTGAAATTGAAGTAGATGTGTTGTTTAAAGAACATCTTATCTGGGTTGTCAATCATAGTACAGAGGTTCTCCATGGAGAGTCTATTCCTCTAGTACGAGTGTTATGGCAGCACAAGCGGGTACAGGATGAGACTTGGGAGAGGGAGGCCAATGTACGATCGTAGTGGCCGGAGCTTTTCGAGGATTCTTCTTCTATGCCCATCTAGGAAAATTAGGGGACAAATTTCTTTAAGGGGGAAAGTTTGTAAAAACATGGATCATCATTTCTGGTATGACTTTCTTTTTCTAGAGTTTTTAAGAAAAATGGAGTTTTTGGAAAATTTCGAAGTACATGCAGTGTACTTTCTGAGTACACACCGTGTACTCTTCTCCGCCTCGAAGCCGTGTGCTAGCGGTGCCCGGGCCACACAAATGGTGTATAGGGGCGACGTGGAGGCCAATTTTGGTAGAGTGTGGAAAAAACTAGTACACACCGTGTACTCTAAAAGTACACGCCGTGTACTTTTATTTTTTTCACTAAACACACCGGGGTAGCACCTAATCACCATAATCATCTTTTTATAGGCCTGGTTTGTCTGAGAGCGACCTGTATGACCAGATCTTCCCTGAGCCACCGCCTCTCTATCCGTTCTCCGATTCGAGCACGGTCGATTGTGTTGGAAGCGCAGCGGTGAGTTATTCCTTCTGCTTGAGCTTTGTTTTCCAATTCTTCCTCTTTCTAAATTTATCCAAGGTTTAACGTTTTGTGAATTTTCTCTGATCTACGACATTCTAGGGAGAATTATCCGTCGTGGTTCAAGTATATCGATCTCCTAGGATCGAGGTAGGTGGTTTGTGCCTTACCAATCAATGTCTTTGAGTTTTATGTGTGAATTTCCACCGATACCCGTGAACTGGGTATCACTTGTTACTTTTTTCCTTTGTTTCATTCCTTCCTTTCATGTATGCTTGTCTAGAGGTAAATTGACCTTTTTATAGGATAATTTGTTGTGCATGGATGTATTTTCCTTTTCTTTGTTCTGTTTATGACCTTTGGGTCTTGTTTACCTTTGGCTATTACACCTGTTTCCATGCTTTGCAGTTATATGTTGAAGTGAAAATCATGACATGATTGTTTCCTTGTAGACTGTTTAGCTAAGTTGCTCTATAGGTGTACTTTGGATAGACAAGTAACTTTATAGGTATACTTTGGCCTTATAAAATTATTATGCACTGAATGGCATGGGGCTGAGTGAACCTGGTGCTATAGACTATAAGGGATAGACTGAGTGAGCTTCCCAGAGAGTCTTAAATATTACAGACTATAGAGGGGATGGACCGAGTGAGCTCCTAGAGAGTCTTGGATTTTATAGACTACAGGAGGGTAGACCGAGTGAGCTTCCTCAGAGAGTCTTACATTGTTTTAATCTCTCTAAGAACCTTCCCAGGCTAGAGGAGGAATTGACCGAGTGAGATTCCTCAGAGAGTCTGTGGTATACTTGAGGCTATAGGGGTAATTGACCGAGATAGGTTCATCATAGAGTCTCTAGACCTTGGGGTTAAGAGGGTTAGACCACGTGATCTTCCTCTAGAGAGTCCCTAACTACCCTAGACTATAAGGGGAATTGACCGAGTGAGCTTCCCCAGAGAGTCTCATACAATTCGTATGACTAAGCTAGAGGGGTTAGGGTGAGTGCACTGCCCAGAGAGTTATGGTACTTCTTGGATAGGACCAGAGGGGACTACTGCGAGTACTTACCATAGGGTTTTCGGCTTGTTAGCTGTTTGTTTCACTGTTGTTGATTGGTTGTGGATTGTTTGCTGCTATGTATCTTCCTATTCACTACTTATTGCTTACTTCCTACTACTTGTTGTTGCTGTTTTCTGCTTACGGTAATCTTACCTTCTATATACTCACTGACTGTTAGGAATAAATCTTCGGGTGGTTGCCTACTGGGATTTTATCTCACACCCTGTTTGGGCCATGCTATTGGGACCAAGCAGACTATGTTGTTTCAGGTATAGATAAGGGCAAGCTCCTTTCGACTTCTGGAACTTGATTGCTTGGAGTAGGAGAGCATGAGACCAAGCATCAGCTTGCGATGATGAGGAACTATTTACTTTTATTTTGTACTTGTTTTGGTACTATAGTGTTTTACAGCATTGTGACTTGATTGGATGCTTTCCTAGTTATGTATCATGCATCATTTATATATACACATATGTGATCCAGTTTGTTGATTTAGTCTTCCTCTGTTTATATTGTTGGTTATTACTGCTTCCGCTATTGCATGTTTATTTTTCTTCTGTTGTGTACTCTGCCAATGAGGTCATAGTTTCCCCACTATCAAACCCAAGGCCCTCGATGCTAGTAGGCAGCCTCTGACGTTTGGGGAAATGTGATTGAGGCCAGGTGACCAACCGGGTACAGGGCGCCTCTGGGTGGCTTCCGGAACCAGGACGTTACAAACATGTTAATTTAATTCATGGGGTTTTATTATCCAAATAGTTTCCACTCCTTAAATGTATTTCTATTTAAAAAATTCCATAGTTTTAAGGGGGTTTAGGACTGAAATAATTTAATTAGGTTATAATCTCTCTTATTTGACTATAGTATTTCAGTATTTATCTATTATATCATATGAGGATTTTATATTATTTTTAAAACATATCTTGTATAAAAATATTTTCTCACACCAAATTCTTTTTACTTTATTAATTTATTATTCCATTAAAATGTAATTTTTTATGATTAATCCCTACTTATTTTTGTTGATTTTCCTTCTAGATCCATTTTCTTAAATCCCACGAATTTTCCTATTTTTTTATTAGAAAAAAATGTATTTATCTCATGTGATCCTTACATTCCACTTTATTAATTTTAATGTATGGGTTTCTATATCCTCTTCAATTTTTTGGTTCTTTAATAAATCCATTTTAAATTATTTAAAAGGACCTTACTTCCCATGATCTTATATTCTTCTCTTTTATATCCATTTTTTCGAAAAATGATTGATTTGTTTTCTAGTTAAATTTTTTGGAATTTTAATTTAAGTAATTTTTTATCATGTTTCCTCTCCATCTTAAAAAAAACTGGTTTTGGAATGTGACCCAAAAATCGCATCTTTATTATATTTTATTAAAAAAATTATATTTAATAAAGGATCCATTTGTGTTTTTTGTTCCATTTTCAAATGATTCATCTCCACTAGAGTAATTATTCATGAATAAAAATATATATTCTATTGGGTAAATATTTTATTGGCATCAAATGATCATATTTTTTAATTTTTTTATGTGATACCTCTTGAAAAATTAATGAAACTCATTTTCTTATCATGGGTACTTTATGACATGATGGATGATTTTAGTTTGAGTGGAGCTCACATGTATAGATGATGATGGGTGGGGTCCAACATTTCTCTCTAATTCATTAGTTATGGTTTGATATATCATGGGATAATAAAGGGTGGAAATATTTGGATTTTTTACAAACTAATGGGTGAACATACTAGTATTTTCAACAAAATATATAGTGAACATAAATGGTTTTTTAAAAAAACTAAAGGGTTGAAATACTTTTATTTTTTATAAACTAAAGTGTGGAAATAATTTAATATTTTTCAAAATGTTTTTCAATGTTTATGTTTGTACCACTTCTATAAAATGTTCCTTATTTATATGTTTGGCCAATTTTTTATGATGTTCCATGTTCTAAAGATGTTCCGCTTTCTTACGATATGATTTCAGGGTTTTTTATTTGTGTATTATTATTAAAATCCATGATTTTGATGAACTTTATTTTCTCCCATTTTCTAATTCAATAATCTGTAATACTCACTCAAGTGTTATGATTATAACTTATGATTAAATTATATTTTTATTAGATATTTATCCCTTAATAATGATTTCCATCAAGTTTATGAACTAGAAATTATTATTAGTTATTAATTATACCTTACCGTGCATTTAAGCCCCCCCTTTATTATGTTTTCTTTCCACAAGATTTGAATATGGGTATTACATTTGAGATTTATTGAAGGCATTTTAATGTTGTGTGGTTATGATGAAATATTTATTATTTTAAAATAATTCATTTATGTAAATAATATTCTAACACACTAAACCTACAGTCCTCTTGTTTTTGAGAATATTTTTAATTGTAATTATCATTTATCTTAAATAATAAATAAGTGTGTATTTATCTTGGGTCACCTCAGATGAATTCTAACACAATTGGGCACCAAGGGTATATAGGCTATTTATTCTTCTTACAATCCCTTAATAACTATTTAGAGTATAATAATAATAATAATAATAATTAATTATTAATCCTATTAAGGCCTTTTAATATTTATTATTATTTACATTGTTAGTTTCATTATTAATAATTATTTATTATTATTATTATTATTTAATTATGACAACTAATTATATTATAATTGTTTGCTGTTAATTACATTTTTATTATTTATAATTAATTAGTAATAAGGTATTATTATTATTATTATTATTATTTACTAATATGATAATATTTCAACTGATGTAATGTAGAACCTAAAGTTCACATTTAATATTTTTAAAGGATGTCAGAGACCACTCTCTTATAAAATGGAGCTTTAGGAGATATTTTCATTTTTTATTTTGGATTGATTTAATGGATGTAGTGGTGGATGTTAAAACTTCTAAATAATTTTTAAATTCACACACACATAAACTCATTTTTAAGAAGCAAAAACAGAAAAATTTCAATGAAGTTATTGGGTAGGATAAAAATTCATTCAAAAAAATGTTAAAGAATATGCCTTCCAGCCTAATTTCATATTTATTTATTTTTATATAAATTTTGATGGTAGGAAAAAAAATTATTTTAATGATATATTTTTTATATATCATAAATTAAAAAAAAATAAAACATTTGAAGAAAAATTATAAAAAAAATCAACTGACAATAATATTAATCACATCGATTTATTGTAATGAATAGTAAATCTATCAAAAATAGTATTTGTGGACATATAGAGCTAAGCGGTGAAAATATTTTTTATGATAATGTGAGGTGATATCATCATAAAAATAAGAAATTTTTATAAATAGTGTAATTCATCGAAACTAATTAATGAATTTTATAAATAAATATGGTGTTGAGTTTATTTTAAATGAATTTAAATCATTCAAAATATTTTTTAAAAACATAATATTAGTTAAAAACAATGTTATTTATTTTAGATGAAGACCCCATTTATTGAAAATACTTTCAAATTGAATGTTATTATTTGTAAAATATGGTTTATCCATAAAAAATACACATAATGGAAAATATGTATGACAAAAATGGTCATCTCAAAAAATTATTTCATTAAAAATGTAAAAGATGTGTAGAACTAATAGTGTTATAATTCCTTATGTATAAAATATCTATTGTAAGTTAAATTTATAATATATAAATTCGTGCATCCATACCATAATCAGTTTTTAAAAAATCATTTTCTCTCTATTTTAGAAGATAAATAGTGTTGAATCCAGATATAATCTTCCAAATTTAATTTTAATCATTTTTATGCTTTCATGAGGTATTAATTTAAATATTTATCTTAAATATATATTGGTGATTACAGTTCTTTCTAACTGGTACATACTCTATAATCGTACATAAAATCCCAAAGTCCAAATATAGGCAAGAGCTGGTATTATAGTTGTATTATAGGTGGAATTTCTAGCAGGTCACTATAATAGTGGTACTATTCATCATGAATTAGTTTTCTTGAAAAAAATGGGCCTCTTAGCCATCAGGCCTCTGTATCATCCCCCCATCAAAAATCATTCAGGACGTAAGGCATTCAATCAATCGTTAGTGGGTAGCTTGTGACATGGAAAGGGACCGGATGAATGGACAGACATAAAAGACATGCAGTGCAGTATGGAGAAATGGTGGCACCACTAGGTGGGTGCCCTCAAAAAATGGATGGGCCCGTAAGTGACTATGAAAAAACTATCTATTCCCATAAATTATTGATTTGGAAAAAATTTGGTGCCATTCCATGTGACTATCAATATAGTGGGAGTCTCCATATGGTGTAGCCCAACATGCTAACAATGTAGTAGGAGTTCATATAGGCATCTCCAAGTGTGCAACTCAAATGAGAGATGGGTTTTTTGGAACCAATCATCTGGCCCTCTCCCACACATATATATGATATAGGATGGAGGGGTAACATCCCTTGGTGTGATAGTGGCTAGTATGATGTAATGATTCTTAGTGGGGGTGATGAGGTTTTTAGAGAAATAACATGGTGTGAGGACTATAGATATGGGAATGATGAGGTGTTAAATTAGTGACATGATATTATACATGCTTCTCATTTGAATGGAAACCATGTATTCAGCCAATAGTCCACTGGTCCTTCCAGCCTCTCATTCTCTAAGGCCTCTGTTATTAGGACTCGACCTTAAACATTACATAATGTTTAATTAAGTTAATAAATCAAATTGAGGATCTTTTCAGGTTTAGAGGATTAGATAATTAGGCCATAAATTATACATAGCAACTCTATTATTATAAAGTGGACACTTCTACTCATTATCCATTTTCGCTCATGAAACAAAAACATAAAAAAAGAACATGGTTTCATTTCATGCTTCAACATCACAACTTTTCTTTGATCCCATCCTTGACTATATTCACCCTTAAATACTATGAAAGACATTTAAAAACATGGGATAAGAATAAAAAGTCAGTAAGGGATACACAAATAATGAAAACTATTAGTTCTCCAAAACAACATGTAAACCACGAATACTTTTTCATAAGTAATACTTTTCACCTTTATGAAGTAGTAAATACTATTCACACAATAAAAGCTCATTAGTTACCCTTTTGTAACCAAAATATTACCATAGAACCCATATAAAGAACACATAATATATAAAATGTAAACTTAGGACATAATCATACTTAAATGTAATAATAATACGGTCAACTTCCACAAATATTTCTTATAAATGGAATATCCATATGAACAACTTCAATACCCAATGCATTGGAGGTTATAACATAACCACATATCCATGGTTTATGACAGAACCATCCATCATTTGTTTTATCACATAACCACCCATCATTGGTTTATCACGTAACCACTTGTCAAATGTCCAAGTACCAATATATAATCATAACACATAAAATATTGCAAATAACAGCATTTCACTAATAACATTTCATTTCCAATGACAAGAAATAATTTCTATATATTTAAATAATCAATCCATATCAAAAACCATTTTCAATACGAAAACACCCAAAAAGGGTATACAGGATTTCTTTTCCTTTTAAAATCATTAAGGCTTATAGAGGAACCCAAATAACAATTGCGGTGCCAGAATGGTCATTGTTGCCGGAAATTTTAAAAAAATCCTTTAGAAATTGAGTAAAACAAATCTTAGAAAAAATTCCCTTTTAATGAAAGTTAAAGTCAAAATGGGTTTATTTTACTCCGTGTAAAAAATGAGGTGTATATTATCAAAACATGCCTCAATGAAAGGAGATTGAGACAAAGTCCCTTACCTCATGTCTGACTTGACTCGTTCAATATTTAGTTTTATAAATAGTAAACTTAAATTAATTTATACATTATTGAGAACATTTTTGAAGTTTATTATACATTTTATATCACTTATTTCTTCATTATAATAATTACAACATTAATTAAGTTAATATCGGTCATTTTGTCGAGATTGGGTATTTTAGTCGAAAATGATCTGGTTATAACTACAAATTGTCTATACAGTCAAAATTACATTCTGTCCATAAAAATATTCATGTATTTAAATATAATATATATCCATTATATATGTATTTATAATATTCCACAACATTTGGGGATAAGAAATGAAATGTACCATTTATGGAGACGATAAGCTGTACATATGCATAAACGCTGTTTCATTTATTTGTCATATTAATAAAATTAAAACTATAGTAATATTATAATTTCAGTATAATATAATTTTTTTATATATGCCACATATTTTCATTAATTATATCCTTTATACGTTCCATGTATGGAATGAACGAGTCATATAACTTTTAGGGGGCGGTAGTCCTCACCTCTTCAAATTAAATTATCATATTTATACAACATGAAATGCATACAAGTATGTTCTAAATGATAACTAATGAAGTATAAAGATAAAATAAATATAATTTATATCATTTATAAATTTAGTTCCATAATAATGGCCCTCATAAGAGGTGGTAGGAGAATATTGAACAATCATCGTTTCGTGAGGCAGTAGTTCGCCATCCAAAGAAACAGTATGTTCTATACCAATTAGACGGAGGTGCGTATAAGTGTAGTTCGAATATTTCTCATAACAACAATCTATTATATTGAGGATAAATGTATTTTTATTTAAGAAAAGAATAAGAATATCATAGGGAGTGGAGAAGGAAAATAATGGAAGAGAACTTGAGAGAAGACGTTACCTCAAATCGGGTAACTTCTTTTGATTTGAGCCAATGGGACATCTGAAATTGACTTATGCCTAGGGGAAAGATTATAGGATGAAGGTAGTAATGTTTTGAGATTATTGGAGTAGATTTTGGACGATCCATGAGTCTTGAGAGGTGTGAGTAATGGGGTAGAGTTGGTGTCCTTTTATAAGAGGGGTGAGGGGCACTTTAGGAATGTATTGAAATATTATTTTATTATAAATAGATTTTAGAATTACAATAAAAAATAAGTGATATATTTTGAAGATAAGATGATTATTGGGAGAAATACATTCATCCAATGGGTTTTAGATAAGTTTAGGTTATAAAATTATCCTTATCTTTTAGCTTTAACCCTTAGTTAACTGATTTAACTTTTACCATGTCTTATTGTATATTTATACTATATTTGTAATATAGTTACTATAAAATTCCAATAGAACCTCATGGGATTCATTAATGACATGTTAAACATTATCTACGTCATTTTTCGGAATCATAGTTTTTTAAGTCAATTATATCATTTCATAAAAGAAATTTTTTTTAAACTCATTTATGTCAACTTATATACTATTCATATGTTGACTTTAAAAAAAATCTTTAACCACTTAATTATTTCAAAAAAACTTCAATAATTAAAATATAACCATTAATAATCGTCCTTAAAATTTTTGGATGACCTAAAAAGTTTCAAAATAAAGTTATTTTAATATTTATAATCTTTTTTATTTAAATATATTTCATTAACAAGGTAATCACTACATCACCATTGTGTCATAAATAAATTTATTCATTCAATGTCTAAAAATTATAAATAAAATACAATGATGTAGGAAATATTTTTTAATTTCTAATTAATATTTATAGTCGAGATATAATTAATATAACCTCATATAAAAATTGGTTTTGTAAAATATACATGTTTAGGTTATATTTTCTTTTACTTTAAATTAAAAGTAATTAAATTTCATTTTCACACATAAGTGGCTCTATGGGGTCCTAAAATCGACCCAAGTATGTCCATGGTCAGAAATATCTCATAAAATAGTATTAATACACATGTTAGGGAAATTTAATATTATTATAATATTATTTTTTACCCTTATTTACCAGATTTACCCTTTAACCAAGGTAAATAAAATATTTACTGAAGTTACTATTCATAATTTTAAAAAATAAAAGTTACTTATTTACAAAATTTGTACCTACCAATTCCAAATATGAAATCGATTTTTTCAAATTCAAAACAAAGAAGTTTTAGAAATTAATTTAAAATTAATTCCCGTTGTCAAAACCAATAGTGTGTTTTTAAGACGTAAAAACTATCAAACTATTGACACGTGTTTAAGTCTAATTATAAAGTGAAATTACATCAAATTACAGAAACATGATTAAATAATATAAATATAATCTAATTACTATTTAAAACTAATTAAAATGACAATATAATCATATAAATAAATTTGATTAAAATATATTTTTGACTTAAAATGTAGTACTTTTCACTATTCATTAAAAAATGACATGTACCAAAAATTTACCCAAACTAAATTTTGATGTCCCACTTCTAAATAAAAAGTTTATTTTTTCCAACAAAACATATAAAAGTGAAAAGACTAGATTTAAAAAGGGTTCTCCATTAAAATGTAGAAAATCGACCTTCTAAAATTATTAGAGTATTTATTCTTAATATTGGATTCATTCCCATTTTAAGCCTATAAATTTTATTTGATAAATGTAAAAAAATTAAAAAAAAGTTTAATCATAATATGATTAGTTCTGTTCATTCTCAATAATGCAATGTCTAGGCATTAAATACCATTTAAAATTATAAAATTATATTATTATTTTTCAGTATGAATCAACCTTGTGTGCAACATATGATTTAGGAGAAACCCATTGTTTCATGTCGGGTACACCATCAAACATAGCATCCCATTTAATGTAAAATTAATATTTAAATCACAAATTTTAA
This sequence comes from Viscum album, assembly GCA_963277665.1. NCBI lineage: Eukaryota > Viridiplantae > Streptophyta > Magnoliopsida > Santalales > Viscaceae > Viscum > Viscum album. The sequence goes on from OY728123.1 coordinate 1,416,341,943, forward strand.
TAAATATGAAAATTTCATATTCATCATTTACATGGAATGTTACATCCTTCCCCCCTTTTGGAAATTGCTTCCTTGCAATTTTATTCACTTATCAAATAAGTGGGGGTATTTATCCCTCATATCATTTTTAAATTCCCATGATACTTATTCAACCATATGAGTTTTCCAAAAAACCTTAACCTGATAAATCATCATATTCGGTAACACTTTCTCTCTACGGTCAAGAATCCGGAATGAATGATCCTCATAAGAAAGATTCTCTTCCAACTGAACTACTTATGGACTCAAAACATGAGATGGATCTGGAAAAAACTTTCATTAAACTAAAACATGACAAACATTGTGTACCTAGGATAAATTCAAAGGTAAATCCACTCATAATGCAACTGATCCAACATTATCCGGAATTTCATAAGGTCCAATGAACCGTTGAATCAACTTTCCATTCTTACCAAAACACATCACACTTTTCCATGGTGAAACTTTGATATAGACATGATCACCTACCTCAATAGAAAGACCCTTACTCTTGTTATCCATATAAATTTTATACCTGCTCTGAGTTATCCTCATGTGTTTATGTATCAACTGAACATTCTCAGTTATATCTTCTTCCAATTCTGGTCTAATCAGTTTCCTTTCACTTACTTCATCCCCAAAAGCTGGAGTTTGACACTACTTCCCATATAATGCCACAAATTGAGAAATCATTATATTGGAATAGAAACTATTATTATAAGAAAACTCAACCAAACAAATATATTCGTTCCAACTTCCCTGATAATCTATTGAGCAAGCACATAGCATATCTTTTAATGTCTAAATTGTTCATTCTGACTGCCCATCTGATTGAGGATGAAAAGTTGTACTAAAATTTAATTCAGTACCTAATGATATCTGAAGGCCATTCCAAAAGTTAGAATTAATCCTATGATCATGATTTAATACAATGGATAGGGGAACTCCATGAAACCTAACTATCTATTTAACATTCAACCAAGAAAGTTGATCAAAAGACAAAGTATCTCAAATTGGAAGGAAATGAGTAGATTTAGTAAATCGATCAAAAATAAACATGATTGCATTGTTACCTTGATAAGACATTGTTAATCCCACTATGAAATCCATGGACACATTTTCCCATTTCATCTTTAGAATTGGCAATGGCTGAAGCATCCCTTTCTGTAACTGTCATTCTACATTAACCTATTTACAAGTTAAACACTTCACAGTAATGTCGAAAATATCTTCTTTCATTCCATCCCACTAGTAATACTCTCAAAGATATCTATATATCTTTGTAATTTTAGGATGAACTGAAAATGGAGAACTATAAACTTCACATAACAACTCGTTCTTTAACTGTGAATCATAAGGCACACATAATTTATTTCCAAACTTCAAAAAACAATCTTTACTAATGTTAAATTTAGGTAACATACCATTATAAACCAATTCTACCTTTTTCTACAACTCACTGTCTTCTTTCTATGCTTTCTTAATTCTGTCTGATAGAGATGATATCACTGACACCTAAAAAAACCATAGGGATCTCCTGCACCAACAAATTCTATTCTAAAGTTCATCAAATAATTAATCAAAGGATCTTGTTCCAAATGTAACATGGTTAATGTATCATTACTTCTTTTGACTAAAAGAATCATCCACTTTATTTTATTTTACTAGATGGTAATGAATTGTGAGACAATAATACTTGATTAATTCTATTCATCTCTTCTGTCTCATGTTAAATTATCTCCGAGTGAATATATAATTCAAACTTTTGTGATCAGTATATATTTCACACTTTACGCCATACAAATGATGCCTCCAAATTTTTAAATAAAAAACAACAGAAGCTAATTCCAAATCATGTGTAGGGTAATTTAACTCATGAGTTTCAACTAATGTGAAACATAAGAAAATACCAGATCATTATGGATTAGGACACAACCATGTCTTTTCAACAAATCATCACGGTAGATAACAAAATCACCATTCCTGGAAGGTAATTCCAAAACTGGAGCATTCACCAATCTTCATTTCAATTCATGAAAAAAAATCATTACATTATATTGTCCAGATAAATTTAACACCTTTTAGAGTTAACTTAGTTAGTGGGCTAGATAGTAGGGAAAAACATTCAACAAACCTTCGGTAATAGCCTTCCAAACCAAGAAAACTATGGATCTATGCCATATTGGTAGGTATTGGCCACTCTTCAATAACTTTTGTATTAGAAGGTTCAATAGTTATACCATCTTTAGAAACAATATAACTGGGGATTGAAATTTGCGGCAACCAAAACTCACACTTGATGAATTTTCCTTATAATTTCTTTTCTTTGACGGTTTGAAAGACAACCCTAAATTTTTTTCATGTTCCTCTTTACTTTTGGAATATAACAAAATTTCATCAATAAACACAACCACAAACATATCCATGAACTCACAAAAAATTATATTCATAAGATACATGAATACAACTGGTGCGTTGGTTAACCCAAAAATCATTACTGCAAATTCATAATGGCCATATCTAGCATGAAAAGTGGTCTTCTGAATGTCTTCTTCCTTTACTTTCAACTGATGATACCCCGATCTCAAGTTAATCTTCAAAAAATACTATGCTACCTGGAGTGGATCAAAAAATCATCGACATATGTAAAATGATACTTGTTATTAATAGTGATATTATTCAAGGATCTGTAATCAATGAAAATTCTCATTTAACCATTTTATTTTTTAACAAACAAGACTGGGGCACCTCATGATGATGTGATAGTTCGAATGAAACCTTTATCTAAAAACTCCTGGAATTGATTCTTTAACTCTAAAAGTTCAATTCGAGCCATTTGATAAGGGGGTTTTGAAATTGGATTAGCATCAGGAACTAAGTTAACAACAAATTCAACTTTCCGATCATGTATAATACTATACAACACATCAGAAAAAATATCAAGATACTCATTTACTACTGGAACATCATTAATCTGAATAGTTCCTTCGTTTTCATCCATATGTGCAAGGTAACATTCATTTCCATATTTCATTAGTTTCTTAGATTCTTGATATGTTATCAGAGATAAGGGTTCATTATTGTACACAAACTGAAGAACTTTTTTAAAAAATATTTTTAGCTCTGTAGTCAATCTTATCATGGTAAGATGAAAGCCAATCCATTCCCAAAATAACCTCAAAATCTACTAGAGGAAAAACAACAAGGTTTGTAGTTAAATTATTTCAACAAATAAGGATAAGAAGATTCAAATAATTTCATTTTTCCTCAAAATTTCCCCCAAGTGTTTTTACCATAAGTTCTAGATTTATTTCTTGAGGTGGAATTCCAAATTTACCTGAAAATTTATCAGAAATGAAAGAATATATAGACCCTAAATCAAAAAACACATTGGTATAATCTGATAAAACAGACAAAGTAAATGATACCGCTTCATTTTATAGTCCCAAATCAACCATAGTAGTTGCAAAAGATTTCACCACACCCTTCTACTTTTGATCTGACTGGTTTCCACCTGAGGTAATTAGCTTTGGACACACATTGGAATAATGATCAAACTCATTGCAACTAACACATCTTACCACTCAATTTTTATTTCCTGCTTGATAATATTATTTATAGTTATGAGAAATATGACCAATATCACCACCCCAAAACCACTTTACAGATTTTGAGAGACATTCTCCAAGATGATTTTTACCACACTTCTCACAACAATGAAATTTGATTTTCTTACATCCCAACTTCTTGAAGAATACATTCCTTTTCCCTACCAACTGGACATCTTCCTTTTCTTTCTCTCATGGAACACATAATAATTAAAAAAAACCCAATTCTACTTTCTCTACATATCCGAAAATATTCTTATAGAATTTGAATTCCTGAGAGGCTAATGCCTTTTGATATCGCGACTTCAATCCTATGTAAAACTGATTTATCTTACTATCAATATCTCAGATGAAATTTTGAGCATACCTTTCCAATCGAGTGAACTATTCTTCGCAAGAATCCACTGAATCATCCTCCTGCCTCAATTATAAGAATTTTTTTCCATATTAAGTCAATCATGCTTAGGAAAATATTTCTCAAGAAACATACCTTTTAATTCGTACCAACCAAAGACATAAATCTCCTCACTATCCCTGATATTTTTAATCATCGACCACCACTGATCCAAATCTCCTTAAAAATGATAAATAGAAAGAATAAACATTTGATTGTTTGTACACCCCATGACATGAAAAATGTTTTCTAGTGCTTTGATCCACTCTTCAGCCTACACAGGGTCAGACGATCCTCTGAAAGATGGGGGATGTTTCCTCATGAAATGCTCCACACCTGACATGTTCCTTTTTGGTTGAACTGGATGATCTGATGAATGTACACCACCACCATTTATAGACTGAGTCAACTACACCATTACTGTAACAAACTATTCAGTTTCGATTCTTCCCATCTCAAGTTACTGATTGGGAAGGTTGTTTTCCTCTTGAAGTCGTACCATTATAGTTTCCCTGTTTCCTCTACGGAAAACCATTCTGATCATAGAAATATCTTAGGCAATGCAACATGGTAATCATCAAATGCTATATTATTTCGATATTACCATAAATTAAAAATAATTTATGGATATTAATTTTAAAATATCTGAACTCCTAAATTTTTCTAAACCAACCTCAGATACCACCTATAAGGACTCTATCTTAAACATTACATAATCTTGAATTAAGTAAATAATTAATATTGAGGATCTTTTTAGGTTTAGTGGTTTAGAGAATTAGGCGAAAAATTATAAATAACAACTTTATTATTACAAAGTAGAAAATTCTACTCACAATACATTTTCACTAAAAAACATTAAAAAAGAACATGGATTTGTTTCATGCTTAAACATCACAACTTTTCCTTGATCTGATCATTGAATCTATTCACCTTTAAATCCTATGAAAGTCATTTCGAAACAGTGGATGTGCATAAAAATATTAGTAAGGGATACACAAATAAGGAACACTGTTAGTTTTTCAAAACAATATGTAATCCATAAATATTTTATTATACACAATAATTTTCACTTTTATGATATATTAAATATTATTTACTGAATGAAATCTCATTTTATACCATTTTGATACTAAAATATTACAATAAAACCCATAAAAAGAACACATAATATATAAAAGTTAAACATGGGACATAATCATACTTAAATGGAATGACCATACGATTAACTTCCACAAATAATTCTTAAAAATAGAATAGACATACAAACAAATTACAAACCCAATGAATTAGAGGTTATAACATAACCACCCATATTTGGTTTATCATGGAGCTAACCGTCATTTGGTTTATCAGGTGACCAGTTGTCATTGGTTTATCACGTAATCACCCATCAAATCTCCAAGTACTATTATATAATCATAACACACAAAATATTGAAAATATCAATATTTCACTAATAATATTTCATTTTCAATTACAAGAAATAATTTCATGATTTTTAAATAATCAATACATTTCAAAAACCATTTTCAAAATGAAAACACCCAAAAAGTGAAAAAGTGATTTCATTTCATTTTAAAAAAATTAAGGCTTATAGAGGAATCCAAATAATGATTACGACAGTGGAAATGTCATTGTCACCAGAAACATTAAAAACATTACTTTTGTCATTTAGTAAAATGGTTCATAGAAAAAATATTCCCTTTTAACGAAAGTAAAAGTCAAAAAAGGGTTATTTTACACTATGTAAAAGAAGGATGTGTATATTATCAAAACATGCCTCAATGAAATGAGATTGAGACGAAGTCCCTTACCTCGTGTCCGACATGACTAATTAGTTCTTTATTTTGCTGAATAATAAAAATAAGTTAATTTCTAATTTCTTCAGAACATTTCTCAAGTATAATATTCCTTTTATATCACTTATTTCCACATTATAAAAATTACATAATTATTTAATTTAATATCCATCATTAAGTAGATATTGGGTATTTGAGTCAAAAATGATATTGTTATAATAACAAATTGTCCATGTGATCAAAAGTACATTATCTCTATAATAGTATTCATGATATAAATATCATATAAATTCAGTATATATGTATTTATAATAGTCCACAACATTTTGATATAAGAAATGAAATGTGCAATTCATAGATATGGTAAGTCGTATGTACGCATTAATGCTACTTTCATTGATTTGTCATATTAATGAAATTAAAAATATTGGCATATTATAATTATAGTATAATATCATTTTTTATATATGTTACATATGTTTACTAATTCCATCCTATATATGTTCCATGTATGGCATGAACGAATCATATCACTTTGGGGGTCCAGTAGTCTGCACTTCCTCAAATGAAATTATTGTATTTATACAACATTAAAAGAATAAAGTTATGTTATGAATAATAATTAAATAAGAATATAGATAAAATATAAATCATATATATCATATATAATTTCAGTTCAATCATAGTGGCCACTGTAATAGGTGGAATGAGAAGGTTGAACAATCATAGTTTTGTGAGGTAATAGTTTACTATCCACAGAAACAATATGTTCCATACCCATTAGACGGAGGTGTGTGTAAGTGTAGTTTGAATAATTCTCATAAAAACAACCTAGAATATTGAGGATATTTTTGTGGTTAGGTAAAAAAAGAATAAAAAAATATAGGGAGTGGAGAAGGATCATAAGGGAAAGAAACTTGAGAGAAGACATTACCTCTAATTTGGTAAATACTTTTGATTTGAGTCAAAGGGTTTTCTTGATTTACCTTATGCCAAATGTAAGGATTATAGTAGAAAGGGAGGAATTTTTGGAGCTTTTTGGAGAATATTTTAAATGATTCAAGAGGCCTGAGAGTTGTGATTAATGGGTTAGAGGTGGTGTCCTTTTAAAAGAGGGAGGAGGGGCACTTTAGAAATGTCATTAAATATTAATTTAATATTAATTGATTTTCGAATTATAAAAACCAAAATTTAGTTATTTATAATATCATATGAGGATGGGTATAAAGTACTTATACAATGTGTTTTAGATATGTTTAGGTTATAAAATTAACCTTCTCTTTTTGCTTTAACCCTTCATTAACTAATTTTACTTTTACCATGTCTTCTTGTATATTCATACTATATGGTTAATATAGTTACTATAAAATTCCAATAGAACCTCAAGTTGTTAATTAATGACATTTTAAACCATATATAAGTCATTTGGCTGAATATTATATTTTTAGGACTATTATATCATTAAAAAAAGTATTTGTTTTAAAAACTCATTTATATCAATTTCTATACTATTCATATCGTGACTTTTAAAAAATCCATAACGACTTGATTATTTCGAAAAAACATCATTTATTAAAATTTAACAATTAATAATTATCCATAAAATTCATTGATGACATAAAATGTTTAAAAATAATTTTATTTTAATACTTATAATCTCATTTATTTAAATATTTCTTAAATAATGTAATCACTACATCACTATTGTGTCATAAATAAATTTATTTATTTGATGTCTAAAAATTATAAATAAAATACCATGTTGTAGGAAATTTTTTTAGATTTATAATGAATATTTATAGTCAAAGATATCACTTATATAACCCGATATAATTTTTTTTAGTAAATGATACATGTTTAGGGTTTATTTTTCATAACTTTAAAATAAAAGTAATTAAATGTATTTTTCACACACAAGTGGCTCCATGGGGTCCAAAAATAGACCCAAAGATGCCCATGGTGGGAAATATCTCATTAAATAGGATTAGAATATGTGTTAGGGTGATTTAATATTATTATAATATTATTTCCTTACCCTTATTTACCAGATATACCCTTTAACCATAGTAAATAAAATATTTACTGAAGTTACTATTGATAATGTCTAAAAATAAAAGTTACATATTTGCACAATATTGAAATCATGATTCTAAATATGGAATCAATTTTTCCAAATTCAATACATAGAAAATGCCGAAATTAATTTAAAATTTATTCTCGTTGTCAGAACCAAAAGCGTGTTTTTAAGAAGTAAAAACTACATAAGATTGACATGTGTTTATGTCCAATTTAAAAATGAAATTATTTCCCATGACCAAAATTGTATTAAAAGAAAAAAATATAATCTAATTACACATTAAAACCAATTAAATGTACAATTTAACCATATAAATAAATTAGATAAAAATTTTGTTTTGACTTAAAATGCAGTATTTTTAACTATTCATTAAAAAAATGACTTCACAAAAAATTTACCCAAAGTAAATTTTGATGTCCATCTTCTAAAGAAGAAGTTTATTTTTTCCAATTGAACTTATAAAACTACCAAAAACTAGATTAAAAAATGAATCTCCATTAAAAGGTGGTAAACCGACCTTTTAAAATGATCAGAGTATTTATGCTTAAAATTAGAATCATTATCATTTTAAGCCATTAATTTTATTTGATAAATCTAAAAACATTTAACAAACATGTTAATTCATAATATGGTTAGTTCTATTCATTCCTATAAATACAATGATAAGACGTTATATACTATTTAAATTAATAATATTATATTATAATATTTCAGTATGATTGAGCCTTGTGTGAAACCTAAAATTTTATTGACACCCATTTTTGCGTGTCAGGTATGCCATCGAACATAGAATCCCATTTAAAGTAAAATTAAAATTTAATTCAAAAATATTAATAAATATGAAAATTTTATATTCTTTATTTGACTAGGATGTTACATTTGTGCTTTAGGACCTTCCGGACATATATCGTAACAAAATAGTTCCAGTGTGTGTTTTTCATTCCATATGTGGATAGAGGAGGCTTAACCCACTAGTGTGATTGGGTGTGTGTGTTGTCTGTTTTTTTGTAATCCCCTATAGCTTAAATAATATTTGTAGTTGTTTATTTATGATATTATTTTTCTTTTATTAGTAAAAGTTTTTTGATTCTTTATATTCTGTTTGTTTTGTCCTATATTAATTTAGTTTTTTAATAATGTAATTAAAAAATAAAATATTATTTTTAAATAATAAATTAAAATGTAAAAATACAAGCTTGGTATAATTATAAAAATTAAAAAAATTGTAAATTATATTAAAATATAAAAAAGATAAAAATAAGAGAAATTAACTTTCATTCTAATAATATATTATTTTAAAATTATAAAAATTTAGTAAAAGAAATTATAATAATTAATAATATATTATTTGAAATTATTAGAGTAATAAAAAATTATAACCAATCATAATAATTAGTGAAATAATATACAATAATTAAAATATAAATAATATAAATTTTATAAATTAGTTAAATAATGAATTTTTAAAATATTCATTTATTTAATATATTTCAATGATACTTATTTAAAATAAAATATATAATGTAAAATTGATTTCTTAAAAATTTAATATATATATATATATAATATTATATTGAATTAAAATGGAAACAAAAAAAATTAACTTTTTTTTGAATCAAAAAATAGTTAACTATAATTAAAGAAATTAACCAAATAATAAATTATTAAAATAAATGAAATGGTTTAAATTTTTAAAATATAAAAAAATAAATAAATCCAATTATTCTAATATCAATATTTATTACTAATAAATATAAATATGATAATAAATATCTAATAGTTTTTAAAAAGTATTCAAGAAAATTTAATAAAATTTAATATTTAAAATAAATATTTTTAAAATTGATAACAAATAGTAAAATATAAAAATATCAAATTATAATAAATATACTAAATTAATATTTATTAATTAAATAATAATAATAATAATTACTTGGTATATCATTGATCAATATTTTATGAGGATAGTGTGTTTTGTCTGACATCATCCTCCTTGCTAGTGTTTTTTTAATTAAGTTACTTCAGCCCTTACATTTTAAATTGTTAAAATAATAATAATAATAATAATAATAATAAATATTTGTATGAAAAGATTAAATAATTAATTTCTATTTAGTATTCATTTATCTAAAAAATTTGTGTCGGGGTTATTTAAAATTTAATATATAAAAATGAAAATTTAGATATTGAATTTAAATTATATAAGGTAAAAATATAATTATAAAATGATATATAGGAAATTCAAAAACATTTTTCTACAATTATAAAATAAATTAAAATAATAATCTTTTTTAAAAATATTAATATAAATATATGTTTAATTTTAAAAATAATAATTCAAATTCTCCATGATATTAAATATATTATTATTCCATAACAAATAAATATAATAATATACTATTAAAATTTGAAAAATGTTTGAAAAATAATAATAAAAATTTAAATAAATTAGTAAAAAAGTATTAAAAAATTTATATATAATAAATATATCAAATATAAATTGGTAGTAAATCAAAAAAATTGTGAAATAAAAAATGGAATAATATTTTTTTAAAAATTAAATAAATAAATAAATTTTTAGGTGTTTATTTATTTAAGAAAATATTTGTGGTGGTTATTTAAAATAAAATATATAATAAAAGATCATATAATTTATTTGAAAAATATATATATTTTTAAAATAAAATTATTATTAATAAATAATTGATAAAAATTTAAAAAATAGTTAAGTGTAAATATAAAAAAGGGTAAAACAATAAATTAACATAAATTAATAAACTAATATATTAAAAAAATTAATGAAATATTTATATTATTAAAAATTTGTTAAATTAATAAATTTAATAAATTTTTAAAAAATTAAAAAATTATTATTAAAAACTATTATTATAAAAATTCTCAAAAAAGTATATTATTTAAAAAATTTCATTATTTTAAAAAAAATAGTCACTCTTTTTTTATTATAAAATATTCTTTTATGGAAAATAATAGATTGAGAAAATATACAGTATTTTTTACATTGAGAGGGTTATTATATATGTCATAAGAAAATACAAATGGTTCAAGTATAAATCCTCTTTGTATTAAGGGTGTTGAAGTATTTACTACATTTTCATAATCAAATACAATTTTTTTGCATGGTACAATTAAGTATCCCTAAATGAAATGTGTTCTTAGAACATATAAATGATTTTTAACATTGAAATTCAAGATATATTCTCAAAAAAGGTGAAGAATTTTTGGATTACACCTATATTGGAACGTCTATTTCAATATAATGGTACATATTTATTCACAATATTGAATCAAAAAAATAATTTTCAAAAAGGAATCTTAAATAATCCTTTTGATGGGGATTCATGGAAATACATTGATCATTTTATTTAATATTTTGTATTTAAATACTTATAATGTTTGGTAAGGTCTTTCTACAAAGGGGTATTATCCTTTTAGTTCTTATGATAATCATTATTATTGATGTAATGTTTTCAAAACTCTTTATATTGTACCTCCTTGGATATTGTTGATGGAATGTGATATATATTTTTCATTATTAATTATAGGTCATCTAAATAAGAATATCCATATTTTTATATAACCATTTATTGAGAATAAAAATTTATTATGGAGTGGTGGTATAACTATATATGTTGTAGTTACATAATAAAATTTTACACTAAGTGAAACATATTTATGGATAATTAGTGACATTGTACTATTTGGTATTTTTTTAGGGCATAAGAAAATAATATATAACCCTAACTTGTTGATGTTGAAGACCTAATTTTAATAGGTTGATGGTAATGATAATAAAAACACAAGAAACATCAAAATAAAAAATTAAGAAATTTTATAACTACTTCCATATTATTGAAATGATTGATATTCCAGATTTATAATTTTTTTTGATAATGTACATATAAACATCATTCTAGATAAATAGTAATAATATATATTCTTATAGAATGAATAGTTACCATGAAATAAAAGAAACTATGACTTCTAACATAACATGAAATTTGTACTTTTGAATAAAATTCATTGAAATATCGATAAATTCATCAAAATTGATACTTTTATAATTTATATCCTTATTGTTATGTTTTTTCTTAAAAACAAATCGAATAAAATTTATCCTCATTGATGATAATAAAATAATTTTGGAGTTAAAGAATATATATATGATCTTCCCAAATTATAATTCCAAAAAGTAGCTTCAAAATCTCTTGTGAGTATAAAATTAGACGGTTTTTATCAATAAATTCATCATTTTGACTATATATCCTTCCATTTAAATGTTCATATTACTTATCTATGTGAATAAAAATTATCACAAATCATTCTATCATTTTTTATGTTATCTTGATGTACTAAAAATAATCATAAATCCTCATTATATTTTATGGGCGATAATGAATCTTTTATTCTTATTAATAAAATAAAACATTGTTTTTTTACATTTATTGGAGATTTATTCTTGTTGGTCATCCTTTATAAAGAAATATAAATTATTTCACTAAAAAAATAATTAAAATATATGGTCCTCCTATAATTTTATTGGGTATTCAGGTGAAAACCAATCTCCCTTCATTACCTCCTTTTACTTTTGGATCAATTGTAGACCAATAAAGAAATTTTAGTTTTGGGAGAGATGAAAAATAAATAAACTAAACATATTTTTTTTGGGATTTACCACATAGTTCTTAATTTTTTCCATAAAATTATAATTTTAACTCATATTGAGATATATTATTTTGATTATACCTTATATAATGTCTTGGGAACACCAATTAATATAAAAGATAATATAAATGCATGATAAGAGTTTATTGATATTTATAATCATATTTTTTCAACCATGGGTTATAAAAAATATATTCATTTTCAATTGAAAATCAATTATAAGTTTTTCGAGTGAGTTTGATTGGTGAGAAGTTTTTTAAAGATAAATTTAGGGGGATAGAGATATGCATTTAGAGTTCAAGATATTCTAGTAATATTTCATAACATGAGAATAAGGGTCATCCCATGAGTACAAGAGTCATATTGTGAAATAATGTTTTATATGGGTTATTAAATTTCAATGTTTTGAGAACCCTACTGGTAGCATCATGTGAAGTAATTAATTCATTAAATAATATCATATGCAGGATTTTATTGTGTTTTGTCACAAAGACCATGTCATGATTACATGAACCACGTCGTGACATATATTCCATAAAAGAAGAATGAAATCTGTGAAGGCTAATCTTTAGAATTTTTTACGATAAAAATTAGTAACACAATATACAGCTCTACGAAATTCCATTATTAATGAAATCATACTATAATAGTGAAATAATGAAAAACAATTCCAGGTCATGATAGTTAAGGTTAGGGATATTTTTCAAGGAAAAATAAGATCATGTTATTTAGGTATTCAATGGTTTATTTCCACTTCTCTTTGTTATTATTTTGATAAATAATATCATTATTTTCATTATTGTCTATTTCACATAATTATTTATTTTTTTTCTCATATTCTACGTTTCAAGGGACAAAATATTCTATAGTAATTGTATGAAGCTCATTTATCCTTATTTATTATTCTTGTTATTACATGTTATTATCTATTAATATGTATTGTTCTAATTTATTATTATGAATGTTATAATTTTACACATACAATCTTACTATGTTGAAGTTTCTTTCTTCTATGTGTTGTATTCTTATGCATTGAATAGTTATATTTACAAACTAATTTTTCACTCTTATATTCTCAATAATGACCAACATGTTTCTAATATTGACACTTATGTTTATATATTGACTCTTACACATGACAATATCACAAAGTGTTTTAATTTAATGAATTGATTAATGATTTTATGTTTTTAATTGTAACGTCTTGATTCAGAGAGCCACCCAAAGGTGCCCCATACCCGGTTGGTCACGTGGCCTCAAGCGCATTTCCTCAAATGCCAGAGGCTTCCGACCAGCAGCAAGGGCCCCGGCTGTGATAGTGGGGAAATTTTCCATCATTTACTGCTTAATAAAGCAAAAGTAAAATAGATAACAATGGAGGAAGCAATAAATCATTCAATAGGTAAACAAAGGAAGTAATATAAAATTTGAGCACACACACACAAATATATGATGCATGATACATATTTCTAGGAAATCATCCAAACAAGTCACAATGTTGGAATATAATACTAAACCAAAGTATAATAGAAAAAAGAGAAAATTCTTTACAGGATCGCAAGACTCACCTTGGTCCCATGCTCCCTAACTTCACAGCAATAAAGTGCTTGAAGTATTCACCTATCTATAATGGTAACAATATAACATTTTTGAGCCCAAAAGCATGAACCAAATAGGCTGTGAGATTAACTCCCAGTATTAAACCACCAAAAGATCTGTTCCTAACATTCAGTGAATATATATGGCAGGATATAATCAAAATGAAGTAATAAAAAAGGAATTACTCAAAAGTAAACTATCATATAGTTTCAAATTCATTCAATGATAAAATATCAAGTAAGAAGATAATCATAATCAGGGAACCCTCTGGGAAGTACTCACATAATAACCCCTCTGGTCAACCAAAACAAACACATGAAACCTTCTGGGAAGTACACACAGTCTAACCCCTCTGGTTCAGCTTTTGCACAGACACTCTGAGGAAGCACTCACCATCAATTCCCCCTATAGTCTCATATCGGTAACTAAAAGGAACTTTGAGGACGAACTCAACATCCAATTCCCCCTATGGCATGCATCAATGAACTTCATAAATAATGAGGAAGTATATACGTCCATTCCCCCTATAGTCTTGAATCGTATCAGTAAACATACACTCTGGAGAAGCCCTCAATTTCCATTCTCTCTATGGTCTACTACACCAGGTTCTCACACCCCTATGTAAGTCAATTGTGCATAAAAATATATTTAACTTCCCAAGTATACCTCAAGAATTACTTGGATAAATAGTCTACAACAAAACATCATGTCAGATAAATAATATCACTCCCTCCCATCAGCACTAGGAATGGAAAACAAGAAACCTAACAGACAAAACAATACAAAATGGTCATAAACAATACAAGCAAGGGAATCACGTACATAGCATAGAAATTAACCCTATTTACATTCAATTGACCTCTACACAAGCATATAAATCATTTTAGGAAATAACAGGTTTAAAACCAAAAACACACAATACCCCAAACGAGGTATTGGGCACTCTTGCACATATGTATCAAACACTATCTATGAAAAAGAACAAACCACCTACCTTGGAATTTTATGATCGATATACCCTGGCATTGGCCCTTGGATCGACCTAGAATATGGTATATCAAATAAAACATTTAAAATGTTCAACCAATGATAACTCACGAGAGAATAGAAATCAGAAAATGGGGTTCAAGTAGAAGAGAGAACTCACCGATGTGATTCAAATGCAACCGACATAGTTCAATTTATAGAAAGGATGCTCGGTCAGGGGATTAGGGAAGGATCGACATCGGATGGACTCTCTTATTAATATAAGGTGATTAAGAGGACACTTCTTTTAATTAGACATGACCCTGGTCCGTTTAATTAAAACAATAAAAGTACATGGTGTGTACTTTCCCTTACTGTCCCCCGCATTAGGCATTCTCTAGGTCACTACACATGGCTGTGTTCTCACCCATTACATGGCCAACCCAAATATATGTGTGGAAAATAAGTATAAGGCGTGTACATACAAGTACACGATGTGTACTTCAAAATTTTCTAGAAACTCCTCTTTTTCTCAAAAACACCAGAAAAGAGAAAACAATTCTATAAAGATGATTCAGGTTCTTAAAAACTTCCACCTTTAATGAAATTTGTCCTTGAATTTCCCTATCAAGGAAAAATTGAAGAAGAATCCTCAGAAATCTCTGGCCACAGCAATTGTACATCGGCCTCCCTCCCCCAGGTCACGTCTTGTACTTGGTCCTGCTACCATAGTACTCATACCAGAGGAATATACCGACCATAGAGAACATTCATACTTCAATCAAAAATCTGGATAGGATGCCCCACAAATGAGGCATCCACCTCTAATTCAACCTCCTCAGGTTGAAAAACATGAGACTGTTCTGAGAAGTAACGTCAAAGCTAAGAAATGTGGTAAACATCATGCATAGACCGGTACCTCTGAGGTAAATGAAACCGATAGGCAACCAGCCTAACTGTCTCCAACACCCCAGATGGCCCGAAGAACCTTAGTGAAAGCTTACCCTATCTCCAAATCATCTTGTGTCCCAACCTCGGTGTGACATGTAGGAAAACTTGATCCCCGACCTCGAACTCCATAGGTCATCTCCATCGATCAGAATAAGAATTCTGTCGAGAGTGTACAGTGTCCATCCTCTTCCGACTAAACTCTATCTACTTTGTAGTCTCCAGGACAAGACGAGGTCCCAGCATAGCTGCCTCTCCTTCATCCAGCCAGCATAAGGGTGATCAGCATGGCCTACCATTCAAAGGATCATAAGGTTGCATCTTAATAGTTTCTTAAAAACTATTATTGTAAGAAAACTCCACAAGTGGTTTGTTCTTCTCCCAAGAACCTCCAAAATCCAGGATACATGTTCAAAGAAAGTCCTCAAGAACCTGAAACATATGCTCAAAGTGGCCATCTGTCTGGGGATGGTTAGATGTGCTCAAAAAAACATGTGTACCCAAAGCCCTCTGAAGTCCTTGCCAGACCCAAGAAGTAAAACACAAATCCCTGTCTAAAAAAATGGAGTGTGGAACCCCATGTAGATGTACAATCTCTAGGATGTACAACTACCCTAGTTCATTAACACTAAAGGTCTCCTTGATCGGCAATAAGTGAAAAAACTTCGTGCGTTTTTTAATGACAACACAAACTACATCATTCCCTCTAGGTGACCTCAACATAATTTTCATGAAGTCCATCGCGACATTTTTCCATTTCCACTCGAGAATGGGTAACTATTGCAAAAGCACTGAAGGATTCTAATGCTCCACCATCAGCTGCTGACAGGTGGAACATCTCCTGAAAAATACAGAAACATCTCTCTTCATACCTGGCCAACAAAACTAACGGTGTAGATCATGATACATCTTCGTGACACCGGGATGAACTGCCCAAGCTATGGAATAAAAGTCCCACATCATCTCCTCACATCGGTCTGCTGGCACCCATACATGTCCATGAAAAAACGTGATCACATCCTCCCATACTATCCATCCAGGAATAGGGTCCTCTCCTGCAACACTTTCACGTAAGACCAGGCCTTCAGGAACTGATATGTACCACATTCTCACTCGATCAAGCATAGTAAAGGTAACAACTACAAATGATAGAAACATCTACCCCTATCTGTCATGATCCTACAAATGAATCTCAGAGAACATATCCATAAGCTTCCACTCACTTCTAGCCTCTTGAACTACTTGTACCTGAGTCCTCCTGCTCAACGCATCTGCCACAATGTTTCCATTCTCAGGCATGTTGGCAAGCTCAAAGTCATAATACTGAAGGTACTAAACCCACCTTCACTATCTCCAATTCAGGTCATGATGAGTAAAGCATGAACAACTACAACCATCTCAAGATTGTGCGTCAGGTTGTTCCTCTCATATGAGTTAACTTCTGACCCCCATACGCAACAACCCCTTCTCCCTGCATAAGCACTTCTCCCATCCCAATACCTGATGCATCACAGTACACAATATAGATCTTGCCCAGCTTTGGAAATAATAGTATCGGTGCTAAATTAAACCTCCCTTTTATCTCATGAAAGTATGACTCACAAGTTTCTGACCACAAGTACTTCACACCCTTCATAGTCAGGTCCTTCAGTGGTGCTGCTAAGCGTAAATAGTACTATATGAAATGTCTGTAGTAACCATCCAGGCCTAGAAAAATCTGCACCTCAAAGATGTTCTTTGGCTTCTCCCAGGAAACTACGTCTCTCACCTTCTCTGGGTCTACTGATACTCTTACCTCTAAGATAACATGCCCCAATAAGTGAATTTGGTCCATCCAAAAGAGGCATTTTGAGAGCTTTTCATATAACTGATACTCTTTTAGTGTACTCAAAATGATCTCAAGATGTGTGACATGGTCGTGTTGATTGTGTGAGTACACCAAGATATCGTCCACGAAGACATCCATGAAGGAATACAAATACGAATGGAACACTCGGTTCATCAGTGCCATAAAGATCGCATGTGCGTTCTTGAGACCGAACCACATAACCACATACTTGTGTAGACCATACCAGCTTCACAAGGCTGTAAAATTTATACCAAATTGTCTAACGTGCATCTGATGGTAAATGTATCTCAAGTAAATTCTCGAGAACACTTGGTCCCCTTGAAGCTGATCAAATAGATCGTTAATCCTTGGAAAGGGATATAATTTCTTGATCTTTAACTGGTTAAACTTCTGATAATCAACACAAAGTCTGAGGGTACTATCCTCCTTCGTAAATAGGACGGGTGAACCCCAAGGAGAAGTATTGGGTCGGATGAACCCCTTATCCTGTAACTCCTCCAACTACTTCTTGAGCACCTGTAACTGTAGTGTAGCCATCCAATAAGGAGGAATGGACATAGGTGCCGCTCCTGGTATGAGGTCAATAGAAAATTCTACCTCTCACTCTGAAGGAAAAACTAAAATGTCATTTGGAAACACATCCCTGAAATGATCCACCACTGGAGGAAAGTCCATCTGTGATGTCCCCTTGTCATCCAGATATAGACTATCAATCTGGATTGTAACTCCTCTCATCCCATGATGCTCGGGTCCCTCTCTTCTTTCCTGGACATCCCATTCTCCCTTATGAAGAAAATATTCACCCTCTAGTGACGTGAAACTCACCCTACGATGATAGAAATCGACAACTTCCTGGAATGGAACTAAACGATCCATTACAAGAATGACACCATAGCCTTTCATCACTAGGACATAAAGGTACAATAAGAATTCACACCCACCTACCTCTAGAGGGAACTATTTACACTGATGTACACTAGACGTTTTAGTCCCCAGTGGAGTGTCTAACATCAAGATATCAGTAGACGAAAAGATACAGAGCCTAAGTTTCTCGACAACAATGACAAATATAAAGCTATGTGAAACACCTGTATAGAAAAGAGATGAAGCTAAAACTGAGGAAACTAGAATCATACCTCAAACTGTAGAGGGTCTGGGAACCTGATCATGCTGGGTCTGCTCCACTACAAAGTTCTGACCTACATCATGGCCTTGCAACCCTGCCTGACCACCCTAAGCTGATCCTCCCTATTTTCACTGAAATCCTGGCAATTAGCTACCACAACCATGACCTCCACCTATCCCTGAACAAACGAAGAACTCCAGAATGTTGATCCTCAATGACCCACCACTCCAGAATCCCTCACGTTGAGCTTTGTGAGTAGTGCCTGGTTGACTATAGAAGTGATGGAAGTCATCTTGAAGATGTTCAAATGAGATCGGATATCATTCTCAAGATCATCCTCAAACTTCCTTTCCAGAAATAACGCATCACCTCCTAGAATAGGCATGAAGTACAACAGCTCTGTGAAGCGAGAAGAATACTACATTACAGAAAGAGTACACTACTCCAGACTCATAAACTCTCAGGCTCGATTTTCCAGCAAAGTCTCTATGTAGAATTAGTCATAAAAGCCACACTGGAACTCATCTCAAGCCATAACCTACTCGAATCCTTCCTGTGAGATCACATCCCACCATCTCATGGTGGAGTCCTGAAGAATATAAGTAGAAAGATTCACCCTCCTCTCTAGGGGAATCTACAAATGATCGAAGATAGAAATAATGGATTCTAACCATGACTCTGTAGCCTTATTTCCTCCTTCCCCTATGAAGGCGAGAGGTTTCTACTGCTGGAAAACCCACGTCAATTCTTCCATAGAAGGGGAAGGATATGGTACTCCTCGTAAGGTCATCATAAACCTCATAAAAGAATCTCAGAACTGTGCACCAGAACCTGTGTCCGAAATGACGGCTGGTGTCAAGACCAGCACAATAGGAGGATCTTCTTGTAATCCATGATCAGCCATATCTTGTGTCTAATCACTTCACTGTAATTGGAAGACAACCGAAAGACATCTTGTTGGCATGAATCTTCCAGGTCAAGTTCAAACCTTAGATCAATATTAACAAGGGATGAAACTTATAAGTGTGATAAGGTAATACGAGAATGAAAGCATTCATGTTTTTCAAAACATGGATACATGGATTGTATAATGACTACATGAAATATTCCCTTAAGCCTTCACATAGGTGTGTAATTTTTCGAACCCAGGTCATGTAACACCCCATACACATGACATGTTGTCCTAACACACATCGTGTACTTGATTCATCTTTCCCTGACTGAGTTCTTCTACAAGGTTAAACCATAGAGTTCTCCTAGAACAAGACTACATGATGTGTTAGTGCTAGACATGACGTGTACTAGAAGAACCTCACCGACCTGTGTTTTTAGTTAAACAGACAGATAAAAAGGTTACACTACACGACATTTTCAATCTTGACACAGCGTGTACAACTAACATTTTCATCTATTCTTGTTATTAGTCATATGGGTGGACACGTGGTCTATGCAGCAAAACATGTACATCCAGTACAAGACGTATTCCACCAAATATTTCACTACCCCGTGTCTCTTCCCACATAATCAGTGACGCGGTTAGAGACTACACGGCGTGTACATACCGTACACAATGTGTACTTATTAAAAACAGGTCCTTCCTGAATAGAAAAACACATGGAATGTATTCATTATTACATGCCATGTATTCTGGGTTTTTCCAGACAGTAATCCTAAGAAACTACTCCAGAAACCCATAAAACACTGAAACGAACATTAAAGTGCAAAATTCTAATCCTTGGAGGCCCATACTCCTTGGGAAACAAATCTTGGCATCTTATACTTGTCATATTCAAGGAAAACAATACAATGATCCACTAAATTTGGATCCATGAGGGCCCATAACACTTCAAGATCCAATGTTTGGAATCTATTCGAACAAGTCTTTACACAGTTAAATACGCTATCAAATAGCATGTATTCTATCAAGGCATCTATCACCATAAACATGAATATCTAGAACAACATCTATCATAACAACATGCAATCACTAATTCACACTAAATGGCATGGTAGGAATGCATGACTTGTGATTTCTAACAAGTTCCTATATGATGAAAGAGATAAAATACCCTCATCTCATCAGTTTGCAAAAGAAATAGAACCTAAATAATATCAACAATAATAATACAAAACATGTAAATCACCCAATGGTGAAATTAAATCAACTGTAAAATTGAAAAACCAAAAAAATTCAATAATGAGGTAGATTGGTTTTTCCCTGTACACATGTTAGATATTCCTGGGAGAAATTTATTACCCATTACCTATTCCTTGCTATCCCTGGCTATAGGCTCCAAACAGTAATTCAAGAAGGAAATAATTCCTCTGATACCACTTTGTAACATCCTGGTTTCGGGAGCTTCCAAGAGGTTCCCCATACTCGTTTGGTCACATTGCCTCAAGTGCACTTCCCCGAATGCCCGAGGCTACAGACTAGCAGCGAGGGCCTTGGGTGTGATAGTGGGAAAACTATTCCCTCATTAACAGAGTAACGTAGTGGAAGTAAAACAGATAGCAATGGAAGAAGCAGTAAAATATGAAAGAGGTAAACAATGGAAGTAATAGACAACTAGAGAACACACACACATATTTATAATGCATGATACATATGTCTAGGAAAGTATCCAAACAATTCACAATGATGGAATACGATACTAAACCAAAGTACAATAGAAGATAGATAAAATGCTCAACATCATCGCAAGCATCATCTTGGTCCATTGATCCCAAGATCCACATCAATCAATTACCTGAAGTAAAGGGCGCATTCCCTTATCTATACCTGTAGAAATATAATCTGTTTGAGCCCAAAAGAATGTACCAAACAGGGAGTGAGATTAACTCCCAGTAGTAATCCACCAAAGGATCTATTCCTAATAGTCAGTGAATATATATGGCAGGCTATAATCAAAATGAAGCAGTAATCAAGGAAGTACTCAAAAGTAAACTATCCTACAATTTCAAATGCATTCAATGATCAGATATCAAGTAAGATGCTAATCATAAGTAGGGAGCCGTTTGGAAAGTACTCACAGCCTAACCCCTATAGTCCAACCAAAACTAACACATGAAACCCTCTGTGAAGTACACACAGTCCAAACCTTCTGGTTCAGCTTTTTCACAGACTCTCTGTGGAAGCACTCACAGTCAATTCACCCTATATTTTCGTATCAGTAACTAAAAGGTGCTCTGGGGAAGAACTCAACGTCCAATTCCACTATGGCCTACATTGATGATCTATAGACACTCTAAAGAAGAACTTACATCCATTCCCCCCTATGGTCTCACATCATAATAGTAAACAAAAAATCTGGAGAAGCCCTCAACATCAATTCTCTCTATGGTCTACTACAATAGGTTCTCATGGACTTGTGTAAGCCAATCGAGCATAGGGATATATATAACGACCCAATAATACCTCAGAAACCACATAGATAAATATTCTACAACATAATATCATTTACAATTAATAATATCACTCCATCCCATCAATAACAGGAATGGAAACCAAGCAGCCTAATAGGCTAAGCAAGACCAAATGGTTATAAACAATAAAATCATGGGAAAAACATCCATAAAATTAAAATTAACCATATTTACATTCAATTGACCTATACTCAAGTATATTAATCATAGTAGGAAATAAAAAGGTTAAAACCATAAACACACAATACCTCATATAGGGTATTGGGAATTCTTTCACATATAACTCAAAGATTATCTACGAAAAGGCACAAACCACTTACCTTGGCGTTGTATGATCTATATAACCCGGTGTCGGCCCCTGGATTGACCTTGAACATAGTAGATCTACAAATACTTCTAAAATTTTCAATCGAGGATAACAAACAAGAGAATAGAAATCAGAAAACAAGGTTGAAGAAGAATAGAGAACACACTGATGCGATTCCAATGCAACCGACCGAGTTCGATTCAATGAACGGATTCTTGCTCAGGGGCTCATGGAAGGATTGATGCGGTACAGATGCTCTCGGTCAAAGAAGGTGAAGAAGAAGACATTTTTTCATATTAGACGCGACCCTAGTCTATTTAATGAAAAAAATAATAGTACATGACATGTATATTAAAAGTACACAGCGTGTACTTTCCATTAACAGCCCCTGCATTAGGTGGTCTCCAGGTCACCACACACGGCTGTGTGCTTGGCATTAAACATCCAGTACACAGCTACGTAAGGAAAAAGAGTACACGATGTGTACATACAAGTACACAATGGGTACATTAATGATTTATAGAAATTAATCTTTTTCTCAAAAATACCATAAAAGAGAAAAATATACCTGAAAAGATGATCCAGGTTCTTACATTAATATTTAGTGTTATAAATTTTATTGAATTTTTAATTTGAATAATTATTGATAGGGAAGTTAGAATTTACTTTTATGTTTTGGAGTAATTTAATCTTATGTCTTATAATAAAGGATTATGATTGCAGAGTGTCATAAACTATTATAGAATGAAATCCAATGCTATAATTATTTTTCATAACATGAAATAGTTTATGTTTCAATAACCTTTTAAGGTTTCTATATTCTAATCCCAAAAAAATAATTATATTTTTGTCATCAATGTTTAACATTTTATTAATTACTAATTAATTTTATGGATTCTATTCTAGGTGGTTTGGAAGGGTTTATTTTACGATTAGTCAAGTTATAGGATTAAAATTTAAATATTTATTCTATAAATGTTTATATTATTTTTAAGAGAATGTTTTATCTAAAACATAATATAACATACATTTTTTTGAAACAACATATCAGGTTGTGCAATCAGACTATATTTCATTCATTGAAATATGATTTTTATTATTTCAATATTATGTTGCATGAAAAAACATATTAGTAAGATCTATAGAAATGTTTTATATAGAAAATGTTTCATTATAAAGTTTCCTATGTATTTTATGAAACTAGACTCAAAATTACAATATTTTAATTTCATAATGTAGTTTGAGATAGTTTATAGATTTTTCAGGTCATCAAAGACTAATTTCCATGGAGATTATTTTTAATGATTTATATATTGAAAAATTTCTTTTTATTGAAGAATTTTTATAGTCAATGAATTATTAAATACATGTTGTTACTATTTTAGAAATTATTTTAATTATTTTATTCTATTATTATTTTAAAAATATTATCTATGATTTATGATTGTTGTGAGATTT
This sequence comes from Viscum album, assembly GCA_963277665.1. NCBI lineage: Eukaryota > Viridiplantae > Streptophyta > Magnoliopsida > Santalales > Viscaceae > Viscum > Viscum album. The sequence continues at coordinate 1,416,366,201 of OY728123.1, forward strand.
AGGTCTACTCATACATGAAGAATAATGTTGACTATTTTGGAGAAGGTCATGGAATTATCTAAGTGATTTGTTCTATAAAAAGATGTCAAATATGATATAAGTGACTTTCATAGAGACACAATTCTATATAGGATACTAAAGTGCAGTTAGTTTGAGAGCATCATTATTTATACATTTCCCTACTATATTACCCCAAACGAATTGTTTAATTACATTACAGGGATAAATATACTAATTCAACCCTTTTTACAATACATTGTCCAAAAGTTCATGTTATTTTAATTATATTAAATTTATTTTATTCTCACATATTTATTTATTCATTGTTTTCTAATGAATTTTGAATTAATGTGTAAATCATTTGGTTGTGTGAATATTGTTTAAAATGGAAAATTTTGGGATATAATTTTCATATTTTATTCTTTGAGTAACATGAATGGCTTACTACTAATTATCCCTCATTCCTTTGTAATGAAATATTCGCACACAAAATGAGACATTGGATTTCATACTAGATAAAATTTTTGTTAAATAATGTGGTGTTTCATGGAGTAATTTTCTGTATTTATTCCCTAAGAATGTTTGCAGATATAGAAAATGATTTACTTTATTAGAATCATACAACAATATGGAAAACCTCACCCTCTACATCATAAGCATGAATTCGAGATGATTAAGAAGCATAATTCACATTATAAAACTAATGAAAAAAATATTTTGAGAACTCTCAAAAGTGACAGCTAATTTTGAGAACTCCACTATATAGACATCCCTAGGCTTACCACTAATAGAATATTTTACCTTAGAAAACAAAATTTTATAAACCGTGTGAAAAGGTCCATGTCAAAAAAAGGATTTTTTTGGGGAGGATATTCCAAAATTCATATTCAAATTAGAATTAGTAGGACCACTAACAATCAACTTTACCATTCTAACCTAAAAATTGAATTGACATTACTGACCAAACATATGAATTAAAATCATAAGTGTAATTTTAGTAATTTTACTTGAAAAAATAATGTCAAACTTTATGGTCTCACCTTGAGATATACATCATAGAATCTTAGAAAAATTATTCCTTAATATACCTATATGCACAATAAATCATAAAACAACAAAATAAAAATTCCATAACTATTATTCCAAATGAATTTGAGTTAAAAATTATAAAATTTAGTTAATTATAGAATTTCATTCTTAGAATATGATGATCCAAGAAAATATATTAAATTGGTTCCACTTGTCTTCTAAACACTGATTCCATGAGGAGTCATAGAATAATTATTAAGGTTTAGAGAATTCCACTTTTCAATAAAATGAGTTTCTAAAGAGTTTTTTTATTTCCTATAACCAAAATAATTATATGTCTAGGAGGACCTATAGAGATTTCTTCTTCAGATATTATTACCTACATCAAAAATCACACCCATTCTAAAGAAGTTAAATACCAAAAAAGATTTTATAGAGACTGTCTATGTGTATTGGTAAATTTTCAAGAAGCTATAAGATAGTTTCACACATCAAAAAATTTAGGTGCTTAATTTTCTAATATAATTTTATAAAGGATTGATTGAAAATGATAAAAATAATTTAAATATATAGATAATTGGATATATAGTAGTAAAATAACTAGTAGAAGAAAAATGATTTATTGAAAATATATCAATGAATTCCTTATTGTTTAGTGAAATAGTTATATAAGTGGTAAGAGCTTATGAATAATGTCCATTAACAGAACCTAAACTTGAATATCTAAACATTCTAATCAAAAAAATTTCCTTGATGAATAATAGTGAGAATCATGCACTAGTTGCAGTATATGTTTTATATTTATTCCCTCACCATTTTATTGACCAGTTTTTGAGGTACAAGGAATTGATAACTATTTTTTATCCCCCCAATAGAGGCAATATCCACAATAGAATACATGATTGAGAGAAAATTCACTAGTACAACATGGGTTTGGAAACTAGTAGAATCGGTATATACCACTATACCAAAACCAATACCAACAATATCCCCCATTTCAATAGAAAAACCCATAATTCTAGCACACATCACCTTTTTGAAAAATATTAAAATAAATTTAAATCCAACCTAGTTACCAATAAACACCTCCAATTCAAAAAAAAATAAACCCTTGGATTAGCCCTAAACCGGTGCAGAACCACATTTATTGAAATAGTAAAGACATTAGGTTGAGAAGTTTAGTTTTTTAGTGTAAAAGTGATGAATTCAAGTTTTCAATAAAGTGAATTTTGATATAAAATTTTAAGAAAACATGTAGCTCAATAAATCTATAATCTAAACAGAAATATGAGAATTATGGCTATAAGAAGTGGAAATAATATTCAACCACCATCCACACATCAATAAAAAAACAACCATAACATAAGGAAGACAAGGTTGAGGGTTCTGGATAGATTCCAAAAAACTAAAATGGAAGGAAGAAAAGAAATATAATTAATAGATAAAATGGGAATGAAAAAGTAAATAGGAGGCCCCATTGAAAAGGAGGAAATGTGAGATGAAATAATTTCCATTCTCATTCCAAATAAGAATGATCCAATCGAAAAATATTCTAGTGTAATAATATCAAATTTTAATTATAGATACCTTCCAAAAAGTGTAGATTAATATCCCACTTTTATAACTACTAAAACTGATCCTAAAGTAGGTTATGTTTCTCAAGGTTCTTTTCATCAAAATTGATGGGATTCATTTTAACGAGAGGGTCAACTAGAGAAGTAGTGTTTCAACTTTTAACACCTAATAAATTCCCAAAATGTTTTAATATCCAACTATATTTCATATCCTTTATACCAATGGTTCTATGAATTTGTATGTTGATTAATTTGATTGAGGTGATTATATAGATTTTATACATCACTTAGTGTTTTAATATTTATAGATGTGAAAATTAAATACAACATTATAGGTTCTACACCATTCCAATATATCTATACCGTTTCCAGTAGGTGACACAGAGGATGTGTTAGTTGTTGTTCAAAATTAAATCTTCCTATAAATATTTCACGTGTTTAATATAGAGTAATAAAGGGATCCATACTAATGAATCGTAATTTTTTGTAGAAAATTACTAAATATAATTAGGACCATCATCAATGTACATAAAGAAATACTCACTATAGACTTTGGAGATATCATTGTCAACTTAATCATTTTTTTACATCATGTGGAACCCATCGTAAAAGAATTCACTTATTACACTTTTTCACATTTAAAATGCTTAACTAATTGAATATATATGTATTTTATTTAAATTTTTAGTATTATATAATCATTAGAATTTTGAAATTCCCATGTACATATCTGAAATTCAGAATTATGGATAATTTATTTTTAGAATAGAATAAGATGATACCTCTTAATTTTTTGATGTATTTTATTATTTATTCCATGGAGAATAAACTAATTTACCATATTTTTTTATATAAAATTCAATATTTTGAGGTAGGGACTCCGAATTTGACTTAATATCTTGGACAACAACCAAATATAAAATTAAAAAAAATCTTTTTATTGATTTTAAATAGGTGTACTTTCTAGAAGGAGAAAAAAAACTAGTGATAATTAATAATATATATATATCTATATATCAAAATTTTTTGCGATTTTTAAATTATAATGTGAAATCAATAAGTTGTAGTTTAGTTGATATTCCATTCATTAATACTAAAAATTTCTCACACATTTTTTTCCATAGGGGGATTTGAGAACTAATAAGAATCTCAAAATGAGACTGAATGCTACCATGATGGTTGTTTTTAAAATTTATATAAATAATTTTTTAGTGTCAGGGATCATCTATCCATCTCTAACTTATAATGGTTCTCCCCCATTCATCTAGTTAATAAAAAAATGGGTTGGTCATTGTAATGAATGAAAAAATGACTTAAACCCTGTGAGAATTGAGAATAGTTATAGTGTTTTACTATACTATATGATGTTCAATTAGGTCACTTGGAAAAATCATTTTCCCATCCTATTTATTGACCATATTCTAGATATATTTTTAGATATAACATGTTAATAATTATTATATGGAATTTTAGGTAATTTTCAGGTAACAATTACTCCAGGGGAGCAAGATTGTAAAACCTTTACATGTACCTTTTTCACATTTTCTTACCAGAGTATTCCATTTGGATTATGTAATACTTTGGTTACATTTTAAAGGTTTATTTTAAGTTTCATTACTAATCACATAAAATATTTCGTGGATTTTTATTTGATTATTTTATTGTATTTGTAAATTTATTTGATTATTTAATTAAAAATATAGAAAAAATAATTTAAAACATATATTTAAAATAATCTTGGTATAAATTCTGAAAATTTTCATTTTTTATTTGAAAGTAGAATATTTCTAGGCCAGGCCATTCTATAATAATGCATTTTGGTGTATAAATCAAAAATTTAACTGCTAAAATCGATTCATTATCCAACATATGTTAAATTTGTTAGATAATTTCTAGGACATGCAAAATTTAATGGGAGTTTTATAAAATAATTTATAAATATTCTCTTTATATCTATTTGTTACTTATGTAGTCATCTAATTTTTTTTAACATTTAGTTTTGGGAGATTTTGATGTGTTTAAGAGTATATTGAAAACACCAAATGTTATTTATCCATCAATCTAAGAGTACCATATTATTTTTCATTTTGAGGCTTCAAACCAGATTTTGGGAGTGCTTATTTACCGAAAAATTGATGGTAATCCTCAAGTCATTTCCTATTCATAGAGAATGTTAGATTTTTCTTATCTCAACTAAAAAACAACATAAAATTAATTCTTATAAGTTGTCTCTACATTGTATAAATATAAATATTACATTATTTGAACTAAATTTATAGATTTTTTATCATATAACCATTAAGTGCTTGATGAAGAATGCCTATGGAAAACCTCTGGTGGACATATGGATTTTTTTACATAAAGAGTTCAATATGGAGATCAAATACACATGTTTTCCAATATATATGTGTTTGATATTTTAGGCCAAGAACCGGTGAATAATCGCATATATGGTGAGAATTTATACTTTATTGAAGGATTTGTAACTTGATATGATCATATAGTAAAAAATTTGTTAACTTATCAAGTATCATATAACATTAATCAATAAAAAATTAAAAGGCTTGAATCTAATTCAAAATATTATACTTGTCATGATTCACACCTGCAAAAAAAATTAATGACCAAATGTTAATAATATTTTTTATAGAAAGTGAAATTCAGTCTATTATTATGTTTTTGGAAACCCAATATTGTGGATTCTACTTGTAACTTGAATGAACAACAATAAAAATCATATATTCAGTAATATTTTGGACTACCTTGTTCAAATACTCTCATTAATTTTGAAAAAACTATAAAAAATATTAGTTCATTAGAAATATATTAAAGAGATAAGTATTTCCCAAAAATGAAATCAAATTTATTAAAAATTTTAAAGTATGAAAAATAGATTTATTGGGACATTTTCACATGTATTTTAGAATTTTTTACATCATTATTAGAATTGATTATGTTAAAAAATGGGTGGAATCAAGGCCACTGAAACTATTGATGTTAATATTTTGTGTAGGTTTTTTAAAGAAATCATATTTGTTATATTTTCTGTGTCAAGAATAATAATAATAAATTAAGGGGCTCATTTATAAAGTATTATCATGGAATATATAATAAGGATGTGTGGAGTGCATTTTAATACATTAACACCTTAACACTCACAAAAACATTTCCAGGAAAAAGATTATAATTAAGAGATCAAAGATATTTTTGGGAAAAACTATTAAAAAAGACCTAAAATTTTAGAGCCAAATGTTGTAATACACCTCATGATATTACATGAAAATATACAAAAAATCAATAGGAATGTGTCCATACATAATCTTTTGTGGTAGGATTCATCATATACTTATAGATTTGGATCACAAGGCCTACTAGGATATGAGAGAAGAAAATATAGACTTGTAAAATATAAGAAAATATATAAAACTAATTTTGTTGGAGTATAAAATTTTAATGCAAGAATATTCTTTGAATTCAATAATTTAAAAAGGTCTATAGTGTATCATCAAATTATTACTCTGTACAAATACATCTATCTTAGGGTCTAAGTGTTACTTTGAAAATAAAAACTCAAGTTGATGCCATGTAAACTTATTTCCTAATGGGAAGGTTTATTTATAGTCACTCATGTATTTCCTTTTGGTTTTGAAAATATTTTAAAAGTTACAGAAACAAATCCATTCATGGATAATGTGCATAAGAAGAATAAATTCCATAGAAATCTACCCCAAGATATAGTATAGTAGATCAAACTCTTATAACATGTTTATCAATTTAAACCATCAATTTGTATCTATCACTAACAATTACTTGATTGTCATGATTAAATTTAAAATCTAATTTTCATGGTAATATTTTTATAATGAAATGAGGACACTACATCATTTAATTTTTGGGTGAACCACTACCTTTTTAATGTATTTTTATTTTTTTAGTTTATTATTTTCCATAATTTTATGTATTTCTTACACATTATGTTTGATTATTTTTCAATTATTGTATTATTGAAATTTTTTGTTCTTAATTTAAAAACCCTTGATAAATTTGAATCATTTCAATGGTTGAGGAAATTATTTTTTCCATTCCATCACCTTAGATAAATTCTAAAATAAAATTGTTTTCAAATTATATATGAGGTAAATTCATGAAAGTGCCACTAATTTTTTAATCAAATTCCAAGAATTATTTTTCTCTATTTTAATCAATTAACTGGAAGAATTTTGAACCTATTTTTATATCTGAAAATTATCAATTTCATGGGAAAACAAGTTATGTTTTAATAATAAAAATTTATTAACTAATCTAATAAAAACCATTGGGAATTTATGGAATTTTTTGTTATAAATTATTTAGTAATTCTTTTTATTTTTAAATCCAATTATCATAATTAAATTCTACTCTAAAATACCATTAAATTTAATCCTTGTATCCCTCATCATCAATTACTGAACTTTTTAGTCAATAAAATTACAAGGAAAAATTATTTATGTACATTGTCCAAGTTATTGATGAAAAATATTTATTTAATTCAAGTGTGTGGGAAGGGAGAAAGTGATATAGAATAAAATATTTGGAAAATTATTCTTGAAAATATGTAAGAAGTGATACAAATTTCTAACTATTATATTATGAGGCGAATCTTATGGGAAGGTTTTTCATATGGCTAAGATATCATCCCAGGATGGTCATTGAAGTCTACCACTATTTTGAATGGAAATGTTAATCTCTTTCCATCTTAAATTCACATCAACATAAAAATTCCAGATTTATATTTAAGAAAAATAAAAACGATACAAAAGAGGGAATAGAGAAAGAAATTTTTGATACTACTGATGTTTTCTATGTATGTACAACCCAAGAAACCTAATTGGATTTTGGATGATGGATAAATTTCTTTATGATATATAATATTCTATAAAATATATTATACAAGTGTTTTCCATTAGGATCTATTAAGAAATAAGTACTAATTATATTGAAGGAAATACTTGGGAAAACTAAAATGGAAGGAAAATACATCCAAATCTGGAGAAATATAGATATCAAACCTACTAATGAAAATAAAAAGTTCCTCTCTTCCTTCAAAATCTGAGCCAAAGTGAAAAAACATCATCATTCAAAACCTACTGAAATAAATAGAGAGAAAAAATGATTTCTATTCCTAGAAGGTAAAAGGTTTGAACTATCCTTCAAAATCTCAAATAGAATAGAGCTATAATAGTGGAAGAATAATATATGGAGGGATCCATTCTTAAAGAAAATTGAAAATAAATCATTATGATTCATTATAGTGATAAACCTCCTACATCAAGCTCAAATCTTCTTATTTTAATACACTAACCATAATACATATAGAAACCATGAAAATAAAAAATGATATAAAAAATACTTGAATCATTGGTTGTAAATAAATAAAATTTTCAACCCTATGGTAACCCTTGAATGATTTTCAATGGGAAAAACTTTTCTGGAAACCCATGTTCGGGTGATGAGTGAAATATTTATAGGAAGGTAGGTATAAGTGTTCATGAGAGGATAAGATATGTTTATATTATTTGAATGTACTTAATAAGGAAAATGGAAATAAGAACACAATGGAGGAATTATAAATTAAAGAAATGGTGTTTAAATAAAAAACCCAGAGTTATTTGTAAATGAATTTGTCAGGTGAAATTTTTTTGAAGATAAATTGTCTGGGACTACAAGGATTACATGTGGGGGATTTAAAATAGTCAATAAATTCATGATATTTTGTTTTAAAAAAATCAATTTAAGCCCACATTTTAATTTATTCATCAATATCTAAGGAGTTTCGGAATTAAAGTGTGAAATCTTTTGATTGTGAGGATATTGTTAAAAAGGGCCAAAGTCGGGAATTTAGTTTTCTTAATTGAGTTAAAGAGTAACATATACGGATTGATACTAATTATCATTTACCATTTTTCTATGAAAAATTGGTGCATGGAATGTGAAATGGGATCTCATGATTAATAAGATAGATGTTGAAGAAATTAGAGATAATTGGAGGAATATTATGGATTCGTTCCACCATAAAATACTGAAGAAATTGAAATGGTATTAATATGTAATATTAATCCAATAATATGTGTAAACATAATAATCTTCCCCATATGAATGAATTTATTATCATGTAATTCATAATTATAAGGATGGTTTTCCTCTCTGTAAACATCATACAGTCACTGTTAGCATCCTAAATTCCATAAACAAGCTTCCAAAAGCATGATTCTTAGCCAGTGTAAACATAATTCATGTTGTGTAATCCTGAATCCAGTCCTTGGTTCGCATTATTCCATTGAAAAAATAGAGGAGTAATAATATACCAAGGTATATTTGTTAGGATCATATTCAATTCCAATCATGTCTTCAGGATTCTTCATCAACATTCATGAATCTAATTATAGGTGGCCACATGGATCATAATACGAATAATATTTCAATAAAAAGTAATTAGGGAACATCATTTTATTTGAAGATGTACTGATTCTCATGGAGTAGGGAAAATCACAGTGAAGAGGAAAGAGGATATTCATGAATAATAATAGAAAATATCAATCTTTTGACAACATGTTGTGGAAGAAGAAATATGTGGACCTAACAAATGAGGATGATGCTGAATATTGGAGTATATTAATAGTTTGGGGAGAACCTACACTACCACTACTAATACTATATTAATTTTTTTCCTTGGTTTATTTTTTACTTACCTTGATTTTGTGAGTTCTTCATTACCCCCTTCACATATACCACCTATATAATGGAGTGTAAATTATATTAGTGATTCGGGAAGGTAATGATACCTTTTTTTATTGCTTGTGTCTTTTAACATCAATAAGTTAAATCTATATCTCTTTTATTAAACTATTTTTATTATTCAGTATTAGTTAGTAATATCAAATTTCATTGTCTTTTATTTAATTCTCATTATTTTTTATTTCATTTGTAGATGGACCATCATCTCCTTCTACTCAGTATATCATATATAAGGTGGAATAGTCATTACTAAGTGGTGGTCACTATGTGTTAAAGGGGGCAATAGTTACACTTGGAATAATTGGGATGAAAAACACCTAGTTTGGTATTTTTTGAGAAAACCTGGAGTGATCATCTATAGCACTAACACACATAGGAAAAAAATTATACTAAAAAATTTTTTAGTTAAGATAATCCTACCAATATCCATTCAACCAAATTTGAGACGTAAAACTATTTTGGAGTATCTCATTTATCAATTAATAAAAATAAGAAGATCCCATTATTTAAATACCAGGATAACACCGTAATGGGAAACCCATCCCTGGCATAATCACTATATCATCACCTTGTATTCAATATATTGTTTCATTTCTTTTCTATGATCTTCAAACCAAAAAAAATAAAAAACTCCACCTTTCTCTAATCAAAACGTGACAACTGAATTTTATCACTCCACTCATGATACATATTTAAGGTTACCAACTATAATAGATTTAGCCTATGAATAAATATCTCATGTACACCCATCAATAAGGTGGATTTCACCACACCATCATCACTATTCAATGGTTTAACTGTTTATATCTCTTTATTCATATTTCCATTTGAATTTTAATGTTCTATCGAGTTATAATAACTAAAATCATGTATTTTTATACCTATATAAAAGGTGAACCATGGTTATACTAACCTAAACAAAAACAAAAATGGATCAATGGTTGTGCCTTGTTTCTGGTAAAATTCAAGGGGGTTTCTGCTATGCTTTGGTCTGGGTAAATGAAATTTGGTTCTTCCTTAATTTCTAAATAAAGGTTCTGGGATAGTGAATCTATGTATAAAAATGGTGAGGTTTTGGGTTTGTGACTCCAAGGTAGAAAAAATAATGTTGAAAAGGGTTGTGACTCCCTTTCAAAGTTTAGACCTATTTATAGCGGGTTCTATATTTATTAGGTATAGAGTGTTGTTCAGAGTATGCATATGATAATTTTGATATAAACTACTATGAAAACATATTTTTTCTCTTGTTCATTTTTTTATACTTACACACTTCACACCTCACAACACTAGCCTTTTATTCTTATTTTTAATCATTTTATTAACTAAATTATAAATTTTATTTTAGAGTACTCTAATATTTTTAAGACTTTCAATTCACCCACCCCATATTTATATATTATCCATGTACTATCATAGACCATAAATTTATTTCAAAATATTGGATCTATTGGATATATTATCTATTGCTAACCTTTTTATAAAATTTACATTATATGGGAATGATATTTCTATTATGGTAGTTCATAGTACAAATGATAATTGTATTTTTCAAAAAATTACCCTTCATTGATGTGAATAATTATGGATATGTGTAATCTAGAATGGAAGCCCACCGTAACAAATTTTTGTTTTTATTATTCAATATTAATGGTGAATCCTTAAAAATTTCAGGAGACAGCCCCTAATTCTCATACAAGAAATGATGCAGCTAACTATGTTCTAAACTATAAAATCATGAATATTATTATTTGTGCTATTAGTATAATTATTTTTTTTCATGTATCATCATGTAAAACATCACATGAAAATTGGAGAATTTTTTAATTTACTCATTATTGTGTAAAAACTAGAAAGAAATAACTATAAATATCACGTGTTGAGTTCCAAAACATTAATACAGGAGAAAACAAAATATTCAATCAAATGTTTCAAATATTCACAAGTATTGTGGATAGGATGAGTGATCATATAGAATCATTGGAAAATGCTAATACTGTCGAATGAGTTCTCATATCTGAACCCAAGAACTAGAACACTAAGAAAATTGTAATTTAAAAATGTAATAAATAATTGGATTACAATTTAGACGATCCTACTTGTTCACTCCTTTAGTATGATCTGTAATTAAAGATCATTGAAAATGAAAAATATGTGAAGAGTAAAGTAATTGAATTTAAAATTATTTGTCACTTTATCTAGTTCCTATGATGATGATTTGGGTTTGTTGGCACCATTGTCCAAAGCTCGAAGTAAGACTATAATTAAACCTAGGATGGTTATCCAAAAACGGTTAGGAGCATTTTTAAATGGGAGGATGAGTTTGATAATATGTGATGATGGTCTCTAGGATAAAAATCTGTTCATTAATTATGAAATGCAAACATGCTACCATGAATATGAGTTCTAATTGAATTATAAGAACTTTTCATGAAAGTAGCAAGTACACAAATGAAGACTCCAATCAAACAGACAACCATGTGAAGAGGAAAATTGTAGTATGTGATGTATCCCCTATGAGAACTGAATATTCTATTTGGTAGTTGATTTTGAGGTGAATATAAGTTTTTGGAATATATATCTTGAATAGATAAACGCATGATGAAACCATGTATTATACTGTTTGATGTTTTAAAATGTAGGTAAGCAGAAAAACATTAATGTAATTTGTGAAAATGTAAGATGAAATTACTATTTGGTGAAAGAGGTTATGTGGTAATTCCATGTGAAGTGGAAGTTCTATTCACATGATGATGAAATTATTTTAAGTAAAAAATACCATAAGTTGATCATTTGTGGACGTTGAAATGAAGTTATGATGCTATGTGGTAAGTGGTTTTCTATGAAGTTTAGCTCGTGGATGAAGTGCCCTATGAAGAATTAAATATAATATGAAAAAATAAAATACCGCAATCAGTTTGAAAACATGTAATGCATGATTTTCAATGATGAGTTTACAGTTGAAAAGCTATTCAGAGATAGTGTCCTCTTCTGTCCAAGGAGGTACAAATTTGAAGTCCCACAAATAAAATTTGTTTGTGATCTAGGGAATTATTTCATGACCTCCACATAGATAATAAATTCCTTTGCGGATGAAAGTTTCAAGCAGACCACCATTCTCTATGAGGTTGAGTTTTTGGATTAAAATAATAGTTTTCATCCATGGAAATTATTTGAAAATTATTTGCGATGATTCATTATGCGAGTACCGATTTCATTTTTGGTCCAAGGTGATAAAATTTTGTCCTCCCACAAACAAATGCCATTTTTGGTCTAAGGTGTCATTTTTCTAACACCCAAAGAGTGATAAAATTACTTCACAAATCCATTTGTGATCTTTCTTTAGAGAGATCATATTGCGATGTGGCTATAACAATTTCAAAACAGCGATTACAAACCACTGCCACTAAATCCCAGAACCCTCTTAGAGGAGGGAGGATTTTTTTGGAGGATACATATTTTGAGCATACAAGCAGGGAGGACACTGAGATAGCATTTTTGGAGATAATTATAAGAGTAAAAAGAGAACATCATAAGTAGAGAGTACATATCTTAGACTGGGCTACCTCTCCCGGAATCACTTAGGTAAAAATCCATCAGTTTCAAACTTGGGTAGAGCCTTACAAAAGTGATCCAAAGAATAACCCTTTTTCTAGTAAGTCTTCTAGTAATGTAATTCCTCCACCAAGCATATTATTCTAAATGTTATGCAACCAATCCCTCGTAAGGATACTATACGGACTCATGTTCTCAAAGGCCTTCATAAACCCCCCGACCAGCCTTTTCAGAATACCTTGCTGCCATTTTTATATATGGGGATCCCTCACAAAATTATATATGGTGCTCAAATGTAGCTATAATCCTTGGAATATCCCTACATTGAATGTCTTATGAAAGAAATAGATTCTTCAAAAACATGGACATATGAATCCTCCTTTGTGTAAGCCCGAACAAACCCAATAGTTATCTACAATTTGAGATAGTCCTCATGCTTCCAAAAACTAGGCATCCTCTTAGGTGTAAAACTCAACAAAACCCTTAATTATCCTTGAGTTTAGATACCCCTCATGGTTCCATAAAATTGGTCATCCTCCTAGGTGTAAACCTTGAAAAACCGTTAATTATCAACGAGTTGAGATAGTTATCATGGCTCCAAAAAAGATAGACATCCTCCTAGGTGTAAAACCAGAAAAAATCCCCTAATTATCCATGAGTCAAGATACCCTTTATTGTTACAAAAAAGGGCATCCTCCTTGGTGTAAGCTCAAGAAAACCTATAATCTAATGGTATGCTCTCATGTGATGTGACTGATCTTCCACTTTCTATTATTTCTCAGACTGATCATGACTCACATGATATTATATATTTGTGATGATCATCCAATATTCATTATAAATTTTCCTCCACTTTGGGCCTCCTATTGATTTTTAAGTCCAACCCATTACACTAAACTATGAGTCAATTGATTACTATTCATAGAAGGATACATAGGATTCCACTTTGAGGTCTAAACCTAGTTTAATTTCATTTTCAACCATTTTGTCGAACTATGTGAGTTTTGATTATTTATTTCATGATATTTGTAGGATGCCTCTTCAAGGTTCAATCCCAACATCAAAACATGTACCACATCACTGGATGGAAATAATCCCTAGAAGGCCCAACTTGTTAGCTTTAAACTAAAGCATTATAAAATTAATAATAGAAATATGGGGAACAACTAATGCATATATAAGATTACATAAAACATAGGGTCCTGATCATATCATTTTCATGGGGGTAATTAGTATCACACTAGGATTTGGGAGGATTTATGAATATGTCTTGAATCTATGATAGATTCCTAGAGTATGAAATAATTCCCCCCCAAAAGGGTGTGATGATCATGATCTACCATCATCTCATCCAATGTGTTTTCTAAGAGGTCATTGGAAAAGTCCAAATGATGGTATTTCTTTAGAATGCACGTCCACATTATTTGAAAATGAGTGTGGGCATGGAGAATGTCAAGAAAAATGGTGAATCCTACAGGAATCCTTAAACTATGCCTGCTATTAAAAATCGAATTTCAAACCATTATCATGTGAAAAATGGACTGATATAAATCCTTTAAATGTGAATGAAGTTTATCAACCATGAAATATTATATTTGATGTTTCACTGATGAGTGAATTTTTTTTGTTTCCCATATAAAACACATAGACATAAATATAAATGGAATCTATAAATCCACCAATAAACTCCATGCTCATCAGAAATGATGGTAGAATATGTTGGAAAACTTTACAAAACCAAAATTCATGACAAAACGTTTCCTATAATTCCATGTAGAACAAGTCCCCATGGACTCTACGTAAACTATCATCAACATAGAACCACCAGTGCTAGTTGGATAATGTACATGTGAGGAAGTATCATTAAAACAGATCCATCCCAACACTATAATCAACTCATTAATGTCTTCATAGGATGAATTACCATAGGTATTCTTATAAATGATGGGATGTGTGAAAGCAAGTGGCACCCGTAATTATATCCAATAAATTTGGGATCCTTCTCTCAGAGGGTATTAAATCATTCCTTCTCTATCTTGGGTGGTTGTGGAGGAAGGAATCCATCATGTCATGGAAACTGTCCATGACTTATATAGGATAGGATATGTTCACTTTGTTCATCATCACCAACATGTGCCCAAAATTTAGTAAGAAACAATAGAATAAGTATTACCTCTCTTAGCCATCTAGATTCAGACATATTAAAGGAGAAATTTTTAGTGGTATCTGACCACTGTAATTCCAGAGTGTGGCCATGACTCTCATAAATCCAACACGTTTGAATCCCATCAATGTATTAAAATAGTAGATTAATGCCATTTCTTGGTTATTTTTTGTGATAAGATTCAATCATCAGCCCATCTAGACTCATTTATAATAGAATCTCAATCAAAACCCCATCTCATAGGGTTGGGGGAATTTTAATCCTTGAAGTCATCTCCTAAATAATCTATTGGGTAGAAACACACTCAGATCAAAGATATTTCTTCCCAAAAGAAATCTATGTTTCATCCCACATGTCTTACATTAGTTAATGTAACCATTGATGGAACAATTGATAATGAAAAGCATGATACAGTTGAAAAGGAAATCATTGTGGAAACATTTAGTAACCACACATCACCCAATCAAAGAGAATCTATCTTAGAAGAAGATAATATTTCATAGATCAAAAAAAGAGTATAAGAACATTATCAGGTCGATGCTTAGTTATTCAAGCGAAGAAATTACTTTGAGTATAATAATAATATTGAAGATTTCATGACATCAATTAAACCTAATTGATGTGAGAAGGATTTTCAAACTATAATGGAAGAATCAAGACAACCCCTTGAATTGATAGTACATCAATCATCCACTTCAAAAAAATTGACGGATAACATTGATTTTTTATACGGTGAATGATTAAACCACCTTTAAATGGTTCTGTGAAATTATCCAAACAACACCACTAACATTGGTGTCATTATAAAATTCGTATTGGTTTCATTAATTTAGTAGCGAATTCTGGGAACCATCGTAGAATGTTTTTTAGAAGAGGATTACCATGTCAAAAAATGTGAAGGATATAGTGGCAGTTTAAACTTCCTTTATCCCCTAGACATATTTTGTGAGAGGAAACCACTAAAAAAACGTTTTAGACCTCATATAACAATAGTTTAAACTATTAATAAAAATTAATTTGGAATATGTAGTGCTAGTTGAAACTGCCACTATAAAAATATTTTAAAAAATTTACATCCATAGATTCTTAATATCTCTTGGTATGGAGTCACTAAAACTAGGGGTAGATGCTATTATAATCCCCGATATCCCTCCAAATACCTCCATTGGTAAGGGTGAAAAACTGATCATGTGCATGCGACCAAGTTTTTCCATTCCAAGGACATGACCAACAAGATCATTCGGGGAGACTGAGAAGGACTACGTGATATTTTCATCCAATAGTTATTTGATTTTTACCTATAAATAAAATATCTATCATACTTTAAGCAATACATATTAAGATAGTGACAACTGAAAATAAGTTTTTATAATCAAAGAGTAATTCATACCCAAACTTCTTTGGTGGATTCATTAACATAACTCACATCTAATTTTGTATGAACATTTAACCAAAGTTCTATTTGGGAGACTTGGTGCCTATAATTCATTGAGTTCATTAAATAAATATAAATCAACAATTTAAAATATGAAAAAAATAATGTTACCTTAAAAATATATAAACCAATGAAAATATTACCAGATTCATTCTATTTGTCTAAACAATCCTTGACCCATTAGTTTGAGGAATGATTTTTTAGCTCAACACAATGCATTTTTCTAGAAGCATCTTGAAATAAGTAACATATAATTTAATAATAACGTATTCAATGTCATCTTCATTTCATATTCATGAATATATGTAAACTTATATTGATATAATAATATATATTTCGAAACCACGTGCTTTTCATGATGATGTATATCAACAAACACCTTAAATTTCTCTCTAAGAACCCCTCTAGGTACCTTATCATACTACTGTTGAGTGGTAAATGATGTATCATTGAATTAAATCCACAATATCTATTTGAATTCCTTCCATTTATTACCCAAATTTTTCAACATACACTTTCATGTGATAAAATAAACAACGATAAAGTGGAATAACATCTATACAAAGAGATTCATTTTTAAAATATACGAAATTAATAACATAATTATATTAAATTGCACCATAATGTATTAAAATTATCTTTATCTCAGAATCAAAGACTTTATTTTTCTATGATTGAGGCACATGCCTCCAATCATCATTGGTAATCAAAAGGGTAACAAGATCTGCTCCAATATGGCATAGAATATGGCCAAATAATCTTACAGAATCATATATGGGGACCCCATAACTATAAAAGGGGACAACTATATTCAATCTATTCAGATTATAGACATTTTAAATGTTCATATTTTTCACTATAGTAACATCATATTCATTCTTTATGAAATAATAGTTAGTAGTATAAAAAATGTTCAATAACATTATACACATTTAAATTTGTACCTATAACTATCACCCTAAAATATCGACATGAGTAAATTGGATTGAAAACCTATTCCTTTGCTGATGAACATATTTAATGGGGAGGCATTGTCTCAGATGTTGATGAGATGGAGAAGGAGGGTGTGGAATATGCTGATGGAAGGAAGGGTGTGAGAGATGCTGAAGGCGGGAGATGGAGGGTGTCTCAGATGCTTTAGGGAGAGAGACTGATAAATCATCATATTTCAATGTGGTCAAGGAAACATCAATTGGGAGTCAACTGGGTTTATTGAAATTCTTCTTCCTTGGCATTCGTATCATTTAATCAAATAAAATTAACTTCATAACATATATTTCAAAAAAATTATGCAAAATTATTTTACGAAATGATGATAGATGAACAATAATGAAAAACGAAATATACATAGCTAAGATAATGAATTAATGCACATATAACATAAGTGGTTGAAAAAATAAAGGATGCAAACACATATAATCAGTTTATTCTTCAGTAATGTCATTTTACTTATCCATTTTTACTTCATCTACTTTATCCACGGTTATAGAACTACTATTTTTAATATCATAATGAAAAATTAAGTTTGTTTCTAACTATTGATGAGATTCAATGTCAGATGTTAAATATTACACTTCCTCACCCATATCAAAAAATTTCTCTTTGTTTTATGTGACCAACTACACTCCACCCTTCATTCACAACATCTTCTACATAATATATCATTTTTAATTGTGATGAAAAGATATATGAATAATGTAATTCATGGTCAGTGAAATCTATCAAGAGAGAGAAGTTCACAGAAGTATATTTCAAGGAATATCATTTAAAACCCCTAGTAATATCAACCCACTTCCCTTATAATAAAACAGGTGGAAAATTATGATGGTAGTTTACTTTGATTATATCATTCAATTTTCCATAGCATCGCAATTCAGAAACTGTAAATATACCACTATTCAATATTTTAAAACCCTCTTCCTGATCCACTATACAAAATTTAAATACATTTACACTGTATGAATTATATTTTCTAGCCTATTTTAAGGGACCCAGAGCTATAGACATCATGTATTTCGAAAAATTAGCCTAATTTTTAGTATTAATGATCTACAAAAATTAATATACATGATTAGATTTAAGAAATATATTTCAACCTAATATTCATATTGATTGAAATATTTATGAACTGATATGACATGAATGCTATTATATAAACCCTTTATTCAAATATTTTTATATATCTTTCTCATTTCATGTTCGGCCTCTCATACATCTCTTTTCTTGTATCATGATATCATCAATAAGTGTTTCTTAAAATTCACTATTAGGAATCCCATATCGATGTGCCTATAATAATTACATTACAGTCAGTGTAACATTTGAGATCTACCAAACTGATCAACCAATAATAATAATGATTTTAGACTTTTTATGTAGTTTTGATTAAATTGATTAGTCATTAAAACATCTAACGTTATTTAATCTTGTATCATTATCATCCAAGTGTCTAGAAAAAAGGTAATACCCTCCACTATAAAATAGATTTCAGAAATTAACCCTTTAAGTTGACCATTTTTCACATATGAAATCAAATTCCCGATACATTTATAAAATAAAATAAATAAAACATAATTATTTATTTAATTAAGTGACAATAATTTTTTCCTTAAGATGAAATACTTATAAATATAGTATCTCTCAATTAGATATATCCATCGATAATGTACAAGGCCCCTAAAGTTAGTTTCCTTGAAAGAATGCACAATTAAATGAATTGTGATAGTAAAACACAACAGACGAAAGATCATATACATAACAAAAAGTGTCAATACAAATCACTCCTGAAGGTTTTCAAGATCAGCTGGTTGTAGATTTTTCTCAAATATTTTTATGAAGAATGTGAAAATTTGGATTTCAATTGCAGTATCCTCTTCAAGTAATAATATAGGAAATTCCAATGATAGTAACTATTAAAAAAATGGGAATCATGAATTTTCAATCCATTTAACCTATTATGATTTATGTATAGAAACCTTGATACATTAATTGGATACCCATCAGATAACTTCACATGTTGTAAAATTATAAGGAATGTATCTTTATCCCTATTTTTCATTGCAAAAATTGGTGGATCATACTGTCCATTATCATACGGATATAGATCACTCTTTATGTTCAATTTTTTAATTCATTCAAAGCATTTATATAGTCCTTTCATTTTTTATAATCATTAAGTAATTTGAAGATAAAATTTTCACAAAAATTCTTCTCAATATGCATAACATCATGATGATGCCTCAATAAATTAAATTCCTAATATGGATGTTTGTATAATATAATTCTTTTCTTCCATTATTGCATTTCAATTTCACATGATGATGCACTTAAAACTCGTTTCCCACTATCATTCAAATTATACACCTTCCCAAATTCTGTTTCATCTTTTCCAAGTTGTTCTAATATTTTAGACTGTATCAATAAAATTGGAGGTGGTATATGATCAATAGAACCATTTAATTTTGACATGTTCAACTGAAATCTATGAGATACATTAAGAAATATTCGATGACACAAGAACCACCAATTTGTATGTAAGGCAGTCGTTTGGTCTCAAAATGAAACATACAAATTGGACAATCCACACTCATGTAAGTTTTCTAACCAGATAATTTATCAAGTCAATTGAAGTCAATAATAGTCCACCTTATAGAAGCATTAATTCTTAACATTGTTCTCAAAAATTAATCATATGTATCACAACCGTTTCTCTATAATTCCTTTAATTATTCAATTAGAGGCTGAATGTATACATAAATATCATTTCTAGAAATTTTTTATAGGAATAATCGTCAAAATGATAAAATATGTTGGTTTCATTCACATTCAAAGAGGTAGATTTTATGGAACAAAAATTACCTTCCAAATGGTATAACTGGTTCTCGAAGTCCCAAATGGGTTGAATCCATCGACAACTAATCCCAATATTATATTCATAGGATAAATTGAGAAATATGGATATAATGAAACAAATTTTTTACATTATTGTGAATATCATCGATTTCTCATTAACCCATCATTATTATTACCTATATAATCCCACTTTATGTGCTCGGTAGTTTTTGATGACCTTAATAATCATTGAAATCATGGATTTAAAGGGAAGTGATGAAAAACCTTTTAAGGTGTGCTCTTTTTCTTCTTCTTCATTGTATTATGTTGATTTATACTTCCAACATCACCCATTTAATTCCATCTATAATAAGAACATTTTTTCAATCCTCTTTACTTAAAACCTCTCCCCAATAAAGAATGAAATCATTTGAACAAGAATGTATTTTTGTATAATTCAGACCAATCTTGTAAAAAACATTTTTCATATCATAAAAAGACTCAATGATATTATCTTTAATAAATGAATAACGAAATAATTCCAATATCATTGACATCACCTTATTTTTATTTCTATATATTGATTGGATATGGTACAACATCAGTAGAAATGAATGTTTTGAATATTTAATATATCCACCATACATATCTTGATTTTCATCATCATTTAAATCATGAAATGTGTTTTTCAACTCAGTGAAGTTTTTTATTACACCAGTCTTCATAGAATCAATAGGAATATCCAATTATATGTTATAAATTTGATCTGGATGCCTTCTAGTACCAAAAACATCAGTTTTCATATTACTACTTGTAGCACCCTCAACTGGTTTTTTGGATATGTTTTTATGTTGATTTTTGTCTTATAATTCCAAATGAATCATTTACAAGGGTTTTGAATTCATTATCCATTTTCAATGAAGTTTGGAGATAATTATGTTTATTAAAATTAGTGCTTAAACTTTTTGCAATGTTTTATTCTCCATATCAATCCAACAAAAGTATTTATCTAGTAATTACTTCAATATCTAGTGTTTATAAACATCGGTTCTCTTCAACTATATTATAAATTCACATTTAGGATGTGGAAATATTATTTTCCCATCAATAGATCATTTATAAATTTAAAAATATAAAAAATCTTCCAAACCCTTAGCATACTGAGGTGTGTTCCTTTGTAATATGATCCATCTTGTACCCATATATATCACAATGTGAATTCATATTATATAAAATTTAAAACAAAAAAGTATTTCTAAGTATGAAAATAAATAAACAGAAATCAAAAAACACAACCCTAGTAGATTTATGAAGAGTCATATAAGTATTAAAAAAGGAAAAGTTAAATAAGTAAATCAATCATGTATAACATTATGTAAAATAAGAGAGAAATAGCAAAATCATACAATCATTAATTGTTTTTTTAAATGTTCGTTAAAAATAATTTATCAAACTGCACATTGAAAACAAATTTAGAAGTCTAACTATTTCCATTAAATCACTTTTCAAGGAAAGACACCCCTCTTTAAAAGAATTAAACTGGTGTCAAGCACCCATTTTTTGAAGACCAAAAAATTATCCTTTTAAACACATTTCAATATACTATGAGACTTATAGTCTCAAAATTATTTAAAAAAATGTTAAAGGTCAACTACCTTCAATTACTAAAACATGACTCTAAAACAACACACACACACTTTAATGAAAAAACTGGTGTTTATCACCCATTTAAATAGTTAATTACCACTAGAAAACCCAATGAGAATTTTAATAACAACTTGGATTGTGACATATTTCTATGCCAAGTCATTAAAACATTTGAAAACAATTAAAGAACAAAATGGGAATTGATGCATATTATTAGGTTCATGAAAAATATAAGGTATAAAATAACTAAAAAATGGAATACAAAGATAAATATAAATAATTCCAAATCATGATACAACTGACATTGAGGTATATTAATTGAAATATAAAAAATTCATATAGATTGGAATAATTGAAATCTTGGTCGCACTAATATTAAACCAGGAATAGTATAAGAGTTGAACTATATAACAACTGAGTGGCATTAATAGTAAACTAAACAAACTATAAGAGATGGAATATGATGAAACTAATTCAATCTAGTAGTATGAAAAAAGTATATAAGATATGGAAAATGAGATAATTTAATATACTAGTAAAAAACTAAACAAAGGATAAAATATATCATTGTAAATATCTAATTCATACTAGTTCAATTCGAAATAAAGAATATGATATTGATTAGTAAACAATCGATTAATATTTATAGGAAACGAAAAAATGTATTAGATATGGTACAAGACATTCAAAATACATAATAATATAATGAAAAACATTATCTATGACATGGTATAAATAATATGAATATAAGAGGTGGTGGTTTCATAGACAGAAACATATATGTATTCAACTTGCTCAACTTGGGAAATAAGTAAAATTTCATGATTCAAGAAAACCATATAAATTATAGAATGGAATAAAACTATGAGATCATTTTAGTAAATGAGGAACAATAATGAACATGATGAATATCTATCATTTCATACATCACTATTCATAACAATGTAGTAAGCATGCTAATAAAGTATATTATAGAAATAAAGACTTGAAATTTATGTAGCATAGCATGATAAACATGTAAAACTCATGAAAGAGTAAAAAAACATAATTTAAACATTAAATGGGGCACCTAATAATTTAATTGAAGACTATATTTTTGAGGCCTTAGGAAGAAGAGATATTCCACCAAAAAAATAAACTCAACCACCAATCAAAGGATTAGAATTAGATAAACACTATTAGAACCTAATGGGAAAAAATATTGGAATCAAACCCCAATACTGACCTTAGAATCACTTAATTAAAGCATCTATTGTGCTATCATGGAAGTAATCCAAGTGATTATATGAATATATCATCCTAGGAATATGATAGTATATGATTACACCTACAACTATCCACTAAAGTGGAAGAAAAAAGGAATGTATAGTAATTAAGGCCATACTTCTTCAGATGAGAGATTCCATGATCAATTTGGTAAGGATAGATCATGGGTAAGGGAAAGGGGGATTAAAGGAAATTGGAAACCTAATGATGGTGAGGGATATGGGACTCAGGAGAATATCGAGTTCTGTTGAGGGATAGGGAGACGGTTTGGTGGGGGGTTAGGGGAAAGTGAAGCGCTGATGATGGATCAAGATCGGGGGGGGGGGGGGTTCTAGAAAACTTGATCCCTAGTGAGGGCTCAATATGGGGGGGGGGGGGTCAGGGAAAACAAGATTTCCGTTAAGGGGGGAATTACATTAGTTGCAAGCGGGTGATTTTGGGAGCGATGTCGAGGGATCATGGTAGGGGTGCTCTGGGGGATTTGGGGAAACCATACCATCGATAAGGGGAAATGAAATGGTGTTGAGGGGGGTGATCGAGGGAGAGAATTCAAGGACTCAGTGTCAGGGGTGCTCGAGGGAGGTGGGTGGTGGTGCTCAAGGGATTAGAGGGTCTCAGGGGAATGTTTTTTATTAAATGGATAAAATCTAGCGGTGGTTTTTCAAAAACCACCACTAAATTTTGGGATTTTAGAAATGTTTTATTAAACCGGCACTAATAAACATTTTTTAAACTATGAATATGGTGTAGTGATACCCTTATATTATAGTGTCGACTAATTCCCATGTTCTCCTACCATTACGAATTAATCAACCAGCATTTCAAGAAACTCATCCAAAATTTAATAAGATCAAGATTTATAAATAATTACTAGGTTCCTATGTTTCCTAGATGGATTCTATTAAAGGTGGACATGCACTAGTAAAACTAGAAAGGTAGCCATATCTTGAGTGGGTGGATTTGAATCCCCCCTCCTAACATTGTGAAGACAAACTTATCTACATTCTATAGGGTGTGTGATATAGAACAACATCTCCCCCACTTCCCTTCAAAGTGTGGGAAAATTTTATGAACTCTATACCAAGAATAGTATTTCAAGATAAGATATTTTTTGTACACCTTGGATGGACCTTAATTTTTTGGTATAGTAACCTTTTAACTGAGCCTATCTCAAGCTAGGATGATCTCCATCAACAGTTTCTTTTCCAATTCAGCACTACACTAAATAAAATGATTGTTTTTGACCACTATAATTGCATTAAGTATGAAAATGAGAGATTCTTGGATTTTATTTCAAGATGGAAGGGTCTAATGTATTATATAGAAAAAATATTATCATACGAAAAGTTACATTAGATAAGTGATGAAATCCAAGAGGAAGAGTTTTCAACTTATCTTATTCCTTTGAAGTATCATGGTGGTTTCCAAGAGTTTGGGTCTATAGCGTAATGTATTGAGGATGGTGTTCAAAAAACCAAGTAAGGATCTTATCAAGAAACCCCATCATAGATTTGGAATCTAAAGAAAGAAAAAAAGTATAATATATCCCACAAAAGAAAATGGATGAGAAGATCTGATATTCAAAATAGGAAGGATAAAATGTTTTCTTCCATAATGATCACGTTCTATAGTATTTCACCATTTCTCTAGAATACAACCTGGTTATACATCTAGAAATAAATAATATAGACAAAGTAGTGTAGAGTGATCATCCAAATGAATTCCCTTATCATCGCATATTGGGCTACATGATCCAATGATTCTTTTTAATCAAAGATCAACTATAAAGGGTGATTGATAACATTAATATATAATTTTATATGTAGAAACCTAGTTTTTTCCTTGTAAGACTTTGAAATATCTCTCTATATATTTCTACAGTCAAGTGCTGAGACATCATGTGATTCTAAGGACCAGTGTTCTGTTATAAAAATATTTTATATATTTTATATTAAACATGTAAATGTTATCAAAAAAAATGGATAAATCTTAAATTAAAGATCAAATCAGAAATATGAGATAATGGATAAATTCAGAACATGTTGTTTACCATAGGAGCAACCTAAAATAGGTCAGCATGGGGAATTAAAATATCTCACCCATTGGTAGTGCATTGATTTGGTTAATTAAATATGTGAAATTAATTAATTTAAATTATTTAAACTAATATTACTTCTATAAGAATATAGTTATGGATAATCTTCCATGGTTTTTCGCATAAAAATTGGGAGGATTCTAGAGCTTCTCCTTCCTCCATCTATTGGCAGATCATATTAGATGATGATGAGATAATGGATCAGGGAAGATTAGATCACAATAAATGTAACAACATCATTTAATTTTTTGTAAGTGAATCATTCAATGAAGAATGATCCAATATTCATGTAGGAATTTTCATACTATGAATTATGAAATTTTTTATTAAATTAAGTATGTAGATTAACCACGTCCATTGATCTATGCTAATTGTGTCCTTTTCATGCACCCATGTACTAGTTTAATTTTTTTTTCTTTGGGGTTATAACACTATATGTACCCATTCTTTCTATTTTCCCAATTGTTCTTGGTAAATATCACTAAATCGTTTTTATTTTTCCCTAATCCCTCAATTTATTTTCCTTTATCACCTGTTGGACCCCATGATTTTGGTTTGACATTATTTGGTGGTACTGAGACCGATCAGACCCCAAATACCATGAAAGATTCCCTAATAAGGATGGATTGATGAATCATAGATTGATTTGCGGGTTTTTGCAGTTTGTGGAATATTTTTTGAATGATAGGAATATGAATAGTCATAGATGGAAAAGACCAAGGCATGATGTGCATACAGAGAAACCCCACGGGTTGACAAGTACTATTTTATGGACATCATATGGCTAAAAATGTTGAACAAAATATTGATCCATTGAATTTGGGAGGAGAAGAGGCCATAATAAATATTGGAGGGATCAAATATGGATGCATGAGCACTGATATTAAATTCTTGAAAACTCTCAACTACATGCCATGTAGTTTGATAAACACACAATGTGTATCCCCTATGAGGTGGAATCTAGGGTTTTGGAGATATATAAGGATTGAATATGGTGCAGACTCCCTAAAATACATGTAACACTTTACGAAGTTCCTAAGCCTTATGTTGGGGCACACAACAACGCACAGACCGTGTACCTGAGTACATTAGCTTGACCAGAGACATATGTGTAACCTTGTGTGAATAGTCATGTCTTGTACTAAAGTACATGAAATAAATATGGAATACAAAAACATGAACAAGAACAAGGGAATGACCTCGAGTGGCATGGGTAATCCTTTCTGATCCTCTACATTCTATTTATCTCTACATGATTGGCAATCTATGTACCTCTAGGGACACGAATAGGTGACGGAATAGGACCACATGCCATGTGGGTCCCCTAAAAAATTGTGTAATATTTGGTTCTATTTTATGAAACTTCAATATCTCATATCTCCTTCATTTGGACTTATATTTTGGCACACAAGTAGCATTTCCTATTTATTTCTATATGTAGAATGTGATGGTTCTCTAAGTTATTGCTTTTGGGTTATAATGTGATTTGTTCTAGACATAGAGCTTGATAAGGAAATGCTCACCGACTGCAATGATCATGAAGGATCATTAGAGGCATCCTGAGTAGAACCCTACAGCTGAGCTAGGCATGGGTGCTCAAGGACTATTATAATGGAACTTTCCAGTTGAGCTGGGAATGGGTCCTCTACAGACATTTAGAGTGGAAACCTATAGTTAGGCTAGGCATGGGGACCAATAAATACTTCTAGTGTGGAACCCTCTAGCAAGACTGTATGGGCATGGGTCCTCTATAGACATTTATATTAGAACACTCCAAATGGGCTGGGCATAGTTCTAATACACAATGTTAGAGTGGAACCCTCTAACTAGGTTGGGAATGGGTCCTCTATATACTTTTAGAGTGTAACCCTCTGCTAGGTTGGGCTTGGTTCCCCGTTAAACATTTATATTGGGACCCACTAGTTGGGTTGGGTATTGGGCCATTATAGAATTTTAGAGTGGATCCCTCAATCTGGGCTAGACATGAGTCCTCTATAGTCTCCTAAGAGTGGAACCCTCCTATAGTGTCAAGGTGTGGGTCCTCTAGTATTAGAGAGTGGAACCCTCATACTGGGCAGGGCACAAGTCACCTATCATCTATCTGAGAGTGGAACCTTCTTATTGGGTAGGACATGGGTCCACTATCAACTACTAGAGTAGAACAATCATATTGGAATAGGGTACATGTCCTTTATCTATACACTGAGTGGAACCCTCTATTGTACCCGAGCATGAGTCCTCTTCTTAGATATATTCCCCCACAAATTTGTATCATTGTGATAGGGTATGGATCGACTTGGATTCTTTAATTTTTGAAGAAGAATGAGATGTTGGGAATCATTGTTGGACTTCGGGAAATTTTGGCTAATCATTTCCTGGGCTAGGCTATGAGCTGGAGATACCCTTTCTCCCTCATTAATATTTATTTTAAATAAGCATATATATATATATATCCATAAAATTGGATTTGGTTACTCTCTAGAAATGGGTTGCGAAGATGTACGAGGTATTCCATGTGATTTTATTGTATATCTTCTCATGGATGTATCTGGTTACTCTCCTTATATAAGTAGAAAAGACTCAAAATATAGTTCATCTAAACTCCATGTTGATACCCTTGTGCTTGGATGAGGTTACTATTCCTCTTGATTTGTGTTGAGTTGAATCTTGTTCACTGTCTACTATCTTTCTATTCCTATTTTATCTTTAAATAATCCCCTTATGATTTCAATTCATCCTATTATGTATGTATATACTCACCCCTATTTGGGATTTTCGTGCACATTCTATGTCTTATGTAAATGATGAACATTTTAGTGGTGATTACAAAGAATCTTAGGGATACATGTTTGTTTGGAATAAGTAAGGTAGTCACATCTTGGGGATCAGAAGCTCGAATCTCTCATTATTTTACTTTATAGTTTTGTAAGGTTGGGACATCTTTCTAGTTTGGCATGCATTTTTCCCCTTTACTTTTTATTTTTCACTAACGTACTATTGTACTGTCTAGTGGTTTTACATGCATGGTTTTTCCCCTAGAATTTTTCTTTATTTACTATAATTACCTATGAACTTATTCTTCGATATGGCTGTGTGTGTGCATATAGGTGCATAGGAAAAGACCTCCCCATGTTAGTTATGCATTTTTCATTAGTTTATAGACCCTGGACTATGGAGGTGGGATTGGGGTAGTTGTAGCTTGAGCCCCAGTTTGGGTCGGGTCATGATAGATTAGTATCAACGGTGGTTCAATCCTTGGGATTATTTTAGAGTAGTCCCCTTATAATGATTTGGTTGGGATTAGGGAAACAGTGTTAGAGTGTCTCATGTGTGGCTCTCAGCCTAAGGAATCTAGTGATGGTACATGTAACCAACATATCCATTCAACATGACCTTGAATAAATAATTATCGATCAGTAAACTAAGAAATTGGTTATAGGGATCAATGGTACATGAATCATATAGGAATTATTCTTTAATAGAACTTCATAATTCATATCCCCATATATATATATATATATTCTCATCTAACCATGATATGTCTTGATTAAAATTTTAGGATGCCTCAACGATGAAAAATATCCTAGAAACCGGTTCTAAATCATGGCATTGATTTGATGAGAGATGAGGCCTTAGTTTAGGTTACATCCCATGATATTCTTTCACTAGGTGGGTAGGTAGCATCATCTCTACTTGGTGAGTAGCACATCATCCCAGTAATTGATGCTTAGGATAGGTGCATGATAAGAACTATCTATGAGTTCAAGTTCCAAAGGCCATTGAGATTCCATGGAGATCCTAATCCATAGAAAATTAAGGATTGGATATAGTTGGTGGTCCATGTTTTCAGGCTGATCTAGACACTGACATTCCAGGTGGTTGTGATAGAATATTGCCTTTTCCATGGAGCTATTGGGCACTGGTGGATTCTTGTTACCTAGATGCATGATGATTTGACACTCTTATGCTATGAAATTCAGCATGTTTTTAATAAAGAGTATTATTCCTCTTTTTTTATCATGGTTTTGATTTTGGAACTTCAATAGATAAACCTGGTAGGGATGATAGTGGCTGAGTACACTATATGGTTCACAAACCTTACATGGTAATCCATTGACATGATCCACAATGGCTGATTTTGAAAACAAAACATTCATCATGGACTCTATAGAGAGATCTATTTTAGTGAGTTTCCATTATTAATTCCCACCAATGTTGGGGTACTAGAATGTGAAATAGGGGAAAAGATATTTCTGTCAGAGGGACATCATATAGATGGAGATTTCTTTGCGTGTCACCGAGCT
Source organism: Viscum album (assembly GCA_963277665.1). Lineage (NCBI taxonomy): Eukaryota > Viridiplantae > Streptophyta > Magnoliopsida > Santalales > Viscaceae > Viscum > Viscum album. The sequence continues at coordinate 1,416,395,872 of OY728123.1, forward strand.
GAGTCGTCTGCAGTAGCTGGTAGGTTCCAGTATATAGGATCTTAACATACGATATAATATCATGATCAGAATTAGGTGTGTGGTTGTTTTGATTAGGGATATCATATAGAAATCTAAATAGGGTCAGTTCAATGATAGTGATAGTCGAGATCACATAGTCCATGACTACCCAACCAGATGTGTTGAGGAGCATAGGAAGGTATCTTACAGAACACATGGTTGACACAACATCTTGATCAGGGATCTCCCATGAGAGGTAATGGAGTACCCCATGATAGGTGGATAAAGTATAATTGAATGAGGAGATACGGGTGATGGATTATGTTATGTGATCCTTCCACCACCACTACTATTCATCACACGCCACGCTCTTGGAGCTTCTAGTCGAGGTCGTAGACATCAGCAGGATTTGGAGGCCTATGAACCCACAGTGCATGAGATGGTTAGAGGTTTGATATTTGTTTATTATACTTTCGATTCGGTAATAATATAGATAAGTTCTAGTCATTCCACCAAATCAATACTCTTGGTGTGATAGATTGAGCTCCCAATTGAGGTTCTATCCCAACAGTTTCATCTTGAGGATACTACAATGAACACTTCTTCTATGTATTTTATATTATGGTTATGTGAGAAATCATTTGGTGGAGAGAGGATCACATGGGACCTTTTGTTCATCACTATGGAACCCTATTACATCAACATGGGTATGTATTGGTTTTTGATGGTCCAACCATAGATTGATTGTCACCACATAAGAGTCATCTGCTTCACACTGATGGGACAAGATTCACCTTTATGGTAGAGAGAGATGACATGGTGGGACGAGTGGGTTCTATGATAAGGATGATGCAGCCCATCACTGGCCAATTAGTGAGTATATCCCTTAGTAAAAAATTCTCTTCAGTTGTCTGTATTCCTTCAGTTATTGAGGAGTTTATGGATGTTTTCGGTGATGATGTTCTAGGACTACATCTGTGGTGGGAGATGGAGTTTTGCAATGAAATATATCTCTGGACCACTCTTTTATATTTTTTGGTATATCATATGGCCTTGAAAAATCTCTATGATTCACATTTATAGTTATATGACCTTCAAAATAATGGTATCATCGCAGCTAGTGTGCCCCCTGGGAATCGTCAGTGTGGTTCGTGAAAAACTAACCTTAGTAACTTTTAGTTGTGAATGGATTATCGTCACCTAAACAATGACATGATAAATAATATATACCCCTTTCTGATGATTGATGACCTATTTGACTAGTTGTGAGGTGCGAGATGGTTATCAAAAATCGATCTTTGGTTCGACTACCTGTGGTTTAGGGTTTGTGAAAATAATATTCCAAAGCTGGAATTCCAATGATACTATGGAAACTTTTGGTACCTAGTAATTACATTTGTGTGATCCATTCAACCTCCATATTTAGGGCTCTAATAGACTAGATCTTCCATCCATACATGGAGTATTTTTTGGTTGTCTTTTTCAATGAAATACCCATCTACTCTAAATAAGAGGAGGACCATGCCGATCAACTGGGGATGGTTGTAGGTTTACTTAAAAAAAACATATTTATGGGAGGCTCTGTAAGTGACAATTGAAGATTCAAGAGGTTCACATTCTAGGAAATGTCATTTCTAGGCATGGTTTAGTTATGGACCAATAAATGATCAATTTTTTTCTTTCTTGGGAGACAACAAACAACATGATGGAGGTGCATAGATTTTGGGGCATGGTAGGGTACTACAAGAGGTTTGTGATATACTTATCTAGGATTTTAGCTACTTTGACCTCCATGAAATGGAAAGGGAAGTATTTTACCTAGACTTTATAATGTCACAGGGCCTTCAATGAAAAGACACTCGGACTAATGAGTTCTCATATGTTGAGACTATTGGGGAGGTTGTTAAGTATGTAGTGTATTGAGATGCCTAAGGAGATGTGATATGATATGTGTTGATGTAGTGGTAGGTAGTTATCATATAAGTTTATAGGTAGTAGATACCCATAGATAATAACTATGTGACTCCTGAATTAGAGCTGGAAGTGGTAGTCTTCTCCCCAAGGATGATGATGCACTATCTTTTGGGGATGTTATTTTGGGTTTACTCAGACCATCAAAGTCTCAAGCACATCTTTACATAGAGATACAAGAACCTAATACATTAGTATTGGATGGAGTTCCTATAGGAATATGACTATGAGATAGTATATACTTTGGGAAAGGGAAACATAGTGGCAGTTTCCGTTAAGAGTAAGTTCTAAGATCTCTTAGTGAATGAGAATTTTGAGTAATTTACATCCTTGCAACTGACCCTAGTGGAGTAGGAGGGTATATTTTTTTTTGTCAACGGTGTTGACTAATCCACTTCCCAAGTATGTGAGGTCCCAATTGGGTGAAATTGACTATGAGGTCTTGCATGATTATATATCTTGAGGGGATTAACTATATCAATATTCTGATGGAGTGAATCAAATCATCATTCTACAAGGATAGATGGTGGTTCCATTCATGATGTTGGAGGAGGTAATGCAAGAGTTCTAAACATTTCCATTAGCTATACATCATGGTGTGGGGAAGATGTAAAGAGACCTTGAGCGGCAGTTTTAGTGGTTTGACATGAGATGGAGTGTACCAATGTTTTTCTATTGGTTCCTCATCTATCACCAGGTGAAGGTTGACTACCTGGTTTTACACAACTAGAACATGAAGACAACTCCATGGACTTATAGCCAAAATTTTAAAACTGTGGCTATAGGACTGTTTTCTGTAACCTATAACCAGGGTTTTGTGGAATATAGCCACGATTTTTAAAACTGTGGATATAAGACAGTTTTTTTGAATCCCTATAACCACATCTCTCTAAAACCTTCTCTATAGGGTTCCCAAACTTCTACGGGAACAAATATTACCACAAACATTTGGCGGGAATCCCTACCACGAAATTTTTGAGGCTATTCCCATAGTTTTTATTAATATATATCATAATATATATATATATGCAATAATTTTCATGCTGTGTAGTGGTGAGTACGCTGGATCGAAAAGGATATGTGCATGTATCGAAACCTGCTGGTGACATTTTTTATTAAGGCTATTCCTCCAGATTACCAAGGCTATTACCATGGTTTTAACTATGGAAATTGCTACCTATATTTGTGGTTTAAATTGTGTCTATAAGTCAACCATCATGGTGTCCTATTTCGAGGCCTATTGCCTTGGTTTTCAGAACCGTTCCAATAGGCCAGGACCTACTTCCACATTTTTGGGGCATATTGACATGGTTTTGAACTGTGGAAATAGGTCTTTTTTGTAGTTGTGATAGTAGGTTTGCTTCAACCCATTAAGATCCTAGAGTGGATTTGGGATAAAATATCTCTGGAATTTTTTATAGGTCATCATTTCACAATGAAGGTCTATGATTCTATCTGGGTGATATTTTACTGACTCATTATGTCATAACACTACCTTGCTATCAGGGAGGAGAGTTCAGTGGAGAGTTTTTTGCAGATGTACATATGGGAGATCTGTTGGAACCGAGCGTGCAGTGAAAGCCCCAAATAGGTGGGGTTTTAAAATTTTTCCATTGACGCTTGACGTGAACTTGTCGACGTCAGTAAAGAGCAGCCCGGTCAAAGCTGAGGACCATGCGTGAAGGGTTTTAAGCACAAAATAAACCATAAAAATACATGGTTTAATTCTGAAGCTATACACGACGTCTGAACATCGTTGGAAATCACTTCTTAAAGTATCTGAAGCCGAATTCTTATTGATCTTCCAAAAATGCTTCATGGAATATGTGGGAGCACTGTTCATCATAGTTCGGTGCTAGCGCAGAATATTGACGGTGCCTTCGATGTTCCAATTATCACTGCATTGCTTCGCTAGTGATACCCGAGAGAGAGCTCCATCTGAGCTCCTTGGATCTAGAGAATCTCTCTTTAAAGTGTGGGAGAGAGGATAAGAGAGAGAATATCCATCAATAGTCTTTATAAAAAGCCCCTCATCTTCTATTTATCGCGCTCAATTAAAATACATGATATCGCCTCGCCGGCCATGAATATTTAACACAATATCAACGACATTTTATGACTACTAAACTGAGCCATAAATATTATTATCACTTAGTTGTAATATATTAAAATATATTACATGATAATAATTAAGTCATTAACTTGACTTGTCGCTCCCATAAATATTAATTTGAACCTTGAATAATTTAATATTCGTCAATTAATATTTTTTAGGTATTTACGTAAAAATCATAAATACATTTAATAAATAAATTCAATAATCATTATTCTAAACCTGGATAATATGAATTTATTTATTGCATTGCTAATCGTTTAACTCTGGACAAATCCTGGACCCCTGTGGTGAGGCCCACTATGTCCAAAACTCATATTCAACTGAATAGGGAAGATTCTTGAATACGCTATTTTGTGTGACCCTCTAGTCCCTTATCTCAATAGTAGTGAATAGTATTCATAGACCAAGAGTGGGATCTAGCAACCCATCATGGACCCTGAAAAAAATAAGGATTGTCACAGCAGAGAAAACCAACCTACGAACATGAATCGTGTAATATAATCTCTTTGTCTGTAATATCTCATAAAGTAGGACACCCTCATGTGTCATCGCCCTTTTCTTGTTTTATAATTTGTTGATTTAACTGGATGAATTTACCCTTGACTGCCATGTCCATGGTCTTATAATGGTACTGCCATCCATATCAACGTGGCTTGAGATATATTACTTCTATAACCCAAAAGCGACAAATCCTTCCTTGACCATTCAACCAATGCCATGCCACCAATGATGCACCCGACACAAACTACCTCACCATTAATTATTTTCCATGGTTATCGTATTGCAACAAAGTACACAATCAAATGAAATACATTGGTAATGATCTAATGTCAGGAGACCATTACACATGATCGTAGATAGGAACATCAAATGACACCTGAAACATGTGTTGTTTTTTTTGGCGGGTCATTCCTAATGATCTCACTACTAGAGATCACCAAGTATGAACTTCATGAGAAGAAGTCTCAATGATTATGATTACCCAGAACCTGATGGTCAGCCATCTATTGTGTCCAAACATTAAGATGTATCTAGACCATAGAACATATATTTAAAATTAATGTCATATTATCTAGAGGTTGTCATTATATCCTGGGAACTTCTATAACCTATTGATACAACAATTAATCTTTGGACATTACCATTTCAATAGTGGATGTAGAAAATTATACACTATAATGGAAAGATGACATCATTCATAGTTACTATATACATGATATGGTAATCAAAAGCACTGAATAGATTGTTCTAGGGAACCCACTATTTCAACAAGATCATTGGCTTTCATGGGGTCCCCTCAACAATTTTCTCTTATTGTAATATATGGTTTACGCCATGGTTGTGGAGAGGCCTACAAGAAGAATTTAGAAACCAAATGAGGATGATTAAAACCTTTATCCCATAGAAAAATGGCCCTAACAAGTAAAAAATCTAGATGTTGATGGATACGCTGAGGTCTTTCATGTTATACTTTTAATGGAACTAGGAGGATCACCTTCCCTTGGTAGAAGTTTCTTACAACAATATCTATAATCGTACAATTATCATTGCACATTATGATTCCATTTTCAAGATACCATGAAGATCACCCTTGTATTGGACAAAGATTTGTGAGACATCTCTTGTGGGTCACTAGATGATGAATGTATTGAAAGATATAGTCCAGGTCATCCAAGAATGGATATGTATGAATTTGATTAGGAAAAAATCTTATAGAGATCGACTTCATAGTCCCTTGTAGTTCAATCAGGAAGACCATGCTTTCATGAGAGTGTCCCCATTATGAGGATTGTAAAGGTTTAGATAAAGTTATACCTAAGGTTCATTGATTCATTCAATATCATAAAAAGGGTTGATGAGGTTGATTACCACCACACTATACCCCCACAGTTGGAGCAGGAGCATGACATCTTCCATGTATTGGAGTTGAGGAGATACATGGATGACCCCACACACATCATCATCTTTGGTGAACTAGAAATTAAATATAGATCCACCTTTTGGAAGCACATAATAGGTATTGATGATCGATAGGAGAGGTCCCTATGTGGATGGACCATCCCATCAGTTCACATGTTGTGGAAGAACAGGAATGTAGAGGAGATCTCCTAGGAGCAGGATAGCTAGATGCAAGCTCAGTATCATGAATTTTTGGTTTAGTTTTTCTTTTTAGGGTTTAAAATCATGAATGATGTAATAGTGTAGAGACCTATTTTTATCCTTTTATTACATTTAAATATCTCATTATTTATTTTCAGAGCTTGGAGCTGATATGTCATTTGATTTTGAGCTCCACAGTGCCTGGAATTAATTTTATAAAAATATTATATATATTTTATATTGCACATCCATAGTTTCTTAAAGAAAATGAGATAAATCTTAAATGGAATCTAGTATTAGAAATCTGAGACCATGATTGAGTGTGCAACAAATTGTTTAGCCTAGCTGCAGCCTAAAACTGGTCAGTGAGGGGCATTCAAATATCTCTCCATTTGGCGGTGCATTCAGTTGGTTAATTAATTTAATTTAATTTCATTTAATTTAATTTATTTAACCTTATATAACTTCTTTAGTAATATCATCATGGATAATCCTCTATGGATTGTTTCACAAACCATTAGAGGATTCTAGATCTTCTCCTTCCTCAATTTGTTGGCGGATCATATCAGATGACGATGAAACTATGTATTGAAGAAGATATGAGTGCAGCAAATACAATGACACAATTTTATCATTGGAGAGATTATTATTAAATGTATAATGACCCAATCTCTGGGTATTAATGTTCGAACTATGGATTATGCGCTTTTTTATTAAATTAGTTGAGCAGATCATTATCATCCTTTGATCTGCGCTAATTGTTGCTTTTACATGCACCTGGGAACCGATTTAATAGATTATTTCATTTGTTTTATAACCCCATATATCCTTATTTTGGATCATTTTCCATGAAAGATTAGAAATGATCACTAAACCATTGTTATTTTTCCTTCCACAATTGCTTCATTTTCGTCATCGGTTGGACCCCGCGGTCTCGATTCGACATTGATGAGTGGTACCATGACCGATCAGACCTCTAAAACCTTGATAGATTCATGTGAAAGGGATGGATCAATGAATCAGGGATAGATTTTGGTTTTTTATGGGTTTTGTAAGATCATTTTAAAAATATGAATATGAATAATCATTGAAGTAATGGACCGAGGTGTGTGGTGTGTACGATGAAACTCCACAGGTTGACAGGTACCATTTTCATACCATCAGATGGATGAAAATAATGAAAAACCGCATGAAACCTCTATTTTAGGAGGATAAGATGTTGGAATCAAAGACTGAAATATTGAATCTGGATTCCCGAGCATAGATATGAAATTTTGAAAAATCACGACTACATACCATGTAGTTCGATAAACACATGGCGTGTCTCCCCTATGCTATGTTGGCTAGGGTTTTGGATATTTATAATGATGAAACACTATGTAGAATCCATAAACGTCATTTAATACTTATCTAAGTGGATGATACATGTGGAAAATCACACCTCTAAGAACACACCATGTGCCCGAGTACACAATTATGACAAAATACACAAGAATCGCCCCTTGTAAAGAGGCACATCATGTACTAAAGTACATAGACATGGGAGGGAATACACACACATGACCAAAAAAATACATGGGACCTCGAGTGGAATGGGCATAAAATTTAGAGCCTCTAAACGTAGTGTATCCCTACACGATCAGTGATCCATGTACCACCAAGGACTAGAATAGGTGAAGGAGTTGGACCACGTGTTGTGTGGATCACTTCACACATCATTCACCCCTTGGTTCTTTTTTAGAATACATCAATATATCAAATCTTCTTTTCTTGGAATAAGATTTTGGCTAGCAAGTATCCTATCCGGAGTGTTTTTTTATGTAAAATGAGATGGTTATCTTGGTTTTAGAATTTGGGTTACAATGTGAGACTTTCCAGGCATAGAGCTTGTTTAGGCAATGATTGATGACGTTAGTGATCATGTAGGATCACTAGATCCATCCTGAGTAAAACCCTACATATAAGATGAGAATAGGTCCTCACTATAACTAGGATGGGCACAAGTCATCTGCAAACATTTTGATTGGAACCCTCCAGCTAGGCTGAGAATGGGTCTTCTATAGACTTTTAGAGTGGAACCCTCCAACTAGTATGGGCATGTGTCCTCTTAAAACTTTTAGTGTGGAACCATCCAGCTAGGCTGGACATAGATCCTCTATAGATATTTTAATTCAGACCCTCTATCTAGGCTAGCATGAGTCCCCTACAGACTGTTAGAGTGGAACCCTCTAACTTGGTTGGGCAGGGGTCCTCTATTGATTCCTAAGAGGGAAATCCTTCTGTAGAGTCAGGGCATATTTCCTATAGTATTAGAGAGTGGAACCCTTTTTTTGAGAAGGGAATGGGTCCTTTATTGACTATCAGACAGTTTAATGCCCATAATGGGAAGTTCATGGGTCTTATATCATCTATTATAGTAGAACCACCCTATTGGAATAGGGTACGAGTCCTCTATCTATCCACTAAATGAAACCCTTCTGTTGTACCGGGGGATTGGTCTTCTACCTAGATACTGTTTCCCCTTGACTGTGTAGTATATCAATGAGGTGTGGTTTTTCTGGGTTGTTTTATGTTGGGTAAATTCAAGAGTTACTCGACATCAATGTTGGGCATCTAGAACTTTTGGTTACACATTTCTGGGGCTGAGCTATGAGATAGAGATCCAATTTCTCTCTCATTTGTTTTTGTTTCAACTGAACTCAAACACACACAAAATATATATATATATATATATATATATTTCCATACATTTCAATTTGGTTACTCCATATCAATGGGATTCCAAGACAAGTGGGGTATGCCAAATGATTTCCATGTTTAGCTTCTAATGGTTGGATGAGGTTACTCTCTTCCTATGGGTGGAAAGTCATGATGTTTAGTTCATAAACACATCATGTTGAGCCCCTTGTGCTTAGAAAATGTTACTCATTTTATTGGTTTGCGTTGAGATTAATTCTATTTACTATCTATTATGTTTCAATTCCTATTGTATCTTTTACTACTCCCCCTTCCATTATTAGGGTTTCATAATATGTATGTATATAATCACCCCTACCTCATCTTTTCCTGAATGTGTCATGTTTGATGAAAATGATATATAGGTTGACATTGACTACATAATAGTTTAGGGATACTTGGTACTTTGGACTAAATATGGTAGTCATGTCTTGTATATCAAAAGATTGGATCTCTCAATGTTTTACTTTCCAATTTTTTCAGGTTGGGACATTTTTCTAGTTGTGCATTTGTTTTATCCCATTACATTATAGTTTTCACTATCATAATATTGTATTGTCTAGTGGTTTTACATGTATGGTTGTTCACATAGTATTTTTCTTCTTTTAATATTATTTTACATGCACTTATGTGTTGATATGAATATGTGTGAACATATAGGTACTTAGGGAAAGGCCTTCCGTTGTTATTTATGCCTTCAAAACTGGTCACCAACCCCTATCCTATAGAGGTGGGCTTGGGGTAGTTGCGGATCAAGCCCTAGTTTGGGTTGTGTCATGACTGGATGACCCAAATTTACATGTGGAATATGTTTTATCCATATTAACTGAATCGGTGCCAACCCACCAATTGAGAAAATCATCATAGACTCACTAAACATGAAAAAGGGAACTATCCTACCAAATAAGAAAAAGGTCACTAACCCACCAAACTTGAAAAAGGGAATAGACCCACAAAATTTGAAAATGGGTGCCGACCCACAAAATGAAAAAATGGGTTCCAACACACCAAATGGCTAAAATGGTGATGAGATACTGAATGAGAAAATGGGAATTGAACTACTAAATAATAAAATTGGTACCAACCCACCAAATACGTAAAAGGGCCCTAACCAAAAAAATGATAAAATGGGAATTGTCCCGCCAAATGGGATGTTTAACTGAAGATGAAAACCAATTAAATCATGTTTCCATCAATATGGTATTAACAAGTCTTAAGACTATTCATATGGTTTTGATGAGAACACTATTGAAAAGTATTATTGTATATTTATTTAATATTTTTATACCCATTAGGTTGTATTACCCTCCTCACCATATACTAGTTAAGGAGGGCTTAGTGATAACCTTCCAAACTCCACAAAAGGATTTACTGACCCTGTTTATGCTTCAGATTGCAACATTGATAAAAAAATGTGGCTAATGTAATCAAAATATCCAATATATAGATTTTCTATTGAGATTACCATCATTATCCACCCATAATTCCATTGAAAATGGAAAGGGTGTCGATGATTGTCCTGGTTTCTCAGCCCCTTGAAGATGATATGTCCATCTTTTTTGAAGAAGAGATCAACCTGTTAAATAAAAAACGAGGATCTTCATGAAGTAATTATAAAGATTATTTATGGATATTTTACCCATGATATAATACTATCATCCTCTAATATAGGTCTTAATTATAGTGCACTACCCCATCCCACAGGGATGTGGGTATTTCAAAACATTTGACCACCTCCTTGAGTGAATTTCATACCACATTCCACCTCACCCCATCCCATAGAGATGGAAGAAATTTTAATTTTAATGTCCGCTAACCCATATATCTAGCATAATTTCCATATTTTCTACATAATAATTATGTTCATTATAGAAATTTTTTCAACCTAAATAGTTTACACAGAACTTCTGATAGAGTCAAAGTCCCCCAATCTAAGGGAGACATCATCAATATAAGGGGCCTCCAATAGTTCAACATCTCCCACTGAATTGATCCAGATCAGGACACTGCCACCCATATCTCAAATTTATCCACATTCCTATATTAGTTGAGATATATGTCATAGAATGGGGAATGAATGTTGTCATTTATAATTTAATGACAAAAAAATGAAATTATACTCTTTTCAACAAGAGCAGGTCTTAGAGTATTTTTCTATACCATGGAAAATGAATTTATCATTCTCCCATGAGTGAGGAATCTAAAAAAATAATATTTGAGTGAACATTTGAATTACTACCCCTACCATTCTTTGATATGAAGTATATTTGAGATGTACCATGTATTCATGGGGTGGATTCAGATGTACATAGATGAGGGGATATTGTATCCACCGATAACCAATTAACATCATCAAACCTGTGGAATTTCTAAGCCGAGCACACAATGTATATCAAAGCCTATGTGCCATCAATCGCATAGAGATAGATAAGGTAAGTTTTATTCTATAAAATCTAAGGATATGGATACAGACTTCACATAATCATTATAGCATAACCATCTCAAGATTTTGAGGATCAGTAGATTCATGGAAGAAACCATGAATGTTCATCCCAATTATTTTCCATACAACTGAATTTTGGGACATGTAATTTACGAATGCTTCAACTTCAAAAATTTCCTATATAAATAATTATTTGAATTCTTGATAGAGTTATATAATCAAAATAATTATTCTAAATTCATGTGAGTTTTCCCACTCCACTATAATATCCCCCTAACTGAAGTGTTATGACCATGATCGTAGTCATATTACCTTAAACTACTAGACACCATAATTTTTTCTACACGACATCAAACTGCATGGAGGTCCTATTCATATTTCCTTAAACTAAAACACACCATAGTCCGAGATGAAAGACTATAAACTAAAAATAAACAACATCATGTTCATTTGAAATAACACTCTACCACAATATCCCTAATACACCATGTAAAAAACATGGGATGCCACACACGATAAGAACTTGTTTCCTTGTACAAAAAGATAAAATATCATTTGAAATGAAAATAAGATGCCTCTTATAGGTGAGAAGATATAACACATACAAAAATAATGAGAAAATTATCCCACTCTTTGGGTGGTAATTAATGTCCTTACTGTATAACTATAGACCACGTGTTCAACATCCTAACATCAATACGTTAAACTATATGGTTAATTATCCCTCATGATATTTAAAACCTTGTTGTTCTGTGGGTCCTCATTATAGAAGATTTCATGCTCCCAAAATTGGGCTTTCACCATGATGCATCATAGATATACATGCGGCTTGATTCCTATCAACACCTAATATATAAGTATTCCTAGTACTCTTGTCTTAAGACAAGCTACAAATTTACCGCTTCATAAGATGGTTTTCATCAGCCATTTTACCCTAAGGACTCTCTTCATGTCATATTTTTTTCTTACATGTCAATAAATACATCATTTACCAATTTTTCATCAAATCATTGAGACCTAAAAACTATAGTAACCAATAGTTCTTTCTACATTACATTAAATCGTATAACAATCCTAATCACATTACCCTTAAAGTTATGACCCAAATCATCCTAATTAAAATAAGTTAATCTACATGAAAAAATATTCATCTCATTATTTTAAACCATAGTCTTTACCTATATAATAAGAATATTATTCCTTGGAAAACAATATCGGGAAGCCTCATGTCACATTAATGGGATGCCTCTCATGAGATGATTTCTCTCAAACACCTAGACAATGTTTATGGGACTTCAAGGATTATTTTTAATTTCATCTATTGTTAAATTTTTACATATAATGATAAACTAAATGGTTTCCCAGAACTAAATATGGATTGATTCTCACCTCGATGAGATATGTTGAAACTCTCGTATTCTACATCATAGTTTAGACACCACATGAAAAATGACGCCCAATTGTTTATTATAATTACCACATTCCATTGAAATAAAAAATTTCCACTCCATGTTTTTAAAATTGAGAATATCTCACATGAGATTCGAAATTTTGGTAAATTCTTCCCCACATGATCAAGTCTTATCAGTTCATGTTTGGGTAAAAATGTTCCTTGACACAAGACATTAAAATGAACACCAAATATATTAACCATGTGAAATTAAACTGTATGGAATTTTGGTCCATGCTTGGGAAGATAACAATAATAGGTGTTCGTATCCTACAACCCTATCTTCAAATAACTACATATGGATTGATTTTTTTATTAATTGGATACTTAGTTACACCCATATCTTATATCATGGTCCACCTATAATATAATAAATTTCCTCACTCTCTTATGTATGAACCAGATCTTCATAGGAGGACCCAGTATGTGTTCTAACCCCTCTCATGAGTCCACATTCAAATAAAAATTCCTCATTGACAAACGAAATCTTAATCAGTGTGGGGAATATTTCATGGAATATGTTCGGATTAAATACAAATCCTGTGGGATACATAGTACCACCTCGATCTTTAATCCTAGGCCCAACTGCATGTTCTTCCTCACAAGTGAGAATGTATTTTCTACCATTCAGTCCATGAGGCCCCTCTTCAAATCAGGTTTCTTATGGTTTTCTGGATAAGATATCTCAACCCCACCATTTTTCAAATATATGTGAACCTAAAATTTATAAACTCTTCATCCTCATTGCATGCCATTAAACTCCACAACATTCGGTCATAACCACATGACCATTAATGTTTTTGGTGCTTGGTCATCATGCATGACCATAAACTGAACAAGAGGTCACTCAGAAATAATTTCAATCAATAAAAATGATTCCCTCATATATCTTGAGTAACAGCTACAAACATCATGTGGTATAAATGAACCATCAATTCCATCATTGTAACATATCACCCCTCCTTATTAGCTTTTGTCAAGGTGGAATTTATACTAGGACTTATGTGATATCACAAAGGTGACAAAGGTTTGAAATAAATGTCAAAGGATTCAGTAGAAGTTGGGGGATGATTTTTCATTTAAAAGTAAACCAGCCACAACCAAACATAACATAATCGAAACCACTAAATTATGCATATCAACAATGTAATACATCTTAATGTATAACAAAATAAACTAAAATTTATCAGAATACCAAGTGGAAACCTAGGTCCACATTAACAACAAAGTGGAAGACTAAACCAAAAAAACTCAAAGACTCCAAATACACCAACTCCACATATCTCCACATTCTCCAAGATACAACTCAAAAAGACATACCAATGAATCAAGAATCGCCACTAATGAAATGCGATGATTTCCCTTTAACTGTTCCCCAATAAACAAAATCTACCAAATCACCAATGTTACAAAGAAGGAATGTGTAAAGAAACTCAGTAGGTTTTCTCCGAATGACTTACCTACTCATGCCACTAGGATAGAAAAAGTTATCATAGTTATATAAAAAAATTTATATAAAACACATTAAAAAATCTTTAGAGTTTATATCAAAATATAAAACAATTTTCATAACAAAATAGTTTCCAAATAAAGTAAAAAAACCATTTAAACCATTTCACATTACTTTTTAGAATAACCCATTTCATTACATATATATCAACACACACATACACAACCATACAAACAATTTTGTTGTTATAATTGATGGTTGAACGTAATGTCTATACTCTAACCCTTTGATGGTGGTACTTGATGACCAATATCCATCCCATTTATCTCACTCTTAACCAATTAATCCAATCATTCCAAAATAATAATTTCTAAAACATTTCAATAAAACCATAATTTTATTGAAAACACATTTCTAGGCACAAAAATGAAATAAATATTTTTAATTCATCATTTTAAAATCTTGTAACCCATTTTAGTTTATACAAAAAACACCCAATTTTCAAAATTTCACAAACTGTCACAAAAGAGTGATTCCAATGAAGTTGCATAGAAATTTAACAATAAAAATCAAGAAAAAAGTCAATATTAAATCAAGACCATCATATTCTAATAATAGGAGTCGAGAGTGAAGCCACATACCTCAAGAATTATGATGAAAACACAGAACGACATGAATTTTTCAACAAAACCGCACCAAATCCCAAAAAGCATGCCTTAGATCTTGTTTCCTAACACCCACACAACCAAATATCATCATTAATAGCCTAATGTATCTTAGATATATCTCTAATATATAAAATATGTGAATTAAAGATAGTTAAGAGATGTATATCTAAAGAAAACCACATAATACGAAGACCAAACAAGGGAATCAGTCTTCAACACACTAATAGTTGCCACCAGATCACTTTTGGATGAAACTAGAGAGTATCTGAAGATTTTAGGAGAAATAAGAAAATGTATTATTGTCAAAAATAGGGAAAAAGTTGATTTTGGGTAAATCTGAGTGACATCCACTTTTTTAGGATCTATCTATTGAACCATGCGTGGTTAAGTGCACAGTTAGGAAAATTATATGATAACCATGTTTCATCCACTGCATCAAGAATCACATCACATGGTTGGAATATATAGTTAGAAAAACCATGTACCAACCATGTAAAATACCTCTTCCCCACTTCACATGGTTTCTCTTAGGTGGCTGCACAGTCTGTCTAACCCATGAGCCTAAACATGTGCTTGCCCAGAAGCCCCTATTTCACATCGCATGGTTTCCTATAGGAGTTTCCGGGATTCCAATAACCATTATCAAACCACACACCTTATTAAAATACAAAATAACATTCAAAGAGTCTTCCAAACACTCCCAACCAACCCCCAAACACTTTCCACAATTTAAAATCTAAAATGAAGGGTTACGTACTTGAAATTGGTGGTGATAAATTCTCCCCACCATTGTCCTTTATATCCCCAAAAAGTAAAAAACCACTATTGACCTGAAAGTGTTTAGTCCATTTCTTGACCAATCATATCTCCCATTTACATGTTTAATCCTGAATCTGACCATGTTTCCACAAAACCCTCACTAGAATTATGACTTTACCATGAAAAACATTCTCTTGACTATCCACAATATGTATTTGTATATGAACTAATGAATCATCAAAATTTAGGTCAATCTGATCCTATCAAATCACATACTTGAGATATAGATGATACTTATTCACCTGACACACATGAAACACATTATGCAGTACAATGAACCATGGGGTAAAATCTAACCTATATTCCACCTCACCAACACATTCAAGTATCTCAAAGGAGCCTATGTATCATGGGGATAACTTTACCTTCTTCCATAAACAATTGTTCCCAAGACTTAGAGAGATTTTGAAGAACACATGATCACTCACCTCAAATAAAAAAAATCCATCGATGATGATCCTTATATTATTTCTGAATACATTCCGTCATCTCCGTACTTTTCATGATCAAATAAATCATTTCACTGTATCTTGGATAAGGGTCGGACAAACTAGTGAATTCTAACCGGTTTCGACCCAAAAAGGTGGAAAACGATAAGGGCTCCCAAACAATGCTTCAAAAGAATCCATATATATCTAGGATTGATAACTATTGTTATATTATAACTCCACTAATGATATATGGTCTTCCCATGAGCATCCATAATATAATCCATAATCCCACAACATGTCTTCCAAAAATTTTCTCATCCATTCAGATTTCTCATACATCAGAAGATGAAACTCTATACACATGGATAGCGGAGTCCCAAGGGATTATTGTAAGGATTTCTAGAATCCAGATTCAAACCTTGTATCTCAATTTGACACTATCAAAACTGGTACACCATGCCTCTTTACCTCCTCATAGATATAGATATTTGACAAGTACACCACTATATGATATTCATGAATAGGGATGAAATAATAATTTTTTTTGAGATAATCCACTTTCACCCATATGGAATCAAATTTCCAAACCATTCTTGTGATACATGTAAAAAAATCCATGGATATCTACTCCAATTTCCAAAAAATATTAGTTAATGGCTACAATATACCTGATAGGAAATGATGTTCTACATTAACCTAATAACAAGTATTTCATCTCAAAACAAACTCAGCCACCATTTTTTCATTTTGACCCACCAAAACAATAATTTAATTAACTTATACATTTTCTCTATTCTAGGATGAATAGACCTTATCGAATGGTGGTATGAAACAAGATGTTATTTATTAAAATCCATAGGTATGACCATCCAATCTCAAAACCAAAAAATTGAACTACCATCCACCTTTCACCACTCAATGGTCTCCCCACCATTGAGTTTTTACTACATAGCCACACCTTCTGCATTAGGTGGTTGTGCCTATTGGACTATATCCCCAAAATACATAAAGAAAAAAATTGGAAATAAAACCACATTTTCAACTCTATATTCATGTTCCAAGTGCATTTCATCTATCACGATCTTTAACTTCCACTGATTTGAATCCTATTTTGCAACTAAGAATATGAATTTCTTCCTAATTCATCTACCATAGAATTTTCTTTACCAACTGTATACATCAAGTTAATGTCAAAATATTTTAGATACTTCATTAGTATTATTTTTCTTGGCTTCAAATATCATTGTTAGAAAATATGCTTCAAGATCTTATGACTCATAAAAATTGTAAATTTAACACCTCAGAGGTAACGACTCCATGTTTTCATAGCTTGGACTATGATAGATAACTTCAAATCATGTTTCCAGTAGTACATCTCATGCAACCATAACTTCCTCGATCCAAAAGAAACAACATGGTATCCTTTCAAAAGATCGCATCTCAACCCATATCTTGAAGCATCACAATACAAAAATACCCTTGTCTAGATTTTGGAAAAATAATGATCGATGTTGATGTAAGGAAAACCTTTAGCTCTTGAAATGATTTTTGACATTACTCATTCCAGTGGAATTGAACATTTTTCCTTTTTATAGATTTCATATGCGAGGATATTCATGAAATTTAATGCACAACACATCGATAATAAGCAAAAAAAACAAAGAAAATACATATCATAAAGTCATTATTTAGTGGTTTCTAGGAGAATACATCCTCTATATATTTTGAATATATATAAATGCCTCTTTCAGAGAATAAATTGACAAGGAAAAGTAACTCTTTTTTTCAAAAAATCACCCTTTGCATGTTTTTCATAAAACCAATGATCCCTCAATATCCCCAATACTTTTTCAAAGTTGTTCTCATGCTCATATCTGGTCCTTGAGTACACCAATATTCGATGAACATAATTAAATCTAGACAATTCTGAAATATTCAATTCATCAAGGCCATAAAAACTATTAGTTCATTCATAAGACCGAAAAGAATAACCACATACTCATAATGGCCATATCTACTTCCAAAATCTATTTTTGATATATTCTGAACCCTCCATTGATAATTTCCTGATCACAAGTAAATTTTAGAGAATAATTAGGCTCCCCAAAATTGATCAAAAAAATCATCAATACTAGTACGTGGATGTATATTCTTTATCACTACATTATTAAGCTTACAATAATCTACACACAACCAAAGTTTTCAATACACCTTTTTTTAAAAAAGACTGGTGCTTCTAATGAAGACATGCTAAGTTGAATGAACCCTTTACTTTCTAGAACTAACTACCACACATTAAATTCATTTAATTCAGTTGGTGCCATATGATAATATAGATGGAAATATGACTTGTCCCCAGAAAGAGGTCACTCACAAAATTCACTTCTCTTATAGTTGGAAAGCATACATAATTCTTCGAAAAGTCATCCTAAAACTGATCAAAAACCACTATAAGAATACAATTCTTTATCCCTCACATCGATGAAAAATTAAATGCTACCAACTGGTATGATATTATTCCAACATTCGGTTCCAACAAGCCTATTGCACATACCTTTTCACTCATGTTTCCTTAAAAGAGATGCTTGACACCCTCATGATTTGTAAAACTAAGCCATCATTTATAACATTTTATATGAGATTTTAACATTTTAAACCAATCCATACCCATGATTATATCATTGAAATCCATCTCAAGCACTGAGAAATCCCATATCAAGTCATCTATATCAACAGTTATAGAACCTGCTCTACACATTAAGTCTCTATATTCGCTATGACTAAGATGAGTTTGTAGTTTCAAAATAGAAGGCATCATATCAACACAAAAACCTAGTAAATCAACTAAATAAGAAATAAAAAATGAATGGAATTCACCCTAATCAAACAATGCATTCATAAGGGTGTAATTCAAAAGAATCATACCTCACACC
This sequence comes from Viscum album, assembly GCA_963277665.1. Taxonomy (NCBI): domain Eukaryota; kingdom Viridiplantae; phylum Streptophyta; class Magnoliopsida; order Santalales; family Viscaceae; genus Viscum; species Viscum album. The sequence continues at coordinate 1,416,414,989 of OY728123.1, forward strand.
TTCAATTTTCCAGACTAATCGTCCTCAATAACTTTCTCAAATCCATATAATTTATTAGTCACAATACCTTTTTCTTTATTTCCTTGTTTAAATTTCCATTATTTAGGTTTCATGGTATTCATGGAATCACCATGAATAGCTCATTTATTCTAACAAGAAGTATTCTTCTTCCCTAGTCTCGTCGAAGCATATGACATCTGCAGAACTTGAGAAGTGTCTTAAACACTTGAACTCAAAGCAGTGTGATAATAACCCTATATATTCCCCCTGTGGTTGGAATTGTGGCATGATCTAGTCGGTGTCATACAATATTTATTCTTGTGGTGTAAAGAACCACATCAGAAACATCTTATCTTTCTATTCAATTTTATAGGAAGATTCACCGATCCGGCCCTCTGATTCCAAGCTATCCCACTACCTTGGAAATATGCGTCCCTCTTCTGCTTTCTCCCAGCATTAGAGTTACCACAATTTCCTATAGGTATTAACATTCTCCCTCCACATATAGCTCCTAATATGTCACATTGTCCCACTATATCTCTATTGACTATCTATGTTAAATTAGTTATAAAAATCACAAAAATCATTAACTATGTCTCCTTCCTCAACCTAGATTAAAAAATGAAGGCCTTAAAAGATTCATTAGCATAAAAATCAGGTGAAAAAATGGAATAAATTCATAAATTTATCCATATACACTTTAACTAATAGGTTCTCATATTTCAAGCTGAAATGTCCACCATTCTTATAATCCTGAACCTATGATGATGAATTTTTTTGATTAATTATTTAAAATCCTCCCATATAAGGCCTTGTTTTGATTTATATGAATTTATATGTCCCCAAAGTTGAATTAAATATCCTTTAGCATATATTTTTCTAAATTAACTTTTAACTCTGTTGGTGTTCCATGTAAATTTAAGAATCAATTCATCATATTCAACAACACCTATGCCTTATTTGGTTCTCAATCACCCCAAAATATGGGTGGATTCTGATTCTTGAACTAGACAAAATGAAACACATTACTTAGATTATCCATCATTTTATATATGTCCACAACTTAAAAATATTTAACTATACTCTGAACTAGTAGTTGCTTCACCTGTGGCTCAGGTGGAACCACAATCTCAGTAGCTTCATCCAGTTTCTTTTTTCTAATCCTACCAGGTTCAATTTTTTATAAATGTAGAAAATTCCATAACTCTCTCTCTAGAATGTGATGTCATAATAATTTCAAATTATACCACTTCGAATTAAAAAAAAATTCTTTCGAAAAATTAAAACATTGATTTTCAACCCATTTTTTAAAATACTACCATGATTTTGAAAATCAAACCATTTTCAAAATACCAAAACCATGTCCCTCTCAAATATTATAGTTGATTTTTTTCATCACGCTTTTCAAATAACAACAAATTTTCATAAAATCATAAATCATTACACAAAATTAAATATTCACCCATAGCGGGATGTCATATCTATAAATGTATTCCATGCAATTATCATTGGCTAAACTAATGACAATGATATTACAACTCCTTTAAGTTTCATCAAAACACTCATGTACCCAACTCCCGGGTGACGTTATGTTTATTATAAATAGGTTAGCTACATATATTTATCATATAAATATCATGTCCTGAAAATCATACTCATTTATACCATCCCAAATCAAGGAATAAGATATAATTAATGTCAACTCCAATACCAACAACGAATACCATTTTTTCCAAAAGATCTGACTCACCAAGACTAATACTATTATCAAGTCACGAACCAAACAAGATGATACCATTTCTGAAAATAAATATGGGTTAGACATCATAGACACCATTTAAAACATCCCACCCCTCCTCATGGTCTTGAGCCAAGGACTAATTGCTACTAGGCCTTAAAGAACATCTCCAAGGCTGGAAATCAATACCAAGGGATTCACTTGAAATTGGGGGAATATTTTAACTTTAAATGTAAAAAAACAAAAACCAAACATACCAGAACCAAAACCGCTAAAGTATGTGTGTCAAAAATTTAAGACAACTCAATGTATAACAATATTAACAGAACTATATCAGAGAACCATGCAGAAACCAAGGACAACATTAACAAAAAAGTGGATGACTAAACCAAAAAACCTCAAGTACTCCAAAGACACCCACTCGACATATCCCTATATTCTCTAAGATTAAAATCAACAAGGCAAACCCAATATACCCATAATTATCAATAAATAAATTTGATTCTTTCCCTTAACCAATGTCCAAGTAAAAAAAATCCGCCAAAGCACCGAACTAAGAAATCAAGAGGGAGTAATGGAACTCTGTAGGTTTTCCCGGAATGACTTCTTTAATCCCAACACTAAGATAGAATATGTCATCACATTTATATATAATTTATCATATAAAACACTTTAAAACATATAAATATTTTATATCAAATTATAAATCATATTTTATACCAAAATAGATTCCAAAAAAATCAACCAAAAACAATGTATACCATTTCACATTACATTTTGGAATAACCGATTTCATTACACATATCTCCTCAAACACACAAAAACATACACAAAATCATCTTGTTAGAATTGATGGTGGAACTTCATGTCCATACTCTATCCCTTTTATGGTGGTATTTCACAACCATTATCCATCCTATTCGACTCATGCGTAACCATTTAATCAAATCATGATAACACAATATTTTCCAAACAATTTCAATAAAATTATCATTTTTATTGAAAATAATTTTCCATGAAAACCCAAAAAATATTTTAAAATAATCATTTTAAAATCAAGTTACAACATTTAATTTCCAATAAAAACACGGAATCTTCAAAATTTCAAAAATCATCACCAAAATAGGGTTTCCATACACATTCCATAAAAATTTCACAATCAACATCCAGAAAAAAAAAATTAAATCAAATTCTTGTATTTCTAATAAGAGGACTCGATAGTGAATCCCTTGACCTAGGGAATTATAGAAAAAATGAAGAAGACAATGAATTATTCAACAAAACTATGTTGAATCTCCAAAAAACCTATTTGTATATTGTTCCTTAACACCCTCATAGATGAATCTCATCATGATTGTCATACATTATCTTAGAACTATCCTCAATAGATCATATCTATGACTCCAGGTTAGGGAATAGATGTTGATCTAAGTAAAGCCACATAAAACTATGACTTAATAAGGGAATTGGGCTTTAACACACCATGATTTACCACTGTATCGCTTGTAGATCAAAGGGTAGAGTCTCCATAGCCTTTAGGAGGAAAAAAACTTATTAGTGTAAAACATAAGAAAAAAATGAGTTTATTTTGGGTAAATAAAATTGAGATACACTTTTTTAGGATCTCACTTTTAAACCATGGAGGGTTAGTTGCATGATTAGGAAAACATTTTGATAAACATGATTTATCCTCTACCTTAAGAATCACACTACATGGTAATCCTGTAGTGTTGGAAAACTGATCGTGAACCATTCATAATCCCTACGTACCACTTTACGATGTTTCTATTTGATGGCAACATAGTCTGGCCAAACTGTGCATGTAAGAACCTGGATCTAATTTTCATTTATGTTTTTCCTTTTTAGTTGTTATTTAGATAAAGGGGAAAATCTCGAAATTTTCTAAGTACATGTCGTGTACTTTGCTACAACACCAGTCCATGTGATGGCTGTGATAGGGACACACACATGGTGTGTAGGGGCAATGCGGAGGCCGCTTAAAGCGGAGTATGGAAATGCTGAGAACACGCCATGTACTCAAGAAGTACAGGCCATGTACTTTCATTTTTTTTCATTAAACGGACCCAAGTCACGCCTGATGGATAGAACTCGATTCTTCTTCAGGTTCTTTGTCCGATAAAAACCCGTACGACCGTGAATATTCTCCGAGCCCCCATGCCTATGTCTGTTCTCCGAATCAATTGATGTTGATTGCATTGGAACCGCAGTGGTGAGTTCATCCTTCTCCTAGAGCCTTGTTTTCCAATTCCATCATTTTCTCAAGATATCGTGAGTTGAGAGTTTTGGACGTTTTCTCAGATATTTGACATTATAAGGAGAATCAATCATCGTGGTTAAAGTATATCAATATTCTCGAATCAAGGTAGGTGGTGTGTGCCTTTCAGTAGGAAGTATTTCAATTTTTGTGCAATTCCACCAATTCCCTTGAACGGGGTATTGGGAGTTTCCTATTTTCCCGTGTTGTTTTCCAGCTTTGATTGATTTCTTGAGTAGAGGTCAATGCTTGTGAATAGGATAATTTTTATTGTGATCTGGATGTTTTTCCATGCATGTTTTTCCGGTTAGGAATTTTTCCAGTTTCCATGCCTAGTTGTAGGATAGTGTAACTGTTGTACTTTCAGGCTGTTGTGCCTTAGAATGACAAACATGTAGTTCTTAAGGTTTAATTGGAGCGATACACATTCTATGCATGTTTGTTTTACATAGGGCTGAGAGAACCTAGTGTATTGGACCATAGGGATAGTGGACATAAGGTCTTCTTCAGAGTGTCTTTATTTTACGATGTGAGACCATAGGGGGAATTGACGTTGACTGCTTCCTCAGAGATTCTATATTTCTTAGACATGGGCCACAGGGGGAATGAGACATTGAGTGCTTCCCCAGAGAGACTTTAGTATGATACGAGACTATAGGGGGAATTGATGGTGACTACTTCCTCATAGAGTCTATTCTTAACCTGAACCAGAGGGGTGAGTCTGTGTGCTCTTCCCATAGGGTTGATAGTACATGTAGGTTGAACTGTAAGGGTTAGGCAGTGAGAACTACCCAGGGGGTTACAATTTTTTCTTTTTGTTTTTTGGCTGTGACTTGTGTTCTTTATATGCTAGATACCGTGGATTGTAGCTACTGTGTGCTTTCCTATTCACTACTTCTTGTACCTTTACTTTCCATGAATTAACTGACTGTTAGACACATATATTTGGGTGGTTTCCTAATGGGACCTTGTCCCACACCCTATTTGGGCCATGATTTTTGGCCCAAAGAGACTATGTTGTTGCAGGTATAGATAAGGGAAAGCACCCTTCTAATTCAGGTACATGACTTGTTGTGGAGCTGGAGAGCATGGTAACAAGCTATGGCTTGTGATTCTGAGGAGTTTACCTATTTTATTTTACACTTTGGTTTAGTATTGTATTCAACATTGTGATTGGTTTGGATGCTTTCCTAGACATATGTATCAAGCATAATTTTATATATGTGTGTTTGTGCTCCAGTTGTTTACTGTTAGTCTTCCTCTATTTATCATTTACTCCTGTATGGATGGTTATAGTTTCTGCTGTTGTCCATTGTTTTTTCTTCCGTTGTGCACTATGTCAATGATGGCATAGTTTCCCCACTGTCACACCCAAGGCCCTCGCTGCTAGTCGGCAGCCTCTGGCATTTGGGGAAACATACTTGAGGCCATCTGAACAACCGGGTACGGGGCGCCTCTGTGTGGCTTCTGAAACCGGGATGTTACAATGCACTTATCCTTATGCCTACCCAGAAGGCCATGTTTCACCTTTCATGGTTTTCGGTATGATTTTCATGGTTTCCACTAACTATGACCAAACCGTGCACCTTTTGAAAATAAAAAAACATTACAATAGCCTTAAAACCCTCCCAAAACTCACCCACACTCGTTACACACTTAAAAAGAATAAAAAGGTTTACATACATGAAATCAAGGGTGATACAGTCATGATTTATTCTTTCTTCCCATGTAGAATGTTTATAACCTGATAGTATAACCTTATAATTATCTTAAACCTTTTGAAAACAACTTCATATACTCAACCTACTTAATGCCTTCTTACTAATTAATCATTATGTTCATTGAGTTAATTAATATTCTTGGTCCTTTATCATGGGGTAATATTGGTAGAATTATTTAATTATATCAAGGGGCCCAACTAGGAAATGATGGTGAATAGAATAATTTTCCCATGAGCCTATGATGTAACCCCTTATAGATATTTTGGTCCTAGAATAAAGTTCCACCAAAACCCATGTGATTTTCCTTGAGTATGGTAATGTCTAGACTACTCCCAATAATCTCTGTCAACTATGCATGGAATTAGTGTTACTCCATTTATAATGGTTATTATACTCCATCCAGTCTCTAGTATCGATTAAAGTATTTGAAGACGTGAGTTACCTTTTCCATTTTCATAAGTTCAAAATTATTAATATGGTTTTCATGTTTCATTCCATCTTGCTCTACAACTACTATTGAAGTACATCCAATTGGTCCACCCTGTATTGCCTTAAACATCATTGAATGGTATGCTCTATTAAACTCACCATCCTTACATATGAGTTATATATATGTATGATCCCCCAACCTATGGTCATCTATCCATGATATTATACAAGGAAGTTAATTACTTTTATGTATAAAAATCTTGAACCAATTTAATTTTTCACTAAATATGTTTAACAAAATCATCATGTTAGTTCAACATGTCCTACTTACATGATTTCAAACTATACAATTGATTTCCTCACCATATGATGTTAAACTATGTGTCCAATTTCCTTATCAAAATTCTTTAAACTATATGATACTCTTCCTAGCTACATGATGTTAAATTATGGATCAAGGTCCATTTCATATGACCCTAAACTATAGAACATCTAAGTCCTTGTACTATGAAAGTATACTTCAAGACACATGGTCTATTCAATGCAGCCTATTACCTACATGAGATATATATCTATGTAAAGGTACTTGGTATATGATCCCTATTTATAAATCAACGGTATGATTGAATAACCCATTTTCTAAAAGAATACAATATCTTCTATCTTGGGTACTAAATATGGAGCCTCGCATAATTTCATTTTAATATGAAGATGATATATGAAAGTGCCTATCCCATATGAAAGTGTTCCATCTTTATAGAAGTATCTTTAATAGAATTATGTGTGGATTGATTATCATACCATGTGATACATAGTTACTCCTTGATCTTCTATTTTTAAGACCATGTATGATTTTCATTTATTTTAAACATTTCCATCCATGAAATTGAAATCCATATTGAGATTATTTTTTTTCATTAAAATGAAAAATGCCACACATGTCCCATTTCATGTACTCTCATGTGTTTTGAATAATTTTCTTAGTAGTATTGTTTCTCTCATGTTTATTATGATTCATGTGAGCTTAGAGGACCTGAAGATTAATTTTGACTAACACGATTAAGTTGTATTTTTATTCAATGATTGGGATATAATTTTCTATGACATGACAATAAAATTTGTATGAAACAGATCTATCCAGGATATTATAAAACATGTTCTTTGGTTTATGGACACATGATTAGAATAAAATTTTCCTTCCCCAACATATGAGTCAAATCTGAGTAGAATTAATTTTCATTCAAAGAAATATGTGAGGATTGATTAGTGTTCTGATGAGATACATGGTGATTTCTAGGTTTACTACCCTAGGACCAACTACCAATTTTATTTCCAAGTATAATGATCATAATCCATGTGTTCCCCCCATGAGATAATCTATTCTAGTTGTGGGTTTGTCATTAAAATTGGATTCTACAATGCCCAACTATGTAGGATGTACCATTCTATTGGTCCAAGATGTTTGACCTTAAAACTTAGAAAAATCATAATAATTATTTCTTTATGGTCATAATTTCATATAATCTAATGTTGTAACCCATTTCCATGAGAACGTGATCAATATAAAATGGCCGGGAATTTAGGGTGTTTGAACCCTTCTTGAATATTCATGTTATCCATGAACCCACTTCATACCCTCTTATGGATTAATCATCAAGTTCCTTGAGTCAATTAGTCCTTTTGGTTCTTTATCAAATGAAAATTTTGGTTTTAATGTTAGATTGGTCTGATGGGACCCTACTCAGAAATTATGGTGAATATCACATTTTTTCCAAGATCATATAAATTAACACCTAGTCGATGTTTTATCCATTTAGAAAAGGTCCACTATAAACCAATCATCTTTTCCCAGATAGAGTGTGGTGATGGGAACCCTACTCCCAAAAATATCTATTGACTTAGTGTGGTATTATTTTCTTTCCACTACTAATGTTTATTATTTTCCCACCAATCCCTAATTCCATTTGATTCAGACATTCATAGGTTATGATTTTAAAAATTTATAACCCTCTTATTCTATAAAATTCAATTACCCTCAATTTTAAAAATTATTATATTGCTACCACTTTTAAAGAATGATTATGAATATATATTCTTTTTCCCCTTCCCGTCTGGGTGTATCTCTCATTTCGAGTTGCCAAATCCTTAACTTGACCATCTTTTCGAAACTCACACTCAACCGTGGTCTATGATTCACAACCATAAACTGAACTCCTCAGTCTGAGTACCATGAAATTAATCTTACTGTACATACCCATGAGATCTTCTATACTCGTATTGACCTCTCCACTCACACTATGATTCTATTGTCCCTTGTAATATGGAATTTCTCACCCTCCATTATTGGTCCAAGTTGTATGGTCTTATAACCACATAAAAATTTAGTCAATGATCTATGAAATTAAATTATATCCCTACATTGGAAAAAGTTAAAAGACCTTAAAATTCTAATTCAAGGAGATATAGTACCCGCTAGGTTGAAAACCCACAAATGGAACCCTAGGAGTAATTTTAGTCTCCACTAAATGGTCATGCACCCCTCATAAACTAAGAAAAACATAAGCATTTAAATCCAATGTAAAGGCTTAAAACTTTTGAGGATGAAAACCCTCAAAGGGAAGTCTGAGTAAAAACGAAATCATTTCCCAACAAGACTCCCATTAATGGATTAATAAAAATTTAGTGATAAAATAATGCGGTGAAAATATCATAAGGACCATTTTGTTTTCCCAGTAAAAAATCTTTTATGCTCCCTAGGTCCACTTACATTGGAAAAGATTGGAGCACATATCTATTTATCAGGAGATGTCTAGGAAACCTCATCCCATTAGGGCTTTAAACTATCTGAAACTAGGTCCTTCCTGTATGACATTAATATTATTAGACTAGCCCACTCCGTGTATCCTTAAATGAGGCTTGAGATCCTGATCCATGCAATATCCCTATGAAAACATTGGTCCTTACCCATGAATCTGTAGAAATATGATGACATCCTTTCTCCAATATATGACCAAGAACTATATAGGATATTTCATCATGGATTTCTTTATCAATGAACATATTTTGAAAAATTTATCTCTTTATGTATACACTTGATCTTCATATAAGACCCTTTATTTGAACTACATAAAAATTGATTGCCACACCATGGGATATGTAGTGATGTCCAGATCCCTAATATTGGGCCCAACCACAAATTCCATTCCACCCAATCCTCTTTCTTGTCCAATAATTTAGAAATAATTAAATTTCAAGATATCTATGCCCTATGCCAAGGCTACTAATTATCTTGGATTAGGCCAGGCACCGAGGGTCAACAGTCTCCTATTGATTGCACCATAAATCCCTCAGTCATCAAAATCAAAAAATTATATCATTATATATTTTGACTATGTGATCTTTGTTTACCTTAGAATCAAATTATTTTCATTCTAAATGAATCTAATTCTAATATGGCCATTTTGTTGGAACCATTTTCCACTAGATATTTTGGAAGTGTGAAGCTCATGAAAACAAAATTTTGTATGAAGGACATAAAAGTGGAATTTTTTATTAATAATGATTGGGTTCTAGTATATTTTTTATAAGGATTCATATTATTCCATTTTACTTCAATTTTTTAATCTAATTGTTTGAATTATCCCCAAGCCAGAAATTTGGCCGTCCATGGATAAACAAGCAAGAATGCTTAACCTGGGATCATATAGGAGTCACCTCAACAATATATAGGAAGATATCTTGATGGGTATCATAGGTGGAAAATTTTGATCACTTGTGCCCACAAAAAGGAAGAGAGTTTCTCCATGGATGTAGTACAAGGCAGTGTCAATTAAGAAAGGTGGTGGGCAGGAGACCCCTTAAATGCAACTGGCATTCAAGCCATGGTTTTGGTTCTAAACTGAAGGGATTCCACAAAAAATATTCGATGTGGGTAATTACCTATACAAGATACTATTCAAGTGTTAAAATCATAAAAAAAATTCATACAACATCCTCTATCATTGATCTGGGCCATTAGATATTCTGAGCCACTCGCCTTCACCCTCCTGCATATGATGTATTATACGAATGGTGTAACAGCCCAAGATTTTATAAAAAATATTCTTTTTAATTTTATTAATGTCTTGTGTTGTACGCTACACCAAAAGGAGCTTGCACAACACGCATCCTTGACTTGCCTTGCATTACACGCAATCACGACCTTCCTCGATAGCGTGTGTAGTACGCAATAACGAGTTTCACTAAACAGCGATATGCTATTAAAATGTTATTAAAACTAGCTGTTATGAATAGTAATAACCACTTTTTAAAATTCTATAAATCTTATTTTTCAAAATGAACTTCATTTTTGGATTCGGAGTATCGAATTTATCCTAAGGTGAAATTTTGGTACTTTTCGGATAACTTTCATATTCTGATAAATAGTGATAATTACTAAATTATAATTAAAAACAACTTTTTTAATCGAAATAATTAATAGTGATAAATCATTAATTTGAGTGGTTTTAAAGTATATTTAGAATATAATTTTTACAATTTAATACAATGTTGGTCATTTGATGTAATTGCACATTTAAACCAGACATAAACAAGTGTCAATCTTTTGATAGATATTGTTTCTTAAAAACACGCTATTTGTTTTAACAGCGGGATTTAATTATAAAATTAATTAATGCAACTTCTATGTTATGAATTTGGTAAAATAGACTTCATTTTTGAATTCAGAATATGAAATATAGCTTAGGATGAAATTTTGGCATTTTTCTGAAAACCTTCATTTTTTGATGAATAGTGAAACTATTAAGTGGTAGTTAAAAAACTGAATTTTTCATAAAACTTAATTTTACCGCTTCTGTGAATGGAATTTCAAAAATCCGACAGACATGGTTGATGTCAGTAAGTAAAATTTGGTTCAATGAGATAAAAATAATTTTTTGGTGAATAGTAAATTTTTACTATTTTTACCGCGGTTAATAGTAAATAGGGTAACTAAGGGTAAATATGATATCAATATTACCCTAACACATGTCCTATTTCTATTGGACAAGTGTAATTCGACCAAAAACAAACTTAGGAATAAAATATGACCATTTAGGCCCACTTGGATTAGATTAGAACATTTATTATTAATTTATTTAAAGAAGGGTTAAAATAGTTAAAATCAAAGTTTATTAAGTAAATCATTTTTAATAAGGGGTTATACATAAGATAAATTCGATTGTAAATATTCATTAGAAAGCTAAAAGGATTTAATACATGATGGTATTTTATTTGTAATTTTTAGACATCAAATAATTTAATTTATTTATGACACAATGATGATGCAGTAATTATCTTATTAATGAAATATTGACATAATTGATAATATAAATACGAAAATAAATGTAATTTGAGACTTTTTATGAATTCCACTAATTTTCTAGGTTACTATGATATATTAGTGTTGATTTAATCAACTTGGTTCGAACATATAATTCTGTTATGACTTTCACAAAAAATCATATATCAAATAGTGTCAAAATTGACACAAAATAGTTTTTAAATCAAATATTATATTATTAATTGTTATTTTATTCCTAAAAATCTAAGGATCGGCCAAATGACTTAGATAAGGATATATATATTAATAATAAACAATTTTGGGTTCGTTTGGCATTTTATAGTAAGTGTATTAACCATATAGTGAAAGAAAACAAAAAGACACGGTAAAAGTTAAATTAATTAACTTAGAATTAAATCTAATTGATAAGGTTAAAATAATACTCTAAACTTGTCTAAATCCTATTGGTTGATAGGATTTCGACCCATCCCCACTTTAGCTTCGAAATAAGACCCTTTGGAACCATTATAAACCGATTTTGAATTTAATATAAAATAATATTTTGAGATATTCCTAAGGTGCCCCTCTCCTCCCTTATAAAAGGGCACCTCCTCCCCCTCCTCCTCACACCAATTTGAGCACTCAAGCTCGGCCAACCCCTGACGTTTTCTCCTCTCCACTTCCCTAGAAAAATCCTAGAGGTCCTGGTCTTCTCCAAAGACCAATCTTAGTTCCTTAAGTGGAGGATTCAAAGAGGCGTTCTAAAGAAGAGGTAATATCCATTACCGATCTTTTCAATTTATTTCTTCTTCAACTTCTTCTTCTTTAGTTGTTTCATGATAAAGTAATAACATCAGTATTACATACATACTGATATGTTATTATAAATATGAAAAAACCCTAATTCACCTTCTATCCATCCTATGGAAAAATGAAATCACCGCGCGTGCGTACGTACGGAATACCGTCTCCACGCCGTGGTGTAATCTATTTTTTCACCATCACCTTACAAGGATGGTTATAATGGTGTAATGAGTAACTATATATGATTATTATGTAGTAATATTGATACTGAAATAATATATATATATACTCCAATACAATTCCACGATCATAGGAACGATATCATCACTCGTGCGTACGTAAGGAATACCGTCTCCACGATGTGATGCGACTCATTCTACATGATCTTCATTTCATAATGATTATATAAATGAATTAAATGAATGAATATGGTATATACTACACTAATACCATTCTGTAAATGAATTATCTATAACCTAAAGATAAGAATAAGAATTTATTCGACAAAACATGCATAAGAACAAAAAGTTATAAAGACCCGAGTAACAAGTAACAATGAAATATTACTAACAAGAAGCTAATAATATGACCATATATGATATCATATCAATATTTATGATTCTGGAATAAGTCAATAACATTATTTAAACCATTATACAGGAGCTTCGGACACGAACAAAGCAAATCGGACCTAAGGTAAGGGAAATATCACAATCTCATTTTTATCCGAGATTGTTTATTCGTAAGTATTTACTGGGGTGTATTTTATCATCCACATCCATGTTTACTCAATATGTAATATTATTTCCATCCACCTAAAATTGTTTAAATCCATTTTTACCCTTCGGTGAGTTTTTAGTAATACGTATGAAAGGAATCTTTTGTCGTTTTTCGTACGAGGTACTTTTTGACTTTTCCGAACAAAGTACGAAGAATGTTTTTTTAACTTATACGGCACGAACGGATTTCTACTGTTTTATAAAGCCTTATTTTCATGAAGCTTCCTCTAAAAGATTTCATGACTATTTTCAATAAAATCTCTTTCTTTTAAAATTGCATGATGTTTTGTGAAAAGAAATTGATTTTGAAGAAGAAAGGATATTTTCCTCAAGAATTCAATTCAAGTGTTTTATCAAAATTATTTTCCATATAAGATAATAAAGGGTTCTGTTTCTATCCATATTTTTACATTGATTTGACTATGTTGTGATGGAATTATGTTTATGAATTCTTTTATCTTATATGAATTGATTTATGATGTCATGATGTTTCAAGAATCCCATTTTTGTTACATGTGTTATGCGATGATGTATGTTTTATGATTATGTGGCACACATAAGAAAGGATTCATTATAAGATGGGTGGGACCTATATCTCCCTCCAATGCATTGGGTAATGATTTTATATCTCATGAGATAGACATGGCTGGAACGGAAGGTTATTTCGGTTCAGTGATACAGGACTGAAACGAGGAGTGAACTCGGTTCAGAAAGGGACTTTGTCCACTAAGATAGTCTTGGCAATGAGTCAAGACTAACAAGAAATGATTTTCCATGATTATGTGTGTATGCCACAAAGTTTCATGTTTTAAGTTATGATTATTGGGATTACTTTTTCACTGCCATGATTTATCCCATGATTATGAAATTATGCTCTCTTTTGCAGGTTATGATTTCCAAAATGCTATGTTCTTATGAATATGATGTGATTGATATTTATTTTGTTTACCCTTACTGAGCATTTGAGCTCACCCTTTTATGTTTTCTTTTCCCCAGGATATAAAGGAATGTTTTAGGTAAAAAAAAGGAGGAAGATCTTTATGGGAGATTTTGAAGATCTTTCACCACGATTAGAAGATTATAGTCCGAGTTTCCAAAGACACTAAACTATTACGGTCCTTGTGTGTGTGTTTTTTTAATGTACTAAGTATTCCGCAAAAGTAATGTAATGTCAATGTACGTCTAGCTTCGGGTCTCTACAGTTGGTATCAGAGGAAAGGATTAGTCAGCCTTTGGAAACTAGGATGCGAGAACTTTAGTGAGATCCCTAGAGATATTTATAAGGTTTGTCTAGGGATGTCCCTAAGGATAAGTATACGTATAGGATGCAGTCCTATAACTATGGTAACGATCTTAGAATTTAACCTAAGAAGTTAGATATTGAGGATACTCCCCCTTTATTATGATTTTTGCCTCTCACACTATTCTTTTTGGGTTTTAGAAAATGGCTGGAAACAAGATGATTCACGATAATGGAGGATATGATGGACAATGGAATGATATTCTTCATGAGAAACCAAATGAAATGGGATTTGGAGGTCCAAACATCATTATTATGCCGAATCAGCAATCTCATAATATGATCAATAAAGTAAAATTTGGTAAGTTTCCTGGCTCGGCTAATAAAAGAAATATGGAGTTTCATGATGATCATAGAGGAAAGAAAGTTCAATTTCCCCTATGTAAATCATGTGGGAAGAGGCATCAAGGAGAATGTTTCAAAGGAACTGGAAGATGCTTTGGGTGTGGAAAAGAAGGACACAAAGCAAGTAAATTCAAAGGAAAAGGTTCAGTTAACAACATGGATGAGGATAATGGTATTGCTACGACATCAACAATGGTTAAATGTTTTAAATGTGGAATGTACGGGCATTATGCAAACCAATGCCCTAAGGGAAAGTCTCATGAAGATAATCAGTATGGTCGTATGGGAATTATTTATGTGGATGATGATGAAGAGACTACAAATGATATGTGAGATGAAAGAATTGTTGAAGCTTGGTCAATGGTTTAAGAATGTAGTGGAATGATTACATGTTTATCATGTGTAATGTTTTATAAGTAATCTCATGGTACTATGGAATAAAGAGACATGTAAGGATTGTTACACTGTTGTCTGATTAATGTTACCAGTATCCATGAAAGGTTATTCAGATATTTTTGGAATGTAGATGATATGCGCATAATGAAGGGATAAGGAGAAAATTAAATGTTTGATAGTATTCATGAGCTCATGACTGATATAAGGAGAAGGTTATATCATGGTTTGAGTATATAGAATTTTTGGATTTTGGTATGTGGAAGGTGTTAACTTTTAACTGCATTCATGTTTTCACTAAGGTTCAATGGGTATTCAAGAGAATACATGATTAAGGCCTTTGAATGTTTGGAATGTGACCAACAAAACATATCTTATGATATATGGGGATCGATGATGGTGTTAAATCTCTAGTAATTATTTTCACTATATTATGAGAGTCGACTTCAGTATTATGGATAAGCCTAAAAGATTGGAATGGATTATGTTGGACATAAGTTAGTATTGTTTGTTTTTTTGATATTATTGATGGGATGTTATATAGTTTTGGAAAAAGGACAACCTGCAGGACGGGCGACAGCCCATCGCTTCGGACAAGGCTGTGGGAATCGAACCCACAACCGAAGTGCGACTGGCCTTTATCGCCTACCACTGGCCTACAGGAAGTCCCTGTTTATTAGAAACTAATTTTATTATATTAAGCAGTATGATATATGAAGTATAAGTCCATTTTAGGAACCATATATGATTAATCTCACTATAGATCGACTTATATATATTTAATAACTTTTGCTAACCTTTTGTTTGAGACATATGGAATGACTCGTCATTCTATCACATGATCTGCTAACACTTCACGAATAACAAATTCAACTTCATTTATTTAAGAGATGAAGTGGAAATTGTTCAAGGCACGAACAACAGTGAGATTGTACCAAAATAAAGTAAGTATTTATTCCAATTCAAATTTTCAACTTTAGGGAAATGATCTTGAAAACCAAAAATGTTGTCCTAGTGATCATATAACTGATGAATCGGATGGTACCTTAGATCATCACAAATTTATGGATTTGTGATTATTGGCTTTTCCATAGCCATGTTCTCTACCACTCTCCATCAGAACATGATGGTTAGATTTCTCTTCCATATCCATATTTTCACCTATGTGGAAACCCAATGATTAGTTTATTTGGGTAACCGTTACGTTTCATAGTTTTGTTTTTAAAGATTGGTTTTGATATTCCTTTTTATGATGTGGGTTTCTATTAAAGAAACTTTCAAATAGTAAACCATTTATAACCCCGACGAATTTCGAGGGCGAAATTCATTTTAAGGGGGGTAGAATGTAACAGCCCAAGATTTTATAAAAAATATTCTTTTTAATTTTTTTAATGTCTTGTGTTGTACGCTACACCAAAAGGAGCTTGCACAACACGCATCCTTGACTTGCCTTGCATTACACGCAATCACGACCTTCCTCGATAGCGTGTGTCGTACGCAATAACGAGTTTCACTAAACAGCGATATGCTATTAAAATGTTATTAAAACTAGCTGTTATGAATAGTAATAACCACTTTTTAAAATTCTTTAAATCTTATTTTTCAAAATGAACTTCATTTTTGGATTCGGAGTATCGAATTTAGCCTAAGGTGAAATTTTGGTACTTTTCGGATAACTTTCATATTCTGATAAATAGTGAAAATTACTAAATTATAATTAATAACAACTTTTTTAATCGAAATAATTAATAGTGACAAATCATTAATTTGAGTGGTTTTAAAGTATATTTAGAATATATTTTTTACAATTTAATACAATGTTGTTCATTGGATGTAATTGCACATTTAAACCAGACATAAACAAGTGTCAATCTTTTGATAGATATTATTTCTTAAAAACAGGCTATTTGTTTTAACAGCGGGATTTAATTATAAAATTAATTAATGCAACTTCTATGTTATGAATTTGGTAAAATAGACTTCATTTTTGAATTCGGAATATGAAATATAGCTTAGGATGAAATTTTGGCATTTTTCTGAAAACCTTCATTTTTTGATGAATAGTGAAACTACTAAGTGGTAGTTAAAAAACTGAATTTTTCATAAAACTTAATTTTACCGCTTCTGTGAATGGAATTTCAAAAATCCGACAGACACGGTTGATGTCAGTAAGTAAAATGTGGTTCAATGAGATAAAAATAATTTTTTGGTGAATAGTAACTTTTTACTATTTTTACCGCGGTTAATAGTAAATAGGGTAACTAAGGGTAAATATGATATCAATATTACCCTAACACATGTCCTAATTCTATTGGACAAGTGTAATTCGACCAAAAACAAACTTAGGAATAAAATATGACCATTTAGGCCCACTTGGATTAGATTAGAACATTTATTATTAATTTATTTAAAGAAGGGTTAAAATAGTTAAAATCAAAGTTTATTAAGTAAATCATTTTTAATAAGGGGTTATACATAAGATAAATTCGATTGTAAATATTCATTAGAAAGCTAAAAGGATTTAATACATGATGGTATTTTATTTGTAATTTTTAGACATCAAATAATTTAATTTATTTATGACACAATGATGATGCAGTAATTATCTTATTAATGAAATATTGACATAATTGATAATATAAATACGAAAATAAATGTAATTTGAGACTTTTTATGAATTCCACTAATTTTCTAGGTTACTATGATATATTAGTGTTGATTTAATCAACTTGGTTCGAACATATAATTCTGTTATGACTTTCACAAAAAATCATATATCAAATAGTGTCAAAATTGACACAAAATAGTTTTTAAATCAAATATTATATTATTAATTGTTATTTTATTCCTAAAAATCTAAGGATCGGCCAAATGACTTAGATAAGGATATATATATTAATAATAAACAATTTTGGGTTCGTTTGGCATTTTATAGTAAGTGTATTAACCATATAGTGAAAGAAAACAAAAAGACACGGTAAAAGTTAAATTAATTAACTTAGAATTAAATCTAATTGATAAGGTTAAAATAATACTCTAAACTTGTCTAAATCCTATTGGTTGATAGGATTTCGACCCATCCCCACTTTAGCTTCGAAATAAGACCCTTTGGAACCATTATAAACCGATTTTGAATTTAATATAAAATAATATTTTGAGATATTCCTAAGGTGCCCCTCTCCTCCCTTATAAAAGGGCACCTCCTCCCCCTCCTCCTCACACCAATTTGAGCACTCAAGCTCGGCCAACCCCTGACGTTTTCTCCTCTCCACTTCCCTAGAAAAATCCTAGAGGTCCTGGTCTTCTCCAAAGACCAATCTTAGTTCCTTAAGTGGAGGATTCAAAGAGGCGTTCTAAAGAAGAGGTAATATCCATTACCGATCTTTTCAATTTATTTCTTCTTCAACTTCTTCTTCTTTAGTTGTTTCATGATAAAGTAATAACATCAGTATTACATACATACTGATATGTTATTATAAATATGAAAAAACCCTAATTCACCTTCTATCCATCCTATGGAAAAATGAAATCACCGCGCGTGCGTACGTACGGAATACCGTCTCCACGCCGTGGTGTAATCTATTTTTCCACCATCACCTTACAAGGATGGTTATAATGGTGTAATGAGTAACTATATATGATTATTATGTAGTAATATTGATACTGAAATAATATATATATATACTCCAATACAATTCCACGATCATAGGAACGATATCATCACTCGTGCGTACGTAAGGAATACCGTCTCCACGATGTGATGCGACTCATTCTACATGATCTTCATTTCATAATGATTATATAAATGAATTAAATGAATTAATATGGTATATACTACACTAATACCATTCTGTAAATGAATTATCTATAACCTAAAGATAAGAATAAGAATTTATTCGACAAAACATGCATAAGAACAAAAAGTTATAAAGACCCGAGTAACAAGTAACAATGAAATATTACTAACAAGAAGCTAATAATATGACCATATATGATATCATATCAATATTTATGATTCTGGAATAAGTCAATAACATTATTTAAACCATTATACAGGAGCTTCGGACACGAACAAAGCAAATCGGACCTAAGGTAAGGGAAATATCACAATCTCATTTTTATCCGAGATTGTTTATTCGTAAGTATTTACTGGGGTGTATTTTATCATCCACATCCATGTTTACTCAATATGTAATATTATTTCCATCCACCTAAAATTGTTTAAATCCATTTTTACCCTTCGGTGAGTTTTTAGTAATACGTATGAAAGGAATCTTTTGTCGTTTTTCGTACGAGGTACTTTTTGACTTTTCCGAACAAAGTACGAAGAATGTTTTTTTAACTTATACGGCACGAACGGATTTCTACTGTTTTATAAAGCCTTATTTTCATGAAGCTTCCTCTAAAAGATTTCATGACTATTTTCAATAAAATCTCTTTCTTTTAAAATTGCATGATGTTTTGTGAAAAGAAATTGATTTTGAAGAAGAAAGGATATTTTCCTCAAGAATTCAATTCAAGTGTTTTATCAAAATTATTTTCCATCTAAGATAATAAAGGGTTCTGTTTCTATCCATATTTTTACATTGATTTGACTATGTTGTGATGGAATTATGTTTATGAATTCTTTTATCTTATATGAATTGATTTATGATGTCATGATGTTTCAAGAATCCCATTTTTGTTACATGTGTTATGCGATGATGTATGTTTTATGATTATGTGGCACACATAAGAAAGGATTCATTATAAGATGGGTGGGACCTATATCTCCCTCCAATGCATTGGGTAATGATTTTATATCTCATGAGATAGACATGGCTGG
Source organism: Viscum album (assembly GCA_963277665.1). Lineage (NCBI taxonomy): Eukaryota > Viridiplantae > Streptophyta > Magnoliopsida > Santalales > Viscaceae > Viscum > Viscum album. The sequence continues at coordinate 1,416,434,918 of OY728123.1, forward strand.
AACGGAAGGTTATTTCGGTTCAGTGATACAGGACTGAAACAAGGAGTGAACTCGGTTCAGAAAGGGACTTTGTCCACTAAGATAGTCTTGGCAATGAGTCAAGACTAACAAGAAATGATTTTCCATGATTATGTGTGTATGCCACAAAGTTTCATGTTTTAAGTTATGATTATTGGGATTACTTTTTCACTGCCATGATTTATCCCATGATTATGAAATTATGCTCTCTTTTGCAGGTTATGATTTCCAAAATGCTATGTTCTTATGAATATGATGTGATTGATATTTATTTTGTTTACCCTTACTGAGCATTTGAGCTCACCCTTTTATGTTTTCTTTTCCCCAGGATATAAAGGAATGTTTTAGGTAAAAAAAAGGAGGAAGATCTTTATGGGAGATTTTGAAGATCTTTCACCACGATTAGAAGATTATAGTCCGAGTTTCCAAAGACACTAAACTATTACGGTCCTTGTGTGTGTGTTTTTTTAATGTACTAAGTATTCCGCAAAAGTAATGTAATGTCAATGTACGTCTAGCTTCGGGTCTCTACAGTTGGTATCAGAGGAAAGGATTAGTCAGCCTTTGGAAACTAGGATGCGAGAACTTTAGTGAGATCCCTAGAGATATTTATAAGGTTTGTCTAGGGATGTCCCTAAGGATAAGTATACGTATAGGATGCAGTCCTATAACTATGGTAACGATCTTAGAATTTAACCTAAGAAGTTAGATATTGAGGATACTCCCCCTTTATTATGATTTTTGCCTCTCACACTATTCTTTTTGGGTTTTAGAAAATGGCTGGAAACAAGATGATTCACGATAATGGAGGATATGATGGACAATGGAATGATATTCTTCATGAGAAACCAAATGAAATGGGATTTGGAGGTCCAAACATCATTATTATGCCGAATCAGCAATCTCATAATATGATCAATAAAGTAAAATTTGGTAAGTTTCCTGGCTCGGCTAATAAAAGAAATATGGAGTTTCATGATGATCATAGAGGAAAGAAAGTTCAATTTCCCCTATGTAAATCATGTGGGAAGAGGCATCAAGGAGAATGTTTCAAAGGAACTGGAAGATGCTTTGGGTGTGGAAAAGAAGGACACAAAGCAAGTAAATTCAAAGGAAAAGGTTCAGTTAACAACATGGATGAGGATAATGGTATTGCTACGACATCAACAATGGTTAAATGTTTTAAATGTGGAATGTACGGGCATTATGCAAACCAATGCCCTAAGGGAAAGTCTCATGAAGATAATCAGTATGGTCGTATGGGAATTATTTATGTGGATGATGATGAAGAGACTACAAATGATATGTGAGATGAAAGAATTTTTGAAGCTTGGTCAATGGTTTAAGAATGTAGTGGAATGATTACATGTTTATCATGTGTAATGTTTTATAAGTAATCTCATGGTACTATGGAATAAAGAGACATGTAAGGATTGTTACAGTGTTGTCTGATTAATGTTACCAGTATCCATGAAAGGTTATTCAGATATTTTTGGAATGTAGATGATATGCGCATAATGAAGGGATAAGGAGAAAATTAAATGTTTGATAGTATTCATGAGCTCATGACTGATATAAGGAGAAGGTTATATCATGGTTTGAGTATATAGAATTTTTGGATTTTGGTATGTGGAAGGTGTTAACTTTTAACTGCATTCATGTTTTCACTAAGGTTCAATGGGTATTCAAGAGAATACATGATTAAGGCCTTTGAATGTTTGGAATGTGACCAACAAAACATATCTTATGATATATGGGGATCGATGATGGTGTTAAATCTCTAGTAATTATTTTCACTATATTATGAGAGTCGACTTCAGTATTATGGATAAGCCTAAAAGATTGGAATGGATTATGTTGGACATAAGTTAGTATTGTTTGTTTTTTTGATATTATTGATGGGATGTTATATAGTTTTGGAAAAAGGACAACCTGCAGGACGGGCGACAGCCCATCGCTTCGGACAAGGCTGTGGGAATCGAACCCACAACCGAAGTGCGACTGGCCTTTATCGCCTACCACTGGCCTACAGGAAGTCCCTGTTTATTAGAAACTAATTTTATTATATTAAGCAGTATGATATATGAAGTATAAGTCCATTTTAGGAACCATATATGATTAATCTCACTATAGATCGACTTATATATATTTAATAACTTTTGCTAACCTTTTGTTTGAGACATATGGAATGACTCGTCATTCTATCACATGATCTGCTAACACTTCACGAATAACAAATTCAACTTCATTTATTTAAGAGATGAAGTGGAAATTGTTCAAGGCACGAACAACAGTGAGATTGTACCAAAATAAAGTAAGTATTTATTCCAATTCAAATTTTCAACTTTAGGGAAATGATCTTGAAAACCAAAAATGTTGTCCTAGTGATCATATAACTGATGAATCGGATGGTACCTTAGATCATCACAAATTTATGGATTTGTGATTATTGGCTTTTCCATAGCCATGTTCTCTACCACTCTCCATCAGAACATGATGGTTAGATTTCTCTTCCATATCCATATTTTCACCTATGTGGAAACCCAATGATTAGTTTATTTGGGTAACCGTTACGTTTCATAGTTTTGTTTTTAAAGATTGGTTTTGATATTCCTTTTTATGATGTGGGTTTCTATTAAAGAAACTTTCAAATAGTAAACCATTTATAACCCCGACGAATTTCGAGGGCGAAATTCATTTTAAGGGGGGTAGAATGTAACAGCCCAAGATTTTATAAAAAATATTCTTTTTAATTTTTTTAATGTCTTGTGTTGTACGCTACACCAAAAGGAGCTTGCACAACACGCATCCTTGACTTGCCTTGCATTACACGCAATCACGACCTTCCTCGATAGCGTGTGTCGTACGCAATAACGAGTTTCACTAAACAGCGATATGCTATTAAAATGTTATTAAAACTAGCTGTTATGAATAGTAATAACCACTTTTTAAAATTCTTTAAATCTTATTTTTCAAAATGAACTTCATTTTTGGATTCGGAGTATCGAATTTAGCCTAAGGTGAAATTTTGGTACTTTTCGGATAACTTTCATATTCTGATAAATAGTGAAAATTACTAAATTATAATTAATAACAACTTTTTTAATCGAAATAATTAATAGTGACAAATCATTAATTTGAGTGGTTTTAAAGTATATTTAGAATATATTTTTTACAATTTAATACAATGTTGTTCATTGGATGTAATTGCACATTTAAACCAGACATAAACAAGTGTCAATCTTTTGATAGATATTATTTCTTAAAAACACGCTATTTGTTTTAACAGCGGGATTTAATTATAAAATTAATTAATGCAACTTCTATGTTATGAATTTGGTAAAATAGACTTCATTTTTGAATTCGGAATATGAAATATAGCTTAGGATGAAATTTTGGCATTTTTCTGAAAACCTTCATTTTTTGATGAATAGTGAAACTACTAAGTGGTAGTTAAAAAACTGAATTTTTCATAAAACTTAATTTTACCGCTTCTGTGAATGGAATTTCAAAAATCCGACAGACACGGTTGATGTCAGTAAGTAAAATGTGGTTCAATGAGATAAAAATAATTTTTTGGTGAATAGTAACTTTTTACTATTTTTACCGCGGTTAATAGTAAATAGGGTAACTAAGGGTAAATATGATATCAATATTACCCTAACACATGTCCTAATTCTATTGGACAAGTGTAATTCGACCAAAAACAAACTTAGGAATAAAATATGACCATTTAGGCCCACTTGGATTAGATTAGGACATTTATTATTAATTTATTTAAAGAAGGGTTAAAATAGTTAAAATCAAAGTTTATTAAGTAAATCATTTTTAATAAGGGGTTATACATAAGATAAATTCGATTGTAAATATTCATTAGAAATCTAAAAAGATTTACTACATGATGGTATTTTATTTGTAATTTTTAGACATCAAATAATTTAATTTATTTATGACACAATGATGATGCAGTAATTATCTTATTAATGAAATATTGACATAATTGATAATATAAATACCAAAATAAATTTAATTTGAGACTTTTTATGAATTCCACTAATTTTCTAGGTTACTATGATATATTAGTGTTGATTTAATCAACATGGTTCGAACATATAATTCTGTTATGACTTTCACAAAAAATCATATATCAAATAGTGTCAAAATTGACACAAAATAGTTTTTAAATCAAATATTATATTATTAATTGTTATTTTATTCCTAAAAATCTAAGGATCGGCCAAATGACTTAGATAAGGATATATATATTAATAATAAACAATTTGGGGTTCGTTTGGCATGTTATAGTAAGTGTATTAACCATATAGTGAAAGAAAACAAAAAGACACGGTAAAAGTTAAATTAATTAACTTAGAATTAAATCTAATTGATAAGGTTAAAATAATACCCTAAAATTGTCTAAATCCTATTTGTTGATAGGATTTCGACCCATACCCACTTTATCTTCGAAATAAGACCCTTTGGAACCATTATAAACCGATTTTGACTTTAATATAAAATAATATTTTGAGATATTCCTAAGGTGCCCCTCACCTCCCTTATAAAAGGGAACCTCCTCCCCCTCCTCCTCACACCAATTTGAGCACTCAAGCTCGGCCAACCCCTGACATTTTCTCCTCTCCACTTCCCTAGAATAATCCTAGAGGTCCTGGTCTTCTCCAAAGACCAATCTTAGTTCCTTAAGTGGAGGATTCAAAGAGGCGTTCTAAAGAAGAGGTAATATCCATTACCGATCTTTTCAATTTCTTTCTTCTTCAACTTCTTCTTATTTAGTTGTTTCATGATAAAGTAATAACATCAGTATTACTTACATACTGATATGTTATTATAAATATGAAAAAACCCTAATTCACCTTCTATCCATCCTATGGAAAAATGAAATCACCGCGCGTGCGTACGTACGGAATACTGTCTCGACGCCGTGGTGTAAACTATTTTTCCACCATCACCTTACAAGGATGGTTATAATGGTGTAATGAGTAACTATATATGATTATTATGAAGTAATATTGATACTGAAATAATATATATATATATACTCCAATACAATTCCACGATCATAGGAACGATATCATCACTCGTGCGTACGTAAGGAATACCGTCTCCACGATGTGATGCGACTCGTTCTACATGATCTTCATTTCATAATGATTATATAAATGAATTAAATGAATTAATATGGTATATACTACACTAATACCATTATTTAAATGAATTATCTATAACCTAAAGATAAGAATAAGAATTTATTCGACAAAACACGCATAAGAACAAAAAGTTATAAAGACCCGAGTAACAAGTAACAATGAAATATTACTAACAAGAAGCTAATAATATGACCATATATGATATCATATCAATATGTATGATTCTGGAATAAGTCAATAACATTATTTAAACCATAATACAGGAGCTTCGGACACGAACAAAGCAAATCGGACCTAAGGTAAGGGAAATATCACAATCTCATTTTTATCCGAGATTGTTTATTCGTAAGTATTTACTGGGGTGTATTTTATCATCCACATCCATGTTTACTCAATATGTAATATTATTTCCATCCACCTAAAATTGTTTAAATCCATTTTTACCCTTCGGTGAGTTTTTAGTAATACGTATGAAAGGAATCTTTTGTCGTTTTTCGTACGAGGTACTTTTTGACTTTTCCGACAAAAGTACGAAGAATGTTTTTTTTAACTTATACGGCACGAACGGATTTCTACTGTTTTATAAAGCCTTATTTTCATGAAGCTTCATCTAAAATATTTCATGACTATTTTCAATAAAATCTCTTTCTTTTAAAATTGCATGATGTTATGTGAAAAGAAATTGATTTTGAAGAAGAAAGGATATTTTCCTCAAGAATTCAATTCAAGTGTTTTATCAAAATTATTTTCTATCTAAGATAATAAAGGGTTCTGTTTCTATCCATATTTTTACATTGATTTGACTATGTTGTGATGGAATTATGTTTATGAATTCCTTTATCTTATATGAATTGATTTATGATGTCATGATGTTTCAAGAATCCCATTTTTGTTACATGTGTTATGCGATGATGTATGTTTTATGATTATGTGGCACACATAAGAAAGGATTCATTATAAGATGGGTGGGACCTATATCTCCCTCCAATGCATTGGGTAATGATTTTATATCTCATGAGATAGACATGGCTGGAACGGAAGGTTATTTCGGTTCAGTGATACAGGACTGAAACAAGGAGTGAACTCGGTTCAGAAAGGGACTTTGTCCACTAAGATAGTCTTGGCAATGAGTCATGACTAACAAGAAATGATTTTCCATGATTATGTGTGTATGCCACAAAGTTTCATGTTTTAAGTTATGATTATTGGGATTACTTTTTCACTGCCATGATTTATCCCATGATTATGAAATTATGCTCTCTTTTGCAGGTTATGATTTCCAAAATGCTATGTTCTTATGAATATGATGTGATTGATATTTATTTTGTTTACCCTTACTGAGAATTTGAGCTCACCATTTTATGTTTTCTTTTCCCCAGGATATAAAGGAAGGTTTTAGGTAAAAAAAAAGGAGGAAGATCTTTATGGGAGATTTTGAAGATCTTTCACCACGATTAGAAGATTATAGTCCGAGTTTCCAAAGACACTAAACTATTACGGTCCTTGTGTGTGTGTTTTTTTTAATATACTAAGTATTCCGCAAAAGTAATGTAATGTCAATGTACGTCTAGCTTCGGGTCTCTACAAATGGGGGGTTCACATCAAGAAACAATTAATGATCAACTGAAACTCTTTTTATGTTTGAAAAAAAGCTAGGTATGAAGTTCCCAAAAATATAAGAATTATTTATGGGTTTTAGTTTACAGAATATCATACAAATGAGCACTATGTTATAGAAATTACAAGTACACGAACACAATTCATTGCAATATTGTCTGAAGCTCGAAGTAACACTATAATTCATCCAAGGAAAAATATACACAAACTATTATGAATAGTTTTTAATGTGAGGTTGATTATTTAGATGTTGTGTGTGCTATATGATAAGAGTTTGCAAGATAAAATTCATCTCAGGAATTATGGCATGAGAACATGCTTCTATGTGGATGAGTTATATTCAATCTTTTTGAACTTTTCATAGAAGAAATAGATTATGAAAATAATGACTCCATGAGAAACTTATACCATGTAAAGATGAAAATGGAAATATAAGATGAATCTCCTTTGAGAACTAAAAATACATTGTAGAAGTTGATTTTGTTGTGAAGATCAGTTTTTGGTATATACAACTTGCAGAGATAAATGCATTATGAAACCATGCATTATACGGTTTTAAGGATTTGATGTAGATCAGCTGAAAAGAATTAATATTATTAGAGATAATGTAATATTAAATTCTTTAAGGGTACAATAGAGGTGTGTCTCACCACAAATCACACAAAAATTGAGAAAAATGTGCAAACACTAGGATTTAATGTGGTTTGGTCGGATGACCTATGCCCATAGGAGAAGGGAGGTCGTCGCTTTTATTTTCTCCAGCTCAAAATCACAGGAGGATCACACAAATTAAACTTCTTTAATCTCATGGTATTCAATCCCATTTTAAAGAGGAACAAAAACAAAACTTCCTCTAGTGGTTGGGGTATCTCATCTACCCTAGATACTTCCTCCCACTGTAGGCTACTTCAATGAAGGCTATTGTCCATCCCACTGCCCACCAAAAGAGACTCCTTCTATGTTGGTTTTCAAATTTAGAAAATGTTGATGCTGAAAATGGAGACTCATCCCACTACAACGTATCCCCTGATTGGGATTGGCTCCAAAAAATATCCCCCTCACGACTAATTTGTGGTAGAAGCTTGACCTACAGTTTCCTTACAGGTGTCGAAAACATCATCAGTAAATAAAACATGCTTCTTCATTCCAAATAACACGACACTTCCACTGTCTTCAATCTATCTCAGGTTGACTATGGTCCCCACCAAATGATACAACCCATGTGACTCTTTTCCTGTAAGCATCGTTGTATCCCCTTTTGATACTTCCAATATTCCACCAGCTTTGAAAATATTGTACCCTTCTTTATCGATCCTAATAAATGATAACATGTTCTATCTCATCCTACTAACAAATTTCACATCAGCAAGATTACAAAATCCTCCATCAGGTGTCTTCAACATTACCTTCCCTACCCCATGAACATCAAATTTTTACCCATAACAAAGTATCATCAAATCTTACACCTAATGATAATTATGAAACACATATTTGGTCATACATATGTGTGTCAAGATCCCCAAATCCAAAACCCTTCCGTCTTCCATTGGATTATGAGCCTACTCATTCTTTCTCTTTAAAAAATGAAATTCATGCTTCATGTGCCCATATATTTTGTATTAATGTCACTACACTTCACCTCATTAAAATCTTCAATCTGAGTTCATGATTCTCATTGTCACGTAGAATTCATCACATGTCGATAATTATATGATGTTTTCATCCTTCTATTAAAATTTCTCTTTCCCATCAACATACATATTGTGTTATCCATATTCACTTTTATAATGACCCTTTTTCTCGCACCAGAAACATGTGATTTCACAAGGATAACATCCCGTCGATTTTGGACTCCATTATTTACCTATTAACATTCGATGTCAGCTCCTCCCACGTTGATCATTTTGCATCACCATTATTTTCTTGACTAAATGTGTCACAAGTATTTGGAATGCCTCCAAATAATAAATTGATTCCATCAGCTCATCCATCTTTAATATTTCATTCCCTAAGAAAAATTCAGTCACAACTCTGCCAAATTATATTGGTAGAGATGAAAAAATAAAAAGTGCTTTGTCTTCCTCTCCATTCTTCACACCAAGGCCCAATAATTGTGTCAGCATCCTATTGAATTCATTGGTGTGATACAATTTTTTTTTCACTTTTCCATCCGCAACATGTACAATTTATTCTTTAAGAATATTTTTTTGGTGATAAACTTCACCATATATCACTTCTCCATCTTCTTCCAGATCTCCTTCGGCATGTTCTTGTCCAACACCGAGTACTTTACCTCATTTTCTAGACACAATCAAATTGTGATGATGACCCGTATCTTGAGATCTTCCCAATCATCATCCCTGGTTATCTTAGACATTTATTCAATCAACGGTACGCTCATTACCTAATGAACAAGAATATCATTCTAATTTCTTTTCCACAAGACAAAAATATTTCGACCATCGAACTTCTCGATATAAAATTTTGGCAGTGCTCTGCCACCGGCCATCATCTTTGTCACAATATGCAATCACCAATGTCGTTGCTGCACCCCTTTGACACCTCCTGATAGACTAATAATTTGTAAAAATAACCATATGGATGAGTCTAAAATGGTCAAAATAGTTGGAATTGACTCTTTGATCGTCAAAAACAGAGTATGATTAGCTGAGTTATTTCCAAAACAATTAAATAGTACAGATCACCTATTGACATGGCGCTGATGTGGATCATTGGAGCATCCACTGGAATGTCACTGAAATTGTTCCAGTGGTTTGAAAAATACCAACTTCTCCGGAACGGGGTAATTGTGCACCAGTGGATTTGACCTAATTTTGACCGAGCTTATCTCCTTTGTCTCAGATCTATTTTCCACGCCGCTTGTGACATGGGAATCGTCTCATCATCCTCTTTACGGATCTGGCCTTGGTAAAATTTTCCGAACACTGTAAATTTTCTAATAACCAAAAAATCCTATTACCGGTTGTCCATTTCGACTCTTCTCACTCAGTCTCCCTCTGATACTACTTGTAAAGGTGCAGTGGAGGTGTGTAGGACCAAAAATAACACAAAAATAAATAAAATGTGGATGAACATGAGGATTTAATGTGGTTTAGTTGGATGACCTACGTCTACAAGAGAAGGGTGGTCGACGTTTTTATTCTCTCTAGATCAACCTCACCGAAGGATCACACAAATTACATCTCTTTCATATCATGGAATTCAATATCTTTTTAAAGAGGATAAAAAACAAGACTTCCTCCAGTGGTTGGGGAAGCTTATCTACCCTTAATACTTCCTCCCGCCACAGGCTACTTCAATGAAGGCTTCTTTCTACCACACTACCCACCAAAAGAGACTCCATCTGGGTTGGTTTCCAACTTCAAAAAAATTTGTTGCCGACAATGGAGACTCCTCCCACTATAATGTCTCCCTTGATTGGGAGTATCCCCTAAAAATTCCTATGTAGTGAATATAGTTTTTTTGTTATTTACATGGGTAGTGGAAGTGGTGGTTGCATGATAAAAACATTATTTTATTTATAAAATACCATGTTATGATCACTTGTGGACACTGTAATGCTGTATAGATTCTATGTGGTGAGTAGTTTTCTATGATGTTTAGTTTTAGGATGAAGTTACCTATGTATAAGTGAATATTCTATGAAAAAATAAAACACCACTGTTAGTTTGTAGACATACAATGCAAGATTTTGACTATAAGTTTGTGGATAAAGAGCACCATATGGTGAAGATTAATTAGGTATATAGATTCTAAATAGAAACTATTTTAATAAATTATATTATGTGATAGTTTCATTTCCCTTTCAAGATGAAATTTTTTAATCCTCTTTAAGTGGAAAGACATTTATGGTGTAAGGAATCTTTTTACGAACTCCTCATGGAAAATAAACTCACTTGTAGTTGAAAGTTCCATGCAGACTTTCACACTATGCCAGGAAGAGTTCAAGAATGAATATAATAGTTTGTGGGATGAAAATTATATGAAAATTCATTACAGTGATTCAGTATGCAAGACCAGTTTCATTTTTGATCCACGGAAATACAACTTCGGGCTCCCGCAAACAAAATATTTTTGTGGTAGGAGGCATCATTTTCTTGACCCCCACATATCGAAGAAATTACTTCATGTATCCCTTTGTGGTATTTCTATGAAGATATACTATTAATATATCTTACAACCACCCATTGAGACATGGACAACCATTTAAAAATACCAGTAACATATAGATGATTATATATCCTATCATCCTTTCAGATTAAATTTTTTTTGGAGGAGAAGGATTTTGATCACATAGGAAAAGAGGGCACTAAGATAGAATTTTTAGAAAGAATTAGGAGAGAAAAATGAGAGAAGCATAGGTATAGAGGACAAGGCTCAAACTAGAATCCTTCTCTAAGGATAATTCAAGATAAAAATTACTCAATTTCAAAATTGGTTAGTGCCTTACCAAGGAGATCCTAGGTAGCCACATTTTTCAATGAATCCATTAAACAATGTAATTCCTCCACGAAGTATATTATGAAAAAAAATTCAACCAAAACTTCATAAGGATCCTATGAGGAATTCACTTTTCAAATACCTTCATGAAGCCCCCAGATAGTCTTCACAGACAACCTTGGGGCCAATTCCATATATGAGGATCTATCACAAAATGCTACATGATTCCCTTATGCAGTTTTCCTCCTTGGAAAATCACTTTATGGAAACTCTTATTCAAGCATATGATTCTTCAAAAACATAGGCATGATCATACTCATAGGTGAAATACCTAACTAAACCCTTAATTATCCATGAGTCGAGATGCTCCTCATGATTCCATAAATTAGGCATCCTCTTTGGTGTAAGGCCCAACCAAACCCTTAATTATCCATTATTCAAGACACTCCTCATGGTTCTAGAAAATTTGGAAACTTCATATGTGTATGTCCCAACCAAACTCTCAATTATCCATGAGATAAGACACCCTTCACCGTTGTAGAAAATCAACCATCATCCTAGGTGTAACCCCTGAAAAACTAACAAATGCAAGGGTACCCTCTTATTCGATGTGACTGATCTTCCACTATCTCTTGTTTCTCACACCATGAATGACTCACATGAGCTTATAGATTTGTGATGGTCAACCCATATACCTCATGAATGTTCCTCCATTATGAGCCTCCCATTCATGTGTATGTCTTAACTACTCCATAAAACTACATGGGATCTAATTTCTATTCATAGTATGATATGTAGGATTCTAGTTTGAGATACGAAGCCAACTTTATTTCCCCTTCAACCATTCCATCAAACAATAAGGGTTTTGATTCCTGATTTTTTAGGATATATAAGACACCTATTTGACATTCAATCCCAACATCAAAACACAAATCGCCTATCTAGATAGAAATAAAATCTAGAGGTCCCAACAAGATGACCATAAACTAAATAATCATAATATTAATGAGAGATCGATGGGAAACCACTAATTCATATAATGTATTATAGAAAACAAATGGTTTCGATCTGATCATTTGAATGGGGGTAACTAGTCCCATGCTAGGATTTGAGAAGGATTTACAAATAAGTATTAAATCTATAGGAGAGTCCCATAATATGTAATAATTTTCCCTAAAAGGGTGTGATGAGCCCAACCCCCCACACTATTGTCCAATAATTTTTCTAATATGTCATTTGAAAAGTATTAGTGAATGAATTCTATTAGAAATAAAGTACACATTAACTCAAAATGAGCATGGGTTCATATCACATCAGAAAACAACTTTCTTCAACTATTGTAAAGGATAGTACTACTAATGTTTTGAATATATTTTACAACTACATTAATAAGAAATGGTCTACAAGAGACAAAAATAATTTCAACAAGGATGGCATGTGGGGTAAAATGAAACATATTTTAATTTGAATTCTGGTCATACTTGATAGGATTATAGGATGAAATTACACATCAAGTCAACATATCCTAGGCTTAAAAATCAAATAAAGAGGAAAAATTCAAGAATAAAGAATGAAATGGTATGGGTTCATGGAGTATTAGTGATGTTTTAGATTAATGGAATAATTATACAAGTGAGAAAGAAACTAATAATAATTGTTTTATAGGTAAGTATGGTAATGTTAAATTTTGTCCTACTCACTCATATTCTTCAAGTTCCTTGGGAGAATATTCTTTGAAATATATAAATGTTTGTTTAATGGATAACATGAATTATGTACGTAATTTATGCTATGATTCTTCTTTATGACCCTCACATTGATTCTAATTATAATTGGTTTATTGTTGAAGAGTTGGAAAATAATGTAGATGATTTATAGAATTGTGTTGTTACTATTGAAGATTCATATAAAATATTACAGAAGAAAAGTAATAATGTGATTAAGAAGAATGTAAATTTTGATATCTTATAGTTTAAATATGAAAGTAAAGAGCTAAAATAATTCAATGAGATTATTAGAATACTACTTCAATCTATAATAATAAAAAATTATCATTTGGATTCTATTCAGAAAGAGAATGGTAAATTGGAAGGTAATGTTGAAAATTTAAAAGAATACTTATCTAAATATACTATTAAAATAGAATATTTTGATTTCTTTATGCTAATAAAAAAGGATATAAAAATAATAATAATAATAATAACGGAATAAGTTATGATAGGTTCCTACCAAATATAAATATAATTTTTCTTTTGTGAAAAGTAAAATGGATTAAATTTGTTATATTAATTATTTAAAAATTGGATCTTTTTATCAATATACACATGATAGTACATTTTATTTTTTACAATCTATTTGTTATAAGAAAAATTTCTATATAAATTTTCATTCAATGTAAACTTATTTAACCCTTATATATATTTGGTTTGTAAAGGTTTTTATTCAAACCATATTGGAGAACACCTTATTTATATGTCCTTGTAATATAGTTCATTTGGGAAACATATTTACCCTTAAACTATTATTATATTATATAAATGAATTAAATTAAATTTAATTGTTTTTCATTTTTCATAGTTAGCATGAATTTATAGTATCATTATTTGGTTTAGTAGAATATGCTTATGGGTTACATTAAATTTATTGAAATTATTGTATAATTATTCAAATATTTTATATAATTATTTGAATATTATTAGAATATTCCATGGATCATTTTTATTTTTATTGCACTTTGAAGAATGTGCATTCAAAACTATTAATAGTTTTGAGAAGAATCATAGATTAAGAAGGATTTTTATAATTTTATTTATTCCTTAATTAGATAGTTTATCATTCAATATTTTTTTGATTTGAGGGATACATATTTGTTGAATGTTCGGTTGTTTGGATTTATTATCTATTTAAATTTATAAACTTCTATTTCTTTTTTAGTATCTGTTTTATTCTTATAAAAAGGGCGAGAAGTGTTCATGTTCACAATGTTTCATTTTGTAATTATCAAAACGGGATAGAACGTTGAGTGACTCCTTGACACTTTAATTTTTTTATTTTATTATTATAATACCTCCATTTATTATTTCTTATTTATCGTTATTATTTAATTTTCTATGTTTTATTTTATAAGGTATAAAGGATTCTACATTCTATATTTAAATATTCTTTATCCTTTATTATAATTCATATTATTCATTTTTATTAATTTTTATTATTCAGTATTCTTATTATTTATTGGGGATGTTATTTTTTTAGTCATATGAACTTTCTTTGTTCATGTTTTATTCGTTATTATAGAAATATTATGGTTTAAATATATAGTTTTAGTAACTGAGTTTACACACATAAATTTTCAATAATTACCCTTTTGTTTTAGGTATTGACTATTATGTTTACATATTGGCTCTTTCATTTCAATATTTAACAATGTGTTTTTATTTTATTAAATAATTAATTATTGACTCTTAAATTATGAATATTTAATATTATAAATTTTATGAATTTAATAATTTGAATAATATTTTATAAGGAATCTTGGAGTTACTTTTACATTTTTGAGGAATTTAATCTTTTTTTTTATACTCAAGGATTTTGATTATAGAGTTTTATCATATATGAATGAATAAAAACTTGTTCTATAATGATTTATCAAAACTTATTAATGTATAATTACAATATTTATGATTTGATGCTCAATTTCACTATGTTCTTGACATTTTTTTCCATTATATATTGTTCTGGTTTGAATGTTATTATTTATATTTTAATAAATTATGAATTACTTTTCATAATTTTATTCATAATTGCTTTGAAGTGTTTATTTCATGATTAATAAAACTATTGGTTGTAAATTATGGTCCTTATTCTATAAAAGTTAAAATTAGATTGAATCTATTATATTTTATGTAAAAATATTATTTTCATGGAAATGGAATATTAGGGTGCATCATGAGACAATATTTCATGAATGCATGTATCCTTATCAGAATGTCGCGGTTACACTACATGTAAAAAATTATTTCTTTACACTACGTGATTATATTAAAGAGAGTGTATCATTAAGATGTTTCCAAAACATTTCAATAAATGATATTTAAAAATCAATTGTCTAGATTTTATAATGATGTTTGAGAAATTTTAGGCATTATTCAAAGTAATCAAAGTCCTATTTTCAAAGAGTTTATTATGATGTTTTATATATTGGATGAAAATATTCTAGGCAATGAATTTTATTGTGAATGAATGACTAAAGTCCAGTTTTTAATGTTGCAAATTTTATGGTAATAATTTTAATCCTATATTATTTGAAATATCATGACAATTTTTTATGATTATATTGAGATTTACGGAAAATATACTTAAATATTAACATTGAGTATTGTGTAGTAATTCATGAAATTTTCCATTGTAATTTTCCTATATAAAGAATGTAGTTATGTCATTAATAAAATAAATATTGACACATGTGTCTATTTGAGATAATGAAGTGTTCATAGTTCAATAATTTCATTATATGTACATTGACCTACTAGATTACACCGATATGAATTGCTTAAATACTTTGATGGTCCTAATATTATTATTCTACACAAGCTACTCCATCATCATAATCCATTGGCCTTACTATTTAAATTTAATTATCTATAATTTTATTTATTTGTAAAAGTTCTATCATGTTTAAATCACTCAACTAACACATGGTTAGAACTTAAAAAAGGGTGCACCTTTGTTAAGTAAAACTAAATAAATAGTAGGATAATAGGTTGTTTCTTAGGTCCATTAAAAGGTAAGGGGTCTTTTTGTGGGTGTTGGTTCGAGTAAATATAGGTTGTTTCTTCCTCCACTTCAAAAGTAATGTTATTGGTTTATTCCTACATTTATAAAAAAAGTGGGAACTGGTAATGTATGACATATAAAACATACCATCATGTCCTCGTGCAAGGACATCTTACATAAATTGGTGAGTCCTTTTCCAAAATATCTAGAATATTTTCTCTCATAAGACCACTTGATGTATCGAGTTTCTCTATAATTCCAGGACCTAAAAATAACTTAATAATTATAATTAATTCATTATATCAATAAAAAAATATCTTAATCAACATGACTCATCAATCAATAACTAGTTTTATTCAATGAAAAAACATATTGAATGTTTATAATTTCCCTACTAAAAATGATCACAAACTATCTAGAGAAATAATTTAGATGGAATCATCAGATTATATACTGATTAAAAAATAATATTTACCCATGTATTTCGACATAGATAAAATAAATTTAAAATATCACTGGAAGATTTCATATTTAAAATAAACATTTTATTTTGAAATCCCTTATTTATAATCTAACAATATACAAAATATTTAGATTTTTTTATTTGGAATGAAACATAGAAACATATAAAGGAATCCTCAAACCACTGACTATTCATGATAGCTATAAATTCTATTCTCCACGAGTACATTAAAACAAATATTCATTTCACATTTTTGATAAATAGTCACAAATAAATTTTTCAGAAAATAAAATTAATAATAATTGGAAACGTTTAACTAGAAATTAAAAAGGGGAATAAATAATATAAAAAAATAATATTATAATAGTAAAAAAATTATTCAATACATTTTTTAATAAAATATGGACATTGAATAGAAATTTCTCTAACTAAAGATGAATTAACAATTATTTTTCTTAAAAAACAATTCTCAGTCATTTTGAGTACCAAAGAGAGGAATGTGGTACGATTACATGTAAATTTCATGAATAACCATAGGATAAGAAAATTTAATAGGTTTAATATATTAATATCATGTAATTGTCTCAAATGATTCTTAAACATAAACAATCCTAAATAATGATGAGAATTTGAAATAAATGCTTAGTCTAACATGCTTTATAAGTTCATTTAACCTCATCTATAATAAGATTAAATTTTTTATAATTCTATAAAATAAATAAATATATATAATTATATTATCATATATTATCCTCTTGTGACATTTGAACAAGTGTTTATTAATAATATTTTATTAAAATCATCATTTCTGAGTGTTGACTCTCTAATTTTCCATGTAAGTTTCACGTAGATAGTTTTAGTCCCTTTATATTTATTATGGATCCATAATCTCTATAATTACAATAATTTTATAATTATTATATAGATATATATTAATTATATACATATTTGGAATCATATATTAATGTTATTGATATAAAAATTAATTACATCATTTATGGAGATGATAGGTCATACGTACGCATGAATGTTGTTATCACTTTTTGAAAGAGGGAATAAAAAAATGTTAAATAATAATTTATATTCACAAGAAAAATTATTTATAATATATATCATATATATTCATTAAATATATCCTTATTATCATCCAGATAAAGTAGAAATGAAACATGAATAAAATCACATCGTGGAGGTTGTATTCCACACGTACGCACAAGTGACATTTTTATTTTCTAACAAGTTGAAATGGAAGAAAGAAGATATGTTATTATAATTAAAGAAGAAAAATTATTTCATAAAAACAATATATAAAAATTAAATCCATCACAATAACTGTCCATAAACCATTTATATTGAAAATTAATTTATTTCTACATGGGGGAGGTAGTCTACACTTACGCACGAGCGATATTTTCACTTCCCATTTGATAGAAAAGGTGTTGGATAATGGTTATTCTGTAATCATAATAAAAATACAGTATATTTAATATAAATAATTTATTATTTTATGATGAATAATAACGATTTATAGAAGGTATTGGAATAGATAATTTTAAAGAGGTCGGGTAATATAATTGCATTTCATTCTGTTGTTCTTATTTAGATCCTTTTTTATATAGCCATTGAAATGGACTTTTAAGAAGAAAAGAACATCTAGTTTATGACTATTTATGTATTAAATATAATTTATTTGGGTTTTTGTGAGATATATGGCTTAAATTGGTGTAAGTATGAGAAAGGAAGGGTTTCCTTTTATAAGCGAGGTGGAGGGAAAACATCAAATATCTTCAAACATAAAAATACAATAAGGTCAAACTAAATACAAATGCATCCAAAGAACATAGTATAGAATGTGGGACAGTATGAGGTTGAAATATGCATATATAATAGGATTCATACAAGTTTAATTGGAAATATTACTCTTATAGATGGTATAACCCCCAATAAGATTGTTTTATCTTCAATCATCGTGACAAATATTTTTTGTTTTTAATATCCATTATAACCAAAAAATTAAGTTTACCTTATAACCTAAATTAAATTTTAATGATTAAAAATATTTGTATTTTTTATTAAATTAAATTCAAGTAAAACATTTAAGAAAATCAAATTACCTTATGTGGATTATTAATAACAAAAATTAATTAATTTTACTTCAAAAAAACATTATAAAAATATAAAATTTAAAATTATTTAAATGAAAAGGGTGTTTTTAATAAAAATTAGAATATTACAATATTCAATGAAAAATTATATTTTTTTAAAAATTATCAAAAAAATAACTCTAAGATAATTTAAACGTGATTTTTTCAAAAATTAATTTAATTTTCTAAAAAATTAATTTAATTTTCTAAAAAATTAATTTAATTTTTTGAAATAAAAATCCCAAAATTGGCATAATTATTTAAATTATTTTTACAAAAAAAATCAATGAAACCCATTTTTAGGGAAAAGGTATTTTTGAACCATATAATCACTATACTAAAAATTAAAAAATTTGAATTATATAATTCCTTTATATTTTTAATAATACGGTTAATACTATCCTTAAATCCAATTTAATTACTATATTATAATAGCAACACTTAAATAATAATATTTTTATAGCATAACGCGGTTCACTTAAATATTAGCGTTGCATGTTATGAATGATGTTGAACACTATAAATTTAATTAATGGGAAATATATCATAAACTATCAGAGTTTTAAAAAATATAATTGAAATATGTTCCAAATTATTATAAAATATATTATATCTTTACTGAACCTTTCTCTTCAACTAATTTTAAAATAATTAAATATGAACATGGAATGATGGAATATAAAACTAAATTTGTTTTAATAATATATTTGTGACCATCATGTGTTCATAAAAAGTTCAGGGTCTTTATTAATTCTTAAAATCATTTCAACTTCAGAATCACTCTACTTTTAAAATCTATTAGTTTTAAATTCATCATTATTATGACATGATGCTATATTTGGTCAATAATAATTCTTAATATTCATAGATTTTATGGGTTACTAACAAGATCTCAAATCTATTTCTCATTTATAGCCAGTGAGCTTGATGGTACCCCGATATCAGGTCAATCTTTGAAACGCAGTCTTCGGAACATCTTTTTCCTTTACCTTCAACTGATGGTACCCCGATATCAGGTCAATCTTTGAAAAAAACATTGCTCCCTAGAGCTGATCAAACAAATCATCGATATGAGGCAAATGATATTTTTTCTTAACATTTATGTTATTCAAGGATCTATAATCAATGAAAAGTCTCATTGAACCATTTTCTTTTTAACAAATAAAACAGAATCACCCCATGGTGATGTGCTAGGTCGAATGAAACCTTTCACTAATAAATATAGCAATTGCTCCTTCAACTCTAAAAGTTCAATTTGAGCCATTTGATAAGGGGGTTTTGTAATTGGCTTAGCGTCGAGAACTAAGTCAACAGTAAACTCAACTTCTCGATCTGGTATTATTCTTGGAAACTCATCAGGAAAAACATCAGGATACTCATTTACCACTGGCACATCATTAATCTGAACAGTTCCCTTGTTTTCAACAATATGTGCAAGGTAAAATTCATTTCCATCTTTTACAAGTTTCTCGGCCACTTGATATGTTATCAACAGTAAGGGTACATTCTTATACACAAACTGAAAGACTTTCTGAAATGAAACTTCTTTAGATCTACTGTCAATCTTAGCATCGTAAATAGAGAGCCAATCCATACCCTAGATAACATCAAATTCTACTAGAGGTAAAACAATAAGGTTTGCAAGTAGGTTCTTTCCACGGATAAGGATATGAAGATTCTTATAAAATATTTTTGCATCAACATTTCCCCCAGGTGTTTTTACCTCAAGTTCAATTGTCATTTCATTAGATGGTTTTCCCATTTTACTAGAAAAGTTTTCAGAGATGAAAGAATGTGTATACCCCGAATCCAAAAACACACTGGAATATTCTGAAAAGACAAACACAGTACCTGATACAACTTCATTTGATGGCCCAACATCTTCTGAATTAGTTTCAAAGGATTTCAACACCCCTTTCTCCTTGTTGTCTAACTGCTTCCCATCACACGATCTCTTCATCGGACACTCGTTTGCAAAGTGACCCATCTCATTGCACTTAAAACATTTCAGTAACTGTAAATCAAATTTTGTCTTACCATCAACCTGATCTTTTTCAGTGAAATCAAGAGCCTTAAGGCCTATCTTACCACATCAGTAGCACTTTAAAGAATTCAGAATACATTCCCCAGCATGCCTTTTACCACATTTATCACAAACTAGAAACTTAGTTATTTTACCATCAGACCTTTTTGAATAATTCTTCCCTTTCTCTTGTCACCTCAGTCTCTTCCTCTGTTGGTTGTTATAGAACACTTGATCATCGAAAATCTCCATTTCCACCTTCTTAGCACATCGAACAAGATTTTCATAACTTTTGAACTCACGAGAAGCCAATTCCCTTCGATATTTTGGCTTTAATCCTGATTAAAAACGATTTATTTTACCATCAAGGTCTCAGATAAAATTTTGAGCATACCTTGCCAACCGAGTGAACCTTTCCTCACAGGTAGCCACTGAGTCTTCCTCTTGCCTCAATTACAAGAATTGTTTTTCCATCCTAAGTCAAACAACCTTAGGAGAATACTTCTCAAGAAACATACCTTTGAATTCACCCCAATCGACATCATCAATCTCATCATCATGCCTGATATTTTTAACCATCGACCACCCCTAATCTGCTTCACCCTCCAAACAGTAAATAGAAAGACTAACCTTTTGATTTTCTGAACACCCCATGACATCGAAAATCTTCTCCAGTTCTTTAATCCACCCTTCAGCTGGAACATGGTCAGATGATCTTCTGAATTATAGGGAATGCTGCCTCATGAAATATTCCACCACTGACATGTTCCTCTGTGGTTGATTTGGAAGATCTCGTTCATGGATACCACCTCCATTTATCGCTTGAGTCAACTACACTATTACTGCAACAAAATATTCAGTTCCAATTCTGACCATCTCAGGATGTTGATTCAGAAGTTCATTTCCTTCTGTATGCCTTCCTAGCATTGCTTCCATGTTTCCTCTGCGGAAAACCATTCTGAACAATCATATCTTAGATGAAGCAACATGGTAATCTTCAAATGCTATATCATTTCAAATTTACCATTAAAAAAATTTGGATAATGATTTAAGAGAATTCTAACTCCTGAAGTTATATAAACCGACCTTTGATACCAACTATAATTCCCTAGCCTTAATCATTATTGAATATTGAGATATTTCATGAATACACATTGAGGATCTTTTCAGGTTTATATTTTTAGAGAATTAGATCATAAATCATGCATTACACTCCACATTCAAACAAAGTGGTTACATAAAAGATAGTAATAATTTTTTCCCATCAACAGAAACATATTTGATATAAAAAATGGATTCTTTCATGACACTTCCTTGACACTATCATCACATCATCTACCATTCCCTTGACCTGTGAAAAACATTTCAAAAACATGGGATGAGCATAAAATGCTCAGTAAGGGATATAAAAGTATCAAATGAAAAAATTAGTCCATGTATACATAAGAATAAATGAAATCATACTTTACTCATAAAACATAAGAACATTAACATACCTCATCAAATCATGAATATATCAATGAAATCATAAGACATAAAAAAAACTTGAGGCATTCATAACATTCTTACATAGGGAGTAACCCCCTTGGTTACGTTTGAAATACCCATCATAGTATATTCCCTAAATCTATTCGGAGAAAAATTAACGTTTAACCCCTTCGCGTTACCCAATGCATTGGAGAGCTATATCAGGCTCACTCGCCGTTATTTTATCACGGAACCTCCTGTCTTCATAACAATTCCCTATAACCATAACATAATTGTATCACATAAAACATGCATAAAGAAAACATAACATTTCCACATTTCAATCACAAGATATCAATACAACACATTGATATAATAAAAACATTATGAAAACCATTTTCAATACCAAAATAAAAGAAAAGTAAAACATGGTATTTATTTTTCATTTAAAAAAATTATGTCTTGTAGAGGAATCTGAAACTCATATAATGGTCACAGCGGCAGAGAAGTCGTTGTCGCCGCATACGTATGACAAAAAACATTACTTTTGACATTTAGTAAAAAAATTGTATAAAAAATATTCTTTATGAATAGACATAAAAGTCAATGGGGTTTATACACCATATAAAAGAAAGTTGTGTATAAATCAAAATATACCTCAATGAAAGGAGATTGAGACGAAGTCCCATACCTCGGGTCCGACTTGACTCGATCGTTCTTTAAACATCTGAATAATAAAATTGAGTTAATTTGTAATTTCTTAAGAACATTTTTCAATTTCATTATTCCTTTTATATCACTTATTACCATGTTATGAACACTGTAATTATTTATGTTAATAATGGTCATTTTTTCGATCATTGGTACTTGAGTCAAAAATAAACACATTATAATTACAAGTTTTTCATGGGGTAAAATATCCATTATATCCAGAATTATATTCAGGATTTAGATATCATATATATCATATATATCCAGTATATACATGCATATATAATATTACATAACATTTAGAGGTAAGAAATGAAATGCACCGTTCATGGAGACAGTAAGTCGTACATACGCATGAACGCTAATTCCATTTCTTTTTCATATTTAATAGAATTAGAACATAATGATACATAATTGTATTATAACTTTACTACGGTATCATATATAATATCATTAAATATATCCTTTATACGTACCACATATGGTATTAACGAATCAAATCACTTTAAGGGGGCAGTAGTTCGCATTTCCTAAAATGAAGATATCGCGTTTACCTATAATTGAAACCTTAAAGGTATGCCATAAATGAAAAATACATAAGCATAAGTAAAACATAAACATATTATATATCATATATGAATACAGTGACATCTTAATGTCCTCCTTTGAAGTTGTTAAAAGAATATTGAACAATCATCGTTTCGCGAGGCAGAAATTCGCCATCCATGGAAACAGTATGTTCTTTAACAATTAGATGTAGGTGTGTATAAGTTTATCTAGAATACATCACATAAAAACATCCTAGTATATTTGAGATACTGTTTTTGTTACACAATAAATGAATAAAAAGAGTTTATGGGGTTGGAGAATCAAAATAAAACAAAAGAACACAAGTGAAGACATTACCTTTAAATCGGGTAACTCCCTTTGGTTTGAACAAAAAGGGTTTTATTAAAAGCTTCCTTCCTAATTTAAGGTTTCTAGGATGAGAAGAGAGATTTGGAGAGACAAAATGGGCAGACATTGTCCGATCCAAAGGCTTGAGAGCTGTTGGTAAAGAGGTAGAGGTGGGGGCCTTTTATAAGAGGAGAGGAGAGGCACTCTTGGAAAGTAAAGAAATGTTACTTTATTTTAAAATGAGATTCGGATTTTTAAGGTCCCAAATTAATAAATTTTGAGTATAAGGTGATAAGGGTTCGAAATCCACCCATACAATAAGTTTTTTATAGGTGTAGGTTTTAGATTTTACATTATATTTTCATTTTATTTAAATCGTTAAATAATGAGGTATTCGTTGTATCATCATGGTGTCATATATAATTTAATTTATATAAAGTCTAAAAATTATAAAAAAAATTAATATGATGTAGGAAATAGTTTTAGCTTTCCAATGAGAATTTATAGTACAAGAGATCATATATGTAGACAAAAGAAAAAATGTTTTACTTAGGTGATACATTCTTTATTATATTTACATTCTTTAAAAAATAAAAAGATAAAAAGTCATTATCACACAAAAGTGATTCCATGGGGTCCCCAAGTTTGGCACAAGGAATCCCATGGTCGGACATGACACAACTAATATTATTAGGACACATTTTGGTGTCATTTTTTATTATTATGATATTATTTTATTATCCTTAACTACCCGATTACTAATTAATCAGGATAATTAACGAAAATTATCGTCGTTACTATTCACAAAGTCAAAAAACAAAATAGTATTAATTAAATAATTTGGAACTTTTGATTCCAAATATGGAATCCATTTTACCAAATTACAATCAATAAAAATTCAATAATTAATTTAAAAATAATTCCCATTGTCAAAACAAATAGCGGTTTTTTTTGAAACAATATCTATGAAAAGTTTGGGATTAGTTTATGCCCAATTCCAAAGTGAAATTAATTATAATGACAACTATTGGATTAAATAGAAAACATATATTCTATTTAAACTTTAAAAAAAATAAAAAGATAATATAACAATATAATTAAATTAGATGAAAAAGCAGTTTTGATGTAAAATGCAGTATTTTTCACTATTCATTAAAAAATGAACATTGTCAGAAAAATACCAAAAATTTATCCTAACTAAATATCAATATACCAATCATAAATAATAAGTTTATTTTGAAAAATAGTGCTTATAAAAATGTGAAAATATAGATATAAAAATGTTTCTCCATCAAAAGGCAGTAAAACAATCCTTTAAAAATATTAGAGAATTATATGGTTATGATTGGATTTATTCTCATTTTAAGCCTCTAAAACAGTATCTAATTCATAAATATACACAGATAATAATATCTAATATTCATTACTTACTTGGGATATTACATATGCAATTGTATTTTTTGAGTTATACCAATGGTTTTGGACAAATCGTTGGTATAGGGTCAGAATATTTGACATATACCAATAGGTTTGGAGAAAACCATTGGTATAGGTCCATAGAATCGACCTATACCAACTGTTTTGTCCAAAAAAATGTTATAGGTCCAAATTAGTGACCATTAACAATGTTCTAGCCAAAACCGTTGGTATATGTCATTGACGAAGAAACCCAAGGATCAATGGGTTGATAAAACATATATATTATCATTAAAAACACATATAGATTTATATTAAGAGATGTCAAAGAATTATGAAAATCGTGGGAATAAAATTCTACTAAAGGAGAATGGAAATGAATTTAGGTGGAGGCTTACAAATTTCATGAATTAATATTTTAATTTTATATGAAAGTAAAAGGAAACTATTTTTAAGGATAATAAAATAGAATGAAATAAACTATTTAAATCAAAATGAAACAATTATTATATTCAAAAATATATCTACATTTTTTTTCTCATGGATTTGTTTCATTAGAAAAATTATTTGTAACTTCTAATAAAATAATCTTACAGTGATATCTAAGAAGAAGTGGAAAGTTTATAAGTTTGATGTGAATGAAGAATTGTCTATCAATCAGGGAACACTTGAGGAGACCTGAGGATGAATAAAAATATAAAGAAACATGATTACAACTTGTCTATAAATGATACTAGATCTATAAAACCCTATGATTTTAAAAGAAGTAAATTATATTAAATGACATGTATGATACAAAACACAATGCTTAAACGAACCATGCAATATTTTTATTTAAATATGATAGTTATATTCTAGTTTTTTAATATGTTAGTTTTAATTGAATTAACCAATTTATTAATTAGATACAATTGTTTTAATCAATAATTTCATTGGTTAATTATTAGGAAATAATAACTCATTTTTTTTGATAAACTATTATATTATTTATAAATATGATTCCATAAAAATGGTATTTATTTATTTTTATGAGAAAATTTTTTTAATTTATGAAAGGAATAGAAATTTTATTTGTTAAAAATGATGTCATTTTTGAATTTATCATATCAAAATTATCATTCGGTGAAATTTTTAGAGTTATCTAAAAAAATTTATTTATCAATGAATAATGAAAAATACTGATTTTTATAGAAAACGTTATTTTATTTTAAAGCATTTATAATGTAATATTCTATTTTGGAAATTTTTTTAAATTTAAATAGTTCCTATTGATTAAAAGTAATCTAATTATAGTCTTTGGAATTAATTGTATTCTTGAATCTAGTACAATAACAATTTTGTACTAAAAAATTAATTTTTTCCCCGAAACTATTTTTCATCATGTTTTATGGATTTAATTTTAAAGTATATAATTTCAATTCAATTTTATGAATATTAAAAAATAGATTAAATATTTTGTTCAATTTGGTTAGTATTTTTAAAATACGACCCATTTATTATTTTTCTCATTATTAATGGGAATCATAATAATTTTTATTACCATGATAAAAGTAATATGGGTTAATTAAGGGTAAAAATATTTTCATAAAGACTAGAAAAAACCCCTAAAACTTAAATTGATTTTATTGGATTATTATTTTTCATCCATAATCATATAAAATTATAATATATGAAAATTTTGTGTTATATGGAAATGATTATTACCATTATAAAATTTTATGTAATGAAAAGTATAAATCATAATTATCTTTGTTTTATTATCACTAATTTTTTTACATTGGGATAAAAAGAAGGTATGTTCAGATGAAAATATTAATTTGAAATATAAATTATTTATATTTACCATGGTAATTTATTTATATTTTTTATTGATGATATAATTACCTTAAATTCATACATAATTCCAATAAAATATTTATTCAATTGACAGAAAAATAAAATAAAATATTTCAAAAAATAATAAAAGTAATAATATTTGAATGAATTATTATATTCCATTATTTTTAAATATAAAAATTTAATATTATATATTTTTTAATTCTTTATATTTGAATTTAGGTTTTCTATTAGTGTTTTAAATGTTCAATTAAATGAATAGTTCCAAAATCGGCATTATTATTATTTTATATAAAATAATATTTTATTAAATGGTTTAATTTTTTTAAAAAAATTATATTTTATTCCATGTGATTGATATTTTAAATGAAATATTAACTATATTCCATTTATGATTTATTTTATTTATAGCATGATTTTTACCCCTAAATAGTAAAATCTTTAATACCGTAGTAATTGTCAAAAAAGTGTTGAAACATGTTAAAACAAAAAGATAAGAATGAAAAAATCATATACACATATCGAATTTTTATTGGAAGATATTATTTCGAATAAAAATCATCGTATATTATAATAATATCTCTATGGATCCATTTAAACATGATAATTAATTTACATTAATTTAATATTTTAAGAAATTCTAATAGTGCCCCTCCCTTATTTTATACATCGGAACATATTCTAAACATTTATTCACATATAAATTTACTTTTGGTTCTTATAAGACCTATTGAACCATATTTTTTATATACCTCCCCACTAATTATTGTCAATTTTGGATCATTAAACCTTCCAAGGAAATCTATTTGTTTAAACCAAAAGTGGTTGTCTGATGAAGAGGTATAGTACATAACTAAGAGTCTTCATTTTGTTTCTTTTTAAAAATGATTCAAATATTTTTTAAACAATATTAAATCATTAAAAAAGTATATCCAATATAATAATATGTTATTATGTTAGTTTCATAACCTATATTCATCTCCTCTTTAATTAAATGGGAAGACAAACAATCGTTATTTCGTATGATGGACAACCGCCTCACGAAATGATGCAATTATTTTTTCATCACCTTATATTAATGATGGTTGTAATTATGGATTTAATATAAATATATATGTATATGATATTTATGAAATATTCAAAATTATGCAAAATAATTTATCATTTATTTTCTTACACTTCCATTTAGTGATAAATGATAACATCGTTTGTGCCTACATATAGACAACAACCTCCACAAAGCGATGTGATTCATTTGTCATTACTACATAACATGGATGATATATCTAAGTATATTTAATGGAAAAAATTATTTCATGTATTATATAATTTTTATTATATAATTATAAAATAATGCATTCCTTCTTATCATAATGATATTTGAAAAATGGAAACGTTATTCGTCCGTACATACAACCTACTATCTCCCTAATTGTTGAAAAACTAATTTTTCATAATCATTTATTTGGATTTGTTTTCAAAGTATAATTAATGTTTAAAAATGATAATTATTTTGTGATTATTACTCTATATATTAACTAATAATGTAATTTTTTACCATAGTTAACCTAAAAAATGCATTTTGGACATATGAGTCGGATATCATCAAAACATTTGACTTAAACCAAAATAGTTATGTAATTGAATATATAATTGTATTAAATAAATTAAAATAGAATAATAAACATTAAAATATTTTATTATGAAAGTAAATAACTAATATATTTTTATTATTTAGGTAGATAATGAATATACATGATGAGTCATACATTAGATATGATACTTTCTTTTAAACTTTTTATTCTAAATACCTCTATTATATGACCATATTTTCATAAGATATCAAATTATTGTATTTATATGGACATAAAATAATTTATAAAAAAATGTATACCACTTTTGATTACCATTAAAATTTTTTCAAAATGAATGTTCTTACAAAATGTTTTGAATTTCTTTATGAATTGAAAAAATGAATTTCTTATTTTAATATATATTTTAATAACTAATTTTCATGAATTCGTAACAATTATTTTATATTTGGATTACATTATATGATTCAATGTATTAAATAAAAAAAATACCTCCTTCCCAATATTATAGTGATTTTAAAAACTGGTTTTAAAAACTAATGTTTAACTCCAAAATATTTTATGGTACCCCTTTTTTTAAATGAATTTGATCACTTCTATAGATTAAATTGTAAAAAATTCAAAGATTAAAAAAACACCAAAATATTATTATTTTAATACAACAATTAGAACCTAGACATTATATTTTTGGGAATAAATAGTATGAACTAAATTATGAAATATATATTTTTCCAACTCATTGTTAATGTATTAATTAATTCTTTGATAATATGAAAAAAAATTAGTAATTTCATTTTATTCTTCAAATTAATGTTCTCTTTTAAAACAATTTTTTATTGATTTTAATCAAAAAATAAATATAATTAATTTTTGACACTTATAGAAAATTACTTTTATAAAATGAATATTATTTCATGATTAATCATCCCAATATTATCTTAGGATTATGTTTTGAGAATTTTTTAAAAAGATTAAATTTTATTGTGAATAGTAAAAAACATTGATTTTTATAAAACATTCATTTTCATTATATTTAAAAGTACTTTTTTTATTTTAAATTTATATAAATGTAACTTAATTAAATTTTAGTTAGATATAATATAATTAATTATATTTAAAAAATATTTATACCTTATTTTGGTATAAGTACATTATTGGGATTAAAAAAACATTTTTCCAAAGAACACTTTTTCATTACATTTTAATGGTTTATTTTTAAATATTATTTTTCAACTTCTGTGTTTGGGATTTTTAAAAATGAAATAAATATTTTTAATTAGTAGGTTGAAATTATTTTTTAATTACAAACTCATTTTTTCAAAAATAAATATATCATGGTAAAAAAAATATGCACAATAGTATATATCAAATAATGTGCTGAGTTAAAGTTAATAGGTAAAAGCATAAAATACATAGAAATAAAAAAAATATTGGTGGTTTATGTGTTTTTATTCCTTAAATAATATTTAAAACAATAATTACAATAAAAATTATTTTTAATTAATTTCACCCAATTTTGTTAGGATTTATATATACAATAATCATTATTTAATCACTTAACCCCCCCCCCCCCCAGTATAAATACCAATCCTCACCACTCATTTCTCACCAAAATAATTTAATATTTTATAATTTCTTTCAATCACTATCCTCCCCACTATCCACAATTCCATTTTCTAATGGTCTCATAAAAATATCATTTCTAAGTTCATTAAGGAATCCTTTATGGAGGTGATATTCAAGAGATAACTTTCCCAACCGGCCAATCGTAATTTATTTCCTTTTTCTACCTTACCTTAACCTACTTCATAAATCAATGAATTATAACTCAATTATTATCTATATATTTTAATTTTATATTTATAATTGAATATCTTCTATACAACCATTTTCTCATATCCCCTTATTCAAAGAAAAAAACCATTTTCCAAATTATGGTGGTTAACCGTCTCTAGGGATAATGATTTTTTGTTTTCCATTATCACCTTCAAGTATAGTCATAAAAGTATTTTTATAGTTAAATAAGGTATTAATATGTATACTATAACTTATTATGTGTTTTATAACTAATATATATTCATAATTTTAAATATAACAAAACAAGTTCATGGTGGTCATAAAAACCACAAGAATAATCTAAACATTTATTTTTAATATTTTATAAAAAGAATCATCATAATAGAAGAAATTAAAATGATATATCATACCATTTAGACTTATTTAATTTAATTAATACCATATAATTTAAATTATATATTTTTTCCATTTTAAAATATAAATTATAATTAGACACAAATGATCCAACCATGAAAACAAAGGAATAAACACAGATGAAACAATAAAAATAATGAAATATTATTAATTTTTGGGAAGTAAGATGTTATAAAAGTATCATATAGGGTATTATAAATATTATTATAGTTTTATAACGAATTTATATAATTATTTAAACCTTTATACAGGAGGATAAAGTACACAAAACTATAGATATGCACGAGGTAAAGGGGTTTTCATCTAATTTTGACTTCTTCAAGATATATTAATTATTCACCAATTATTTATTTTGTGTGGTGTATATACTACCCTTTTATGTATATTATAATGAATCCTGTTATATTCTGGGTGTTCAATTTTTCATCTTATAATTATTAATTTTTATGTGGAATGCGATTCGACTGATTACAATGTGGTATGTGATTTCTTAACACAACTACTATTCATTGGATTAAAATTATAATTCATAGATTATTCTACATTAAGATTGTGTATGAGATGAATTTTGATTATATTTTTTTTATTTCTACTTTTTTCATGTGTAATTACATATTATACTCATAATCGATTCATATGATTAATGACCACTTCAATGATATAATATTTATAAGGGACTTTATTTTTAAATAATATTTTTTTATGATTTTCATTAGAAAACTCATTTTCTTCCATATCCATTTTTTCAAAAATTGATTCCAAAAAGGTTTCTACTATAATATAATTAAATTTTAAATAAAATCTTACACATGTTTTAGTTTTTACAAAATGATTTTATTGGATTGTATTTATAATTTTCTAAATGATTTTTTTGTTAATTATCTTAAAAAAGAATGGAAGAAATGTTTTTATAACTTATACAGTATGTGCAGATTTCCATGACATCAAAAAGAATTAAGTTTTTTTATGTATAATTTATATGATTATATGATTATTTTCGACGAAATATTTTTCAGTCACAATTTCATGACTCTTTAAAGAGAAATGATTTTAGTGTTGAAATGTTTTTTTTTCAAGAATTATTTCAAGTGATCTCTCAAAATTATCTAACTTTTAAGATACATTTTTCATGTTACTTATGATTTAATGTAGATATTATTCAAGGATACTATCCTTATTTATTTTATGTTTGGTTTATATTTATGATAGAATGATATTTATTAAATCAATTTCATGCCCATGGGTTATTCTATGATGAAATGTTTATGAAACCCATTTATTTTCATAGGTTCTGATATGATGAATGATTTATGTTATTATGGTACACATATGAATGGTTTCATTTTTTGACTGGTGTTACCTATATATAATTCCAATTCATTTGGTAATTCTATTTATCCCATGAGATAACAATGACAAACAAGTTTGTGGGATTGTTCTACAAAGGGAAATATGTGTGTCCTGATCCACTATGGGAAACATGTGGGTCCTAAGCTATTATACTGATGGTCTTGGTAGTAAACATTGAAATATGAAATGGTTTTAATGTATTTATGATGGTGAAATAATTTTATGACATGAGGTTATGTATCATAACGAGTTTATGATTATATATTACTTTATGGTCTATGTTTTCTGAAATGATAATGTTTTCTCTATATATCATGTTTATAATCATTGATAGGATGGGTATGAAATTCACAAGTTATGGTCATGATCACATAACCTTGTTTTTAACTTATTATTTCATATGATCATGGATATATATCTATAATGTTTATTTTTACTGAGTATATGAGATCACCGCTTCCCCTTTTTTTCCATTTTACAAAGATATGATGTACGGTATTAAGTATGAGATGTCAAAAATGGTCCTAGTTTTGAAGGATTAAGCAAGAGAATATGTAGATGTTTTATGTACCAGTTTTTAGGTTTCAATGTTTACAATGACACTAAACCCATATAGTTCTAGAGTGGTTTCATTATGTCAGTTAATGAATATTAATCTATTTAGATGTAATATCAATGTAGGAAAATTATAGTTCATTATAGTTAGTACCAGAGAAATAATTAGTTAAACATTAGAAACTAGGATGATAAAACCTTAGTAAGAACCACAATGGTATGTTTAAGTTAAAATCCTAGAGTTTTGGTAATGATTATGAAAAACCTAGGATTAAAACTATGGTGTAATAGGTTGAAATTTTATAAAAAATTTCAATTGATTATGTGGTTCTTCACTATGATTATTATTGCTCATATTACGCTTTATGGGATTTAGACAATGGATGGAACCTAGAGGATTCAAGTTAATGGTGAATGTGATGGACAATATAATGTTCTTCCTCATGAAAAACCAAATTAAAAGAGAGTTGTAATGTGAAAAATTGTTATAATTCGTAATCATTAGTCTCATAATATGATCAATAATATCAACTTTGGTGATTTTATTGATCCATCTATTAAGATAATTATGGAGTTTTATGGTTACCATAGAGGAATGAAAGTTCAATGTTCATTATGCAAAGCATGTGGTAAGAAGCATCAAGGATAATTCTTCAATAGAAATAGAAGATGCTTTGGGGATGGAAATGAAGGACACAAACAATTAGCTTTAAAGAAGAAGTGAATGTTTTACTTAACATAATGGAAATAAATAATGGTATTCCTATGTCATTATTGATATTTAATTGTTCTAAATGTGGAGTTTATGTGCATTACGAAAATAAATTCTATATTGGGAAATATTGTGAAGAGAATTACAAAGGTTCTATGAGTAATGGTTATATTCATGATTATAAAAATAATATGAATGACATAATAGATAAAAAAGTATTATGGAATAAAATGAAAAATCCTGGTTAATGGTTTATGAAGGAAGTGGAATGATTTAGTTTTTAATACTAGAATTCATGAATTATTATATAGAAGTACTTTTACAGTAATATAGAATTATGATTCATCTCATGATTATTCCAATATAGTTATTCCTTAAGTATTTGAATGTATATGTTGAATAGTACTAGTAACCATGAAAAGTGATTGAGGTTATAAGGTTGGATTTTCGAGAACACGTGATTAATGGAAAATAACCATTAATATTTCCATGATGTTACAATAATATTGAGATAATGATGACCTTGGAATTTATTATTAATATGATGAAATGGTGGTTTATATATGGAGTTTATAGAATTTTTGTATTTATAGTATGAGGAAAGAGTTAATTTTTGAAAGAATGCATGTTTTAACTAAGGATTTATGGAAATTACAGTTATTAACATGTTTCAAGAGAATACATTATAAACATATTCACATGTTTGGTGTAAGAC
This sequence comes from Viscum album, assembly GCA_963277665.1. Lineage (NCBI taxonomy): Eukaryota > Viridiplantae > Streptophyta > Magnoliopsida > Santalales > Viscaceae > Viscum > Viscum album. The sequence goes on from OY728123.1 coordinate 1,416,469,044, forward strand.
AATTAACAGCTACAGTAAGTTATTTGGGGGATTGATGATAATATTATTTTGAAAATTTAGTGACCTTATTTTGAATGTTTTGTATTATAATCTTTTGTATGGATCATAATGGTAACCATTTATGGAATTTTTTATGTTGATGTTTGGATGAGGTTTTAGAGATTCATGTATTAATATAGAATATGAATATTTCTCTATATTTGATAACTTTTTCAAACCATTTTTTATGATGATAACTAGAGATAGAAGGAATGAATTGTCATACCACTATAGATTTTATGATCTACTAGTTCTTTAGGAATTACAATTTCAACTTGATTTCATGGAGTATGAAATGAATTATAAATTGATAAAGTCGCAACAAGAGTGTGATATTGTACTTATTAAATAAAATCAATTAAATTTACCATCAAATTTATTTAAAAAATGACATCTAATTATAATAAATATAAATGTTATCAATGAAAATTTTCAGACCTATTTATTCAATGGATTTGTGTTCATTAACCGTATTTTGACAATATTTTATATCATTATATATCAATAAATTAAATTTATAATTCCCTTAAATGTATATATTTTCAATTTTCACTAATTTTCTACAAATCAGAATCCTATTTTCTGGTGACTATCACCATTTAGTTTACCTCTTTTTAATAGTATGTTTTATTGACCCTTTTTATGATGTGGGTTTAACAAAAATAATTTTAAAATGTAAAGATTTTATTTTAGATGTTTTATTTAAAATTGATAGGATTAGATTTTATTAAAATTTTTATTGTAAAAGATAGTGAATTATTCACTAGAGCTTCCATGAAACATCACTCATGTTCACAATGTGTTCCATGTATCTCTTCTGAGGAATTATATAACTGATCCTCCATATATAATAAAATAATAGGTTAATTTATATAGAATTATATTTCATATTAGGAGACATTTAGAGTAGTTCTGACCACGTAGAGAAAGTTCTATGAAAATAAACCACTCACCCGGTCAATGTTTTGTATCGAAACCTTCATCTAGAAGAAGCTATGTGAGAAATAGAGGATGTGATGAGGAAGATGTGTCATCATATCCTTGTATCTAATTGATTAATTATGAGGTAAAAATTTATTTTTAAGGGGTTAGAATATAACACACTAAAAATTTGTGGTACTTATCTTTTTAAATAAATTTATTCTCTTTAATAGATTACTTTAGACATAACACCGAGCTTAAACGAACTCCAACATATTATTATTTAAACATGACCAATTAAACCATGCCATTAATTTGGGTGGAATAAATATTATTAACCACATTTTGAAATATATAATTGTATAAATAATTCATCATGTATTAATTATTTCATATTGAATATTCTCATAATTTTGAGAAATGAATTTTTATTGTTTAAAAAAATGATTTCATCAAAAACTGTTTTTATGGATTTCTATAAATAATTAAATATAATTAATTTTTTAAACTTTTATAAAATTCATTTGATAATATTAAATTTATTTTGGATTCATCATTTCAACAAATATTATGATGGATTTTTTATAATTTTTTGAAAAGATTATTTCTCAGTGAAAAGTAAAAACCCCGATTATTATAAAACTCTCATTTTCAATGTATATAAAAGTAATTTTATGATTTTAAATTGATATTAAATTAACATTATAACTTTTTAATAATATATAATATAGTTAATTAAATTAAAATATATTTATACCTTTTATTCTATATGTACATTTTTGGGATTAAAAGGCATTTCTCCAAAAAAATGTTATTTGTTGCGTATTATCAATTTAATTTTGAATTTTATTTATCAAATTATAGGTTTTAAAAAATTAAAAATGGACTAAAAATTTGGATTCAAGAGTTAAAAATTAGGGTATAATTTTATTTTATCTTATAGGCATAAAAAATTTATCTTGGTAAAATAAGATTTACCATAGTATAAGAAACATAATGTAGAGTGCACAGGTTACAAGGTAAAAGCGTAACATACCTAAAAATACAACCTATATATGAGTTTTATGTCTTTTTAAAAGATAAAGAGCATTTAAAACATTAATTATCATTTAATAAGTTATAATTATTTCCTCCCAAATGTGGTTGTCTTTAAATATAAAATAATCATTATTTAATCACTTAAAAACCCCATCTTCAAGTATAAATACCACTCCTCACCTCCCCATTTATTCTAACTAGACATAAATATTTTGAAATATATAAAAACCTTATCCTTGAAACTCTCCAATTTTTCAAGTGATTAAGGTTTCACCCAAATTCCAATTCTGAGTTCCATACGGGGTTCTTCAAAGAGGTGATATTGAAGTGGTATCTTTATCAAAAAATCTCTCCTAATTTATTTTATTTTTATACAATTTATTCACCTTATTCATCCATAATATAATAATAAATCCATTATGATGTATATAATATAATATAATATTTATAATGTAATATCTTATATCATCCCCTTTTCTCATCTCATTTTATTCAACGAAACGAATCCATTGTCAAAATTATGTTGGTTAGCCATCTCTATGAATAATGATTTTTCACTTTACATTATTACCTTCAAGTATGTTAAAAAAAGTATTATTTTGGTTAAATCAGATTTTATTAGTTATATTATAAATTTTTTTATATTATTTGAATAATATATATAAATAATATCAAATAAAACAAAACAAGTTATTGATGGTTGGAAAAAATGCCAAAATAAACTAAACATTTTTCGGTATCATTTAATCAAATGAATCATCCTCATAACAGAAAAAATGAAATATGAGACCATTTAAAATTTTTTTAGTTCATGAATAAAATTTATTTCACTTCTAGAGTTTTATTTTCATTTGAAAATAAAATATATAATTATACAAAAATGAATCGACCATGAAAATCATGAAACAAATACATCCAAAACAATGGAAATAATAAAATATTATTAGAAAATTATTATTATGACGTTATAAAATTATCATATAAGGTATTATTAATATTAATGAATTTGTTTAATAGTTAAATAAAAGCCTTTAAACATTTATACAAAAGTTTCAATTATGCAAAACTAAAGGGAATCATGGGGAAAGGGTTTCTCATCTCACATTTAATTTTGGGAGATATATGTATTATTCACCATTTATTTATTTTGTGTGGGGGTATATACAGATTTTTTATGTTTCATATCATGAATATAATTATATTCATGGTATTATTTATTTTATTTTAATACTATTATATTTATTTTCCATATGATTGGACTTATTACAAAGTGGTATGAGATTTCTTAACTCAACTTCTATCATTGGGTTAAACTTCTACTTCACTGATTATGATATTTTAAGATTATGTGTGAGATGAATTTTATTTAACTTGTATTTTATTTCCAATTTTATATTTTTATTTACATTTTATACACATAATCTATTGATTTTATTTATTCTCACTTCAATGATATGATATTTACAAGATACTTTCCATTAAAAATTATATTTTTAAAATTTACCTTCAAACTATATTTTTCATTTATGTCCATGTTTTCTAAAATTGTTTCTATATTATTTCATTCTGTTATAATTTTTTATATTTATTTTTTCTCATGATTTACTTTTTAAAATACATTTTTAAAGGACTGTTTTTTTAATTTTTTAAATGATGTTCTTTATGACTTATCCGAAAAAAGTATAGAAGAAATGTTTTTCCCAACATATACAAAATGTGTTGATTTTCACACCATCAAGAAACAAAATGATTTTATGTGTCATTGAAAATATTATAAGATTATTTTTAAAAGGAATTATTTCCTTTATAATTGTTCTTATCTTAAAAAATAAATGATTTTAAAATGGGAATGTGATTTTTTTTCAAGAATTATTTCAAGTGATCACACAAAATTATTTTCCATCTATGATAACATTTTTTATGTTAAATATGATTTATTGGGGATATTATTAAAGGATACCATCCTTATTCTTTTTATGGTTGTTTTATCTTTATTATTGCATGATTTTTATGAAACACATTCCTTTTCCTTGGATTATGCAACGATATAATGTTTTTAAACCCCATTTCTTTTCATGTGTTATGATATGATAAATGATTTATGTTATTATGTAACACATATATATGTTTTTAATTTTGAGATTACTGTGATTTCTATCCCCCTCCCTTTCATTGGATAAATTGTTATATCTCATGTGGTAATAATGGTAAATAATTTGATGTACTTGATCCACAACATGAAACAGGTGAATCTAGATCGAAAATGGAAAGTAAGTTTTTCCAAATCCACTATGTTTATGGTCTTGGTAGTTTAACTTGACATATGAAATATTTTTATTATATTTATCATGGTTCCAAACTTTTATGACATGATCTTATGGATCATTATTTATTTATAAGGATTTTTCACTCTTATAGTCCATGTTTTTTGATATGATAATGTTTATACCAAAAATAAAGTTTACAACCTATTATAGGTAAGGTTTAAAATTCATAAGTTATAATCATGATCATATATAATTATATTTATCTTTTTCTTTCATATGATCATGGATTGATATCTATTATGATTATCCTTACCGAGCATCTAATGTTACCATTTTTATTTTGTTTCTTTTCCAGATGATATAAAGAAGAGTATTAATTATAATATGTAAATAAGGGTTCTATTTATGAAGGAATAAGTAGGAGACAATATAGATGTTTTATGAACTAGTTTTCTATGTTTCCAGGATTCCAAAGACACTAAAACCATATGGTTATAGCATGGTTTAATTATTTCAAGTGATTAACATTCATCTATGTATAAGTATTTCAATGTATGAAAAGTATGGGTCACTATAGAATAAATATTTTAATATATATAAATGTGTTATTATCTGTGAAAAGAATATTTTTTTAGTGTAATGTATGAAATTGAAATAATTTATGTGTTATTACCAGGTCAGGGTTATTAGTAATTATTATGATGAAGTGTGGTTCCATTATAAACCATTTATATGTGATTTAGTTATATACCATTTATGGTTAGTTCTATTATAAACCAAGGATTGATGGGTCTGTGATATCCCTCCAATTCAATAGGTAGGTAAGTTGATCATATTTGTTATTCCATATGTAAATATGGAAAATGACTCCTCCTGATTCCTACCTGATTTATCTATTATTTATATGGTTTTTTCTAGAAACATTATGATTTATCAAAGAAATTTAAAGATATTATGTTCAAAGGATAGTATGTGTTACTTCTAAAGAGTGAAAAGTATAAATTTATGAAAAAATTTCATAAATTTTTAATGATTGCGATGAAACCATGATGAGATTTATTTTGAATTTTATATTTAGGTTAAATGTTTTATCTAAATACTTGTATAGTCTGTTTATTTTTTAGGAAATTATATGATTATTTAAAAACCAATGATTATTTTAAAAAATGATAAAATTTATATGTATTCATGGAATAATGGTTTTTTATATATTTTTATGTCCCTTACTAATATTTTTGTGTATGTCTCATCTTTTAAAATTCTTCTATAGTGATTATGACCAATGATACGGTCAAGATTTAAATTGTGAAAATATTTCTTGAAAAGAAAATATGATATAGCTCAAAACAATTTATGGGAAACATTGACACTGAATAAAAGTATCCACTTTGTAATATATGGGTTTGTTATGTAAGGGTGACAACCCAATTATATGAAACTCAAAATCTAAAATATATTTGGGAATGTACAAAAATGAATTCTATTCTATGGATACTAGAATATTAATGGTTTAACTGTGGGTCTTTATAGTTTTTATCGTAGAAAAGGATGGTCTAAGATCCTTGCGAACTCTTATTTGTGAATGTTGGGTGAAGCATGGATCTCCTCTAAAGGGTTTCAAGAGAAAATCGATGCCACTAAAAATTGTGTGGTAAGATTCCCACATCAAATGTGTATCCACAAATGGTGTTCTATGATAAGATTCAATTATATCCAACTAGTGATAATTATATACCATTATAGTTTGTATCATAGAAATGTTTTAGATAACTTTAGAGGTTTAGATATCATTTGAGAATAATTTTAAATTATTCAATAAATATAATGGTGAGTATGTTAGGTATTACTATATTTATATTGGTTGAATAAAAAGTATTAAAGATAAAATGGTTAGATATATCTTATTTTTTATCATCCACATAAGTTGGGCTATGATGATTTTTTTATATACTTACAGTAAACATTTTTTTTATTAAATTGTTGAATCTAGTACGAACCAAATTAAAAAACTGATGTGAAACAAAATGTGGATGAATTTTCAGTTTGAAACACATAATAAGATATTTAGTTAAAAATATTTGGGTTATTCATAACTAGATATCATGAGTTATGACTAACAATTTGAACCTAAGTGAGTTTCATAGTGCACCAAATAAGTGATAAATGAAGTTCCATGGATGTTTAGGTGATAAAGATCTTAAAGGTAAAAATATTAAATGACCATTGTGTCAAGAATAGATGAAAAACATCCGATAAAATATCCTAAATAAATGGGAAGATGTTTTTTATATTGTAAAGGAGGGAACAATGAAATAACATACGAAGGAAAAAAGGCATTGCAGAGTTAAATACATGAAGGGGAATAAATTTATTTCTAAAGTATTGATTTAATGTTTTAAATTTGGGTAGTATGTGAATTATGAAAATAATTTTACTATGTGGAATGATCAATAATGTTATCAAGAAGACCGTATCTATAAGTGTTTACCAATTCCTAATTCCATTACAGTTAAAGATGAGGAAACTACAGATGACATATAAAAATTTTGGTTTATATCTTGCACTATATTTTGATATTGTTGAATCTTAAGACATGGTTCATATTTTTGTTTGTAAGAAAGAATTATTATGGAAAAATATAGAAAATCATAGTTAATGGATTATGAATTAAATTTAATGATAAAGGTTTATACATACAGGGATTATCGAGTTAGAGGCGCATATCAAATGAGTGATCACCTACGTATACATGGTAGGTGGCTGCAAGATTTATATATGTCTTTTGAGTGTTTTTGGGGTGTGATCTTATATTCAATGTGTGTTTTATGAGAGAGACCCCAATTAAATAAATTATTTTTATTAAATTTTTCTGATAATGATATACAGTTCCTATGAACATTCCTTATGTCCTCAATTATTGGTTAAGTTCGGTAAGGGGATTGGACTATCTGAGAAAGTTTAGAATGGGTTTATATTTGAATTAACAGAATTATTATATAGATTTATTGAGTTCCATGGGAATGTGGGAGGCATAGGATGAGGATTGAGGTGATGTAGATCAACTGGACTGAAGCAATGTGGTCATGAGGATGGGATTGGCTCAGGTTATACATGGTGATTTTGATCAGCAGGTTGGGTGTCATGATATTAACTTTGATATGTAGAGGTTGGTAAGATGATGGAAAAGATTTCAGAACATGATATTGTGTTGATAAATAAGATTAAGTGACATGTTATTTGGGGCATGTGGTGGTAGAAGATGTGTCTTAGGATTTTTGGTGATTTTCACTGAATGTTAGTAAGTCGATTCACTATTGGAGTCATGTTCACACAAATATTACTCATAGAAGGTGGTGTTGACCACTCGTTATTGGTGTAGGACCCCATAGATTATGTGGATTAGGTGATGGTGTTGAACATTAGATATACTTGTTGTGATCACCATAGAATTACATGTGGATAGTGATTGGATATCGGTTGATGGTGTGGAGACCATCTGTTGGGGGTTGAGGCTCACTTTTTCACTTTAGGGCATCGGTATGAGACTTGAGAGGATGAATAAAATTGTGCCTCAGGATGTCGGTTGTTGATACGACAATGATAATATATTGGATGATAGATATATCTATTTCTCAGGATGATGATATTCGAGCCAATGTGAATCTTAGAGATGAGTTCTAAGTGACCAAGTAATTATTTATAGAGAATGCCATATAGATGTTGAATATTTGACAGATGGGATGCGGTGAAGAGTGACATGATTATAGGTGGGACATGAGGGTTAACCTAGGGTTATATTTGTCAAGGGAGACCTTCATATTTGTTCCATAAATCCAAAACAATGTAATTATAAATATGAATACATTTGTTGAATTCCATATATACAATTGGGGGCTTCTGTTTAGAGAATTCAGTGATGGTCGAAGCAGGTGACTGCTTACATGTGGATGATGAGCACAAGGGATGTGGGTTTTTATTAAATGTTTGTGTCTATCCTTTTTTCATTTTTGGAATACACCTCTATGATTATGAATTTAATAGAAGAACACTTTCGTGCTGTCCTAATAAGATTATTCTCACACCCTACAAAGGATCCTTTGGATGTTTTTAGACTTCTTGTATCTGATATTAGGTAAGGGATCATGCTTAGGAGCTAGACATTAGATATTGTGTTATACTTCTTAGCAACGATGGATGGAAAGTGAACATGTTGGTTCCTCTATATTAGCTAGAGTTTCACTTTTATTTTACAACATGCCTAAGATAGGTACGTACTGATATGGTCAGACACTGAAACCTTGTTTACATTTTTTTGTATGACCCTATTTGAAAAATGATATCAATAAATGTTATTTTTGGTATCTTTATTATTATCCTTTTTATTTATTATACTATGTTTCATTCAGTTTCTTCACCAGAGTTACATTCCTTTTGGTATAATTATATATGGATGATTATTATCATCACCCCTAGAGGGTATAGTATCCCCACTATCACCTCTTAGACTCACACTACAATTCGGTATCCTTTAGCGTATTAGAAGGAACACCCAAGACATAGTGTCCAACTTGGCCAATTCACGATTCCGGTGGAGAAATGGTTCAAGATGCTATAAATAATATCAGAGGAGTTTTCTTTTCATTATTTTGTCTTTATATTTGGCAAATGGTGGTCCAAATACTAAGATGTAGTAAGACCTCTATATTAGGCTCATGTTTGGGTTCTATTTCTCCACACACATTGGACAAACCAAGTTTACAGGAGTGGGAAATTGATGTTTTTTGTGTGATTTTATAGTTTATTAATTTCCACCTTAAGTGAAACACATGGAAGTAATGTTATTGGAGTATATAGTTTTTTGCACTTAGCATGATATGGAACAGGGGGTTTGATTATGGATCCTGATAAGAACTTATTCTTATATTATGTATGATTGATTTGTATTGTAATTGGAAACATAAAATTCCCTAAGATGGGTTGGGTTAATTAAATGGTCAACAAGGAAGCTAAAAGGTGTTTTACTGCATAAACTCTTTTAGTGGAATTTTGCTCACTCAGCAAAGGTATGTGGGGCCATTGAGATCTGTATGTGATGTATATGCATTTTATTTGTTGGCCTATCCCTAATAATGGTATGTAGGGATGATTATAGGTGGTGAGTTTTTAATAGTGTAAAAAAAAGAAAAACAGTGTTTTCCTTTTTAACCTAATTTGTGGCCTTCTACTCAGAATACTTGAATTGATATATGATATGTGATGAATGAATATTATTTGGGCATTAAAGGGTATATGAGGATAAACTATATGTGACATATGACTATTATTTGGGTAGGTATGGGGCCATTATATTGGATGACACTTGATACCTAATGAATATATCGGTTGTTAAGGTGACTTGATGTCAGATGTCACGTGACATGGTGTTGTATGAGACTTTATGGTGGGTGACAAGTAGAACCTATTGTGGCTTTCTCTATCTCTGATATTTTTATATATATACTATTTTGTATTTTTGACCATTGTGATTCATGGTAAGAGAGATTCCACCTAGATGGATTCTAGTAGAGTGTCCGGAGTGTGGTTATATTGTTCCACATGAGTGTGTATGAGATGTGGTTCTTGAGGGTTAGGATGATTCCCTAGAGGGGGTTTATGATCATTAACTACATGTAATGGCTTTATTATAGGAGGTACATCCACAATTGACATATTTTCGTCCATGGATTGATGAGAAACTCAAGGAGAGCTTGGTTTGAGTTATAATGGGTTTTGATAGGAGAGCTCAGGGAGCTGAGACATCTATTTAGTATTTTAATTGGGAGTTCAAGTATCAGCACCCACTACAACTTTAGGGTGAGGGTGGACCATAGGTGGAAGAGAACTAGATCGAGTTGATACACAACATTTTCAACCATCACCATACACCCCCATGTTGGAGGGTAAATTCGGTAACATACATTCTGAGAGGACTGAAAAAGAAATTGTGGGATGTATGGGTTCAGTTGTAAATACATCAATGAATTTCATGGAAGGATTTACAACAAAAATAATTCCATCATTTCTTCCCAGAGACATCAAGGGAGGACCGAGCTGACAAATTCATGAATCTCTAGAATGGGGATACTTCTTTCATGTATTATGTAGTGAAATTCACATAAATTCGTGATTTTGACCTACTATTTCGGGAGATGTCATCACTATGGTGTGGAATTTTGAGGATTGGTTGAGGAATTACATCAAAGTATAGATTAAAATTTTTAGGCTAACATCCTTTTTAAAGGTAGTCAATAAATTGTTGATAGACATGGGGAATCTAATATACTATACTGATTCGAGCCATGAAATAATGTAGGGTGATGTGAACAATGATGCTACAGATTGTAAGAAGCGTATTGATGAGGAGTCTCTAAAAGTATTTTGGGATAGAGACCCAGGTAGACCACTATAGCGTGGGTCTGTAGTGGTGTGCTTCTTGTGAGGGAAGCCAGGAAATACATATAATTGTGTGCGAGTGGGCTCTAATTGAGTGTCGTCTATATGAATAGATGGGTTATCTAGTGAAGTTATGCAAGAAAACATCTTAGATATCTTTGAGCCATTGATCGGGAAAAACTTAGGGATATAGGGTCAGAATGAGTGTGGTACTAGGAGTCGGTAGTCGGGATTCACCTGCATGCAGAGGTCATGGAAAGAACAATGTGACCCAGTAGTGAGGTCTTTGGCTATATATTGTAGTATATTTGTAGGGAGGCCATGCCTCGGGTAGTCAGGCTTCATGCTAGATTCACAAAGTTGAGAGCCCATTTGCAGAGAAGGTCTGGGAGCCGATGAGAGATGGAGGTATTTCATGACTAGAAGAATGACTGAGTTTTCCTTTTATTTGAAATTTTATAGTTTTGATGCATTAGGTGAGTATGAACTATTTTCGACTAACCAAAAACTGATTAGTAGGTTGGAATTAGTAATTATGTGGTGTATATATATATATAAGGTTTGTTGGAATTGGGTTCATATTATTTTAATTGATGCATTATGGTTTCTATATGAGGTGTGTAGGCATCATGATTTTGATGGGAATATATATATATATATATATAATGTGGGTTTTGTTTTGGTCATTTGATGTGATGTGGGTAATTATGAGTATCATGTGTGTAAAAGGTACACATGGGGATTTTAATGAGATGCATAATTCAATGGGTCATAGATATGACATGGGTATTATTTTAGCACATAAAGAGGTGTGTGAGTGATGGTATGTCATGTGAGAACATTTTTGTTTTGGGATGGTTGGGGGACCATTGGAATGTTTTGGTTCGGGTCAGTAAGCAACTTGGTAGGTATCTCTTATGGTGGAGAGAGTCTTATGGGTAGTTGACGTATGAATTACTAAACATGTTAGACTGAATTTATTTTTATGATTTGGGTATGTTTTGTTTAATCTCCAGAAAAATATTGACAGCTTAGGGATGATACATGTTATGGAGGGGATATTGTAACATATTTGGTTTTTGATCGAGTTGAAAATCCTTAACCTTTTAGAATTTTCATGTTTTGTGGACGGGCCAACATTCTCCTTGATCATTAGAACCAAATTTTGGGTGTTTGGTTGAGGCATGTACTTTTTATTATATGGGATTTAATTCATGAAAAGTTTCATAATGTTTTGGGTGAGCTTCAAGTGTGGTTGGGCATGGAATTATATTTTTCGGAACACACTCAAAGAAGTGCATGGTTTGGAAAAAAATGTGGTCTCCTTGGACTAACCTTAAGTCCCTCATTGTGTACAAGACAAATTTTTTCAAACTGTGTGGGAGGGGGTTCATGAACAAGTGAAACATCTGTAGTTTTTAATAGAGGTGATTCTCATAGTATGGACAGATTTTGGAAAACTATACGCCTCGCCCCTGTTTTGTAGTGCTTGGATAGGTTGCACTGCACGGTTGGTGCATGGTTTTTAAAATTTTCTGGTGAAACTATGCGGACCATTAAAAATATTTAAATTATAAAATTACCCCTATTATATTTATCCTCTTTATTCCTCTTTTCTTCTATACCCACATGCATAGTAGAGGGAATATCCATTTCCATCCCTCTTTGGCTTTGAGATAAGTCCTACATCTGAGATTAGATCCTTTATCAATTTGTTGATACAGATTCATCATAGCAATTCCATCAATCTTCTTGATTATTTTCTTAATTTATTTTTCTATATGGAATTCTAAAACAATGCGAACCATTTTTTCTTATTTTTAGGGTTTTAAATTAAAATGCCATTTTTGGGGGTCTGATCATATAAGACATGTGGGTTGTCCGAGAGAGACCCCAATTAATTAAATACATGATTATTAAATTTCTATAATGATGATATAAGGTGCGTATGGGCATTGTATTTCTCCACTATGATTGGTTAAGCTGGGTAAGGGTCTTGGAAAACCAAGGAAGTTTAGGCCAGGTGTATATTTTAATTAATTGAATTTTTATATTGATTACATGGGTTCCATGGGAACATGAAGAGAATGAACTAATGATTGGGGTGATGTGGGACACTTAGAAGGAGGTGATGTGGTCATCCAGATGGGCTTGGATTAGGATATATGGGTTAATTTTGATCCCCGTGTTGGGTGACATGGTTATTGGCTTGAGATGTGATGGTCATCAGGTTGAGGCTATGAATCTAAGGACTTATGATGCTACTGAACATAAGGATTTATTGACATGGTTGTAGGGGAATGAGGTTACAGATGGTGTGGATTAGTTTTTTTATATACACTCACATTTTGTTGGATAATGAGCCATTGGAGTCATGTACCCATAGATTGGGCTCAAAGGAGGAGGTTTTGAGCACTCTTTATTGGTGGAGACCCACATAAATTATACATCTTAGTTTATGGTACCAACTATCAGATATAGTGAAGGTGATCACTATAGAAATCCATGTGGATGGTTATTGACCATAATTTTATGGTGGTGAGACCATTGGTTGTGAAACTAAGGATCTATGTTATTCTTGATGCCATTAGGCTGATACATGAGAGGATAAAAATCGCCATGCCTTGGGAAATCAGTTGTTGATCTAATGGTGATTATATAATTGAGGGAATATATATCTATAACTTAGGACATCGGGCTTTGAGAGGACATGGAGTTATGAGTTCAGGTCTGAGGGACTACGTACTTATGACGTTGGCATAACATATGGATTCCAGATATTTGACAGATGGTACACGGTGTCAAGTGACATTATTAAAGGTGAAACCTGATGGTTCACCTTGGTTTCTATTTGTTATGTTATGCCTTGGAATTTATTTCATTGATCCTCTACACTAAAATTATATATTTCAAGAGATGTTTTTATGCCACATATATAATTGGAGGAACACGTTCAGATATTATGGTGATGGATGATCCAGGTGATCGCTTCCTTGTGGATATTGAGCCCAAGGGATCTGTGGTATTATTAAATGTGCATGTACTTCCTTTTTTTATTTTTATCATACACATTCGTGATTATAGATGTTAGACAGGAAGAATTTGGTGGTTACCTTATAATATTTTTCTCACCCCTTATTGAATCCCCTCGGGACACATGTAGACATCTTGTCTCTGAGAGTAGGTAAGTTACCTTTCTCAGTAACTTAACCTTAGTGATCGAGTTACGCTGTGTAGCATGGATGAATGGAAAGGAACCATGGTGGTTACTCTGGATCAGCTACTGTTATATATGTACATACTGATATGGTAAACCATAGATGACCTTGTTTTGACTTTTTTTATGATCTACTTTAGGATATGTTTTCTAAAATTGATATGTTCGGAATAATTTATTATGCATCTTGTCATTTCATCCATTGTGTTTCATTCAGTTTCTTCCACTGAGATATGGTCCTTATGATATATTTATATATGAACTGTTATTATAATCGTTATAATAGGGTATAGTCTGCCCAGTATCACCTCTTGGGCTCGATATACTAGATTACAGCCTTTGGTGTTGGAGAGGTGCACCTAAGGACTTGCGACCAACCATACCAAATCACTATTCAGGTGGAAAACTGATTTGGGGAACTACAATTTAAATATGACTATTGTAACCAAGTTGTTGAAATGGTAGTTATGGATGGGATTAAAAAAATTAGGAAATATATATATATATTTCTTAACCAATAAAAATTTAGCGATTAATTCTTAGTAAACAATTACTCAATATTTCATAAAATTCATTTTACTCTTCAAAAATTTGTTTTATTCAAAAATGGTGTTTAGTTAATTTGTGATTGAATATTTAAAAATTAGTAATATTTTTTAAATTTTATTCGATAAAAATAATATCATTTTTTAAAAAATCATTCCAAACTTATCATATGGTGAAATTTTAATATTTCTCTATAACATTTTATTTTTGAATCAATAGAGAATATTACTAATTTTTATTATAAACTGTATTTTATTTTAGAGTATTTATAAAATAAAGGTATAATTAATATTATTTTTAAAATTTATATTGTCAAATTTGATTAATAACAATCCAATTACTGTTTTTTTAATGAATTTTATAATTAAATTTAATTAAAAACCTTTTTTCACTTAAAAAAGAATTTCTCTAAAAAAACTATTTTTCATAACCTTTTGCGTGTTTAATTTTAAATTAAATCCTATCAATTATATAATTAGAGTATTGAAAAAATTATTTAATAATTGGAATTAGTAGGTCCAAATTTCCGAATATTTCATTACTATTTTTATTCATTATGAATAATATTCATAGTAACTTTTTGTACTATGATAAATGAAAAATGGGTTAATTACAGGAAAAACTAATGTGAAATAATATCAAGTTACCGTAAAACATAATTTAATATTATTGGATGATTTTAATTCATTCATAATAATGAAAAATTCCAATATATGACGCTTTTTCATATTTCCTTGATTTTTACCATTATATTATTTTCATTAAAGAGAAGTAAAAAAAGTCATTCTTTTTGTTTTGTTATCTTTAATTTATTTACATAGGGAAAAAGTTATTTTTTTATAAATATTCATTTGAAATATATATTTTTTCTATTTATCATGGTAATTAATTTATAATGATTTGATATAGAATAATTTCAATAAATTATTATTAAACAATGATATAGTATTCTTTCAATTAATATAAAAAGTAGAATAAATGATATTAAAAATGTTAAAATCCATATTATTTAAATGATTATATTTTTCTATGGTTTTTCTATACACAAATTAAATTTTATAGAGGTGTGAATGAATTATATTATATTTCAAATTTTTGTATTGTATTTATAAAAAGAATTTAAATAAATTATTTGAAAATTTTCATTAATGTTATTTTATAATAAATAATATTTTATTAAATTATTTAAAACTCAATTCTTTTAATCCAGGTTATTGAGATATGGTTTAAAATATTAAACATGTTTCATTTATGACCCAATTTACATTTTTTAGAAACTATCTTGACTCCTAAAGAGTAAAATCATTAATACCATGGTAATTGTCAAAAAGGGTTAAAACATGTTAAAATAGGTTAAAAAATGTAACTGTAAAAATATCTATAAAACCATTTGAAATATTATTAGGTGAGATTTTTTAAACTCAAAATAATATTAAATTTTAATATTTCCAATATAATTTCATTTTATTTTGAAAATTAATTTATATTAATTAAATATTTTATAAAATTCCATTAGTGCCCCTCACCTATCCTATAAAATAGAACCACTTATTCTCTATTATCCACACTTCAGAAGAATTTTTTCATCAATACCTACCCATATCCATTCCATTTATCATTAAAATTTTCACAGCGGTCCTTTTTTATCACAAAACTATATGGGGAAATCTTTTGGTTTAATCATTAAGTGGTTATCTAAAGAAGAGGTATAGTTCTTCTCTAAGAATTTTCATAGTGTTTCTTTTCCTAATCTGTAATTTTTTTTGTAACCATGTTAAAATAATAAAACCATATTCTCAAATATACATTGATGTTATTATGTTAATTTCAAAACATAAATCCATTTGCACTTCCATAAAAGGGGAAATGAATCCATTGTTTGAGACTACGATAAACTTCCACCTCCCAAACTGATGTAATTTTTTTCCATAAACTTCTCTTACAATTAGTTGTAATGATTGATTTCATATATATATATATATATATATATTCATTAAGTATTTATCATTTTAAAAATATAATATATCATTCAATATCTTACCATTCCATTCACTGAAAAATGATAATATCGTTCATGTGTATTTGTTGACTACCACATTCACAAAGTGATGTGATTATTTTTTCATCATCACATCACATGGATGATATATACTGGTAAATTTAAATAAATAATTTATTATTTATAATATAATTATAATTTTTTAATTAAAAATAATACACACCATCTTTCTGTAATGATATTTTAAAAATGGAATGTGGCATACCATCTTCACGTTTGTATCATTGTTGATTTTTTATAACCATATTTCATGATTGGTTTTAATAGTATAATTGATATATAAAAATGATAATTAATCCATTATTATTATTCTAGAGATGATTTAATAATGGTCAGTTTGAACATAGTTACCCAACCAAAGTCATTTTGGACATATGGGCTGTCTATCATCATGATTTATGAAACAAAAAAAATGATTAAGTAATTTAATATATCATGGTAATAAAAAAATAACAATTAACATATAGAATTTTGTTAATAAATTAAATAATTAATATAATGTGATTAATCATGGAGATAAACAACATATGGAATGTGTCAGACATAAGGTAAGGAACATCCTTTTAAAAATAATATTTCAAAGGTTCCATTCCAAGTATTTTACTTCCATGTCCAATTTTTTTTTAAAAAAAAACCTATTTAAGTATTTATATATTGTAGACACCAAAAAGTAAACAATTGTAGAAGAAGGTTACCAAATGATAAAGAGAAGTCATATTCGGCCCCAGGGACCCTATCTAGGGGGCCGAAGGGCCGCAAAAAATAACTTCCTAGGCACGTGAAAAAAAATTGTCCGGCGTGGAAAGTTCTGCGTTTCACGAAGAGGCCTCAGCCCAGGCATGAGATAATTTCGTGCCCCATACCACGCGATTCGCATTTCACACTGCCGACCTTGATGCACAATTATTTCATGATGAGATATATTCCGTGCCCTCAGGCACCTATAAACACAAGGAAACCCTTTTCCATTTTAGGGATGAAGAATCTGAAATGGCTATTATGTGCGAAATCTGTCTTCCACGCACGCAATATTGCCTTCAGGTATGGTTCTTTTCATGCCAAGTTTCCCCAGGGTCCACCTTTGTGTGAGATCCCAACATCTTAGACTGAATTAAAATCCCTTCGACATCTGACCCTTGTGCACAATCCCTTCCATTACTCGCAGTCCGACCAACTGCATGCAAGTCCTTCCATTGCATTCACCCCTACCAATTTCACGCAATCCTTCCAAATTGTGCGCACCCCTGACCTTGTACGCAGCCTCTCCCACTTGCACGCAATTCATACTCCTTGTGCACAATCCTTCTAGCTGTGCGCAAAACCTCTTCTCCAATTACGTGCAAGAATCACCAATTTTTCACCAGGATGGTGTTTTTCGTGCAGGGATATTATTTAATGCAAACCTCAAAGGTTGCGCACAATTCCCCCAAAACCCCCTCAACTCGGTGCTCCATAGGTGCCTCCTTTTGTGGGAACCCGATGCTTATCTTATGGATGAGATTTGCAGGTGCCTTTCAGGCCCAATGCATCTATATCATGCACTGTTTTTCTATGTGTCCTTCCAAGATCGTACGAAGTAACGTCAAAGTCCTTTGGAAAATACCGCCCTTTGATTTGCTTTGCCTCATGCGTCTCTGCATAGGCATGATAACTGCTATTTCTACTTCTCATAGCTACTCTTACATGGACCCCTCGATGGTTCGCTCCATGACACCCCCTTGCTATAGCGTTGTTGATGCCTTCCCTCCCATAAGGAGCAGAGGGTACCGGTTATGTAGGTCATAGGGGTGCGGGGAAACCCATCTCATCCGAGCTGCAGGATGATAAACTAAGAAGCACCATCATCCTCAGCGCATGACGTGAAACTTTGACCCGGCCCAATTCCTTGCACGCAAGGTCCCCCCACCTTGTAAATTCTCCACACCCACTCATCTCTGCGGGGATGGGATCACCCCTCACATGGGATGATATCCTCCTTATCGGAGTGGTTTTTTTCTGCTGGATAGGGTAGCCAACATGGTGTATGCCTCTAGAAATTCTTGTAGGAGGTAGCACCCATGCCCTGCCTCACTTCCTCAGTGCCAAGGCTAGAAAAGGGTGTGATGGGGAATGGTGCTCCTCCTATCTACCTTCCCAAGTCCCCATCCCGCTGTTCTTTGTCGCCATCGGGCCTCCATCCTGCAGTAAGCCTCGACTTCCCGGGCTTCTAACCACGCATAATCCCCTGTTTCCTCTCTGTGCCACTCCGCATGTAAGCCCCACTCCATATCCCATGGACACACCTTTCGCGATGTGATCGTCAGATCTTTGCTAACTCTTTTTTCTCACACCGAGCACAACTCACGTGGGCTTAGAGTGATCACCGACCATGACCAACACCTTGGGCCACCTCAGAGTGTAAGCCCCAATCTATCCGGAAATATAGGTACATTGATCCATGTTAATGCATGGTATGTAGGAATCCTCCACGAGGTTCAAGCCCCATAACCATGGGCCGCCTTAGAGTGTAAGCCCTAATCCATCCCGAACTATGGGGACTTTGATCCACATCAAGGCATGGTACGTAGGAAGCCTCCATGAGGTTCAAGCCCCACAACCTTGGTCCGCCTCAGAGTGTAAGCCCCCAATCCATCCATAACTACATGGACATTGATCCATGTCAAGGTAGGGTACATAGGAAGCCTCCACGAGGTTCAAGCCCCACAACCTTGGGCCACCTCAGAGTGTCAGCCCCAATCCATCCCGAACTACGTGGACTTTGATCCATATCAAGGCACATTACATAGGAAGCCTCCATGAGGTTCAAGCCCCACAACATTGGGCCGCCTAAGAGTGTAAGCCCCAATCCATCCCGAACTACGGGGACTTTGATCCATGTCAAGGCATGGTACGTAGGAATCCTCCACGGGGTTCATGCCCCACAACCTTGGGCCGCCTCAGAGTGTAAGCCCCAGTCAATCCATAACCAGGGGGACTTTGATCAATGTCATGGTATGGTATGTAGGAAGCCTCCAATAGGTTCAATACCCACAACCTTGGGCCGCCTCAGAGTGTAATCCCCAATCCATACTGAACTACGGGGACTTTGATCCATTTCAAGGCATGGTACGTAGGTAGTCTTTACGAGGTACAAGCCCCACAACCTTGGGATGCATTATAGTGTAATTCCCAATCCAAAATGATCTACTAGGACTTTGATCCATGTTAAGGCATGATACATTGGAAGTCTCAATGAGGTTCAAACCCCACGACCTTGGGCTGCCTCAGAGTGTAAGCCCCAATACATCCTGAACTACGGGGACTTTGATCTATGTCAAGTCATGGTACGTAGGAAGCCTCCGTGACGTTCAAGCCCCACAACCTAGGGCTGCCTCAGAGTGTAAGCCCCAATCCATGACCAACAATGGTGACATTGATCCATGTCAAGGCATGGTACGTAAGAAGCCTCCATGAGGTTCAAGCCCACCAACCGGTCATTCTTTCACGTCAGGTTCACCCACGTCCCACATGACGATAAATTGTATCCCCCATTCCGAAATATGGGGACTTTGATCCATGTCAACGCATGGTACGCAGGAAACCTCCATAAGGTTCAATTCCACCACCAATCAGGACCCCAGGTCCACCTTCATGTCAGTTTACTGACACCATGGTCGCCTTAGAGAGTAAGCCCCCGATTCCACCTGAACTATGTGGACTTTGATTCCCAACCACGGGGATACATATGAAACCTCAATGAGGTTCAAGACCAACACCCATGTCTCATCCTGATCTCTCCCTCGAGCACAAATGTCTAGGGAAGATCATTCCCTAATCCGGGGGTTCCACTTCCTCTAGGACCCATCCATGCGTCCATTCTCCCGGGTCGCCTCCTCAGGTGTCCCATCATCCCATCGAACTACGCAGACTTTGATTCCCCGTCACAGGGATAAGTAGGAAGTATCTCTGAGACTCAAGCCCAAATACATCATCTATCCTGATTCTTACCTGGGCCGCCACATCCCGGTGAGATCGTTCCACCCCACTCCCCATTCCGTTTGACAACATTCAAGAATCCGTCCATGCGCTGGCCCCAATATTGGTGTTCCCTCCAAGGGGTTCCTCAATTTGATCCACTCTAATCAATGTTCTGATCAGTCTGATCCGTCTCTACTGGACGTTAAAATTAAGGAATAACCTATGTTAAACATAGGAATCCGAGGAAAACCTCATGTACAAGCCTAGAGTATATGATTTCCTGCACCCGATGTGGGATTCCTTGGTCTTCCGCGCCCTCGAGAAGCCCTAAAATGATGGAAAGAAGACAGACATGCCATTCCCCCCAGCGTCAAGACACGCTAGTGGTGCCCAATGTGACTACTCCCCTAACCGAAGGTTGCTGCCCTGATTGGACTCCTTGGAATGTTCTGATAGAAGTAGTGTAATTAATTGGTGTCCATGAAGATATGGTGTCGGAAAGAGTTTCATGAATTAAGTATTAAATCTATGAGGGAGACCCGAACTAGGTGAAAAGTTCTGAGGAGGAATATACGGAAGGAAGGGCCAATATCCCATCATCCTATTTCGATCAAGTAGCAGACGTCACTGAATAAGGAGTGGATGCCGCCTGACATTGGAAAGCTGGAATGCGGGGAAACAGTAGCGTGTCCTCTGCATGAAGGATGCGCGCGCCCTGATGAATGTGTCGGAAATAGAAATGGTGAACCCGAACTGAAGGTCTTCTCCTCATCATGGAGACTAGTAGTGTTTGAGGAACCAATGTATTAGATTTTCATCATATCCAGTCACCTGACACCAGGTTCCCAAGAAAATAGTGGGCCTGACGTGAAACTCGCCATGTGTTGGGACAGTCAGAGCATTGAGCATTCCGTTCTGCGACATTGTCAACGTGGATCTATCTTACATGCCAAGGAATACGAAATGAAACTGGGGAACTAGTTTTCAATTTAATTTCCTAGTATTGTTGATGAGTTCATCTCCCTACTTTTAGGAACCAAGTTGTTTCATCCGGAGCACGATCACCAGCCCACCGGTGCAGGAGCAGGGGAAATATCGACCTGGCTACCCTATGTGGCTCTGACTCATCCATGATGGCTTAAACCTCCATGAATGATGGGTTCCCACACCCCCTCTCTCCATTGGAAATTATCCAGAAAAAAATAATTAATGATCTTGTACACAATTACGAGGAAGAGGGGATCATCCCAACCAGGTATGTGGCCCGCTTGGATCTCGAGACTACTGCGCCTTGTTGTCAACGCCACCCCAAGGGACGCACAGGGAGCCGCTTCACCCCACCCCATCATTCAATCATTTTGGGATCTTTTCCCCCAAAACATCTTGAAAACTCCCTCCCCTACGCCGATGTGGTAGGGGATGTCCGGGTTGGCCCAACCGGAGTCCCGCTTCAAGGGATATCGGTGAGGGATCCCACCAGGCCGTTACAGTGCTGACACTCGATTCCTTGAGCCAAGGAGCTGGAAAGCCACACGCCTGCACCACCGGCTCCATTTCATCTGACCATACTGCATCGTCCAGTGCAAATGGAAGAGCGCCCCCATCATGGGGCGTCAACATCACCGACTATTGTGGCCCGATCCACGGTTGAATCATATCACCACCTCCCCACATTCGTGGAGTAGGGGCAGTTATATGCCCGACCTGGATCGAGGCCCCAACCACCCCACGGGTAGGTTTGGTCGACTCTCTCCATCGTCAGCATAGGTGATGGCCGCTGCGGACCAATCCGCAGCAATTCAACCTAGTGTGGAGGCCTACTCATTACCTCCACCACGGAAGGTGCGGGCTCTCCCTGCTTGCAACCTTGACTTGGAGGTCTGCTCGGTTCCACCTTTAACCCAAGCAAGGGTCTTCCTCGTGACAGCAACACTATGTGTGGGGGTCTCTCCCATGCTCACTACACTAGGTATGGGGTCACTCCACTTGCCGCATACTGTGATTATGGAGACATTGCATGTTTGGTCGCTCGCTAACATGGTGGTCCTCCCCATGTCCCCGTGGCAATCGGTGAAGGTCCTACTCGCCCCAATGATTAGAGAAAAGGGGGCCAACCCCACTTCACTAGAACCTAGAACAGAGTTCCTCCCCATATCCCTTTCGACATTTTTTATAGTGCTCCTCGCACCCCGACTTTCTCGGGTGGGAACCCTCTCTGCCCCAGCGCCATTGCGGCCATAGGACCCCATGTCAGAAATCAGCCCCATCCCGAGGATCCACCATGGGGAAGGAAGGCAGGTTGTCGCCACCGAAAGAGAAATTAGGGGGACGGCCGGATAGGAATCAGACCAGTCTGCTTCTTGAACTTCGAGGCAGAGTACGACTTGGTGCTGGAGCCCTCTTCTCAGCCCTCCGAATCAGGGGCTGGGGTAGGAAAGAGGTGCATCAGCCTCGTGATCCCAGAATGAGAGATCCATATAATCCATGCCTCCCTAAGAAGGTATATCCAGGAGGATGAGAACCTAGTGTGTCCCAACGGACCGACCACATAGTCTCCACCATCATCTCTAGAGGCACCTTTTGTCTTGGCTAGAGATTACGAAGAGTCATTTTGGGGGTCAATGGAAGAAGAGCTGCGGTATAGCCCACCCACGGCAGGAACTGATGTTGTGTCATTAGCTTTGGTCACTGTTCCATCCAATCGTGATATAGTGGTTGTGTCACAACAATCCTTAGAGGACAGCCCGGGGTTTGATGGCCAATCTGCCCGCTCACCGTATTCTCCGCCGGCCAGCCCAGCGGTCTACTTCAATGCTGCTACTGGTTCATCATCCACCCTCAGTTGATGAGTGGAGAAATCAAAGTACATACCCTAAATCTTCTCCGATGAGCTTATGGACCATCCACATAGTGGTCCACTTCCCCGAGAAGTTTTGGCCGGTCATGGGACTAAATTTTGGTACGCCAGAATCGCTCACCCCGGAGGAGTTTGAATTTTTTCGCCAGACCCTCTAGGAGACTCACTTCTGTCTTCGCCACCAATGAGTTAATTATCCTAGGATCCATGAGAACCCTGAAGACATCGGCAAAATTTTTTTTTTGGTTGACATGGCCACACTACCCGTGGTCCAGTACCCCGAGTAACCTGGTTACTGCAGGACTCTCCAACATCAATGCGTCCAGAGATTTCAAGTACTCCATAAAGTTATTAAGAAGGATACCCCCACATGGAAGTATGTGGCTAGTGGAAGTACACTATCTTCCTCTTTATTTCTATTCACCGGAAATCCAACTCACTTGGCAACGTTGAGGACATACCCCCAAGAAGAGTCACGGTCAACATGACCGATCTGTCGGGAGGGGGAAACGAGCAGGAACTTCATGATGCGAACCTCCTCCTGGAGGATGTTCCCCCACTGCTAGACTCATCGGGGACAGTTACTCACCAGCATAGGAACCTCCTGGGCCTCTCTATTCCCACCCAGGCATTGGTACTTAGCCAAAATCTCAGTAAGGGCAAGGAGCATATTGGTGTAACGAAACACTCTGACTCGTCTGCCTTATTGCAGAAGACAGTGGAAGATCCTGAGAAGGCCGCGTTGTGCCAGTAGCTTTCTGAAAAAGAGAAACTGGTTGATGACATCTTTTCCAAATGCACTACGGAACAACATCCAGATTATGGTGATCCTCAGCCAGTACAGTAGGGACAGACGCAGCTTCCCCCAACGAATTTCCCCCGGGTAACCCTAAACATCATGTCCTTGCATAAAGGGTATAGGCTAGTGCTTATGGAACGAGGGCGTGATATGTCTCTCCAAACCCTCCTGAAAGGAATGAAAATCCAAGGAACCCTACTCAGCCTCCCCCGACAGACCCAAGGGTCACTCCACCAACCGCTCCACGAGCCGTTGAGCTTGTCCACCACATTGAAGAGCCTGACAATGCGCTTGTGGTTAGGGATCCCAGTCAGGATAGGGACCCCCATCCAGACGATCTAATGGAGACACTCATTTCCTACCTCGAGGCTTTTGAAACACGACAGGTGGCCATCCCACCTAATGGAAAGCCATATCTGGCATGGGTGGAAGACAAGCCAGCACCCCCGAGATTTGGAAACCCCAACTTCTCCCCCTTTAATGGAATGAGGGACCCACCAAAACACATGGACCACTTTAACTCGAGGTGTGGGCCTATGTTAGGGACCCCAGTGTAGTAGGACTCCGCCAAGCTCTATTGTTTTGTTCAGACACTTTAAGGGCCGAAATTAGTTTGGTATATCCAACTCCCCGTCGGATTTGTGACTAGCTGGGAGGACCTTCGCATGCAGTTACTTTACCAGTTCAGCTCTACCACCTGGAAAACAAACATCGCATACCTCTTCAAGGGCAATAAAAGGCCTAATGAGAGAGTCGTGGACTTTGATGCCTAGTGGAAGGGGCTCACATACTCCCTTGACATGCCACTAACTCAAGAGAAATTACTGACGATGTGCGTAGGAAATGTCAAGATGGAACTGGTTTCCTCCCTGAGCACTAAGAACTATCCCGGAGGGTTCCGATACTTCTCCGATGAGTCCTAGCACCTCAAAAAAGGTCTGCAACAGGCTAGCCAGGCATGTCTGCTGCCCCTTGTAATCCCAGCAGGGAGGGATGGCAGAGTTGAGCCCACCGTGGTGGCCCAGTTAGAGGCCCCTGGGTAGCTAGTATTTCTACCAGTGGAGCCATCTCTGCTGACCGACAGAGGTCCACCACCACATGCATCGTTTCCAACCCAGTAGTGCCAGCCTGAAAATCGGCAGGTGCCCCTGTGTAACGTGTCTCCACCACCTAGGAGAGACAATCAAGTTCTGCCATCTCAGTATGCTCCTCCATCCCCCTATCAGGGCCAAGCTCATAGAGACCCCTTTCTAGATATAAGGAATTAGGCCTACACGTTTGATGAGGCTTATGTCCTCGGTTACATCCATAGTGCCTTAGAGTAGATAATTGTACGATTTCCTGAGTGTCGAAAGCCAGAAGAGGCTCATCTCACTGATCACCCCAACTAATACCCTTATCAACGGATCCTGGGTTACACCATCAAGAAATTCCATGTTTTCAAGGACTGGCTCCAAGACCAAGTCGATAAAGACATAGTCAGGTTGGGCCCTACCCCAACACAGGTGGCAGGTGTCTTTGTGAGGTCAGATAGCGGTAGTGACGGTGAAGGTGAGTGGTAGCAGGTTTCTGACTGCGGGTCCTAGAAGTATATTGACTGGGTGGCTTGTAGGATGGTTGCCCACGCCCATGGCATTATCCAGGCACGCCTGAATTAGCCGGAGCCTTCAGAAGCTTCGGCCACCACACCTACGTCATCATCTCATCCATCCAATTACCAAAAGTGCAAGCATTGGTGGTGTAAGAAAAAGAATTTCACCCCACCAATTCCGCCATTGTCCCAAACTCTCGGCGACATTATGCCCCCGGAGATGGGGATTCCACCAGGATCTTCCCATTGGTGTATGATTTGTCAAGTGATAGAAAACAGTACGCGTCAGTTAACACCATTGAGTTGGTAAACCCCTATTTGACTCCCGACGAGGTGGAGCACTAGACGAACCTCCCCAATTTCCCCAGCCAATGCCAACATCAGTAGAGCCGCAACCATATGGGTCATCGATGAAAATCAGTTAGAACCTCCACCTAGTCCATGCATTCTCCTGAGACCAGACAACAGTCCTAGTGCAGATATTAGCACTCGCAACCTCCCCATCCGGTGTCAATAGGTCCTCCTCCACCACCGTTTGTGCTGCTGGATTAGGAAGAACCACTTTGGTTGTGCTGTGACCAGCTTCCCCCGACTACAAGCTGATCTCAGTCATCCGGTCCTCATCCGATAGCTACTCTTCTGAATTTGACTATTGAGAAATGGGATATTCCCAGTACCAGTCAGCCACCAGTCTAGCCGGCAGGGCTCATCATGCCTTCCATCACAGAGCGACTCCCTGCAAGCAGATGTTCATGCATGGCACAGAATAATGACCTTCTCAAGAACCTCACTGGAATCCCAGCAAGGATTTCCATCTTTTATGCCCATCACATGTCTCCAGATAGACGCGAAGCACTCACGGAGGCTTTAAGGAGCCTCCTCCATTTTGAGAGAGAGATAACAGCTATATATGCTTTCCATACTAAAATGGTTGAGGATGTTGAATGTCAGGCAATAATTTCATTATCTAGAGATGATAAAGGCTCCCCCATACAAGGGAACTTCCGCCCACTATATATCACTGGCCAATTTAACGACATGGAGGTTCACTACTATCATATTGACACCGACTCCGGGATCTACCTTATCCCGACATGGACACTGCGTAAGCAAGGGTTATCTGCAGATGACCTGACTCCTCCGATTTAAGAATCCAGGGATATGAAAGGATAGAGAAAACCTCAATCGATAAGATCCATCTGAAGACCCAGTTCAGTGGCCTAGTTGCCAGCACCGAGTTCTTGGTTGTCTCCCAAGACACTGCATATAATGCATTGATGGGCAGGACATGGATCCACCTGCATGCAGAGGTCCCCTCAGCATATCACAAATGCCTCAAGTACTCCCTTAATGTTAGAGTGGGAGTCCTCCAAGGTAATGCATATCCATTAGACTCTTGCGAAGCCCACTACTTGGATGCTTTCTATTACAAGAGCAAGGATAAACAAGTTCAGGCAAGTGGATTTGAGCCTATCATCGCTACGACCGACCATTAGGTAGGTTTGAATGATTCCTACATATTCCTAATCCATCGGTTGGAGTCCATGACCCTCTATATGGAGAAATTTATTTTCATTTACGGGACAAGGGGGAACCATGATCCCAAATCTAGGTGGCGTTGGAAGATCACTTCGTATTCTTATACGAATCAGGCTGCAGTGATCCCGGAGCCTCCCACTCCCATCAGGTATCAGGACGTCCAACTCATTGGAACGATGGTATGTCATACTTGTCTATTTAGCTGTGCTAGAATAACTTGTCTCAAGCCGACGCGCAACTATTGATCTGATGACATCAAGAGTGGCCCCTTGGGCTGAAGGCCAGATGGGATTGGATCGACTGCCTTCATCGCTATGGTCTCAGCGACACTTGAATCTCCTGATGCACGGTCCACTACTATCCAAGTTGGTACCGGCCTCCCATCAGGTTCTTCTGACTTAGGGGAAGCATCACCCACTGGGAATCCCTCCTCCGTAAGCGAAGAAGAGGATTTGGAGGATTCTCCCCCCGCCTTTGAAGAAGGTGTCTCTACCACGGTCGATGAACTGGTATAGGTGAACCTTTGTAGCGATGTAGACATGAGACCCACTTTGATCAGTGTCTCCATGTCCCTCGAGGAGCAGTAGTCTTATGTGGAATTCCTCAAACAGCACCGTGACGTTTTTTCCTGGAGGTATGACAAGATACTTGGACTGGATCCTCAGGTTTCCGTCCACTGCCTCGGTCTCTTGACAAACCATCATGGGTTCAAGTAGCCTTTTAGAAATATGAAACCTTTTCATGGTGACATGGTCATGGTCGAAGTTGACGAGCTCATCAGAGCCAACTTTGTCAAGGAGGTCTATTACCCCAAGTGGTTGGCCATCATTGTGCCAGTCAGAAAGAAGAACAGACAGATCCAAGACTGTATGGACTTCTGAGATCTCAACCTTCACTGTCCGAAGGATGATTTTACACTTCCTGTGAAAAGATTGTTGATCGAAACTATGACGGGGTTCTAGGACCTCTCCTTCATGAATGGTTACTCTAGATATAATCCGATCTGGATGGCCCCTGAGGACGACGATTCCATGTCTTTTTGGGAGCCCCAAGGTACATTATGTTAC
The DNA here is from genome assembly GCA_963277665.1 of Viscum album. Classification (NCBI taxonomy): domain Eukaryota; kingdom Viridiplantae; phylum Streptophyta; class Magnoliopsida; order Santalales; family Viscaceae; genus Viscum; species Viscum album. Next base: position 1,416,497,373 of record OY728123.1, read on the forward strand.
CAGGTTATTCCCTTTGGCCTAAAAAATGCAGGTTCCACCTATCAGCGGTCTATTAATCGTATATTCAATCCAATCCTCGGGACATTGGTGGAGTTCTATGTAAATGATTTGGTGGTCAAATCTCACCAGTGCTAGGACCATCTCAAATACCTTGAGAAAGAGTTCGGCTTACTCCGTTCCCGCCACCTGTAGATTAACCTGTTGATGTGTGCATTCAGAGTCACCTCTGGGAAGTTCCTTGGATTTATTGTCAGGTACCAGGGCATCGAGATCAACTCGAAGAAGATCAGGGCCATCATCAAGATGCCTACCCCAATTAATATTCGGGATCTTTGAGGTCTCCAAGGCCACTTGTCCTATATACACTGATTCATTGTGAACCTGGATGGCAAGTGTAAGACCTTTTCTCTTCTCATGAAGAAGGGAACCACTTATGAGTGGGACGGGGAGTGTCAGACCGCCTTTGAGGAAATCACAAAGTATTTTCTCTATCCCCCAGTCTTGATTCCACCCGTCTCCAGGAAGCAACTAATCTTGTACGTGACTGCCCTTGAATGGTCCCTCGGTGCCCTTATCGCCCAGAAGAACACTGAGGGGATATGGAATAGCCTCTACTACCTCAACTGCTTGCTCCTCAATATAGAGACCCAGTAATCCACCATCGAGAAGAGATTACTTGTGCTTATATTCACCATGCAGAAATTTTGGCATTACCTACAGCACCATGAAGTACATCTGGTCTCTCGAGTAGACTCGTTGAAGTACATCCTACGCCATCCCATGTCGACTAGATGACTAGGGCAATGGGCAGTAATCCTATAGTATTTTGACATAAGGTTCGTGCCTCATAAGGCTATTAAGTGGCAGGCGTTGGAAGACTTTCTAACTACCCATCCAACCTCCACAGATCAGTACTTGGACCTGGATTTTTCTAATGAGGGAATCCTCTTAGTCGATCAGGTCCTACCATGTTGGAAAATGCACTTTTATGGTGCCTCCTAGAGCCCCACCGGAAGGTGGCTCAATGATCCTTGGATCAACATAGTAGGCCTGGGTGTCGTCTTTATTACCCCGGTGCAAGACATCCTACCATACCCATTCCTATTGTCCGAAGGCTGCACCAACAATGAGGAAGATATCAGGCCCTCATTACTGGTCTCGGGCTGGCCCTTGAGATCAATGTGCCCCATTTTCATGTGAAAGTGGACTTCGAGCTAGTTATTAAGCAGGTCAATAGTGACTATGTTGTCCGGAATCCATAGATTGTACTGTTGTTAGAATGCACTCTTCATCTAATGGCCTAGTTCCCTTCTCGTCTAGAGGTTATCAATGTCCCTCGGTCACAGAACGGTCGAGCGGGTGCTTTGGCTAGCTTAGCTGCATCACTTTCAGAGCCCGAATAGGATGCTCTGGTTATCCACGTGGTGCATCGGAGAGTCATAGCTCCTGTTACCCCGGATGGTGCTGACGACCCACATGTAAGCCATATTACCATCGGTTCCTCTACGTCAAGACCCCCAGGTCATCCGGATGTGGGGATCAATGTGGTTGTTGATTAGAGGACACCCTTGGTCAAATACCCCCAACATGGAAACCCCCCCCATCAGACCAGGCCGAGCCCTAGCGAATCCAATGCCACGCGCTGCAGTTTACCCTCTAGATTGGTCCCAGCCTTGAGTCGATCCTCTATAACCACAGATTCGATGGTGTTATCCTCTTTTGCACTTAGGAGGTTGAGATTCTGCAGGTCATGCAAGCGGTTCATGCCGGTTCCGATGGTACCCATCAGGCTGGGCCAAAACTGTCTCACCAGATTCGGAGACTAGGGTATTTTTGGCCCTCCATGATCCACGGCTACATCGTGTTCTCCAAGAGGTGCCACGCATGCCAAGTTCATGCTAACTTTGTGAATTTTCCACCGGAGCTTCTCCACACTACCAAGTACACTTGGACCATTGCAGACTGGGGATTAGATGTCGTAGGACCATCCCACCGGCAAAGGCTCGCCAATGCCGATTCATTATGACCTCTACAGATCTGTTTTTCATGTGGGTAGAGGCAATTCCTGTCAAGGATGTCAAGTCATATTCATTAAATAACTTCATGAGTTCCAATATCATCCATCGTTTTGGGGTTCCGCATGCTATCCTCACCGATAACGGTACCATGTTCTGAGCAGCCGAGTTGAAAAAGTTGTACGCTAAGTACAATATCTATTCGAACCATACCTCCCACTATCACATGTAGGCAAATGGACAGATTGAGGGATTCAAAAAAACCTTCTCTAACATTCTGCATAAATTGATTGGTCAGAACAAGAAGAGTTGGTCGGATAAGCTCCCCAACGCCCTTTGGGATTATCAGACGACGACTCGTAATTCCACCCAGGTGACCCCATATTCCCTGGTGTACGGAACTGAGGTCTTCTTGCCCATCGAGATTCGATTTCCCTCATTGTGCACAATGTTCAATGATTAGCAAGCACCAGATAGAGTGGATGAAATCCATCTAGCTGAATTGGAAGAAATGTACGAGAATAGGCTTCGTGTCTTGCACAACCTAGAAAGGCATCAGAGCAGGATGGCTCGAGCTTTCAACAAGAAGGTTCGCCTCCTCTCATTCCAGAAAGGTGATTTGGTATTATCCCTCTGGGCACCAATGATCCCCAGTAGGAAACCACCCAAGTTGGAGCCCAAATGGGAATGACCATTCATTGATCATAAGGTTTATCCCAATGGAGCATACTCCCTGGTGACCATGGATGGTGAGTGTATAACTCCTCCCACCAATGATGGGTTCCTAAAACGGTATTTTTCATGACCCTTATCAGGTCCAACATGACCTTAAACTGGATTACCAGTCCTACACGACCTTAAACTATAGGTCCCGGATGAACCTAAACTGCACGTTCTTGCCGCATGATGTTAAACTGCACACTCGTCCCGCATGACATTAAACTGTATGTCGTCCCGCATGACATTAAACTTTCACTTCAATAAGTACATGTGGCTTGATTCGCATCCTTATGGGACACATAAGACCGCCTTAACATTTAGATTTCAGTTCCATCCCTATATCTTAGATATCTCATGATCTCTCGGTCTTCTAGGCCCCATGGCTTGTCCCTCTCCATGAGGTGGATATACTGGTGTGGTACAACGTTATTCCCTCCTTCACGTTGGGTTTTTTGGAACCATTCTCTTCCTCTATTGGTTATTCTCCATCTCTTGGCCACTCTCATAATGAGCCCCTCGACCCTTTGCAGCTGATCACCGATGTGCCTATGAGTAATCTAGTCTAGGACTTAGAATGTTGGATTCAACTGGGGAAATTTTCCATCCACTTGTAAAGCTTCATGTTCCCCTTCATTTGGCCCCCTCGTTATCTTTCACACCCAAAGGGACCCCCAAAAAACATCATGGATACAAGGCCAAAGGGATCTCCTAACATTATAGGACAACACTCTTGAGGGTTTCAAACAAGAAATAGATACAAATCCCACATTGCTAACATGGTAAGCAGTCAATGCTCATTTGTTTGTCCCCATTTCAGGCTAACGCGACAAGATGCTATATTGTGAACATGGTCAGCAATAATCCTCTGTCATCATGCCAGCACCTTCAGTCCTTGAATGTTGGTTACATGATTCACATTATGTTCCACCCTATCATGTCTAGGTGGAATCTCGACACTCTTGGCAATATCCCTCAGTTAAACTCTGCACTTCAGTGGGGAAAAGCTACAATCTGGTGTTCATCGTGGCTCCCACAGTTCGAGATCTAAGACCATAAACTAATATATTCATTAAGGGATATGTGTGGCTCGATTCTCATCCCCATGGGATATGTGGGTTCTCCCGGACATCGTTCTTCCGGGTCCAGCTCAACTGGGATCTAGTTAATCCTTCCCCTTATCCTCTGGCTCTCACTGGCCTCTTGACCTGAGGCTCCTCTCCTAGAATCGCACACGGTGATGATGTGGAACATGTACTCATTCACGTCAGGTATGATTTTATCGCGTCATGCACATCCCCTCTGGTCTAAGCCATTTAACCTTAAAATATGATGTCGGGTCCAATCACATGACCCTAAACTGTGATAGTATCGTCCCGACCGCACGACAAAAAAACGGAATTGCATTGTGATGACCTCATCCTAGGGGATGTCACGTTGGGTATTGGTTGTCCATCATACCATTTTCTAACGCGTGTATAAAACATGATTCTTGTGGCGATTCCAGGAATTTGTACCCTAGGCCTGTCGCTTCACAAAAAACACCCATTCACCATAAAGGAAAAACAAGACACATCAAAAACCGCTTCTTTTGGTGCGAGGTCTAGACCCTAATTCCCCTTTTATCCTTTGCACTGGTGCCTTACTGTGCCACCACCCAGAACTACGTATGGATTTATTCTCATTCTCATGAGATACGTAGGAACACCCAAGAACTTCCCCATAGGCCCAACCTAATTTTCATGTTCTGTCCCTTGACCAAAACACTTCTCAAAGGAACACATGGTAATCTAGACTTATGTCCTCATTCAGTTTGGGTTTCATAAACACCTTACCATGTGCCTCCTGCATTCTTTACTGATCCATAGTCCGAGTTCTATGACCTTAAACTAATACCCTTTCCAGAACTACGTGGGGCTTGATTTCTATCCATATGGGATACGTAGGAACGCCCAAAAATTCCATCTTGGGTCCTGCCTCGGGAATCATAAATCCCATACTTTCGCCCACCGTCGGTCCCTTGGCCTGACCCCCCCGGGGAGTTGTGTAACTCTAGCATTAGCCCTGAACAAGTTCAAGATTCCCCATAATGACATTGGGAAGTGACTCTTCCCTCACAAGAGAGTTCCTGTCTAAAAGTAGGGATGATCCATGATCAGATTAATGTGTCCACCTAATCTGTCTCCACCACGGTGGCATAATTTTGAGAGTGTTGGATTATGTGCGAACAAACCACCACATCACATTCCACACTTTGCGTGCCCATTTATTTGAACCCTCATCCTCTTTCACGTTTTAAGGGACCCCCTAACAGTATGGATGCTCAACCTATGGTCCACCTGCTATCCTAGGCCATCATTCAGGAAGACTCATCATGTTTGAAGGGACCCCCTAATAGTATGGATGCTCGACCTATAGCTTGCCTGCTGTCATGGGCCAATGATCCAGAAGACTGATGGACAATATTTGAGTTGGGTCCCATGTTGCGAACATGGTCAGTGGTTGACCCTCATTTGTTTTCCCCATTTTAGGATAATGCAATAGGGATTATGTGTTTAAAACATGGACAATAGTAATCTTTTATTGCCATGACCCTCCCATAGTGTTCCCAATTTGGGTGATGCGATTCACATTTTTCATTTCCCTTTGTTCGGACTGATTCCAATGCCCCTGGAATTTCCCTGCTCGTGCTCTAGAGCACAATTAAATGATGATACATCGATTGGTCTGAGGTACCCTTCCTTTGATCAGTCCTCACACTTCTTCTCAGAAATCTGGGTTCTAATTTCGAATACTCGATTCTTGGTTGATGCTCCCACAATCAAGCGAAGTGATAGTACGAGCCTCCCTTGTTTCTCAGGTCAGGTATGACCAATGTGAGCTTAGGATTGGATTGATATGTATTTCGGTATTATGGTTGAGCATGTTAAACAAAAGGGGAAAGTAAGTACATTTTTCCATACATACAGTTCAAAAATTATAACAAGAAGCATTAAGGTGATGTAAGTTTATGGGTCAGCCAAAACAGGGCCCTTAAGGGTCGACTTCATAGATAGATATCTCTAACGCCACAACCTTTTGGCTGCTGGACTCCAGGACTGCCTCCCATCCCTTGAGGACTCCCTCTTTATCTGTAGCCACATAGTGTAGTTAACTGACCCTAGCCCGTGCCTGCACCTATTCAGTTTGGATCTCAGTTATCTGGTGACTCACTTCCACGAGTTTTTCTTGGGCGTCTGCCAGAAAGGCCTTCAACAACTCCACGAGCTCAGAGCAGTTTGCGATGAATATCTCTTGTTGTTTTGTCTGTTCCTAGAGGCATTGGACATCCTGCTCCACCCTGATAAATGCTCAGGTACTCCCCGATTCCTCCAGACACTGGGTGACGTCGGAGCGCTGGCTACTCTCATGCATCCTCTCAGCCATGTAATCACGAACTGTCAGGTGAAGGTGTTTACTGTATGCCCCTCAAACACACAAGAAAACTTATCCATGTGTGGAGTGACTATATCCTCTTTAGCCATTCTACCTGAGGCTGACTGAGAAAGCACTGGATGCACTTCCATCCTATGCATCACGTCATCTGGCTCTCCTCGGCCGATTCTGAATCTGAATCATCGATTTCTTCGAGATCAGTGGGCTAATAGACAGGGAAGACAACCAATATGCGAGAAGCAAGGTCTTCCTCAGAGATTCCTCCAAAGGGAATAGGCTTCTCAGCATCTGAGCAACCTTCCTCTCCCGCCTCGACCCTTGTAGCGCCTTCTTCGACTTCTATCCCTGCCCCGACAGTAGTGCCACTAGTGTCTGCCACTCACTGCTCACCAATTTCTGGGGCCAACTTGATTTGGGGGGCTTGTTTTGGATGGGGCGGTACATTTTCCATCAGCACGCTCGTGGATAGTCTGGACTCAGCAGCTCGATGGGCCTCTAATTTCATGATCACTGTAAAGACAAGGAGCAACCTGATCAATTGAGTTCTCTAATGGTATGTACCGGTATCGAAGCAAGGAACTTATAGTAACCCAAGGCATCAGCCTCTAGTGCTCTGGCCACTACAGGAGCTGTCATGGCGGGGGATCCCTTAACACTCGTAAATTCAATAATGGGCGTCAGTGCTCCTCCTTTCCCCATTGGTTCTTCCTCCCCACCATCGGCTAGGAAATCTGGATCATCACCCATTTTCTCTTGAGTAAGAAGGGTGGATTAAGGATTACAAAGGAAATCATAGAAAAGGAGGAGGGTAGATAAGGGTCAAAGCATACCTCGAGCAACTCAGTCACTTCCCCGCCCTGGCATCATGATTTCCATATACCTCTCTAGGAACCGGCTAAACCAGTCCTTGTAGGATATATCTATCAGGATGTCCTTGACCCCTAGCTTCTCCATGGCCAGCTCCAATAGGTGCCATGTCAGTATGGGGGTTCGTGATCTGTCTCCCCAGATGTAAATCAGAGGAAGGAATTTGTTGAATTGATTTCCCTTCTATGGGATACCCCGGATGCAGTGAATGTCACAGAGACTGATACCGACTTCCCCATGATGGAGATAGAATGTGTTTGTATCTGGGGAGCACCGAGTCAACATTTATAGCCTGAGCTTGTGCTGCCAGTAGAAGTGGAATTGCGATTTCCATACCACCTCGAACAAACCAATATTCCACAGCTTGGACCCAAATTGGTCGCATGTATGGCGAACCCAGTATGCCCAGGCCCACTCACTATTGAAGTTACCTCTAGAACACAGGTCCCAATCCTTTATCCAACCTTTGGTCTCGTCAGTGACACTCTAATGAAAAGTGCATGCATAGAGGGCTGAGGAGCTCTTGGCAATAGGGTCACCCCCAGAAATTGTCATAGTCTTGGGATTAAAGGCATATATGTCCATGTTCCTGGTTTCTCTGGCAGGTTAACTGTTGTTGGTGATGTTGTATTGAGTAAGATCATCCTCACGGGTCACCCATGACGGTGGCGTATCTACCTCAAAACTTAGAAGAGGGATCTCCTCCAGAATACCAAAGTCCCACAATGGTGGGTTATTGGACAAGGCATACTACTTTGGGGTGGGGGTTAGCAAGTTGAAGAGGGTATGGTTATTGGAGACAATCCTTTTCATGCCATAAACTTCTGAGTTTGTATCCATTTTATCCCTACGAGCAGGGGCTTCTCCCTCATTAATCTGGTTTGCGGCCATCTTCTTACAACCTAGTGTTTCAGTAGGTGGCATGAAATCTGAGAGGTTGGGACGTAAAACTAGTGGGTGTCACGAAATTTCAGGTTGTAGGACGAAAAACCCCAGGTTTGCATTAAAATTGACGCCTGATCTCGGTGGAATTGCGCGCAACTGGAGTGGTGTTTCACATAGGTCCAGAGACAATTTCATGAATGACAGGAGACAATTTCATGCATGAGAGCTCAAAGCCTATTGTGTGGGGAAAGTCGTATGGAGAATGGGACCCACAGTGGCTTTTATAGGCCATGCCTGGGTTCTGCGCCGCGTGAAAGGCAAGTTCTGCGCCCATGTAAAAAGTGAATTCTGTACTTTTCTGTGTTTTTCACGCCGCTTCAGAATTTTGCGCTCATAGACCCCATGGAGCCATAAATTTCGGCATTTCCCTCAGTATTCGACTGTTGCGGCCCGACTCCAATACAATTCCAAGGGGGGAATTTGTAGACACACAAAAGTGCTCAAGTGCTGAAGAAGGTTCCCAAGCAACAAAGCGAAGTCATATTCGGACCTAGAGACCTTGTTTGGGGGTCCTGGAGGGGCCGCACGAAATAAATTTCTCGTGTGCGAATTTTTTTTTTCCAGCGTGTAATGTTTCAGGTTTAATGAAGAGGACTCAGCCTAGGCATGAAATAACTTCGCGCCCCATCTTGCGTGATTGTGATTTGGCGCCGCCGACCTCAGTGCGAAATTATTTCACGATGAGATATTTTATACACCCCTGGGTGCCTATAAATTCAAGGAGACCCCCTTCCATTTTGGGGCTGAAGATTCTAAACTGGCTCTTGTGTGGGAAATTCGTATTCCGGGCATGCAATATATCCTTCTGGAAATGTTCCTTTCGTGCAAAGTTTCCCCGGGGTCCTCCTTCGCACGAGATCCCCTTGGTATAGACTGAACTCTAATCCCTTCGAGGTATGCCCCTTGAGCGCAATCCCTTCCATTGCATGCATGCCAGCCAATTGTGTGCAAGTCCTTCCATTGAACGAATCCCCTGCCTAATGCGCGAAATTCTTCTAAATTGTGCGCAACCCTGTCCTTAAGCGCGACCTCTACAAATTTCAAGCAATACATACTCCATGCGCGCAATCCTTCTAGTTGCACACAAAACCTCTGACCCAATTACGCACAAGAATCACTAATTTCGCGCCAAACCGGTGTTTTTCACGTAGGGCTATTATTTTTCAAGAACCTCAAAAGTTGCTTGAAATCCCCTTGGGACCCCCTCACTTCGGTGCTCCCTGAGCGCCTCCTTGCATGTGTGCCCGATGCTTTTTTATGGATTCCATTCGTGGTTGCCTTTCATTCCTAGGCATCTATATCATGCACCGTTTTCCCATGCATCCTTCCAGTCTCATACGATGTAACTTTAAAGTCCCTGGGACGATACCTCATATTGCATTTCATTACCTCATTCTTCTTCGCATCGGCATGCTAATGACTATTTCTTATTCTCATAGACACGCTAACATGGACCCCTTGACGGTTCTATCTATGACACCCCCTCGCTACGGCATTGGTGATGCCTTCCCTCCCACAAGGAGCAGATGGTACCTATTAAGTAAGTCCTAGGGGTGCGGGGAAAACCCACCTCGTCCGAGCTGCAGGTCGTTGAACTGCCAAGTGCCAACATCCTCAGCACATGATGTTAAACTGTGACCTAGTCTCGTTCCTCGCACGCAGGGTCCCCCTGCCTTGGACATTCTCCATGCCCACTCATCTCCACGAGGATGGGAGCATCCCTTACATGGGATGATATCCTTCTTATGAGAGTGGTGTTTGCCCGTGTGATAGGGAAACCACATTTGTGCAATCCCATAGCCTTTATTGCAGGAGGTAGCACCCATACTCCACTTCACTTCCTCAGTGCCAAGGCCAGCAAAGGGAATGATGGGGAATAGTGATCCTCCTTTCTTCTATCCCATGTCCCCCTCCCACTACGATTTGTCGCCATCGGGCCTCCATCCTAGAGTAAGCCACAACGTCCTAGGCTGCTAACCACGCATAAGCCCCGATCTGTATCCTACAGACGCACTTTTCACGATGTGATTGTTAGGTCTCTGCTACCTATTGTTTCTCACACAAAGAACGACTCATGTTAGCTTAGAGTGAGTACCGACCATGACCAACACTTTGGGCTGCCTCAAAGTGTAATCCCCAATCCATCCCGAACTATGGGGACTTTGATCCATGTCAATGCATGGTACGTAGGAAGCCTCTACGAGGTTGAAGCCCCAAAACCATGGGCCACCTTAGAGTGTAACCCCCATTCCATCCCAAACTACAGGTACTTTGATCCATATCAACGAATGGTACATAAGAATCCTCAACGAGGTTAAAGCCCCACATCCATGGGCCGCCTCAAAGTGTAAGCCCTAATCCATCCCAAACTACGGGGACTTTGATCCATGTCAAGGCATGGTACGTAGGAAGCTTCCACGAGGTTCAAGCCCCACAACCTGGGTCCGCCTCCGAGTGTATGCCCCAATCCATCCCGAACTACGTGGAGTTTGAACCATTTCAATGCATGGTACATAGGAAGCCTCCATGAGGTTCAAGGCCCAAAACCTTGGGATGCCTCAGAGTGTAAGCCCCAATCCTTCCCAAACAATGATAACATTGATCCATGACAAGGCATGGTATGTAGGGAGCCTCCATGAGGTTCAAGCCCCATAACATTGGGCATCCTCAGAGTGTAAACCCCAATCCTTCCTGAACTACGGGGAATTTGATCAATGTAAAGGCATGGTACGTAGGTAGCCTTCACGAGGCTCAAGCCCCATAACCTTGGGCTGCCTCAGAGTGTAAGCCCCAATCTATCTCGAACTACGTAGACTTTGATCCATGTCAAGGAATGGTATATAGGAAGCCTCCACAAGTCCAAGCCCCACAACCTTGGGCTGCCTCAGAGTGTAACCCCCAGTCCATCCCGAACTATGGTGACTTTGATCCCTGTCCAGGAATGCTATGTAGGAAGCCTCCACGAGGTTCAAGCCCCACAACCTTGCGCTGCCTCAGAGTGTAAACCCCTATCCATCCCGAACTATGGGGACTTTGATCCATGTCAAGCCATGGTACATAGGTAGCCTCCATGAGGTTCAAGACCCACAACCTTGGTCTGCCTCAGAGTGTAAGCCCAAATCCATCCCGAACTATGGGGACTTTGATCCATGTCAAGGCATGGTATGTAGGATGCCTCCACGAGGTTCAAGCCCCACAACCTTGGGCCACCTCATATAGTAAGCCACAATCCATACTGAACTATGGGGACTTTGATCCATGTCAAGGCATGGTACATAGGAAGCCTCCTCGAGGATCAATCCCACCACCCGGTCGTTCCATCACATCAGGTTAGCCCCCGTCCCGCATGATGATAAACTGTATCCACCATCCCGAACTACTAGGACTTGGATCCGTGTCAAGGCATGGTTCGTAGGAAGCCTTCATGAGGTTCAATCCCACCATCCATCAGGACACTAGGTCCACCTTCACATCAGTTTACTAACACCAAGGGACACCTTAGAGCGTAAACCCCAAGTTCCACATAAACTATGTGGACTTTTCTTCCCTACCACGAGGATACGTAGTAAAAATCCATGAGGTCCAAGCCCAACACCCATGCCTCATCCTGATCTCTCCCTCGAGCCCACATCTATCGGGATTCTCATGCCCTAACCTAGGGGTTCCCCTTCTTTTGGGTCCCATCCATTAGTCCATTCTCACAGGTTGCCACCTCCGGTGTCGTATCATTCCATCGAACTACACAAACTTTGATTCCCCACCAATGGGATATGTAGGTAGTCTCTTCAAGACTCAAGCCCAAATCAATCGTCCATCCCGATTCTTACCCGGGCCACCACATCCCGGTGAGATCATGCCACCCCACTCCCTATTCTGTTTGACAACATTTTAGAATCCTCTGACATGATGGCCCCAATTTCGGTGTTCCCTCCAAGGGTTTCCCCAATCTAATCCACTCTAATTAGTGTTTTGATTAGTTCGATTGATCTCTGCTAGAAGTTAAATATGTGGCATACCCTATGTTAAACATATGAAGCTGAGGAAAACCTCAGGCACATGCTTAGGGTATATGATTCCTCGCACTTGATGTGCGATGCCTCAGGCTTCCTCGCCCTCGAGAAGCCCTAGAATAATGGACAAAAGACAGACATGCCAATCCCCCCAGCGTCAAAACACACCAGTGGTGCCCAACCTGACTACTACCCTAATAGAAGGTGGTTGCCCTGACTGGAATCCTTGGAATGTCCTGACAGAAGTCGTGTAGTTATCTAGTGTCCATAAAGATATGGCGCCGGGAAGAGTTTCACAAATTAAATCTTAAATCTATGAGGGAGACCCGGAATAGGTGATGTGTTCGGAGGAGGAATCCATGGAAGGAAGAACAGACATCCCATCATCCCGTTTCGATCAAGGAGAGGACGTCCATTAATAAGGAGTGGATGTTTCCTGCCGTTGGAAAGCGGGAATGCTGGGACACAGCAGCGTGTCCTCTACATGGCAGATGCGTGCGCCCCGATGAAAGTGTCAGAAACACAGATATATATATATATATATGAATTATAATGAAAGTTTTAGGCCTCATTTTTACTTCATTTTAAAAAAATTCGAAATAATTTATTTTATGGAATGTTTTTCCCTTCCTTACAAAAGAAGAAAGGTATGTTTTATTTTACCATATACATTGATAATGATTTTTCTCACCTCTGTAACCATTGTTTTATATTTTTCATACTTTATAAGAATAATGTTTTTATTTAAATAAATTTACCCCTTTTCTATTTTTTTAAAATGGTTTTTAAAATAGAATTGATAGTTCAATATCAGGAAATATTTTCATATAAATGGAAAGAATATTTTTATGAGTGTAATGTTGGAAGTTGAAATATTTTATTTGTTATGATAAGGTTATGATTTTTGGGAATTACTATGATGATGTATGGTAATTTTATAAACCAAGGAAATTTTGTTCCATTTTAAACCATGTTCCATTGGTTACATTATAAGAAAGTATTGGTGGTTCTATGATTTCCATCTAATGCATTGGTTATAGAGTATGATCATATTGGTTATTCAATTTGTATGAGTGATTTGGAAAATGATGTCCCAAGTTACCTATACGATATATCTATGATTAAATGTGTGTTTATATAAAAATTATTATTCCATAAGGTAAGATAAAGATATTATGTTTAAAAAAATTTATAAGTTACTTCTTATGGGTGAAGATTATAACATTTTGAAAATGTTTCCATAAGATTTTTCTATATTTCAAAGAAACATTTATGATTTTTATTCTTTATTTTAAATTCTTATGAATTTTTATGAAAATATTTGGGTAGTGAAGATGATTTATTATGTAACAAAATGTTTATTTTGAACTAAATATTTATTTTTAAAAAAGAAAATATATATAAGTATTCATAGAAAAATGATTCATTTATTTTTATGTGCCTTACACAGGTTTTTGTGATCATAATTCATTTTAAAATTTTTTTAATTGTGTTATTAGGATGATTATAGATAAATATGAGGTTATTGCGAAATTTGGGAAGATATTTCATAAAATGAAAAACATTTATATCTTAAAAGTTTTTCTTTATGGGAATAATTGTTACTGAATAGATTAATCTTCTTTGTAAAATATGGGTATGTTATATATTCGTGATTACCTAATTATCTAAAACTATAATCCTAAAATATATTCCAGAATGCATGAAAATGATTTCTTTTATAAAGATACTAAAATATATATTTTTAAGGTTGGGTCCTTTTATGTGAAATGGGAGTTACATAATAAATCCAATACTTATAATAAGTGGAGTCATAATGATGGTTTTGCAAAGGCGATTAAGGGAAATAATTAAGATAATTACAATCACATGGTATATCACAATGAAAATAAGTAGTCAATCAAAAGAATATTTTTAAAAATTATTCTTATGGTTTAGGTTATCCCAATTTTTTCTTATAATGACTCAAGATGGTGGTGAATTTAGTCCTGAAATTTCATGTTTAACAATTTAAACCCCCTAAATTTCATTGTCCCAAAAGATTTAGTCTATATATTCTATTTTAATTAGATATGTAGTGTAAATAATAGAAAATAAAATTTTATAACAGAAAATATTTTTACAATAGTATAGGGATATAAAGAACTTCCCTTTATAATATAGTGTTTCTTTCAAATCAAATTCCTATAAATATCATATATGTGCGAAAGAAACAGACACTTTTTGTGTATATGTTACAATATATTTTATTATGGTATCCTTCCCATGACCTATCCTTGGTATCACTTCCACACTTACTCAATTAAGTGTCAACATACAATATAAATATAATGGATATTTAAATTGAAACCAATTACACCATAATTTTATCATTGAAGTACAACTGATGGAATAAAATTAGCTATAGATAAATATATATGTCTTTAAATTTTATCCCTGAATCATCATCATTCGTATTTTAAAACATTAATAATACAAAAAATAATATGAATATATTTTTTCCACCTTGCTTTAAATTTTTTAACTAATTTTGAATCGCATTACGTACAAAATGAAATAATAAATTTTATAAAAACCATAAAACATATGTTCATATGAAATACTGAATATTTTTATCAAAGGATTAAACATTTATATTAGTTTTTTTATTAATGTATTATATATATTTTCTATATTTTAATTGATGACTTTTGTAGTCTTATTCTCTACAAATATAAGATATAAGTAGTATATTGAAATAAAGTTATTCAGAATGATCCAAAATATTCTTCTTGAATGAAGGAGATGATATAGCCATTGTAGAACAAAATGATCATGTATTTGTGAAAATATATGAAACATTACTTTTTTACATCATAAATAACATTCTCATAAAAATAGATATCATATGTAAGAGATTATTCAATTGAAACATAAAAATAAAACTTCAATTTAGTATGTATGTTCTTTTAAATAATATGTAAGAACTTCCCTTAAATTCATAATATATTAAACTAATATATATCATTTTACACATAGAAAAAACATGAAACATATGATTTTTAATATCCTTCAACATAATATGTAAGTTTCTTATATATAAATAATAACCCATAAATTTTTATCTTTTCATATAGAAGAATAATTACAATAGTTATTGAATAGATAAAATAATTAAATATATACATATGATCCTCCCTTTTAGAAATATCAAATACATAAAGAGTGTTTCCTTTTTCAACTGAATATATAAGAAATAATTATCTACATATAACATCAAATATTTATCAAACGTTTCAACAGTAATATTGAAATATATAAATATACTTAATAACACTTTTAATAAATAAATAAGAAACATCGAATTCACTTAAATTATATTCATTTGTAAAATAATGGATTTGTGAGCAAAAAATCTGAGAATATATTAGAGTATGTTGGTACACTAAAACATCCCATCAATCACCCCATTTTTGATGACCAAAAAACCCATAAAATTAAAACAAATATTTTACATATTAATAAATTATCAATATGAATAAAAATAAATTCCATATTATTTTTTTCATTCCCCTAAATTCCTTATTATCCCAATTTTATTCGATACGAAAAAATAATTCTAATTAGATGGTATAACACAGCCAATATTAATATTTGAGATGAAAACAATATCTATATAACACTGAATATAATATGAATCTAGATGTGACTTCTATTTAATAGTAACAATATATATTCAAAAGTTAAATAAAATATATTCTAAAATAAATAACCAAAAGTTGTAAAAATGGACTTTAGTGGATTAATAATAGGGTTTCCATGGGTTTTATTCCACCTCAATGTGTTCACTAGATTGTGTAAATATTTTTTGATCTAAAGAAGAAGAACCAGATGGGTGTCTTTATATTCCAATAACATAAGTTCTTCCAATAGTCCTATCATAATTTTCTTAATTTCTAGACTTTTCTAAGATCCTTGTTGCATTTTAAATTATGTTTATTGATATTCCCCAAGAAATTATTTTTATATTGAGAAGAAGATAAATCCAATCTTGAAGTAGGATTTGATGTAATCTTTAACATGACTAGTAAATCATCACATTATTTTGGAGGTTGTAAATATTCTATCATAAATATTCCTAATTATACTTATTATCATCCATGTTATTTTCATTAAATGAATTAAGAGATTTAAAACTCATTTGAAACTGATATTTTTGTGTATCTCGTTTTTTAGTGGACCTTCTCCATGTTTCTTACCTATAAGCATGTGATATGTTTTTCAAAAGATCTACAGTGCTGATACAATTTAAACCTTTATATAATAAAGAATATTTTCATATCCTTACCCTGTAAAATATCAATACATCTTATTTACTTCAATTTTATAATATCTTATAAGAAAATCATTATAGAACTTATATAACAAGTATTCCCATATGTTTCAAAAAATTTCATCATCTCATATAATCTATTCTCATACGGGTGATAAATTATGTAAATGAAATAGGTCATTGATATCGAATTCTACATGATGTTTTTTAAAATTGTATTTTTTATTTCATGATCATTATATATCTAACATTTTCAAATGATTTTCATATACCTTTGTTTTAATAGAAGTAGTTGTGTCAATAGTAGGTTCTTAGTCAACAATAATTTCCTTTTCTTATTCAACTAATTCATTCTTTTATAGTTGATAGTTATATTCCTATTTATATAATTTAGAGTTTTAAGAATAATAGAGTTATGATAATCAAAAATATGATGTCGAATATCTGATAAAAAATAAAAATGTATTTTGAAGGAAAATTCCAATTATTTTATTAGAATCCTTACAAATTAATAGTATCTTAGTTTTCTCATTAAAGACACCATCAATATTGAAAATATATGTTTCTTCATTTTTGTAAAATATTTTAGAATATTTTGGATAGATTTTATAACCTCATGATTTTTTACAATTTACCAATGAAATTGATTTTTGACTTTTAAAAATTATTTTGTACATACAAGAAAATATATAGTATCTTTAATATTTATATTATTATATCTGACATATACAAATTTATTAATCAAGACCTTCTTTGAATCTAAAATGTTATATAGAGTAACCGTACCACATTGAAAACTATTAATACTTTCATTTACCATAGTTAAATTAAAATCAAAACTAATGGAAACAATCTATTATTTGATTGAAATTACATCCTTTATGACAGATTAAAAACATATTTGAACAGATTCAATTTTCCATCACAAATTTATATTGATATATGAACATATCCTTAATCTTATTTTTGAATGATTCACCCAATAGTATCAAAAAATATTGTTTCTCTTTCAGAAATTCTAATTGAGATTTCATTATTTCTCTATGCTCATTATTTTATGATTATACCATTCATGTATTAATAGGTTTATAATTATATATCACTTTGATTTGAGTTTTAAAAAAAATCCTTTATCCCATTAATGTTTGTTATTAAAACAATTTATTATTTTAATTACACAGAATCTGATTCAAGAAAGAATTTTTATTGATTTTGTTATCTCTAGTTACCTATATACTTGTTTTCCTGTCTATAATTTCATCCTATAGTTGATGATATTTAGTGAATATTCCATTTTTGAACTAGTCTATATATTCTATAATTTTTTATTCTTTTTCTCCCTTAACTATAGGTTAATGGATTTCCTCATCAACTAATACTTTATTCTTTCTTAGAAAAGTGATTTCCTTTTAAACATTATAA
Organism: Viscum album; assembly: GCA_963277665.1. NCBI lineage: Eukaryota > Viridiplantae > Streptophyta > Magnoliopsida > Santalales > Viscaceae > Viscum > Viscum album. The sequence goes on from OY728123.1 coordinate 1,416,515,096, forward strand.
ATTTAATTTTTTTCAATGAGAGAATTATTTTAATTCTGATCATCACTTTGATTCCATGCATTCCCAATCGGCTCTTTTCCCACTTTCTCGTTTTATCCAATATATTTCTCAAAATCAAACCAATCACTGGGGTTTGATATAACATCAAATTCTATAAAACCATTTATTTCTTCACCATCTTCGGCATTTAAAAATTCAATGATAACTACAATTCCTATATTTAAATTTTCATTTTTATCTTCAATTATATCATCTTGATCATTTTATTCTATAACTAAAACTTATTTTGGTGAATCAAAGAGATCTATAATAGATTAAAATATATGCACAAGTATTTCATATTGATGTTCATCAATAGAACTAGTAGTTTTAGTCATATCTACATCAATAGACTCACTAAATTCCCCCCCCCCCCCCTCAAGAGTAGTGGGTAATTATTATTCATAAGATTCATTTTCATTTTTCTTAAAAGCCATTTTTTTAATTTTTCACTATATAAGTGCCCAATAATATTAAATACACCATCTATAATAATTTTGTTATGATGAAATATCAAAATTATAATTCTTTCTTACCAACAACTTTATTTTTAACGATTGGTGAGAACGACCTGCCATAAAAATGAAAATTTAGTTTCCTCTTTCATTGATAGTAGTGGTTCATAAATATCAAAAACATATATAGGAACGATTGCCTTAGTTTCATTCATCAACTGATATAAGAGATAGAAATATTTAAACCATACATTTATAATTACACAACTCTTTTTAAAAATATATTCTAAATAAATAGTGAAATAGTCAACTTTTCATTTTCTCGATCCTTTTTAATTTTTTCTCAATGTTAGTGGATTCAAACAGATAAAAAATAACATCTAAAACATAAAAATATAAATAATATACCAATATCTAATTGAACGGATAACTTTCTTCATGAGAAAAATTAGACATCTCATCTAATTCATTAAAATTGAATGAAAAAAATTTACCACTTCTTCTGGATAAAACCAATTCCTCAGAATGTATAGAAAATAATCAAACATTTTGATTAAACTCCATTATTTCACATTTATTAAAAATATGAACATTAATTTCATCAAAACTAAACTCATAACTGTAAAATAGTAAAACCTTCATCAAAATAATATTATTCTAGTTTAACCACATTAAATATATATCCTTTAAAGTATGGAAACTTGTATCTACCATTGCTTTCTACTTTACTAAAGTGGATCCAACAATAGTTCTAGTATTCTATCCCAGTATCAAATATTGGGTATATAACTAATATTGTTTTATCTAAATGATCAATTTTGTGTATAATAAATAATTTCAAATTTCATTTTAAAATACATGTACGAAAAATATATATTTACAACATAAAATAATGTTAAGAAAATTAGAAGTTATATTACATATTATGAATTTAATATTACGTATTGAATGATAAATATAATGTATCTGAAAAATAAATATTACATATAAGTAAAATATTTAACATTTTATGTTATGCAAGATTTTAAAGTATATACATACTAGATATGATCAATATATAATAAAAAATACTAAAGAGATGAAATAAAAAATAGAATAAATGAAACAAAAAAATACAAAGAAAATAAAATAAACATAATAAAAATAAAATAATCTCCTTTAAATTAAAATAAACCAAAATTTCTCATCATAAAATTAAAAAGATTAAAGGGAAGAGTATTAGAAAAAAATTTAATAAATGACGTTCAATAACAATTATTTAAATTGACATATAACCTTTTTGTGTGTGGTCTCTTAAGAAGTATTGACTTACGTTAATGGTCTAGGATGGATTATGGGATTTTTTGAAATATTTATATAAATTATGTTGTAAAATTTGATTAGAAAATGTTATAAATTAAAACCAAAATAATTTAAATTGTTTTCCATCCAAAACACTTATATAAAAAAAATAACAACTAAAACAAACTCAACTATAGAAATAGATAAGGAAACTTACTATTTTATCTTACTAGACCAAAAAACTAAATATTTTCCCATAAATAGAAGGTTCTTAATTAAATCTAACTATTTAGTCTACAACCCCCAGATTTAGCACTATAATTATATATTTAATAAAATTTTAAGTATTGAAGATTTTTAAGAAAAACTAAACCATTAAGATATCATAAAACCCATTTGGGAGTTTTCAAATGAGATTTCGTGAGATTATATTGAAATCTATCACAAATACATGAAAGGAATATTATTTATAATGTATTGAGAGTAATATATAACAAACCCCCAATTGATCCTCTATAAAAATTATTGTCTAATGGTTTCATAGCTTCATAAATACCATGATTAATATTCAAATTCATAGGAGTTTAATAATCTTTACTATTTTGAAGTTATAATTTTTTTAGTTAGTCACACACACACACACTTATACATTTTTATTTAAAATATTACCAAAATCATTCTCAAATACACAAAAACAAGAATGAAATTCAAATCACCCATCATAGTCATGAAAACTATTGTTTAATGAGTATAAAATTTATTACATAAGTTATATTCAGTTGAATAAAATGTCACATCATCAACATAAATTTTAACTAAAATATATATATATATATATATATATATATATATATATATGAATTTTTGTTATGATATGCAGTATCTTCCAATCCTATAGAAAAACTATTTTATAAAACACAAAATCTAAGGTTCTTATACCAAGATCTATGTTCCTATTTATGACTATACAATGATTTAGAATATTTGAAGATAGAATTTGGAAAAAGTGGATTTTGAAAACCAAGAGGTTGTTAAACATAAACCTCATCCCAAATTAAAAAATATAACAAATAATATTTAAAATTAATCTTGAAAGGATTAATATTCATATTATATATATAGTCTAATATAATTCTAATGGCTTTTAATTCATCTATAATACAAAATGCCTCTTGATAATCTACACCTTATTCTAGATTGTATCCTTTAGCCACCAATATCAAATTATTTGTAGTGGTAACTCCTTGACCATGGTTATTATTTATATTAACCAATTTATTATTAATAATAAGAAAAAATATAGTTAATTGACTAATTCCCAAACACTATTCATTATAAAATGGTTAAACTGTTATTTTATAGAAAAATCCAATCTTTCATCATTCACCGTTCATTCAATGGTATTAGGTCCAAGTTATGAAATAAAAACAAAAAAAGAACAAAAAATATTTCTAGAACATCTTTTAATTATAACTCCTATATATAAACTGTTAATAACATTTTCTATAATACCATATTTTTAATTTCTAGGTTGTGTAGGAAGCACACTCTCAGTTTATTTGGTTACACTATCTTGAGGACTAAATTATAAAAAAACATATTCCTTGTAAGAATCATATTATTTTCAATGGACTACCAAGTCTAATTTTATTCATAGAATCACAAAGGTCATAAATGAGAGTTTTATTGTGAAAAAATGGTCAGTTTTAATAAAATTCACCAATATAGATTATTCAAATATCCTTTCCATTTTATTGAAAACCTTATAATCTTTAGATGTAGTGTAATAATGATGAAATATTACTTTGTTATATTTTAGATCAAATTTAATAAGATTATCCTTGGTGTTATATATATAATCTTTGTATCCAAAAACATTAAATGTTTGTAACATCTATCTTCCACCAATTTTCTTGAGATGGGGTGGTGGATGTTACTGGCCTTAGGTGTCATCCCCAAGATACCAAACGATAAAAATAAATTCTAACGGCCTTAATAACATTTGGTGGATTATTTTCCATTTTATATATAATTATACATACCACAAATAAAATAAACAAAAACCTTTATATGATGTATGAGTAAAACATTATGAATCAACATTTCCAAAACAATAACCAAATCAGAGTATAAGAGGAAACCAAAAGAACCAAGGGAATTTAAAGAAAACAAAAATAAATCACACAAAAAACATATAACTAGAATCTCCCAACCTTCTCTAATCTCCAAACTAAAAATCCATGCCAATAATATAAATAATCAACACTAAAAAAGTGACATACCTTTCTAATACCTTTGTATTGATAGATGACATATGAAAAAAGACAAGAGTGCCTAGGAAGGGGTGAGTATAAACTGAGTAATATTTCCCCAATGTATTCTCAACTAACAACACTAGGAAAAAAGAATATTATTATATTTATATAAAATATTTTAAATTAATTTAAAATATTTTATATCAAAACAAAATAGTTTTCCATAAAATAATAATAATAATTCTTTTTGAAATTTCACACTTCATTTGAAATACCCATTCCACGATTCCACACAAACCCAAAAATGTATGATTATGTGATAGTTCTATACTCATGAGTACCCTCTCATCCATCCACAAAGTCTTCAGTATGTGGCCAATATCCTTGTTCTCTGATAGAATATTCCAAATTACCATGGTTATTTCTATTATACCCTAATGTTACATGACTCTTATTCAATGTCACGGTGAAATCATGTACTCAGATGAACCATGTATGCCAAAAATCCATGACAAGATAATTTACATAAACTATTCATTCTTTAAAAAATTTCAACAAAAACATTCCATGAATCAACACAATACCATAATTTTAAAGGCATCATTTTAAAATTATCATCATAGAGTATTTTCTAACAAATCATACAATTTTCACCATTAATCAAAGACATCACTAAATAGGATCCAAAAAAAATCACACATGAATTACACAATCATTTCAAGAAAAACATTTATTTCAATCCAAGAATTCATGTTCTAATCAAGTGGAATCGAGATAAAAGACAACTAAATAAAAAACCATGGTGAAAAAAATAATATCAAAATGATTTTCAAGATCTGACCATGAGCAACATTTCCTTCTCTTGATCCAACCATAAAACATAAAAATTCACATCATGGAAGATGCATCTATCCAAAATAGACTAGATCTAAGATTCTGAGAAAATAAAAAATAATAGGTCTTGGAAGAATGAAACAGAACAGAGACTTACTAGTGAATCTAGTTCTCCAACGATATTTATATCATCTGCATATCACACCAGGACCAAAGGAAAAAATATCTCAAACCTTGGGTACAAATGACTTCTAATTAAGGGAGAATTTAGGGGAAAATGAGGATTAATGTAATTAATTTTAATTAGATCAACTAAATTTAGAGGGACAATTGTATGATGTAAAGTTAGGCCGCATGGTTTGAAAAACTGTGTGCTAACCCTGCAGTTACTACTATGTCAAGCCAACACCTAACACATTCAGATCACATATTTAGACAAACCTTTCACCAATTGTGCATTTCCCACTGTTACTAGTGGTATATTTTCTCTTTGTAATCCATATGGTTTAGCCAAACTGTACACCAATCATGTGCCAAACCAATGCCCATTTTCATCCATTTCATGAATTCGTGGGTGGATTAATGGTTTATACATACTGTGATTAAACTGTGTGCATCCAAAAAATCCTCCAAAGTATGCCAAGACTCCTATGAACCTCTTAATTCATAACCCAATCCTTATATATACTTAACATATATAAATGAAAAGTCATGATCATGAAATTGGGGGTGATAAATTCTCTAATACATTACTTTTTCTATCACTAGAAAGTAGAAAACAAAATTTATATAGGACAAGGTCTAGACACTACTCACACATTTCCTTTTCACACTACCACATTTCTTCCTAAACCTGACACAATTTCCATAAAACCAGCACTACATCAATGCTTTTACCATGCAATAATTTGTCATTAATACCAACACGCTAATCAACATATCATCTAATTCTACATCAATGTGATCCCATCAAATCATGTGGTCAGCATTACGTTGGTACTTATTGAGTTTAGATACATTATACACATTATTCACTGAACAAAAACATAGTGGTAAATCCAACTGATATTCCACCTCACCAAATTGTTCAAGTAACATAAAAGGGTATATGTGTCAATGAGATAACTAGACCTACATACCAAAAAGATGATAGAAAAGCCTAAGATATATTATTAGGAACACATGATCACCAATCTCAATCATAAATGGTTAATGTTGATGACCACCATAAAATTTTGTATTACTTTTAGCCACATACATTCTATTTTTGATCAAAAAAATTCTATCTATTGTCTCTTTCACAAGGATTAGTCCAACTTGTGAACTCTCACCTATTTACCCCCTAAGATTGGAGAATGATAAGGATTCCCATACATTGATTCAAAAGAAACCACAAATATCAAGTCCTGGTAAAATTTATTATACAAGAAATATGCTTATGGTATGAGTTCATCCCAATGGACACCAAAATTCATTAACAAGCCATAAGATTTTCTTATAATGTTTGAGTTGCCCTTTTGGATTCTCTGTCTATTTGAAGATGATATGGTGTGATCATAGATATTCAAGTAAAAAAGATTTTTTTGTAAGTATTTTAAAAAATGGGAGACAAACATGGGGTCTCTATCTGATACAATCGATAATGGAACATCGTTCCTTGTTAAAGCTTAACGGATATAGATTTTGGATAATTCCTTCATAGTATGAGATTCCAGAATTTGGATAAAAAGAGTGGAAACAATGATTCAATCCAAAATTAACATTATGAAATCATGTTTCCTAACTATCCTTGGTAAACCTATCAAAACATACATGTAAATATTAATCCATGTTCACTTGGGAATTAGTAAATACTGAAACATGTCCGCCAGTAGTTTCCTCTCCTCCTTAACCTGACGATAGGTGAGGTATATCAAAATATACACTGCCACATCCCTTTTTATTCCAACGAAACGAAACCATTATTTTATTGTTCTTGATATCATTTGATTTCTTGGATGAACTTCCCATTTTGAATGGTGGTATACATTATTAATTTTCTAAGGACAAAACAAAGGTTCCCTTATCTGATATCTAAACTATAAAAATAATCTCATGTACATATTGCATCCCTCACTGGGGTCCCAAAAATTGCATTTTGAACTCATAGAAACAAATTTAGAATAAAAATGAGAATATTTAACATACAAACCCAAATTATAAAAATACAATACATGGAAGAAAACTACAACATCACACTAGATAGTAAAATTTAGGTGAATTTTTTCTCTAACTGACATCCATTGCTACTGATGTAAACCCTACATAGACAATTCATCATTTTACTTATTATATAATGAATCTACCACTGAATTCTATTTAATGGGTGTATACATCAAGTCAATGATAAACAATTTATTGTATTATATCAATCTTTTTTCCTTAGATTCAAAGCACTTCATGAGAAAATGTGTTCCAAACTCTTATGATATGTAAACACCAGAAATTTTTCACCAAAAAGGTACGAACTCCAAGTATTCAAATCATGGATCATAGGAGATAATTCCGATTTTTTGTTGGGTATTTCTTCTCATGCAACCATAACTACCTTGACCTATAAGCATCAATATGATCCCCCATCATGAGAACACATCCTAAACTAGATCCCAGTGTATAAAAATAGACTACATAGCCCTATCCGGACTCTGTAAACATTAGAATAGGTTCTAATGTAATTATAACATTAATATCCTAAAAGGATATATGAAATTCATCGTTCCATTAGAATGGAACACCTATCCTCTTCAAAACCATCATCATTGATTCCAAATGTAAAAATTCAAGAACCAAATGTCTATAGTATCCTGCTAATCCATGGAAACTATATATCTCAAAGACATTATTCAATTATTTCAAATATATAATAGTTTCTATTATCTGTAGATCTATGAAAAAAAATAATAGATTTAGTGGCCTTGGAAACGTACCTATTCTATCAAGAAAACATGTGCCGATAATACGACAACCAAACGATGCTCCATTAAGATATCCAACACTATAGCCATGTGTTGCTAATGATCCACCAATGTTCTTTAATAAACGGATATATCGTCAACAAAAACCACAATAATGGAATACTAATACCTTTTGAATATTTAATTCATCATGTCATAAATATAGGTGGTGAATTCGTAAGAAAAAAATTCATAACAACGAACTCATAATGGAAATATATACCTTCAAAATATTTATTCAGAATATCCTTATTCTAAATTCAAAATTTTTGATATGCCAAAAATTTATCTATTTTAGAGAACCAGTGGGATCCCATAAATTAATAAAATAGGTCATCAATGTGTATAAGTGGATACCGATTATTTATTGTAACATGGTTAAGCTTACGATGATCAACACAATGCCTAAGTGTTTTGTCATGACCCATCCACCGGGGCCTGTGCCATGACTACCCCAAGCCTGCCTTCCATAGACCAAGGGTTGGAGACTAGAACCGAAAGTTATATCCCTATAAACAGGAAGGCATTGCCTTTAAACCTTCAAACTCACAGACCAAGTATACAACCAGATGCAAAACACAAAGTTAATCTGTATAGTAAAAGGGGTGTGTACTATATGTAAACGGGACCGGAATACAATCCCAACTAAAAAATAAAACTACAACTGAAAACATCTCCTAGATTCATCCTCTTTGGTTCATACCTAAAGGGTATGTACATCTCATGGTTAGTCATCACTGTAGATTTTCACATCTAAAGGTCCACATATGAGCACTGTCCAGTCCTGGATTCCAAACCTCAGTCAATGTTGTTTGTCATCATCACAAGACACAACTAGTTGTGGGTGAAGCCATTGTAGGGGTGAATATAACAATACTCAGAAGGGACCCTGAGTCCTCCGAAGGTCTCCCACAGTTCTACAATGGAAACACCACAAAGCAAGACTTTATTCACAAGCACGAATCAATAGTCATCTCATTATAGTTATACAACTCAGAGATCTGGAATATTGATGATTATTAAGCAATATCATCCTATTCCATTTATAATTTTTGCAATTGATCCACATAGAAGTTATTCTATTATTGATCCACTCTTGGACGTAAGTCACTATTCTATGACGATCCATTATAAGGCTGGTCCTTGCCATGTCACTCTACCCTTGATCCATACAAGGTATCTAGAATGATGATCCACATAGGGTTGCTGGAATGATGATCCACATAGGGTCATTAGAATATTGATCCACATAGGGTTTCTAGATGTTGATCCACACAGGGTCGCTAGATACTGATCCACTCGGGGTCGCTAGGTGATGATCCTCGATGGGCTGCTCTAAAATTGGTACTCGTCGGGGATAAATGATGTTGATCCACATTGGGTTGCTATAATGCTGATCCACATAGGGTCACTACTTCAAAGACACCCAGTCACAGGATTCCCCAAACCCGGTGCGCTCAAGTTCCATTGAATATTATCCTAGAGATATAGGTCATATTTTTACCACCAATAATATCCAAAAATAAGTAACCCAAAATACCACCATGTCATCATGGTTCCAATGCGTCAAACGGCGTGTCAATAAGACGCCCGATCTATGAGTTATAAGCGTGTTATTACCGAGGACTCAGATGGAATCAGGTCGATCCAACTCATCCATACTCAATCATTATCCAAAATTTTAGTGGAGTATACCAAAAGGACCTTCTCACTCCATGTATCCCAGCGTCGCAGACGGTTCATTGAACATATGTCTGGATTTCATGTTATGGAATTTTAAGCGAAACTACGCCTGGATGGGTCCTAGTTTGGTCCGACCTGGTCTGGTTTGACCCGAGCTGGGATGGACCGGCCCAGTTTGTCTCGGCCTAATGCGTCAAATATTGTTCAGGATCACCTGATCCATTGAAAATAGGGAATACAGGGTTCCCAAAACTGGATGGAGGAGAAATTGAATCTAACCATTCAGGGTAAACATTCTTTTCTGGTTGAACATGCGCACTCTTCCCTTCCATATTTTATAACTGTGCTGTTAATGACTCAATAGTAGCTATTAGCTTTTGAGAAACATCCGGTTGAACTAGGAATTGGGTAGGTGCAATGACTGGAGCATGGAAATATGTGGTGATTGGTGCTGCAACTGATGGTAGCACTGCCAATCGTTGTTGCACTTGACCCGTAGGATTAGACCTGTGAGGGTGTACTCAGAGAGAAGGATATTCTTGATCCATCTCAGTAGCTGCAACAAATTTCTTTGGCTGACTGACTCTAGCATGCTTACGAAGAAGACTATTCTGAAGTAGTTCTGCATTCAACCTTTTTAATTCCTTCATTTCATCCTCCTGTTGTGAAAACCTCTGCTCTAGTGAAAGCGATTGACCTTATCCAAAGGAAGGATATGTAACCGGGTTCTTTCCCTTCCCTTTTTGGGATCCTTTTCGGAGAGGGGGAAGTGGGGTTCTCAAAGTATTTCTTAAGTTATGAGTTATCTTTTGACTTCGTGTATGCACACCTTCTTTATTTGTGTCAGTACATACATCTTCTTGAGCAGGAACCTCTTCATCTGAGTCTCCTGAGTGAGCCTCATCTGGTGGATCAGCAACAATGGAATTGATGACATTAATCGATGCATAATTGATCGAATCCCTTCTATCAGCATTTCTGTGATATTGTCTTCTTCCATGTCTTTTATGAGACATTGCCTTTTGTTGATTTGATCCCTCGGGAACCTCTTGACGAACCGTAATTTGGAGGGAATCTCCTGATAATTTGGCTCTTCGTTCCTCTTGAGGTTTATTCCCCAATCGAGAAAAGACCAAATTTATCTGAGGAGGGGATTGATGATTTGAAAATTTCCCCAGTCCAGTGGACTGGGGTTGTTCCTGCTGTTTTCTCTCAACTCCCCGAATCCCTTTTGTTGATTTCGAGGGTTGGTTTAAAAGAGTCCCCAGTCTGGTGAGCTGGGTGGCTCTTGACATGCTATGTCTGAGACTTTCTTAAAAACACTCCTGATCTTGCGAACATTATTTCAGAAATAAGGTAGATACATTAACCTATATCCTCTTTTATCACCCGCTTCAAAAGACCGTTGGATGATTTCTGTCACTTCTGTCACTTGGTGACATGCTTGCTCCAAACGAGAAGCATGTTCAATATTCTTGTTTGCTTGATGCACGAGTAATTCGACAACTTTTTCTCTGTTTTCTTGAATTTGAGAGGAACTAGTTGAAGCCTATTCTTGGGAATGCTTTTTATTATAAACAAATCCCATTGACTGTGGCCGACCATGGGGAATAACATTGCATGAGACCATTTTCGGCGGGCTTTGCTGACTGGAGAGCACCATGAAATGCAGTGCTCCATGAACACCCCATCCTCTGACCCGAATACCAGATGGGGGATTGGAAATTAACTAAATAAATCTTCTTAGTGCTCTAAAGCATGAACGTTGAAGGGCTCTCTGCTTCTATTCAGCCTATGGATATCGAGAGACTGATAGAGACGCGAAGTCAATCTGACGTTGTAACCCTTCTATTATCTTAAGATTATTTTCATATTCATCATAAGATGATACTTTCTTTTTCAACTGACAAAGAGTTTTCCATATGTTGAGACGAATATCATGAATTTCATCTTCCGTCAACATTTCTGGAATATTATACTGAGAGTCAGCCAGAGGCCCAAACATGACTGGCCAATCACCTTTCGCCAGTTGTGTTCTCATATTTAGCATTTCCTCTTTATCATTTAATGATGATTCTTCTACCTGATTTGAATAGAGTTGGTGTTTCCTTGTTGCTTCATTGGATTCAATAGGATTGCTAGAGAAATTATTGATCAAACTAGAAGATGCATGACTTAGGGGTGGTTCGGAGAATGACCTACACCCTGGGCTATCTTCTGATTGAGAATGTATTTCACCTGCTTGCGATGAAGCTTCAGACATGACTGGTTTTGCATTTTCAAGTGCCTCAAGATAAGAGGGAATTCTCGTCACTACATTGTCCACTGGAGCATTTTTTGGGGAATGTGCATCACTACTGTAGAGAGGACTTTCGCAGCGAAAATCATCATCATGGGGAGGACCACCATAATGGGTTACAACAAAAGATGAGATCTCTTTCTCCTTGGTCTTCTGACCACACAGAGGGTTCCTGTGGCACTCATCTGAAGATGAAACTTCGAGATCGATTTAATTGTCATGATGCAAGACTATATGAGGAAGTTTTTGTTGAAGACCATTGGAATTAATGTTCCCACTATTGGGAATTGAGGGAGTAGAATCTTGAATTCCAACAGATAATTGTCTGAGGGCATTAAGAACTCCAGCATTGAGCAAGGCCTTGATACTGATTGTCTCTTGATCTTCTGAATGTACTGGGCGGGTCTTTTTCTTAGACTCTTTATTACTCACCTTGGAAACCACTCGTTGACGATAGTGGCTGCTCTGAGCAGGTGTATGTGCCTGTCAAAAAAGATGGCCAGGTTAGGCTGACGATCTCCTCTCAAATCAGGTGTATGTACCTCACTTGGTCGTCCGTATGATATGGGGGAGTATGCCCCATAACCCTCTTGGACTAGAACAGATGTGTGTGTTTGTTCCAGAGTGAATTTTTGATGTATCACTCCACTGGTAGGGATATATTTCTGTGTCTTTCCCTGAGATGCCGCTGAAGTTGTTATAATATCCTGGCAGGCATTCAGAATATGAGAAGAGATTTGGGTCTGCTCTTTCACCATTGATAAAATATGCTGGGTGACTTCAGCTACTGGAACAGGAATATACGTCCATTCCGGGATTAGAGCAGGTGTATGTACCTGCTACTGTCCTCCTTTTCCTGTCAGTGAATCCTGACAGTACTCAAGTGTGGGGGTAGAGAGTTGAGTCTGCCTCCTATTTGTTGTCGGGAATTTCCGACTAACTTCTCTGAATGCTACCATGCAAGTCTGTTGGTAGGCCTGATTAATACCAGCAGTTGTATGTGCCTGCTGATTGCACTTTGCAAAATGTGGTTGACGAGATCCATCATATGTAGTCAGATGGGCCTGCTGACTAGCTTATGAGGTATAAACAGGTGTATGTTCATGCCTATAGTACTCCGCCGGAATTTCCAGGCAGGATTGGCATGATGCTTCCAAACAAGTCTACTGGATAGCGGGTTTAAGACGGGCAGGTGTACGTGCCTTCTCGTTGATTGCCACCATGTTAGGTTGGCGGACTTCTCCAGAGATGGAAAAGATGAGAACCTGCTCACTGTTGACCTGATTCCGCCTCTGGTGGTTCGTCTTGCTGGCTCGGGTTTGAGGAACCTGAGCCGGACCCCTGGAGTCGGTACCCTCATCATGATGAGGGCACACTGCCACACGAGTCTGGCGGCGATTGTTGGTGGGAGCCCTCTAGAAGGACTCCTTTCTGTTTGAATTAATGTCCTGAGGGACCTGCTCATTCACTTCCCCAGAATAATGGAGTGAATGGTGATTGTGTTCCGGGTATAACGACCCGAAACGGTTGGAGACGGTATTCAGCACCACCTGCTTCTTGATCACTGGTCATCGTCGTCCGGATGACCGATGCAATTTGTTTACTTGGAGGTCTTGTTGGGCAGCCTCCAGAGTTGCGATGGTACAGTGTTGACGGTACTCCTTAACCAGTGCATTTGATACCCAGCTTTGAAGACGCTGAGTAGGTGATAACATCACAAGAGCGGATGACGATCTAGCAGGAGTAGTAGGAGTGGCATTTGCAGTAGTAGTATTCACATGTGTGAACTTTAGAGAAGTCATTCTAGAAATGAAGAAGATCATGGGAAAAAGTGCATGTTTGATATAACAGACGTAATCAAGATAAATTCAGCTTCTACATCTTTTGGATGAGAACATATGTCAATGATGTTTTTGTTGGCCGTCTCATTGAGTTTTAAATAGGGGCCTAAAAAATAGGTAAAACATCATTTTAACTTGGTTAAGGATTCACGTCGGGTTCACCATTTTTGTTCCCCTCGGAATCCGGGGATGACCACCTTGATGGGAGGTTCAAACATTCCAATCGGTTTCTAACAGGTTTGTTTGTAGAACCGGAAACATCCAATGATTCCACATCCATTCAGACCTACTTTCCAAAGGTAGGTTCTCATTAGTTTGTGCACTGATGAGGCTTATGAATTTTCATTGGTCGAGAGGATGGGAGGTCGGACTCATCACACCTTTTTGAGTGGAATTATTGTCTACTCCGGGACTCTATTTATAGATTTAAGTTATGTTTGTGAATCCTTATTACATTACCAAGTATAAAATGAGCTTTGCATCAGATCTGACAATCAATGATCAAATATGTTGGAAATTTATAGAATCTTTTATATGTATTTGAGGTTCTTCATCGATAGAGAATCATCTGTATTTATTAGAGATTCTTGGTCAATGGTACCCTTCGACACATTTATATTGAAGTCTCTTGGTCATTATGATGACCATGCTGGTTTTAAAGCCACTCAGTGGGGCACTTGAAGTTTATTGTCATTCAGAAGGACATAGATTATTTTAGAATTGGGATCAAACCCGTAGACGGGATACCTATGTATCCTTTGTTTAGAAAAAGAATCATAACCCACATAGTTCGCGTAAGGGATTATGATGTTTATGATTGATGGATCAAAGAAGGATGTCACAATTACTTTTACACTCTAAGCTCACGTGAGCCATTCTTGGTGTGAGAAACAAGAGGTATTGGAAAAAAATAGACAATTGTGCCATGAAAGATGCAATCATAAGAAATGATGTGGGACTTATGTAAGTATGACTGCCCAGATAAATGAAGGTTAGGATTTAATTTAGGGAAGAATTCCCGGAATAGGGTCCATAAAGGTATATGTGCTTCATGGAGATTTTGAATACTCTATCTTGGGGATTACTCCTGAAAGGAGGCCCGAATTAGGAGAAGACCTATGATTGGTTTTTACTCATGAAAAGGAATCCAAAAAAAAGGTAAATTAGGACTGGTTAGGAGAAATTAAGATTGGGGATTACTCCTGAAAAGGAGGCCCAGGTCAAGGATTAAGGTTTGGGGCTTACTCCTGAGGAGGATTCCCAAATTAGGGGACTGGGGCTTACTCCAAAGGAGGATGCCCAGATTTAGAAACTTTAAGAATTGCGGCTTACTCTTAAGGAAGATTACCATGTTAAGAATGATGACTGGGGATTACTCCTATGGAGGATGCCCAAACATGAGACTGGGGCTTGCTCATGAAAAGGAAGCCCAGGTTAGGGGATCTGGGGATTACTCCTAATAGGATGCCCAAATTTAGAGGACGTATGACTGGGGATTATTCTTGAAAAGGAGACCCAGTTTAAGGATTCTCTCATCTTAAAGGATGAGGTTAAATGAATGAAATCTCAATATTTAGTGACATAACGATGTGTAAATCACTAGGTTTTGAGAGATATTCCAAAGAATTCCTTTCAGATAAGGATGTCAAATCAAGAAATCATGCCATAAATGGATTTTAAGAGTGTCTTGAAGACTGAATCTTGAATAGTAAAGGTGTAACAGCTTAAGAGGGGTGAAATGAACAAGAAATGAACCCAAAAAGGTAGGGGTGCGCAAGTCCTGGCAGGCGCGCTGGTACTGCGTGGGCGCGCAAGTCTTGGTCGCGCAGGTATACCTGTGTGACAAGTTTGGTACTTGCGTGATGTTTAACCAGCAGGGTAATACTTGAGAGACTTTTGTTTAAGGCCTTTAGAAACCACTTGAAGTTATTCTAGGAGAGGGGTGCACAGGTTCTATTGAAGGAGTAAGGCGGCGCGCAAGTGTGGCCATTTCACTTAAGGGCTAGCCACCTAGGCGCGCAAGTGTTGATGATTTTCAACACTTAGGCCTTCCTCCCCCTCTTTTTATCTTCCGTTCTAGGTATGAAATTACCTTAGAAGTGTTCCAGAAGCTTTGAAAAGAGACTAGGGCGCCGGGAGATCAAATCTGTGTTTCTGGAAAAATTCCTCCTCGAATGGGGGGCCCACTGGGTCCATTTATAGGCAGGAAGAAGACCCCGGGCGGTTATCACTTAGGTCGCGCAAGTCACTTGCGCAACCATAATGCATCACGCAAGTGGACTTGCGCGACTATGAGGAAACTTGCGCGACATATGGGCAGTCTTCTCCTTGTTCATCCCTTTGTCGACTTTTGATATTTTCTTCATAGGATGGATCAATTTGTGCTAAGTCATTTCCCTTTACATTACTTTGGACTCTGTGATGAAAAAGGAGCGTCAAAATTGTGTAATCATCGAATCCCATCTTGTGGGATTCTCTAGCCATAAGGATCGAGCCAACAGCTCCACCAGAATCTCAGAGATCTGAACGAGGGCCATGGCAATGAAAGAGTGATTGGAAACTTTGTATATAAGTACAATAGTTAAGGTGGAGTAGACACAGAGAATAACTCAAATCATATCTAGAGTATTGTGGTTATAGACCTCAGCTGCATAGTGCTGAGCTCATTTATGTCCACCTTCTCCATGTGCTCGGGGTGGGCCACCTAGAGGTTGTGGTAGTAGAACCTTGAATCACTGCCCACTGCCTGCTACATGGCCAAATCCTCTTCTACATCCACCTACCACCTATGGACCTCCTCTCTTCTATCTATGCCTCTACCTTGTAGGTACATCGACTGTCTACTGGTCATTAGTGCGGCTAGTCGGGTAGTTGCAGACCATGGGACTCTACCCGCCTCACATGAAGCACAACTTGCTCCTCTGTTGGTTAGCTCTACCTTGTGAGCCTCACACCTCATAATATACGTCACAGGGTCATACACCATAAGGTATGGTTCTCTTGGACCTATGTGTCATATGCCTAATACCAGCCGCAGATGGCTCTGCTATGTGTCGCCCGGTGGTGGGTATCGCTATCAGTGTCTGATTAGCAAGGATGCTCTCCACCAAGAGTTCACTCTCCGGTACTCCTGCATGCTTCAAGATACTAAGAGATACCATAGAAGCACTAATCTTCCGTCGGAGTCCCTGCTATAAGGTCTAGACCATAAATAAAGGGTTTCACACCATGTCGTTAGAGTAGCACAAGAGGTTAGTGAACCTCTTTGAGTACTGAGCCATGATCAGGATACCCTTTTGTAAGAGTAGCAGCTCCTATTTATGCACAGAGCGTAGAGTCACTGGAAAAAACTCTTCCCTGAAGAAGCACTCGAAATCTGCCCAAGTGAGGGTTTCATCATCGTGTATCTAGAGCGTTAAGCTCCACCATCTGTCTAATGCTCCCTGGAAAAGACTGAAAGCTAGGATCACCATCTGGTTGGCTGGTGTCCCAACCAGGAAAAAAACTCTAGCCACATCCTCCACCATGTCTGCAGCCTCCTACAGATCCTTCTCGCCATGGAAGCTCAAAGGCCTCTGCCACTGAAACTCATGCAATGCACATAGTCAGCATGCACTAACTACTGGTGCATATGGGAGATATTGCCACCCAACGGTTAGTGGTGACGCTGGTACACCACCAGATGGGACTATCATCGTAAGAGGGGCCTACACTGAAGCCTCATTGCTCAGTGGGCCGTCATCAAAAACTCTCCGTGGAACCCTGGGTGGCTGTCTACGTGGAGGTAACCTGAAAGAAAACAGATGGCCCGCGATCAATAAGTTATACCTAGTGAGTTGTCCCCAAAGAGATAAAAAATAAAAACCTTTCAAAAACACATGTAATTAGTGTTTTCTAGTACCAAGTCAAAATTTAGAATTCAGGTTCATGGTGTATGGATACGTCAGCTGTCGCACCAACACTGTATTCGGAAAACCAAAAACCAAACTCTTAACACATAACATTATTTCCCATGAAAAGTTTAGAGTCTAAGTTTTTCAGTAGAACCAACACCTCTGATATCACTTTTTCACGACCCGTGCCCCAAGGCCCGTTTCGTGACTACCCCAAGCCTGCCTTCCATAGGCCAGGGTTTGGAGACTAGCACCAAAAGGATATCCCCATAAATGGGAAGGCATTTCATTTAAACCTGAAAACACACAGACCATGTATATAACAAGATGCAAACAATAATGTAAATATGTATAGTAAAAAAGGGGTATGTACTGTAATTAATGGTGGATAGAGTACAAAACCAACAAAAAAATAAAACTACAACAGAAAAACAGCTTCCAGAATCGTTCTCCAAGATTATTACCTTAATGGTAGGTATAGCTCACGGTCAGTCATCACTGCGGCTCATCACGTCTAAAGGTCCACCTCCTAGCACTATCCAGTCTTAGCTTCCAAACCTCGGTTAAATATGTACATCATCTTCACAGGACATAACAAGGTGTTTACGAAGCATGTGCATGGGTGAGTATAACAATATTTAGTATCGACTTCAAGACCTCCGAAGGACTCCTTGAGTTCTACAAAGGAAAAAATTCCAAGCAAGACCTCGTTTATAAGCACAAAGCAATAGTCAGCTCACATAAGGTATAAAACTCAAAGGTCAAGAATATAAATGATTAGTATTAATCTATATCATCTTATTCTATTTAGATGTTCCAAAATTGATCCAGAAAGAATTTCTTCTATTATCCATCAACTCTTTGATGCAAGTCGTTGTTCCATGATGGGCCACTACTGGAAATGCAGGATTTCCCAACTGTTCTGAACCGTTGGGAAAGGCTGCTGAACCATTGGTATATATTATACCAATGGTTCTGCAAATTGTAGGAAAGTATGCCAATGGGAAAGATTTTCCCAATAGTTTACACTGAACTGTTGGGATAGGTTAGAAAAAAGGAACATATCCCAACGATTGTGCCAAACTGTTGGGAAAACCAAGCAGACGACTTCTTTCCCAATTATTTCAAAACCATTGGGAAAGTATTTTTACAACGGTTCATAGAACCGTTGAAAAAAAACTCATAGAGACTATGCCAATAGTTTCAAACCATTGGCATAGCCTATGTTGTGAAAATCTCACAGAAGCCTGCAATTTGCACAGCACCGAACCTATCATTTTTGTGCAATTTGCACAGCAACCAGTCCATTCCCTCTCATTTTCAGTGATTCCCAATTATTGTTCATGCAATAAACTAACGCATACATATATAATTATTGTACATGCAATAACCAACTAACACATACATATAGGGAAAAAATTCATACACATTTAATATATAATGCATCATGGAACTATACACATCCAGAATTAAATCATAATTTATAATGTAATTATAAAAATACATAATTAATTTAGAATTCAATTTACAATTTAGTTTAAAATTTTATGTGGAATACATATTTCAATTCATAATTTGTTAGGTTTTTCTTATACCATATGTTTTTACTAGAAATGATGTGCATTTTAAACAAAATACAGACACCTTGAGTGATATCGGACACACAATGCCTTTTATTGATGTGCGGTTAACTCTTACACATCACAAATGTTCCATGGATCATTGTCCTAAATTATCAACATATTCCAAAAGCATTTGGTTGGTTTTACGTATGTCAGTTGATGTTTTCACATACAATGAAGTGATTTTTAAATAAAAGAGAGACATTTTGAGTGGTTACAGCAACACCATGCCTCGTATTGAGGCAAGGTCGACTCATACACATCACAAAAGACCCATGAATCGTTGTGCTATAATATCAACACAATCAGAATCCGTTTGGAAGGTTTTCTGTATGTACTTAAAATGTTGTCCATTTTAAACATAAGTGAGACACTTTGGGTGGTCCTGGCCACACCACGACATGGATTGAGTAGCAGTTGACTCGTACACGTAACATATGACCCATGGGTCATTTTTCTAATGTTTCAACAGATTCTGAATGTGTTTGGTCAGTTTTTCGTATTTCAGTTGTTCTTTTCACTTATAATCCTATCCATTTTAAACAAAAGAGACATAGTTAGAGTTGTACCAGCCACACCACATCTTAGATTTAGATGGGGTTGACTCGTACACATATCAAATGACCCATGTATCATAGTTCTAAAGTATCCACACAATACGAATGCGTTTGGTCGGTTTTTCGTATGTCAGTTGATGTTTTCACTTAAAATGATTTTCTTTTGAAACAAAGGACAGCCACTTTGAGTGGTGCCGGCCACACCACATCTCAGATTGAGGCGGGGTTGATTTGTACATGTCACATATGACACATGGATCATTTTTATAAAGTATCAACACAATAAGAATCTATTTGTTCATTTTTCCGTATGTACTTAAAATATTGTCCATTTTAAACAAAAGAGAGACACTTAGAGTGATCCCTGCCACACCATGCCTCAGATTGAGTCGGTATTGTCTTTTCCACGTCACATATTACCCATGGATCATTTTCCTAAATCATCAACACTTTTTTAATGTGTTTGGTTAGTTTTTCATATGTCAGTTGTTGTTTTCACATAAAATGATGTCCATTTTAAACAAAAGAGAGACACTCTGAATGGTGTCGGCCACACTGCGCCTCAGATTGAGGCGAGGTTGACTCATACACTTCACATATGAACCATGAATCGTTGTGCTAATGTATCGACACACTCAAAATCCATTTTTTCATTTTTCCATATGCTAGTTGATGTTTTCACTTAAAATGAAGTCCATTTTAAACAAAGAGAAACAATTTGTGTGGTTTCGGCCACACCGTGCCTCAGATTGAGGAAAGGTTGACTTGTACACGTCACATGTGACCCATGGATCATTATCCTAAATTTTAAATGGAAACCAAATGTGTTTAGTCGGTTTTTCGTATGTACTTAAAATGTTATCCATTTTAAACAAAATAGAGACACTTAGAGTGATCTCAGCCACACCATGAGTCGGATTGAGCCTGGGTTGGCTCGTACACATCACATATGACCCATGTATCATTGTGATAAATTATCAACAGAATCTGAAAGAGTTTGGTCGGTTTTCTATATGCCAGTTGTTCTTTTCACTTATAAACCCGCCCATTTAAAAAAAAGACAGAGTTAGAGTGGTACTGGCCACACCGTGCCTCATATTTATACGGTGTTGACTCGTACATGTCTCAAATGACCCATGGATCATTTTTTAAAAGTATAAACACAATACGAATGCATTAGGTCGGTTTTCCGTCTACCAATTGATGTTTTCACTTAAAATGATATCCTTTTAAAACAAAAGAGAGACACTTAGAGTGGTGTCGGCCACACCATGCCTTGGTTTGAGGCGGGGTTGACTTGTACACATCACATATGACCCATGGATCGTTGTCCTAAATAATGAACACATTTCGAATGCGTTTGGTCAGTTTTTCATATGTCAGTTGTTGTTTTCACTTAAAATGATGTCCATTTTAAACAAAAGAGTGACACTATGAATAGTGTCATCCATACCGCGCCTCATATTGAGGCGGGGTTGACTCTTACAGGTGACATATGACCCATGGGTCATTTTTCTAAAGTATCAACACAATCATGATCCATTTGGTTGGTTTTCCGTATGCAAGTTGTTGTTTTCACTTAAAATGAAGTCCATTTGAAATAAAAGAGAGACACTTTGAGTGGTGGCAGCCACAACGAACATTGGATTGAGGCGAGGTTGACTCGTGCACGTCACATATGACACATGGATCATTCTCCAAAAGTTTTAATGGATACCGAATGTGTTTGGTCGGTTTTCCATATGTACTTAAAATGTTGTCCATTTTAAACAAAAGAGAGACACATAGAGTGATATCGACCATACTGTGACTCGGATTGATACCGGGTTGGCTCCTACATGTCACATATGACCCATGGATCGTTGTGACAAATTATCAACAGAATCCGAATACATTGGCCAGTTTTCCGTATGCCAGTTGTTTTTTTCACATATAATCCTGTCCATTTTAAACAAATGAGGCAGAGTTAGAGTGGCACCGGCCACAATGTGCCTCGGATTTAGACGTGGTTGACTCGTACACGTCTGAAATGACCCATGGATCATTTTCCTAAAGTATCAACACAATCGGAATGCATTTGGCTAGATTTCCACATGCAAATGGATGTTTTCACTTAAAATGACATCCTTTTGAAATAAAAGAGAGACACCTAGAGTGGTGCCGGCCACACTATGCCCCGGATTGAGGTGGGGTTGACTCTTATATGTCACATATGACACATGGATCATTGTGCTAATGTATCGACACAATCATGATCCGTTTGGTCGGTTTTCCGTATGCTAGTTATTGTTTTCACTGAAAATGAAGTCCATTTTAAACAAAAGAGATACACTTTGAGGGGCGTCAGCCACACCGCACCTCAGATTGAGGCGAGGTTGACTTGTACACATCACAAATGACCCATGGATCGTTCTCCTAAAGTTTCAATTGAAACCGAATGCGTTTCGTCAGTTTTCCATATGTACATAAAATGTTGTCTATTTTAAACAAAAGAGAGACACCTAGAGTGATCTCGGACACACCGAAACTCGGATCGAGCCCAGGTTGGCTCGTACATGTCACATATGACCAATGAATCGTTTTGATAAATTATCAACAGAATCCTAATGTGTTTGGTTAGTTTTCCATATGCTTGTTGTTCTTTTCACTTATAATCCTGTCCACTTTAAACAAAAGAGACATAATTAGAGTGGTACCGGCCACAACTCACCTCAGATTTAGACGCGGATGACTCGTACACATCTCAAATGACCCATGGATCATTTTCCTAATGTATCAACACAATCCGAATGCGTTTGGTCATTTTTACGTATGCCAGTTGATGTTTTCACTTAAAATGATATCCTTTTGAAACAAAAGAGCAACACATAGAGTTGTTCCGGCCACAACACGCCTCAGATTGAAGCGGGGTTGACTCGTACACGTAACATATGACCCATGGATCGTTTTACTAAAGAATCAACACATTTAGAATGTGTTTGGTCGGTTTTTTGTTTGTCAGTTGTTGTTTTCACTTTAAATGATGTTCATTTTAAACAAAAGAGAGAAATTATGAATGGTGTCATCCACACCGCACCTTGGATTGAGGCAGGGTTGACTCGTACACGTCACATATGACCCATTTATCATTTTTCTAAATTATGGACACAATCAGAATTCGTTTGGTCAGTTTTTCGTATGCTAGTTGTTGTTTTCACTTAAAATGAATTCCATTTTAAACAAAAGAGAGACACTTTGAGTGGTTTCAGCCACACCACTCCCCGGATTGAGGCGAGGTTGACTCGTACACATCGCATATGACCCATGGATCATTTTCCTAATGTATCAATACAATCTGAATGTGTTTGGTTAGTTTTCTATATGTACTTAAAATGTTGTCCATTTTAAACAAAAGAGAGACACTTAGAGTGATCTTGGACACACCGTGACTTAGATTGAGCCCATGTTGGATCTTACACATCACATATGACCCATAGATCGTTGTGATAAATTATCAATAGAATCTGAAAGCATTTGTCCAGTTTTCAATATGCCAGTTGTTCTTTTCACTTATAAGCTTGTCCATTTTAAAAAAAAGAGACAGAGTTAGAGTGGTACCGGCCACACCACACCTCAGATTTAGACGGGGTTGACTCATACACATCTCAAATGACCCATGGATCATTTTAATGAAGTATCAACACAATCCAAATGCGTTTGGTCAGTTTTCCGTATGCCAGTTACTGTTTTCACTTAAAATGATATCCTTTTGAAACTAAAGAGAGACACTTAGAGTGGTGCCAGACACACCGTGCCTCAGATTGAGGCGGGGTTGACTCGTAAATGTCACATATGACCCATTTATCATTTTCCTAAAGCATCAACAAATTTCATATTCGTTTGGTCAGTTTTTTGTATGTGAGTTGTTGTTTCAACTTAAAATGATGTTTATTTTCAACAAAAGAGAGACACTATGAATGGTGTCGGCCACACCACACCTCGGATTGAGGCGGGGTTGACCCATACACGTCACATATGACCCATGGATCATTTTCCTAAATTATTGACACAATCATAATCCGTTTGGACAGTTTTCTGTATGCTAGTTGTTGTTTTCAGTTAAAATGAAGTCCATTTTAAACAAAAGAGAGACACTTTGAGTGGTGTCGGTGACACCGCACCTCGGATTGAGGCGAGTTTGACTCGTACACGTCACATATGACCCATGGATTGTTTTCCAAAAGTTTCAACAAAAAACAATCTCATTTTTTCGGTTTTCTGTATGTACTTAAAATGTTGTCCATTTTAAACAAAAGAGAGACACTTAGAGTGATCCTGGCCACACCGCGACTTAGATTAAGCCTGAGATTTCTCATACATGTCAAATATGACCCATGGATTAATGTGATAAATTATCAAAATAATCAGAATGCGTTTGGTTAGTTTTCCCTATGCATGTTCTTCTTTTAACTTATAATCCTGTACATTTTAAACAAAGGAGACAAAGTTAGAGTGGTACCGGTCACACCGCGCCTCGAATTTAGAGTGGGTTGACTATTACACGTATAAAATGACCCATGGATCATTTTCCTAAAGTATCAAAACAATCCAAATCCGTTTGGTTGGTTTTCTGTATGCCAGTTGATGTTTTCACTTAAAATGATATCCTTTTGAAACAATAGAGAGACACTTAGAGTGGTGCTGGCCACACCGCACCTCAGATTAAGGCAGGGCTGACTCATACACATCACATATGACCCATGGATCGTTTTTCTAAAGTATCAACGCATTTCTAATCCGTTTGGTCAGTTTTCTGTATGTCAGTTGTTGTTTTCACTTAAAATGATGCCGATTTTAAACCAAAGAGAGACACTATGAATGGTGTCGGCCACACCACGACTAGGATTGAGGAGAGGTTGGCTCTTACACATCACATATGACCCATGGATCATTGTGATAAATTATTGACACAATCAGAATCTGTTTGGTTAGTTTTCCATATGCGAGTTGATGTTTTCACTTAAAAAGAAGACCATTTTAAACAAATGAGAGACACTTTGTATGGTTCCCGTCACACCGAGCCTCGTATTGATGTGAGGTTGACTTGAAAATGTTACATATGACCCATGGATCAATATACTAAATTTTCAATGAAAAAATAATGTGTTTGGTTGGTTTTCCTTACGTAGAAAAAATGTTGTGCATTTTAAACAAAATAGAGACACATAGAGTGATCCCGGCCACACCATGACTGGGACTGAGGCCAGGTTGGCTCATACACGTCATATATGACCAAAGGATCACTGTGATAAATTATCAAAAGAATATGAATGCGTTTGGTCAGTTTTTCAAATTCCAATTGTTCTTTTCACATATAATCCTATTCATTTTAAACCAGAGACAAAGTTAGAGTGGTATCGGCCACACTGCGCCTCAGATTGAGGCAGTTTTCTATATGCTAGTTATTGTTTTCACTTAATAATATTATTAATACATTCATATAATTCAAGAAATACATAAATGGAATAATCCTAAATAACATTGAATGTTTAGAGAAATAAAAAAAGCATGTGAAATCAAGGAGGGTGGGGGGCTTGACTGGGGGGGGGGGGGTTATCCGGGGGCTGTCATGGGGATTTTAGGGGGGTTGTCTGGTTCCAATGGCACTAGGGATAGTTTCAATTCCATCATCACTGTCAAAAAAAATATGTCTAGGAATTACTTCAACTATGACACCAAATTCAGTTCGAATCTGGTCTTTGACATAAAAAACCTGTTTAGCCATTGATTCCAACACATATGGTTCTTCGGTAGCATGAATGCGAGTCATATTAATTACTCAAAATCCATAATCATCAATAAATGTGCCCTCTCTCGTCATCGAATCAAACCAATTTCATTTCATCATTGTGACTCATCCATGAGAGTAATAATCCAATATTATTATTTTCACAACGACTCCATAATAACCCACATTTTCAAATCGTGGTCTACTATCTGATGAACTGGCATAACAATCTATTGTGGTAGTAACCGTAACACCATCATGTTGTGTTCTCATGTTCTTTGCTTGTTCAGTGACAATAAATTTGTACCCATTGATATCAATTGATTTACAGTCACGAACCAAGGTATTAGGACCAAAATCCAAAGCTCTTATTTCCTCAGAGACAAAGTAAGCAAAAAAACTCAATACCTTTAATATAAATGACTATTAAACTTAATTAAATATTGATATAATTATTTTGAACAGTAATATTTTTACCTTAAATTTTAACCAAGAAGAAAACTCTTGGCTTTGTAATGTCTCTCTCCTTCTCAAAGATAAAGAACGATGCTTCCTATTTATCATTGTTTTATATTTCCTGTAGATAAAAAATATGAATAGTTTATAAGATATATATGTAAGATATACATATTCAATTTAGTTACCCGATATAGTAATCGAAAAAATCATATCTGAACAAAACTATGCGATATGCCATCTCCCGCTCTTCATGGCTTAATGTATTCAATGTATATGGTCCATGAATTCCTCCTATTTGAGAAAGTGATGGAAAATAGTGTTCAATTTTCTCATACTATTCTTCTTTATTTCGCATTTTTTGTCCATTCTTGTAGTATGATCAGACAAATACATTGAGAAGAATCCATACATTCTTGACCCAAGTAACCGTTAACGATTGAACCTTCGAGATGATTCCTGTTTCAGACATAATACTTTAATGATTACATATTTCTTTCAGTTGGATACATCCAATGAAAAGAAACAGGTCCTCCAAGAAGTATTTCGTGGGAATATGGACAGTCATATGCAACATGCCTGTAAAAAATGATGGGGGAAATATTTTCTCCAAATCACACAAAACTAATGTGGCATCTGTCAACATTTTTTGCAAGAAAGACTTGGAAAACATGTTAGCACAAATATCTCTAAAAAATGGAACAACCGGATAACAGTCACCCTTACATTAGTGTTCAAAAGATGTCGGATTGCTATTGGAAGCAACTCATGCAGTAGAATGTGATAATCATGAGTCTTCAAGGATTTTAGCTTCAACTCCCTTCTGTTGACCCATTTAGATATGTTTCTTTAATAGCCATCAGGAACTCTAATAGTCTCTAATGCTTCCAGAAATTTTATTTTTCCGTAGGTGTCATCACATAAGAAGAAAATGGAATTTCCATTTAGTTTCACTAATACACACATGATGCAATTTTGGTCTGATGCCCCAATCCACCAAGTCACACCGAGATCAGAAATCATCTTTTGTCTTCCCCTTGACATTTAGAAAAACCTAAAGAAACATTTCTCATATATTCTTTTCAATATGTATTACGTCTAAGAAATGACGTAACAAATTGGTTGACCAATAAGGCAAATAAAAAAATATACTCCTCTTCCTCCAATTGTAACATGTTTCAATGGAAACATTATTTCTCTTTCCAGATTTCATTTGACCCTTCCCGAATGAAAAAATGAAATCTTTCAATTCATTAAGAAAATCAGTTATAGACATATAAAGATGTGGATCATCAGTCTCTATGGTATTATCAAATCCTCGATGATTCATTCTATATGGATGATCATTTGGCAAGAATCATCTATGTCCCATAAAACTGAAACTACAGTGATGTTTTAGTCTTCTGGATCTTGTATTCTTTATACAAATTGGGAATGACAGTTTTCCCTTCGTGCTCCATCCAGACATCATTTCATAACCTAGAAAATCATTGATCGTCCACATAAGCGCAGTACACATCTGAAATATATCTTTCGAACATGCATCGTATGTGCGTACACCCACATCCCAACGAAGTTTCAACTCTTTTATTAATGGTTTCATGGATACATAAATATCAATGTCGGGATCAAAAGGAGTATATATGAGTACACTCATGAAAGTGAAAGGTTTTTTCATACACAACCATGGGGGAAGATTATAAATGTGTATAAAAATGGCAATGGTTTGTGCGATGTAAGCATCTTACCAAACGAATTAAAACCATCGCATGAAAGACCCGGCATCACATAACGCACGTCAGCTGCATAAATCAGGATGTCGAGAATCGAATCTATGCCATGAAAATATATATGCAGGATGAACCAACTCATCATTAGTCTTCTTTCTCTCGGTATCATTCCATCTCATTTTTATTGATATGTCATCAGACATAAAAATATTCTGGCCTCTAGGGATCAAGGGAAAGTACCACATTACTTTCTGTGGAATGAGAGATGGTGTTCCATCATATTTTGACTTCCAATGGGATGTGACACATTTTATACAATCATTTCATTATGCGGTTTCCTCCCATAATAAACTGCAATCTTTCAGGAAAGCATGAATTTTTTTCATGAAAATCCATGTTCCTCAACTAACTTCTATGGCATATAGTGGTTTGAGGGAATATCTGCATCATCTTGAAGTAAATCCTTCAAGAGGGTATGAATGTAATCGATTTCTATATTAGAAATCCCATACATAGTTTTCCCATGAGACAATATGATTAAAAATTCTAGCTTTTTCATTTTATCGCATTGTCGATATACTGGAGTCGTGACAAAATCATTCAATTTTTTTACCCTATCAATATCATCATTTTCACTAGATACATAAGCTATCTTCATATCGAAGTCTTATTTAGTCAAAATCCATTCTTTTTCATGATCAAGAATAATTGGAAATCGATCATCTAAAAAATTCTCCATTACAATCCTTTCATTTCGATCATCACCAATTTGAGATTTCATTTTATCCCCATTGTGATACCACACAAAGTAGTTTTCTGGAAAACCATTTTTGGTTATGTGGTAGCTGACTTCTTCACGGCTCAACCAAGGTATACCAACATAATTGGAACATTGGCATTGTATGCGACCACTATCTGAAGCATTGCGAAATGAAAAATCTATAAATATCTCCAAATTGTTTTGAAAATTGCTTGAGATCCAATTGGTTTCATATATCAAACTTATGTCCATTTTGTAAAAAGAATTTATATAATTCATTTTGTCTAAAAAATTCAATAGGATTGAACTTTAATATAAAATACATTTAAGTAAGCGATAAAGGAAAAATTTTCTAGTCAATGTAGTGAACTATTAAAATAATATAAAGAACAAGTACTCATAAATTTAATTAAAATTTATTTATATTCATTTCATTAGGTCTATAAGAGGCACATTCCATAGGCCCCATTATGTGTTATAGGCAACCCAAATCATTCACTCATGTTCAATAACTCATTATTGGAACCTCTATGGCCATACCTTTCATTACCCAATTACTTCCCCAAGTCAAGCACACCCCATGGGTCAATAAATTTTAGGCTTCTGCACTAATAGTTTGTTCATGGATTGTAATAATTTTTAATTTCATTATATATAGACAAAAATAGTTATTTTTAAATTTGAGATTAATAATAAAGTATGTCAATGATAAAAAAATTACTAAATTAAACTTCTGACTTATCTAACATTGTTTTGATGTCTACACATGCCAGCATGGGTAGGGAAAAGAAACACACCCTCATAAAAGTTAGTATTGGCCAAGAAGGACACATAATATACAACGTACAATGAGAACCATATTTAATTGACCATAAAGTTATATTAGTACAGTCATATTGGGGGAAATGGAATGTATGATCCTGGTTAACAGATGAATTCAAAAGATCATATTCCATATGTTGGACACTATCTAAGGTAAGAAATAATGTAAGGATGGTTTTATAATATTCAATTTCTTACTTTCTAGTGAGAATGAATTCTTGAATTAATGACTTGAGTTCACTGATTAAATGAGGGTAGAGGTTGCATAGGATGTGTAAACAGAATGATTAAATAAGGATAGAGGTTCCATACACTATGCATGGTGGGAGAGTCTCAACCAATTTAGAAACTAATATGAATTCCCATCATAGGTATCAATAAGAAACATCAGCATCAAACAAAAAAACGAAATAAAAAAGGACTAAAAACATAAAAAATTTCATGAATTCACTACTTTGAATGGATTATCCACATGTTTAGTAGTAATTATATGTCTTAATCATGAACCACCACTACATCTCCCAGTTTTCACCAATAAAAATAAGTTAAATATCTCAAAATATCTTTAAAAAAACTCATTAATAGGCTCAAAACGTAAATATAATCTTGAACCAACCATGGAATCACTTTCAAAACACATTCTCACACACCAGTTATCTCATGTGTTACTAAATACCAAACATAGTCACATAGTGGACTATAACAAATTACATTACACAAAAGTTATTAAAAAAATTCATATTAATAAAACACTTTTCTCAAGGAATTTTAAGGAAAACATTCATAAGAATTTTGCTAAAAATTAATAAACACATATAAATAAATTCACAAGTAACAATTAATTACAAGATGAAGAAAAGGCATAAAAACACATAATTAGAAAATCTAGAATCCAAATTCAATGAATTTGAGATGTTTCTTCTTCGATGGAGGGTAAAATATTTAATTAATAAAATCGATTGGAATGAATAATGTCTAGATAAAATCAAAACAAAAAAATGACATACACATCAAAATCAAAACATAAAACTAAAATATGAGATGAATAACAATAACAACAAGGTAGCACTTAAATATTTTAGGTGTATAAAGAATAAAATACCATATTTGAGATGATTAAATAGATTTTCAGTAGTTCGGATGGGGGAAGTCGCGAGAGGATCCAATCCCTTGATAGATTTAGGGTTCTATCGCGAATGGGGGAGAGGAATAGCAACCGCCTGTATTTGGGGTAAACATTTGCCAACGGTTTTGAAAAACCATTGGTAAAGGGGTGTCCAAGGAACCCTTTCCCAACAGTTCAGTAGAACCATTGCTAAAGGGTCACCCTTTCCCAATGGTTTACTAGAACCCTTGGGGAAGGGTTCCTTGGACACCCATTTACAAACGGTTTCTTAAAACCATTGGGAAAGGGTGTCCTGGCCCTTCTTTACCAACGGTTTAAGCAAACCGTTGTTAAAGAAGCGTCGAGAAATCCTCCATCCCCAGTAGTGGGCCACCATAAGGATGGTCCTCATCGGGTTATGCTACTGCTGATCCACACAGGTTCACTAGAATGTTGATCCATTGTGGGTTGCTGGAATGCTGATCCACACAGGTTCACTAGAATGCAGATCCACATAGGGTCTCTTGATCCTAATCCACACAGGGTCACAGGATGCTGATCCACTCAGGGATGGTAGGTTTTGATCCTCTATGGGATGCTCTAAAATTGGACCTAATATTGTAGCTACAAAGATGATCTACACATGGTTTCTATGATACTGATCCACATAGGATTTCTACTTCAATGATAGCCCGTCACAGGATTCCCCGCCCCCTATCTTGGTATGGGTCAACCTGACCGAGCCTGGGTCCGACACGTCCTGACCCGAACTATCCTGGGCCTACCCGGTTGGGCTGGGCCGCTGCGGGCTCGGCCCGCTGGGTGGGAACGACCCAGCCAGCAGGGGGCGCATCCCTACACGAAAGAGGGCACACCCCAACCCGCAGGAGGGCGTGAGGCCGCCCTAGAAGCCATGGGGGGAAACATCCCCCCTTTTCCAAAATGGCTAATCTGTTCAGGATTTGGTGTGGCGGTGCCACGTGGCGCATCCTAGTTTCTTGCGGGACCCGTATGGAGTGGTTCCCTACCTCCGTTGTGGATTCGAGCCATGACCTCCTTCAGAGGCGCGTGATGGCGCGTGTCTCCACCTCCAAGACTGGCCAGTGTCGGCCGCCCTGGTCAACCGCCGTGGCTAACAATCCGTGGCCTCCTCCTCTTGAGGTGGACGATGGAGTGCCGACACCATCTTCGTGGCCAGCCGGTACAGGCCAATTGCTGACCACCACATCCTAGTGTTGGGGCCTCCTCCTGCGGAGTGCAATGGCATGCAACCACCACCGCGGTCGGACGGTGCCAGCCGCTACATTCACCTACCGGCTCTGGTTGTCTTTGTTGTCGCTGGTCTCCAGTTGCCGATGCCACCACACCGTCGCTCGTCGCTAGTGCCTCTGCGCTGTCACTGGTCTCCAATTCCGCCGTAGCGGTGCCACGCTGTATGTCTTCTACATGCCACTAGGTGAGCCCTAATGGTTCGTTAGTCAATCTGTTCGCACCTACGGGCTTCCCGGGTCGTCTCTTTTACTTCTTGACCCTCGAATTTGGGTTCCGTCCAACATGAAAATTCACCCACATAGAACACTATGATAAAACAAGAGGCAGAGAGACTATTTAATGTTTGTTTGGCCCACACCCCCTTCTTTATCATCTTAATAAGGGAGAAGATAATTTATTCGACAACTCTTGAAATGTAAACAAGACAAAACACAACCTCGTGAGTCATTGGAGAACATCTCTTGTTTGAATATGGGTTGGTGTTCGTCGATCCCGTAGCAATCCTCTAATGAATCTGATCAAACGATGATCTTCGATTCTTCCTTGATGGATCTTTTCTTCATCAAATGGCTCCTCCAAAATAATCCTCTCCAAAAACACCACTCTGTTTCCAACAAATTAAAAAACCAGAAAGAGAAAATAGGGGAGTTATCTTTACAACACATAATTAACAGATGTTCATTAATTAGTGCAATTAATTAACCTCCTTAATTTCATCTATGGGGGTTACACATTTTTGTGTAACTGGGTATTTAATGTCCGCCATTAAATGCCCGACCGCCCCTTGGGGTCCCCGCCACCAAAACCTAAAAGAGAGTTGAAAGATATTGAAAATAAATTAGATTTATTTTATTAATCCTCCATGACAACCGTAATGAAAAACTTCATCCATCAACCCACTACGGTCAAGGTTAAGGCTCCCTTAGGTGAATCCCGACACTGCGAGTTCAACAGTTCCCTCAGATTCCAATTCTACACACCGATTTGAAAGTTTGGATTTCCCGCTCACACATTTACTGAACGTACCTTAAGAAAGTTTATAATTCTATTCCAGGCACACTACACAACTGAATCAAACATTGTCATATTTCACAGCCTTGGAATAGTTCTATATAATGAATAAAATTACATGGAAAATCTGCTTCTTTACAATTTTCAACCAACTTATTCACCAAAATAATTTTTTCATCCCATAGAGACATACTTGGTTAGATAAACCCTTTAATTTATAACTATTTTAACTGATACTTCAATTTCCCTTATTTTTTGTGTCATCCGTTATGCTGAAAGGGAAATAATACTAGTCTTTGGTAGGAGAAAAATTGGAAACACTAATTATTCTCTGGGTGGAAACCTTGATAAAATTTCAGGAAATACATCAAGTAACTGGTCTACTATGTTTGGGAAATATCTAATTCAGACCATATAAAAAAATTCCAATGAAACTGTTTTCAACTCCTATGAGATAGGTCAAACCACATACACCAAGGGTCCTTCCCTACTTTCATCCACTATCCAATATCCTTCAAAGATATTACAACAACATCAAATGTTTTTAAAATAAGCTTCCATGCATAAAAATTGATATTTCCATCAAATTTTACCAACCAATATATTCCAAGAATCAAGTCATATAAATCCATACTTATCAAAGATAAATCACATACAAACTCAATCACATCAATTGTTATCTTACATGATTAACATTTCCAAGAATGATACTAACATTATCAAAACAGCATGAG
The DNA here is from genome assembly GCA_963277665.1 of Viscum album. Taxonomy (NCBI): domain Eukaryota; kingdom Viridiplantae; phylum Streptophyta; class Magnoliopsida; order Santalales; family Viscaceae; genus Viscum; species Viscum album. The sequence goes on from OY728123.1 coordinate 1,416,548,505, forward strand.
AAGAAATAAATGAATGGGAGACACCTATATCAAACAATGCTTTCATAAGGGTAATATTTACTTAGAACACTTTTACCTTTGTTACCCTATTTATATTTCATAGGTTGTTAAGTAATAGTGTCCCTAAAATCACCTTGGATCACTCGATTCTACCAATGAGATCTATTCAATTTCACTCATTCCATTGAAGCTTTGATGATTGGTAAGCATATGATATTTACCTAGAACCTATCCTTGGAGCATTGTGACAACATCACTGATGTCTTCCCATATTTTTACAGTTTTGACATACTCAAGATTCTATTATACATTATCAATTGATATGGTCGAAATAACCACATTGAAAACATCATAGATTACAATTTAGTTAAGGAATAATATTCATCGATCCCAATGTCTGATTCTAAGATATACCAACCCCTTGGGATTAGGTTTCCCTCCTCCACTTGTTTGAAATATTGAAATTCCCATTAGAACATAGGAATAAAAAATATTCTTTTAATCGGTTTTCTTAAAATGTATCTTTCTTGTAACATTTCTCTGTTGATCATCTATGTAAAATATGTTATACAATGAATGAAAAAAGTTGATCAAATTTATATTTTCAACCTCGACTAAATAATGTGTACTTTCAATGATGCACTTGCAGTAAATTCTAGTGTGAAGCAGACTAAATTCTAAAATTTATCATCATACTGTTTTATCGAGATATTCTATTACATCAAACTGAAGATGTATGTTTTTAGAGAAATTATGAACATGTGAAGATTTAATTGTTTGTAAAAAAAATCATAAAAATCCACCCATTCCATACCTTAGACCAATTTAGCATAAAATACTAAATCCCACAGTTGGCATGCTTGATCCTCCAGCATATACATTTCCAAATATAAATTTTTCTTAAGGAAACCCTATATTTGATTTATCATATTCAACCAAACTTCTTATTTTTCTGGTTCAAAGACCCCCAAAAATCTAGGTGGGTTCTTCTTCTAGAACTAAAATGACTGATCAATTTTCCTTGGTTCATCCTTTCTATTCCATCTATCAATGGCTTGGAAATCCTAGAGAATAATTTGGACCAATTACTGGCTCCCCAATGGCTCATGTGAAACTACATTCTCATCATCCTCCTTCAGTTGGTTCTTATAGCACTTACCCAATTACATTAACTATGACCAAAACAAAAATCTATTTACTCTCACCCTCAAGAAACTGAAGGTTTAGATATTTACAATTATCATTTCAATAATTTTGAGATCATTTTTATCCCCAATGAATAATTTTAACCATTTCCTAAATTCCACCATCAATCCTTTTCAAAAAATTACCATTTGAAAATATTTTCCATAACATTAAAAAATCATTATATCTTACCATTTACATAAATTATTATCTCAATAATGAACAACGTAGTACTAGTGGGAAGTCAAACTACAAATTCATTTCAGGAAAATACCAGTGTTCAAACCCAAGATGATGAGGTACATGATCTCTTAGAAATCTATAAAAACACTAATGTACCCAAACTCCATGGAAACTTGATGTTTAGCCTAAATAGTTTAGATACATCATTAAATGATATACATTACATGTTACAAAAATCCAGATCATTTATACCATCCCAAAAAGAAATATGATATTGTAATTACTGATACAATTTCCATCTCTATGACTAAACACAACTTATATCCAATGATCAAACAAACAGATACCATTTGTAACATAGCACCCCACCTATTGGATTGAGAAGAGGAGGTGAGTGTTTTGATATTAGGTGACATCCCTAAGACACTAATGTCTTGAAATTAATTCTATGTTCTTCAATAACTATTGGTGGATGATTTTACATTTTAATTATAAACATCCAGTACACAAATACAATAACCTAACAACCCTCTATATCATAAACGAGTGTAAAATACAACTGAAAATTTTCAAATCAATAACCATATCAGAGTATAAGAGTAAACCAATAGAACAAATGGATTCATAAAAAAACCCAACGACATAAAATATATCCAACTAGAAACACCCAACAAGCTCCAAGCTCCAACCCGATAAGCCATGCCCACTATATCAAGAATCAAAATTACTGAAGTGAGATTCATTTTCCTTACCAGTGTATTTATATATAGAATATGAAACAAAAATTAGTAACTATGTAGAGGGTGAGTAAAAACACAATATGATTTCACCATTGACTTTCCACCTCCTGAAACTAGGAAACAACTTTTTAGAAAATTTATATAAAATAGCTTATATTAAAACCAAATAGTTTACAATGCAATGAAATTAAAACAAGTCTTTAAAACATTTCTCATCTCATTTGAAATACCCACTCAATGATTCCACACAAACCCACACATGAATGCTTGGGATAGAGTTCCATAATCCTGAGTGTTCTATAATCCATCCACCAAGTCATCACCAGGTTGAAAATATCCTTATCCCCCAATGGAACAAACCCCTTATTCAGGGTCACATCTCTTGCTCCCTAATTTTACACTCCACTTATTATTGGTCACATTAAAAAAATGTACTCACACCAACCAAGTATGCCTAAAATCCATTTCAAGACAAATCACATAAAAATTAAATTATTTAAAAATTTTCAATAAAACATTTCCATGAGTAAAAAAATGCATAATCTTAAAATCATAATTTTAATCATTAAAGAAGATTTTTCCCAAAATCATCCAATCTACACAATTTTTTTAAAACCATTAGTAAAATGTTTTATTAGAAAAATCACACAATTTTTGTTGAATCATTTCAAGAAAAACCTTTATTTCATAGTAAGCCTCTATGTTATAATTAATTATTTTCAAGAGAGAATCAACCTACCTCATAAACATTGGTGAAATTGAAGAATGGAAAAATGATTCCCTATATCCGATCATGAATAATATTTTCTTCCCTATATCCAATAGTAAAACATCACAATTATAATAATGGAACATTTATCTATTAATAACATACTATATATAAGGTTTTCAAAAAGAGAATAATAGGAGATCTAAAAAGAACGTATCATAATAAAGATATAATGGAAAATCCGGATTTCTAACAAGATTTGAATCACCAATGGATCACTCCCGAACTGAAGGGAAATGGCTCTCACACATTGTGATAAAAGGATTTAATATTATGTGATAATTAGTGGAAAAAAGACTTAATGGAATTTATTTGACTTAGATCCACTAATTTTTCAGGTACAACTATACGACACATGGTTGGTCTTTATGGTTTGAAAAACCATGTTCCAACAATGGGGTTGACACTGTCTCAAGCCAACACATCACACATTTGTCTCACACTGTTAGACTAAATGTGTTCCAACTGTTGATTTCCCACTATTTCAAGGTGCCCAATTTCTCTAATGAATCTAAACTATTTTTACAAAACATGCCCCAACCATGAGCTTGTTCAGTTCCCACTTTATTCCATTACATGTTTTCCTAGGGGTGCTCCACCATTTCTACTAACCGTGCCCAAACTGTGAGCCTCCATAAAAGACTCCAAACAATTCCAACACACCTCTAAACCTCCTAAAACATAACCTGATCCTTATATATACAAAAAAATATAAATGAATGGTCATGTACCTGAAACTGTGGGTGCTACAATTTAATCTTTTGGTCTTTTATATTCTTAAACCCCAATGATGTTTTCTTTAAAATAGGTCTTACTAAATCTAAATTAGTAGAATAAAATACTGTATAAACTGCTTTAACCCAAAAATTATAAAATATATTCATAGAACATAGTTTCCAAATTTTCATAAAATATCTTATTACTAATTTTAATATTACTATACTATTTATGTGTTCGAGGGGAATATAATTTATACTTAATAGCATGACTTGAAATAATGAGTTAATCTAATTACTTTCAATTTTTCCACCATAGTCATATCTTAAGGAAGTAATTTTGGAATCCATTTCATTATGAAATAGTTTATAAATTATTTTTATAATAGAGAAAGTATCACATTTAATCCACATAAATTAAACCTAGTTAAATCAACAAAATTAATTAAAAAAAATACTTACCTCTAGGGATTTCTTTTCTAGTTGGCCTAAAACATTAATGTGGATATGTTCCAAAGGTCTAGATGTAACAATATAATTTATTTATTTAAAATAAGATATTTATTTCATTCCCATTTTACATGAACCAAATATCCTCTTTTCATCAAAATGTATATTCGACAAATCATAAATAAAAATTTATTAATTATATGTTTTAGAAAATGGACAATACGGTATCCATATATTTCTTTCCAAATCAATGATCTTTAATTATACCATTAATATATTTTATATCATTTCTATACAAAGTATCAAGATATAATGTATACAAATATTTAGTTAAAAGTTAATTAAATAAAAAATTATTTATCCTTATTATAATAAAAATAATTATTTGTAAAATAAACAAAATAATCATCAACAAAAAATTAAGAAATAATATTCATATTGTGATGTAAACCAGCAACATATAATACTTTATTGATAAAGATATATATGAATTCCCAATAGATCCAACTCTAAAAAGAAATTGTTTAATATTACCTAAAATTTGACATGGCCTCAATCAATTTTTTGATAATAAAAATAAATTTGAATAATCTCCACTCTTGTCTCTCAAGTGATAAATATCCCTTTAAAATTTAGCTTTAAATTTTTATGGATAATTCTATATATAAATATCAAACACATAGATATTTTGGTACCAATATAATCTTGGGTCCAAAAGTGATAGTGATTAAAGAATTTGGTGATCAAATCTATTTTTTGTGAGCTATGATTCAAGCTTCAACATATGAAATCATGATTAACACTATAAAATTATGGAAACTAAAAGTAGTAATAATTTACCTAATGATAAGAAATAACATAGTAAAAATAGATAACATTATATTTTATTTTACTATTTGATCCATGAAGAAAACAATTTCCACAAAAATTTATCATTTGACCATCATATTAGAATACATGTTTTCCTTTAAAAAATCATTGACTACAAATAATTTTATAGAATATTTTATCCTCCAAATTAAACATACTGGAATCCAATTTCAAATTTTTAACATGAACTAATGATTCATTTATTATAGTATCTATCATAGCACAAGATCATCCAACGTTCTCAACATTAGATTATAATTACATTAGTGGATTAGAAAAAAAATATTTTTAATAATAACACAATCATAATATTTCTTAATAGATTTATGACTTTTCTATAAAGTATCATATTTATCCTCTAGAATATAATAGTATTAAATGATCTCATCAAAATAATAATTTTCATATTTAGATGTAGGTGAGAAATAACATTTTACCACTTTAGACTGATACATAAAACACATATTAACTTATTGGTCTGATTGCTTAGATTTAGAGTTTGAGTTTGATTCATCACTAGAATCTTTAAAAGAACTCCATGTAGATTTTATAGATATTTTTTCCTTTTTTTTAATTTCTCGATGAAATGATATTTAGATTTCATTAGGTATTTTTTTAGGTAATTCAGGGTTGATATGTTCAATCTACTTTCATTCATAACATCTAACATACTTTATGTTTATATCATTTTCAAAAAAAATATATCAGATTCCTTAAATCCTTTTATCCTCTTATAGACCCTTTTATATATTATTGGTTGTCTATAAAGGACATTACCAAAATTTTAATAACTGAAGATAAGTTAGAAAAATGTTACTTTTCCCATTTCATCATCCTCTGATGCAATGAATTTGAAAGAATCATTTAATATTTTACAAACGTGTGATAATTAGTTTACGTTTCATTTTAACCTTATATATAATGAACCTTCGAATGATATTTTTTATTTATAGATATCTAATATGTGTATATTGTTGGATTACAGTAGATATTCCACTATATATAATATATTTAACTCTATGAAAATTTAATGCAAGATATAATTTCATGTCTATATCTCTTAAAGTAAAAACATTTCTCACCATAACAATGATTTTACAATCATTTTATATACATTATACATCAAGAATACTAAAATTACAAACACCATTTTTAATTTGTTATTACCTTAATTTTCACAAATTATCATTACCTTTATATGAATAAGAAATTCACATATACCTATAGAAAAAGAATGATGAAAAAAGAGATTGAAGTCATTTTTTCTTAATCCAAAAATGATAGAATTTTTTTATTTTATGTTTATATCATAATATTCTTTTTGATTAAAATACCAATTCTCACATTAACTAGTACAAATTTTTTATGGTTTATCCACATTAAAGTAGAATTTCACTCCAAAATCATTCTAATAGATAATAATTCATTTTTTCAAACAACCAAAATTATCAATATTAAACTAAGGTACTCCTATATTTTACATTATTTCTCTTGGTTCAGCCATTGTATAAACATTGTATAGATATTTAAACATTAACTAGAAATCCTATAGAACAAAAATGTATTTATCAAATAATAAGTGTTATAGTTTTTTCTATAATAACTAAAGGGGGAGTAAATTTATTCATTTAATTTAACCTTAATAATTTTGATATTTGAAACTTCTATGTACAAAATGACTACATATTTGCTTTCAATTTTAATCAAATATGAATAAAAAATAATAGAATATAAAATTGTATAATAAATATATATTTTCATAGTTCTTCATGTCTATAATGAACATCCCTTTTTCCACTACACTATAACTAATATAAGAATGGTAATTTTATTTTAGATCTTTTTATAGGGGATCAATTTGTTTTTAATAAATAAGAGGTTGATGGGTACATGTTCAAAAAGCATTTACTGGGATTCACTCTAAAGACCTGTATTTAATCTCATTCCAAACGTAGTTCTCTAATTGTAAAGATAAAAATAAATATTGAATGTATAAATTGAAAAAAATTCTAGCACATTGTTTTTTTTGAAGTAAAAATGATTGAATACAATAATATTTTTTAAACACATATGTTTCTCAAGTTTATCTCCAATGGAACCATAGTTATAATTGAAATCTTCAAGAATGCACAAATGTAGTAGAATTTTCGTATTTTCTTTTTTCTCAATAACACAAGAAATATAGAATTATGATATTGTTAAAACGAAACATGAAACTTAACAAAAGGGTAAGAGAAGTATTCATGTGAAATTATAAATGTTTTTCCCAAAGGATTTAACACGTATATTAATTTTTATCTTCATGTGTTTTTTATATTATCTTTATTTCATTTGATGTCTTATGTATTTTTCTGATCTACTGAAAAAAGATATATATAATGTCATTGAATTAATTGAATAAAATATTATACATGATATTCTCATTGAAATTAGGTATACTTAAATACAGTGATGACCTTATTTCCAAAAATAAAATATAAAATTAAACTCTGTAAATATTATTAAAAATAAAAACTAAAAAACAACTTCAGAATTGAGAAATCCTATCCTTTAAAATTTCAATGATTTATTATATATGAAAATATGTGAAATTTAAATTTTCTACTTAATATGTCATATTTTCTTAAAAAAAAATCCTGAATAAGATATTATTGGCCTAAAACATAATAATAATAATAACATTCATTATATAATAACTTTTCTTTAAAATTTAATATATTCCAATAAATTTGAAAGATCCTAGACTAATAAATAAGTTTTTACACTTATAATAAACATGAAATGTAATATTTTTTGTAACTTCAACTGAATGTGTAAGTTTATTTTCCATGTAAAAAATCCCATACTTTTTCTACCTTTTATAAAAAATAACATTATAACTATTACTGAATATATATAATAAATATCTACATCTAAAATATTTTTTTATTCTTAACATATAATACTTATATAAATTTTCATGAAAAATATGAAACATATAAATATTTTTGCAAACTCTTTAAATATATAAATTCATAACCTAAAATTAACTTAATCTCTTTTCATCAGTAAAGAAACAAGGGTTTTAATGAGCAAAAAGACATAGAATATATGAATGTACCAAAACATCAATGTTCTAAAACACATTAAAGAATAAATATAGAGATGTTTCATGTGGATACCTATATTTAAACTTCAAAAGGAAAATTGAAACAACCTAAATCATGGAGAGACCCATCATAACCTCTTAAAATTATAAAAGGATGAAGAAGAAAAAGGTAGTGGTTAAAGTGATTAAAGGAGTATTCCAGCACGTCATCGATGTTTATAAGTAATTAAAATGTGTCTTGATCAAAAAATGGATATAAATTGGTAAAATGACAATGAGGTAATTCTATAAATATTATAAATTTAAGGATGTATCAAGTAAGGAAATCCCCAATATTCAAAATCTATGGTTTGAGTTGAAGGATGCTCTAAATTTATATATTATTTAATTACCTAATGTTATTTAGCATAATAGGGGGTTATTTATTTATAAAATAAATACGGGTATTTTAAAAGGAGAACTACACTAGAGGTTTAGTGATGGGAAACATGGTATTACAAAT